>BNCP01000039.1:0-1338086 GCA_019650235.1 Volvox reticuliferus | reverse complement strand
CGAATACAAGGCTCTGGGGCGGGTGCAGATGGGGACTCCGGGGGGGAGAAGGGGAGGCGGAGTTCGATTTCTTTCTAAGACGCCAAGTCCCTATAATACTCACAGCAATACTCTACTTGATGGCGTGTTCGCAGACCGTTTTAGTCGATGAGCACATGAGCTAACGCAGACGCAGACTACACGCAGAGTGTAGCGGAGAATCTTAAGGGAGCATCACAGCACCATCACCCCTTCACGATCCCCCGACCCACATGCCCCTAAACCCTAAACCCATCCACGCATCCAAGCCTCATCCCAACACCTCGCCATGGCTCTGCGTAACATTTGCCCCTACCAGGTGCACAGCGGCAGAATCCCGCCACACAGGCACCTCGCTGATTGCAAGCATTAATGCAGCTCTGCAGCGGGCACGAGATGTCGTACAAATACGGGGTGAGTGTCACAACATCACCGCGTCAGGCAGGAGGGCGGATATATGATGACGCAAGCACTGTGTAACTGCGGACGCCACACCCTCATATATGCTGGCAAAGTAGGAACAGCAGTCAAAGAATCAGGAGAGCACAAAAAAGTCCAATCTGCGTGCCCGCTGCTTACTCGATTTCTTCCGCCCTTATTTATTTAAAAGCACAGCACCTCATAGATGGCAACGCCGAGTCCTTGTGCCATTCCCTGACCTGCCTTACCATGCTTCAGTTCGCTTTGTTTTACGTCGTCAACTCTCCCCCTCTCACACACACACACACACACACACACACACACACACACACACACACACACACACACACACACACACGGAAGCTTACACGCATGCATCCCATCAGCTGACCTGGTCCTTGCTCAGGCACTCCTTAAGGGTATCGAAGCCCTGTTGTTTACACCTTTTCTCCAAGGACGTCCTGGACAATTGATGGCCACAGTCGAGGCCGTCACGGTCGCGGGGACAGTCGCACCTGGCAGGGGGGATTGAGGACAGATGGCGGAGGAGTGATATGGGGTGGAGGGTGATAGGCGTGCAGATCCAGACCGTCAGGGCGTCCGTCCCACAGCTTGCGGCCCATCGGGGATTCCCCGTCTTAGCACGCTCAAATTCGACACAAGCAGGATGTTTGGCTTCCGAGTCCTCCCTCTGAGATAGCTTAGCTGCCACTGCATCCTGATAGCGGCTGTTGGGGGTCTTGAGTTCGCCGAGGGAAGCATTCGTATTTGACAGCATCTGAATATGTCGCAAGAGAATGGTTGTGTGCCGGAAGAACTGGGTGCGGCTCCGAACCTTAGGACCCATTACTCCAGTAAAGGGTCACAGAGCCCATGTGCAGTCCACACTCCCGCTAAGTTGGTCTTAATGGCGAAACAGCGCCCCTGCTCTCATTTCCACGCGTTATGGTAGCCTACAGCGCAAGGCGAGTCTCTAGCCCTTCTCGCAGGATAATCCAACCAACTCCCTTCTATTTCCAAGCTTCGCAACCCTCACTTAAGATGGTAATAAACATCCTCCCCACCTGCCCAGCTCCTCATTGCATGTGCCATACACTGTACAGTTCTTCGGACACTTGCTATCGTTAATCGCCTTATGCCGCCGCCGCCATTCCTGACGGGAGATCCACGCACGAGGCGGTGGCGCGGAGCTGACCTCCGGAGCGCGGAATGTCCTGGAAGTGGAGGCGGAGGCGAGCCGCCTGGTTCTGACAGTGAATGGCGTGCGTTCATGGTTGTCCCCTGCTAGGCTTACATGCCCCGAAACGATGCCACTGCTGGGCTGGGGTCCAAAGTGGAAGCGTGAGACCAGGGCAATGCATCGGCAATGAGAACTGAAGAACTGGGAAGGAGGCCCGTAGCCGAAAAGAACAGAGCTGCAATTTGGCACTCCCGACTGACATCTCCGGGCAAGTATTACCGCTTACAGACAGCACGCAAGCCGTTGGGATGTGCGCACCTTTTGCCACGGAAGAGGCGCGGCGGAAATGCACGTCAACAGCAGCCAGCACCAGCAGCACCTTATCCAGCTCTTTGATTTTCTCTGACTAATGTAATCAAGCATTGAACAATAAAACAAACAGCAAACCGTCCTTCTTATTCATGCCTGATGCGTGGGATCCTTGAATCCGTTGCCATCAGTCGTCAGCATGTCGGGCCATTAACCAATCTATGACAAAGTAGACTAAATGGAGCAAATGTTGACTGGGAAAGGTTTAGAAACTTGCTCTGAACTTGACGTTGCAGCTCAACCAAGGAAAAACCGTTGCCGGATCCAAGCTGGTGGGCGATGCCTGATGCGATGACCTACCATCATCATCACGACACATCATGATGATCATTACCATCATCATCATCATCATAATCCATCATCATCATCATCATCATCATCATTGTGCGTTCAGCCGATTTGGGCCATCGTTGCATCTGGCAAGCATATGGGGTCATCGCAATTATTAATTCAGACCAGCATACTAAAGGAAATCATCTGTTGTGCGATTAATTTCAATGATGTTTTATAATGTCATTGATGTATAAAGCTTAAGGCCAATGGAAATCGCCTTCGGCCGGACATGGGCTATTGGGAATAACTTGCGGAACCCCTAACAATCCACGGAGCAAGACATATTTTTGCATGAAAATCAATGAATAGAGTTCCACAATAATATCAGTAACGCTAGTACACTTTTCGGATCCATCGCACAGGCCAGCCGAAATCGCACGGCTCCTCTCGTCCTCTGGAAATCTGGGTTCGCGTCCGAAATCCAAATATTCAAACCCTTTCACACTCGTTTTCATAACGGCACGGATCACTAAACCTGCAACGGATCACTGAGCTCAATGTGACTATTTAGTCTGGCTCTGTGCGTCCTGATGAATCTCGCGGTCGGTAATGCCAAGGCTTCCGCATCCGACCTCCGTTTCTCAATTGAGCCGTCAACACCGCACCGCTGAAGTCTTTCCACTCCTCATAGCCATATCCGTGGGCACTTAGCCAAGTTGTGCCTTGAGCGCGCGCACATAATGCCTCCTGGAATGCCGTGGGTTTTGGACGACCCGTGCACGAACCGCTCACATGGCAGCCTCCCCCGGTCCTTCACCGAGTGACTGCACAGAGGGTTGCGCAGCACCGCTACACTCCCTCCAGTTCCCGCAGCCTGCCCCTGTGGCCCCGTCCCCAACACACCCGCACCAGGAACACCCCCTGGCGTCGTCACCGCACCCGTGCCCAACCCTATCAGCCCCCACAAGTCCGGCACCGGCCCTGACACGTTCCATCCAGGCGGATCTCTGCACCCCATGAATTTGTCAAAATCCAGATCCAGTTTGCGGTACATCTCCGGCGGTGCATCCGGGTGCGCCGCTTTGACACGCAGCACTTCCAAAGTCGTCTCGAAGGCGTCGTAGCGGCCATCCTCCCCAAACAGCCCACCTACCACGCTGCTGTACAACATGTGTTGTGCCGCACAGCGCAGCGCAACCTGCATCTCCGCTAACCGTTCCGGGGTGATGGACTCCAGGATCTCATGAAGCCGCGGAATGTCGGCTTCCTGTGGCCGCACGGCAAACTCCGTCCAGTCAGTCTGCGGCTCAAATGGCTCGTACACGCCGTCGGCAATACATACGGGGATGCAACCCATGTAAGATACAATGATCTGGCGCTGTCCGTGTCCGCCTCCCAGCGGCGCTAGACAGAACTTAGAGCTGGTCAGCGCTCGACCGTAATTTTTTTCAAAGAGCACCACGCGGTAATCGGTGCGGTTCCAATGGTGGTAATGCACACGTTGTCGTACTCCGGCGCTGTACCCGGGGCTATTCGGTCCACAGTTGGGCCACACGCCCTTGAGGGGGGGCTGCCGATCACCACAGATGCGACCTGAACGGGGAGGTCACGGAAGGGAGGATGGCAGATGCCGGCCAGCCCCGGGGCCGGGGCGCAGAACGCAAGGCGGGGTATAGCATGGTAAGGTGGGTTGCGGCGAGGCGTGTGTATGGCTGCTCGCCTGGAGTCATGTGGATTGGGAAAAGGTGCCGAGAAGGGGTTGGGGTCGCGGTGTGTGGGCACGCACAAAGGGCAGGTGTGGAGGGGCGTGGTGCGGACGTGCGGCTTAGGAGTGCCTCTTAACGACAGCTGTTGCCCCGTGCCCCTAACCCCCTGGACAACTGAGCGCATCACCCTATTCCCCGTCACATAAAACACCCCACCAGCAGGTTTCATATGAAAATGTACATTTTGCCACCCGTTCGGTAACCCCAGTCCAATCCCCGAATAACAGAATTGTGCACGCACACAATCTGCGGTACGAGAAACCAATAACCTGCAACAGGATGCAGGCAGCCGTTGCCTGGGACGGGCTGGGCCCCAAGGGGCGGAAGCACAACGTAAGGCGCTCCGATGGGCAGCAGCGCTCCATCCGAAAACGCACCACTTCCCACCGCCCTCCCCAACCCAGCCCTCGCCATGTCAGCCCCATAAGATCCCCGTGACGCCGTCCTAGCACCTGCCTGCGAAAAACAACGTCACTGTGCGGTTGTCTTTATCCATGAGAGGATGCAGCGGACTCATCTCCACTCCAAACTGCTTCAGCAACCCGGGGGATAGGTACACCGGGATCACCACATCCTGACGACAGGAAGGTGGGACCAGACAAGCATCCGGAAATCAGGAGGATGTGGAAAAAGGCGAAATGAAAACGATGTGAGGAGGGGACGTGAGCGTGTAATTAAATGTAACTAGAACCAGAGGCTCCAACAAAGATGGCGGGGTTGTCCATTCCCACCTTGTCCGGTCGGTGCGCCTTCGTCCAACCTGAGGTGGGCTTGTCGGAGGTGAGGCCCCAGTCTGCAGTGTGGCGGGAGCGTGGACGGGCGATGTTGTTGTTGTTGTTGTTGGTGGTGGTGGTGGTGGTGGTGGTGACGGTGGTGGGATAGCGAAGATGGAGTCAAAGGGCGGCGGCAAGGAAGAATAGATCAGGTTGGATGGCAGAGACCGAAGCCGAGAGTTATGGTGCGTGGGGGCAGTAAGGTAGGGCTATGAGGGGACACCGGCCCTAAGCCCCTGAAGCATTACTTTCTAGTCGGCAGCCGTCGTATATTCACCCTGCTGGTCAGTACGGCGCAACATCCTGCCAACAAAACTATGTCCCCAGACCCATCATGTGCACCTATGTGCCCATCTCCCCTCCTCTCCCCGCGACAAGCTCACGTGTCAGCCAGGTCACGTTTTCAGTCAGGGCGTACACATCCTCCGCCACCTCGTCCGCACCCAGATCACCTGCAACGAAAAGGGTGAGGCGTGGGGTGGGGCCTGACTCTAAAGTTTCTGTGACAGCTCAGTAAGGAAACCTGGCGGGATCATCCGCAGTCTGATTCGCGTTCTAGGTCCTGGCCCCAGCCCAGTCACATCATGGCCCGGAAGGCGGGCAGCACGTTAGGGCGTGAGTTAAATCCCGACCAGGAAGAGCTATGATGTTCACTGGCAACTTTTACTGCGCATTCCTAAACAGAAGACTGTCTTGTCGGGAGTGTCCGAGGATTAACTTGGGAGTGTCCGGAGTTAACTTACACGTCATAATTGTGCTTTCCATCGACTAAAGCTGGCCTGGAAAAGAAACAATCCATGACAGGTTCCGGCAAAGTCACAGCGACTTCACTAGTCGAACCCTTTTGGCCTTAACCCGGGCTCTACTACATGCAGGTCGACACGCTCCACGTCAGCCCCTATCGCCATCTCCTCACCCGTATGAATAATGAAATGCCGACTTCCCCCCGTCCGGTTCCACCATGGGTAGGTGTCCCGGATGTACTCAATTGAGTGCAGTAGGAAGCTGGAGTCCGTTGAGGTGCGCAATCGCACCGGTATGTAGTACCTGCACATCAGGGGGGTCAACAAGGGCAAAAAAAGAAAGCAGGGTCGCAGGGGCATGCGAAGGTAGGAGGAAGCACCGACTGGGGCCACGAATGCCTCCCAACAGCCCATGCACGTAGGGAGATCACCAGCGTGAAGGAAACAAACCCTTGGAATCGAGCTCAGAAATGAAATACCGGATTGTGTATGATACATCAGGGAGAGATGAGCATGGGCAGTCCTGACCGTTGGAGAGATACCTAGTTGGGGAGGTGCTTGCACAGGCGGGTGGCATCCTCCGGAATCAGCAACATGTTCGCCCCCTTCGCTATCCTTCCCGGCTTCTTTGCGCATCAGTGACACCTTTTAGGAGCCCCTCCATTCGGTTCAGGCACTCGTTTTCTCCCCTTCCTACCCTCTCCTCTCCTGTCCTCTCCTCCCTCCTTACCAGTCCGCCTTGTCCCCATCTGCTATCCGGGCGCCGCTCCCTAGCATGCGCTGGTAGAACATCAACTGCGTTGAGCGGTCCAGTCGCTTGGTATTGAGCCTAACCAGAAGCAGGAGAGACAGATGGAGAGACGGAATGAGGGAGGGAGGAAATAGAAAGAAAGGTGGGAGGATAGTGGGCGCCACACGGCCACACGCTGTGCTAAGTGGCTTAGGCTGGACAGGATAAGCAGTCCTCCACGCTTTAGTGCAGGAGTTAAGGGGGGAGGGCTGAAGGGCCAGGAGTTGGAGAAGGACAGCCAACCCGAGGGGTCCTATTCGTCATGGATTAGTCTTAAACTCACCCACCAAGTAAAGAGGTGCGGTGGCAGCTCGTAGATGTACACCCAAGGGCGCTTGGCTCGGGTCTGATACCCGGTCCCCGCCAGGAGGACGGGCTTACCGTCCGGGCCCAAAGACAGCGAACAATCCGCACCGAAGCGACCTGCAATGTGGTAAAATGTTGAAGTTCGGACCTCAATTTCATTTGCTTATGGCGCAATTTGTGCGGGGCCTTGTCGGTATCCGCCAGTTATGGGACGCACAGATACACCAAGACGGCAGAGGCAAAGCGAATTTGCCAGGTGCATTGGTGGGGAAAGGGTGACCTTGGCCAGGATCCAGCCGATACCCACTACGCTATAGAGATGCCAGAGCAGCATTAAGGTGTCGGGCAACTTCGGCCCCGAAGCCACCGTGCTAACGGTTGGTCCGTCATTGTAAAAACTCGCATTCTAAGCCAAAGGCGGAGCGGAGCATCTGGCACATCACTTCCGTCGTAATTTCCCACTAGTGGAATAAATGTGATGATACCAAACCGTCGATAATAGTCGGGACAAAAGCAAACCGCACAGCTTTTGGCAGCCATAGCCCTTAGCCGTAGAGAGCCGCGCTCCCCTGTCTCTACGGCGACTTTAATATATGCGCTGCGCATCCGAGCAATACCGCTACAATCCCAGACTTTCAGGCCGACAGAGAAAGGAAGTGCCGAATGGGCAGGAATGGAACAGGCTTGCATGCCCTCTACAGCTTTCTGCAGCTGCAATTGCTGGTCTTTGCAGGAATCTCCTTATGCCTCCCATTCCGGACCACGCCAGCAGCAGTTGTCCCGTAGTCCCCACCTGGTTGGCAGTGGCACCAGCCACCGATACACTCTCCTTTCCGGTTGCAGTTGTTCAGGCACGAGAGTTCGGATTTTGTACACTCCATAATTGATGGGTACAACGCCTTCGCACACCTGACCCGGAGTAGACTGCGATCTGCTGCGTCCATGCAGCTGGGGCCTGTCCGGTTTTTGGGGCAGTCGCACCTACGGGGAATCATGGCGACAGGCTTTGGGTACAAGTTCCGAATTAGTGCTACCAATTTGCAATTGTGCTTGCCTCCCAATATCCTCATTGCAATTTCCATAAGTAGTGCAACCCTCAGCGCAGCTGGAGTTGGATGTTACCGTTACTGGAGCCCAGATGGCATCCTGCAATTACAATTTAATAGTCAAAGCGGAGATCTGGGATATGGTGTAACATAAGATTGGCTCACAATTTCCACTAAGGCTGCTAAACAGAAAATGGCGACCGCAATAGTAGATGGATGCAACGGTAGCATAGTTACATCCTTGATATCAGTACGGTATAATCAGATGCAAGTGGTTAGGTAATGATGGTAAATAGCTCATTTCTCCACGCAAGAATTTCTGATCGACCGGTACGGTAGGTAAGCCCAAGAAGTGCACAGAAAGTGGCACACTAAACTGTGTGATAATAGACGTCCATACCTACCTATATCAAGGAGGTAAGGGCCTAATTTATAGCCGGGAGCAAGGCACAACAAATCTTTGACCGATGTCCGCCTAGGTTACTGCTTAATTAAATGTACCCGATGACGCAATTGTATGTAGCTTCCTTATAATTTATATGAAGTTAGCAGGCTTGTGCGGTTCTAGTCCCACCGCAAGACTGCACGAAGCTTGCTTTCGCCCTGGGCGGACAGTCCATGCCAAACAATTAAAACACGATAGACACGCAGCTTACCCTGCTAAAGTTCAGCCGCTATGCCACCATTAGCCCTAAGCGGGTCCTTAGTAAGGCAGTGCGAACTGGCAAGATTATTGCTATAAAGCAGCAACCGGTAACATACAAGCGAGGCTCGGTGTCGATTATCGACTGGCAACTGTATTGTGGTCCTTCCGAGACTCATCCAAGTCCAAAAGGGCTCACGCACAGCCGTCGGACACACCAGCGCCTACCGCCCCTAACCTGCACTGGACAAAACCTACCTGCACTGGAACCCAAACACGTCACGCTGTCTACAACCGAATCTGTTTCCACGGCGATTCTGGTCTGTTGCGAGTGCAAACATCTTAAAAACACAAGTCAACATCTGAGCTTTTCCGGAGCACGAAGAGGAGCCAGCGCATTTGTCATCATGCTGTCCGTTGGGACGATGGAAAAACTGTGCCTCAACTTCACGACGAGCTCTTGAAATAAGCAACCCAAACCGAGCATGCTAACTGCCATCACACCCACAATGACTCAATGATCCAATGACATTCAAGGTTCCAAATCTTCAGGAATTGTGCTGGGGCTGCAGGTCCGAGGTCAGCTCATCTACACATCGCTCCCATCATCGTAGAGGAGTCATTGCCAACTGGCTGCTTAAGTTGTCCACTCCCAATAAAACGACGTAAAGACAATTTTAAGCCGTGTGTTTTGAGCACCTCGCGCTCAAAAAGGCCATAGGGCAGAAACCACTGCAGTTCACATGTCTCGCCTGGTCCCAACAATACCGTACCCCAGCACACATGACACTCCAAGGATGCGAAAGTCTGGGGCGCCTGACTGCACAGCATGAGCATACCCCTAGCCAAACCTGTTGTGGCGCACAGGCGCATATCTGTCCCATGGCAGGAGTCGCAAGTACATACCCATTCTATGGGAGTACATGAAGCCATGCCTGATCACCACAATGCACTCATCATAATATCAAACTGATGAGCTGAAACTGAAGCGACGGTTAGCTACCTAATGAGCCAGCGGGTAGAGACCATACAAGGCATGGCTGCAAATCGCTTCAACCAGTTCGAAAGGAAGCACGATGCCGCAATCAGAAACGGTCTTCCAGCCTAGCTTAAAACTGCCGGAAGGCCCTCGTTCACGCCGTGTCAAACCCCTCTCCCAGCCGCCTCCACGCTAAGATTGCGAGAAGCGGCTACCAACAGCGGCTTCAGTTCAGGAACCCATGAGCACGATTGGAGCTAAAACGCGCACGCAGGTGTGTGTGTCACCAGGGGGGAACCGGAAGAGCGAGCATGCGATGCCTATCTGCCTTATACCCACGTTGCAGCGAGCATGACCTCCGATGTTTATGATTCACACACCGTCTGCGATCATTCCTAGTGATCGCCTGCAGGGCCCCCTTCAGTGCGCATCCAAACTCCTCATAAGTTGGGGAAACAAGCAACTCCCCACACATTCGTGATGCTGCCTCCCTACTCGTCATGCCCGAGGCGTAACCCCGAATCCCGGGGGGAACTTGACCTGCAGCGGTTCCCACTCCCGGCTTGTCACATGCTCTCTCCTATCTCACAACTACGCCTTCACATCCGTACATAGAGCCGCCGGACAATCCAAAGCCGTTAACCAAGTTCGGGCAAGGGGAGTGAACCTGAGGCCTTAAGCCTTAGCCTTGGTAAGACGGATAAACGCATGTTCCAGGTACTGGAAGGCCTCCTTGGCAAGCTCGTCGCCCATGTTTTTATCCGGATGGAGTCGCAGCCGTAGCTCCTTGTGCGCCTTGGTGAGGTTCGCAACCCCAACGTCGGAACCAAGCCGAAACAGCGCTCGGTCGCCTAGCACCTGGTTGGCCAGGCGGCTGCACGCCAACGCGCGCCGAATTTCCCATCCGTTGATCCGATTGCGAGCCAAATCAAGCAGCTCAGCTTTCTCGGCGCACAATTTCCCAAGCGTCTCAGCGCCTGCCTCTGTGAGGAACTGCTTCAGCGCACGCACCGATGTATTCTCGTCCAGCACCGGGAGCGGCGAACACGCGAAGGCCAGCAAAGCCGGATCGTCACGTGACACCCCGGGATCCGGGCCCGGGCCAGGATGTGGTGCGGCCCCGGTCCCACCGCCTCCCCCCGTTGCACAGCCGGCACTTCTACTGGCACCCCCGCGGCCTCCAGCTGCCGCCCCTGTACCATTCGGCACTGAAGACGAGTCCGGGACACACGTGCTTCCACCGCCAGTCCCATTTCCCCAACTGGTACCCCCAGCGCATCGACCAGGCTGGGCATTGCCCGGTCCCGCGCCTCCAGTCCAGGTGCCTTCGAAGTCTTGTTGCGGAACGCCATGGCCTGGGAAATGCTGGTAGTTCCAGAAGCCGCCGTATTGCTTGGCATATTCGGTGCGCGCCGCTTGTTGTGCCGCCGCTTGTTGTGCCGCTGCTTGTTGCGCAGCTGCCTGCTGAACGCGTTGGGCCCGTTGCACTGCTGCTGCTGCTTGCTGTGCCGCTGCTTGCTGCGCCGCAGCTGCCACCGCCGCCGCCGCTGCAGCTGCCTGCTGCGCTGCCACCTGCTGCGCGCGTTCGCGGGCCTTATACATACCAATCTGATCTGTCAACTGTTTCTCACGCTGCAGAGCCTCCGAGTACTTTTGCCGCAGTTCCCGCAGCTCCCGGTCCAAAGGCTCCAGCCGCAATCTTAGTGCCTCTGCCTTTGCCGCCTCTGCCTGTGCTCGGACCTGTTCGTCCCGCACTCTGGCATTGGCCACTGCGAGGTCGCGGCGCAAGTTCCGGATAATCAGTTGCGGGTCCTCTATTTCGGGATTCACCTTGTTTCGGTCGGAGCTGAAGGGTGGCACTGCGAAAGGCGAAGGCACCCCCGACGCCGCATGAGCAGCCATGAACGCAGCAGCCGATGGGCCGGCGGCCGGCGGGACCAAGGGGGTGACCCTAATTCCTCGGGGACGAAACACGTTGTCGACAACACCCGGGCCGCCTCCACCCGCGGGGCCGGCGCCGGCGCCACTGGCTGGGCCGCACACGGGAATTGTGGTTGTGCCGCACACGCCATTGGCGCGTATGGCGCTTGCCAGAGGCACAGCATGCAACTTCGGCAGTCTCCTAGCTGCCTCTTTTGTGGAAATAGCAGCAGTCGGTGCTGCGCCAGTGGGCGTGCCAGCGACGGTCGCGGCATCGGGTCGGACCTCCTGTGCGACACGCTTTCCAGACGGGCCCGCTGAATCCACAAATGCCTGATCGAACTTCCTCTTGGGACCTGTGGCTTGCACGGCTTCAGTCCTCTGCGCTATCTGCGCTTGTGATTCAGCAGCAGCTCCAGTTTGCTTCGTCTGCTGCGCAGGGCTAGATGATTGGGCAGGTTGTTGCGGCACTCCCGACTGCCGAGCTGCATTTCCCTGCCGCTTCTGCGATCGCGTGTTTGTGGCGGGATGGCCTTGCATACCTGCATCAATCCGGGTTCGTTTCGTTGCTTCGCCGTCCTGCGCGGATTTAACATTGACAGAGCTCTGAGCAACTGGTGCAGCTGATGGCACGGCCATGGCTGCCGGCCCGGTACTGGTGCCTGCGGCCATGGCACATGTAGCTCGTTCCTGGACTTGTGGCGCCGGTCGTTCGAACACAAATTCAACATCCGACTCCTCTCCGGGGGCATGTTTGGTGTGTGGTGGCTGTGTGGTGGCGGCTGGTGGTGTTGGGGACTGAGCAGCGTGATGTTGAGGTGGCTGCTGGGGTGCAGAAGGTGATGGCGGAGCTGGCTGCTGTTCTTTTTGCTCCTGCTGCTGCTGCTGTCCTTGCTGCTGCTGCTGTCCTTGTTGCTGCTGCTTAGTCCACCGTTCTCGGCCAGCTACGAGTTCATCCTCCCATCCGACTTTGTGGTTGCATGCCTCGCATTTGTAGTATATCCTGGGGACACGAGTAGGGATCCCCGGGAGTAAAACCACACTAACACGTCAGATGCGCAATACTTGCAGTTAGCAATTTGTAACTCCATAGAGTAATTTTTCATACAATACTGAGGTCCCGCCGTCGTCCCTGATATTGCAAGGTCCAGTTTTCCCTTCCCAAGCAGCTATCAGGACGAGTCACTTTGGAGCTCCAAACGACATGTGATCCAATTCCAATCCATTTTGTAACATATCAAGGATTGATAGTTACTATCAACCATGCACATCAGGTTTGCCCAAGGCTAAAACCTGATGAGTCGCAACTTAGGGCGTGTCCCTAAGAAAGAAGCTGTAAACCCGGGACACTTCATGCTATGCTTCTATGGCATCAGGTCAAAATAATCTAAACCGCCTGCGAAGCCTTCCGCAGAAACTTGACCTCAGACCCTCCTCACCTGTTTAAGTTCTCAACACCACGGTTGACAACCTTGCGCCTACAGAGCTGGTTGCATTCTGTGCAATGCACTCGCATGGTTATGGGTAAGCAAGTCTACCTCGTCCGATAAGACAAAGTCAGAGCTCGCATATTGCCAGGCGTCGTCCCGTTTGCGCCCAACTCTTGTACAGGCACCGTCCAAAATTTATGCAGTTCACTGAACCATGCAACCCTGCCTCAAAGCCTCAACAGTCCCCAACCTTGCATAAAAAGGCGCGGAGGACCGTTTACGTGCTTGTGGGCTATGCGTTTGATATACATGGACAGCTTACGTACGTGTACAATGAGTTAAGTAGAATGCGTACACTGGTAAGCATCGCTGCGATTATGACATCTCAATGCGGACGGCGACTTGCTCCGGCGGACGGTACATAAATAATGGACCCGCCATCCATTCAATGCTTATCGCGTTTAGTTGCGAATATGCATAGTTTTGCTTTTTATATAATCATAACAGCGGTTGCGCTATTATAACGCAGAGCATACAAAAGGGCGAAAGTTGTTATCATCGGGCGCTGGATGCTCGCGTTCCAAAGGTCCTCCCGAGCTGTACAGCTCTACCGCTGTGTTCAGCATTGCACGTTTTTCCCGGCGGCCGCCAGTTTTGGATTGTATAAACAGGAAAGGATGACTTTAGGCGACACACAACCCCCGTTCCCCAGGTAGCTCAAGCCAGACATACTAGCTTGGACTGTTTTGGAACATGTATAAATCATTTTACTCTGTGACGGCACGGTCTATCGTGCGTCAGGTTTTCGGCGGACAACTTGCCGGGGGCCCTACCTGCCAGCCTCCTACGCAGCTTTGCGTTCTCGGGGTGCCTTATACATAGCAGCGAAGGTGCGCCTCCTTTCCAAAGCACAGGCCTGTACCAATCGGCGCCTTTAGGCCAGGCGCCCTGTGTAACGTCTATGACCTCCGTACGACTGACCCCACTCCTTTTGGCGTGCTCGCTGCCACAGGGGATGATGACGGTATCTAGGCTCCGCTCGTGCGCACCCAGAAAATGGGTTTATTTCGGACTGGATATGGGGCTGCCGCTTGGTGCCTGTGGGTGCCATGGTGGTGCTGTAGGGTCACGCTGTGCAACCCCTTTCCTGCGGAGGTGTGGACAGCGCCTGGATCGGGTGGAGAGCGCACATCACCGTAGAGTGATCAGAGCGCATTTCGATTCAAGTGGATGCGTCCAGTAGAAGTCAAAATCGTAACTCTCTACAGCTTGTAAATAAGCACACCTTACGTGAGACAACTGAGCCCTGCGTCTCTGCCTATGCTGGACTACGACAGAACCTTGCGTGTTTGTCAACTTGACGCGCTGTCCAGCAGCTATGGCAGCGATAGCAACTCTGTCGTTAGGGCTTCAAGCTCCTCCAGCCGCCGTAAAGGTATTCCACGGGTTAATATGCGCAGCGACCGTTCTTCCGGCGCCGCCCGTGCCGACCCCACCATCTCCGGTTGTGTGACTGTGCACCTGTCCGCGGCCACAGCGATCCGGCTCGTTTCTGCCCCAGACGGCAACGATAAAGTGTCTTGCAGCACGGCAACATCTCGCTCTCCCGAAGGCTTGCCATCCCGCCCTGTGTCCACTCCAGCGGGCTGTGGATCACTTCGCAGAAGGCGGCTGATGGAACTCCTGACCTCTTTAGAGCCCTTAGTTGTTGTCTCTGAAATGGCGGCGGCATGAACCGTTGAGACAAGCTGCTGTTCCCGCCGCGGCGGATGCCTCATGGGCGCGCTCGCTGGGCGGCCACAATGTGGCTCAGTGTCGGCATCCGTCGGCTCCATGTGCTCAGCTCCCTCTTCCCTGGCGCCGAAGGGGTGCCCCTCCATTGCCTCGTGCCCCTCCGCCGTGTCGTCTGCCGTGGCCGTATCCATATTTTCAATTTTGTCGCGGATCCACATCGGTCGTGCGGGTCCCAGCTGCTTTCTCAATTCAGCCAGCAGGGTATTGCGCTCACGGCGTAAGCTTCGCAATTGCCTCTCCTGCTCATGAACCTGGGATTGCAGGCGGCCGAGCCTGCCGGGGCGATGGGGGTTGGGGAATTAAAAGGAACGGGACGAAATCAGCTCAAATGGGCACAAACTAGGGACACTCAGTTACACCATACACTGTATACACCTGGGGCGGGTGGGAAAGCAACGGGCCCCGGATAGGGCCTGTCGTGGATGAATAGCCCGTACGTGTCCCATAAACTCACTGGAGACTTGAGCGGCGGACATACAGGGACATCATTCTAGTGCCTGGCCTGGGTGGAAAATAGTGCTGCGTACGGCAGCCAGCCAGCCTGTATGGCTTCCCATTTAGTCAGGGTGTGCCCCGTCTCTCAGGTTTTCCTATCGTTTCTTAATGCCCACCTTGCGTTTTCTTGTTGCACCCGAACCTCCCGCATCCGGGCCAGCTGCCTCTCTAACTGCCCGCATTCCGCGACAGCCTTGGCAGCCACACGCTCCGCCTCCGCAGTCCGGCGCCGTTCCACCGCCAGGGCCTCCTCTTGATCCGCCTTCAGCACTGCAAGCTATAGTAAGCCCCAAAGGACAGGGTAATGTAAGGCAGCAGGCACCGATTGTACCATTCGCGCATGGTACCTTCTAAGTTGCGAACATCACGCTCTCACATGCAAAGCAACGAAATCTGCAAAGAGTTCACATCACGTTTTCCGTGGTCAACTCATGGAAAGGTTGGTTGACCTAATCGGACAAGCCGACGCAAGCTGGTTCGCAATCGTCGGTGGACCCAAAGGTCACTGAATTACCATCCCAATGTGACCCAAAGCGTGATGTACAGGGTTGGGTTGAAATGGAGCCCTGTTAGGAAGATGGGCCAATCGGCAATACGACTTGCCGAACAGCAGCTGCTGCTACATGGCGGTATGGCACGACTAAGGAAAAATACGCCCTTATTCCCGAACGTTTTGCGCCACAACAAGCTGAATTTTTCCACGGAGCTTTTCACTGTGTCTAAACCAGCGCTTTATCAGCTCGTGCGGCGCAAAGAAAACAGCATGCCCCTGACGGCTGGCCATACTCATCGCTGCGCATGGCTGAAAGCGGTGCGGGCAGGAGTCAACCGCAGTGTTGGAAGAACGTCAAGGACTGTAGGCCCACCTACCCGCGCGTGTGCCTCTCGTTCACTGCTAGCAAGCTGCTGACGCAGTTCCGCCTCAGAGGCCTGCCGATTGGCCACCTCCTGGTGCAGGCGCTCCAGATCCAGATGGGAGCACCGCAGTTCCTCAGCGACCCGCTGCCGCTCGCCCCGAAGCCGCCCAACCTGTGGATCCGTCAGTCAACCGACTGGCCTACTGAGTCACGAGCTACCGCGTTGGGTCTTCTGCCTAGCGGCATCCATGTGGCCTGGTCGCAGAGCCGTGGCGCCTTATTGCAGCGCAACGCCGCACCAGGCACATTGGGACACATTTAGTCCTCCATGAGGACGATAGAGCTTGGAGCTCTCATAGAGGTCGGGCACCCCGTCCCACACTGTCCCGGTGTAAGGACGCAATGCCCCTCTCGGTACAGGAGCACCTCTACCTTCCATGAGGGTTCGCCGAACCCATGCCCCATCCATGTTCGCTGGGGAAAGCAAAGCCCTCATTCCTCCCACAGTCTACCGGGCTCTTCTGTGCCGGAGGGCAGTTAGGGCATCGGGCGCGCGACCACTAGGATATCGCTAATGGCACATAACTCACCATCCTATGTAACGTTGTTAGCACCCGCACCCGGGCAAGGAACACACGCGCCCTTGCGTCCGTCAACCCATACCAGGTACCGATATGCAATCGTCAATACCAGGTCATATCTGATCCAACCTGATTACCGATATCCTCCCTGCCCGACATGGCCCACGAGAGGACCCTCTCTGCTGACTCCATGGGGCCTCGTGGACGATTTCCGAAAAGGTATGGATACACGTGGATTGAATAGCTCAGCCTCAAGCTGGATGTCTACAAGATTGCTACATGCCGCATGTCAGACCTGCAACCCCATAGGGCCCCACCTGCTGCACCAAGTCTTGAAGCCGCACCGCCATTTTTGACAGTCGCAAGCTCGCTGTCGCTTCCATACGCCGACAAAGTTCGTCCGCTGCCGTCAGTGCAGCCTGCACCTGGTGCCGAACTTCGGCAACCTGAGCCGTTGCTGCCGCCTCAGCAGCTTGTATCTACACGGTTGCGGGTACAGTGCGCAAGTACCAGAGCGTGCGCGGTGAACAGGAACGGGGTTTAAGAAGACCTCCGCAGAACTGTTATCATATGGTAATGTCTTTCAACGCCACTAGGGTACCTGTGTTAACTAGTTCATCGTCAGCTGCGAGTGCGGCAGCCGATAACGATCCAGTCAACACTCATTAACTACGGCTCAGGTATTGTACGTACCGCTCATGTTCAAAGCAATACGCATGCGCCTTGCTTTACATTACCTTGCGTTCTGCAGCCGCCTCCACTGCCTGCTGCGCGGCCTGCAGCCTGGCCGTGAGCAACGCATCCCGCTGCCGCGTTTCGCGCTCCTGAATGGCTACCTGTGCCAGCCTGATGCGCTCTTCTGCGGCGGCACTCACCTAGAAGGTAATCCAGGCAGTGAGGGGCGCGGTTGGCTGGTGGTTGGGTTAGGTAGGCAAAACTGGGGAACACGCGCAACGGCACCAGCACCGCCATCGACCCCACCCTTTACAACCTGCCTGGGTGAGATTATCCAACGTGAGCTAGCTGGGGCCCCTGGGCCAAGGGACTGGCATCTGGGCAACCCAACAATATGACCCAGTCAGTGCAGCTCTACAGGTTCGGCCTATGCAGAGTTGGGTCAAGATTCGGCTCATTGGAGTTAGCGGCGTTGTAGCACTATAGCGGTGACTTGAGGGACTCTATTTCGGGTGTGCGCACTCGCAACCCGGTTCTCGCAGTCACGCACCTGTGCCAACTGCTGCAGAAGCATTTGCCGGTCCCGGTCCATGTGGGCCAACTCCTGCCGCAGCACCACCACGAGCGGAGATCCTTCGTGAGCTGCCCCTCCACTGGGCCGCGCGCCGCTGCCACCTGGGCACGCAGCACTGATTCCACTTTGACCCTCATCTTCACCCGCCTGCAGCAAGTTGGCCCCGCGGCCGGGTGTCCAGGGCGTGTAGCTCACGCCGGTTTGGCCTTCAAATATTACAGACCAGGATCAGATGAAGGGGATAGGTTTAGTATTTAGATGTGAAGTCCATTGTGCACGGGTGCCCTTCGGTGCGCATGGCTGGCTCGCGTGTGTGTGGGGGTGGGGTGGGGTGTAAGTCCGGCATGGGTTGGTGAGACGGAGACCCATGATTGTAAAAATCATCAAAAGCATAAACACAAGCAACATTACGTTAAAAGTTGTGCAAGAAGAAACTGCGCAAGAAGAGCGATACCCAAGCATTACCCCAAGCATATCTCCTTTGTCTCCCTCAACCCCGTTCAGTACACACCTGCGGACGCAGCGGTCAGTTTGGCTGCGGGAGAGGCAGCCAGCAGGCCCTGCAGCACCACGTGTGAGGGCCCCGCGGCGGGAGGAACTGCCTGCAGACCCAATAGTGGCCCAAGCGGCGCAATACGTCCGTTGTTCCAGGGCCGGCTTGGGCCATTATTGTTCCATATCCGCAGGGCCGCCAAACTGCTTGAAAAGGTGAGCCTCTTGCAGGCGTGGCTCAGTCGCTCCGCTTGGGCACTCAGCTGTTCGGCCCGGGCCTCCAGCGCCGCCTCCCGCTCCTCCATGTGCTCCTTGAAGGCCAGCAGCTGCCGCTTCACAGCCTGGAGTTGGTGGGCGGTAAGCACGGGGTTAGGCCACATCGAGTAAATTGAACACTGACCAGCGCACAGTACCGATAGGAATGCGACAAGGAATATATATGTATATATACATACATGAATAATATGACGTCGTATATGGCTGCTCGTTGGCGTGAGATGCAAGCACAAAGCTGGGACTGGAGAGGCTGCTGTAACCAACCCGCAGAGAGTTCCTGATCGATTGCCCGGCTAGGGGGACTGAGTCCCATCGCAAGACCCCAGCCAACAGTGACCGCCACCTGCCACCCTAGTTATAAGCCAGCAGATAACCAGCCGACCTGCAGCCCTAGGTGCCAGGGCTCCCGCTCACCTGGGCCGCGGCATCCCGTGCCGCCACCTGCTGCTCCAGACCTGCTGCCCGCTGCCGCTCCTGCTGCGCCTCCGCACTCAGCTGAGATATCCTTGCCTGCAGCTGCGCGTTCTCGGCGCGCTGCGCCCGAGATCGCTGCTCCAGAACCTGGTTTTAGTGAAGAGAAAGAGGAAAGACGAAAAGCTACGAAGGATGAAGGTGCGATGCATGTGGCGCTTTTTTGGATAATGGTTCACAATCCATCACCGTTGAATAGCGGCCACAAGGGAAGGGCATCAGATGGCGGCATTCCTCTTCTTGGACTAGTGCAGAAGCGGTTATCCAGCATAACGGCGGCGGAAAAATATTACGGATCAGGCGCTATGGGAAACAGCCTTCCCGCTGTGGGCGTCACATGCATAGTTCGCACGTCATGCACGTCATTGAAGCGCGCTACATCCAAGCCGCACGTGTGGGACTCAAAGCAGCGGACAAGGGAAGTTCCCTTCACCCATCCCCAGGTTGGGTCCACAAGGTCCGAAGGGCTGCCGTACCTCAAGCAGACTCCTGGCGTGCGTGAACTGCGTGCGCATATCAACCAGCTGCTGGCTCCATTCGGCCCGCTGCTCCGCGCCTTCTGCCATCAGCCGCCCTAACTGCTCCTGAAGAGCTTGCACTTGCTCCCGCCAGGGCTGAAGCACATTCTCCCATCCAGACGACGAAGCCGCCACAGACGCAGAGGCCGTGGCGTTACTGCGTGTAGCACCCTCAGTGGCCTGGCCTACGGCGAGGGCCCCTGCCGGATAGAATGCGAACAGTTAGCGGTGTAGACATTCGGCTCAGCGGAAGATGGCGTAATCCATGATTCATGCTCATGACCTGAACTCGCACTCCGACCCGCATCAGGCCATCCCAACATCGACATAGACACAGACCGCGCCATCCATTATTTTTTCTACTATCACAAAAGTTACAAAATGGGTCAGCAGTGGCTATACCAGTCCGTTAACATAGCGCAGCAAACCATGCACAATGCCTGTCTGTTTCAAAACCGTGTTAATTGGTGTGAAGTTCGACGCCGTTCACTCCGATAACGCATTCCTGGCTTCAATTTACTGCCTCAGCTGCATTATCCCGGGATTCCCGGTACCTCGAATTTGCTGCTGTTTGCCAAGTCCGTCCGTCCTAAACACTGACAGCGACTTACCTAGCCGCAGCAACTCCCGCTCCTGCATTCTCACAATTTGCTGCAGAGCATCCATCCGCTGATGCCAAGCCGCCTCGAGTCCATGCCCTCCGTGCTGCTCATGCGAGGATGCCACCGGGCTCCGCGCCTGACCACCTGTCGCTGCGTTGCCACTGCCCGTTTCCCCTGCTGCAGGACCGGAACCTGGAAGGCCCGAACCCATCGCTGCGGTTGCTTGAGCTGAGTAGCGCTGCAGCAGCAGGTCCTGCGTGGCGGCCAGCTCCTGCTGCAAATGCCGCTTGGCGGCCTGCAGATCCGTCACCTGCTGTGACATCTGGTTGGCAGCTTGCGCCGTCTCGGCTGCGCGCCTTTCCGCGTCCGACAGCCGTGATCCAAGGAGTTCCGCCTGGCGAAGCGCAGCATCTCGTTCTGCTAGTAATGCCGCCACCTGACTGGCTAGACCAGCCACCTGCTGTGCCGAGGACGCCGAGTCCTGCTGCAAGTGCTGCCGCAGATGCTTGTTCTCCGCCTGCGCAGATGCGGGTGAGCCCGTTTGCGATGCTCGCAGCATTGTTACAACCTTTTAAAATGCGGGTTTCGTATCCAGAATGGCATATGAAGCTCACGATTATGCATAGTTGAGTGGCCACCAAGTCGAAAACCAATTGGAAAGCCCTCGACCCTGCATAGGCCTGGCCGGCTGCTTCTTGCTTTCACGGGAATCCACAAGTGTGAGAAGCCATCCGGCCGCACCCATTTTCCGGCAGATGCATAACCTAAGTGCCTAGTCACTAACAGGCAGCTTTATGTCCATACAGACACACCTCCGCCTGAAGCAGTGCGCTTTCCAGAGACGCGGACCGCTGCACGAGCCGTTCTTGCTCCTTGAGGAGCCCCTCGTGGGCCTGAGTCACAGTCTCCAGCTGTGAACACAGAACCGCGGCCTCCACCTCCAGATCCTCATCCTGCGGAAGCCTCCTCCCGCGCGGAGAAACCCGGGACCATGGCGGATTCTGCTGGGAATTCTCCTGTTGCGGCCGTGGCGGAGATGATGTTGAAAGATGGGATTGCGGCAGCTGTACATGCGGCCAGTTGGCCGGTGCATTCAGCGGGCGAGCAATGTCTGTTGGTTGGTAGAACGAGGCCCTGGCAGCTACGCCATTAAAGCCAAGGTTGGCGGCAGTAACAGGGGCCAGGGTCTCCGTAACTCCGATCTCCCCTACCCAAACATCCGGATGATTTCCAGGCGTCTGTCCTGGCAAAAGTGTGCCTGTGGCCCGCCCTTCAGCCCCCTGTGGTTGCTGCTGCAGCTGCTGTTCTATCGGTTGACGGCTTGCGATGTCCGCATATGGATGCGGGCCAGCGGATGCAATTTTGGGTCCCTGTAGCACGGGCGCACTATCAGCGTGCAGCCGCTGACCGTTGAGCTGTTGTAATCTCGGCAGTGCTGCCGCCAGCAGCTGTTGACTGCCCTGCAGGTCGCACACGGGATTTCCCCGCAGGTCCAGCTCTACCAGCTGGGGCAACTTAGCAAGGAGGTGTACCTGCATGCGTTTACGGGAGTCACGCCAGCCGATGTGACAATTGACTCGCCAGGGCTGCAGGGCGCGACAAAAGAGACGGCGAAGGCTGTCAACAGACAACTGATAGCGCCACGTCATAGTCGCCATTCACATCGTCCATCGGGGATTGCGTCCGTCGTTGGGATTGGTCTTCCCACATAAGAGGCTCTCGCGCCGATTCTGCGCGAGAGTGCTCCAAAGTGCGGTCCGGACGGTATTCTTTCGCCGCTATCCTGAGCATACACTTCAGTTGACTTGTGCCCGATTGGCCCTAGAGCTCTACGTATAATACAGGTAAACGACATCCTCTCCCAACCAGGTTATTTTCTGCTCACCCAGGGTCCAGCAGTGAGATGATTCCATGCCAGGTCCAAAACACGGAGACTTGACAGGGTCGTTACACTGTCCCCTAAGTGTGTTCTGCAAGCATGCGAGTTTGGGGTGGCGGTGATGCGAGCCCGTAATTTTCGACCTCTACAGGCTGTCCTTTCATTGCGCGCAATTGCTGGACTTGAGGTCAGCAGCCGACCAAATGATCCGTTACGTCCCTTCCGTGGAAGGCGTACACATACGGGAGAGAAGTCTTACATCAAGTTGCTCCTCGCGCTAAGGGATGTCAGGTGGTGAAGCTCGCCGAGTCCGTCCAGCACCGTCAGCCGGTTATCGTCAAGCGCAAGGTCGTGAAGTCGACTAAGGGGGCGGAGGTCTTGTATAGACACGATATTATTGCTACGAAGGTCCAAGCTCAACATAGACGGGTATTGTGACGCAAGAGCTCCCGCCAGCGCGCTATGGACGACCGTCGGCTCCATCATTGGGGCTGAGCGTCAGCTTTACAGCTCCCAACTTTCGACGTCGACGAGTCGTGCCGGTTCGCCCCGTCGTATTCCGACTGGCTTGAACTACTTATGAAACATTTTAAATAGTTTACAAAGTAAAAATTGCATGCGGTCGGTCAGATTGGGGCACGCTTTCGCTGCCGTTTGCATTCGATGCCGTTTTGCCACAGTCGACTTTGACCCAGGACCCTAGCCTTGTGGATGCATTGAAAGAACGTATTGTTGCTATCATATCCAAGGGGTTAGCGATATCTGAACAGCTGTTCGGGTATTCATAATAATATAATTAGCACAAGTTCTGGAACGACCGTGAGTTGGAAAAAAACTACATCCTTTGTAAGAATACACATACTTCACGTATATGTAAGCAGCTATATGTATATAACAGCATACGAAGGTTGCGAGACGGCGCAAAGACCTTTCTCAGCAAAGTTACGGTTGACGTGCAAGCCAATTCCCATGGCAACCTTTCGTTGCACGAGATCCCTAATTTTAAGGGCGGCGCCGGCCCTTTGCCAGCTTCAGATTTCTTCCGTGGGCACTCTGGCGTCGACCATGCTCCCGCGAGCGCAAGACCTGCCGTCTTCCTCGCATGGGTAAGTGTTGATGCTGCTCTAAGGCGCTTTCCTGGCTAGAAGTATGGCTTCCCAATTTGCAGGACGATCTTGCCGCCCTCGATAACTTCATCCGTCAAGCGGTGTTTTTCGCTAGATGCCGTACAAGCATACCTTGTTGGGCTGAGCAGCTCTCAAGGTGAGGACGGCGTCTGAGGCGCGCCAAGAATTTAGGGAAGGTACGAATGAAAACGCGGTGAACCAGGAAAGGGCCATGCATTTCATTTTAATCAATTCCCCCGGGAGCAAAAAACCATTCGCCAGCCGCCTTGCAGAAGTGGTTTTGAAAAGGGTTCTTAGGGCTCGCCACTTTGTAGATATGGAAGCTGGAAGATGGGGAGATGGCAGAGGACCAGCAGCAGCGTTACAATCCCAAGTGGCCGATAAGAAGGTAGAGCTAGCTTTAGATCTTGGCCCGACTGAAATTGGCCTACGGTGTTTGTGAAACGCTCGGACGCTATGCTTCAGTAGTATTCCTCCCCCCATAGTGACAACCTATTCACAGCTATCCTCGCACGGTGCAATTCGTATGGCCCTTCCCCGCAGGTCCAGATCTCTGAAATCACGCCCATCTCGCTATAGGCGCTATCATGGCCATGTAGATGCGGTTTCATCAGACTGGTGGTCACGCAAATTCAGCTTCTCCGATAATGGCGTCAGGAAGGCGCTCATTCCCATGCGGCCTGTAGGATGCGACGTGGGAGCAGGGAGCGAGCCCGGTAAAATCTGTTGTGATACAGCTGTCCGTTCTTGGCTATTCGTTAGGGTATCATGATATATCGCATGTTATCCTTCGGACTCTACAAGTGTAGCGCTCTGTAAGCAACCTTACAGGGCGCACCTTTCCCTTGATTCCCTTCTTGATTGCCTCCTTGTCGACAGCTTCAAGCAACCCCTGCTGCCACAAGGGGTGGACTGCTTAACAGCTATAGATAAAAAGATGCATGTGCCTTAAGCCTGCTCGACAAGGTAGGCAGGCACGGTGTCGAAGCGGATGAGACGGAGTACATTTAAAGCTTACCTCGTTGATAACTTCGTCTACCACCAGTGCTAATTTAGCGTACTTCTCGAGGATGAGTCCTGACGATGGCACCTTACCAAGCACATCCTTCAGAACTTGAATAATAACCCGCAGTACCTCGACCACTGCTCAATGGTGGGGATACAGGCCATAAGATTGTCGCAACATGTAGATGGATACACATTGTACGGAGACCTACATCCCACTTCATCGTACTCCCCAGAACCCATGAGGTAAAGCACAGTATCCGCCACAGGTATGAAGGCAAATCTGGTCGACCTGCACACGGGTGTAGCACACATGATTGATTCAACGCATACATGGAGGTGGGGAGTTTGGGGACTCGCCAGTGTGGGTACGCACTTGTAGGGGGCGATGAAGTCCTGCTCCTGGTCCGGATGCATTCTAACATTGCAAGATGCTGCACTGAACGCTGCGCGTATTTCGGCTTTTTCCAGTTCCGTGAAGCGATCGAAAAACCTTTCGTATATTACATCGCCACCCCTCGTGGCAACTAAGAAGCCTGCATTGGATTCAGGAGTGATCGCTTCATGCTGTACAAAGCTACAAATATTAATCTGAAGATGACGAACATCAGCTCACAGTGTATGCGTCCGACGTCCATTGCCGCTCTGCTATTTTGCAAGAATAGATCAAGCCATACAGAGGAAGGCGCTTTGTATTCACTACTTGTTTATGGTATAAGATAGCTTTATTTCTTTTTGGAGGCCTAGTAAAGCAGCATCAAACCTGTTTATAGTGTGCAAAAATGCCTGAGACACAGTTGGCAATGTGATAAGGAGATATTCGAAGAGGCAGCTTGGGTTAAACTTTTTACATTGATTGGACGATAACTCATTGCCAACTATGACCTCATGTGAGGCGTACCGCTACCGTTCCCATGCATGCCCATACTCGCGCACAAGATCAATATCCGCTGCTTGCTCGTGTGCAAATCCGGCCCTCGGCACCAGGCTGAAGAAAGGCCTCTAGAATCCACAGCGGGGCTGGCGATTCCAGGTTGCCATGCTGGGTTTCGGCTCCCACCCATCGCCAAGCAAATAACCACAGTCGCAAACATCTTAATGCTAGCTCCCCGAATAATGGCACATGTCGCAATGTATCGGAGGGGTTCAAAATTAATATTGATGAGGTTTGCGTCATACTGTTACAACCCGCCAAGTCTGCGCGGAAGTTGCGAAACTTGAGGACCTTACGTGTACAATATAAGCCAGAAACCGGCAACAACTGCCGCGATACCCACGAACATCCATAGTTGCAATAAAGGCAGCTTAAATACCGCCAGGACACCAAACAAAACCCACACAATGATTGACATTATCCAAAAGGACAACCTGGTGTGCTTCTGTATGCTATCGTAATCCATCTTTGATTTACAAAGTTAGAACAATCCTTGGCGGCGTTGGTTCTCAGCTCTCTTCAGACGCTTGCGTCCAATTCTCCAGGCGCTGTCTCGCTTCGTCCCCAGGACTCCCACACAACGTTGTGACTTTTCTCTATTTGTCAACTCACTTTCAGTTTCAATTGTTAATGATTGACCGAAGTGGCTTACACAAATGAAGCTTTCACACGACTGCCGTTTTTTCAATGATACAATTCGCAATAGAAAGCCAGTAGGCGCGTGCAATAGCGCAAGGTAGGCTCCTCAAAAGAACTGGCTCAATACGATGCAGTTGTCACAAAAGTCATGGATCGTGTACGGGGACCCGCATGGCGTGGGTCTGCGCATGGCACGAAAATGGTGAGTTCTGTACATTTCGTGCAGGAATATATTGTTAAATTATCCTGTTGTAATGTTGCAAATGGGAGAGTCAACAAGTCTTCGAAGCGATAGGTAGTGTGGGCGTTGCGAAGGACAGCTACGCACTTTTGGCTCTTACCAAAGCCGTTGCAATAGATTGATGCCGGAATGAATTTCAGATGTGACATGTGAAGCGCCTTATAGAGGGAGAGGACCACGGAGCTGCGTCGACGTGAATGTCCTCAAACGGTGACGACAGCTCATCACAGCTGCAGCTGGAAGAGGAGAACTTCGTCCTCAGGACGCAAGTTACGAAACTTCAGGTGTTTGGGTCGGATTAGCCGCATTTCCACGGACAGGCGAAGCTATAGATAAATAAGCGCCATGCTTTGGCCTCGGCATGCAGGTGGCTCTGAAGAATGCCCTTAATCGGCACAGGTAAGTTGGTGCTGCCCGCAAGCTTCACGGGCGAGATTGCCAGCTGCTGTATGCGTGAATGCACGGGGGTATCCGTCGCTCTCCCGCATGCCAGCTCGCCGTCATCGGAACTTATGCTTGCAGGGACAGCAGCAACAGTGCCCGGGAGGAAACATATGTATCGAAGCAACAGTTTGAGGTTGTGATGGTGAGGCTCGAACTGTATTTGATACCTGCGGCCCATTAAGATGAAATAAGCACGGTTCTACCCAGGGTGAACTGGCGGAGCTTCGCCTGCAAGTCAGTCAACTCCGTGACGAGAACCGCAGGTAGGTTGTGTCCAGGTGACGGCTTACCCTTGCCTCCTGCATAATGGTTCAATTGAGTCGTGCCATACAATATCTAGCTTGCAGGAACAGCTACAGCATGTCCGGGAGGCGCAAGCGGCTTCAGGTTCATCGTCTGGTGCACCTGACATCTGGGAGGCTGCACCTGTGGTTTCCGCAGGTGAGGCACGCTGCTGTGCTTGCATATGAAACTGGCGAAGGGGATTCGCTAGCCTGCTATGTACAAGTGGGAAGCCCATTCAAAACCGTGGAAGCAGTTAGACGACGCTGCTACGTAGTATCTGCTGAGCAGATTGCAGCCCAATGATATACGAAGTGTAAAGGCAATCCGCTGGAGAAAAGCCTAGTTATGGCCTTGCAAAAATGCACTTTGTTCCCTGGTTGCTGTTACACATCACCCACGCCCTATCTTCCAAAGCTATAGACGTGGATCCCGTCACACGGAGTGACATGGCATTCATCGAGCGGGAGATCAACTGTCTGAAACAGAAGATCAGCGAGACACGTCTCAAGTTACAGACAGCGGAGCCCAGTACACCCAACGAGTACCACGCTGTACCCCTGGACAACCAGCGAGCACCGCAGCGCCAGCCGCTACAACGAAAGCAAATTGCAGCAAATCGACACGGTGCCGGCCCGGCTGCGCGTCAGAGGGCCGCAATCGGCGCCTCCCTCTTCAGCGACCTGCTACCACGAGGCCTCATGCCGGTCCCCAGCTCGGCAACAGGCTCCGCTATGCCGTTGGCGGGGCGCACGCATGTCCCACGCGGCCAATGCAGCAAGAAGAATGGCCAAAAACTTTCGAAGGTACACGAATATCAATCTATGGCTAGAGTAGACGCACCACAGCACCGTAAGGGAAAATGTTGAGCAGTTGTCTGCTAACTTGTGCTAATCTGAATTCCATGTCCAGGAAAATGTTGCGAACCAGTATAACGGCGCCAATTTGTTTGGGCGCCCGAAGGCGCAACGTGGGCGGGGATTGTCCTATTGACATACCGTACAAATGGTGAGTCATGCAACGCCAATGCCCGGGACTAGTCATTGGATAGCGTCATACGGCGTCCAACCGTAATATTGGGCCTTGATTGCCTCTAAGGTTTGGGTTATGACTAAGGAGCATATAAATAAGCACCTCGTCAGCAAGCTTATGACGTATGTTCCGATAGGCGCGCCGTGCCACACAACGTAGCAGTCATTGAAATGCACACATGCTATTATGTACCTGTAGGACGTCATGGATTTCGGGTGTTTTTTATTTAATCAACCGTATGATGTCATGAGGCACATGACGCACAATCTAGCTGTCCGAACAGGGTGTTCTTGACCACACGAAACGGTAATTGTTCTTGCCAGTTGTGGTTGGTTACGTTATACTGCACGAAGACGGTGACCCCTACCAACGCCACCATTCAATCTTCATACAAAATATACAGGCTCCGTAGGATATTCCACAAGGTCGCTTGGGCCCTATGCGGCACCCTTGAGGCCCTTGAGATCACGGCTGATGCCCAGTCGCTTCAGAAGCTCATCCGTTTCTCCTCGAATAGCCGCCACCCGGTCTGCCGTCTCAGCACGACTCCGTGCTAGCTCCTGCTGCACCTCCTCTGCCGCCTTCTCCGCTGCAGCCGCGATTTCCTCCCGCGCTTCTGCCTGGCGCTGGTCACTGGCGCGGAGAGCCTCCTCGGCAGCATGCGTGATAGACGCTTGCATCAACAACGAGTACACCTCCGGTAGTGTACGCTCCTGGGCAATATCCACAGGGCTGACACCGTCCTTGTTGGGCTTGGTGGGGCTGGCACCGCGGCGCAGGAGCAGCCGTACGGCTTCTTTTTGGTTATCACGGACCGCAGCTGCTAACGCCGTCAGGCCATCCTTCGCTTCCGTGGCTATGGATGCCCCCGCGTCCAGAAGCAGTGTGAGGGACTCGCAGTCCCCTGTTGCTGCGGCGGCCATTAGTGGGGTGCCCCGAGTGCTTGCAGAGAGGGACAGGGGAATCAGTGGTGATATCCAAATCAGCTTATCGTAACTCCATATCACAAAAATGTTTATGAAATGAGGCTTACAACCCTGTAATGCCGCATCAAATGCACTCACGAGCAACTCCCTCTCCTCGCACATGTGCGCCACGCACACTAATGCATATGCTTTCGATATCACAGTACTCAGTCTCTACGTCAACCTACCTGCAATGGTTGACGTCAGCCCCATGCTCAAGCAAGACTCGGCAGCTATCCCCATCCCCCGAAAGAATTGCTCCCCGCAACGGATAGTTGCCGTTAGTCAGTTCCAAGTTGGGGTCAGCTCCATTCTTTAACAGGTGCTTCAGGATAGATGCAAATCCGTTCTCCGCAGCTGCAACTGCCGGGGTTATGCCTGTCTCCGAAGAGGGAACATTGGGTTGTACACCCAAACCCAACAGCGCTAAAACGCTGGTCTCGTCATTGGCCAAGATTGCCTTCATAAGTTCATCCTCCTGGGAACTTGGTTTTGCCGCACGAACAATTTTGGGAGCAGTCTTCATTCTGTCGTTCACTTTCGCAGGGTCTTAATCTTTAGGTGTCGTGTGCATGGCTAAAATAAATATTCAAACTGTATACAAAGCAAATATGTTACTCTCGAAGTAACAGTTCTAGAAGGCTCCGGAGGACGTCGCTGTATGGACGCTTCTAAAACATTTCCTGATAGGTGCACTGTACTTATGTTGTTTTCCCGTTAATTTTTTCGTTATAGATCGTTGAAAGCTCGCACCTTCTTAGGATACGGTATTACGACGGGGAACAACAGCCAACCCGGTCACTTGCCGTACAAGTGAAGCAAATGTTCAGCCCAAACGTATTGTAGGGAAGATTACAACTACGAGTAATAACGCACGGCCAAAAGGCCGCCTGCAGAATTTGCGTGTGGGATTGCTTCGTGAGCATCAAATTCCCCCGACGGCAGACTTCCTGCAGCACACTTTTGCAACGCTCGCCGCTACCCGTAACCCGCATCCGGTTGCAAAGCTGAAGTTGGGTTAGGTTCCCCCTTGCCAAAAATAGGTTTGCTTCCCGAACCTCAACTCATGTCTTTTCCTAAGCACCCTATGTGTCTTATACAATTAGTCTGAAAGTAGTCCATATCGTGGAATCCTCATCCCGTGTACGATGAACATAATGCTACCATGACGCACTCGAAGCTGCTCTAGGCCAACGCGAATACACGCTACCGCCAAGCAGAAAGATGCTGCCGCCAAGAGACATCTCAGTAGGGCTAGCCTAGGAGTATTACCCAGCACGGCGATTAACAGTGGCAACCATTTATGACCGCCACACTCCTTAGGGATGACTCGAAGTTTGACCGACTCAACGGGCCCAAATTGATGCCCATGTGAACCACTGCAGGAATAAAGTAGCTATGTCATTCGGTGAAAAATGTCAGAGCTGCCGACGGCCCGCAGTCCTCGAAATGCCGCCGTCCCTAGCAGACACACAGTGCCCGCTCCCCGACCGGCCTAAGGATTGACTGGTGGACTCCTTCAGCATCGCAGCCCTAGCCAGGTAAACTTTCAGGACTGCACTTTCAACCCGAGGAGCTGACGCGTCAGGCTACTCGTCATCTGCTGGACTGTCTGAGCGCCAGCTTGCGCCGGCTGCGGATCCCGATTGGGGCTCCAACGCTACAACATGATGCTACATTACATCGCTTGTGGAATAACCACTTAACCTTTGTAATCGAGGCTCACATCAACCCGGCAACAACCCGGCAACGCCCCAAATCAGAACACTCCCACCAGGATCTCCGTCGCCTACAAGGCAAGCTCAGCCCCCACACCTCCTCTTTAAGTGCCCAATCTCTTGCCATTACAATTGCCTGTGGGCGCAGGGCTTCACCACTCCCCCCCTCCAGGCTTCCACGAGTTTGCACCTCCGGAATGCCGGGCTTCACCGCTATCTGCTTCACCGCTATCTGCGAGGCAAGCCCCGTCCGCTTCACGAATTCTTTTTTTTCACGAATTCCGTCCGCCTCACTATTGCGTCTTCAACCCTGGGTGCACCGGACCAGCACCCACCCAAACCCCAAAACAAAAATAGATCTTGTCAGGGTTTCGTGCTGCCCCTCCCCCCTGACTCAATTCCCCATCATTCATAGTACTCACCCAAGGTCATACGGGAGAGTGGAAAATTATGGTTGACCCCAGATTGTTGTGTCCCGACATGTGCTACATGGGCATCATGTTCCGCTGCAGCTGTCGCTTTCACGATCGTTGGTGCTGATGGATCCTATCCTATCCCAGACCTGCCAGACGCTTCACAGATCACTTGCCCCGCCGGCCGCCCACCATCTCCTCACACAACCGATCCTTGGCAGCTGGAGCCAGAGCCGGCCGTGCAGCCGTAGCAGTGATTATCGCAGCGAATGGATTTCCCCGTGAGCTCTTCCAGCGATTCAATATCCCATATGCTGAGTGGGCGTGAAGAGCCGCCCTCACCGGGCTGCGTGATGGCCATATCCAGCTGCTGATTGAAATCGCAGTCGAAGAGGGCACCGTCCCAGCGTACACTCACCGTGTCCCTGAACAAGCACACACACACACACACACACACACACACACACACGGCGCATGTGCCAAGCCTTTAGTCAAGCTGGTTAGTCATTGCGAGCAGTAAGGAATTGCTGCCGGTGGTTACCCTTGACACACAACTGCGTGCATTTGGCAGTCAGATGAGGCGCTTCGGGAGGAAAGGGGATAGGCCTACATCGGTGCAGAAATGCCAGCTGCCAGGGCCGGCTGCCAGGGCCGGCTGCTAGGGCATATGGCAGGTATGGGGCAATAACAACATTTACCCCCATAACAGGAGGTGAATGAAGGCCCGAAGACGCATGCTGAACAAAATTAATCTCATAATGAGGAACATCGCCTTTTGTTACCCCCTCTACTACAGTGCAACCCCCCTGCAGGTTTCAGCACACAGCAAAGCATAGAGAGGCGACGGCCTTTTCCCTTTCCTAAAGTTCGTGCCCTCTAAATCAACTGGAGCCACTAATAAGCTGTGAAGCTATCTTCACCATTTATTCGCTACGGTTTCAATCGTAGTCGCGGGATAAGGCGGTCGCCCCTCTGTACCTCCGCGGTCATAGGATATTTAGGTCAGTTCAGCGGCATGGGGTGTGCTGCGGCGATCTTGCTCATCTTCACAACACTCACCCAACCCCCAAATTGGGAAGCCCCTTCCCCCGAACCTCCTGGCGGCCCGAGGAACAAGGCCGCCAGGCCGTCACTGACCAGTAGCTCCTCCATCGATTGCCAACGGTGCAATCATTGCGCCTCTTCGCCCGAGCAGCTGCATTTGTGACATCCCAGCCCACAACATGATCCCCAACTATGCGACTCTAAGTTTCCACCGTTCAACTCCCACCGATACTCGATCTCACACACATACACATACACATACACATACACACATACACACATACATACACATACACACATACACATACACATACACACATACACATACACATACACATACACACACACAGACGCACATACACATACACATACGCATACACACACCTGCACATTAGGGACTCCCCAGCTGAGGGGTTGAAGTTGTCCAGCAGCAGCCCCATGTAGCTCTGCAGCTGACCCCGCCGCACCAGCCAGTCCGCAAAGCGCTTTATAGGCATGTTGTTCAGCGCCAATAAGCGGTTAAACACGATGCCGTACGCAGATTCGAGCTCCGACTTGTACGCAGCCTCCAACTTGGCCTGGCCAGGCGCCAAAAACGGCCCCCCTGCCGAAGCATGCGCACAAGATGTTTGGGATAGTGGCCCGGAGTTCCCGTCTGTATACAGCGAAAGAAGTTCCTGGCCGCATTCACTCGCTTATATACACCAACTGCCATCAACCGCCGCCGGCAAGACCTGCACAACTAAGCAGATATCGCCGCTGCCGGCACCACACACCTCCCGGGTTAGCCCCGTTGCCTTTTCCTCCCCTCCAGTCACTACCCACCCGGATTGTAAACCAGGTCCAGCACCAGGCCGCTGCCTTCCACTCCATAGCCCGCCGCGTTGAGCAGCCTCAACCCGGCAATGGAGCGATCGAACACGCCGCGGCCCCGCTGCTTGTCCACATTGGACTCAGAGTAGCAGGGCAGAGACGCCACCACGCGAACCTACGGAAGGTATGGGCGCAGCAATGATATGACTGGCAACCCGAGAGGCCCTTGGTGCATGATACCCGAGCAGCCAGAAGTGAGGGCACCGGGCACCGGGCCTGGGCGGAAGGAAGGAACGGCGCGATACCCGGTCGACATACGGACAGTAACATTTACATATACCGGAATAGGGACAGTGCGAGGTGCGCTCAACGAAGCGCACCTCTCACAACGAGAACGTCGTGAAGGAGGAACAGCGGGCAATTCAGTCGGAAGGCTGAGGTCGGAGGCGCAACAGCGTGAGGTTCAACCAGTAACCGCCATAGCTCGTCCATAACTTTAGGTGCCGTAACCGGATGGTCAATACGTATGTACGGCTGCCTCATGGCGCCCGTCCATCCGCAAATGAAGCCAAGCTGGTTTACGTAATCCGGTGGGGTTACCGGCATGGTGTCATCCTCCATATGGTGCACCCATATACCCACGTACGGATACGTCCTTCATTTGGAGCATGGACACGAACTCCAGTCCCACTCCACTCCACACACCGATCTACCCTTCCCATCTCCTTGCCTTGTGTCGCGCCAGGAAGTCCACGAGGTCCTCCTGCCCCGGTTCCAATAGCACCGTCAGGTTGCATCGGTCGATGATCTCAACTCCCAGGGGTGCAGCCTGCTCCACCAGGTACCTGCGGGGAGCAACGGGAGGGACGAGGTGGTAAGAGTTACAGGGCACCTGGTTGGTGACTACAGGGAGGATTACTGGGTCTTACACCCGTGACGCAAAGGAAAGGTCCACGCACAGACAGGATGCGAGGAGCGGCGGCAGGTGGTGGCGATTGTGATGAGGGCGAGGAAGGTCCGTGAGGGGGTGTTGGTGCCCCCTGACTGGCTGACATGCACTCGTACCGGGGTTTGCCCGGTGGGATTCGCGAAGTGATCGGGGAGTCCGGCAGCGGTGCCATACGAGAGCGACTCGACGGGCCCCGGCCTGCGGCCTCCCAATGCGCGCCAACCTCCCCTCGGGACGGTACGGGACGGCAGCGGCGCACCGCTGAGACCGGAAACTTCGCCTACTGCAAGATGGCTTACTCTCCCAATGGCCTTCGCCCCGGGTCCTCTCCTTCCCGTCGACAGTGCGGGTTCCGGCAACCCACTGCTTCACAAGTCGCACTGCTTCATTAGAGATTGCACTGACTGGTGTCCGACTCATCGGTCCCGACGCCATCCGCATTGACCCCTGTCAGTACTTGACGCTTTTTTAATTAAAGCATTTCTGACGAGGGACCGGAAGGCATCACCTCCCACCTAAAGTTTTCATTCAGCTCAGGGGCACCCCCTGTAATGTCGAGGGTGGTGATGGCCGACCCACGGTTCTTGGCATCCCGCAGCAGCCCCAAGCAGCGATCCACCGTCTCCCTTTTGGCCTGCTCGGCCGTACGGCGCGGCGATGACTCCACGTGGCAGTGGCTGCAGGCCTGGTTGCAGTACAGCCCGATGTTAAGCTGAAGGATGCGCGCTGGGGAGCGCTTGAGGGCTGTCACTCCGCGGGACTGCAAAAAAGGTGAATGCGAATTTACGAAGAGAGGGGACCGATAAATTGGAATAAGGGGGCCTTACAAGGGAAATCATGGCGCTATGGATAAAGGGGTGACTCAACGACCGCATCATCGTAACTGGTTTACACCGCGAAACGGGGCCGAGAAGGTTGCGGGCGACGTCGGCGTGCATGATCCCGGAAAATAGAAAGGCCTTGATTTCCAGCAACTGATGCGGGGATCCAGTACCGAACGCCCAGATTGGAACATCATACTATCGGGCTGCCTCTTGCCAACCCCTGTGCATCCTGCCCAGATCCTAGCACCTCTGTCCCAGTGGCCGACCTGGCATGTCGTGTAAAAGGAGGGGGCCCCCAGGGCATCCAGGGAGCGCTGCCGCTTGAGCCTCTCTTCGCGTGTAAGAGCCTGCTGGCCCGCAGCTGCCAAAGTCTCCAGGTGCTGTTGAAGCTCCAGGTCCTGCTCCATGTCGCGCAGCGTCTCTGGCACGAGCGAGGTACGGCCCTGCGCTGTAGTGGACTCACCCGCCGCCGAGGTCCCGACGCCACCGGTTGCCGAAATTAAGGTCGTTTGAAATTGCCCATGAGGCCCAAAGCGACACGTTGGGGCCCTTGCACTGCGACCAAAGCGGTAGGGTACGAGAACAGACTGTGTTGGATAAAGACGATTTAAGGTTATAATGTACATGGAAATGTGCATGACTATAATGTACTCCAGTCGCTGACCTCGGCGGTCTCCTGGCCAGTGCTGCCTTCCAGGGCCACCCTGGCGCAATGCAGCGACACAGGCTTTGTACCTCAGCCATAGCTGCAAATGTGTAAGGCATATCCGACAGCGTTAACCAAAGGATATGTTGCGTACGCGTGAAACCCGATCGACATCGTACGTCCGTACGCCATTACAGTTTGCCGTCGGTTTCTTCATAAAATATTCTGAAACCTTTGAAATTGTCGAAATTTCCTGCGTAATGATAAAATCGACAATTTAATCCTCTTCCGAAACTCGATCGTAATCTTATCAAACATTATTTTTTCCCAGTTGGTGGAGCCGAGCTAAGAGTGACAAATGCTGTCCTGGAATGATGATGGTGATGCTTTTACAAAACGTAAGTATCGCTCAAATTTATTTAATGTGCCGATGCCTTGTTTCGCAAAACGCCGCGTCAGCACAGGGACAGCGCAAAATGGGCGCTCAATGTGTACATCTCGTTGCTTTCATTTCTTCTCATCTGCAGGTTCTCCAATTACGAAATCCACTTCGTTAACGAGGTGGGAATCCCTGTCGGAAGAATAGAAGACGGCTCGAGGTTTCTCAATTCCGTGCATGCCGTGTCGTGATGGCGTATATGCAAAGTGACGTTATAGCAATGTAGAAAAGGCTGGCATGGGCCATGTAGCGTTATTGGTTATAATTATACGAGATGTACCTGACGCAGCAGGCCCTAACCACCGCAGGCCTGGTAACTCCTTTGAGGCGCAGCGCACGGCTTCATCGCGAAAGTCTGTGGATGTTCCGGCCCAGCCTGTGAGCCGCAAGTCTACTGAGGCAAATTCCTCGCCGACCGACAGCTTAACGAAAGCCAACAGTTTGTTGCGAGGCCCTGGCAATGCTGCAAAAGGCACCATCGGCTCGGAAGGCTGGTATGGTCATTATGTTCGACTCTGTAGCACAGAACTGCACATATAAGCGTTGTTGTTCAAATGGACCCGTGTTCGTTAGTGGAAATGCCCTTTTGGTCCTAGCTCAGGCGCGAGTCCTGTACTCTTTGTACTGCTGGGACCTGATTTACGCTTAATCTGCGCGGCGCAAGGAACCGCCCAGTATGGAGGGACGAAATGCAACTGCAGCCCAAAGATTGGGGAAAAACCGCTAGCTCAGTTTTCCAGCTAGCATATTTCAGTGAAGCTCCGTTGACGCCAGTTGTGTTTCTGTTGCTATTTCCAGTCGTGCGCCCTGCTCTGGCAAAGTACGCCTCTCTCCCTCGCTCGTTTCCGCCCTAGGTGGCATCACATGGATAACAGCCAGATGAATGAGCCACCTACGGAAGCTGTGAAGACTGCCGGCCAGGTCAAACCGACAGCCTTTGTACCGCAGTATAGTATCACCGGCGAGAGGAAATCACTGTGGGCAGGTGCGCGGCTTGCATAAACGCAAACGAAACTATGCTGCGAAGCGTACCTCGCCCACACTTGAAGGTTGACTGGTGCATATAGTTTATGAAATGCATTCGACAAGCCTTTGGCTGATCATCTTGGGTGTAACGAAATGGCGCAGAGGTAATCTCTGCTGTGGTCGTCATCATTGCCGCCGCCGCCGCCGCTGCTGCTTCTGCTGTTGTTGCTGTTTCTCCCGTAGACGAAGTCCCTGCTGCTGCTGCGTCGCCGCCGGAATCAGCCGCACCTTTCCTTGGGGAATATTCCATCAAGGCATCCGAGACACTGAAAAATGCCTCCGAAGCCGTCCCGGCTACCGCGGCAGCCGCACAAGCGCCTGTCTCTGTTGTAAACGGCGACGGCGGGGCTACCATTCAGAACGCGGGAACGACTGGCTGGTGAGTAACCGGTTGATAATCATGTCATATTTGGGCATCATGTCAGCTTAGCGTACCGTGTCCTTTGTAGGCCGCCTGACTGCCTGATGGACCGTCGATCCCGTTTCCGCCGGTTTCCTCAGTTGCATATTTTGCATATTTCATTCAAAACGCTTTGTTCGTTCCTGCACAGCGTCGCCTTTCCCCCTGGATGGCAATTGCCATCTGTTAATAAGACTTAGGGTCGCTCCGCTGCAGCTCGCCAGCGCCGTTCAGGCGCCGTTTGACACGTTTGCAAAAATCGTATAATCGCTCCATTTGGTGCATTACAGCTCTGGCTTCTGCCGCAGCTCCCGTTCTGTTTTCGTCCTAATCCCACTCTTATCTCACCCATCCCCAGGTGGGCCCATATGGACAACTCCATACTCAACAAACCAGCCGAAACGGCGCCTCTGGAGGCCGGGGCCGTCCGCAAGGGCGAGCGTGTGATGGGTGGCGGCTTCGCACCGCAGTTCAACGTCGCCGGCGGCAACCGTTACGGCTCTATCTTCGCCGACGAGTCGGTTCAGCGCCAGCAGCAGCAGCAACAACATCAGGCGGCAGAGCAAGGTACGTTCCGGTTTGCTGAAGGAAAATGATAAGGGCCGGTTCAGGTTTTGGCCTTGTCTATGGTGGATTAAGAACGGATGAGGCAGATGATGAGGGGCCAGACGGTTGGGTTTGGCAGGATGACAGCTTCCGATAGTGTAGTGGCCTTGCATTTTGGCGTATGGATATTTCCTGGCATCTGTAATGCCAGATGCTGCTGTACACTTTTGCTGCACTCTTCTGAAAACATCTACAGTAAACATCCACTGCAAGGGAGAGTTGACATTCATATGATGGTAGGTCATGAGGTAGTCGACATTTCTACAAGGCTGCGTATGCATCCCGGAGTCCGTATCTGAAACGTTTGCCAAGGGGCTTCGTGCGACAGAGTTGCTTCCATCAACATCCTCAGTTATTCGCATGTCGGGTCACAGCACATCGCCACCTGCATCCCACTCAAATGACATGCATGTTGTGGCTGTTGGCACACGACATACAGGTGACACCAAGGCTCTGCTGCAGGAGGTTGCGGAATGGGGCCCCTTCTGTGGCCAGCAGGGCGGTTCTGCGGATGTCGGTGCCATTGCTGAGGATGAGTGGTCGAACTTCGCGACGGCGCCCAAGGCCTAAAGCCCCTGCTCTGCCTCTCCGCTGAAGGGCGTTATGTCTTGCGCAGAGGGAAAATGCTTAAATGCTGCATCTGAGCTTTCATGCAAGGAACTCTTATAAAGGATTGAGATCCCGTGTTTGTGATATGCTTGCTTTTATAAGTAGCGGGCTGTATTCATATTGCGTTTATGTACAGCGCATGTTTTACTTCACCTCTAATTTTGTGTTGGGTATTTTGTCAGTATGCGTCCCAAGGGGCCCAAGAGCTCAACACACAGTGCGCGTATTAATGCTGCTCGTCAAACATTTCTGGCGGGAGCTTTTGTGTGATTTTAGAAACCAAATGTACAGCGGTTCCCTCCTGCTAAATAATTAATGGGGGGCTCCTTATGAATGCCATAAACCCTTTTGATGGATGTTTGCTCCCGTGACGTGAGCAGTGCAGTTTTTTTCCAGCTGTCCATCACGGTCCATCCCTATACAAGGACCTTGGTTTTATGGCATATGCTTAAGCGCGCCTTGTTTCATACTTGGGACGTTTCAATGGTTTGGGGACACATGGTGATCATTAATCAGGCGCGGCCCTTACGTCAAGGTACACATACAACACTGGACTTGCGCGGCGAGTTGGCGAAATGCTTGCCTTTGCGTCTGCCGAAAATGGCACTTGACATAGCAATTGGGGACCGCGGGTTTGGTCTCCCTAAGGAAAGGAAACGGTACGTGTTAACCATCCCTAGAGATAATAATGTACGTCCGTTCAGTGACCACCTGCATCGTACATAATATCTGCTATGTGACGGGCTACGCCATGCAACACAACAAATTCTGATCTTGAAAATATAAGTGGCTCCAATTTAAGATGATGTAACGAGACGAACGGCAACACCGCCTTCACAACAATCTTTTATTTGCGGCTAAATATACATTCGGTTGCCTTTTGCAGCAACACCAATACGCCACTACCTGCGTCCCTTGCGGGACTTCCCACGGCCTCCACCCGCACCTGCACCGTCCCCAGCGGGCCCTCTGGCAGCGAATGTTTCTCCTGATGCTGGGGCCACACCTGCACCTGGACCCGGTGCAGACCCCGCCTGCACCGCGGAGGGCTCCGCTGGAACAGAGCCGTCGGCACCCCGTGCAATTGGCGTTGATGCGTCCACCACCGGCTGGGCCTCCTCGGCCGTAGCCACCTGGCCTGTAGGAACAGTTCCAACTGCCACCGGCACCTCCCTAGTGGCCAACGCAGCCTCGTTATTGCTATCCCCAGATCTCCCCCCCAGCGCCGCCCCTTTTCCCTCGTCGACCGGCATTGCTGCTGGCGATGGATCTGGGACGAGGTATACGGCGATGCCCCCGGTGTCCGTGCTCCCGCTAGCCCCGTTAGCGCCGTTTCCGCCCATGGCGATATCAGTAACAGCGGTCGCAGCGGCGCCGACATTGGCGGCCTTGGCGGCCCCGTTCCCATTATTGAGACGTGTGAGGTCGAGGGTGCTTCCCCTAAGGGAAGATGGCCCTGCGCTGCCATCGCTAGCCTGTGCGAATGGAAAGGAAAAGGTGCGAGTACACGGTGCGAGTTCATGAGCTCCAGAACTTCTCAGTGGGAAGAGGAGACAGTTGGATGCTCAGGGGAAGGGTGATTCCGTTGGGCCCCTGGCTCGTCGGTGTGTGTTAGATTTCAATGCAATCTGCAACTGTGAGGAGGGGGCCCACCGACACGCAGCTGCTCCCAACCCGTTCGTTTCATCTTCGTGTGTGCTTCAGTGTGCCACACGCGCCATCTGACACACTCCTTACCCAACGACAACAAAGACCTCAGCCTCGTGACAAGGCTCATTGCTTCCGTGACCCTTCCAGGCCAACGCACAAGGCCCTTTCCTCACACCCTACATTGCGCCATGCCTGCGTACGCCAACATGAACATGCTTCACCTTCACCGCTCATCCACATCTTTCCAACCCCATCCCGCTCGTCCGCACCTGCGCCGTGGCAGCCTGCCTCATCCACATCTCCGCGTACAGCCCTCCCTTGCCCAGAAGCTCCATGTGAGAGCCCATCTCCGCCACATTCCCGGTGGCCATCACCACAATGATGTCTGCATCAGCTATTGTCGACAGCCGGTGGGCCACGATGCAGGTAGTGCGCTCAGAACGAACCTCAGACAGCGCGTACTGTTGTGTCGGTCGGCAAAAGGGAGGCGACGTGTTATCCGATGCGTTTGGGACACACTGGATCAGGTTTCAACCAGAAAAGTTCAACCATCGACGGGTATCAGACGGTCCACAGCAACGAGGTTGTCGCCCGCCTGCCCGCTGCGGTAACAGCCCAACCCATTGCAGTAGCGGCGCGGTAAGTGCCGATTTAGCAAAATCGTAAGCAGGGCTTCCGCACAGTTGCAAGAAAGTATGGTAGTTTTCACACCATATTAATAGCATAATCTGCATCCAACATGCCGTATAAGACTCACGCTCAGCTTGGCGGGGAAGCCGCCCGCTGCTTGTCCCTCGTGCCCCCGATATGGTGTATTCCCTGTTCGGAACCCACCTGTATCTTCTTCTCTGTGATGGTGTCCAGAGCCGAGGTGGCTTCATCTGATTGGAATTGGGTTGAGGGATGACATGGTAACGACGAAGCATCCGTATGCGAATATATAATATAGGTTCGAGGGGTGGGTCGTGTCGGAAGTTGGCCGGACAAGACGACGTGACATGGTGTGATCATGCCCGGTAGCAAAGGATGCATTTTACCCGGAGGACACGAAACGTTTATGTTGTGGTAATGGGGTCAACTTCTTAACGGCGTCATGGGTGTGGGTTCATAACCCCTCCTCCGCCGTGAACCCCTGCCCATGCAGGCGGGGCTCCAGCTGAGACACGGACTCGACTGCACCCACCTAGCACCAGCATTGCGGGGTTCTTCAGCAGCGCTCGGGCGAATGCCACCCGCTGCTTCTCCCCGCCACTAAGCCGCAGTCCCCGCTCGCCCACAACGGTGTCATAGCCCTGAAGGCAACAAGCGCGATCGAATCAGCGGCATGCAACTTCTGTGATAGAAATTGTACGAAAAAAGCAGCGGCAAGGAAAGCAAAGTGTTTCTGCTGAATGGAAAATTTTGAAGTTCATTCTCCGCGCCTGCTGGTGACGAAAACTAAAGTTCCAGCGTGTATGAGATGTGCAAAAGGCCCCGAAGCACTCCGTGCTCCGGAACCACTTCCGGCTACACAGACCCCAGCATCTCACCTTCGGGAACCGGTTAACGATGGTATCGTGGATACAAGCCAGCTTGGCCACCTCGTGCACCTAAGCCATAGGGGGGCAACACACGGATGAGGGTAGGAGAACCATTTTCCACTTTCTTACGGGGTGTGGAGAAGGGGTCATTGGAGCCTGGCCCCTTGCCTTGATGTGGTGCTGCTCGGTAAACAGCCCACCTAGGACCATACCTAATATCGCCCCTGCGCAGAGCTGGCCTGTCTTTCTACGCTCGGTGCGCAATCCATCATCACACACGACACGGCGCGACGCATTCACATTGCTACGCAAGCTAATAAAAGCGGGCAACAGTCCAGGTAATGGCCAGCGGTCCATTGCGTATGTATATGCATGTCTATGCACGCGCATATGTACCTTACGTATGTCGATGTTACATGGATCATATTTAGGTGTGTATCTAAGTATACGAAGATCCAGCATAGCAAACAAGCTAACACCAAAACTTCGTAAAAGTTGCCCCCCAAGGACGGAGTGCTCCCGTACTAGGGCTCCCCACATCCGTACCTGCTCGTCTGTGGCTGATAGATTACCGTACCGAATGTTGTGCATTATTGTATCATTGAACAGGACCGTGTCCTGCACACAGCGCCGCCATTTGGTTACGTAAAATGGTACGGCAGTAGGTCGGGAGGAGTAAAGTAGATCCACAAAAAAGGAGATGTGATGGCCAATGTGTTGGGGTGTGACACCACATAAGGAATACGTCGTAGCTGCGGTTATCGCACTTGGCAATGTTACATCTTATATCTATCTATCTAGATATCTATCTATCTATCTATCTAGATATCTATCTGTCTATCTAGATATGTAGATATAGATACATTACACACACACGCACACACACCTGCGGCACCATGCCCACCGCCTTCCTTAGTGATGTCTGGGTCACCTGGCGCACGTCCTGCCCGTCGATGCGCACCGCCCCCGAAGACACATCGTAAAACCTTTTCACGTAGGAGCGGGAAAACGGACCACAGCATGGCACATTAGAGGGGTTGGACGTATCAATCATCGCGGTATTTGGGAAGGGGGCGGCATCTTGGGACGAGGACGCGTCAAGTACCGTGTCCTCACGCAACGCCACCATCGACTCTTGTCCCCCGACCCCGATGACACACCGGAAGATCAGCCTCGTGATGGTGGATTTGCCGCTGCCGGTTGCCCCCACGAAGGCGATGGTCTTTCCCCCCGGTACGCGGAAACTGACATTTCGCAGGACCAGGTGACCTGGCTCGTACTGAAACGACACGTCATCAAACACCAGCTCGCCTGACGAGAGAAGGCAGAGGAAGGGGAGGACATGGGGAACACGGAAATGCATCCCATGATGACAACAAGAACGCTTTCAACAGCCGCAAAGTCCTTTTGCAGTCTGAAGATAAACCAACCCGCCCGCCCCTCTGATCGGTGAACCGGTGCCTCCACCAGGTGCAGCTCTTGGGAGGCGAACACACACACAAACACACACACACACACACACACACACACACACACACACGTCCCGCCCCATCCCCCCCACACACGGCAGATAGATACCCTGTCACCCAATCTTCTTCCATCATGCATACCCGCAGCGACTGTCAGCTCCTTGGCCGCGGGGCTATCCTCCACCACGGACCTCCGACCCAAAAGCTCCAGCAGGTTCTCCATATCGATCTGCCAACAAGGGCCAACAGGGACAGAGGGAGGAGGGCGCGATTGAGATGGCCCCACCATGCAGATAAACCAGCATTGCCGGTGGAACAAGGCAGGGCTGCTAGTCCGCGGCGGGTTGGTTGGACAGCAAACTCTGATTCGTATTCTCAAAAATCATACTTCCTCATCATCAACGAGGGGGCCTCCTCGAGAAGATTGAGCCACGTGGCCATGTACGGTACGGTACATACCATGTACTGCTGGATGGTACGGTAGTACGACCCGAAGAAGTTGAGTGGTCCGTACAGCTGCGCCATGAGGCTAAGGAACAGCACCGTGTCTCCCACAGTCAACACACCGGCGGAGACACCGCCTGGAGGACGTAGGGGGATTGTAAACAAAGTGTGTAAAATAAAACCCAACCCCGCAGGAATCCCCGGGAATCAAAACCCTCGGAATGAAATATCAGGTCGGGAATGGGGTTATGACTCATGAGGTGGGCACGGGATAAGGAGAGGAATCCAGGACGGATTTAGGGACGAGCGGGCTGCGGCTGATCCCAGCGAAGCTGAGTTACCAGAGGAACAAGCGCTTCACCCGCTTCGTCAACCGCAAAGAACTCTCGGCCCCAACCACCCACATACACACCCACCTGCGCACACCAGCAGTCCGGACGCAATCCCACAAAACATAATCGCGCTCTGCACCACGTTGAGCAGGTTGATAGAAGATATGGACTTAAACTCGGCCGCCTGATAGGCGTCAATGGCTGCTGCGTACTGTCGCGACTCGTGTCTGGGTCCGCGACAGACGGAGGGAGAAGCGGACAGCCATATATCAGTCAGGGCACACGCGGGTGCGCCCATGGGGGAATGGGGACCCCAAGGAAGGCGTCATGGTGCGGTGCGGATCATTTGTCAGCGGCGAAAGGCGACTGGCTCTCGGTGCTATTGGCGCCGCCGCCCCGAAGACCACCCATCGCCGAGAAACCCTGGCTCAGTCGCGCTCAAAAATGATACCCCTCCTAAGTCCCATTTCCAGTTTCCTCACGCCGCCGCAGAAAGCCCTCCCCCTCCACCTTGAGGAAAGGGACTTCTCGCCCTTCCCCCATTCTTCGCGCAGTAGCATTCGGTTTGTATCGCAGTCCCAAGCCCAGCCACAACACAGCGGCCCTATTGCCACAATTAACTGAGAAGGGAGTTGCTCCTGCCGCCCCCAATCGTTGTCTTCTTGACTGGCCTAAACACTAGGCAGGGTACCCCCCTGCTCCTCCTCCCTGCACCGCCGCCCTCTTCCGTGCTTCCGCTATTTCCCCCCTCCCCTCCCCCCTGCCGTCCGTCCCGTCCGTCCACGCACTTCTCGTTGCAGAAGTACTTGACAGTCTCGTAGTTGAGCAGCGCATCCGTGGCCCGGCCGCTCTTGACCTGTCCAACGGGAAGGGGAGATGAGGTGATGGTTGTTGGGGGATGCACATGCCCGCTTTCAGGGGCGGGGGAAGGATCCCATACACTTGTGTGTAGCGCCGCCAACCACCCAGCGCCCTGAGGACCCCCCATTTCCCACCCTCCAGCGTCACCCTGTGTACTCCAGCCTGTACCAAGCCACCGGACTGCCAACCAATGAGCCGCATGAATGCTATACCCTTCCAGGAATCCACTTATTACATCCGTAACCCCTCCAAATCGCACACCCACATATATTGCAAACGGGCTGTGTATAATACAACCAACAATCCGGGTTCCAGCAGTACCGCTGCGCTCAACTCCAACCGCACGCCGGCCTACCTGGTCCGTCTGGTTCATCTCCCTTCGCAGCTTGCCCCTCCACTCCGTGATGAAAATGGTGAGGGGGATGTAGGAGCCGACGGTGATGAAAACGATAATGGCGATGGTGGGTTCAAGGGCCTGGGCCAGGTACGTGGCAGCAGCCAGAACGTCGAACATCTGGAAGGAGGGACAGGGCGGGAAATAAGTGTAAATGAAAAGGAGCGGGCCTAGAAGAGCAGGGCACGGCAGGGCACGGCAGGACAGGTAACGACGAAGCAGGGCGTGCTTTGACGGGTCCGAGGGGAAGGGACAGGAGAATGCAGCAATGCTGCGCAGCTTAAGTACGCCAAGGTGGTACTTGTCCGAACTGATATATACATATAATACACACATATATATACTGTTGACGAGATGCGAAGCCAGGGTGAAGAAGCATGGAAAGAAGGGGCTTCGGACACCTGGGGCCGAGGCGGCGAGGAGGCTGCTCAGGATCTCCACACGGGGTGATCAGGAACTGCTGAAAGTGAGGAGCACTCGCATACAGGTGAAGTAAAGAGAAAGCAATGCGGCCCGAGGGGGGCCCGGGCTGCTGCGCTGTCCAACCGGAAACAGCTCGCCGACACGTCTTCGAGACAGTCCTTCATGTCCATCCTCCACAGGCCCCCCTCTCTTCCTGCTCCCGTCTCAACCCCCCCTCGACATCCAGTACTGGACGCGCACCCAATGGTATCAAGGTGGTAAGTAATCTTTCTCCGACGGCAGTACCAAGTCTTTTCTTTTGCCTTCAACGTTGCCTTCCCCCCCTTTACCAGTCACCCCCTCGCACCTGCGGCAATATGTTGAAGAGCACGGTTGACAGCAGGTTCTGCATCGCATTGGTTCCACGGTCCACCACCTTGGTCACCTCGCCGGTCTTCTTCCGCAGGTGGAATGTCAAGTCCAGACCCAGGACGTGGTCGAAGGTACGCAGGTTAATGCGCCTGGAGTGTGCGAACAGGAGGTTGGACGCGAAAGCGGGGGTGGACCACGGAGCAGGACCAGCAGGTAGGCGGCAGGTAGTGTTCATCTGGATGGTGGGTGGGTCGGCTTTGCGAATTCTTACAGGCAGGAGGTTTCCGCATCCCCGTACGCATACCGGTTTGTGCGCGATGCTGCAACGCTGAGCATTTTAACGATAAATGACACGTGCTTGACTGCCCTATAGCCAATGCACAGTGCGCTTGTCTTACCTGTGGATTACTAACACTAATACCTTAATTAATTAACTAATTACCTTCTCCAACCATTACCTCACCCACCTATAGCAATCCTGCGACACGGGAATCCACAGGTACGACCTGCCGTACGGTATATCCAACAAATAAAGGCAGACCACGAGGGGCGTCGAAAGTGGGCATTGCGAGGAGAGGTATGGGCAGCATGGGAAGGCGGGTCATGAGCTCAAAAGGAGAGAACATTCGGGGACCCGGAGGGTGGGGAGGTTGACATGCAGACTGCATGTCAAGCCAGGGTAGCAGCTCCAGCCGCGCCTAAAAGCTCTCAATCCCCCCCCACCCCACATCCTCCACACATCAAGACTCACTCAACGATCAGCTGCGCGCACACTCCTCGAGGCTACGCCAGCTGAGCTGCACATCGACATCTGTACCAACACCCATACTGCCCGGTGCTATCCCCGCCCCTCTGCCCCATCCCTCATTTCCCGCTCACCTGATGTTGTTGATGAAGCCCACAACGCCTCCCCCGGCACCGCCCTGGAAGAACACCGCTGTTAGGTAAAGCACTACCCACGGCCAGACCAGCGCAGTAAAGTTCATGCGCTCAGGGCCAGGTCCTGGCCCCGGGTCCGAACCCCATACTGACCAGCCCAGAAGCCGACCCAGGCCCAAATCCAGTCCCAAGCCTCGACCCTCTCCCGCCGCTGCAGCCGGCTGCGGTAATCCTCCGCTGTTTCCTGCCGCCAGTTTGTCCACGACCTTTTTGTAAAGGATGGGCACTGCCAGGTTGAGAACCCGCATAGCGACCAGCAGCAACAAGCACACTACTGTGCGCAGCTGCAGCCAGAAGGACTCGGGCCACACGTACGCGCACGCGTCCACGAATAAGCTGATCCAGGTGCTCTTATCAGCGTCCGCGTCCGTGTCCTGCCCACCAATGGCGCCGGCAGCTCCTCCGCCAGCAGCCACAGCTGGCCCCTTACCAGCACCGGCCGTGCTGCCGTGCCCGTCTTCAGCCGAGGCTGCTGGCAATTGCTGATAGGCCCCCCTTCCATCATGGCCGGGCGCTGCGGAGCTGAGGCCCAGCTGCGCCTGCAGAGCAGCCAGTGTGGGTCCTCTTGGAGCCCTCCGAAAGCCCAACCAGCTGATAGTGGCGGCAACGGCGAGCTGGAGCATGTCGCTCCAGATAGAGGCCTTGATATATTGAAGCGGCATGGCGTGGGTGTCGAAGTACAGCCGGAAGAAGGAATACAGGCTGCGGGAAGACAGCCCAGGTTGGATGACGGCAGGGAAGAAAACATAGGTCACCGGACCACAGGGGGAGGGGTAGGCGAAAGTGTTACGGTGCTAGGAACCTAGGATAAGGTCGGTTGTTGCGCCAGGTGGTGTGTATGCGCTGTAGAAGGGAGTGCGAGACATGCAGCGGAAGACGTCCCTTTTCCCCTTGATTGGGTGGTACGGCACAGATGCGTTAAAGATCAGAAGTGCAAAGGTATTACTCAGGTGCCAACAAACACCACCGGCCGCCAGTTGTGTACATGTGGAGGAGGGCTGTAAAATCCGGCAGGGGATGATATAGAGACCCGGCTGTAAATCCGGCATGAAACACATACAACTCGTTTATTTAGGGGACATACCTCTTGCGCGGATTGGGGCCTGCGTACCCAGATCGACACACATGCACGTTCACACTTTACGGGCTCATCCCGAATATATTAGGCTCCATCGCACCTGATGATGTACACGAGGGTTGCTGAGATGGAGGCGATACGGAAGTCCACGCTGATTGGCAGCCTCCCCGTGTAGATGGCAAACGAGGCGATGGTGCCCCAAACTACCATCATACATGCGTGGTAGACGATGTGGAACGGCCAGGGGCGAAGCACCGCCAGTCCCACGGTGAAGTGTAACGCGTGTGTGCCGCAGAGGAAGAGCGCAGCAGCGATATAGGAGCCGTTGAGGCCGGAAATGCCCTTCCGCTGTTTGCCATGTGCTCTTAGCTGATGAGCAACAGCTAGTCGGGTGCCCTGAGCTAGCAATATGATGAGAGTCGTTGCAAGTAGGACTGTGGACGAAAATGTTTCGAACGAGCAGGGTGAGAGGAAGGGACCCAGCCAGCTGGCATCCGATAGAGTGCCACACCATCGCAGCCCATGAGCTGAAGCGACGACCATACTTAAAAATGCGGCTTGCGCAATATGAGATTGCCGTCGGCGAAGCCCACACCGCACAAACACAAGTGCTACAAGGGATATGCCTTAGTATGTAATCCCGTTGAAGTCAAGCGAAGTACTACCTTCGCATCAATGCGGTATATTTGGCTTGGGCCGTTGGCGGGACTATCGACTGGGCGAAAGTGCTCCTCATTTGAAGAAGAAGGTACATAACAAATCGTTGATAATTGATTGTTGTATAACTGCGCGAAGCGACTTGCGACAATTTCTGATGCTGTCATACGACGCGCCTGCAACGGCGAACCACCGAATCGCATCGATCTCCCACGCTGCCTTCATCCGTGATAATCCGCAGCTATAAAATGTTTTTAAATATAGACCTACCATGTAGTAAAATTTCAAGGTTAAGTTGCAGCATTGTTGAAGCATTTTGGCTGTTTACAAGGGTGCGAGCGGGGGAGCGGACTAATGCAGACATGGACTCAACTGGGACTGTGCTATTTTGTATCTATGGTTCATGGGTTCTGATGATCCTAATGACCCATGTCTAGCGCTGCATTTCTCTCAAAGGATTGTCGGGTGGATGCCCATTTATGTGAAAACTGCTTAAGGCCTGCCAAACAATTCTCCCCCGCACTTATTTCCCTGAACTCAATGCAGCGCCTTTTGATGGGGCAATCAGAATGGGTGTTTGGGGGAGCTTTTATCCGCCTGGGATTCGCATATGGTGGCATCTCGTCAGAGCACGGTTTTGCGGTTGGTTACGGGCATTTCCTACGGGAGTTGGGTACGTAAGCCACCATTCCTTAAGACAGGATCATCGGGTTACCTGCATTAGACCGATATCAAAGTCAATTGGCTCTGCTTGGAGCCTAAATGCTTGTAAAGCCGCATGCTGTAATTATGACATTAAGTCATCCATCCCCGCTCAACACACTACTTTTTACAAAAACGATTTCATATCTATAAGCCGATGCCGGCACATATGTGTAAGAGCATCAGGGCATTTGGTATCACCTAACGAATATTGTTCAGCTCGGTAAACCGACCTATTTTCGGCGCAGGCCGGTGCTTGAGGCATCCCCGAGGTGATCGATGCTCGAGGCCGCCCGGCCGTACACTCAACGCACGGCGACTGTGTTTGCTCCCTGCACGCTATAACTTTGCAAAAATGCAATTCCCAAAATACATAAGCATTTTACCCGGACACACTTTCGCGCACGCGCATATTGGGGCCATGGCCGGGCCCTTGTTGACGATTGGTACGACATAGAAGCGACAGGCCGACAGCAATACATCATGCAATGCGTGTTCGCTTGTGTATAAAAGTTTCACTTTCTTTGTATTACGTAATGTTATTAGGGCCGAGTTAGACCGAGTGGCTGGAGATTATAGGGTTTTCGGCCGTTCAAAATGTCCGAAAGCAGCCTGTTGTATCTCATTGATAAACAATCATCGATGCAGTGATGATTACAATCCGATGCATATCTAGCTAAGTAAGCGTGCCAAATGGATTTTCCTGCTTCCTACGTTTACGGTGGGAGGAAGAGGAAGCGAAATCAGGGAACAGGTATGATATTCAAATGTATATTTAATTATCTGCAATAATCCTAGTTTTTTGGCCTTGCAGATATTGACCTACGGGCAGCTCTTGATGCGCACATTCGTGATCACTTGAACTTGACGGCGTTAAGGACACAGGATAGAAGTTCGATGGCATGGACGCTTGGGGAGCTCGCGTTCTTCTGCTATACTTCCGCAGTTGAAGCGCAAGACAGCCGAGGCGTGCCCGCTGCGCAAGCCGTGCACCATATTAATTTTTTTGAAGCTGCGCGCTTCATTGCTTCTGAACGCGGTATTCTGGGCCGCACTTCCGACGATGTCCTGAAGCGCGTATCCGTCAGCATGGCCGAGCGCTTCGTTAAATCCCGCCTGCCTGAGGCTCTCGAGTCGTTCATCATCGAATACGGCCCGCCACCCTGCAAGCCAACTGCAAGATTACTGCCGGCGGCGAATGCGCGGTCGCAGCCCTCAAACCCTGCTGCAGTACACCAGGGCGTGGCATCGGCAACTGCTGCTTCGTACGGGACCGGGTCCGGTCCATCACACACTAACCTAGCCTCCGGTAGCGCTCGCATATCTGCGGGTCCCAGACAATCCCAACCTGTCCAGTGCAGCGATCGGGCTGCAGATCCGGCGTCCCTTCGCAGGTGGCAGCCCTTATTCAGGAATTATGGCACCCAAACTTGGGACTCCCTTTTAACGCCAAGGTGGAGGCTCATGCTAGAGCCCCATGGGGAGGTCGAAGAGCAGGAAATCGGAGCCCCGTGCTCAGCCACTGGCGAATTTCAAGCTGGAGCTTTTCGGCGGAGCTGTGGCACCCAAACCTGGGGCTCCCTCGTAGCACGTGTGTCGAGGCCTTCTGCAGGGCAGGAGCCCAAGCCGGACGTCCAAACAGAGAATCCCCCGGAAGCTGCGCCCCAGGAGGCAATCAGTCCGGTGGCTCGATCGGCAATGCCATCTCAAGCTCCACCAGCCCATCAGGCACCTGGCCCGCCAACCCAGCAGCCCATCATCGCAGCGGATACTGTGCAGATTGGCGACAATCACACTGGCGTCAGGGATACCGGCATGAACAACGCTGGCGTCAACAACACTGGCGTCAACAACGCTGGCGCCAGTGATGCTGGCAATGCTAGTGCCAGGCTTTGGGAGCACACTTGCAGGATGCGTCGGGCGCCCAGCATAAAGTGTGAGAGTACCAATAGCGATACGGACTTGGTTCCGGACGGAGGCGAATTGGGCATGGAATTGTCAGCTGCCGTTAAGTGCGACCGGCAGGCGGTGCTGCAACAGTTACTGTGCCCGCCAACCCCGGGTGAGGCCCGTCGGTCACCTCTCCGGAAACGACAGGGACCGCTGCCACCACCGTCGGCGTCACCGCAGGTCCCGCCATCACAGCAGCACAAGCAACATCCACCGATGGCACTACGCCAGCGGCCGCAGCAATGGCACCAGGAGCAGTGTCAATGGCAGCACCAGCAGCAGTGGCAACATCAGCCACTGCCATCGCAACGGCGGCACTGGCAGCAGCAGCCATCGCGCAATCGTGCACCTGGACGTTCGCCATCGAATCCATCCAGTGGCGAGCCGCGCTGCCCGGACTCGCCAAAGGCGGTGGATAAGCTCTTCCCGCAGCCCAACGTGGGCGGCCCGGAAGGCAGGGGGAATACACATGCAGTGGTGGAAGCTACCGCACGTTCTGCTGCCAACCTTGAGCTTCAACATGGAGAGTTCCAGCCGCAGTGGGAGCAGCAGAAACATCAGGGTCCGGGGCAAGGTCGCCATCATCAGGAGCATCAGGAGCATAGGCAGGGACATCATCTGCGGCTGGGGCAGCAACAGAGTCCCTTGCAGCCTCCCCTGGAGCAACAGGCTGGGCAGTGTTGTGCAGAGGGGGCAAGAGAGCACGAGGCACAACAGCAGATGGCACCAACACCGTCGCCAGAAAAGCAGCCATGCGGCCGCCCTAGCGTCACAAACCAGTTGCGATTAGCGAGGCACTGTGAGGAAGAACGGGGGGCATCTGCAGCTGCTGCTGCCGCCGTGGGCATGGTAGCGGCTGAACATCAAGTTGTGCATGTGCAATCATCTCATTTTGCGGGTTCGGAAAGAGCCAGCGGTGCTGTTGCTGCTGCCGCGGTGGCAGCTGGTGAGGCAACGACGGCAGCTGCCACTGCCATTGCTCCTGCCGTTGGTCACCAGTGTAGGTCTGCCGGACCCGTGGGAGCAGCGGCGACGGCTGCGTTTGGGACCAGATTGACAGAGCCACTGTTCGGTCAGTTGCGCCGTGAATACGACAAACGCCTGGCCAACGCTGCATTGGAGAAACGGCTGCGCAACCACCTGTGCAAGAAGGTACAGGTGGCGTGAAACGAAGTAAAAATGTGCGTGAAAGTAATTTCCACTGCATCGCTCGGCCCCATAGTACCTGGGGAGTCCGTTTTCCTGCCCAAACAATGACCTTCCTCATCGCCGCATGCACGCTTCATTTGATTTGAAGCCGATTCCCTGTTTGCCTAGACGCCGCTGGTCCAATACCCCCCATAGGGCTGGCAAAGTTCAGGGCTGGCAAAGTTTTTTATGACTTTCAGCAGTGACATGAGGAACAAAGCGTCAGTTCTTGAAACGTGTCTACCTAGGCGCTGCCCCACCTGCTCCAAACTTAAGGACATAATTAAGGGACAAGAAGCGTTTGTGCGCTGGACCGATGATACTGAGCGCCCCCACCTTGCTCTCTAGCTGTAATGCCTAACCACGCCGGCATGTTTCTCTCGACAAACAGTTTCTGGTTTGATTGATGGGTTTGATTGATGTTTGATACGTAAGGTCTAAAACCAATGTGCGGAGCATATTCCTACGGGAGATGCCGGGCGGGCGCCCGAGCACATTAACCCTAAAAAAGCGGGATGGAATCAGGTGCATACTTGACAGCATCAGGGACCCGCTTACACGGTAACACTACTGGGACACAAGTACATGTTCCCAGGGGATGTAAATCCTGTTCCCACCTGATTCCATCCCGCTTTTTTAGGGTTAATGTGCTCGGGCGCCCGCCCGGCATCTCCCGTAGGAATTTAGTTTCAAACTAGCTCTTTTGTTTTCGGGATCAGAATGACTGCTGCCCCATGGTGCTCGATCCATGTCCTTAGTGTGCATGTCCGGATTCGATCTAGAGCATTCCAGCGGTCCTCGGCGCGCCACGGTAACACGGCACAGGATATTTTGCATTCCCAGCTTCCAACCATTAATAGGACGCACATAGCTTGCCTAAACCTGTACTTAGCCCGTCCCTTTTTCCCCGGTCGCAGGGCAACAGCTCTATCCGGCAGTACTGTATCAAGGAGGGGATGCCCTGGACCCTCCTGGAAGTGGTCTGTTACGGAGTGGCGCTGCAAAAGATGGTGCGTACGCGGGATTGCGGTACGCGGCTGAGTTGTCAACCCAGATCTTGCGCTCGCCATCTTTCAATCGACGAACCAGGGTGCGCTCGTAGACTCTTAGAGGGATGGCTCCCCCTGCTGGCATCTGAATTGGGCAGGGCCTAGGCAGTGGTTGCCCGGCGGTTAGTCCCTGCCTCCGCCTGAATAACCCTTGATGTGACCCCCCTTCCCAATACAGCACTGTGGCCTGTCTGCTGCCTCTGGCCCGCCGGGAATCCACCATCACACCCTGCCACAGGCCATTCAACCGTTTGGAGTGGATTCCGCCATTGAGTTTCTAGCCCGCGTGAAGGGTTGGAGATTAGCAAATGAGGGCACGAATACCGCCAACACCGAAGCAGCTGAGTCCCGTCGACCCTGCGAGCTGTCACCGTCACTGGTCCAAAAGGTAGCGGCTGCGATGGCGGGTGCCATTTCTAAGTATAGCCTGATGAACTTCATTGAGCGGCAGCACAGGAACAAGCGGCCGCCACGGCCGCCACCGCAGCAGCAGCAGCAACAGCAACAAGAGCTAGGTGCAGTAGCAGAACCAGCTGTTGAGGCTTGGAGGCTTGAACCCGCTGCATTGGGTGATGCTATGACTAATGCGGAGGTGGCGGCAGCAGCAGGGGCCGGTGCAGGTGTCTGGCTGCGTGTCCCGCAGCAGAACGCACCGCGGTCCCATGCGAACCAATCGCCCTCTGAGACCATTGGCACAACGGTGGTGATGGCGCCTGCTATCAACACCACTGCTGCTCCCAGTCCTTATCCGCCGCAACACAGCTGCAGTGGAGACTCTGGCAGCCGTGGCATCGGCAGGCACAACAATTGCGCCACCATTAGTCCCGATGCAGCCGTCACTTCAGGCGCCGCTGCCGCCGTTAGCCTATTGCAGGAGCAGTTGGGCTCGGGTGTGGCGAGGTGCACGAATGGCAGGCGAGGTTCAGGTGCTCGAAGCAGGGCGCTAGAGGTGCGGCTGCGGGCGCATTTGCAGAAGCTGAACGTCCGGTCACTCCGCCGATGCAACCTATCTGAAGGGGTCGGCTGGACGTTGTTGGACCTCGCTGAGAAGGACCGCGACGTGCGGCTGCAGATGGTGGGTCTAGGTGTGTGTGCTTTTCGCGGTTGATCATGGTGCCGAAGCGCTTACTTGCATGCGGTTCTCGACAGCCGGTGGAAGTGTAAATTGTTCCTCGGCATAAAAAGTGAGTAGCACAGCCAGGGGAAACGTTGGCTTTGGCTTCAAAACCCATGAAGGGGAAAGAGATGTTGTCCCAGTCTCATGAAGACAACAGCATGGAATAGGTGAACGAAACCGTGTTGGGAAGCAATAATAACGTTGGCTGCGTGTTACAACAGGTCCCCTTTCTGGCGCCGCCAGATGCCAACACGCATTTTGCATTCACACTGCACATCTTTTCGCTTGTCCTCCATCGTCGGCTCAATTGTTCTCGTCGCACCTGCGTGTCGGTACCTCAGGGCTGCGAGGATTTTCAGGACGCGGACGTGGTTCGGCGCCTGCTGGATGCCAAAGTGGGCCCAGGCAGCCAGCTGTCCCCGGCTGCAATCCAAACGGTGCGTATATGCGTCTGCGTATCGTATTTAATAATTCAGCCATAAGGTTTAGGAAGCCGGTGTGAGGTCGCGGTGCCGTGGAGGGCCAAGTTTTCAGGCAGCAGTAGTCATCATTACTCTGTTAAACCGGAAAGGCTGGGACATTGCTCCAAGCACGTGAATGTGCATTTAAGTATTTGTGATGAACAAAACGCACGGGGATGGATGTACCAACGTGGTCGCAGGGACCTAAAGCCCCCAACCTACCATTTCCATGGATTAACGTTGAGCAACAAGAGCTAGCCTGTTAAGTTGTTATGCGTTCATGCCTTGAAGACCGCGCGGACCGGCACCGGATGCTACTGCTATTGTTTGCTCCCAGGCAGGTGTCGGTTTGTTCCTTTGTGTCACTGCTCACAGCGCCTCTCTCTGTACCCGTTGTTGCTTCCTCCCTCCCTGCCGTATGTGGATGTGCCTTGCATATCCTCCAGCAGGTGTCCGAATGCGTGCGCCGGGCTCATAGGAAATACCGGATTGGTGACTTTGTGGCTGCAGAAATCAGGAAGCACATCAAGCGGAAGCGGAGCGGCAGCACTGGGGACGCCGCGCGGGGGACACCTGCGGCTGCGCCTATTGGCGCCGGCGCGGTCGTTAGCGCAGGTGCTAACGGTGCTAGCAGCTAGTGCCATGGACGTGATAGGTGGATTTGGCTAGGTGAAGGCTTTGCTGGGTCGCAGAGCATATTTATGTGTATTCATATTTGGTCACAAAACCTGCACGGTGTTTCCACCAGCCCACTGGCAGCAGGGGTAAGACAATCATTCCTGGCTGCGGCCCCCTAATAGCAGCAGTTGCCCGGGTCAGGGATCCGAAGATGTATTATGAGGGGACAAAGGCAGGGCCGAGGACACGTACTTATCGGGGCCCCTTTAGGCAGGGTGGCAAGGCTGTGGTGGCTTCACCCTCAACTTCGTTCTACACCATGCCGATTAGCTTACTATGATCTTCAGCGGGGTGCTGCTGCCTACTCTTTTTCTCCCTCTTATATTTTGCTGTACTTTGTGTATAGCAGGACGGTTTGTACGGCTTCCTGGCAATGATTTAATGTCGGTGCTAGGAAAATGGCGCAAGCAAAATCATTAGCAGACTTTCAAGAGGCTTGCATACAATTGGTTCATGAGTATTCAGGACGTTTGGCACGTTCATGTGAGGTAGTAGGGGGCCGTTCTCGTTTCATGCAGCAGACAGGAAGGTCAGAGCTACGCACCTCATTAGCCTGGTGGAAAGATACATGTGGTGCAATGAGCGGATAAAAAGTGAGCGCCGTCATGTGGGCAACTAATCGACGTGTATTTGGGAGAAAGTAAGGCTGGTTTTTAGGTAGGCGCTTCTTACGCCGCCTTTTCCGGCGGTCACAACTTTGCCTGTCTGTCATGGCTGTCATCTCCACAGCGTAGCTGTAAGGTGAGGCTTGGGGATGTGGCTGGACTGGCAATTCAGAAGCATTCCCAATGGTGGTGAAAGAGAAAGTTTGAGGGGGGTTACGTGCTGGTTGCAGCTCAGTTGTCTGGTAAAAGGTCCCTTGAGAGCGAGGTGGGGAACGAGCCAGCATCTGATTCATCTTCGGTTGCAGCAGTGGCACTGACAGGTTGTTAACGAGCCCCTTTCCCTTGGAAGACGGATGGGGTGCAGGAGCCGCCATGAATTATTACGGCCGCCAATAGTAGCAAAACAAGGAACGCACCTTAAATTTTGCGCAGTCTGCGCCGTGTTGTGCGTCTACTACACATGCGCATCTTTCTTAGGGTGACAGATTGAATACCGTATTGATGCCCCTTTTCAGTTTCTCGACCATTGGACGCTTTGAACCGCCTATCTACTCGTGAACTTCCCCCTAATCCATTACCCTGTTGTTTTGGACCTTCCAGTCGCCGTTTCTAAGATCTCTTGCATATGCAGGAGGACGCCAGAGCCATTCTGTAGAAGTAGAAAAAGCGCCTACCTCACAATCCCCCGGATGGTTCTACAGTGGTCAGGCAGGAGGCCCAGGAGCATGACTTCTATTCCATCATTGATGCAGTTCTTTGGTCTTCTTAAACACAGCAGGTGACATCTTGCAACCGGCGAATTCGGCGCAACTGTGACACTACTCGCATCCGCTCGCAAGCAATTGTGGAAACGGAGCATTGCAGCACTACCAGGAAGTCTTTTAGGGCCCTCTTGGAGCAGCAGCGACCACGAAACTATTGGGTCCTAATATCTGAAAGAGAAAGTCAGGATTTAGGGTTGTAGGTGGAAGGGTTTTGGAAGTTATGTTCAAATCTCAAACCCTTGGGTCTTTTGGAACTCTGCAACCTTACACACGGTACCACTTGATAGCGCCCCACCCACTCAACATCCCATAGCCTCCTTCACCCCTCACTCACATCACTTACCAAAACATGCAATGTCATGCATGGCATGACACTATGCAACAACTAAGCTGAAGTGCCTCACTCGCCCTATGTGATCAATGCCGCGCTATGTCAAACGAGTCCGTGAGATGCCAAGCAAGCGACAACACGCCACACAAGCAACACCGCATCACGCAACAATTGTGATGTCATATAGTACAAAGCTACGGCATATCACATCTTACCATAATATGCCACACATACTACACCGCTTCGCACTGTATCACGTCTTGTTATGCCTTGCACTGTCGTGTCGAACAACGCACATATTGAATTCAAAGCCGGCAGACTTTGCTGCCAGATGCCACGTGCTTGATATGGCATGCGATATAATACAACCCCACGCACGAATGAAACAAAAGACAATATAATACCATGCCACTTGTTGTGAAGTTAGATATGCAACACAGCTGCCCGTATGTGGCACCATGTGATGCTCATCTCACACCGCATCACACCACGCAATATCCATGGTACCGTGCACGAGGCCACCTGACGCCACGCCACTCCATGTGCATGGCATGCCATGCCCTGCATGGTATACATGCATGCCAAGTCTATAACTTCTTTCCGCAACAATGGAATACTTGGCACTTTATGGTGACTTGTTACTGCAATTACGGTACGGAAGCCAGGTTATAAGCTTGGGGTAAAGGGGACGGGACCCCTAGGATCGTTTGAGATAAAGGGGTCCCGTCCCCTTTACCCCAAGCTTATAACCTGGCTTCCGTACCGTAATTGCAGTAACAAGTCACCATAAAGTGCCAAGTATGCTGAGAAAGCAGAAATTTTAACCCAGATTATCCAGATGTGCTTTCTCGAGGCATGCATCTGGGGTGCAATTAAGTTGTTGGTAACCCTAATGCTACGTACCCAGCATCTTCGGGGTGATGCTAAACCCTGTGACGACGGATGGCTCCGACGGATGGCTCCTAGCTGATGACCCCATCCGTTCTATCGTCGCTACATCTTTTCCAGTGCCCTTCTGCTGCTGTACTGAGTAACAAGCGCTGCGACCCTTACTTGTAACTTCTCCCTTCGATCCCTATTGGTTTTCTCTGCTTTTCTGTAATACAGGCAACGCGGTGCTTATTTGCCCAGTACCTGCACAAAACATGGGAAAACAGCCACCATATGTTCGTCTACACCAAAGCGCCGTCACTTTCAAACCGTTTAGCCACTTGAGATCGGAACGGTATGAATTATTACATCTTATATAAAATCAGGACCGAAATTTAACTCTGGGAAATTTACCGGCAGTAGTCTGTCGGTCATCAAGCGCACGTTTTTCGGAGCTGTATTACTACAGCTTACCTACCTTCTCGCATGCAAAATTTGGTCAATAGCAAGTGAAAAGTTATATAAGTACTTACTTAGTGCTTTTCCTGGCAATGCAATGTGAAACTCCACAACATAACTGTTGATGTTAACCTTGCCGAGCGCCTATTATGCAACTCGACGAACCAAGGCCTGTATCCCTTAAAACGGAAGCCTAAACATACAACCATAGTTCGCTTAATCTGTCGGGAGGCGCGGTATGGGTAAAGCTCTGCAGCGGGTGCTGGCCACCTTCGGGACCGCAGCCGATGGCAGGCTGGGACTCGGCTTCCCTCTGCAGAGCCAGTTTTACCCTCGCATCGTTGCAAGCTTGGCGGGATATGCCATAAAGCAGGTCGCCTGCGGAGGGGCGCACACGGCTGTCGTTACAGGTATCGCGTGCACGCACCACCCCTACGGGATTCCCGCACCGCAAGGCAACGCATCTCGGCCTCGCAAAACAACTCAGGGGCGTCCAAGTCCGGCCGACTGCAAAGAATGCCTCGCGGTTCCCGTCTCCCGAGTGTGCACGATTATTCCCAAATACAATTTGCGGGCGCATGGTTACCGTACTGGCGCATACCGAGAGTTGCCATCCAACGAGGGCGTTCTGTGTGCGTGCGCTTGCGCTTGCGCTTGCGATTACATGTGTCGATATAGCAAGACAGGTCATCCTCTACTCGTTACGTTAAGGATAAAGCTCTGCTTCCTCGCGCTTGATCCTTGCTGAGTCTCAAGACCTGGATTTGCTTTATCTTGTCTTCGTCGCAATGTGTGTCACCCAAATCCGTCGTCTGCTGCCAGATGATGGGGCCCTGTTCACCTTCGGTCTCAATACGTGGGGACAACTGGGACACAGCAAGGCAGACAAGTTTGTGGCGGTGAGCTAGCTTCACGAAACAGTCAGGAACGGGAAAGGGCGATGAGGAGCTGGGTCTGCTCATTGCCCACACGCCAACAGGCCCCGCTCCACATGTCGCCAGCTAACGAGTCCCCGGGCCTCTGTCATAGGGCTGACTTAGTCCCAATTCCGCTTCCAGTCCTGGGAATCTCGGTCCATTCCTTATATTCCAAATCATAACGGCTTTTAACGCATGAAAATGCATGCATATAATATCCTTCACCTGGTTGTATTCCGCCTCTTTGTTTTCAACGACGGGAACCCCTCCTCCTCTTGCTATCACAGTCTCCCCCTTCTGGTGCTCCGGAACCACCCCGCCATAAATCGGCAGGGATCGCGCCAGCCGCGTCGTCTGCTCGGCCGTTTATGGGTCCTTGGCTTCCCGTTCGGTACTGCCGCGTGTTCTCCCTAACCGTCTCCGCTGCCTTGTACATCCCTTCCCGTGCCATTTGCAGATTGCGACCCATCTCTTCTCTCCTGCATCTGCATCCCTTCCCATCTGCTTCCCTGCAGCTCTGATCCTCTCCCCAATCCTATTCGTACCCCCTCCTATTCCCCATTCAGGCCCCTATAGAGGTGGGCTTGCCCGATCCGGTCACCGCGGTGGCAGCCGGCGGCCATCACACCCTAGCCCTGACAAGTGAGGACTTCAGGGCTGATGCGGCCCATGCGGGAGGGGAGGCGCCACGGCCGCGGGCTGCTTTCTGTTGGGGGGTTTGCGTCTTTAGGATGCAAGGCTGGGCTATGCCGGGGCCCAGCATGGCCTGGCGTATTCTTGAGTGTCTGTATTGGTCCCCAAGGCGCCGCGGTTTCCATACCTCCTAACCCATCAGAGGGATGGTCATACTATCTTATCCATGTGTCGACATCATCCCTTAAGCCTGCATAGTAATTTTTCGTCCATAAGAACCCGCCTCTAATTAACTGCTCACTCACTCGTCACTTCATTCTCACGTGTATGGCTCATTCCTCTGTGAACGCCATCAAGCCTTTGGCCCTGATCCCACAAGCTAAAGTCCCCTTCCGTCGTCCCTGATTCATTATATATGGAAAGACGTACGGTGCTTTTTTCGCGTCCCTTCCATTATGCACATCCATGTCGGTGTCGGCGCCTGCCTGCCCTTGACCACCATCCTCTGGGGCCACAGCTGCTGGGGAGGTGTGGGCGTGGGGGATGGCGGGCGAGGGGCAGCTGGGAATTGGCGAACCGTCCTCGGGAGAGGGAAGGCAGGTAGAGCCCCGGATGGTGAGATCACTGTCAGGTGAGCGCATGAAGGGGAGGAACGTGAAGAGAGGAACGTGTTGGGGCATTGCAAAGGTAGGGTGTATCCGAGAATGAAGAAATCATCTTCTATGTCCTGAAGGCCCTGAGAGGAAGGGAGGGGCCGTCCGGGACCGACACGTGCTGCGAGCTTTCAACGAATGGCGCCTAATGTTGTGTGTGTGGAGGCAGGCAGATAGGTTGGGAGCAGAAGTCGAGGATATGGCTAAACGGCCTGGCCTGGCCTGGCTCAAGATACGCTGCGCCTTCCTCTTGTGCCGGCTACTTGTTGCACGAGCCTCTTATGGGCGTTGCTGGTCCACCCTGCTTCAATATACATACACCGTGGCTCAGTTACCTCTGCTCAGGTCAGGGATCCCCTTCTCTCTCTCTCTCTCTCTCTCTCTCTCTCTCTCTCTCTCTCTCTCTCTTTCTTTTCGTTAATGATCTTGTTGCGAATGCTCCATCTTTTTCCTTTCCAGGTGCCGGCTTGGTGGCCCTGGCGGCTGGTGACCACCACTCCATGGCGCTCACCGCAAGGGGGGAGCTGTTCACCTGGGGACGAGGGGACCAGGGGGCGCTGGGTCACGGAACAGGTATATGGGCTGGAAATGCAGGGATAGGTGGGGTAGGTTTTCGGGCTGGTCATAAGGAGACAGGGTGTAGGAAAACAACGGAACCAGCCGCGGACCCAATAATGGCGGATATCAATTAAGTAAAATGCATAATGGACCTCTCCCTCCACCCTCTCTTTCTCCCCCTCTCTCTTTACTTTCGGTCCACCCGCCTGCTTTCCCTTCCTTGTCCGCTTTAATCTTGGCATCGTGAGTGCTTCCATTTGTCCCACCCCCAAAGCCCCAGATCCGGCCCCTGTTCCTCCCCCCTTCCCCCCCTTCGCTCAGTCCACGGTTATGCGGGCGTGGAGCTGGCGCCCCGCCAGGTCCGCTCCTTGTCTCCCTCGCCTGGCTCGCCCCGCATAACATCCATCTGCGCGGGGCCGTTTAGCTCCGGAGCCATAGATTCCAGGGGCACAGCCTATGCGTGGGGCTACGGCAGCAGCTACCAGCTGGGTACCGGCCGCGCGCATAACGAGATGCAGCCCATCAAGGTGTGGTCGACTGATCGTTCATACACACGGCTTGTTCTGAAGGTGGCATGGTGTAAACATCATCATACGTTCGCTCCTAATATTTACCTGCACGGGATTGGCCGCCTTGTATCATGCTATTTACATGTGTATGGGATATATATATATATATTTACATATAAACAATATATATATATATATCGCTTGTGGTTAGGTACGGCACGTTTTGTGAAGACAAGTGGTGGTGGTGGTGGTGGTGTGTAAAGCGTAACAATGGAGGCAATGTGAATGGCGGCTCAAAGAAGTGCGGGGGGTGGGGGTGGGAAACGAAAGTTCGAATACATTTAATAGGTTGTGAAATGAAACGAAAATCCACGCGATCGGGAGGCGAAGAGGACGAAAGCTGGAGCTGCATTGCAAAGTGCGACCTTGTTGACACATACGTGCTGAGGTAAACAGGTAAGAACCACAAGGCGAGGCTGGAGATGCGCGCCGGCCGGCAGCTAAAAGCCTACACAACCAAATGGGCAGCAGTGAACTTTCAAACGATGCTACCCCCATGCCCCACCCCAAGCCCATAACCCAATACTTCATTCCCATGTTAAGCTACTTCCCCCCCCCAACACACACACACACACACTCTCTCTTCTGCAGTTGGACGCGCTTCCTGATCCTGTTCGGCATCTATCCCTCGGGCAGCTCCATTCCTTGGCAGTACTGGGGGACGGTCGTGTGATGGCAGTGGGGATGGATGAGCACGGCTCCCTTGGGGGCGGCACAGAGGCGCTGCAGCGGCGGGTAGCGCAGCGCCCGGTGGCAGTACCTGGACTGTCGCCGGCATGGCTCGCAGTAGCGGGCTGGAAACACTCGGCGGCAGTGGGACATGATGGCCGACTGTTTACATGGGGATGGTCGGGCGCCGCTGGCGCAGGCGTTTTCCAGGACTACGGAGGAGGTATGGCTGTGGAAGTTACGGAGGGAGTTACGGAAACTGCCTAGTTAGACCTAGCGATAGGAAAGCTGCATAGAATTGAGCTTCAGCCAGTTTCACAGCAAATAGCAAGACTGGCTGAAGTCAGCCTTTGATTCGAAGGCGGCGGTTTGCGGGGGGGGGGAGGGATGATCGACACATTGCATGAGGTACATAGATGTCTGGGGCGGGAGGTGGGTTATTGGTCCACATCTTCGTTCTTAAGATAAGTCGCTGGGGCCTTTGATGTGAATGCACGGTGCCAAATAGCATCGCGAGTTTGCGAAAGAGCACCACCACCAAGGGTCATCTGAAATAGAATCGCCGGATGTCATCTGGCGCTAGCCACGGACTTTGACCGGAGGACGTGTCATAGTCTGAGTCGTAATGACCACCTCCTACGCCCCCGATGTTTGGTGCCGGGGTGTGGAATCCTGCACGGCATCATGCAAGCGTGCGCCAACATGGACCGCAAAATACAAGCCCAACCCGTCCTTGCCCCGTTTCCTCACCGCCTGTTCACAGTAGGCTCGCCATACCGTAGTCACGCACATATGCGCATATCCAAGGGACCCGGAAGTTGTACACATGTCGCCAAAGAGGGCGAGAAACGTGCGATAACAGCAGAAAGGTCAAAACACCGAAATGCGTCTGTGTGCGTGTTTATGTTGAGTTTTCACTGTTATGGTGAGAAATTCGCCGCGGGGTATCTTGCATTTGCACCATGTCATTATTTCCGGCAAACGAACAGATCGGATCTGGCGACTGAAACCACGTGCGAGTTGAAAATATGGGGATCTGGCCGTCCGGTGAGGATTCTTGTTGTAGTGCTTTGCTGAGTTGGTTGATTACCAACTGCCAACAAAGTCACAAGCATGGGGTCCCCTGCACTGACCACGTGGTGACCACAACTCCCCAATGCCGAATTGCGTGCAACTGTCTGACGGATGTGTGTGCACATCCGTTTTTACGGATGCGCGGATCTCGGTGGTAATATCGCCCGATTCGTGAGTGAGTGGATTTGGCGGGGTTCTGTTTTTTGCCCAGAAGAGCTGTGCTGGAGCTTTGAATGCATTCATCGGCTTCGACGTCAACTTGGGACCTGTTTTATATTGGGACGGAGACTGAACGCTGCACACTCTATGCAGAGGCTTTTTGGCGGGTGTGTCTTCCGCCTCTCCGGCGAAGCAAGGTGCCGGACCTCGAACAGCAATTTTCGAAGTGTGAACATCCGCCAAGCTCACACGCTCGACGCATATATCCCTATGCGTATTGAAAATTTTCCTGCAACCGTTCACGCCCCCGACCTCTACCCCTTACGGACTTCGTTCCCCGGATAACCCTCCATGTCCTCTTCAGGTCAGCTGGGGCTTGGGGATGATGAGGACCGTTGGCAACCCGAGCAGGTGTTACGGCTGCATACCAACCGCCATCGCTATTATGACCTGCGGGCGAGCTACGTACGGCCTTGGCGGGTTTTGGGGCTTGCGGCGGGACGCAACCACACGGCTGCAGTCATAGAGACGGAGTTGGATATGAGGGACTTAGCAGATTAAGTAGGAGAGGAAGAGGGGAGGGAATCGTGGAAGTGAGAACGCTGACTTCCATACTTTTATATCGTGGAGCATGGGCAGCAGGGGCGGAAGGGTGGAAATATGCCGTGCTTGGAGACGGCGATACTGTATTTGCGCGGTTATCTGACGTTGCTTCAAATTCAAGCGTTGTGGTCCGTGTGCCATGGGAGGAGACCAGTACTGCCGTCCCTTCCGGCCCTAGTTTTTCGCCTTGGCGGTGTATGTGCTGGGACTGCGCCAGGATTCCGTTTCTGTCCGATCTACCGGTAGTTTGTCGGGACAGCCAGCAACGGGTTCCAACGTGGACCTGTTGCTGGGCTGATCGCGACTTTTTAAAATTAGATTAGATCAGTTGCTGGGGTTGTCATAAGTCGTGATTATATGCCCGCGGCATGAAACACTGCTTAACAGGGCGGTAAGCAGGAGTGCAGGACAACAAACACGCATTAAATGCGAACGCGCGCTAAACGAGGATAACCATAACCTAAAATTCTTGGGCTCCATACGCCCCCACAACAAAATAAATGAGGCTGTTTGTGCCTCGACAAATTAACTGCGCGCACTCGTCGTCGCACTCGCGCATAAACGATATCTAGCTTCAGGGCCTTCAAGACCATTTGATGGATGTACATGAAGTTGTGTGCATCATCCTTTCGACACGGTTTTACGGGCCTCCTGGCGAAATTTGTCCTTGTACTCTTCGCCGTTAGCACTCGTTGCTATTCTCCTGGGGGATGTGTTCCATCATGCTTTATGAAGAAGACAGCATTGAAAAGTCATACGTACTCTGAAAACATTATAACGTGTCAGGAAAATGCCTTCGCATGGAAAGTTCGTCCTTGGGAGCAGGTCTGAGCATCATTCCAGGGCAGAATACGGTCAGCAATTGCACAGCGAGAAGGGCTTATATCGTCAATCCTGGAAGTCCGAGCGGGTTACGACCCTGCTCGTCCAAGTGCGAAATGAGGGCGTGAAGTTTGTACTTGCAACGATAACTTTTCACAGTTCGGAGATACTTAGGAGATAACAATCATAAGGTTCAAGTCATTTTTAAGATAGATGCTACGAATAGTCAGCTGTTGGAGCATTTTCTAGGGAGGCTCAAATACAAGGCGCGTGGGCAGCCGAAACCTCGTTCGGATTGTGACAGCATGGCAAGCTGCTATCATTTTTGGAAAGGCTCCTGACAAGGTGTGACTAAGCGATGGAGCGGTTGCAGGCTTTGCGCATCCTTCCTGGCGCGGGCATCTTTGTTGGTGGCTTTCCCCCTAATTCTGCTTGCCCACAGTCCTGAAGCATTTATATGTCAAGCATTAATATATCGCATTTCTGAGGCCTCTCAGTTTGTCCGCTGGCTGCCGTCCTCCTGTGCACCAGGATTTGCGTGGAACTTAGCATACGTCCTCCAAACAAACCAGCCGGAAATGTATGCAGGCAATGATCTCCAAGCCGTGCAAGTCCTTCCAGGCAAGACCGCTATTGAACACAGCTAGAATTGCAGCTGCCACTTCATCTTGGGTTGTTGCTAGACTGCTTATTGCCTTAATTTGGCGTCCCACATTGATTTCCTATCCAGAGGCTGGGAAAGAGAACTTGACGTTTTGAGTGTAACGAAAGGGGGCTTCACTTGTGCTGCGTAGGTGGTGGGTACGTCACGGTGTCTTCAAGCGTTGGCAACTGGGCGCAGCGAAATCCATCAAGTTCTTCCGGGAGAAGCAGCAAAGGCTCCCGTGGAGGGTCGGCCACCAAAGGGGCGGCGGTTCCCACGCACTCCATGACGCCTATTGGGTGTGAAGTTGCCTACATCGACGCTACAACGGGAAATCTTGTGGCGCAATCTGGGTCACAGACCTTCGCCCGCCACTCAGCGCAGCAGCCCTCGGGCCGTGCAGCTCAGCAGGCGCCCATTTCGCAGGCTCAGGCACCCACCGTCATGCAGGTCCATAGTTTCCAACAGAACGGTCAGCAATTGCAGGCCCAGCAGGTGCTGCAGCTGCACTCAGCTCCGGCCGGACCGCAAACCTACAACATTACAAATGGTACGCGCGTGGTGAAGGCGGGGCAGCCTTACCCAAACACGACTATCGTGCAGACTGCGGTTGCTGTCCCAACCAGTACCCAGCAGCGGCCGCAGCAGCAGGTGGGCGTCATTACCATCCGACAGCAGAACGTGCTGCCACCGCAGCAGCAGGCGCTGCAGCAACAGGTGCAGGGTCTGCAGGGCCCTATGGGTGGTCATATCCAGGTTGCTGCTTCGGGCCCTGCGCAACAGCAGCCGCAGCAGGCACAGGGTCAACCGGCGAAAGTGGTGCTCCTACAGCAATCTCCGCCCACGCAGCCCCATGTCCTCGTGGCACAGCCGCAAAAGCAACTTATCGTTCAACAGCAGCACGCACAGCAGCAGCCGCAACAGGTGCAGGGTAAGCTACAGCAACAGCGCCAAGCGTCTGCGCCTGTGGCTTTCCAAACCGTTACCATACGGCCCCCGGGCCCGGCTGGAACGGGGGGCCCAACTATCCGGCCTGTAGGAAACGGTCCTATTACGCTGCAAACTGTGTACGCGCCGCAGCCAGCTGTCACAACGGTCGTACGCCCAGCTGTGCGCATCCCGAAGCTGGGCACCGTCGCCACTTACAACCCAGTGACGGGAGTGCGCTCGGCGACCACCTCAAATGTTTCGGGCGGTGCGGCTGTGCCTCTGCTGCCCGCCAGCCTGCCTGCGGCTCTCGTGCAGCAGGTGCAGAAGGCCCATTTGCTGCAGCAGCAGCAGTCATCTAGTCAGTCAGCAGTCTCAGCAGCAGGAGGACTGAAGACTGTGTTGGCCATGCAGCCGCAGCTGCAGGGGTCAACCATGCAGCCCATGGGCTCGGTAAGCACGGTGATGGCCAATGCCACCGCGCCGCTTGTTACTAGCGGTGGCGCTCAGCATCAGTATCAGCAGCAGCAGCGCCACACCACGCTAGTAGTAGCGGGTGGGCCTGGGAGCGGTACTGGCTCGGCAACTGCCCTGCAAGCACCGCCGAACCACATGGGGACCGCTGTCGTGGGCGGTCCCTTGCAGCAGGGTCATCAGCAGGTAATCCACACGAGCCAGCATATCCAAATGGTTACCGCCGTGGGAGGACCTCAACTGCATCAGTCGCAACAGCAGCAGCTGGCTCAACCGCAGCCTCAGCAGCAGGTGGTCAATATTACCCTGACGGACGGCACTACTGCGACCACTGTCATGGACCAGGCGACTCTGACACGTATGCTGTCCGAGTCCTCCCGTGGCAAGGCTGCCAAACTACAGCAGCAGCGCCAGCAGCTGCTGCCGGGGCAACCGACCGGGGTTAGCCCAGGTCCCATTCAGGTACAAGTGCAAGCCCAGCCGCCGCCGCCGCACCAGTCACAGCAGCAGGTGATGCTGCAAACGTCGCCGCAGCTCACTGGTCAAGGTTTGTTAACCGCCTTGAGTGCTGCCGGTGGCGGTGCTGTTGGCAGTGGCAAAAGCCGCGGCGGTGTCAAAGGCCGTGGTGGTAGTAACGGTACTAACGGACTAGAGCACCTTAACGGCGGATTGCAGACGGTACACCTGGCCAGCTCCGGCCAAGCTGCTGTAAGTGGCCCTGCACAGGTCCTATTTATGAGTGCAGCCCAGACCAGCGGTGGTGCCACGGGGGGAACGGCGCGTGGGCTAGTACCATCGCAGGGCCTATCTCAGGTGGCGCACCGCACTGTGCAGGTGGTGGATCCCTCTGCCGGCCTGAGTAGTCTGCACCAAGCCGATACTATACTCGGGGCCCAGCAGCCGCAACAGCCGCTGCTGCAGCTCCAGCAGCAACAGTCCCCTGACCAGCAGCTGCAACCCCATGTGCAGCTGTTGCAACTTCAGCATCAAGTCTCCTTAGGCCGCCATCCCTCTGGGAGGGGTTTGACAGGAGATGTTGATGTTTCTTCCTCATCTGCGGCATTGCTGGACCCTTCGTCCTTGACCTTTGGGCAGTTGCAGATGCTGGGGACCCAGCGCTTGCAGCAGCAACAACAACAACATCAGCAGGCTCTTCAGTCGCAGCAGCAGTTGCATTCTATGGTCGAGGGTCTGAGTGTGGTCGACCTGGGGGCTCCGTTGGACCAACAGCAGATTCTGCGGCATCCACAGCAGCATGTGCTTGGGGCAATACCAGCGCAACACTTGCAGCCCGGCGCAATACCTTCGTCGATCCAATCCAGCGGGAGGGCCATCTCTGGCAGCAACGTCAACCTTTTGCATGGCAGCAGTGTTAACCCCGGGAGGCTGGAACCCGCCAGCGGCCTCTTGTTGTCCCCGGAGGAGGAGGCATCTGTGGGCATGGCGCCAGGTGGCAGCGGTGATGGCGCCGCAGTGGCAGCAGCGCCGTTCAGCAGCGCCAATAGCGGGAGTGGCAGCTCTAAGGAGGACCTAAAGGTTATTTTGGTGTCCATTGGCCAAGAGCTGGCCCGGCACGGCATCAGCGTGGAAACCGCTGTGACATCTGGCTGGCTGGGTTTGCTCACCGCCATGGACGTGGCAGTGCTGGCAGACGCATATACAGATGAGGAGCGGCACCTCATGATGCAGCAGAAAACCCAGCCACAGCAGCCCGCATCGCTACCGCCTCAGCAGCATTCGGCCGCAGCGCAGCCTGGCGTACGAAGCGTCGGTGACGGAGCTCCAGCGATGGTGCAAGCTGCAGGGGGCGAGTTGGGCCCCGGAGGCAGTGGCGGTAGCAGCGGCAGCAGCGGTGAGCGGGGCTCCACAGCGACCGCTGGCATCCTAAATCTCACGTCTTCTTCTGCTCGGACTTCGATGTCTGTAGCGCCGTCGGAGGATGGGGCCAGCACTGCCAGTGGGGGGGGCTGTAGCGGAACAGAAGTCAGCACTGGCGGCCCTCATGTGTCTGTTGGTGGAGCGGGGGGAATGTATGATCTTAGCAAGTTTAACTCCTTTCAGTACGGCTTCTTGAACGGCGGCATGATGCCGTCTTTGGGTGGCGACCTGAGCTCGGAGCTGGAAAAGTTGCCGGCCGGTGGGCTGGACATTGAAAAGGACACGGACACGGGTAAGGAACGTGGGCAACTTCAGCTTACATGAAACCTGTGCAGTAGTCACCGTTGCTGTCTTGCTGACATTTTCTACAGAGCAGGCATGCGTGGAAACCGTAGCTTTGCACTATAGGTTACCTCTGTATAGGCATGGCGATATGACGGATGGTAAAATGAGATTATACTCTTATCACTGGCTACGCGCACTTCGTTTGCCATAACCTCTTGTTATATTTGTGGTTCTGTCGTTGAACGACATTCATTGATTCGCCGTCCTTATGTTTGCCCCTCACTCCCGGAATCGCAGTTGCTATGGCGGAAGTCTTCGGCGAGAAGCCGTGGCCGCGTTTCAGTATGCCTGTCATGGCGGAAGAGATTGGACTCAGCGCGCAGCCGCACCTTCACAATGTCCGACACGCCTTCCCGCCGCCCCACGCGTCTGCGCTGCTGGGTCCCCGTGGAGGCGGCAGGGGGGGCAATATACATGTGGCTCCGAAGATTATCGACTCTGCCTCCGAGTACGAGGCACGCATGCCGCAACTGCAGCCCCAGCAGCAGCGCCAGCGCCAGCAGCAGCAGCAGCAGCCCGGTCTCAGCGCCGGCGGCGGGGGCCGTTTATCACCGCTCGAGCTGCAGCCGGTTCATTTGCGTGGCATCAGCTGTGGAAATGCAGCTAGCCAAAGTTCGGTTACGACAGTGCCAACGTTTGGCGGTGGCAACGGTGGCGCATGCATGGGCAAGGGTTATTCGTCGGCCCCTGGCGACATGGCTTCTACGGCAGCTTCACGCGGTCCGGGTAGTGCGGTGGACCTAGACAAGGAGATTGAGAACCGATTTGCGAACCTGGATCTGGGTTGCGGTTTTTATTAAGCAGCAAGGAGGGCTGGGGCCAACACTGGGCTGGCGAAGCTGCCCCCAGGAGGTTGGACTTGCGGACTCTTGAGAGAAAACAGTTTTCATTGATACTATTCGACTGTGATAGCGGGGCCGCCGTAGCTTTTGGCTTTGATTACTTGCAGGGTCTGGGGTGGTTAAGCACTGCTTTGGCATTTGACCTTCGCACAAAAGACTCGGGCAAACAGCGGCAACGGCTTAACATTTGCAACAATTGGGAGTTGGTGCGGACCGAGCGAGGTCTCAAATGCAACCTGTTTGCTGCTGCTGTCATCTTAACGGGACCTTCTCTGAGGCCTTCTGAACTACTCCCTGGCCTTGCGCTACCTCCGCAAGTGGAAGCGCTGCCGCACATGACTTGTGTGGGCTGACATTGGGTGACAGCGCATCGAATATCTGGGGCCTATAGTCTGCCTCAACTTTATGGCTTGCGGTGAGGAGAACCTGAACTGGCGGCCAGCCCTATGGGGTAACCTGTGCTGGTGGTGGGTAAAGTTCTAGCGATGGCTTGTTAGATGGAGCTGGTCAGGCCGCAGCGCGTGTGTAAAAGAAGTTGCTATATCAATAGGGATGCGTTTGGTCAGCGCCGGGCTTCGAAAGCGGAATGGAAATGGGGGCGAGGATGATTCCCTGGCAGGAGGCAGCCGGCTGGCGGCAATGCCCTAAACCGCGTGAAGTTGCCTGCCTGCAATATCGTCTGGCATTGGGGGTCATTGCTCGAGCAGCCTCCGCTCCTTTGCGACCTGCCTGCCAAGCGACTGATGAGTCATTGATTGCAGAAGTCATGCTGATAATTGTGATTATAGTGGCGATAAACTAGGGCGACATTGGTGATAACGTTGTTCTACGGTGGTCGTACATTTGGGAATCAATTGAAGTACGGAAGCGCTGAGTGCGTTTTATCGCATGTGGATGGGGGATTGTGCGCGTGTGGGGGAGGCAAGCAATGAAGTACCCCTTTACCAAAGGGATGGGGTTAACTAGCGTAGGAGGGCCAGCCAGCTGGCCGGCATTTGGTGTCTGGTGGGAAGGATGGTAGCAGGAAAATAGTGGGAAGTAGAGTATGAAAGGCCTAAAGTAAACCGCGGCTGCCATGGCATTTGCGCGGGCCAACCTAATTTGCCTGTGCACCATAACCTGATGCGCAGCGCGCTGTGTGGTTCGTATGAAATGTGAGATGCTCCGTTGTGCGACTGCTGATGCGGGCCGAAAAAAGGTAGTGATCTTTGAGGGAAGGAATTTCGGGGGCACCCGGGCGCGCTCTGTCGTTCTGCCGCTTCCTAAGGTTCATCTGCCATCAATGTCCCAGTTTCTATGTGCGTTCAGGGGGCCCAGGGCCGCGCGGTGATGGAATGCCGGGTATCATGGCAAAGGAGGGCGGACTATAATGCAAGCTTGAATGAGATGGGGACGGCTGACGAGGATGGTTTTTTCCAGAATCGAGAATGGAACGTATTGTTCAGTGATTGCAGTACATGTAAGTTGAGAAGGGTCGTGGGGTGTGGATATGAAGGCGCCTATGTGCACGTCCTCTGTCTGTTTGATGCGTATCCTGTGTTGTGGTGTGCTGCCTGGGATGCAGCGGATAAAAAGCCGTTGCGGCCGCCCTGACGTTTTCGATCTGAGAGCGGATGCCCTGGTTTCTTTTGGTGAGGTAGCTGAAGTCATAATACTGGCGACTCGTACTTGGGAATGGAGAGTATCATGCACCTGCAGCGAAGATCTGGCCCTGGTGAGGCAGGCCCCGCCCTGGCCTGGCCGGCAGGCCGTGGTATCATCAAGTTGCCATTACGTCACAAAGAGGACCGAGGGATGTGGTTGTACAACGGGCCGCAGTCTGTCATCGGTTCGCTGGCATGAATGTTTGGTTGTGGTTTCCGCCATTGAAGGCTTCATTCGGTGTAGTACTGAGGGCGCGGTGCGGCCGGCGGCATGCACATTTCAGGCAATGAAGCGACATCAGGAACTCTTTGCCGTTTGTGTTTCCCGATGGTGCTCAGCGGCAGGGGCTGCAGTCTTGTGGTTGGGAAGCCGAACTGCTGAGCTCGGGGTCTGATAGTCCTTTTGGGGGGGGTCCGAGGTTGTCTTGTATGCTGGCAATAGCGTAATGCTGTTAGTCTTATGTGTGTTTGCCAAATGGTGCCGCTTTCGGAAACGGTCGCCTTTGCTTTGGTGTTTTTTTGAGCGCTCTTGTGGGCACTTGTGCGTGGGATTTAAGAGAGGCATAGTAGCCCCTTCAATGTCAAGAGGTACTCGCCTTCTATTGCTGCTGCCACTGCACGCTGTCGCTGCTGCAGGGCGCGTACGAGCACCCATGCGTTTTCTGTCGTGTGCGGTTTGACCGTGGGGAAGTAAATGGCTGTATGGATGGCCATGGCGTGCCGTCCTCATCTGAGGGTAGCCGGGGCGCTAATTACGAATGCAAGTAGGGGTGTGTGTATTTGCATACCGATGCGTCTTAAGAATACACGAGACACATATCCTGCCCCATCGCATTGGTCTATGTTCTTTGCGCAGGCACATGTACGTATACATTTGTGTGTGCTTGCGCGTCATGAAATCTCGCGTCATGGTTAGCTACCTGTTTCGGTGGGGCTCCGTGGCGGTTATGGTGTTCGCCGGGGTGATGTTCTGTGCGGCGGCGGTGGCAGTGAATGACAAAATTCAAACTTTGAAGCCCATTTTTAGCATGGCGCATCGATGGAAGCTATAGATCTCTCGCGTGTGGTGTATAAGCATGTGGGTGTGTGTTTTGGTTCATTTACGTGAACAATTGTGTCTGGTTTTCCAGGAGGTACGCGATATCATCGAATTATTATCACGTCTAATCGTACTTGTGGGAGGCAAGGACAGCTGGTAATATTGCTGCTTGGAATGTGATATATAGGCTGCGCAAGTTGGGATGCTCGCAACAGAGACGGACAGGGCGCAAATTGCACGTTGCACCGGTGTTCGGGAAGGAGGGCAGTGCAGCGCTCCAGTTGCGTCCTAGGGCAGCGGGCTTTTTCACGTCAGGGTTTGCATGACAGGCGGAATTGATGATGCTTCCTGGGTGGATTATGATCAGCTCAGTCTGGCTGGCTTCGTTTGCATACATGCTTCTGGTCAGCTATAAGCCCAGCAAAAGCTTGCTTCGAGGCCACTTGAGTGTTGGCCGAAACCCTAACCACAGTTCGTGGTGTGTTCGGCTATTCTTAATGCTGCTTCTTCCGATTGGTTGGGCCTTGGACTGAGTGGCGAATGGATTCGCAGCTGGTGGTAAGATTTTGGTTTGGCGCTAATGGTGATAATTGTGGCGCAGATACGATTAGGGAAAGCGCTGCCAAAATTTTCAGCTGTGTTGGGTCGGATGCCTTCACTTAACGCGGGCCGGACTTGTGGCCCGCTCTCGTCATGTTATCATTTTTTCGGCACATCCTTAATCCATGTCTGTCCCGCTATGTATGCAAGAAAGGATAGGAAGATAGTTTAGTTGTTCGGATTATGAGGTGCGTTGCCTCGCGGTGATGTGCGACGACGGGAGTGGCCTTCTGGATTATAGCGGCCTCCATCTCGCAGAGGATCCCATGCAATGAAGAGTTCCGCATCCCCATATTTGAGGGAGTTTATGGACCGGGCAATACTCACTGGCGGATTTTATACGTGTAGGGAGTTAGCGGTTTGAGTTTACTCCCGAGATATCAGGGGTGAAGTGTGCGCTATGGGAGCTCGTGGACTTCTGTGTATGTGCGCGCGCGTCCTTGTGGTGCGTTACCCACTTGCGTGGGTCGCCACAAGAACTGCACGCGACCTCTTATGGTCGTCTTGCACATGGATAGGGTCTGTCAGGGCACAGGATACCGGCATGCCTAGGCAATTCTTTTCGCACCCGCTCCTTATTCTCGCACCCTTTCAACGAGACACTCGTGACACTGATCTTGTTCTCCCCTAAGTAAGCGGATGTTGAATCCAAGCAAACCATTAAACAATCCAGTGCCAAAACTTCAAGATGCTACTGTTGATTCGTCATTCAGTGTGTCCCAAACCTAAGCGCGTAGGCGTGTGCGCACTTTGTAATGTCCGGCGTGCTATGCGGTGTCGGTGGCCACATCCAAGCAGCAGAGCCGAGGGTCGCGGTGGTGGAAGCTGCTTGGGATTGGCGGGAACAGGTATCGACTTGTGATCCAAGGCACGGCAGGGGATCGATGCCAGGTGTATGGTGCGGGGCACGCTGCTTTTCCTGGTAACAGCGTTAAGCGCATGTGCTATTATGGCAGCTGCTTCTGCTACTGTTGCCGTGCCCGTCATGCTGGTTATCCAGCCGGCTTCCTCCGTGTTCACGTCCATGCCGTCTCTACAGCTGACTGTTGGCCAGCTCGTCTGGCTGATTGTATCGGGCCGCGCTGCACGCCAGTAAGGGACTTGCGAACGGTTGCCAATGTCGGTTTATGCATAAATAATATTAATATAAACATGGGGGGATGAGCGCGTGCATGTGTGTGGTCCACGTGTGTTCTTTTGGCCCCGGCTGGGCTGTGCGGGTGGCAATGATGCTGGCGTTGCTACGCCGGGGCTTAACTTCTGCTGCTGGTACCACGACTGCAATCGCTCCGCCGGCCGTGCCAGCTATGCCCTCCAGAATGGAATGCTTTATGTTGACAAGGGTGGGAAGCCTTGATGAGATGTCGCTGTTTAAGGGGACTGTAAGGGGCTGTGCGCCGCGAATTGGTTCCCCTGGTGAGGCGGACCAGGATTTGAGAGTCTGTAGAAGTATGCCTCCAGCTATAGAATTTAGGGAGTTGTCATACGACGGTAAGTGGAGTGGGGTCCTAGGAAAAGCTCTTAGATGGGATCTGTTGTCGTTTCGCGGGCTTTTAGGGCTTTCTGGTCATCACGCACACACGCTATCGGTGGCTCGGTCTGGGCAAGTCTTTTTACTTCGCAGCCCATCGCCACCTTGCGGTTGACAACAATCGTGGCACGAGGTTCGATTGTATGCCCGACGGCCGTTGCATGTGGGAGATTAGCGTGGGCGCATGTGACTGCAGAATGCCTATATTTAGTGTGACGGGCTCGGCATGACTTTCTGTGTCATGATGCAGGCCAGTCTGTTGCCTGTTGAGGTGCAAATTATGACAAGTCCCTGCGTTCAAGACATTCTGCCGTGCAAACGTCCATATACGTGGGATGGGTGTGGGATTTGAACGGGCTCCGGTCCCACTTTGCTGGGCTGTGTCGGGCTGCTGGAATGTGCCCCCACTGGAGGGGAGCTGATTGGTCAGCTGCTGGTTGCAGGCAACGTGTTCCTCTGGCTTCCCGGCGCAACCCCGTTGTGAGCGGTAGTAGCGTGCAGGAGTCCCTGCACATTAGTAGTGCGTTCCGATGGGTCGAAGGTCCGCCAATCCTCGCTGCGCTGTGCACGCATACACGCATTCGCATATGCACGCACACGTACGGGGAGGCCAGGAAGGATGAGAGGGATGATGGTGGTGGTGATGGCAGGCGTTGATGGCTATTACGGAAGGCATATCGAGTGCGGCGACCTGCCAACGGCGGTGCGCGTATGATAAGGGGGAGATGAGGGGGACGGTGGAGGGTGTTAGATCCGGCGCATGTGTTCCGTCGCCTGAGCACTCGTCCCAGAGCTTGAATGCGTACGTTCTGCATATACCGGAAATGCGGAGGGGCCTGGTAGTTAGGTGCGTTACGGTACTGGAACTTCACCCTGGCTAGGACTGGAGTTCCGCGGGGAAAGGTTTAGTGGCGTTTGCGGGTATCTTCTAAGAGCATAATGTGCACTGCAGGTGTGAGGGAGTGCCGGTTAAGTCGGTAGCAGCTGGCAAGGTGAGTACGTAGGCTGTGGGTTATCGCGCACACATCCGGAGCAGGTTGCCGAATTCAAGTTGCTGGGTGGACGTGGGGTTCTGCGGGTCGGGAAGATGGGGTGACGTGTTCTGGGTTCAACGTACGGTATAGGTTACAGTATGGGTGCGGCAATGTCACAGCTTCTGCATACTAATGGTGCTTAACGTTTCGGAGGCGAAACCCGGTGTGAATGGTTGAAATGCTTTCTTCTGATTGGGTGATTGGGAATAACGTAGTCTGTTCCGTGGGTCATGGCGTTCTGGGGTGGGGGCAGTGTTCTCTTATCACTGCATCGCACCTGTTTCCCTTCATTCTGGTTTGGGCTCACAGCGACAAAGCTGTGTGTCCATGTTTCCATGTCAGTATCGCCCAAGTTCTCATGTTCACCCCAGCCGCTTGTAAGCTTCTGTTTTGGGCGTTGCATAAGGCGGGTTGGCGGCATATTGGGGAAATGTGACTGCGCATCAGAAGGGAGGCGCCGCCGGGAAGTATATACATAGGGCTTCTGTGCATGCTAACTAACAATCGAGCGATTTCGGAAGTGTTGAGACGGGTAGTGATATGGCGAACCCGGGTGGTGGCATGCATAGCAATCGGGCCGCTGGTCATGGCCGGCGCAATGGCGGTTTTATTCTTGGATTGTGACAACGGACGGCATGTGGTTGTGTAAACTTGACGTCCGGTTGGCGTTCCAGGATTAGCATGTTGTGTGCGGGTTAGGGTGCAGCGCCCAACCGCTGCGCCCAAGGTTTGTGCGTTTGTAGGTTGGTAGTGAGAAGGATATTACCTTTGGGTCATCGCATGTTGTCTGAGTTTGAACGTAACGATTTCCTAAAATGGGAGTTAGGGTATGGTGGTTTCCTGGGTCACAGTTCCGTCGGAAGAGGATAATTGAAGGTATGGTGAGATCTGATTTAAACCATATGGTGTGATCTCAAGCCATATGGTGAGGTCTGCGCATGCGCCAGCGGCTGTCTTTGCTCTGACACTCTGTGGGTTACACCCGGATGCATGTTGTACACGTTAAAAGTCATATAACCTTGTGACCGAGGCGTGAAATGGTCATGGCGGTTGTAAACGGTCTGCTGGAGACAACTTAGGTTTTTGTGCTGTCAGTTGTACTGGGGCAACCTGCGTCCTCTGTCTGTATGTCTCCGTCAATTTATTAACCAGCCTGCCATTCGGATATCTTCATTATATGTGAGGTGTTTTAAGTGGATGACACGTCTGACTGGAATGTCTGGATGTGGATGTTTTCTTTTTATCATCCCGGTGCACTGCCCCGTACGGCTAGGCTCTCTTTATCTTCCAGGAATTACGATTGGTAGTACACTCAGTTTGTGGGGTACTTTTCTGGTTGGTGCCGCCGCGGTCGCCAAGCCACAGCTGGGAAGCCCTGCACGCAGTAGTTACCTCCTGTGCTGTATAACTCCGGGCAGCGACCACCTGCGCGGGCCACTGTCTGGTGCTTCAGATGACTGCCCGACATGCTGTAACGCGCTCGTCGACCTATAGCACCCCTAGAAACGGTGTGGTGATCCGTGGAGAACATTAAAAGAGACCTGATTGACGGACCCCTATGGACGCGAGGCTCCGGTACTGGGTTTGCAGGTGTGAAACTCGTTGCTGGAGTTCATGCTATGTGGAGCCAAATAATTCGTTAAACGCTGGTGCGTTGTGTGTAGATCTTTACTCGGCCGCTGGTGCAACAAACGAAGAAACGTTGGAAAAAATGCCGCTTTCGTTCCGATTGGAGACAACCATTTGGCAGACTTACATAATATGTTATAGTGGTGCGCGTGCAGCAGGCGAAAGGTAGCACACACCACATTCCAAATAGCAGCCATACCTTTCGCATATTCTCGCACCCAAACGCGCACTATATCTGTCTCACCCCAACCATCACCCGAACACCTCAGTATCATTGTACACGCCGAGATTGGATCATTACCCCACTCAGTCCCAACCCGAATCCGCAGCCTGTGATGCAAGGATTTGTGCATGCAGAAGTGGAACTATCAACGAGAATTCCGCTCAAATCTGGCAATTTCCACACCACCTCAGTTTGGGGGAAACGTGTGTATTCAGCTCAAGCAAGTCCGTAATTAGAGCTTAAGGGGAGAAAGTGTGACAACTTGTTTCATCGCCTCTCCGTACTATTTGCCCTGTACAGTGTAACTCACCTTCTCTCACACCAGCCGACAGGATTACTAAGACACACATCACACCGCCGTGCATATACACACATTGGCTTGAGTGCCAAATTCCCCGCATCCACACGCGAACACGGTCGCTACTCGCCACACACGCATGCGCCGCGTTCTCAGCTTACAAACGTACTTCATCACATCTCCCTGGCTAATCCGTAAAGGACCAATGAATACAGACCTTGCAATCTACCCGATCTTCCCCGGGTACATGCCATATGAGCGGGCGCAGCACACAGCTTCAAAGGAGACACATGCCATGTGCACACATGCCAAGGGGGACGCAGCGGTTATCTCGCAGTGCAGTCTCATTTCACCTTCCCAACCCGAAGTAGCCGGCTGCGAACTACCCACACGGCCCGTACGCTCCGTTTCCCCTGTCTTGCAACCGTGGAAGAACGGCGCATCACTTCGTGCATGCCGCACATACTAGTGAGGGTCGCGCAGGTCGCAGAAGACGCGGGGATACCATGGGATGGCACTGCGAAGAGGCGGCGTGCATATGCTGCCTCTTTCCACCCTCCCCCTCTTGCACCGTCTTATATCCTCTGGCGTCGAGTCGCTGATGTTGTATCGGGGCGCTGATTCGGCAGTCCCGACTGCTCCACCTGCCCGGCTGCTCACAGACCTCATCTGGCGCCACCCTGCCTTCTGTTCCCTGTGTCTGCATCGGCATGCAGATACTGCCCATGAGGCAGGTAGACAGACAGATCGACACGCTGCGAACAAGTAGGGAGACCCACGCGACATAGACGCCGTATCCCCTACGCGTAACGAGGACGCATGGGAACGTTATCTCGATTCCCACACCACTCGTGACCTGCGCGAATACTCGGCGGCAATCACGGACAAACCGCAAGCGCACCCGACCCGGACGCCGTGCTTTACATGTACGAAAGCGCGACTCCTCCATATCTAAGTCAAACAGACATCCATAACCTATTACGATAACCGATAAACAGAAAATCAAACACACACGCAGGTGTGGTCCCTCACACCGTCCGCCACCGCCAATACCCGTACCAGAGTACTGCGTAGCTCCGGGCCTGCGGCCGAGATCACCCTCCATTAGCACAGCGATCTTCGCAGCAGGTGTGATGACCACTATACGACAGCGCTACAATAACTACAGTCCCCGTTCTCTCCTCTCATTACCCTTGCCGTGTACCGGCATGTGCCAAAATCTCTCGCCACCTTCACCTCTAGATGTGGCTGTCAGACGGGAGGACCGGGCGTGGGAAGGGCGAGGGAGAGCTATGCGAGTTGTTGACGTGGCAAATTGAAGAGCGCCCCTCTCATGCATATCCCTCATTCCAGTTAGGCCTTCATGGATTTCAGACCTTTCCGTTACCCAATCTCCGCTTCTTATGATCAAATTCCGAAATACGGTACTGTAGGATACGGCAAGATACGGCAGAACACGGATGTTCCCGTATTCCTCACGACAAGTGCACATGCTTGCACCACATTTTGCCGGACTGTACTGAAGTGCGGCCGCCGCAGCAGCAGCAGTAACGCGAGCAGCAACGGCAGCAGCAGCCCCCAGCCAGAGCGCGCCAACGCGCGCTCGCGCGCGCGCGCACACACACACACATACAAAAGGTCTGCACACAAATTAGCGAAGGCGGACGTACGCCTAACCCACAGCAATTCAGTGCGCGAAAATAGGTCTTAAGAGTGAAGATAAGCGTTTTGTGGTTAAACAGCGGGAATCGCTGGGGCCGTCACAGACCCCAACGCGGTACGGGCTTCACCTCAGGTGACAGCAGGACGACACCTTGCTCGCATGCGGCCAGGGCCTGCCAACGAAGCGCTTTCGCAATCCCAATGTCGTATTGTTACGTGAGCAGCCCATGTGTCGAGGTTCCTAGCGCGGCGCCTGGGGCTGACCTCTCTCTCTCCCTCTCTCTCCCCATCTCTTTCGGGAATCGACGCCTGGGCCCGTGTCGTGCTCTGTCAGCCAAATCGCGCTGTAACACAAGCAACACTCCCGTGCGCTCCCACCTCTGCCCTTCTCCTCGTCCCCCTCCATTGTTGTTGGCGGCAATCCATATCAGCCATAATTGGCCCTCTTCTTCGCCAGAGCCCCGGTGCTCTCACCTACCCTTCAAGCGCTCATTCACACCCTCCTCCCCCACTCGCGGCCCTAGCGTCGTCCTCGTCGTCCACCAGGAAGCAGTGGCCACGCCGGCGGCATGGCGCAACGCAGCACTGCGCACACACCACAGCTCATGCGCCGCAAAACCCCAGGGGCAGCCTCCCATTCGGCTCCCTTTCCCCGGCACCTGAACAACAGCTGCAGCGGCAATATCCGCTACGCAGCCCACGCTGATACACGGGGGGTTCGCGGGGTGTGTGTGGAGGGGCCCCATTCGGGAATGGGTTGGGGGGTGAAACCTCCAGACGGCCCTCCCCTCCTCCCGTCTATCCATCACGGAGCTTCTCTGTCTGGACCCCTTGCAACGACATCTCAGTAAACGAACTACCGGATCAACCGAAAACTCTCTTAACCCTCCTGCCATCCACCCCAATACTCAAGTTGGCTCCATTCTTGCCGGCTCTGCATCGCTCCGCTCAATTCACTTCCGAACGCGAGCTCCATCCCACGTTGAACGATGTGGGCGCAAATCTGCAACCCGCCCCTTGCGCGATGGCAGCTTTGTATTGTATCGTAGTTTTATTTCGGAAGAAACGCACTCGCTGTCGTGCAGCTTAGGGCAGCCTCCCACCCCCTCGCAAGTTGGGGGCTACGTTTACGAAGCGATCGAAACCAACCTTGCCCCCGATTTGTCTAGGACCTAGAACAATCTCTCGCATTCGGAGATGCAAGGTGGCAACAACACTGGCAGTAATAGGAGCCCACTGACCCGCCAGGTATCAGATGCACACGCTAATGTCCAAAACCCCTCCCAGCATCTACCACCAGTATGTCCCTCCGGAACTTATTTGACGAAGCGCCCCATGAAGAGGCGGTTTCCTGTTTGCCGCTTGCGGTCCCCTCGCCCTCTCTTGCCGCGGGGCCCGCTTCCGTTACCCCCCCCATAACCCCCTCCAATGCCGCAGGTTCTGACCACCACCTCCGCCACCACCTCCTATCTCCATTCGTCACCCGCACCGCCCCTACCAGTGAAGCGGCCCGTCACCGATGTATCGGGCGATGAGCTCCGTGTAGTAGGCAGTTCGGGCTTCCCCCGTGAGCGCGAAGCCCTCCGGCAGCTCCACCCGACGGTAAGCAACCATGGACTGGAAGGAGCGGAGCAGCGGCAGACGGCGCAGGTCGTCTCCCGAACACAGAGGCAGGTAGCAGCTGTGAGGCCGCGTGAGGGACAGAAACTTGGCGTGCCGTAGGATCCACAAGCCGTCCTGTCGCAAGATGAGGGCGCGGGGCGGGAAGGGAATGAGGACGGCGGGAAGGAGGAAAGGCCCAGAACGTGGCCTGCCCCTGTATAACCCTATGTTTAATTCGGGGTTGCTGTTGTTGTTTAGGGAAAGCGAATGCACGAGGAGGAGGAGGAGGGGGAGGAGGAGGGGGAGGAGGAGGGGGAGGAGGAGGGGGAGGAGGAGGGGGAGGAGGAGGGGGAGGAGGAGGGGGAGGAGGAGGGGGAGGAGGAGGGGGAGGAGGAGGGGGAGGAGGAGGGGGAGGAGGAGGAGGGGGAGGAGGAGGAGGGGGAGGATGCGGGATTCAATGAAACACGGAAAGCAAGAGACGCGCGGCGGGGATGCAGCACGACTTTGTAAAGAGAAGTAGACAGCGGGGTAGGAGCGGACAGTGGATTGACGGTGAAAATGCACCACGGCTCTTGAGCCTTTGCAGTGGAAGTGGGGGTGGGAGGGTCTCCGAGACCTCCGTGAAGGCTGCCGCCCTTCAACAGGATGCGTCACCCGATATCTGTGCCTGTGCACATGCGAGCTCCCTAAGAGACGTGTGTGCAGCCGGGGGCCGCAAGCATTTGCTCCCAATCCACGAGGTCTTCCTTTTGCTGCAATTCCCCTTTTTCCGCACCTGCGGGAGCAGCACTCGGTTGAGCATCAGCACCAGGTAAAGGTACTCTTGGGCAGACCAGGACATCACCACGTTCAGCAGGCCGCAGCCCGAGTCGTACAAACCCGTGGACGTATTGTACAGCCGGCGGCGGCGGTCCGGATTGGCGGTGAAGTACTGGCTACCCAAGATGTGCGGCGAGAAGCGGCAGCCGAGGGGGTAGGTCTCTCCACAGATGGCCCACTGTGGCTGGGCGCCGAACCTGAGAGACAGAACCAGGGGCGGTGCGTTGTCAGGACAAGGCAGGAAGACAGCGAAGAACGGAAGGTCATGAACGAAATTTCGTTTAGGTCAGGACTTGGGCGGCGGAGAGTCCGAGCCTTGTTGGGGACAGCACAACACCGTGAAGCGTTCCACGACCGCCAGAACCCCCTCCCCCACCCTGCCTCGGGGTCTAATCCCGCCAGGAAACGGAGCATGGGTTGACCACCATGGCCAACTTAAGCCCCTGTCGTTCATCGGGACTAAATCCCGGAGTTTAGCATTTAGAGGGAAATTCAGCTCTGCGGCATTCTTGCCCTCTGTGCCGCCCCTTCCCGATGTGTCCCACCCCATCACCTTCTGTGCGCCAGCAGCTTCCCGAGGCCGTGTATCAACCCCACCAGATGTAGCCAGTCCAGGTCGGGGTGGTGCAGACGACACAGCTCCGCGGTCTGGAAGGCGTGCTCCAGGAGGGGCAGCTCCGCAATCTCCTTCGAATGGTGGGGGAGAGGAAAAGTGGAGGTGAGGGGGAGGCCACCGCGAGGGACAACCGAAACACAAACAGACGGCATGGCGTGGGTCACCGTACAAGGCTGCAGTCCCCCGGAATCTCCCATTCTTCTGCGCCCAGATTTTGTCGTGACCTGCCCTCCAGACTACAAAAACCTCCTCGCGAAACCCTACCAGCGCCTCCCTTCCTTCCGCCATGAGTACGGCTTCGTACTCCCTGAGCTCATTGAGAGTATGGAGGGCTTCCCACACCGTCATGTTGGCCTTGTCCAGGTTTGCGAACAGTTGGGTCTAACCCCCAGTGCAGAGGGCGGACAGGGGAGGGCAGCGCGTAGCAAGGGAGAAGGGAGAAGGGGAGAAATTAATTCGTAAGGCCTTAGGACTTGTTCGGGCGGCGGACGGGGATGTGAACCTACAGTACACAGGAGTACGACGTGGACCGGGCAATATGCGGCGCAGGGAAAGAGAACATGCCCTTAGGCGCCGAAGAAGTGGCAGCTTCCGAGAACGACAGCGGGCAGCAGGCAGCGGGCAGCGGGGGGAAGGCCAAATACAGCGGGCGGGGGTTGGGCACATTTGTGCACCAATGCCACCACTGACACCCTGGTGCTCTCGGCCGCCTGGTCCTCACCCTGGGCGGTTTAGGGCCCACACCCCAAGACAACGCAAGACAAGACTTCCGTACATATGCATACCTGGCGCTTCACAAAGTCCATAGTCTGGCGGGCGTGGTTGAGGCGTAGAAACAGCTCCACAGCGGCATGGGAGTTTGTCAGGTGATAGCTGCTGCGCTTGCGAGTCAGGCCATCACCAATATCCCCCGAACCGCCGTCCTGCGGTGCCGGTGCGGTGCGGTGCGGTGCGGTGCCGGTGGTTAGGTGGGTTGAGAAGGGCGGTGAGATGCAGGGGTACGTACAAGATGGGAACAAGGCGGACAGAGAGCGAGATAGAGACGTCGCATGGCGTATTGCGGATACACGATGCGTGCTCGGGTTGTGGAGGTCATCCAGCAGCCGATCTGCTGACACGCAGGTGCTGCCTCCGGGAAGACGTTTGCCGCCAATGTCCCACCTCCCCCAGAACACTATTCGCTCGAACTACGAATGATCGGAGCAACCCGTGTGCGGTTTCTGCAGTGCCGATCAGCTATTCGCGGTTGGATAGGCGTCCTTAAGCTGTAGGTGTTTTGGGAGTTAGGGTTCGAGAGCTCGGACTCCCCCCCCCTGCAGCGTCGCACATCCTCTACCAATCAGCTACCGGTATGTGATATCCTGTACGGCCGCGTGAACCTTTTTCCTCCGTTGGAAGGTGAAATGCCCTTTCGCGAGCAGTACCACTTCCGAGGCATTTCGTCCCTTCTCCATCACCCCCATCGCCCCTGGCCCCACCCCATCCCCTAAGCCCATTGATACACGAACGGGACACCTGTGACGAACGAAGAACGATACGATACGAAGGCCCGAAACCAGGGCTTGCTCGTTACAACACGGGAGAGCGAGACGCACGCACCTTGTCGCCTGCGGTCGTCTCACCACCGCCGCCCTCCCCACTCGCCGTACCAGAGCTGCCACAGCCGCCGTTATGAGCACTGCCACTGGGACCCGAACCGCTCCCGCCGACGGCACTGACGGCCGCTGTACTGACCGCCGCCGCAGTCGCTGACGTCCACTGGTCCCGCCGAAACCCCTCGCCCCCGGGAGTCGTGGGGGACGAGTCTGCGCCGAGAAGCCCCCAGCCGCTACCACGTGCCATCATTCCGGTGTGACTCCGAAATGCCGTAATGAGCCGGGGGCCCTCGAGATCAGCATCGTCCTCTTCGTCACTACTGCAGCCGCCACCGCCGCCACCGATAATGGCGGCCCCAGCCGGCTGCTCTACAGCGGCGATCGAGGAGCATGCCCGGCGGTAGCCGTACGTCGTGTACGAGGTCGACTGCGGCTGTAGTCCTAGTGAGCCGGCCCCGCGGCGGCGCAAGGGAGATCCCGGGTGGTACGGGTGTGACACCGCAGCCACTGCCCCATGCTGTTGTCGCTGCGACTGTTGCTGTGGTTGGTTGTACTGCTTACGCGGGCAGTGGTGCAGGTCGACGGAGAACCTCGAGTGTGCGTTGGATCGCGCCTGCGCTGCTGCCCGGCTGTAGCTGCTGCTGTAAGCGGTACCACAGTCCTCACCGTAGCTGTAGTTCCCATTGATCGTCGTGTTGGCACTGCTAAGGCCTCCAACCGCAGTGGCGCGTGGCGGCTGTGCGCCCTGGCCATTGTACTCCCGAAGAAGCTGGTTCCGGGCCGACATGAGCGCACCGCCAGCACCCACGTCTGCAGTGCACGACATCGTGCGGGTTGCAGGGCTGCCAGGCAAGCTCAGGGCACCGTCGCGGCTGTCATCGTCGTCCACCTGTGGCGGCGCCAGGGCGGGATGCTGCACGGGCACTCCCGCATGATGGGTATAGCGGGCGGCCAGGTACGCCTCCAGTCTGTGATCCCGCTGGTGATGGGAGGGCGCATGGACCTGAGATCTTGGCCTGGGTGCGATCTGTGCTTGATTCAGCTCGTGGGCACGAAAGCCCGCATCGTTGGCAGTGGCGACAATCATGAACGGGGATTGAACTTTCAGGGCAGGCACCGATGGCGCTGTACTGTTAGTGGTGGTGTTCGACCAGCCCCGGTATTGTCCCAGCATCTGACCCGCCTGCGCGTTGTCGTCTGTACTGTCGTACACTGCGGCGCCAGCCTTGCCACCGACAGCACCCCAAAGCGACGCGATAGAAGTGGCGGAGCCGCCTGGAGAGGCGTGCTGTACCGTCTCCACGAGTCCATCGCCGTCCCAACCGGCACTGCCACGGGAATCCGAAGCCACGGGAGCCCGCGCTGCGGAAAGCCCTGGGCCTTGAGGCTGCTGCTGCTGCTGTTGCGCCGGCAGGTCCATCTCGCGTTGGGCGCCGGCACCTGCACCATACTGCTGCTGATGCTCTGCGGCCGACTGCGGGTGGGTTACATGTGGACGGGATGTAGCGACCTCAGCGACAGCAGCCGCGACTGCAGTACTCGTGGTAACAGCGGCACCGGGCTCCGCAGCTGCGGTAGCGGCGGTGGCCTTTTCAGCGGCATCCCGGTTGCTGCTGACGGCGGCCTTGAATGCCGCCCATTGGTCAGGAGTCAGGGCACAAAACGCACCCATAAGCTCTGAGCCAATGCCATCCTCTCCAAGTGCATCTATTACCACATCTGTGGCAGCTTTTCGCCCCGAGGGTACTACTACTGCTGCTGCTGATGATGATGATAACACCACCGGTGTTGTTGGGCCCTGCTGCGTCAGTTTCTCCTGCTGCCCGTTTGCTACTTGTATCGTGCCGGCGTTGCCCAGCCCCGCCATTCCCTGCGCAGAGATGCGCTGGCAACGACCTGTACCACAGTCGCAGGGTAGTCTGGAGGCCAGGAGGATGGGAGGCGAGGGGGAGGAGATGCCGCTGGGAGCTGAGGACAAGGCAGTGCTGCTGCTGGCGGAATGGCGGAGCTGCAGTGGGGCAGTGGCCTTAGCCTGACAGCAGCCCGTCTCCACAGAGCTGCCTCCCTTTGCACAGCAGGCCGATTCCGCGTCGTCGTCGTCGTCGTCGTCAGTATTGCCTTCCATGTCAATCAGGCAATAGGCATTATCAGGGGCGGAGGTGATGAAGTAGCTGCCATCCTCAGGCTCCAGCACGCTCTCCGTGGTCTGGGCCATGGAATTGTGGCTCCTGCTCTTCTTCATTGGACAACATAGAAAATAGTCGTCGCCCGTCCTGTATAACGCACCGGAGCGTGCACGCAATCACCAGGCATTACGGTTTGGCATGTTATGGCGACTCAGAACCGCCAGATGTGTCGTTTTGGAGCCCCATCACGCTACTTTATGATGGCCCTGAAGAGTAGCTCTGAATAAATGCGCGGGTCTTGCCGTGACGGCTTCACTGGTGAAACGCTGTGGTCCAAGAGCTTGCGGTTCTCGGCGCGCTGAGCTCAGTCAATTGCTATGTCTATAGGAACGGCAACAATCATGCCAAGTACATTTCGCCGCAGTCCGCGCGCTCAGCAAGAACCAAGTTCCTTACCTGCCCAGCCCTGTACAAACCTCTTCTGAGCTGGGTAGGTCACCTGCAGCGAATTCCATTGAATGACTGCCAAGTAATTTACCAGTGGACAGCTAAGCCCTGTTAGCGCGAACAATAATCAACGGACCTGGCAGATGGCCAAAGGTATGTCGCAGCAGGGACCGACCAAAAGCGCGCCGAGCCGCCGGCGCTTGCATCGTTATGAAGTCCATCATGAATGCTTCGAAATGGGGTCGCGCCGCCTATGTGCGCATCGCTCTGTTCCAAGTTCGCGGTAGTCTACACTGGCGAAGGACTCGCTCTGTGACCGCGTTCTTGAAGAAAATATTTGTTGAGTTGCAAGTAAACTCCACGGGTTGGATTGCTTGCGTCCTGGCTAGACGCTGCCAAACGCCCTGCAGCTTGCGTGGAGACACGGCACTAAACAAGAACCGACAAAATTTGTGCAACGAGATCAAGAAATGAACCAATTCTACAAAATTTAAGCGTACACAAGGCAATTCACCGAGTACGCCTCACCGACCGAGAACGATGGAATGAGACTCGCGAACGCCGTACCGACTGACGACGGGTTTGTTGCAACGGTGGCGTGACAATTACCATGTCTCAACGCGTTCAACATCATTCCAAATCTTACCAAATGGGTCTGTGCCAGGTACAACCTGCGTTTTCCGGAGAACATTAACGTTTTCACGCCACGAGTTTTTGTACACTGTTTCGCGAACGTGAGGCTCGCTGTACATGAACTCCTGCATTACTACAGAGCCCATTTCTGATGTGGTGTACGTATGAATCCCGCCGCTGCTTCAAACATGACGATACCGTGCACGGCGAGGCATGATGTGGCTCGACATCTCTCGACAGGGCCCTAACTCTTTGCAGGGACGAGCATTCAACATAGGTGGAGCCCTATTTAATCACTGCCGCCCTGAGTCTACTCCACTTGTTACCTCCTTAGCCTCCATCACCATCAACCGGTCATTGACCTCGTCTCCATACAAACATTGGCCAAAGCCAAATATCTAAAACTTGGCCCGACTATGGCCCAGACCTGGCCCATCCAAGCTTACCTATCATCATTTAAAGCCTTTTAAAGCGGCAACAGGCAGCCGTCCACACTGTACATCCTCTACCACAACCATACCAGTGCAATGATTTACACATCATCTGCTCTTTGATGGACAGATGAACACCGATGATGATTGGCCGCTCTGTGTCGGTGTCGCAACCGAATGATAACAGTCAGTTTGTTTTCTTGTACTTTTTCGTCGTACATGGTGTTCAACCACCTGGCTCCTACAACTCAACGGCAAGCAGCTGTGTGTGGAGCTGTTCTGCTGCCGCAAATTGCTGTTGGGGCGAGAGGAGTGGGGGGCCAGATGGGCGTAAGTTGATTTGAGGTGACGTCATGCAAATATCACATAATTACTTTTGGAAATCTCTCTGTGAAGCGTTGCCAATTAGTCTGTGCGATTGTGTTTGTGCAGTCCAGTGGAGCGGGGTTGAGGTTTGATGTGATCAGGGGTCGCACATGGGGTCATGGCGCTCTCACATTAGATCCCCCCGAGAACCCCTGAGCGTTACCGGGTCCCTATGGTAAGAGGAAACACAGCTGCCCCCCCAGCACCACAACTGCTGCTGCTGTACTACAGATATTGCTACTGCTGCTGTTGCCATTGCCGAAATGTGACCCCCACCATATTTAGATTTAGGAGGACTGCACCGGTTGCGGCAACATTTCACGAGAAGCTGATTCCTTGCAATCTCCCCTTCCTCGTCCCCAAATCATTTTCTCCATCATGCCCATCATCTGACCTGCTTGCTGAACTGCGCCCTGACGGGGAGCTGTGGCAGTGCCTTCAGCCTCAGCCTGGTCTCACTCAGCTGCACGGCGGCGTCCTTGCAGACAGCCAGGGCACCTTGGGTAGAGTAGGCGATCCGAAGGGACAGAGAATAGGAAAACCGGGGAGGTGGCTCGAGAAGACGTGGGAGGAGGGTGAGGGGAGTTCCGTCTGCCCGCAAGGCCATCCCGGTCAGTATGGGGGCACAGTCCCTCAAGATAAGCCCAAAAGGCAGCCACTTTCTGGCGCACGTTCGTTGAATCTTCCTCCCAGAGGCATGCAGCAAAACTTGCTGTTGGTACAACCCAACCAACCAATCAACCAACCATCGATCATCCGGTTGCAGGTGCAATTCGTTTACTTAGCTCTGGAGTAGGTCCAAGCTCTGGCCCAGTCACCCAGCCGCTCACCCTCACCCCGCGTTGCAAGTTTGACATCCACTTCGTGCCATTCCCTACCTGTTACTCGTAACACCCTCACTTGCGCGGAGCGCTGCTTAATTTTGGTCGTGAAGGCCAGCACCGTGACCACCTGAGGAAGGGGCCTTACGAGGCGGGGAAAGGGAATGGGGCATGTATGCGGACAGCTGCAGCCCATGTAGTGGCAGGTGGTAGAAGAGGAGGTAGGGGAGGAAGTGGAGGTGGAAGAGCGAACGCTCAGTGCAAAAACGTGCAGTATGTGAGCAAACACCAAACGAACACACGCACAGCATCAGGACGTGTGTGTTATACGTGTCTTCCTGTTGCCTTGCGAGATCCTCCGCGGTCCAGCCAGGTAAGAGGGTGGGAATGCAGCTGAGCAACAACATAACTTAATAGCAGAGCTCCGGGCGCCCCTCGATCTTGCTGTCCCTTCCTTCTGCGGTATCAACGCACGCCACCGACGTGCCATCCAATCCCTGTGCTCGTTCCTCCCCACTATTGCTGCCCCATTGCTGCTACCGCCCTTGTTTTATGCCGCCCCATTCCGCGTCTATTGGCACATCACTCACCCTTTCCAGTTCGGCGGTCACACAGCGCACAATGGCCAGCCCCGTGTAGGGACTGAAGTACTTGACTGAATGGGGCCAGGTAAGGGGGTGGGTGAGGGCGTCAGTGCCTCACACACAGGGCTGGGCCTTTGGGCGGCTGGAGGGCCGAGTTGTGGTGGGTTGGATGCACTTTCAGTCGGGGCTTGCCTGATGATCCGAGAATATAAGTGCTACAGTAGAGCGGATTGTACCGGTGCTCAGGACAGGGTAAAGCCACGTGCGGTGAGCAGAGGCAGCATCGGCGTGTGAGTGCCTTCGACTGGGCAGGGGCTGGATATGGGCCAGGGGCTGGGTTCTTGGAAAGCGAGGATCATGTCCCCATCAAGCTGGCGACAAACCCCCGGCGGATACAAGTTGTTTGGAAGCTCAGCTTTGCAATCAAAGACGAGCGACATATTTTAATAATCAAAATGTGAAGTGCTGTGTTCGGGGACAGACCCCGCGAGGCAGAGTCTAGGTCAGGATGGGTGGGAGGCGGATGTGCAACGTGATAAGAATAAAAACAAGAGGGATACTGATAAGATCCATTCGTCTCACGGAAATCGGCCTTCCCTCAAACCCTCACAGAGCGTGTATGGCGGGGAGGAACATACCCCAGTCGTCAGCCTGACTTCATCTTTCGGTTAGCAGAGCGGCAGCGCGAAGGGCTAAAGGTCCGGCCAAAGGCTGAGGGCGTAGTTAGATAATCAGCATGCTCCTGATAGGCCTGGCGGAAAGAGGCGTATTCGGTGTGACGGGCTGCTTTTGGACCCTTCCACGTAACCCCACCCGTCCGAACAGTGAGCTGGTTCCTGTATGACGTACCCAGTAGGCCGGCGAGATTGCTGCCAACGCCGTAATCACCGAAATTCTGTGCGAGGCTGTCACGCAAGGCTTGCAAGAGCCATTGCTCATCTGGAAACGCATCGGAGTATAAGGGTTAGGTACGAACGGTTTGAGTCAGTTGTATACCGGAACGTGAATGGATGGACGGATAGTCGTCGTCTTACTGATGGATTCGTCAATTGTGCCGTCCTTCCATGCCACCTCCGCCAGAAGGTATCTGCGAGCAAGCAGGACACTTGTCTCACTTCGTTCCAATTTCGTTTTCTTGTTCTGGATGTTGATGTCATATATTATTTTTCGAGTCAAAATTGGCTTACCTATTTTTGAAGCGGACCATTTGGGGCAACGCTTAAAGTCAATGCCTAGTGGCTTCCGCTCGGGTTGCGTATTGTACCTGTAGGGCTTCAAACTATACGCGACCTAAGTTTGTTGTGCAATAAGCAAATTGTGCATCAAGAGAAATCCTCGCTACCCAGTCACTCCGACTGCTTCAGAGCAGAGAGCAGAACAGAGAGCAGGCCAACTAGTTTCCGTACACCAGGGCAGGGCTGCTCTCCAGCTTGCTTTGCTCGTTCAGCCGTCAGCCTAGGTCTCCCGGTCAAGTGTCGGGCTATACATGGGACTATACGATACGTGGGATCCCACGTGTCGTGGACGTCACTGAGTAAAATGATCTTGCCGAAAATTACAATCGCGATCTAAATAACTTTTGGTATTTACTTCTGTTTGTAGGACTCCACTATATGTTGGACACCACGTAGAGTGGCGTCGACGCAAAGCCGCCCAACCGTCATTTCACGGTTGTTCAATTATGCAGCATTTTGCAAAACGCTATCATATAACGATAATGAATGCAAGACGTTTTATGTTCATCCATAATATGTAACCCTGCTCGCCGACCGTGGTATGACTATCCTTGCATAGCTAGCATGCCACAAGGATCGTATGCTTATACGTAAGCGTGGGACAGTACCAACGTCATTGCTACGTCAGAGGACTTAGGAAACTTTCAAACGTTATTCCCCTACAGCAAGCAGAGCCTTTGAATTGTGCGTGAAGTACATGAAGTACCTAACACGCCGGAACGAGGGCACTAAGTGGCCAAGGTGTATCGACGACCAGGCGGGCCCAGAAAAGGGGAACTAGGTACCTCATCCCCGGATGGATAACCTATTACAAGGATGCTTGGCAGTTTTGTCACGCGTCACGGTTGCTTTGGGAGTCCAGAAATTTATGGGTGCCCGCTCTTGGCTTGGGTGAGGCTATACTTCGGGCTATCCAGGTAGAGTTCTGGTGGGGTGCACAAGGAAACCTTTCGGGGCTCTGCCCAAAACCAAGAAATACCTCACTGAAGAACCCATACGGCACACAAGTGAGGCAGCGGTGGAGGGAGGAAGGAGTATGGTCGGAGAGAGGAAGGCGAATGGAGACCTGATGTTGAGAATCACAATGGCAAGGAACGGGGGAGAGAGGGAATGAGGGAGATGGGAAAAGCCCCTGATTGGCAACTTATGTACGAAAATAACGGATTTAAATGCCACTCATCAATCATTCCACACTTATGATGAAGAATGGCCTCCCTGGTCAGGCACGCCAGCATCAACACCATCCACGATGGAAGGAGTGGCGGGCATGTGCAGTTAGCATGCAGCCTCCTTGAGCTGGAGGATTCCACTTCAAGCGCTGGATCACAACTGCACAACATAAGCCCTGAACGACGTCACGAACACGCACCATTGCTGACATGGTGCAGCAGGTTCGCAGCCTCTGAAGTGTGCTGGATACAGTAGCCAATCAGGTTCAGAACCTCCAGGTGCCTTTTCCTGCGCTGCTACCATAGCCAGCACACCGCAGAGGCTACAAACCTGCTGCACCATCAGCAATGGCATGTGTTCACAATGTCTTCTCAGGGCTGGTGTTGTGCAGTCGTGGTCTGGCACTTGGGGTGGCGTCCTTGAGCTCCTTGAGGAGGTTGCACGCTAACTCCACTTGGTGCAAGTGTAGCCAGCCGTAGTGGGTGGTGTTGACACTGGCAGGCCTGGGGATGCCACTGATGCCAAACTGTAATGTCACTTGGTCCCAATAATGCCCTAAGTTGTAATTAACTAATTCAATAGAGTTACAACCCACAGGTAGATGGTATTAAAGAATATCGTTTTAGGTTTTGCACAGTATTTTAACTGCCTTAGGAATGGTCCATAAGGCCCTGGTTGGTGTGTGTCCATTGGACGAGAGGACAAGTGGCTCATCGAGCCTAATGTCCTTACAATCCAAGTGGCATTTGAATCCCCCTAAATGCACTGGTGCCCAGCAGCGTTCTTCACCCCGGACGGGACCCGGAGACTCTTCAGATTGTAGGAAAACGCCCGGAAACATGTTGGGGCTGCTTCGGGGATCCCCGGAAAACTTTTCCAGTGTGAAGAGCAGCTTCCTACGGTTTTTGGTGTAACTAGGTAGGGTTCCGCGGACCCCGCCGGAACAAACAGCTGCCCCCGTGAAGAATCCTGGTGCCCAGGTGGGCGGAGTAGGTATGGAGATCCTTATATAGCATTCCATGCATATACAGCGATTAAATGATTAAATTTGGGACATGAGATATGAGCCATAGCAGGTGATTATCTCCCATGTGTGCCGTTATGTTGCAACCAGTCCTTACGTTAATACAAAAGCAACACAATTCTGCAACACACACACACACAGTTGGAGAACCCACCTGCAATATACAAAATTTCATCCGCCACGTGCTACCTACCTTTCCATCCACCAACCAATCCTCATCCAGGATCACTTTACAGAGCATCTTAACACTCCATTTTACTTTGGTACAAATCTCTCCATATTTTACCAAAATCACGCCATGGATGACTGCAGGCAGGAGATCGATTCCGAATGGTGGCCTTATCGACTATATATTCACTCTGGCAGTACTGCCCTGCAAAGGTTTCTAAGGGACACGTATCTTTAAGGGAGACACATGCATGCATTCATCTCCTTGTGGTCCTACTTATCCTTGCCCAGTACGACGGACAGCTCCAGCTCCTGGAGCCCCTGCGATCTCAGAAACCAGGGACCAGGGAGGGACATCAACCATGAGCCAGCACAGATAAATCCGGCGCCGGTATACTTCTGGCCTCCACAGCAATTGCAGTACGCCCACAAAGCCATGGGTTTTGAATACCCACATACCTGTCCTGGAAATAATTCTTCCGCACTTGAATCGCGAACATGTATTACGTTCTCCGCCTTGGAAGCTTAAATCCATGCACAGTTGATCTGAGCTTCAACCCATGCCCCATGATCCATCCATCGGTTTTCTCACATGCACCAAGATGCCATTCTTACCAACCTGACGCACACACACATACATACACACACGCGCACGCGCATAACCCCCACCTGATCTGTGCTGCGGACGAGCTGCAGTTTTGCAGTGTCCCCAACGGTCAGACTGTCGAGCGCCACTAGCAGGTCCCCACCACTGTTGACCGGACGACCATTGACCGCCTGGATGACGTCGCCTGCGGAAGGCCAGCCATAGGAATGACGTGCGGCAATGGGGAGCATCCGGCATGTGAGCAAATCGACACCATAGCTTTTAACCAAGCTATGGGGAAGGTGTAGAGCAGGAGATGGTGACACAACGTACAGGGAAGCATGCATCGGGACACCCATGCAACATAAAAACGCACAAACCGTAACAACGAGCAGCCCCACGCCTATGCCCAAATGAACCTGGCGGCAAACAGTGTTTTTAAGCCCTTGCTGCTATCTCACAGGTGGTGCTCACTCACCCAAAATGATTCCTGACAGGCCGCGCCGTGTGGGCAGCAGCCCCGCCTTGTCCGCCGCACCCCCTGGAGTGACCATCTGGATGAGGGCGCCCTTGCTCACCTTGAGTCGCTGGGCAACACTGTCAGACGCAATCTGCGCAGGGCGCAAAAGGCCAATGTTGGCGCAGAAAGATAATTAAATCCGAACCAAATGGAGGGTGTAAACTGGTGTAATAAAGCCAAGAGTCTGCCCTATGCAACTTACTGAGCGAGGATCGAAAGGCAACACGAGGCATGTCGCATATGGGCGCTCTCCATGTTGATATGGATGAGCTCCATTTTAGTGGTGGCGCGGAGAGTTCAAGGAGATACATTAAACGCGTGGCTCCCGTTCCTCGCTGATGTGCCTTCCTCTCATGTGCCTTCCTAAAGAGGTTATCAGTGTCCTCACGACCAGATAGACTCTCTTCTTAACGCATCATCATAATGCTAAGTCACGGCCCGCTTCCCCTGCCAGGACACACAAACGTGCGCACCTGTGCATCAAGACTGGGACGCACCACTTTGCCGTTCTGAATGAGCTGCGGAATCACGACCTTCACCTGCACAAGGTCCACATGCCAAGAATACGTTAGGATGGGGTGCGAGGGGGAATACGGAGATGCATTGGAGAAAGTCATATGCGCCTCTTGCGCTGCGTACTGCCAAGTATTTTGTACGGCCTCCTGTCCCAGGACGTGATCGAGCAAGATATACGGTAATGAAATTGACCAGATGCCCAAAGCACCGCGTTCACCACCATCGGGGGCACAAACCCTCGATGACCGTAAATGACACCCCAGACCACCACCTCCGCTGTTCACAGCATAGCCGGGTGGATGGGAAATGAAGTACCCTTTACACGGGAGGCAGGCTCAATCCTTCGCATTTTACCTACCATATCGACCGGAATCGCAAATCCGATACCCGCCGAGCTGCCAGTGGGTGTGAAAATGGCTGTGTTGATACCGATGACCCGACCTGTCGAGTCCAGCAGCGGACCCCCGCTGTTGCCCGGGTTGATGCTCGCATCTGCGGCAAATCGAATGTGGCATTTGAGCGCGCGAATCGCAGATCTTCGCCAGAAAGCAAACCGAAGCAGCCTGCACGGTATACGGGTCTATTAAAGGTGCAGCGCCTGCACGATCACCATCTAGCATACCATGTACGGAAATTGTCGATCAACGCATGTCGAACATGCGTTTATCTAAATGCACCTCCACTGTGCCGTGCACGACGTACCCGTCTGGATGCCGCCGGGTATGGTGGTGCCCAGCTGGCTGCGGATGTCCCGATTCAGAGCGCTAATGACCCCTGGGAGTGGGTCCAGCAGGGAGGGAGAAATGTGGACAGCTGACAGATGGCAACTGACAGATGCGCCAGGAAGTTGAGTCCAACAGCTCAGCCTGCCCTTTGCGGGATGAGTCAGGAGGGTATATATGTGTATAGGTATGTATACGGAGTGAGAGAGAGAGATTGGGAATAAAAGCAATCATTGTGTGAGCGATTAGGCGGTGTGAGCTCCAATATCGAGCTCCAATAAGCAGCACCTCTCTGCTCAATAGCTACATCACCTTCGTTGCCTATTGCTTGCCCAAACCATCAACCTAATCTTTACACTTCTCGCCCCTGAACAACGTGCGTAATTTTCATCCCGTACACTACCCGCAGTCGACCCACCGCTCGTCAGGGTGTGGCCAAAGCCAAAGGGATTTCTGCATGCGGAGACGACAGGTTTTATGGAAAGAACAATGGGAACCGGAACGGACCGAGGGGAAGGGGTGAGTTTAGGTAAACGGGTAGGGAAAATGGTCGACAGGTTGCTGTGCATGTGGTTGGAAGAAAGACATGTAGCATGCGGCAAATGCCGAAATGCAGCAAGCGAGAAGTGAGGAACAAGATCACATGACTTGTTTCTTGTCGTATGAAACAGATCACATGAATACTGAGGTACATACAGAAGAGTGAGAGAAAACGTGAGGATTGACTTTATAGAGTGACCGCATTGCTGCGAGGGGCGTACCCTCATCATGGCGGCATGGCGGCAGTTAAATGACGTGTACGTCCTCGCGTATAGGCCCAGCAGCCCGCTCGAGGTTCCACTGATTCCGAACGGCTGTAGTGCACATGTACACATGCAAACAGTCAACTGCGCCAAACATCCGCAGCCCTTTTTTGACGAGGTTTGCTCCTTTCTCAGGCCCCGCTGCTCCCCATACCGGCTTCCCAAGCGGGGCCCCCAAGCCAGATAACTGTGTTGCCAGCTTAACCAACGACCCACCCGATGGCGAGGCACTGTTGGCCCACCCTCAGTGATGCGCTGCTGCCCAATTGGATAGGCTGCAGCGCGGAGGGCGGGGCACCCAGCAGCTGCAATACCACTAGGTCCCGGGTTCGATCCGCGCCCACCAGCACAGCGTCGAAGGTCTGCTCGATGTCATTGGTGGGGTTCAGCAACGTCACCTGTGCGTCCATCATCCATGGAGGCAAACAGCAGCAAAAGATTGAGGTGAAAATCTGGGCGCATGTCGGGGCGAGGATCAGGATGGGGTCCGGGTGAGGCACGCACCTTTGCCACCTTGGGCCGTTCAGCGGCGCTTCCAATGCCTCTGCCCGCCGGGTCGGGCCCCAGCCCCTTCAGGGAATTTAGCACTACGTGGTAGTTGGTCACCACGTGGCCCTCATCATCCCAGACGAACCCTAGGGTGCACATGGAGTCGCATCACACCGCACAGGGAGGGGCCAGGCAGTGGGAAAGGAGAAAGAGCCTCCGCCTCCCGACCAAAAACTTAATGGCATCGGGCGTATATGGACGAATATATGTGGCTCACAGATCTATCACTCAGGGGGGTGGCTACAACACGATGACCATGGTAAGCGGCGAACCATAGGAACCCGGCCAAAAGGCCTCTCCTGTGGGTTGCTCCTGTGGGGAGCCTGGAGTGGATCGGTTCTGTGTTAGAGCATCACATTGGCTGCACCAGGGTACCTCCTGACTGGTCCGGACCAATCAAGAAATGCGGGCAGGGAGGATCAATCGCTATGATGACTTTGCTTTCATCAAGTGCGCTGGCATTGAAAATCAAGGTCATCAACCCGGAAATATCTCCAATTTGAGATTTAAAACTCCTGTACATTACCCGGTGGTCCTGCAGCAGTACAAGGTATGTCTCGTGTGTTCGCTTAACCACTGGTCTAGCCTTGCTCACCCGTCCCATTGCCCTCCGGTACGTCCACCTCTGGACTAGCTGCTGTGCGTCCCTGCAGAAGCGAAATAGCGAACCCTGTGAATCGATAATTAGGATGATACGGTAGTGTACTATGTTTGGCCCACTCTTGATGCTTCAGGGAAAAAATAAGCTCAGGGGCCCCCACCTGGAGCGCCACATCTACGATGTTGGCGATGGAGTACGTGTTGCGGGCGAACAGGGATACTACAGCGGCTTCCCTGCGGACGCAACGACACGGATCCCTTTATAGATGTGTGATGCTGGTACACCGAGGGACGGACATGATCATCACGCTTGCCTGGGCGGCAGGAGGTTGAGGCCACCAGCAGCCGTTGCTGGTGTCACTTCCTCCAACGTCACAGACCTCGCTGGAGCTGCGGCGACAGCTCCAAGTACCGCCCCGCCCAGAAGAATATTTCTCCGCGTCACGTAATCCTACAATAAATTGGTTAAGATTGCGTGGAGAATTCCGCGCTTTCTTAATAAACTAACAAGCACCTTTACAAGCAGCACACCGTCGTCCCAACGTTGTCATTCTTGGAAGCTCCAGTCTGAACGCAAATATTTAAACTTTTAATACAAACAGGACGACTTCGCTGAACGTGGCCGCAGCGACGGCACAGCATAATGCATATATTACATAAGCAGCGAGCTATTGAAAATAGCTAATGTCGAGGGCGTTTATCAACCATCGCAAAAGAATACAGAAAGTGCGATGGCATTGGCGGCCCAAGTCTGTACGAACCTAAGACAGGCATAGGACGGCTGGCCTAAGCAACGAGGCACAAATGCCTTTGCCTGGCATGTGCACAATCACACTGCAATTTTTAACATGTGAGCAGGAACTTGCCTGCTGTGCACGAGCTAGCACAGGTAAAGAACAGTTCCCCATGTCATCCAGTTTTAAGCGCCGGGTTGGGGCGAGGTCAGAATGATCAGTCCGTATCCCACCAATAAGCGGCTTTAACCCATATATAGCAGCAGCCATTATCAGCACATCTATACACACCACACCACTAGAGAAATTTATGGACACGGATGCGGGAGGTCGGCATCTTTGGACACTGGAAACACCCAAAACAACTGCGACCAGTGCCACCCGCCAGACAGCCCCGCGCCAGGAACCGCGGGGGGGAAAAACAGTACATCACTTTCATTATCACCTGAAGAAAATTGCTGGCCACACTCTCAGTACATGCACATGCAATATCAGTGGCGGTGGGCGAGGCTGCCCCGGTGCCCATGCCAATAACGCTTCTGCGAGCTGCGGCCGGGTCAGCGCACCAACGGTTTCCTCCAGCAAGTGCTCGATGTCGGTGTTTCCTGTTTCGCAGGACAGTTACATCATGACAGGTTTCATACGGACATTATGCAATTCTCATGTTGTGGTAAAAGTACTCCAGCTGGCACACGTATGCGCGCCCACACACATATACACACATATATACACACATATATACACACAAATATACACACACACATACATACATATGGTAGTCCCTAGGGCTGTTCAACAATGCTCAGGTCAGTCGCAGCCCATGCAGCCAACTCGGTTTCCCGCTGCACTCAGCACAGACGCAGTGGCAGGTAATGAAGTACCTGGATCGATTCCTGCTGCAGCCACTAAGGTCGCTACAGCCTCTTCCTGCCGTCCCAAGGCCGCCAGCGCCTGACCCGCCCGGTAGTGCCCCTTGGCCCATCCTGGGTGTTGGGATGTCAGCACAGCCGCATCCTCGAGGGCCTCCGCCGCCCGCCCCGCCCGCACCGCCGCCAGGGATCGATTAGCGTGAAGGGCACGGCGCAACATCGCCGCACCCGCACAGGGTGGAACGTCTCTCAACGCTGCACTATACCAGGCACGCGCATCGCGGGTATTGCCCTCCGCCAGATCCGTGTCCCCGCGCAGTTTCAGGTACTCAGCCTTGAGGCGCCTGCAACCCGTACACAGCCGTATAAGTCCATGCAAACACATGCAGCGGGGGTCCGGATGGGATAGATGGACGGATGGCAGAACCAGAGAACGTGAAGCAAAGACCTAGATAGAACCCGCACTGACAGGTATGGATGATAAGGGGAATATTGCCACAGGCGCCCGTTTTTGATGAGGTTCCAGTGCCGCCCCCTTCCCCCCGGTCTTCCAGCCGCTTCCGGCCACTTCCTGGCTGCTTGGATTTTGCACAAGGGATCCATTCCTCCTTGCGGACTTAGCCAGGATGGCGGGTCGGGGTATGGGCGACTGCAGCCATTCATTGAGATCAGACATTGCTGACTGTAGTATCCTGGGGTATCTCATGGGTAGTATCCGAGGTTGGCCAGCAGTTGTCTGGCATCCTTTCGATCGAGCCTTTGCTGCATGTAGGCGGATATAACAGAGATACAACACTGACCAGGATGAGATGAGATGACCGAGTTATGCAGACCTAGAACCTATCTCGGGTTTCTTGGTGGAATCTGTCCCAGCCAATCCCATGTCTCTCGACACATCTAGTCTCACCGGAACTTTCGGAGTACGGAAAACCCGCGGACCGAACACCTATGGGGCCTATGTTTGGATTTTAGCTATATATAATAAAGATAAAGCCATTAATGTTTGGAAAAGGTTGCCAGAGAGCAATCAAACATGTCATCCAATATATCTTACTAAACTTCCCCAGGATCACTAAAGGTCACGATACGCAAAGGGAGCAGCTGGCATGAATCGCAACATGCAACGTCCTCACACACCCAACGCTTGGCGCTTTGGCGTCCTAAAACGTCCAAATAGCAAAAAACAATGCCCATGTCGCATCGCAGCTCCCCTCATTTCCATACGATCACGTCCCCAGTCAAGCTCAGTGGGTTCGTATGCTGGCCTGACATGCACCTTGACTTCCATTCTTTCCCTCCAATATATATATACTTACATGTGCCCAGTTCTAGGCCCTATGGCCGCTAGCTTTCTTCTTCCTTGCCGCCTTTGCTACAGTCTTTGTTCCTGTCAGAGTTGTTACAGCCTTCGCTAGGGCAGCCTCCCACGTTTCAGAATTCAGCACAGCCATAAGGCCCATGCTGACAACCGGCTGTAACCCCGAGCTATCCCCAGCACCCCCAGCGAATGCACCGGGGCAACAATCTTCCAAGAACGGGTGGCTGGACATCATAGGAAGGTTGCCAAATGCACCAAACGAAGCCGTGTGCCTCGCCATTGCCTTAGCGAGCGCCTTGGAGGCCGCAATCTGCTCCTTTCTGGTTCTTTTGGCTGCAGCTGCAGCCGCTATCGCTGCAAATCCTCCATTGTTCAGCATCCGTGCCAGCCCGCGGCGGGAGCGTACAAGAGGACGAGGACTGCCGCCACCATCACTTCCATGTGCCGAAGTGCTGGCAGCCGCTGTCGCTGCATCAACCGTGACGGCCCTCGTCAAGTGTGCATATTCACGTTCCAACAGCCATAGAAGGTATTCTATCAAGACCCCCACGGCTTCATTGTATGACACACACACACACACACCGTGACTATTGTGTGAATGCGTGTACGTCGCGGGGACGCTAATTAGATCAGCACATATGAACTGCAAATTATGATGAATGGGTGCGGTGGACAATGAGCTTCCGGTCCCAGTGATGGTGACCTAAACCTTTACCTATGTCGATGCAGACTCCACTCACTACATGGAGGATATTTTTACATGCAGAGGCGAAAAATATTTAGCGCCGTACGGGCCGCGGGTGAAGACGGCCACACCGTCATCGTGGGTTGGATACGGAATTACGTCACGCGGCCGTTGGCTCGTCCAAGACATGTCCGGTGTTTCCGTGCCTTGTTTGCCTCGTGCGCTGATGCCACCGCTTCGTGATGGAAAGAAGTTGCCTGATCAGGCCATTACCGCGACCTATATATTAGATTCCATGATAGGCGATAGATAGTGATTATAGCCAAATTTAGACGCCAACACCGCCTTCATTGGATTGTGGGCTGATGTAGTCGATGCAGTGGCAATCTCTGCTGAAAGAGCTTTTTGGTTCCTACCTCTCATCTGCGTTTGGCGCGTCATCCTCTCCTCAGTTGCTTGATGGCGCAATTGCTTGATCGACGACGCGCCAAAGAGATAGCTGCTGAATGAGGGGACCAGAAACTGGATGGACGTTAGCACTGCAGCAACATTCGACACCTGCGATTCTCCGCATTGTGTTCGCAACCGGCAAATGTCCGGAGACCGAGAGGCATCTGCACTTGTAACCACTGCAAAAACGTCTTCTTCTTCACTGCCGTACATATGCCCTCAGCTGCATTCAGTCATTCCAGCCACGCACCGACTTCACGGCACCGAGTTAGGGTGCGTGGGCAGGCCGGCGGGATTTGGGGCAAGATGGACAGGTGTTGGATTAGGTGGAAATTGGGGTGGGTGGGTGAAGATTTAAAGCCGCCGGCCTGCCAGGTTTGGGAGGGCGGGGTTGGATGAGTGATGTTTGCGTATCCTGACAACGGGCAGCAGCTTGCAACTAGCAGAACATGAACAAATTAGAAGGTGCTTGCGGGGCAGGTTCTAGGTCTGCATAACTCGGTCATCTCATCTCATCTCATCCTGGTCAGCAATGTCTGATCTCAACAAACAAATCGATGAATGGCTGCAGTCGCCCATACCCCGACCCGCCATCCTGGCTAAGTCCGCAAGGAGGAATGGATCCCTTGTGCAAAATCCAAGCAGCCAGGAAGTGGCCGGAAGCGGCTGGAAGACCGGGGGGAAGGGGGCGGCACTGGAACCTCATCAAAAACGGGCGCCTGTGGCAATATTCCCCTTATCATCCATACCTGTCAGTGCGGGTTCTATCTAGGTCTTTGCTTCACGTTCTCTGGTTCTGCCATCCGTCCATCTATCCCATCCGGACCCCCGCTGCATCTGTTTGCATGGACTTATACGGCTGTGTACGGGTTGCAGGCGCCTCAAGGCCGAGTACCTGAAACTGCGCGGGGACATGGATCTGGCGGAGGGCAATACCCGCGATGCACGTGCCTGGTATAGTGCAGCGTTGAGAGACGTTCCACCCTGTGCGGGTGCGGCGATGTTGCGCCGTGCCCTTCACGCTAATCGATCCCTGGCGGCGGTGCGGGCGGGGCGGGCGGCGGAGGCCCTCGAGGATGTGGCTGTGCTGACATCCCAACACCCAGGATGGGCCAAGGGGCACTACCGGGCGGGTCAGGCGCTGGCGGCGTTGGGACGGCAGGAAGAGGCTGTAGCAGCCTTAGTTGCTGCAGCAGGAATCGATCCAGGTACTTCATCGCCTGCCACTGCGTCTGTGCTGAGTGCAGCGGGAAACCGAGTTGGCTGCATGGGCTGCGACTGACCTGAGCATTGTTGGATAGCCCTAGGGACTACCATATGTATGTATGTGTGTGTGTATATTTGTGTGTATATATGTGTGTATATATGTGTGTATATGTGTGTGGGCGCGCATACGTGTGCCGGCTGGATGTCACGCCCGATTACCGCCCCGCATACGCACTAGATGCGAAACACTTTTACCACAACATGAGAATTGCATAATGTCCGTATGAAACCCGTCATGACGTACCTGTCCTGCGAAACAGGAAACGCCGACATCGAGCACTTGCTGGAGGAAACCGTTGGTGCGCTGACCCGGCCGCAGCTCGCAGAAGCGTTATTGGCGTGGGCACTGGGGCAGCCTCGCCCACCGCCACTGATATTGCAACCGTCGCCACAACAGAACGGGCAGCAAACCAACACGTCAGTGACTTTGCAAAGCTCTGGAGCTGTTTCGGCGTACTTGCACACTTGTCTGCCGGCTGGGTGTGACAACAGCAGCAGCAGCAGCAGCAGTGTGGGTGCTGGTGGACCTGACGAGTCCGCGGCACTCGCTGAAGACGTAATGCAGGAGCTTCGGGAGGCGGCTTTCCTGTTGGTGCGGGACGCAGAGGAGGCCCCCGCGGGTGGCGGGGTGCTGCCGCCACTCGGTGAGTGTTCGCTGGACGGCATGCCGTACACACAAGGGATTCCTTACCTGCTACAATTGTCGCGCACGCCGCTGCTGGCATCTGGCCCCGCACCCGCCATGGATGCATTGAAATAGTCAAAAAGAGGTAACGACGTGATTTTGTAAAATTTCGGATGGTTTGTTTTCTTTTTGAACCCTCGAAAAGATTTGGTGTGACATCGAAGAAAGGGAAAACGAAACGACTTGATGCGTTGTACTGTACACGATGACGACACGGCCTAGGACATAATGGAAATGAATTGGAAGGGCAGCATGCGCGTGTGTGTGTATGTGCTTGCATATATCAACCCAGAGCTTCCCGTATTTGTACCATCCCTTTCTGCACCCGTACACCGCCTGCCCTCGTGCAGTCCACTTCCAGCCTAGGGTGCTGTATCGGAGGTGGGCCGCCCAAGCCGCTGCCCGCCAGGACGTACCCATTCGCCAGGCGACTTGGCGCCGCTCGTCTACCCTCCTATCCCCCTGTGGCAACGGCAGCTTCACCATCGCTACCACCGCAGCCAGGCCCCATACTTCCATCACATGCAATAGCCGGCGCAGCAGCCCCGCTCCCGGCTCCAGCAGCAGCCAGCCCCCGGTGGATGCCTGGCTGCTGCTGGCCGGCCTGCTGCTGCGGGCGGGGCACTACGGACCCGCGCTGACGCACGCAGCGGCTGCAGCTGAGGCATTGCGGAGAGAGCTGATGTTCTCCGATGCGGCTGGGGGCAGCAAGGTGAGGCGACGGCGGGGGTGAGGGGAGTTGGGCGACGGGTGATGTCAGGCGATAGCTGCGGGCCACGAGCGAGCATCTGGATAGGAAGTGTGCAAGCAAGGAAGCGAGGAAATGCGCGGTGAAGTTTGATTCATTCCGTTTCACTCGCTCGTCGCGAAACATCTGACATATATGTATCATCCGGACTGGTATGACCCACAACCGCTTATTAGCTCGTTCCGTCGTGCACGTGCAAGGCAGGTGAGCTGCGGAAGTCATGTACGACATCCAGATAGATTTAGATGTTTACAGGCGGTAATGGGCCATATATGGGCTGGAGGGAGTTTGTGTGTGTTTGGGAGTTGCTTGAACAATTGATGCGTCCGTATGTAACGTCCGTATGTACGGCGTGCATATGGGCCCGCTCCCCCGGGGACAGGGTTACTTGACGCAATCCGTACAGTCCCCGCACCGGCCTGCGGCCCAAACCTCATCTGCACCTGCTGCTTGCAGTTTGGTCGGTTTGGTCGGTTTGGTCATTGGTTATTACCGTTGGTTGGTTGCTTATTGGCCCCAACACGGTTGTCTTAGTCCCGTCCCCCGGATCATTCGGTAAAGCTCCCAATCCTTCACACTCACTGCTGGCATTTGCATCTGCGTCACCATGAGCAGCTGCAGATGTGTATCGGCGCGGGTGACTCCAGGGAGGCGCTCATGGACACTCTAGCCTGGTGTTGCTGCGTCTGTGGAGATGCGATGCTAGCCAAGCCTCCCATGCCACATCCTCCACCGCCACCCCCACCTCCTCCACCACCTGGAGTGCTACCCATCGAGATTCATGCGCAGCAGGGTATGGGCGACATGGTGGGCGGTGATGGGCACAGCGGCGAGGTGCATGACCTGTTGGGAGCGCTCACTTGCTTTCGAGGAGCATGGAAACTGAGTCCCACCTGCCGCATGTACCCGGACAGAGTCAGGTGATTATGAACGGATGGTGAACGGATGTATTACCCCCCCATGTGTTATCACTTCATCGATGGCAGATGCCCCCTAGGAGGGCTAGATGCCGTACATTCTCTGTAGGCGCAAAGCGTTATCTTGATTCTGACCACACGTGCGTAGCGGCGTGCAGCTTCACGCGAAATCCGCACTAGTGTGAAATCTCACTATGCATGCCGCGTGCGGAACAGCCACCAAGGCTCCACCAAGGAATTCCCGCTCCCAGCCAAGAAGCACGACATGGGTTTCACGAGCGGTGCATTACTCTGCGACCAGTTACGCGCACAACCAAACTAAACCAAACTCATGTGGTTACCGCACGTATCACGCCCATATGCGCACACCCGCACACTTTGGTGCACGGCTCATAAGTGCGCAGGTCAGCCGTTGCCCGTCTGGATGGGGACGCTTCCGCGCCCCGACATCCGGGAGCCTGCGGCACCGCAGTGCTGCTCGCTCTGGGGCTACTAAGTAGCAGCAGCGTCGTGGAGCGGCCGGTGGGTACTTGTAGCATATGGATGCGGGTCGTGGGGAGGCAGGGGATGCTGGTAGTCAGGGGAGACACGAAGAAAGGTTTGATGGGCTTAACCAATCGTGCATTCGCTAGGCGCAGCGCGTTCACTTCGGGGCTGCTGTTTCTACTTCCTGGTAATTTTGGACACGCCTGCTTCTAATGGCCCTGGCCCGTGCAACCAATACTGGCAGCTCGTGTACGAGGTGGAGTCAACGCTAGTGTTTGTTTGCAAGACGGTGGTGGCTGCTGCAACCCAGCAGCCCACGGCTGCAAACACGGTGCTGCGGGACGCATCATCGACACCGCCACCCCAGGGACCCAAGCCAGCAGTCCCAGCCCCGCACTGTCAGCTGCTCAGCGGATCTTCTCGTCAGGCTTTCCGAGCAGCAGTGGCTAAGGCGGTGGGTGTGTGCCCGGGTGCGGTGATGATTGAGAGGATTCAGAGGAAGCCGCTGGTGAAAGGGGCTATGGGGCCGGAGCCGGGGGTGGTTGTTGCCCCTGCTGGCAATTTCAATAGCAGCCGGAGCGGCGGTATTGGCAGCAGTATTTCTGGCGAGGTAGTGCTCCCCAGTCCAAACCATCCTGCAGCCGTGCAACAGCCTGTCGCGGAGCAGCAGGTCTGCGTGATCATTGCACCGCCAACCACCTCTGGCACTGCCACAGCAAACCTTGCCAACAAATCGACTTCGACCTCAGCTTCCATCGGCGAAACTGTTGTCAGTGATCTCTGGTCCAGCAGCAGTAGCAGCAGTAGCAGCAGCAGCAGCAGCAGCAGCAGCACTAGTAGCAGCACTAGCAGCAGCTCAGCAGAAGTGATGTCGCTCCTTGAGGTGCGGTTGACGGTGCGAGTGGAGTCGTGGCCGGTAGCCACCGGGTGGGAGCAGAGACGGGCCACTATCGCCCCGGCTGGACACAGCTGCCGACAGGAGGTCGAGGACGCGGTGGAAGGTGTTCCAGCATCAGGAAGTGCAGGTGACAGCGGAAGGACATTGGGCCCTGAGGCCGTAGCCAATTTGCTGCAGGTAGGTGAGCGGCCACGCACCGGCAGGTTTTGGGTGTGAGCCTCCCGCACAATCCTCTCGTGTGGAAATGATGCAGAGGACTAATCGGGAGGCTCCTGGCCTCCTTATTTACGTACTGTTTCATAGCTGCAATGACAAACATTGTTAGGATTGCGAGCGGGCGGAAGGACGGAAAAGGGCATATATAATCCATGGGGGTTGTGTTTTTGGGGTTGTGAGGGGGACGCCATATCCTCACCGGAACTTATTGTATTCTATTTGCACCTTGCTTGCCACCCAGCGTGGTGAGAAATGAAGGCTGGGGGTGCCGGCGGCCGCCTCCTCGGTCCCATCTCATCCCAGCTCGTCGGTAGATATACCCCTCTGTGCTTCCGTCGGGTGCTGACGAGAAATCGATTCACCAGCAATGCCCCAAAACCTTTTCTTGTGCATGTATGCATGCGGCACTATAACGAACAAAGGACCCTGATGAAGCGCTGGTGAGAGAGCTGCAGTGCCTGGCGGGTGGCATCCTGGCCACGCGGATGAGCACCACTCAGATCCGAGTCGTCAGCCGAGTTGACCCCACGCGACCCTTAGCTGTCGTAACAGATGATCCGTTCACGCCAGCGGCAACGGTGGAAGGAACTAGAGGAACAGCAGAGGGCATCTGGAACGACCTGGAACGCCCGGGGCGAAATGGAGACCGCGAAGCTGCCCCAGAGCGGGACGGACTAACTTCACAGCATTGCAGGGCGATTACGGTGATGCCGGTGAGCAGCAGGCCTAAGCTTACTCATCTGCCCTGCGCTGAGCTGTCCTGTTGTTCCCTGCTGTGCTATGCTGTGCTCCGGTTAAGCAAGGAATGACCGCAAAAGCCTGCGTGTACGGCTCTAATGCTAGCTAGGTGAAAACGAGCCCTGCCTAACCCTAAGCTAGCACGTGAATCCCTTGCTACAGTGCAACACGTGCACAAATAAACCGGACGTCTGTTTCGTGCATTTGCAAGCGTTGCTGACAGGCACAGGCACAGGCACAGGCACAGGCACAGGCACAGGCACAGGCACAGGCACAGGCACAGGCACAGGCACAGGCACAGGCACAGGCACAGGCACAGGCACAGGCACAGGCACAGGCACAGGCACAGGCACAGGCACAGGCACAGCACAGGCACAGGCACAGGCACAGGCACAGGCAGGCAGGCACAGGCACAGGCACAGGCACAGGCACAGGCACAGGCACAGGCACAGGCACAGGCACAGGCACAGGCACAGGCACAGGCACAGGCACAGGCACAGGCACAGGCACAGGCACAGGCACAGGCAAGGCACAGGCACAGGCACAGGCACAGGCACACACAGGCACAGGCACAGGCACAGGCACAGGCACAGGCACAGGCACAGGCACAGGCACAGGCACAGGCACAGGCACAGGCACAGGCACAGGCACAGGCACAGGCACAGGCACAGGCACAGGGCACAGGCACAGGCACAGGCACAGGCACAGGCACAGGCACAGGCACAGGCACAGGCACAGGCACAGGCACAGGCACAGGCACAGGCACAGGCACAGGCACAGGCACAGGCACAGGCACAGGCACAGGCACAGGCACAGGCACAGGCACAGGCACAGGCACAGGCACAGGCACAGGCACACACAGGCACAGCACAGGCACAGGCACAGGCACAGGCACAGGCACAGGCACAGGCACAGGCACAGGCACAGGCACAGGCACAGGCACAGGCACAGGCACAGGCACAGGCACAGGCACAGGCACAGGCACAGGCACAGCACAGGCACAGGCACAGGCACAGGCAAGCACAGGCACAGGCACAGGCACAGGCACAGGCACAGGCACAGGCACAGGCACAGGCAGACAGGCACAGGCACAGGCACAGGCACAGCACAGGCACAGGCACAGGCACAGGCACAGGCACAGGCACAGGCAAGGCACAGGCACAGGCACAGGCACAGGCACAGGCACAGGCACAGGCACAGGCACACAGGCAGGCACAGGCACAGGCACAGGCACAGGCACAGGCACAGGCACAGGCACAGGCACAGGCACAGGCACAGGCACAGGCACAGGCACAGGCACAGGCACAGGCACAGGCACAGGCACAGGCACAGGCACAGGCACAGGCACAGGCACAGGCACAGGCACAGGCACAGGCACAGGCAGGCACAGGCACAGGCACAGGCACAGGCACAGGCACAGGCACAGGCACAGGCACAGGCACAGGCACAGGCACAGGCACAGGCACAGGCACAGGCACAGGCACAGGCACAGGCACAGGCACAGGCACAGCACAGGCACAGGCACAGGCACAGGCACAGGCACAGGCACAGGCACAGGCACAGGCACAGGCACAGGCACAGGCACAGGCACAGGCACAGGCACAGGCACAGGCACAGGCACAGGCACAGGCACAGGCACAGGCACAGGCACAGGCACAGGCTCGGGGGGAAGCCCGAGCAGCCGGGGGGAAGCCCGAGCAGCCGGGGGGCCAGCAGCAGTCGTTAGCGAAACCTGGTTTGTGCTCAGGGGCCTGAAGACCACAAACCATTTCGGCACCATCTGCAGGTATGGCCGGGGGTCGTGGAGTGACCGCAGGTCATGACGCGCGGAGTGTGCATGCGGTAATGCCTCCCACTCGCCCTAAAACGCATACATTGCAGTACACACTTCATCTCCATTGAAGGCCCAATGAGCATCGCGCGACGTGTCATTCCCCGTGTCCCGCCACGCCAAACCCCCTCCTTCCCATCCCGACTCTATCCGCGTCCTTCCTCCCATCTACCTCAAACCAATCTTCGTACGGACGCGTACGGCGCACAGACGTGTCCCTCGGGGCTGCTTCCGCTGCCCTTCCGCCAATACCGACTGGTCACGATGAATGGGGTGCTGGCGGAGCGGCGGCGGCGCCATCCCTTCGGCCTCACTCGGGCGCTGTACAGCGCTGCAGAGCTGCCCCCGAGCATGACGGGGGACACGGCGATCTGGGCAGAGCCCCTCGGGACACCACCCGCTTGCTGGGGCTTCCGGTGGCGGCAGAGTGCTGGCGAGGTACATGTGATGGCAACGCGGGTGAGGCTGTGGCATGTTTGGAAATGGATGCGTCTTTGTGTATGCGTGTGTATCAGGAAGCTATCCCTTCAATACCCCCCTCCCTCTCCCTCTCCCTCTCCCCCTCCCTCCCCCTCCCTCCCCCTCCCTCCCCCTTTCTCCCCCTCCCTCCCCTCCTCCCTTCCCCTCCCTCCCCTCCTCCCTTCCCCTCCCTCCCCTCCTCCCTTCCCCTCCCTCCCCCCCTCCCTTCCCCTCCCTTCCGCGTCTTCTTGCTCGACGCTCTTGTCCTACATGCGTCCTCCCCATTGTACCTAACATGCAGACCATGCCCCCCTGCAGGTTCCCCGGCGACTGACCACATCAGAGCTTATCGTGGAGGTGCGGCCCCGCAGTGTGAGAGTGGCAAACAGATTAACGGGGGATGTGTATTTGGGCGGCACTCTGGAAGCCACTGTGCTCATGGACCAGACGACGTGGACGTGGGTGGGCGGGGAGGAGCAGAAAGGACAAGGGGCGGGGTCGGCGGCCATCCCGCAACCCACTCGCGACCCTCCCGCGTCAGCTGCAGTGGCGGAGGAGGTGGGGGGAAACGGGGATGGTTACGGGAGCTGTGTTTTGATATTAGTCAAGATGAAACCTGCGGATGGCGCGGGCAGTGAGGGCTGGTGGACGAAGTGCTTTGAGGGGGCGCCGTCAGTGGCCTGGGAGGTATTGGAACGGGACTACAGCACCCTGCCGACTGAGCGGCTGGATGAGATAAGGCAGCAGCAGGCTAGACTGGATGAAGAGGAGGAAGCGGCACGTCAAGCAAGGGGGGACGCAGAGCATCAAACGGACGAGTTGTCCTGAAAAAATATATTTTATATATTGGTATATTATATATGTCTTCAGGACCGATTGATGCAATTTGCGTTTGCTGCCGAGAAGCAGACTATTATATGTAGGTGGGGTACCGGGAGCCCGTAAAGCACTGTATGACCCACGGGTCCGTCCATTCCCATGCTGCCGCGTTCCCTTCCCTCTCCCGTCCCCACCTGCTCCGTGGCCGCCTCGGTGGACGGTGTCTTTATGTCCGGTAGGCCTGTAGACCGACACCTCCATGAGGATGGAGGTGTCGGTCTGGCACACTTTACCTTGAAACTGTATAGTCAAACCTTTAGAAACGGAGAAAGGGCAAGGGAGCGATGTTAGCATCAGAAGCAGGTACTGAGGTTCGTACCAGAACTCGACCCGACCAGATAACCCAGCAGAGCCACGTTGCTTTCCTATCACAGCAACAACATCGTACAGGTGATAACCAGTGTGATACGAAGCTGAGTCATGCCGGACAGTGAAGAATGACACTTATCAGCAACCCACTTTGGCAACAGAAAACCACATGACGTTGAATGCAGTGCAGATACTCCTGAGTGCAAGCAGGAGGCGGATGAACGACACCGTGATGCCCAGCACAGCTGGAAGACAGAAGGCTGTGTGGAGTCGAACTGAATTTGGGGCACATAACGAATTCAGTCATTTGCTGAAGCTGCTCAAATTCAGAAGTGTGAAGTATGCGAGTCGACAGAATAAGTGCAGAGGCAAGTAGTCTTTGTGTTACAAAATCGACGAGGCTCAGCAATTCAGGGCCGCAAAGACATACAGTGTTGTACCACACCTCACTTTGCCCAAGCTCTGCTAGGGTTGCACCCACCATCGCTATATCGCGCGTATATCGCGTGTAATTAGAACGTACCAATCGAGGCAGTGGAAGTCTTTGATGCAAGGAGTTACAACGTATATTCCAAGACAGGCGTAGATGACGTGATAGGCTATCAGTGCCTAGCCGAGGCAATCATCATCTAACCAATGCAAATCGGTGCTCGGGCTTATCCAAGAAATACGACCGGAGACGATATAAAAGGTGTCAGCTTAACCAAAGCACGGTTAGCTTAACTCAATAGCAATTGATGTTATTGCTCGACTAATCTCTCTTAGGCCGTCAATGAGCATAGCAGATATACTCGCAGCGGCGGCTCGTGGTACAAGAGATCTGCAAGTAGTAAGTGTACTACCGTGATCCCGCGTGCGGATATTGCTATATAAGCCATCATAGCAATAATGCAATGTTCTTTACTCACGTAAAGGTGCCGACTACACCATCGCGCGTAGTGTTGCATTCGACGCGCTACATTGCTCAAGCCATCGCCTCGCGACCTCGAGGTACGCTCACATTATCGTGCTCGAGCGCGCACGTATGCATAGTGCACGTGTTATCATTAGTGCGCATTGATGTGCGATGCATTATGCATTCTAGGTCGTCCACGACCAAGTCGCTGGACCGTGCGCACCTATCGCGATACCGATCACACGATGTATGCTTGCAGCAGTTTGCACAATGCATTAGGCGTTATGCTGTTCGCGGGTTGCTTGTGCCCTTAGCCAATGCGCCTAACGCATGCGATGCGACGTACTGCGTGGCGTGCATGCGGTCACATCATGCCCGCTGCCGTACTGCTCCAAGCGTCCGCGTACGACATGGGTGACATCATCAGTGTCGTACCGCTCCCAAGCGCCCACGTACGACATGGGTGACGTCATCAGTGTCATACCGCTCCCAAGCACCCACGTACGACATGGGTGACGTCATCAGTGTCGTACCGCTCCCAAGCGCCCACGTACGACATGGGTGACGTGGTGCCGTGCGCGATATAGCGATTGTGGGTGCAACCCTAGCAGAGCTTGGGCAAAGTGAGGCGTGGTACAACATACAGCAGCATCCTGACACAGAAGTTGCACTAATGAGGAGGTCTGCGCAGATGAAACGAATTTTCCATTACCAAACGAGGTCGTACCCAAGGGGGTAGGATAATGAAACAGCAACAGGTGAACAGAAGCGGAGGCTCACAACTGGGGATGGGGCAGTCTTGCACACAGGATGTACTACCGCCAACAGATGTGCCCAACTGTTCACAAAACTTAGCCCCGACCTAGTTGTCCTTGCAATAATAAAAGAACTTGCCAGCATTTCTGCTGTTTCTGCTGACCATGCGCATCCAAGTTACAGTCACCAGCACAAACACACATGTTTTGGACTAATGTGCCTGCTGCAACACTGCAGGAATAAAGCTGGTCATCCTTGTCACACACAATACTCTATTACCCCTGAGATGTGTTTGCTGCTATGTTGCTACACATGCTGCAATACCCCTTTTGATACTGCTACCCAGCACGCATGATTACATGATGACCTGCAGCACCGCAGACTACATTGCATCCATCCAGAAGCTGATTCCACTCCCAGCAGCCAGCAGACACATCAGCTGTGCACGGCGCATCGCATAAAAGTCAGCAGCAGCCGGTAGGGGCACCCTCACCAGTGTAGCCGCAGCCCTTTTGCTGCTGATGGTGCAAAGAGTGAGTGCTGCACGTGCAGACGTGGTGCAAGTGTGGCTGCCCGCAGCCCTCCCTGGCCCCACACCCTGTGCCTGCCTGTGGTGTTAACCAGCGGCTGACCACATCCTGCCGCTAGGCCTGGGCACACAGGTGGGCATTTGTCAGGCATTGCCATTACACCACTGCTGCCGCCATGCTGGGCGCCACTGCTGCCATCGCGCTGGGCGCCACTGCTACCGTCATGCTGGGCGCCACTGCTGCCGCCATGTTGGGCGCCACTGCTGCCATCGCGCTGGGTGCCACTGCTACCGTCATGCTGGGTGCCACTGCTGCCGCCATGTTGGGCGCCACTGCTGCCATCACGCTGGGCGCCACTGCTACCATCATGCTGGGCACCACTGCTGCCGTCGTGCTGGGCGCCACTGCTGCCATCACGCTGGGCGCCACTGCTGCCATCGCTGCTGCCCTTGTCATTTGTCAAGTCCTCAATGCTGCTGCTGCCGCTGCCTAATAGCTGTGCATGAAACTCCGCATTGGCCCCTTCCATGGTGTGGCGTGACAGCACACGCAGCACCTCCACGATGACTTCGTTGAAGTCAAATAAGGACTGTCCCAGCACCCGGGGCAGCGCCTCGATTACATCCACATCCACTGGGATGTCGTACTCCTGATCTCAAGGTTTCGCATGGGCCAGCACGTTCCGGCTCAGCCTGCACATGTGGACACCAAGCAGCAGTTAACGGGTCCAGGTCAGATGGCCATGGGTCTCAGGCTCAGCCAGCACATGGTATTCAGCACACTCCAACAAGGCTGCATGGGTGAGGCAGCAAGTATGTAGCAAGAACGGAAGCAGGACAGCCAGCCAGCCTACCGCAGGTAGAACACCAGCATGGCCAGGTGAGCGCCTGCTGTAGTCCTTGGACTTAGCACGGTCACGGTCATTCCACTTCAACGACAGCACCTTTGTTGTATCTCTGTTATATCCGCCTTAAGCAAAGGCTCGATCGAAAGATGACCAGGAGCCACCTCGGATACTACCCGTAGATACCCCAGGATACTACGACCTTCTGGAACCAAGACTGCCGCTCCCACAGTTCCTGAGGGCCCAACCCCACCACGCCACCCTGGTCGCTTGCCAACTTGGTCGCGGTCTTGTCTGCAATGGCCTGCATGCATGATTGTTTGATGTCGCATGTTGAGTGTATGGGGTACAAGGGGTATAAGAGTGCTTGTAGGCTTGTATGTAGGTGTTAGCCACTGGTAACTATCTGGACAAGTCTGAGATTCGATGCACCGATTGACAGGCATCCTGCCAGCACATACATAACCGCTACAACTCCCAACCAAACCCCCATATTTATCCCCCTTATTAGTGTAAAGGGGGTGGCATGAGGGGCTTTGCCCCTAAGACCTTATCTAGAGAGATAAATATTGGATCAATGGCCGGCCGTGACACGTAGGCTCATAATCACCGAGGCCGATTTAGGCCTGGTGGATGACAAAACATGAAAAAACGTGCCCTACCGGGTGGTGAGGGTGGGCACAAAAGATGAACCTAAGGTCACAACACGGCTAATAGCCTAGCCGGAAATGTTGTGACCTGTGACTAATCTCGATACCTCAGTACGGCAAGTATGAGCAAGATGCATTAGTTACTTGCTTCTTCCAAGAACCAGCCTTCTTGAATGGAGAAGCCAGCATATATCCCCCTATCAGAGCCCATGTGGGAATGCAACAGTGAGAGATATGAGAGATATCAGTATCGACTGGCATGGCGGTTGAGCTGCATAACGAACATTGACAATCATTGCAGTTGCACCGCCTTAATGCTGTGAAGGCTAAAGGACGATAGAATATCATCTGCGACAGGATTACGAACATGTCACACATGCATGTCATGACGAAGTAGTGAAAACCTTACTCAATAATTGCCGTACCATTATGTCAGTTGGCTGATGGAAGTCGCTTGTCCACTCGCCTCTCCTCGCTCGGCACAAAGGTGTCGGACTCCTCGTGAAGTAATAAAGGATGTCCTCCAATTCACCAGCGGGTGGTGAATAGGGCGTTGATATGTTGATCAAGTGTGCACTGAGGCCAGCCGCCAATTTGTAGACGTGCGGTGACCATTGTGAGTGAGAGAGCAGACTTGGTGGCTTGGCTACTTGGTTGTTACAATTCAATCCAATTGATATATTTCTAGTGTCTTATATTGGCAACAAGGTTCCCTACTGGACCCTATGATCTAGATCGATGATTAGACAAGCGATATGGAGTGCGTCCCAACGGACCATCAAAACAAGCCCTATGTCAAAACCTCTCACAAATTATCAGTATTCATAGCATAGAGTACGGAAACATAATTGTTGAGAAGTCGACTATCGAACATAATAGAGCTTGGCGATATAATGAGATAGATCACGTTACATTGTATTCGATAGTCAAAAGGAATGGAAAGAACGGCCCGAAATGGGCATAAGTAGACTCGCAATAGTAACGCGAGTCTGACCGGCTCGGGTTCGCAGAAGTCACGGAAAGTTAGCCCAGCGAACCCACAACTTAAGCTAGCACTCAATGATATGGCTAGACAGATAAAACACCGTTAACCAATTAGCCAAAAGGTGCGCGCACTAGCATGCTTGGATGTTGGTTCGTCCGCGGTACTGCATGGATATACCGTATGCCTGCTCGTCGTCCCGATAACTGCTAGGACGACTCGCCCAAGTTACTAATTCTCAACACGCCCCCTCGAGACGTACCTAGCACAAAACGTTCGCAAGATAAATGGCCATGTCTGAAAACATGAACGCCCTCTGACACCTCCAAAAATAATGAGTGCCCCCTAGCGCACTGCAAAAGCACAAGCAACCTAGGGATGGGCAAAACCCGCAGATTTATTCTGCCAATCCCATCGCCTCTCTGCACCTCTTAAATTTAATCTCCCCCAGCGCCTTCGTCAAAACATCCGCCACCATTTCCTCCGTTGAGCAGTAGGATAGCACGACTTCACCCCTAGAAACCCGCTCTCGAACTAGGTGGTGCTGCACATCTATGTGCTTGGAATGGACCGACGTAATCGGGTTGTTCCCGAGACTAAGCGCCCCCTGAGAATCCGTCCAGATCCCAATAGCTCCGGTTCCTAGGTCCAGATCTCCCGCTAGCTTCCGAAGCCAGAGTGCCTCCCGCACGGCTGCCGACGTGGCCTGGTATTCCGCCTCAACAGACGAAGCTGCCACCGTACGTTGCAGCTGACTGTTCCAGCTGATTGCTGCCCCTCCTAGCTTGAACACATAGCCTGTTGTAGATCTCCTGGTAGCTGGGTCGCCTGCCCAGTCAGAATCACTGTACCCTTCCAGCGCAAACTCTCCAGCTCCGCCAAAGCATAATCCAAGCTCCCGTGTGCCTGCCAGGTACCTCAGAACGCCCAGAGCCAGCCCCATGTGACTTTTAGAGGGCTTTCCCATGAAGCGCGCCAAAACGCTCAGCACCTGTGCAATGTCTGGCCTAGTGCTCGTCGCCAGGTAGTTGAGCTCACCCACTAACATCCTGTAATCCGAGCTGTCCTTTAGCTCCATGTCCCCTTCCTCTGCTGGTAGCACTTTAGAGCCCGGAGGTAGTGGAGTTGATCGCGGTTTTGCATCCACGAGTTGGTGTCGCTGCAGGAGCTCCTCGATGTAGCGGCGCTGTGATAGCTTTACTTCGCCGTTCTCTCCTCGGCTGATCTCCATCCCCAAAAATACTTTTGCTTCGCCAAGGTCTCGAATTTTGAAGACTTTCCCGACTGCCTCCTTGACCTTGCGAATAAGCTCTTCGTCGTCGGACGTGGTGATAATGTCGTCGACGTGAACTAGCAGGTCGACGATGCCGTTTTCGTCCTTTTTGATGAACAAAGCTGGATCTGCTTGTGACGGCTTAAATCCTAGCTTGTCCAGCGCCGCCACCAGTTTGACGTACCAGCAGCGCGGCGCCTGCTTCAGCCCGTAGATAGACTTCTTTAGCCTGCACGCCTGGGTAGGATCTGCTGACTCGTAACCTGGCGGCTGCTGCATCCAGAGTTCCTCCTCCAGCTCCCCATTAAGAAAGGCTGTAGATACGTCCAGCTGGTGGATCGGCATCCCCTTAGTCGCTGCCACTGCCAACAGAGCACGAAGCGAAGCTGAGCGAGTTGTCGGAGCAAACAGTTCTCCGTAATCTATCCCCGCCCGCTGTTCGTAGCCCTTTGCCACTAAACGTGCTTTAAACCGTTCGATCCCTCCGTCTGCCCCACGCTTGACCTTGTAGACCCACCGACAGGGTAGTAGACGTGTGCCTTCCGGTGGTTTTGCCAGCTCCCAGGTCCCGTTGGATAGCTGCGCCGCGATTTCTTCGTCCATAGCGCGCTTCCATTCTTCTGAGTTTGGCCCATTTATAGCCTCCGCATAAGTAGATGGCTCCGGCACATCTCCAGAAATGGCTGCATTGATCCGCCCATACGATACTCTACCGTTGGGGTGCTGCCGCCACTCGATCAGTCGCTTCCGTTCACGTAGTGGGTAGCGACGATCCTGCATCTCCACATCCGCATAGCCTCCTCCAATGTTGTTGTCAGCTGACGGCGCCATATTGCCACCACTTGTTGAAGCTTGTCCGCCTCCGCCACCGCCTCCACCACCTCCGCCACCACGCGGCTGTTCCGCGTTGTGCGTCCTTGGAAACTGGGCCAGCGGCATATTTCCTTGTCCTCTTGACGGTGTGCTTGTTGATGGGCCACTATTGTTGTCCGTCATCTCAAAGTCCATGTCGGAGCTGTTTGGTGTGCCGCCGTCAGCCCCTGACGGTGGTACTGTACCAGCACCATTGGTGGCCTCCTCCTGGTCGTCCGCTGACTCGTCCTCCTCATCACCCGAAGCTACGCTGCCACCTCCTACCGTGGACTCATCAAACTTCACAGCTGAGTGGCTGGCTACAGTCTCCTCGTCAAAAAGGATGCGGTACTGCCCACCCTGGTCGTACCCGACTAGTTTGCCCTTCCGACTTACGGGTTGGAGCTTGTTCCGCTTCTCCTTTGGTATGTGCACGTAGGTGGTGCATCCGAAGATCCTGAGATGGCTGACGTCAGGCTTGACCTTCATGAACGCCTCATATGGCGTTACCTTGGCGCCAGCGACTGGCGAGATGTTGCGCACGTGATTCGCCGTCGCCCAGGCTTCTGCCCATAGCTTCTCCGATAGGCCTGATTCTGCCAGCATTGCCCGTGTTTTCTCCAGCAGGGTCCTGTTGAGGCGCTCCGCCGCCCCATTCTGCTCAGGGGTGTAGCCAACGGTTGTCCCGTGGATGATCCCCTTGTTGCTGAAATAATCGCCCATTGTCTTGTTGACGAACTCTCGTCCACGATCCGTGCGCACCTCCTTGACGCGACGGCCAGACATGTTTTCCAGCGCCTCAATCATGGTGCGAACTTTCTTCCCGATGGCTTCCTTGGTCTCCGTGAACGCCACCGTAGATAGCCCAGTGCAGTCATCCAGTACTGTCGTCACGTACCGGGATCCTCCAAGTGACGTCTCGGGCATGGGGCCGCAGACGTCCATGTGAACAAGCCCCAGTGGCTTCGCCGCCTTGTGTCCTGTAGACGGGAAGGGTCCACGCGACTGTTTTGCGTAGATACAGGGCTCACAGATCTGCGAGCTGGCTGCCTCCAGGCTCGCACGATCAATCTCCATGCCGGTTACCATTTTCTCCCGGCACATTTTCTCCAAGTTGGAATATCCCAGGTGGCCCAAGCGCCGATGCCACAGCACTGCCGCTGAGTCTCCAGACCCGGTCACCGCACATGCGTGGTTTCCACCAGCTGAGTATCCCGAGCCATAGCTGATGACGTAGGTTCGTCCCACCTTCTTGCCTCGAAGTATAGTCTCCCCCTTGAACCGAACCTCTGCTTTGCCGTCTCCAAACTCAAAAACGACACCACGCTCATCTAAGGTGCCTGCTGAAATTAGCTTTACCATGGCGTTCGGCACCACGTAGACGTTGTCTAGCTCAATTTCCAAATTGTCGTCCACGTTGCTCTTCAGCGTGTACCGTCCCACATGTGTTGGCTGTTGTTTGGAGCCGTCATAGCCGGTGACGCTGAAGATCTCCTCCGGTCTGACCGTGCGTACGTTCTGGAGCTCAGAGGCATCGTAGGTAATATGCCACTCAGACCCCGTGTCGATGTGCCAGTCCTTCAGCCGCGACTTGTCCATTAGCGCAAACGCCAGTTTCCTTGGTGTGGCTGGAGCCCGCTCACTGCGTTGGTTGCCCTCAGCTCCACGCTCATTGCCTCCCTGCGATTGTTCGGCTAGACGCTTTCTGCAGTCCCTCATGTAGTGCCCAGGCTTCCCGCAGTAATGGCATGTGACGTTGGACTTGCCGCCACCGAACCTGCTTCCTGAGCTGCGTCCTGATGTACCTCCACCTCCATGCGCACTAAATGCAGACGACTCCTTTATATCGTCCATCGTAGCTTCATAGGATGTGAGCCGCGCCACAACCTGATGAAAGTCCAGCTCTCCTTCTCGCATCGCAAGTGATGTCTTAGCCACGTGGTACTTGGGCGGTAAACCTTTTAAGATAATTGTCGTCAGTTCTGGGTCCGTGACTGCCACTCCAACGTCCAGCAAATCTGATTGAAGTTGTCGGGCTCTGTTGATGTAGACCGGTAACTCCTCTGTGTTGACCCACTTGAAGTTGCTCAGCTCCTCTCGAAGTGCGATCTTTCTCGTATTACAGGTGGACGCAAACGTTGTCGCCAAAGCATCCCAGGCGGCCTTCGCATTAGCTGCCCGAACGATGGTTTGGAGGTGATGGTTCTTTACGTTCTTCGCCATCACGCTCTTGACCTTGTCGGACATGACCACATCTGCCTCCGCAATTGGTGCAGTAAGTAGGGCGTGGCTGTATCCGAGCTCCGCGCACAGCAACTGGAATCACAGTCTCCAAGTTGAGTAGTTATGCAGGTCAAGCGGCTCGTCCAGTTTATCTTTCCCCATTGTGAAGACCTATAAACGCGAAGATCAACACTAGAATGAGCGAAAGATGCCAAGCTCCGCGGCTCACGTTAGCCGGGGCTCATAACCTGTTGAGAAGTCGACTATCGAACATAATAGAGCTTGGCGATATTATGAGATAGATCACGTTACATTGTATTCGATAGTCAAAAGGAATGGAAAGAACGGCCCGAAATGGGCATAAGTAGACTCGCAATAGTAACGCGAGTCTGACCGGCTCGGGTTCGCAGAAGTCACGGAAAGTTAGCCCAGCGAACCCACAACTTAAGCTAGCACTCAATGATATGGCTAGACAGATAAAACACCGTTAACCAATTAGCCAAAAGGTGCGCGCACTAGCATGCTTGGATGTTGGTTCGTCCGCGGTACTGCATGGATGTACCGTATGCCTGCTCGTCGTCCCGATAACTGCTAGGACGACTCGCCCAAGTTACTAATTCTCAACAATAATTCATTGTTCCAAACAGCAAACTTAATCTGACGGGACTAATCTATTATGTCCGATACGCTTGTCCTACTTGTCATGACATGCGGATGGTGTCATATGTACTGTGAGCCAATGTCACGAGTATAAGGCGTGTGATGATGGCCTTGTTTGATATCAATATAATATCCTTTCGATCTCCCTTGATCGAACTACCCTGCATATTGATGTCCTGAGTCTGTCCTTAGCACTTAACACAGAAGCGTGCAGAATTATGTGTGAAAGGCAGGAGGGATACAACACACTGAACCCATGTGTTGGTGCATGGCAGTGATCCAGTAAAGTCAGACTGAGATCACTGCTGTACAAATAACTCTCTTGAGAGGCTTCAAATTGACTTGTGTGCGTCTGGTTGGAAAGAGGTAGTGTACTGCATGGTAAGCACCTATGTACTGTCGCTGTACTTAGTTATTAGAATGTGCGAGGGATTTTGTTGTGCTGATGTGAGAGTGTCGCCCTTATATTGCTGACAATAAGTTTGATTAAGAGCATGGTCATGCTTTAATGATGAGGCTCTAACAATAATGCTGCCACATATACTTTGCTTGCATAATATTACATAGCTAGCATTACATAACCAGCAAGCTATTGAAAGTAACTAGTGGCAAAGGCGTTTATCAACCATCGCGAAAGAATTCAGAAATGCGATGGCATTGGCGGCCCAAGTCTGTACGAACCTAACACAGGAGGGCTGGCCTAAGCAATGAGGTACAAATGCCTTTGCCTGGCATTTGCACAATCACACTGCATTTTTAACATATGAACAGGTACTTGCCTGCTGTGCACGAGCCAGCACAAGTAAAGAACAGTTCCTCATGTCTCTAACATCCTGTTTTCAAGTGCCGGGTTGGGCAATGTCAGAATAATCAGTCCGTATCCCACCAATCATCTGCGTTAACCCCTATAGAGCAGCAGCCATTATCAGCACATCTATATACAACACACCACTAGAGAAATATATGGACACACCACATGACTACCCACACTAAGGATAGTTTTGATTTGCACACAATAATGCAGAAGAATCCCGCCCTTTGCTCAAAAAACACCCATAATACCCCTTTAATCAAGTACTATGGCCACTAGTGTCGGGTTTCACAATGGAGTGTGCCTGATGATTTCTCAGGTAAGTTGCCAAAGTATACGTGACAGCAAGATAGTTAGAGCCTCATCATCAAAAGCACGTTTGACCATGCTTTAAACAAACTTATTGTCATCAATATAAGGGCGACCCTCTCACATTAGTGCAACAAAATGCCTCACACATGCTAATAACTAAGTACAGCGACAGTACGTAGGTGTTTACCATGCCGTACACTTTCCAACCAGATGCACAGAACCAGATGCACACTTGCCACTCAAAAGCCCCCTGCTGCCATCGCCACTATATTTTTACAGCAGTGATCTCAGTCCGACTTAACTGGATCACTGCCATGCACCAACACATACATGGGTTCAGCACCGCCAGTGTATGGGACTTTCAGCATCTCGGGAGACCGCTTGTCGGGCTCCTCCGTTGTCATCTCGTTCAGGCGGGAGCTGCTAAAGCTCCGCCACCACTCAGTGCTGTGCCAGCCATTGTGGTGGTGGTGGTGGTGGTGATGATGCTGATTGGCACCCCCAGGGCCCCCACCCCCGCTGCTGCCCCCACTGCTGCCACTGCGATAAGGTGCCATGTACTGAGAGTGTGGCCAAGGGTTTTCTTCGGGTGATAGTGAAAGCGATGTTTTCATTTTCCCGTCCCCTGCTATTGGCACGGCGGTGTCTGGGGGTTGGCACTGGTCGCGGTTGTTTGGGGCGTTTCCGGTGTCCAAAGACGCGGACCTCCCATATCCGTATTCAACACCCGACTGCATTTCAGGTTTGGCCGGGTCATGGCCTCCATTAGTGGCTACGTCGTCGTCGATGTTTGGTCCCTGCTTGCAGGCGCGGTCAGTTTCCCGCGTCGGCGCGCGGAGGACAAGTGTAGCGGTTGCGTCCGGGGTTGGGTCCAGACGAATATAGTGACTTGAGTCAACAGAAGAAGTACAGATAAGCTGCTTATTGGATGGCGCGGCCCTGCTGCGTACTGGAAACATGAAGACAGCCGCACCCGTACGGCTTGGACTCTCAGCTGAGCTCGGCGGAGCCATTGGCTCGTTTGACGAATTTGACGATCCTGCATCGGTCAGATTAAAAAGTAATGTTAGCCCACCGCATAAGACACGATGCCGCACGGTGCTGCATCCTTCGGAAGTGGTTCCAACAGCGCATTCACGCTGGTGCCCCTCTAAGACTGGGAAAACACAAAGAAGAATAAATTATATATATTTGTCGGCATTCAATTACACCTTGAGAGTGCCCGCGAAATGCCCGCGCCATAAAATTCCAGACTTCCAAATGAACGCCGCCGATAGCTCCCAATCCGTTACAAAGGCAAATGTCTCACCGAAAAAGAAAAAGTCCCCGAAAGCGTCGGATGCGATGAACTCGTTGCTAGCCATGAGAAACGAACTTGCGAGCTAGCGACAACGCCGGCGTTTTGGAGGATGTTGACGTACAAGACAGATACAATTGTCGCAAGTTAAGTAAATTTCATCCAAACGCATACATCAAGCAGCACAGCTCATGACAGACGGCAAAGAGCTATACGACATGAGTCCGAGTCAGCCCTTAAAAGTTTACCTAAAAACTCTGCAGCTGCAAGCATTACCTTATAACACAAAATGCTTTTGGGTTTTCATAGCTGAACTTTACACCAGCACTTCTTGAAACTTGTATGTTTCGGGACCTGAATTAACTTTCGGTTGCACCATAAAGGCGTTGGAGGCCGGCATCCAATGCACCACGGAAGCTTCGCGATCTATTTTTTCATCCACCCATAATTTTTCCATGCGAAACTTTGAAGGTCTTTCGGGGTGTGGCGTACCTGGTAACTTCATAAACCGAAGGAACCAGAAGCTCCATTCTTTGACGTACTCTCCGACGCGACAGCCGCCACAAGCAATCCTATTCTTACATCATGGCATCGCAGAACATTGTGGACGGTATGATAAAGGTAAGGCAAACCTAAGTTTCCAACGGTTCCCAACCCCATTTCCCTTAAAGAGGGCCGACGGTTTCAGCGGGGGGCCTCAAGGAACAACATTATTGCGCTCCTTACCCAACGCGGATATCATACGATCTCCTTCCTCCTCTTAACAGTGTGTAGGCTCCTGGCTGATCAAGGCATAGCCGTCTATACGTACGACGCGCATGGGCACGGCAAGTCGGAGCCGCTGGCGGTTGACAGCCGGGCCCTACTTGATTCGTACGTACACCTGGTGCGTGTGGCTTCTTCATACCAACCAATTCTTGGAAGCTGAATCATTCGGACATTTGCCAAGTAAAACATTTTTTAGCAGCTGCGGGAAAATGTGTCCCGTGGGACCTGCAGCAATGCTAACAACTACTTCTTACCTCCACATGCCTCCGGGCACCACCTTGACATACATCTATGGTATTACTGGTACTATGGTTGGATTTTAAGGGACCGATAAGGCCCTCCCATCCACCATTTTTGCGATTCCCCAAAAGGATCATACGGGGGTAGTTCGACCCGCCACATACGGCTTGATGCTCAGTAATACTCGCCGACAGTAACAATATTCGGAGCCTGCCGCGGAAACAACGAAGTTCACTCGCCCAACCTTAAGCCCTCCTACAGGTGCATGATTTCAGCGACTTCATGGACCGTGTGCTGTTGCAGCCCGAGCTTCCACCCAGGGGTCCCGCACAGCAATCCGGTGGTGGGCAGCAAGCAGCCCAGCAGCCCAGGGGCCCCCGGCCACCAGTGTTCCTTTTGGGCCACAGCCTAGGCGGACTAGTTGCGTCGCTGGTGTGTCTGCAACGCCAGGATCAGCTGGCGGGCCTTATGCTGCACTCGCCGGCTCTGGATGTGGAGTGGACTCCCGTCCTCAGGTGGAAGGGGTCGGGCGGTTGCTACAACAGTCTGGAGTTGCAGGACGGGGGTCCGGGAAACAACGAACACAGACGTGGCCACAAAATGCATAATGCAGCTGGCGGAATACCGCAAGGGCCCCAAGGGGAAGAATAGGGCTTGAAGTGCGATCACGGATGCGTTGTGCCCAGAGCCGTGCGTGGACCGCGACAGACCTAATTTGCTCAGGATAAGAGGAAGGCGGGCGCGTTTGACGACGGATCTTTTTCATCTTAGCCCCCAAGCTGCATTCAAAAAATAGAAATGGGAGCAAGGGTTTGTGAATCGGAGCTGAGCTGTCAAGTGATACAAACGATGTAATTGAGCCGCTGGAATAGGTATGATGGCAATCCCACCTATCGGCGTTGTGTGGGGCTCGATCTGATCCTGCCTCGACGGTAGCGGTTTGCGCGGGGCCTTCCGAGAAGATGCAGGCGCGGCATCCCCGTAAAAGAGCCCCCGCGTTTAGGGGCTGTATTCGCAAAGCATATATAACTTCCGACGCCATCTGGCGACATTTTCCGTTTCCGCCTCTGCTTCGCCTCCATTCCCCTCCATGTCTGTCTTTTCGTAACCGCTCTCACTCCACGACCCAGCGCGCGATGACAATCCCAAGAATCACAGCGCTCACTGTCCACATAGCCCATGATCCCATTGATAATTGCCGAATCTGGCACACTACACGGCCCCCTGATCGCTTCATCTCTCTCCGGCCCCCGCACATATCAGGGCGCAAGCGGCCGTGGGCACCTTGCTGTCATTCCTCATACCCCGCGCGCGCGTGGTGCCCGCTGTCCGTCCCGAAGACCTGAGCAGCGACCCGGCGCTGGTGGCCGAATACGTGTCCGACCCACTCAACACAGTAGGTCCCGTGCGCGCCCGCACCGCCAACGAGGTGCTCCGCGGTTTTGCGGAGATCCGCCGCCGGGCCCCGGAGCTGAGGCTGCCGGTGTACGTGTGTCACGGTACGTGCGACGCAGTCACCAGCGCAGCCGCGTCGCAGCGATTCGTGGAGGGACCGGGGGGGGTGTCCAGCGTCGACCGGGTGTTCCGGAGCGTGGAGGGCGGATATCATGAGATGTTACACGGGCCCGAATGGGAGGACTGTGTACGGGCGCTGCTGGCGTGGATGCGGGAGCATGGGGCGCGGCCAGGGCCGGGAAATGGAGAGGTGGCGGACGGCGAGGTGGCGCAGATGGGGGGGAATAACGAAACAGCCTATACATCGAGGCCTTTGTCCAGAATGTAAGGCAGGAGTAGTACAAGAAGCTGGATGTGTGCGAACGTATTTGTGTTATGCAAAATGAAAAGTCAAGGCTGCGCTGCTGGGTATGGCAGGTGGGGTTTATGGAACGCAGGAGACACCAGGGAGTGTGTCTGCGGGAAATGCTGCGGTCGATCTGCTTTCTGGTACAATTCATCGATGTCCAAGGGTGCGAACATTTGGCAGCAAAGGCGTAAGCCTGATTATTTGTAAGAATGATCTGGTGACGATTTATTAATGCTATATGACGAGAAAGCGTGTGCCGGAGGGCTGGACAAGGAAGGGAGCTAACCTGTTGATTCGTGAGGTAGTATGTTCTCTCCCTCTCCCTCTCCCTCTCCCTCTCCCTCTCCCTCTCCCTCTCCCTCTCCCTCTCCCTCTCCCTCTCCCTCTCCCTCTCCCTCTCCCTCTCCCTCTCCCTCTCCCTCTCCCTCTCCCTCTCCCTCTCCCTCCCCCCCCTCCTTTAACTGCGGAAACAATTGTGACAATGAATCAGTGTCATAACTAGTCCCCTGCTAGTCCCCGTCTCGTGAACGTTATTGAAAACTGGATCCGCCAACCCCGCTCTGATGTCACATGTCCCAGTGCAACCGGCCTCATCCACTTCGGAAGAGGTTAACTTCCAAAGACGTGAGACAGGCACCGGGCTGCTTTAAATATATAGACACGGCGTACAGCATATGAGAACTCATTCCTAATGGGGGATAATGGAGGGCTCCGCTGCCGCCTCGAGGGTGTTCTGCCACTCAAAGCCACGCCACGCCCCCTGCTGTGCCGCACACGAACGACCGTTCTCAACATACACAATAACGGCCAGGCGGTTACAATATTGAGTCTAGACCTATCAGAACATAAGCAGGTCTATCCCCTGGAAGGCCTTATGCGCCAAATCAGGGATCACACCGTAACATCCTCCGTCGCTCGCACCAATGCCCTCCAACTGGCCGCCAACGCCGCTGCTCAATGCCCGTTCCTCGAGCTGCTCTTTCTCCTCCGCCTTTTGACCTAGCCGTACACGCCGTACGCATCCCGGACCCAGAAGCGCCTCCAGTAAAGCTGCCGCGTTCCTGCAATCACCCGCTTGCAGCAACCCCTGACGCAACAGTCGCCCAAACCTCACCGCCGCCGGTGACTCCAGAGGACTACCCGCCGGCGCCGCTGTCTGGGCGAAGTGGAGCTCCCACAGGGCCGCTGCCACCAGCTGCGCGGCGGGGTACGCGTACATAGAGGCGCCGTTGTGGAGAAAGCCCGGCAGCAATGCCATAAGCCCCCGGGTGGACTGGAAGGCGCCGCTGGGGAGTGAGGAGTGCACCGCCCACAGCGCCGAAACCAGTTCCGAAGTGCAGGTGGACTGCAGATTGTATAGCGCCGCCGGCAACACTGTCGCCGACGCCGGTACTGCCGTCCCTGCCGCGGTCGATGACGCCACTGGCGGCAAGGATGGCTCGGGTAGAGGTGGCGACGGTGGCAGCAGTGGGTGCGATTCCCCTAACAACTGCAACTGTTGTAAGTCGACGCTGCCATTCAGGTGCATGAGCAGGTCGGCGGCAGCTGCCAAGGTGTGCTGCTGCACCTCCAGCCAGGTGGTTTGGCGGGTGGCTACGGCGGCCACGGCGGCGCAACGCCGAGGCGGCAACTTTGCGCCGCTGTGGGGAGAGGTTAGGGGAAGGGGAACAGCAGCGGAGGAGAGGACTTCAGGAACCAAACCTGATCCTGAGTCGAAGATCGATGGCCATAGTGGGCCCCCACCCCAATTCAACTCCTACTTGGGGTGAACATATAGGGCCCAAAATCCATAAGATCCAAATCGATTCAAATACAGATTTTGCGGCCATTGAAGTCCTAAAATGGCTCCCCACACATACGCAGGTGACCGCACCCAAATCATATGTACGAATCATCCATGGTGGAGCCTGACCCATTTCCAGAGATGGTGTCACACGCCCCCTTTCCCACCTGAGCGCATGACAGGAGAGGCTTGAGAGGACCCATGGGTCGGCAACCCACCGCTCCAGGATGTGCGATACTAGCTCCAGGAAGTCAGTGGAGCTGTAGCAGGCGTTATCGTCAGGTAAGGATCCGGGGCTGGCGGGCAGGAGGGGGGAAGATGACGGGGAAGCGGGGCACATCGCCTCACGACGCAAAGACATTAACCCGAGCGCGACATAACAGTGGCCCGTGCCTCATCAGGTATCAGTGCGCTGGAGTTGGCGTTGTGGCCTCTAGGGGGCTCCAGCACAAGTGAGACATTGAGCCGTGGCACCGCGCATGAAAGCCCGTCCTAAGACACATTAGGAGGCAGCGGCTCCGGCTGGGAAGTAAGACGAGCGCCATTATGCAGTCCTAGGGGGTGGACGCGGATCTGAATGAGCAAGGCGATATAAAAATATCCCATGACAGAAGAGCGTACGAAGTACAGGATATCTGGTGGGTTACTCAGCGCCTGGGGAAGGGCAGCGGCCTGAGGCTGCTCCAGATGCAAACCCTGGCGGCAGCTGCTTGCGGGTTCTCGCCAGCTACCGGCCGGCGAGAGAGGAAGAGACTACCGCCACCCGCCCTGGACCCACCACCAGGATGTGCGCAGGTAAAGATGTAACGGATGCACAGAAGCCACGTCGCTTACCACATCAACACAAAGAACGGGAAGAAGGGAACCGACTGTCATGAGAATCCCCAAAATGCATCCTGTGACCCCCATCACCACCAACAACAACACGGAAGAGCCTGACTCCCGAGGAAGTGTCCAGAGTTAGGATGTCCGAAAGCGCAGATGAGGGACCACCTAGGGGCCACCGTTCCACTGCAGGCAGTGGCGACCCACTCGTCGAGGGGTTCCAGAGCGGTCGGGGACGGACGTACCTGTACGACATGATGTAATGTAGCGCATGACCTAGCTCGTGCGCCAGCGTACGGATGAGGCCGGGATGCTCCGGAACCAGGTAGCCGCCCGACCCGGAGGTCACCTGACCCGCCGGCAGATGCAGTGCTACGTGCGGCGTGCAAGCCATCGATTGCCCCGCGAATAGGGCTCTCTGCGGGTCCTGGCCCTTATTGTGCCGCTCTTCCAAGTGCTGCTGTTGCTGTGCGTGTTGCTGTGTGACTGACGTCATCTCCATATTGGATGTGTTGGGTTCGTCGTCGTCCCGGCGCTGCAACCAGGGCGCTGAGCTGCCTCCGTCATACCCCTCAAATCCATGCCTGAACCCGAGGCGAATCGGAGGGCGGGCAGTTGGGCGCCCTCCCTAGGTTGCATTCGGCTTTGCTTTGCAGGCGCATGGCTTAGATTGGGTAGAGGGGGTTTGGGGGTTTGGGCGCAGCGAACTTGCGTTTCCGTCAACGGCCCCCACTCCTCCCCAAAGTAACTCACTCCACAAGGCCGTACCAGCCACTCAATGTGTCAGGGGAACGCAGAGAAGATGATAGAAAACTAGTTGCGGCCCCACCACGTTGACAAGGCACCTAGGTGGATGTGGCACCGTACAGCACACCTTAGTCGATTCTGTAGCCTACGTTTTAGATCGCTGCCGTCACCGGTCGGTTACGTTTCCGTTACCTCCTGCGATCGCGTCCGTTGAGTAAACCACTACTTCTTTTAGGGGATCGTCCCGCCCGATGACCCCATACGTGACCCGTGGGTCACAAATTTGACTAATGCATTCCCCGTCTGGGAAGGCCAGGTCGTTTTCCCACCTGACAAGGACAGTATACGGCATGTCGCAGTCCGAATCGAAATAGATGTACAACACGCCCACGAGCTCCTCTGGGCCCCGACCACTGGTCCTTCCCTTGCTGTTACCGCTGCTATAGTTTCTGCTACTGCTGACGTTATAGCTGTTGCTACTGCCACCAGTCTCCCGTAGCTCCAGGCGGACAATGTTTTCCGGATTCCACAACTCGCATGGATGCGGCTTCGACGCACGCAGCTCGATACCCAACATGTACGACAACTGGCGGCTGAGGCCTGGGGGAGGAGTGAGGAAAGGATCAGCCGGGGAAGCGAAACAGTGGCGTGAGAGGTGTGACGCGGGAGATGTGATGGGGTCGGGCAGGGCGTGTGTTGGTCTTCACCCCAATCCCTCACTAGGGAACGAGTGCCTTGTTGACGCGTTGGCAGGAACAGCCTTCTCCATACGAGGCTAGCTGCGTTGGGTGGGTTAATGGGTGGGTCGCCAAAACCTAAGAATTAATCCGCCTCGGCCACGTGCTTAGGCACCCGCCTTAGCCCCCGAATTTCCTTCCCTTTTTCAGCACCGTTCTGTGCTCCTTCGCCCTCGTCAGGACCCCGGTTGCCACCTCCGCCTCATGGACTGCCTGGCTCCCCTTGCCCCTACACACCCCGCAGTGAACAAGGAGGGCTGGATAGCTCAAGACTTCGAGATCGAGCCCCACCCCGAGTACGTCATTAAAACCCTCACGCTCCAGGGGAGGTGCAAACCCACCTTTTATCAACCCATCAATAGTGAAGTAGGGTGCCAGCTCGCGCCACTCCCCCCCACTCAGCGGCGGGTCCCGGTGTGCCCTATCAGGGTGATACGTGGACACGGACCCGTGGGTTGGGTGTCGTGAGGTCGGGTTGTGGGCATTGTGCGTGTGTGTGTGCGTGTGTGTGCGTGTGTGTGTGCGTGTGTGTGTGCGTGTGTTCTGCCAGCGTGGGGCCGGGTACACGGCTGGCCGTCCCTGCCTAGAAATGGAAACTCGCGTAACCTCCTCACCCGAACGCCTCGAGTGCGCATCCATTCACCACTGCGGCTCGCTAGTGCGGGCCTTGGGTAAAGAGTTTGGGTAAAAGCACGGACAGCACTAAGAGAAGAATAGAGATCTCAACGCTAGCAACATGTACACACGAACACGAACACGTGCACATACGTACCTGAAGAAGTCGATACTTCCCCGCAGATTAAGGGGGTCTTCAACACCCGCCGGGCCCCCTTCCTCCTCCCCCTCCTCTTCCTCATAATATTGCTGCTCGCCTAGAAGTTGCTCCATCAGAAGCCGCTGCATGGTCGCCACCTCCTCATCAGCCAGAGGCCGCACGGCAGAAAGGATATCGGACAGCAACGACAGAGCGACCCGCGGGTCGGCTGTAAAAGTACGCAACCAGGAAAAAGGATCATAGGATTTGAGCGAAAGGCTGATCAGCATGACGCTCAATATGGTTCAACCACGGCGCATCGAGTTAGCACCGCGGAGGGACACCGCGCTCTGTCGGAGCTCCGCGGACCCGTGGCTCAAACCCCAACCCCGAAGAGCACATGGCAGACCTGCATGCCGAAGCTTTCCCCTCTCCGCCCTCCCAATGCATCCCCCTCTTCCCCCTCTGATTTAGGCAGGCTCCCAGTTCACCCCCTCGCATCTTCGGCTACCCATCAATCTCGGACACCAATCGACCTGGAAGACGCAACCACATCGCGGACAGAACCAAAGGACCCGCCCTTACCTGCTACAGAGCCCGCCAGTTTGAGATGGGCGTAGGACGGTTGATGCAGGCAGGCGGCCAGGCGGTCACGCAACGGCCGCAGCACGTTCATGAAACTCAATGTGGCAGAGGCCTGTGATCCGTAGGTCACCGCATGCACCGCTCGGCGCACATCAATGCTGAGGTGCTCCGTCAGTAACAGTGAGGTGAGTGGACCCGTCAGACGAAGGGACCACAATCGGCCGTCTGCCACAACGGTCGCCGTTCCGCGAGAAGTGGGTCCATGAGCAGGCGGCGACAAGGTTGCGTGGCGCGGACAGGAAAGAGAACCTCACCCGCTAGTGACGAGTCCCGAAGAGGTAGAGAGGGAAGAAAAGACATGTTGGGGCCGGAAACCCCCGTATAAAGTAAAACCCGCACACAAAATGTAAAACAGTTTGCTCCGAGCAGCTGAAGCCGACTTGAGCCGACCAACGATCACTCCCCTACTTCCCGTATTTGTGATGCAACGGCATCGACCGGCCCAGCCTGCCTCCGCACCTCGGGTACGGGCAGCTCGGCGTGTGGCCGCCGCAACAGGACCCAGCTCCACCTCTGCCCCTGTCGATCCGTTCTCCAGCACCGCCTCAGCTCCCTCGTCCCCCGTGGCGTGGCCGCCGGTGCTGTCATCCCCCTGCTCAGCGCTCGGCGGGAACACTAACGGTATTTTGATGCTTCGACCAGCCCGCGCCTCCGCCACCTCCGCCTCCGTCGCCGGCGTGACATGCCGCTCCAACAAGGGATCGCCCTCCACCTCACTGTCATGCAGAACCACCAGCGGCACAGGGTTGACCCCTGGGTCGAAAAGTGCAGCCCGGAACGCTGCCAATAACTGCTGCTCCAATTGTTCCAGCTCGCGATACTCTTGTCGGTCCTCCTCCGACAACGCCGCCACGCGCGATACTGCCTCCGAAACCAGCCGCAGTCGGTCGGAATCCGATCCCGCTTCTCCTACATTGCTGTGCACCTGCTTTTCGACGGCCTCGGTCCTGTTGGCAATGGTGTCATTGCCGGTTGCACGTATTGCCGCAATTCCCTTCACGTCCTCCCCGTGTGCGCGGGAGACGGTCGGCTCCACGTCTCCAGAAGTCGTGACTCCGTATGCGGATGGATGTGAAGGATCCCACGTCAACCGCTGGCTGCATCTTCGGTGGGATGCTAACCGGCACGCCAGCAGATCCTCCACCGCCTGCATGGAGGCGGAGGGCCAGGAGACCTAAACACAGCTGCCATGGAATCTGTCTCGCGGGTCATCCTGCCCTCCGAAACCAGCTCCAAAACCATGCTTCCGGCATCTGTCCCAATATCTCTAATTGGAATGGACGTCCCCTTGCCCTCATACATGTCATTGAGAGGGGATGAAATACAGACGAGCGCCTTACCCACACACCCCAGCTTCCCTGGCCGCACCTGAAGCGCCTGCGCTGCCCTGCCGGCCGCTTCTCGCCAGCCCCTATCCACGTGGTGCGCGGCACAGTGCTCGGCCAGAGGCCTGAGCCAACTGACGGCCTCATGATGCCGCCGAATCAGCTCTGAAGCCGCGTCCTCTGCGCCGCTCGGTTCTGCACCTCTGACCGCTTCAGCGTCCGCTGCTCTCTGTGCTTCTGACGTCGATCCATTTCTTGTTAGATGCCGGTATCGGCTGGCCCCGTGCAATAAGCCGAAATCGCCGCCAAGTCCGTCTGAGCACATATGAGGGGTCTAAGTGTCGAAGGGGTTTCTATCGTGCGACCCCCAAAAGAGGACGCTGGAATCAGCAGCCCTTTAATCGACTCAGTGCGCAAAAGGATAAAACACCGCGGCGCACATTCCAAGTCATTGGTATTGCGGGTAATAGCCTCCACAGTCATGTTGCGGCACCACGCTGCTTAAGAACGCTTCGAATGAACGGCATCACCGGTGCATTCTTCCTCATCCCCTTCCATTGCCCCCAGTCACATACCTTCAAGCAGGTCTAGGCACACCTGCAGCTCCTGACAGTGCACCACAATTTGAGCAGCAAGTTCAATGAGGTTGTCAGGGGTGCGTAGTCCAGGGACACCGTACAGCCCAGACGCTGCGGTCCCCTCGTTCGACGATGCTGTCGGAGCAGTACCGGTAATCAGTATTGAAGGCACCACTGCATTGTGACTCACACAGCTGATGGAGGTAAGCCGGCGTTCGGGCCTTTCTTGGATTGAAATATATATTTGTGTGGCGCAGCCAGTTTGCGACGGTGAATTGGCACGTCGCAGTCGACTGGCGCGATAACTACCGCGCCAGACGCAGGTGCGAGTCCATGACCGGTGTATAGCCACTTGCATGACCCTTGATAATAAATGGAGTGCGAGTGCGAAGTGGCAGATACGACTACTCTGCACGCTGACGTACACACGATCGCGAGAAAGCGAATGGGCTTGACTTCCCAACATAATTACTGAATTGTGTTTCAAATAAGAATTTATTTCGCAAGTGATCACACGCGTTTCATCACACGCTAGCAAGCGCAAGCATACACAATGAAGCGCTTCCCAGCGTTTTTGCCTTTGGAACACCCTTCTTCCTGTTTATGATAATGACATCAGATATTTAAATCATTTACATGATTGGAAATTCGGCTTATGCTCGGTCCTTTTGAGACAACATCGTAGGATCCGACAGGGAAATTTAGACATCTGCCCACGTGCAGATACAATGTGGAATGATGGCGCCTCTCCTGACTCCGGTCAAAAACGATCCACACATACAGGGTCCTGGCATGGCCCTAGCTATCCGCCATCCCTCTTGTACGGTCACGTAGCTGACAGAGCTGATCTGCAAGGACCAGCTGACCGTAGGTGGACAGCTACTCTACCAGTAGTGAAGAACGAAGTGACACCTGCATGACTTTTGGCTATCGTGGCCTTGGTATCTTCGTCAGCCAAATAAACTGAGCCAATTTCCAAAAGCACCCAATTCAATGGTGTGTACAGCATGAGCGTTTTAAATTTGATTGGGCTTATCACCCCCATCGAACTTTAACCCCCGCTCATACAATTGCTGTCTTAACCCGACAACGTACACGTATGCTCTCAGAAGATCCGGCTCAGGCTGGTCTACCACCAGCTCAGGCTCCGGTGGTTGAACGTGTTGAGGGGCGTCGAGTTCAGGCTCCTCACCCCTCACCGCGCTCATCTGAAAGTATCCGTCCCCCTAACCTTAACCATAATAACATTAACCTCTCTCTTCGGGAACGAGTTCTTCAACTGAATTCCTCCCCATCTACACAAGCCTTTTATCAAAAGACTTGTCACAACCCACGTTTTGAATTTTCAGATAACCTTTACTGGCGAAAATCCGATAAACACCGCCTTTTGGTTATCCCTGATGACCCCGCCACAAGGCAATATACCTTACAAATAGCCCATGATCCCCCATACAGTGGACATGGAGGTCGTAACCGAACTCTTAAAAACCTCCAACTTATTTGTTGGTGGCCTCACATGCACAGTGATGTTAACAACTACGTTGCATCCTGTCCAGACTGTCAACGTAACAAACCCTCTAATAAACACCCACAAGGTTTGCTTCAACCTTTACCTATCCCAGGCCGAAGGTGGGAGAGTGTGAGTATGCATCTCATTACTCAACTACCCAAGACCCGGCATAACCATGACGCAATCCTGGTATTTGTGGACCGACTCTCTAAAATGGTCCACTTTGTCCCAACAACCACTAACTGTACAGCTGAAGACGTAGCTAACCTCTTCACTGAGCGCGTGTGGAAACATCATGGTCTTCCTAAAACTTTAATCACTGACCGTGATGTTCGCTTTACCTCCGCATTTGCAAAGGAGCTATGCTGCCTAACTGGCATTCAACAATTAACCTCGACCGCGTTCCACCCTTGAACTGATGGGCAAACGGAACGAGCTAACCGTATTCTGGAAGAATACTTACAACATTATATTAACCCCACCCAAGATAACTGGGATACCCTTTTGGTAGCTGCTGAATTCACAATTAACAATAGCTACCAGGAGTCTATTAAAACGACCCCATTTATGCTTAACTATGGCCACTTCAGGGTTCTTCAAGGGGGTAGCTGTTTCTTCCGGGGTTCCCTGGAGCCCTAAAAATTCTTTTCCGGGAGGGCCCCCGGAACTCTACCTAGTTACGCCCTAAAACGTTCCGGGGGGCCCCGGAACCTGCACAAAAATTTCTCGGGACACAAAACACTCGTGTTTATTACATGGTAAATATTTTTCCAGCAAAGACAATTTGTATACCTTCTGTTGTAGTAAAATAAAGAAATACATTAAATTGTTTTTCTGACAGCTGTCGGTTTTTGCTACCCATATACCCACGGCAGTACCCGGCATCAGCAGCTTATGAACTTACACAGATACCAGCTTCCCTAGCTCTCTTAATCTGCTTCATTCTCTTCCTCTCCATCCGAGAGGATACTTAGGGTTTGAGAGGATACTTAGTACAGAGGATACTTAGTGTTTTGCTTGCTTTAAGCTAACACTCGTTGGCTTGAGAAACGTAGGAATTTGCTTGGCTAGCTTTATCCAAAATGTCAATGCTAGAAGTCCTGTGGGTAATGTTCTTTTGTCTAACTGCTTACAAATTAGCTTATAATTTATCCTAGCCTTAGCTAATAAAAATCTAATGTATTTTTTTCTTTTCCTAAGCATCAAGCTGTCAAGCAAGCATGCATCAGTAATCCCCGGAACATGGCCTTGCTTTGAGAAAAATTTCTCCGGGTACACCCGGAAAAGAGCCTTTTTCTTCACGGGGCACTATTTGTCTGCCCCCGGAAAGCAGCACTTCACACGTCATGAAATTCCCGGGGATCCCCGGAGCAGACCCAACACTTTTACGGGCGTTTTCCTAAAATTCTAAAAATTTCCGGGCCCCGTCCGGGGTGAAGTACCCTGGGCCACTTACTCCTTTAAGTGTGGATATCCCAACCCCTAACTTAACCGCTCATAACTTTAACCAACGTCTTAAGGAAGCCGTACGTAAAGCAAAACACTGTCTTGCGGAGGCTCAGGCCAAGCAGAAAAGATTTGCAGACCGCACCCGTACTGATGCTACTTACAGACCGGGAGACCTCGTGCTCCTAAATACTAAAAACCTGAAGAATTTATTACATTCTTCTGGTACCCGTAAGTTCCTTCCCCGATGGGTTGGTCCCTTTTCCGTAATGGAACAAATTGGTGCAGCTGCCTTTAAATTGCAACTACCACCATCCTGGCAGATTCATCCCGTATTCCACGTCTCCTTACTAAGGACATGGAAGGATGATGGGCGTACCCCTACCCCACCCCCGCCAGAACTCATTAACAATAACCTTGAACATGAAGTTCAATCGATCTTGGATCATAAACCCAAGAAACCGGGCAAGAAACCCTCCCACTACCTCATTAAATGGATGGGATATGGTGTTGAATGTAACACCTGGGAACCAGCTCGCAATCTAACGAATTGCTCGCAAGCCCTTGCTGAATATTGGGCTGTCAGACAGAACGCAGACCCTTGACGGAGAGGTGTTTCTGTCTGAACATCCAAGAATTAACTCTTCAACTTCTTGTGATGCTGCCAACCGATGTGGCCAGTACCCAACCATTAACCTTAAACGCCCCAGTATGTGTACACGACTGGGTAGTATCTTGCCGATTACGATACTCGCTACCGTCAAGCGCTTAACTTTCCCGATTTACCCCGCTGCCGGGACGTCAGCAGCTAAAGGGGGGGAGTGTAACGGATGCTAGGCTGATCACCTAGACATCTCTAACATAACTATAACTATAATAATAATAACTATATAATTAACATAAACTTATTATATAACTTAATTAACCAACTAACTTCGGAGCACCACTTAACGGTCTCTGAAGGGTCGCCGCCCATATGGGTGCTCCAGGGAGTGAGAGCGGAGGTCTGGAGACTAAAGGCGTTCAAGGGAACTCACAACGGACTTTAACTCTCTAAGTGACGGAAATCCCGTCACACGGACGCATCGTACAATACCGGTACGGTAGAACAAAACTCAGCGGAGGAAATAGCTCCGGAACCATCACCTGCTGCAACTAGCCCCGCCTGGAAGCGCCTGGTATCGCGTTAACTTTTCGGAGCCTAGGTGGATTGGGTTTCCATTCATCCTTGTCGGGAGGTCTCTGAGAATGGCTGTGAGTTAGGTAACGATCGAAGTAACTCCGCCCGACCAGGATACTAACTCGCGGTGGGATTCGAAGATGAAATCAGATGTGCTCCGGCTAATAGTAAACAACAACTGACAAGCAGACAGGGAGCTCAGCTAACCTAAAAGTGGAACGAGACCTATCGCTCGGTCCCCCTATGCGAGAAACCCCCTAGCAGATAGCCTAGCAGCCGATGCTGATAGGCTATCAAGGCCCTATCAGCACCGGCCGCTAGGGGGCCAACTGCCTGCTAGGCCTGCTAAGCTATGATAGGGACCTGCTAAGCACCTGCTAACATCCTGCTACGTAGGTCTGAGTTGCTAGCCTAGCCGGATACCTAGGCCTGCTAGGTATCAGAATTTTTCCCACCAAAAATATTTAGACTTCCCTGCCGAACTTATTGCTTCTGCCCGATGAACACCCTATATATGTGATCAAATCCTCATCATTCAGCTAATTTTGTTATAATTTATAGCTTTAAATTAACGATCCTTATGAGAATTTCGAATGATAAGTTGTGGGGATCCTATCTCTTAAGTGCGACCCACCATCGGGCAGAAGCCAGAAACAATGTAGATGCAAATATAGAGGTTTCCCCATGCCCACCTGCTGAGTGCCCATATGCACTTGTGCAAGTCAGGCCTGTTGGCATGGAAGACATTGATATATATCAAATGATGTCATAATGCTAACAATCAAAGTTATATTCTTTAATTTTGGCATGGCTGATTTCATTGATGATGAAGTTAACGTTTATCGGAAATCTGTATGCCTTTCATGTCACATGACAACTGCCCATCCATTATGGCACTCAAGCATGTGCGTGATGGCCCCAGCTGCATAGCTGGACATATCTGAAATGCAAATCTGTAGGGCAGATTTTTAATATCGAGAAAGTTTACACAAAACTCGCAGGCTTAGCAGCTATATAGCAGAAAGCTATCAGTATTCTAGCAGATAGCCTAGCAGACACATATCCAGGGGTTATCGGATAGGCTAGCAGCTAGCCCGGCCCTGCTACCTAGCAGGTCCCCTGCTAGCCTAAAGCTAGGTAGCAGATACATGCCCGGATAGGCCATTTTCTGCTAGCCTAGCACCCCCTATCTGATAGGGGGTTTCTCGCATAGGGTCCGCGAAACCGACGAGGCGGCTCTGGTCGCGAAACGCGCTCCAGTTGAATTACTTAATTAAACTACTTAACCCAACCATTCCTGAAAGGTGTCGACTTCCCAGCATGTTGGGTGGCGGTCTGGAGTCGTCGCCGTCTTAATGAGGAGGGTCGCGATGTGGCACTGACTGATTTCAAAATATATGGAACAATTCATTGCTGAAATTTCAGATGAATAAATCACCTAGCAAAGTAACCGCGAAATCGATAACGTCGTAGTTGCCCTTTCGTCCTCCTACCCGATTAATATCATCTTTGCAACTTTGCTACAAATGACTAAACTGATATCACTCGAATCAATATTTCTGCTTCTTCCTGACTTATTCATTCAGTACCATGATGTCGTACTTGATGTCGTACCTGAGCTCCTTATTAGGCGGTCAGTTGCTGACTATACAACTAGAACACACACACAGACGAACACGAGGGAATTCGATGAATTGAGAGAGTTCTGCGAAAGTCTTGACTTAAAGATCGTAGAGCGCAGGCGGTCACGTTATTTACTGCAGTCCCGAGGACCCCTCCAAGACGTCTACGGATAGCTCTGAGCACAAGTAGGTTATATGCCACTCGTATTTCAAGTGTGCTAAGAGTGTAGCGGCATCGTTGGGAGATAAAGATGACAAGTGAAGTCGTTCACGCCTGCTGCTCCTCGAGCAGGGACGAAAAGATGTCAAGCCCTTCGCTTCACATAATTCTATTTCAGGTTTGAAATATTGGGGCTATTTGCAACTAACGTTATAGCGAGGGCTTCTACGGGATCAAGGTGCTCAAGGCGCTTGACGGCACCATGATCCAATAGAAGCCCTCGCTATAACGTTGCAAATAGCCCCAATATTTCAAAGTTATGTGAAGCGAAGGGCTTGACATCTTTTCGTCGCTGCTCGAGGAGCAGGCGTGAACAGCTTCACTTGTCATCTTTATCTCCCAATGATGCCGCTACACTCTTAGCACACTTGAAATACGAGTGGCATATAAACATTTTTAGGTGCTCAGGACTGTCGGTAAATGTCTCGGTGGGGTCGTCGGGACTGCCGTACTACGTGACCGCTTGCGCGCTCCCCAACGATCTTTAATCCAAGACTTTCACAGAACTCTCTCAATTTATCGAATTCCCTCATGTTCATGTGTGTGTGTGTTCTAGTTGTATAGTCAGCTGCTGTAAATTAATTGGAGGGGTTGTCAGGACTGCCGCCGTAAATAGGTACCACGTCCAGGGTGGGCCGGACAGGTCGGTGCACGTTGTGGGTTGTATAGGTACACGGAAAACGGAAAATGGCAATGAAGGTTCTGTTGGGCTGTGGCTGTGCATGCAGACACAGCTGGCAAAGATGGCCAGCAACAAGTGCGTGGACATGAGCCAGTGGGAGAGCAATGTAACCTTTCTGGTACCTGTAATTGGGCTTTCCCAGTCAACTCAGGAACTTCAGTCACACATCTCAGTAGTCTCCTGTAATGTATGGTCTATAAGGCTCTGACAAGTGGCTACGTCATAACTCTGGGGATGTGGGTGGAATGCTGGACCAGCACACCTAAGGCTTTGAGTATGGCTTTGACATGGCCACAAATATGTATGCGTGGCTGTGTATGTGTGTGTGTATTACATGCACTACGACATGCACTACTACTCGCCCACAAGGCCCCCCTCTACCTCCCCGGCTACCCCCCCTTTTCCTAGACCCCACTAACCACCAGGACTGCCTCAACCATGGCAACCACAAAACACCACTTGACCTGGGGGTCAGGGTGCATCCCATCTGCCAACCAGTTCAACCGCACACTGTACAATACCAAGGCCCCGCCCTACAGCCTCAACCGTACAACTCGGGACCAATCCAATCCATATGCTGCAACCTTGTGTTGTTGTTGATCGGTATACACGCACGCAACACTCTCAAGTCCGAAGTCTCTGACATCTTATGGAAAGTACAACGATATATGAGACCATTTTATGTCCTCCATACCGGTCTTCAGGGCATATCGGACATGAAGGGAAGGGCATGAACCGTGAGGCCATTAAAAATGGGCGTGCACTTCACCGTCAAGGAATGCATGACAGTCACCGACAAGCAGATATCACTCAATGTCGAGATGCTGTTTGGTGTGATGCTGTTCGGTATGTCGTGCCTTCACTCAGACAGCACTGCTACTGCCGCGGTTGAGACCGTGGATACTGCCGCCGTAGCCACCATTGACACCTCCATTGCCAAGAGAGCTGGCGGGTGACAACTGCCCCGTCGCGAAGGCGTTGCCACCGCCATTGCGAGGAAAAGGCGGTGGCGGTGCGGGACGTGGCGGCCGCATGGGGCCTGTAGCACTACCACTACCCATGCTACTACCGGTTGTCTGTCGGGACAGTGCACCGGATAGCGGCACTGCCGTGAGTCCGGCGCCGACGCCGCCACCTGATGCGGCGGTTTGAATTCCACCTTGAGAATTGTGAGAGTGGATGCTCGAGACAGGCAAAAGTGGTGAGACGATATTGCCGTCAGACTGTGATGGCGGCGGCGGTGGTGGCGGTGGTGGCGCCGCCGGGGCGGGAGCCTTTGCATGGCCGCGGCTGGTGCTCAGTCCCTCCGACATCTCCACCTCTGCGCCAGCATCGGCGCGGGCCGATGGCAGGACAATCTTGTACGACAAACGAAGTATGGCGTGAGTCGGGAAGGACGGGGCGGTGCATGTAAGTACTTGGACGCTCAAAGCGAGGTAAGGATTTTGGTGGCAGCGCTTACCTTGGACGTAGGGCCCGCAAAGCCCGGTAACCGCGTCCCGAATAGCGCACCGCTGCTGTACTCGCTGCCGGTCGAGCCACCCGATGCAGCTCCCCCAGTAGGTCGGTGTGAAAAAGACGTCAGCGACGCCATCCGCAGCGTCGCCGTCGCCACTGCCACCGGCGGCGCAGATGTGTCCATCCGCATTTCACGAAAGGCACGTTTCATGTGGTGCTTTGCCAGTTGGCGCCGCAGTGCCGCCACCCCTGGAGCGATGAGTAAGCGGTGCGGCGCAGGAGATAGTGAAGTGCACTGGAGCCACATCCGGTGGGGCGCTGCAAAAGGGGCAACGACACGGCGGACTCCCTCCCTCCCCCAGTCCCTTCTCCCTCCCTCCCCCCTCGGCCTCACCTGCAATTAACAAAATGATTCCAGGCAGGCCCACGCCGAGGCCCAGACCCAGGCCCAAGTCGCGCCGCCGTTTTGCCGCCGCCGCCGTGTCGTCCACGCCACCGCCGCCATTACCTGACGCCGCCGCCGCCAAGGGATCCACTTGTGCAACCTGCATATTCCCATACCCTGCCGTACCGCTGGAAATGTCAGCGCTGGATCCAGATCCAGCGCTCGAAGGGGCGGCGGAAATGTCGGGAATGGGAGCGGGGCCGCTGCTCGGAGGCGCTACAGCCCCAATGACGCTACCGCTACTGCCACGTTGATCTGGCTGTTGTTGTTGTTGTTGTTGTACCTGTAACAGCTCCGGATCCAGAGGCACACACGGCCGTAGCTCGGACGCATCGTATGATACCGGTACGGTAGAACAAAACTCAACGGAGGAAGGAGCTCCGGAACCATCACCTCCACCGTTACCGCCGCCGCCACCAGTGTCGGAGGTGAGAGCAGCAGCGGCGACGTCAGGCGGCGGTGTAAAGCAGTCGTAATACGTCCTGTGGATGCGGCGGTCCATCGGTGGTTGTGGTTGTTATTGTGATGTGGTTTGCGAAGCCATCATGTCAACTAACTTCCAACCGTCCTGCCATGGCCATGCCTCCTCCCTTCTCTTTCTCTTCCCCTCTTTTGTTCACACGTATGTGTTCGCCCAGCTTGTTCATTTGCTCGCTGATCATTAGTTTCTGTTTCGTTGCCTAAATAAGTAATAATTAACACAAACATGCACACACACATGCACACACTCACGCGTTACTGAATGTGAAGGGTAGCGACCAGGGCTCGCCGGTGGCGGCAGTGCGGGGCCGGGGGGCGCAGGGCTCCATTCGGCCTTGCGGGTTAAGGCAGCTGCCGGGGGCGGGACCCACGCAGTCGTACACCGGCTGCGGTGACGACCCCAGCGGCGACGGTGACGCCAGGGAGGGCGGCAGAACGAAAGGCAGCTGACAGAGCTGGCCGGTGATGGTCGTCCTGTGCATGTGCGTTTGCGGGAAGGGGGTGGGTTCGGGGCGCGGGGGGTAAAATAGACAATAGACAATACCGTTGTGAAAGAAAGGCAGTTGGCACGGCTGTCCGCTGACGGTGTACCGCGGGGCTAAGGTGGTGTTGTCCGGGGGCTCGGGGAAGCGGGTGATGAACTGTGGGCTGCACTCCGCCCAGCTGCCGTCCGCCACCTGAGGGGGAGGGGTTACCGAGGAGGGGGGGGGAGGGGGAGGGGTTACCGCTGCACACACGTGCTAGGGAGGGATAAAGGGTGGAGGTCGGGGGGAGAGGGGGGAGGGGGGGGAGGTCCACTTTGCAGTACCAGCCGAAACACGAACAACGTATCAATGAACATCACGGGAAGCGGGACGCGGGAATGCAAACATCTCGCTCGTCCCAACTTCCGTACTTCCCCTGTAACCCCTCCCATCTCACCTTGCACGCCTCGACCCCCTCCAGCCACACGCAGTCGGTTCGGTTTCGGAGCCGGTACAGGAATGGAAAGGCGCACACCTCCGGAGGCCTCCCCAGGCCCCCCAGCGTCACTCGCTCGACTTGGGCGCACTCGAGGATCTCCCCGCTCTCCACCTGGTGCATTAGATATGGCAGCAGTAGCAACGGTCGCATCAGTAGCAGTGGCATTAGAAGTTGCGGTTGCATAAGCACTTCGGTAGCAGTAGGGAATAGCAGTAGCAGTGCCATAAACATTGCATAAAAGCAACAGCCGCAGCAGTAGCAGTAATTTCCCTGCTGGGCCTGGACAGGAGTTCGAAAAAATATTAGCAGTAGCAGTAGCAGTGTGACAGCAGCAGCATCGATGTCATGGAGACAGCACTAAACCCGGTCGTGGGTTCTTGCGACCCGTGGGTCCGTTACTGCCTGCCGTCACCTCCCAACTGTAGCGGCCGAAAATGCTGCTACTTCCACCAGCATCTGCTACTGCTGCATCGTCGGCAGTAGCAGTGCGCTCAGCCAGTGCGACAGCCCCGTAGTCGGCGCATTCCGACAGCGCCCCCGGCCCAGGGGGGAGGCAGCGCTGGCGGTCCAGGGTGAAGCGGATGGGCAACCTGCCCCCGTGGTGGGTTACCCCCCGGGGAAGGGGGAAAAGGAGGAGGGAAGTGGGGAAATTAACATGTACGACATTAGCTTCAGCTTACCATCATCATGTACATGTGGGCCTTACGAAGGTGTACCGTTTACAGGCCTTATGTGCGTTTCCCAGCCCACCTTGGCTGTAGCGTGGGGGGCGGCAGATTGTGTATGTACGTGGGCAGGCAGATTTCCAGCTCCCCGTCTCTAACGGGGCACACCTCCCGGCCCCGGAGGAAGCTACTGCTGCTGCTGTTGGCGCTACTGCCGCTTATGGTACCGCTGTTATTGGAACGGCTGGCCAAAGTAGCTGAGCCGGGTACGACACAATCTGTGTGCATAATGGCCCCAAGTTTGTACGGCTGGATTTATCTAGGATCAGGACATCTTCCGAAGTTCCGTCGAGCGGTACGGCACCCAGCTGCCTCGAGATCGTACATGGTGCCAGGTTGCCACCCTGCACGAAGCAGGAACGAAATGGAGCAGTTCGCCTTAGCAGGAAAATGAAGATCCTAAACAGGCACCGCCCAGCCATTATCAATCTTTACGCGCCATCTAACATTTTCCCGTTAATACTTGTGTTGCCTTATTAGGATGTTTATGTGAGTCGAAGAAATTGATCGTGATCCCCAAGTGCCCCCGTCAGTCCCCCTCCACCCACCGCGATGGGGCAGCTCAGGACTCCATTCAGAATGATGCATCCGTACATATTACGTCCGCCGTACGAGACGGGAAAAACACAGGGGTCTCCCGTGGTGGCCATTGTGGAGATGTAGCCACCGCCTGTTCGTACGGCACACGTAACAACGACTGGGAATTTGACACCAGCCGGTATCTTGACCTCAATCCGGAAGTAAGAAAACGACCCATGGGTCCGCGGGCCCTTCTCATAACCGGGACGCAAAACACATCCCTCCCCTCCTCCCGCTCTACGTGTTTTACCCACCTCGCATCACTTGCCCTGCCGGCATGAGTACGGCTTGGCGTTGGTAGCTGCCGTACAACGCCGCCACTTGCCATGGCTGAAGGGCCGCGTCAAAGAGGCTGACCGCCGCCACCGCGCCGCTGAAGTGGCGGTCGGGATCGCCGTCCGCACGACCACACAGAACTATAGGACCAGAAAGCTGGACTGGACCGCCGCCCGTTACCTGGTACAACAAAGTACAACGATTGTGCGACATATCGTACATGCTTCAATGATATACATGAACATTTACTAAAATTTAAGAGTGCCGCGCAGTGCCGCTGCAGGTGCCCTCTCGTAATGCAAAGGGAGAGCCGGAGGGGCCCGATAGGAAGACCCTCACCTGGATTTCCGTATCGCTCATGTTTGTCGTACTTCGTACGGCACCTGGTAGCAGCTGTCCCCGCAGGATACCATCGACATAGAGTGAGTACCCCGGACTAGACCTGTACGACAGAAGGGATTGCGGGCAGCATTGGGGACGGGAGCGATGTACGTCCCCCTCTTCTTGATCGTGGCTTTTATCCAGACGGTTACGTTGACGGTTGCATTCACAGTTATCTTGGTAGTTGGTGGTGGAGTGTCACGCCCGATCCTGCCCCGGCTTCACTCGGCTACGAAGTATAAACTTTCCGAATCCACGAGTTTGTCGTACAGGGTTTGACCGACACACGCTTCGCAAATCCCGGCAGTAGACCTCCTTTCAGCGACCCACCAGTTCGAGGACAAGGTGAGCATGTGCCATCCGCCGTCAGAGATGTCCACTCCGTCATCGCGGGGGGCTGCGGAACAGGGGCCAGGGAGGTGAGGTAGATGTGTGTGTGTATGTGTGTGTGAGAGAGAGAGAAAGAGAGTTTGTACGTGTACATGCGCCTGTCCGTACACGAAACTTCGACGCATCAGGAGCATCCGGAGGCGCACGAGGATGGACGGGACGCGTCAGAGAAGCTGAGCTACCACCCTACATCCCCCCCCCACACATACACCAAGGCACGGCCACACGGGCAGCAGCTGAAATGATAATCGACCCATGGGTCACCCGCACGAACACATATCGGCGTTTTCACCCCCACCACCCGGAGTACGTGTTCCGTACCGCTCCCCCACTCGCTCACCCCACAGACGGGGCAGGTCGTTCCCAACCAACCCATCGCTGTCCAAATACACCTCACTGGGGCGCCCCAGGTTGAAGTCATCGCCGTCGCGAAGGATCACGCGTACGGAAATGCCGTACAGTGGACTGCCAACCTCCGGGATGTTCATGTGCACCTGCAGGTATTGCACGCGATGGGGAGGGGGAGGGGCCGCGGAGGCGGTGTGTGTTCTGTGCTGCGTATATTTTCTGGTGTTGATGGCTGGTAGGGTGGTAGTTGTACGAATATAACCACCAACTACCCTAATCGAAAAACCCTGAGTCGCCGACACGCCTCGAGGGGCCCCTCTATTCGCACAGATCCGTACACGCACAGTCCTATTTTTAAGCTTCTTTTGCGGCAAGCTTTCGCTTCGTACACGTACGAACACGTACGAGTATGCGTGAAAATACACAGCATTTGCACACTCGCAGCTGACTGAGGCACCTGGTTGGGTCCGAAGTTGACGAAGGGTCCGCCGGCGGCGTGTGAAAACACGTACTGCAGCCCCGGGTTGTCACCTCCCTGGGGCGTGAGGTCATCACGACTTGTCCGCACCCACAGATTAACAGCCATCGGCCCTCGAGTGCCGTACGGTACGGCATCCAGTACGATGCGGCTCCTGTAGGCCCGGTCGCACTGTACGACCTGTCCAAAGCGCGAATCTGGAACCCAGGTGGCGTTGACGACCCTGCCGCCGTATGCGCCCGCTGGCCAGGAACGGAGCGACCCACGGGTCAGTGGAAAGTGTGCGGCAGGCGCTGGCCAGTCCGCGGGCCAAGAGTACGGCAATATCATTCCGGATGTTGGTGGCGTGCAAATGCCGAGGAGCGCCGACGCCGATGCGGCGGCATCAATGGCGGCGGCGGCAGCAGCGGGGGAGCTGTTGTCGCCGCCGCCGGTGACGCTCATCCAGGCGTCGAGCGGTTTTGTACGAATACTCGCACTGACAGGCGCACAGACCTGCCGTATGGGAGGTCGTGGGGGAGGAGGAGGGGAAGGCTACATAAGTTAACGACGCTAAACTTCGGCATACGGCATGTACGGCTTCAATACTTTCAATAGACCAAATTTAATTGATTTCTAAAAAGCATCTTCCGCAAACCAAATGCGTGTTGCATCCCTAACCCCTCCGTGAGAAGATTAAATTTCTTAGATGTACGACGTCTCTTTTAACCATTTTAGGGGCGCACACTCGTATTTCCGAAACCCTTGCACCCACCAGTCCCGGGGCACAGAAAGCCAGCCCCGCCTCCCGCCGGAGATCTAAGCTGCACGTCATGCCGGCACTGCGGTTGTACGACACCCCCGTCAGCGCCTCCAGAAGTGCAGTGGCCAGTGCCTTCGTTACCGCCGCCAGAGCGCTGTCATTCCTGGACGCATTGGCTGAGGTGGCGGAGCCGTTCAGCGCAGGCGGCGGCGGCGCTTGCCGTTTCGGTGCACCCGTCATCGTGCCGTACTCGTCGGCGAGGCGATCGTCTGATTCATCCGCCGCCATCCACTCCGGCGGCGTCAGCAGGGTACTGCCATACCAAGGGTGGCGGTGGAGCGGCAGCGTCGGCGGTGACACGGCTTCGGGATCTCGGACCTGCAAGCGGCGGACCGACCCATGGGTCATTGCAGAACGGCAGATGACGTAGAGCCAATATACGGCAATACTTGCATTTACGAAAAAATCCACGAAACCAAACCACCCAACTCACCATGTCGTACAGCGCCGCCACTTGCGCTGCATTCAGCGCCGCATCGAACACTGCCAGATTCGCCAGTTGACCACCGTACGCCCTGCTGTACGGCCCGCCGTACCGTCCGCATAGCAGCAGCGGGCCGCCCAGGTGCAGCGGGTCCCCACCGTCGATTTCAGCTCCGACGCCCGCGTTGAGCCCCCTCGCGGGGGAATACCCTGTACGACATGAGGCCGGTGGCGCGGGCAGAAATGCAGGAATACGGCTCACGTACCGTACATCTTACGTGGTACGCTACTTTTTCCGTTAAACTTTCCAAAGTATGCGTCCGCAAATGTGACCTTTGCTCGCATTTGTGAATTTCGTTAATGTGTAGAAATAAAAGCAAGCTACGAGCTGGCGGTTGGAGGTTGGAGGTTGTTAATAGATCCATTACTTGCCACAGGGGGTACGTTGGCACCTATCTGCCCCTAGCTTGTACTAGGACCCAAGCGAGAAGTTTTCGTCACATGTTGCCCACGTACGGCAATTTCAACGCAACTTGTCGTACCGGGGGGATATAATGATGATGGTATTTGCACCGCCAGGGTGCCGTCCACGTACATCCGCCAGCCTCTCCCGCCGCCGGGCTGGCTGCTCAGGGTGATCATGTGCCAGTCGCCGTCGGTCAGGTTCCAGGGCCTTATGGGGAGGGGGGGAGCGGCGGGGGATGCCCTGGGAAGCCGCAGCGTCAGGGCCGGGGAAGGCGCTGGTGATGGGGGTTGCAGTGCAGCTTGCAATCAATCGGTGACAAAAGCAACAGGTAGCGAATTCCCCCCCCCCTTTTTTTCCGGCGAAGGCACATCACCACAAATACACACACACGCGCGCGTAAATCGTACGGCACACACAAAAACACATGTAGCTCCACCCACCTATATTCGGGTCGGGTCTGTTCGTTGTCCGCCATCCGCCCGTCGCTGTCCAAAAATACCGCCCCGCGGCCGTCGTTCGAGTCCTTGACGTACGCCCGAGCAATGCCGTACAACGGTGACGTACGGGGCGCCAGATACACGGCAATCTGTGGGGGTTAGCAAAAGCACACAGAACCAACTGCTGATGTGCTGTGGATAGCGCTACGAGTGTACGACGAGGTGAAAGGGGCAATTTCGGAGCGGGTTACGAAACAGAGGTGTCGCCAGAGATGGGGAGGTGCGGCGTGGGTGTGGACAAGACGGACGGACGGACGGACGGACAGAGGACGGTTTTGGATTGGCTAACAGGGAGGAAGTTAGCAAACGATAGATCCACTGACATCGGATTTCCCTTGACTCAAATGCCCACGAGGGTTAGCGGCGTGTCGTAAAACCCGCCACTCCCCCCCTTCCCTTCCCCCCCGCCCCTTGCCCTCTCCCCCCACCGAAACACACACCCCGCCCGCACCCCCAACCTACTTGGTTTCGATCCATGGGGGTGTACTTAGACGCCTGCGGGCCCAGCGGTTGGAGGTTGGCGTGCGTCAGCATGTATTCGTACACTGGGGGCACCCAGGAAGTACGGCTGCTGTTGCTGGTGTTGGTATCGCTACTGTCGTAAGCGCTGCCGTCGTACATATCCGTATCGTCCGGCCCGGCAGCCGTGTCCTCAGACCGTCAAAAGGTCGCCGCACTGCCGCACTGCCCTCAAATCCCTTTTGCAATATGCATAACCCCATCTGCCCCGCCGGACCCGTGCGCTGAAGCGTAGGATCCAAGAAGTTAAAATCCCCTTGCTGTCCCCTCCCCAATTGTTAGACAAGGTCTCATGTGCCGTTGCTAAGCCATGCGGATGTAACGGGAGATGGAAGGGAAAGGAACGCGGAGTGCCCAGCTGCCAGGACAGGTTTGCACATATACGCACATACCTTGGTTTAAGGGTGATGACAGGGATTTGGACGTTGCAGCCAATTAGTGGGTAGAGTTACTTCAGGTTAGCCGATGGGCGAATTGCATGCTGCTGGAAGTGAAGCTTTTACGCTGAAGGTTGCTACGGAAGCCAGGTGATAATATTTCAGGTGTTGCAAGGCAGGCGGTCAGGGTTCTGGGGACACAAAACACGTTTTTGCTGTATCTATACGAATTTATATATTTTTCGTAGATAAATTCGTATAATTGTAAATAACTTTAGATGATGGATTGCCGTCCTGACAGCTCCGTGGCTTGGAAATCAGCTTCCCTAGCTTTCTCTTCCTACCTCTGCTTCCTTGTCCTCCTCTCCGTCCTGTACTTATATTCTTAACTTCACTTGCACCTCTTCCCCTGAAAAGAGCCACCCCTCCCCAGCACACATGCTTTACAGTTCGGCCAGGTTTAGGCTTAGTTGGTTGTATGTACTAATAACTTGTTTAAGGCAAAAGTGTCACCGCTTTAAGTTATGTTGGAATCTCGTTTTGTTAAACCACTTACGGTTTATTTTATTAAAATCTTTTCAGCTTATCCTAAACTTTAAGTATCAAGCGTAAGTCAAATCATACTGGTTCTGTAGCCTGTCATCCCCAGAACTTGACATTGCTTCCCGCAATCGTATTTTCTTTACGGGGCACTTCTTTCCTGGCCCCGGAAAGCAGCACTTCATATGTCCTAAAATTCCCGGGGATCCCCGGAGTAGACCCAACACTTTTACAGGCATTTTTCTAAAAACTAAAAAATTTCCGGGTCCCGTCCAGGGTGAAGAACGCTGCAGGCGGTGTTTCAAGATGGTTGGATTTTAGGGTCACAGGGGTTATGATGATATTATCTGGTTATACCACTACCTACCGCCACAAGCCTCAGATGTCTAAGATTTGTCGTTCCGTTGTAGAGAAGGTTTCATTTTGGGAACGGTGCACAACGGAGAGTTGCTGCCATCAGGCCAATCGGATGGAGAAAATCAAAGCCCCCTGTATCTCATTCCGCACCGTTATACACCAGCAAAGCGAGTGACCTAGCGACACGATAGCTACGCCTGGCCTTGGGTAAAGGCCAAGGGGTGTTGAGGTCCGTAGGGGTGCGCAGAGTTACGGCTCTGTTGCGGCCCCATTCATTCACCGCTCCATCAATGTGAGCGGTGCGCCCACGTGCCGTTCTCAAGCGAGATATGAAAGTATATCAGCAGCAGATGTCAGCTGCTAACAATAACATGGAAACATGCAGCACAATGGCAGCGACGACGGCACCTGAACCAGCAACTTCGAGCACCCGAATTTAGAAACTAAGTCGCGTTGCGGCTGCGTGTACGGCCACAGTATACACCTGTCACGGTGCTATGTAAACGCTGATGTACAAGCTGGCAAACAGCAGCACAGCATTGCACACACAGTACCGTTGCATAACACGTTTAAGCATGCAATCTGCATTCCCATGCGACGCCCGCCGAGGCCAGCTCTCGAGCTCAAGCCAGGCACAATGCAGCGTGATGCTCACAAATGAAATTCCACCGAATACTGCACGTTTGCTAAGCTCAAGCACCGCAACCTTTAACTTTCTGAGGGTCACATGTCCATTCGGGATGCATTCAGGAATGTGGGAGAAAAACGCGAACCCCCCAAAATAATGGAGATCATTTCCCAAATCTCGGAGATCTGCTCCAGCCTAATTTGCATCGCCCTCACCAACGCTCTGAAGCATATCCACTAAAACCGTAATACCCCTGAGAACGTTGTCGTCCCGCTTGCCCTTGCTGGGAAACGTGTGCGCAAAGTCAATGAAGCGGATTGCCACATTAGCATCCTCCGCCCGTGTGGCCGCACCCTCATACACAATGAGGACGCTTGCTGCAAAAAACAACAGACTTTGCTGCGTCTCAAACCATGCCTTCAGTGAGCGGATCTGCGCCACCGCGCCTTGGGGTCCACAGTACACGTCCCGCGGCGACAACAGACCTGGTGGAGAAGGGTCCGGTCGGTAGCACAGGCCAGCCAGTCAGTAAGGTTCACTCGACATCCTCGCTGTTGCGAAACACCTAAGCATTTCAAAAATGAGCACGTCGTGCGCCTAGGCGCGCCCTCCCGCCTTCCCTGCCATGCCGTACCATTGGTACCAAATTTGGTAAACGCCGCCCCCATTGTCTGAGGCGTTAACTCCTTGCCGTAATTACGATCCGCCACAAAGTACTCGCCCTTCTCCGCCTGCCAGACCTTGAAGCCCGTAACCCGGAAGCCCAACTTCGACTGCGTCGTGTCCCGGTCCTTGTTGCTGTGGACCATTGCCGGGGCAGCCACACAGAGACAAGGACCATACAGGTGAAGGCGAGGGGCACCCCGATGGCTCTTAAGTACCGCATAAGTTATACAACCGGCAGCCGCCAAGCAGAACGTTAGTGGCAGAACGACGCGACGAGTGATGATGCTCTACAAAACCTGAGGAGAGCTTCCCAGAGCTGCCATAACGGCACCTCAACAGCAAGGCAGCAAGATATTGTTGTTGTTCTTTTCGGACCCCGCAATACACATTGATAGGTATCGGCCTTGGCAACAGACGTGCAAATCCATACGTTCTTGTCGCAGCACCCTAAGCTGTCACGCCAAATTACCGCTCTGCTGACCTATAACAAACGTTTGACTAAGGGTCTTCTGACGCAAACAAAAAAGTTCAATCCTCCAGCACCTTCCAGAGGCACACCACCTCCTCAAAGCGCCGTGTGAGCACTGTGGCATCAAATCCCCGCATGCAGGAGACCCGGCATGAAGCATGCAGATTTACACGATAGAAGCAAATCCGTGATATCTGTTAGGGACGCTAATGTGTTCGCTACTCACGCGTTCTTAGCCTTATACTTCTCATCCGCCCACTCGTAGATTGTCGTCAGACCCATCTGCGCAAGCATCATGTGAACATAGCAGCAAGGACAGCGTAACAGACGAGTGAGGCGTACTGAGGCAGCATGCACCGCGCAGATGCCCCTCCTGCGCAACTCCAAGCCCCGCTCCCACCCCCTCACTGGCATCCTGACCCAATCGGACCAGTGCACCCTATCATGACTAAACGCCTGAATTTTCTGCAAGCGCAACTGGCCACGTGACAGGAATACGGAAGCCCTTTTTGCCCGGATAGCGACCAGCGCAGTCCCGCCAAGGACTCCTTTGCGTGGCCAGCTTGCAGCCATGACGCCGTAACTGTATAAAGGCAGTAACGCGCGACGGCTGGGTTCCTTCTTAAGGGCAAGGCCTGATATCGCGTAGGTTGGCCTTCTTGCCCAGGTCTCTCAATGCGGCGACAGCCAGTTGATTATAGCAACGTCGGAGCGACTACTAACTAGCACGAGCCTTGCGATCATCAATGTTGCAGCCTGTTAGTAGGACGCCGTATCTGCCCACGACTATCTGCCCCGAGTCGTACGAAGCCATCCCCCAGCGGACGTGGTCACAAACGCACCTTCGCATCCAGCACACAGGGCTTCTTGTAAGCTTTGCACGTGTCTTCTAGGGCAAGCATTTTCAAGTCGCCGTTTACAACAATGCCAACTGCAGCGAAAGAGAGATGCAAGCACAAGTATGCTAGCGTACAAGGGTCAACAGGTGGGGCGAACAAGCCCCGGGAAAACCATACCAAGAGCAATACTGTTCCCAACAGCGCTTCAAAAGCCCCGCGGCTAAATAACGTGTGCGTAAACTAGCTGGCCGCCGCAAGCACGCCATGCCCAAGCTGTACAGACGGTGGATTTCCCCTGAACATGCAAGCCATGATCCCGCCAAAGATGTTTCGTTCTTGTCACAGGAGATGGATCCAGAACATGCGCTAACGAAGAATCGCCACCCAGCGCCGCTCGTCACCCAACGAGGCCAGGGAACCTTACAGTACTTGGATACAAATGGACGGAGTGCCACTATGTCTTCTTTGCGAACTTCTGCGTCGTCGCTGTCGTTGAAAATAATCTCATATATGCTGGCCTCCCGTGCACTGCGGATGTCATCCTGTCCGTATGCAGGGTGGCGGCCTTCAGTGAGACGCAGGCAATCATCAGGCAAGCTAGAAGCCGACACATATTCCATCATACAAATTCACGATCTGCTTACCTGAAAAACCTTGTAAAACTTGCCTGAGCTGTCCACAAAAGTTCCAGCATGCTTGCCTGAAACCCACGTAATCAGGCTTCTGTAAAAGGCCCCAAAACTCGATGAAGAAAGTAGGCAATAAACTGACGTACCCGAAGAAAAGTGCCCCCCAACTTGGTGGTCGCAAGGTTTCAGGTCTACGTCTTTCGAGGCCTCTGCATTTTCAATCGATGATGCCATGGAAAAAATATTGGTCGATCGTGCGTGGGATTAGCTTTCAGGAGTTATTAAACGATGAGGGCCACGGTGCGAATTGCAACGTTGTGTATCCGTTAAAACTGCTAAAATGTTGAAGTCTACAAGGGAGCCGACAAGCTAAACTATTTTATCATGAAACGACAGCTGAGAGGTTGAATACATGTCCTCACCTTTCGACATTCGAATGTCGTGTGTACTGGATGGATTCCAACCAACACAAGCTTCCACTTTGAACTGGTAGTCAGGCGATGCACTCGAGCAATTCGGGCTCCACTGTAAATTCTATAATGTAGGTAATCTACTAAATACATACTATTACCTGATGGGCCTTCCACTCCCTGCCGCAACTACCTGCCCTGGCACACTTGGCAGCATCAAATGCACTAAGATTACTACTGATAAGATAAGTTCGGTCCCTATTACCAGCCTGTAGAATGATCACGTGTGGGCGGGGAAGGTGTGGGCAGGTACGTGACCACGCCCGCTGGGGGATGGCTTCGTACGACTCGGGGCAGATAGTCGTGGGCAGATACGGCGTCCTACTAACAGGCTGCAACATTGATGATCGCAAGGCTCGTGCTAGTTAGTAGTCGCTCCGACGTTGCTATAATCAACTGGCTGTCGCCGCATTGAGAGACCTGGGCAAGAAGGCCAACCTACGCGATATCAGGCCTTGCCCTTAAGAAGGAACCCAGCCGTCGCGCGTTACTGCCTTTATACAGTTACGGCGTCATGGCTGCAAGCTGGCCACGCAAAGGAGTCCTTGGCGGGACTGCGCTGGTCGCTATCCGGGCAAAAAGGGCTTCCGTATTCCTGTCACGTGGCCAGTTGTGCTTGCAGAAAATTCAGGCGTTTAGTCATGATAGGGTGCACTGGTCCGATTGGGTCAGGATGCCAGTGAGGGGGTGGGAGCGGGGCTTGGAGTTGCGCAGGAGGGGCATCTGCGCGGTGCATGCTGCCTCAGTACGCCTCACTCGTCTGTTACGCTGTCCTTGCTGCTATGTTCACATGATGCTTGCGCAGATGGGTCTGACGACAATCTACGAGTGGGCGGATGAGAAGTACAAGGCTAAGAACGCGTGAGTAGCGAACACATTAGCGTCCCTAACAGATATCACGGATTTGCTTCTATCGTGTAAATCTGCATGCTTCATGCCGGGTCTCCTGCATGCGGGGATTTGATGCCACAGTGCTCACACGGCGCTTTGAGAAGGTGGTGTGCCTCTGGAAGGTGCTGGAGGATTGAACTTTTTTGTTTGCGTCAGAAGACCCTTAGTCAAACGTTTGTTATAGGTCAGCAGAGCGGTAATTTGGCGTGACAGCTTAGGGTGCTGCGACAAGAACGTATGGATTTGCACGTCTGTTGCCAAGGCCGATGCCTATCAATGTGTATTGCGGGGTCCGAAAAGAACAACAACAATATCTTGCTGCCTTGTTGTTGAGGTGCCGTTATGGCAGCTCTGGGAAGCTCTCCTCAGGTTTTGTAGAGCATCATCACTCGTCGCGTCGTTCTGCCACTAACGGTATGCGGTACTTAAGAGCCATCGGGGTGCCCCTCGCCTTCACCTGCATGGTCCCTGTCTCTTTGTGGCCGCCCCGGCAATGGTCCACAGCAACAAGACCGGGACACGACGCAGTCGAAGTTGGGCTTCCGGGTTACGGGCTTCAAGGTCTGAAGCTGATTGGCGTACAGACAGGGTGCCTGATTATTCCGTGGTATCACGCAGCTAAGGGAGGAGGTATAACCGAACAAATGCACACTTATGCACGTCTCCATAAAGAGGCAGCCAGCCTCATCATCAGCCTGTCTCATCCAGAACAACCGAGTCCGGTATACTTACACAGAGTCTTAAAAGGACCCAACTGAGTAATTTTACCCGTAAACCAACAAACGCCGCAAAGAGAAGAAAAGAGAGACACGCCGAAGCCAAGGAGAAGATCCCCCAGTCCATATCGATGCCGAAATCCAACGCACAGTAAACCACGCAGTGTGAATTCCAGGCCCTCCCAGTCAATTCCAAAATTGGGATGCAATCAGGACACCTGCCATGGGTCTACCTACGATAATAAGTACGCACCAAGCCATCGCCGTAGGGCGCCTGGCTAGGCTGCTGCAACAAGGCGAAGACCGCTACACCGCCACAGCTACCATCAAAACAACTCCGAACCCACTAGATATCATGCACACCTACCGAGAGACGATACCAGGTACGCAATGGTCATGGATAACTGCCTGGGCCTATCTTTTGCCCTTATTTCTGAGCTCCTTGTAGCACGGGCGTACCTCAAGTTTGGTACGCTCGCTTCCACGTACCAATCCGGAAAGGTTATGGTAAATACGTGAAGGTTCAAATGTCAAGCGCTGTTTAAAGCAGCCCTTAATGTACAGTCGAAAGGAGCAAACAGTCGGTAGCTCCACTTGCGCCAACACTCACATGTCTGGCTGGCGGACTACCCAAACCCCGCTGGACAGCATTTCCCGAAGTTTAGTACTTCGCCTTGGGACCAGCTGCATTGCAGATGGTCACGAAAGACGAGCCCTTTAGCGAAGCGCCACCCACGAGGAAACCATCAATGTCCTCCTGGAACGAGAGTTCCTTGCAGTTCGCGTCGTTCACTGAGCCGCCGTAGATAATTCGCAATTTGTCGGCTATGCTTGTGCCGAGCTTGCTCTGGCAGAACTTGCGGAGGTAGGCGTGCACTTCCTGTGCTTGTTCCGGCGTCGCCACAACACCCGTCCCGATAGCCCACACAGGCTCGTATGCGATAACCACCTTTGACCAGTCCTTGACCTCGTCAACCAGAGCCTGCATCTGAGCGTTCAAAATTTGGAACATTGAGCCGCTGTTCCGCTGATCCAGGGTCTCGCCGACACACGCGATGACGCCGAGACCCGCAGCCAATGCGTGCGCTGTCTTCTTCGCCACCACCTCATTGTTCTCGCCGCACAGGGACCTCCTTTCCGAATGACCCAAAATCACCCACGGAACACCGAAGTCCTGCAGCTGTTCTGCGCTGACCTCTCCGGTGTACGCACCATTACCGCTGATCCAACAGTTCTGGGCAGCGAGCTGATACTTTTCCTTATCCAGGTGCTGCATGACATAGTCAATGTAGATAAAGGGTGGCGCGCAGATAATGTCGACGCCACGCGGAACACTGCCGCTATTTAGCTCATCCACTAGCTTGCGTACGTTGGCGACGCTGCCATTGCATTTCCAGTTGCCGCCCACAAAGAATTTTGCATTGCTGGCACACAAAACCTGGAAACGGCCACGGCCAATGGCCATGCGAGGCCGGGCCACCGCAGAGGCGCGGCAGTCCGCAGTGCGCAGGCTACGTGTCGAAAGCATCACTGCACGAAAACAATGCAGCAATATCAAGTGTAGTATAAGTCACTGAAATGTAAACGCTTGTGCGGATAATCAGTGCAAATCGTGCGGATGAATGACCGGTGCTGGAAAAGTGCACTTTTTGCATCGACCATCCGTCGACCTGATCCAGTCACGAGGCGGGATGTCCCAAGACCTTATGTATCCTTCTATGCGTTCATCCTTTCAAATCCTTTATTATCAATACATATGTAACTAAGGTTCCCGCCTGACGTTGCCGTTTACTATTGTGACCGGAACACTTTGCAAACTGCTCTGGGGTATGTTACGTGCGTCTTCAATAAACAGATGAAAACTGAACAATTGCTGTAGTGTTGCCTCCCTATGATGCCATTTTTCGAGGATAAGAGAGTGCGATCAGTCGGTTTTGCTCATCGACGGGATCTGTGAGGTTGTTTACTCGCCCTACTATTTAATTGTTCTGCTTTTCAGGATCTCTGGTAAAGGAAGTTGGATAGTTAAGGACACCCGGCAACGTGACCTTTGCTTGCGCTTGGCGGACAGGATTGCAAGAGGTGTCAGCTATTATAGGATCGAACCATAATATTGCCTTATTTCCTATCTGAAGCTCTTGTGAAAAGGCTAATGTTCACGCCTGACCATGTGCTAACGGCAGCCTGGAAACTTGCGTTACATAACATTTTGACGGTCGGAAACTTATCAATTGAGGTACAAGCATTGCTATCGCTTGGAATGGCGTTGGGACTCAATAGGGCACTGACCTGTGGGTCACCAATTCAGTTCAGTTTACAGGGTTCAGGTTTACGCAGGTTCAGTTTACCAGAAGCAGCACGGAGACGTACGATTATTTGGCCTATGACTTCATTGACGCGTGCGGATGAGTGCTGCAATCCAGTGGTTTGAGTTCATGGTCCCAGTACGCAATACTTTCATGTCAAGCTTTATGTTGACGCCGTTCCACTGCTGCAGCAGTGGACCGGCGTCTGGCCCGTGTGGGGACGTGCGGGGAAAGGGAGTGAAGACGTGGCCCACGAGCTGGTACCGCATATTTGCCATTATACTCCAGGATACGGGGCTCCGGCCACCTAAACGTGGACCAAAACATGTAGTCTAGTCATTTTTATGCAGGCTAATTGTGGTCCTGCGCCATGTGCGGGCTGTCACTGGCAAACCCGCAATGTGCACAAGTTCATCTTGAAATCTCCTGCACACCTAGATACACATGAAGCAGTTCATACCCTGTACACATTGTCCCTTCCGGTGGCTTCACGCGACAAGAGATGTTCCACAATCCTAGGATGACAACTGCTAGATTGAGCCGTACTTAATCGGTTGTGGCACTCAAGGCCTTGTCCTCACCGTCCTTGACCAGTCATTTGGTGACGGGTATGTTGTACTGCACGCTTTCCCCATTTAAAGGCCATCCATTCCTAGTAGATACGAATGGGATGTCTATTGACCAGCACTCCCCCAACCTGACGGGCCTGTAAGAGATGGGCACGATGCGGCCATGCCGCGGGTCATGGGGGGCCTGGAGAGTACAGCAGCTATATTATCACATGGGAGAGGTTCGTACTTGGTGGAGTATCTGAGTGTGAATACATCTCAGTTTAAATGGCATGTATTACAAGGCACTGCAGCTCACGCCTGATTATTCCTTGTCAGGCAAGCCTGCCTCAGGCATGGAGGTAATGGCGTGTAATGGCATGTATGATTGGTGTCATGAAAGAATACCGATTGCCGGGCCGCAAGCAGCTGCTCGGTGTATGGATCGATCGGGGGTCATGGAGGCGGTCTCTCCACGAGATGCGGCCAGGCAGGAGCGAGGTTAACTAAAAGCTTGAGTATGAAATGGGGCTTCCCAACACGACCTCACCTATTCCATGCTGTTGTGTTCATGCAACATCTCTTTCCCCTCAATGGGTTTTGAGTCCGGCTTCGTGCTCATTCATTCATGCTCCACAATTGCGCGATTTGCTCCGGACTGGTTTCGGCAATGCCGCATCGTTTCCTCTGGCTTTGCTACTCACTTTTTATGCAGAGGAACAATTTACACTTCCACCGGCTGTCGAGAACCGCAAGGCTATACTTAGCACCCGCCATTACAGTCGCTACCTTTTGGACCAGTGACGGTGACAGCTCGCAGGGTCCAGGGAACAGAAAATTACCAAACGGAAAAGCCCCCTCGTTCCCAGGCGTATCCAGGCGATGCCACGTTGTTGGTTACGGACGGTTCTAGCTTTGGCCCCGGTTACCGCTAGCGCCCTGGCGCCCCGGGGATCTTTTGACTGGTAATCCAAATTACTGGTGCACAGGCCCCACCGCGTAAGACGCACACCCTCGACAGATGGCACCTAAAGCCTACAGTTGTCTTCATTCCGCTACTCAGTATTGCACGTGTCCTCACCGTCAAAAAACCCTGATGGTGAGATATTGCCCATCGTAACCCAAGCGAACTCAAACACACCTGCCATTCCTCCGTCCCTATGCCACTGCGAACTTATTCAGCTCAATTGCCTATATAATATAATACGACACGAAATTTAGCCTCTACGGACAAAGTTCGGCGCGCAGCCAATATTGATCGTGGCATCGACGCTCACCGGCATCAGGACGGAAATGGCCCCCCTCCAACTGCACACACCAGAGCTTGTCTCCGTTACATCGCGCAAATATTCTTTGCACGAGCTTGCATATGACACTTATATCAAGACAATTTTTCGCGACGCTTGCCGTGCGTTGGAATTTTCATTATCCTGTGTCTGCCTAACAGCTGTCCAAGCAAGTGGAATGGTTTCGTCTGTTTTCTATTTTTATTTATTATTTCGTATCAAGCAATGTCGTCACGGCCTTTCTGCATATCTCGCAGCATAACTTGCATCGCCATCTGTGCCGCCTGCTCGGCGGCCTTAAATGCGATCGCCTCCAGTTCCGCACGCTCAATCAACACTAGCTCGGTGCTACCAACTCCATATAATCCCCCCCCCTCACACGCCGCATTGTTGTCACCACTGTTACCGCCGCTCTTCAGCTGTGCCAGCCGCCGGGCACCCGTGGCCAGCGCTGTCTCTGCTGCTGAGTCCGCCGCTGATCTCGCGACCTCCTGCCCGACCCGCTCCACGGCCGCATGTAGCTCCGCCAGTGCAGCCGCCATGTCATCCTGTCGCCGCAGCACATCTTCCTGCTCCTGCTTCAGCTCCATCAACTTTTCGCGCAGCAACCCACCCATTGCTAATATGTCCGCGACAGCCTCCGCGTCCGCTATGTCGCCCAGGGGACCCTGCGTTGCTGGCGCTGCCGCGGCACCGCTGCCAACGCGCAGTCCTAAACCTGGGGCCCCCAAGCCACCATGCAGGCCGCTGGTCCTTTTGGATGTCCTGGCCGCGAGGTGCCCGGCATGCATTCCGCCACCCTCCCGCCCGGCGCCCGGCAAGCTGATGCTCCCAGCTGGCAGTGCGTCCGTGGCGCCGGTCTGCCTGGCGGACAAAGCAGACAACACACGCGCCTGAAATGCGGCCTGTTGCGCCAATAAATGGTCCATGATGTTGCCCACAAAGCGCTTGGTCTCGCCCATGCGTCCACTCCACCTGAGGCAGGGTGGATTTATAGGACACGCGGCAAAGCAGATAAGAGGTAGCTGGACACAGCAACGGTTGAAGCTAAATACGAAAGCTGCGCCTAGCCACGAAAGTGTACGTAGGGAACGATGAAGCATCAGGCGCCTGACGGCCGAATCCTAGAAAGCTAAATCGCGGGCCAGCCATATCCATGTCCTTGGGCTGGATTAGATCCTCTGCCCCCTTCATGGGTCTCGGCGCCCACGTCCGTACCTCTGAGACGACTTCCACAACTCAATGACACCACTTACCTCGCTGGAGGGTTTAACGGACGGCGTGTGGTACCGCTGTTCCTAGAGGCTGACTTTGACCCGGTGCCTCCCTCTTCGTACTCGGTCGCCACAGTCGCCGCTTCAGCCTGAGTGCATGAGAGAGGTCACCGGCAGCAGGCCAATCAAAGAAATGACTGCGCAGTGGAGTCATCTGTCAGGAGGTTCCGCCCGACATGCATAGAATACCAAGAACCTGAGCTAGTTGGGGTACATAACCACAGCAGACAGCCAGATCGACTTGGCGCCGCTACCTGCATTCGCTTCTACTTGCATTCATGGACTGATTTGGTGCCGTTCTGTTCTTGCGTGCCGTACACTGTATACCTGTTGCTGTCCCTTTTTTAGGGAGCCATTTCAACTCATTTCCAACCCGTAGGCCTCTATGTGCGGATCCGTGTTTGTGCAGCCCTCAGTTCAGCTCTGTCTGTGTCACCCGATGAGACCCCCGGCCAGCAGAACCTGTCGTGTGCTGCGACCCCAGGTGCCACACCCGACGAGGACCCGCTTTTGGATTGTTGCCCGGGAGCAAAACACCAGATCGCATCTTAACGTTCCCACGTGCTCACCGTGATCACATAAAGGTCTGTCTGCGCCAGAGACTCCAGCACCCTTCGCGCCATGCTTGATGGTAGCACCGACTCCGCCTCCACAATGAGCGTGAGCTTGTTTCGGAGCGATTCACACGCCTCGTTGTCATTAATGCGTTCGTACGAGTCGTTGATGATGGCTGCGTTACAGTACAAAGACGGGTATGCTTGTTTCAAGGCGTCGACATGAGTGTTGGTTGTTTCGCAACCCTAATGTCTGAAAACGGCATATCCCATAACATCCACATGCCCTAGTGCCCCAGCTTGGCTTAGACACTTCGGCGGGACTATAATACGGGCGGTGCCATAAAAGTTTAGTAAGGCATGTAAGAGAAAAGAAACCGCAGATGAAGTCAGGATGGCATCATGAGGCGTCCACTCACCAATGAGCTGCAAATCGCCCAGTAGCAGATGCCCCGTCGCGTCCGGTCACGTAGCGATCATGCAGCGACGAAACGACAGGACGGATCCGTGGAGTGGCGGTTACGGCTTAGGGCGTCTTTCGCTAAATGCGACTGCTTCAATCGAAGTAGGCCCCTAGTATAACTGCGTTCCTTCTCCTTTACCGTTTTACGCATCGTAATGTGGCAGTTGCCTCATGCACTCTGAACAGCATTATGGCATGAAATCCTACAGCATGGCCCTATGGACAACGCGTATGATAGAAGCAGGCGTCCCGGGTTCATCTTTCAGCGCGATAGACGCGGATGCGTCCTAAGCGAGGAACAATAAGTCAAGGTTCCCCACGCCGTGTTGTGCAGATGTAAGTACGTTCGTAGTCGGCAAGAGCTTGAGCAAGCGCAATAGATTAGGCCTAACAATCCAGGTCAGGTTCGGGTATCTGTACGGCATAGGTAATGGTAGTGTGATTCTAAGACCCGGCCCGTTGCAAATTTCACGGCCCGCAAGAGTGCCCAGCGCCCCGTTGAGCCCACACACCAGATTGAGCAGAATGATGGTCACCTGCGGCACACGGTATGGGGCGAATCAGGGGTGGGAGGGAAGGCCGCTGCCCAAAGTAAAATCTAGCAAACTAAAACACGCCTCTATGCAGGATTTCCAATATGCCGAACACTGCGCAGTAGTAATTTAATGCTTCTACACATGATCAGGAGTTTAAACCCTATTGCAGGACACACATCCGGGAATCGAGCTTGGGCTAAGCATCCAGTTCAATTTGTCACAGGACTAGTGCAGTACAGCTGCAGATGATGGTACTGATGCACGCGCATGACTGGACATGCAAAGCAGTGCCTTCTCACCAGGATTTGATATAGGGACGCGAAAATACGCCATAGGTGGTCCAGTCCTTTGCTACCAGCGTCCGCAGACTGAAGCAGAGACAGCTGGAAATCGCCGAAGATCATTGTGAAGAGTTGCAGATACGTGTTTTGGATGGTGGCGTTTTGGCCCTGCGGAGCAGAGAAATGAGGGCTTAGTGGATGGAGAAGAGATGAGCTGGCGGGCACAGCCGCGTGGGATCGGCCATGATCGTGCTGAATGAGCGTGCAGAACCAAAAGCTGAGGGTCACTTTACAGTTCGTCGTCTGCACCGCTTCCTTCTGCTTCTACATGCCTCATGATACCGCGTATGCAGACGTGAATCCATGTTGTCTGGATGGAGGTTGCTTATTTGCTTTCCAGAGGGCGCGACTTGCATGCCGTAACTGGGTCTTAGGATTTCAATAGCAAGGAGGTCCCAGAGGTGAGAAGCCCAACTGCACCGTGACATGCACGAGCACGGGAGCGCTCAGCCGTCCATGCATCTCCACACCCATCCAACACATGTATAATACCTTCCTGACCAGTATCACTCACCTGCATTACGGTGAGCGCCAGTCCCCAACCGATAAACAGGATCCCTGCTCGCGACATGACATGTAACGGCATTACGGAAAAAATGTACGACAGGCAGAGCCGAACGGTAGGTAAAGAGCTTGCTCGAACAACAGAGTGTGCATATTCGCGCCTGGAAATGAGCAAACGTGCATCGGCCCACTTTGAGCGGGGAAGTTGCTGCGGAGCAGCACCCGAAGGACGGCAAGTGGGCGCATTGTGTCATGTCTGATTTCCACAGGTCGGGCATCCGCTAAATCACATCCAGCCGTTGGCGCGCAACAATGACTGTTTGCTAAAAACTTTGCGTCTGGCACCTGTGTTTGGCACCTGTGTTTGGCACCTGTGTTTGGCACCTGTGCTTGGCACCTGTGCTTGGCGCCTGTGCTTGGCGCCTGTGCTTGGCGCCTGTGCTATGGTGCCTGTGCTATGGTGCCTGTGTTTGTGGTAGTCTGCCATCCTGGCGCCTTTACTTCAGACCAATCTGCCCAGCTATATCACCCATTCCCCACTGCGCGCATCACACGTCCCTCCACAACCAGCCCTGCGGGGCTGCTGCTCACCGAGGAACACGAAGAAAAGCCAGCAGTCCCGCAGCACTTCAATCACCATCCTGGAGGCGACAAGAGCGTGCGGCGCAGCTTTGGCCCACTCACGTCACAAAAGACCCATTGCGGAAAACAGCTCGGTGCAGCTCCATGATGCCAGGTAAGGCCCAACAATCCATAACCCTCAATTCATGTGACATGAATGATAACTTGCCTCGACAGCGGGTTACGGCCCGGCCCATGCAACTGCCAGATCCCAGGTCCGTTCCTGCTCAATGCTTTCACGACCCTTGCACACCTGAAGAAGCTGCCCAAGCGGTCATCCGCCATTGCAAAATACAGTAGTCTCATGAATAGTAGCGCCACCTGAAATCACAAATTGAACAACTTTAGGAAACTGCCTGTTTAGGAGCGGGACGAACGAGAGCCAAGGTTTGGAGTCGAGGAATGACCTAGAACGGATTTGTTGAGCGACCGGTCATATAACAGGATGGCTTCTGCTAGATCCCATCGTGTGGCATGAAGGCCATAGACGTTAAAGATTGCGCAGTTAGAAATAGGTATGTATCCGCCCTCGGTCCCGTAGGGTTTTGCAAGGCATCTTGCTGTTTTCGCATTCCAATCTCATGCCGTGCGCTATTGGTACAGCAACAAGATCTGTGAGACGCATCCCTACAAAGCAGTTGATCTGCGTCAAGCTCGTGGACGCCGATGTCCCTTCCCGCTTTCACACCTCCATGGCCGCGAGGCCCCTCAGCCACTCCGCGTCCGTCTTGCATGTGAGATGCAATGTGATGATGGTGGCCATGATGGTGCTAGATGCGAAGTCCATCAGGTTCCAGGGCTGGCGGAACCTATGCGGGGGTGGAACGCGTACGAGCAGGGGAATGTACCGGATGGCAAATAATCCCGTGCGACGAGGATTGCGCAACATGCCCACAAAGGTTTCCCGAGCTGTTGCGAGCGCATCTGATAGAGCACATCAGCTTTGTCCTCCAGGTTTGTCCTAGGGCAATGCCAGCAACGACTTGGTGGCATTTGGTAATCAGCTTCCGTCGTACAGGTACGAGCTGCCAAGCATATCAAATACCAGCATGATTAAGCGTCGGGCGTATCCGCATGTACAATTTAAAAACCTTTCCGCCAGCCCCATGTGCCCCTTCTTACCAGCCCAGCTTGAAAAACATCATCTGTCGTGCTTCCTGTACGACGCATGTTGTCGTCATGACACCCAACGTAATCAGCAGGAACTTCTGAAGCCCCGAAGGGGCCAACGTGCAGTCGCCGTGCTGCAGTACAGTTGTTCGCGATTCACCCAGTACCGTTCTGAACATCTGAGGGCTGTATGATAGCGAAAAAGCGTATAATATGAAGAAGGCGAGATATATGAGGTGCTCCACGAATTGTAGCAATAAGAAATAACGTGTAAAATGCTGCCACCGCCACACGATGACCGCACGCAGAACCGGTGATGAGAACACCTCGCCATTAACCTGCGGCGATGCCGCCAGTTTGTATAGCAGTGCCGATGGCATCGCCGCAGCGCACGGCAGTGGCACCCTGCTGCACACCACACGTGTTGTCCGCCAGCTCATATACGCAGGCGCCGGCTCTTCTCCTTCCCCGCTCCCCCCTCCTCCTCTTCTAGCTCCTTCATCTCCTCGCTGGCCTCCGCTGCCTTCCCCGCCCTCGCCTCCGGCGCCCATTTTTGCAGCCCGACTGCGGCTGTAATGCTGCGTTACGCCAAGCCACAGCTCCGCCATGGCATCCGGATCCAGCAGCACCCCAAGAAAGGACAGGTAGTGCGGGATGAAGCGGACCGTCATTAGAGCCCTGGAGCCACCGATGCCGATGACCCCGCCCACACCTCCGCCCGTGGCACGTGTTGCCAGCTGGTCGACGCGCCGAACCATGCGTCCCACCCTGCGTTGTACCTTGTCCAGCTGCAGCCGCCGACCCACATTGTTCATGGCGGGCTGCAGACGCTCCTCCAGCCGGCCGTAACCAGCAAGCACCAGGTTACCGGCCAGGCGGACGGTGCGCTGCACGCCACGTGTAAGCAGCCCCAGCAACGCCAGCAGCAGGCCCATGCCCAGCACCACAGGGATGCTGCCGTATTGGGTCATCTGGGGTTGAACACGCGGCATAAGGCACAGAGAATGATTGAGACCTGCGGTCAGCAATTCCTTGTATCACCCTGCTCGGGCGTTCCTGAGTTGTCCCCGTCAATTATACCCTAAGGACTAACTTATTGCAGCTCCATCCCACCACATCCGCACCTGTCCGAACACCGCATATTTGTACGTTTTCTTGCGCAACTGCTGCAGCGAGCGCATGTATGATGGCAGCCGCATGGAGGACAGCATGAAGTGCGTCAGCACTGTCCACATGTTGGAGAAAATGCATGCCTGTAAGATGTCTTCCCGAGTCAGGGGTTCTTCGTCAATGCTCAAACCCTGCGTCGCCGGTGCCGGTGGTGGTGGCAGAGGCCGCGGCGGCGGTAACGGGGTCTTCCCATACGCATCTATTTCTTCAGGCGCCACCGTGGCGCCTTTAGCCTTGGCCCTGCCTTTCCGGAGGGCTTTGGCAGCGGCTGCAACGGCGGCTGCGGCGGCGCGGCGCTTCTCTTCCTCTGCGGCGACTGCCACCGCAACACTGACAGGCGCAACGGTGGGTGGCCGGTTACTCAGCTTCACAGGTTCCCCGGTGGTGAGAACCGCGTAGAAGTCCTGGTCCAGGCTCATGGGGATGCTGTCCCAGCGGTAGCCCTTGAGCTCTACCCGCATCAGATCAATGCCATGAATAAGCCGCGCCGCCTCATGGGGGTGGCGGCGAGCGATTGCACGTAACAAGTCGATGTCGACCACCGAGGGGCCGACCTGAGAGCTGCCACTATCATTGTTGCCGTCATCACCTTCGCCATCAGCCGTGCTGTCGCCACGCGCCCAGTCGCGTGCGTATAGTAGCTGGTTAACGGCCTTAGCTGTGGTGAAGACGGAAATCTGGCCAGCGGCGGCGCCATGGCTTTTGGGAGGGTTTAATGTTGTGGCAGCAATGCGCGCCACGAGGCGGAGCAATGCGGTCCAGTTTACGAGGGCCGCCGACCCGGTATCAACGGCAATACCAAGAACGCTTCCGGTAGTGCCCCTGACGCCGGTTACCGATGCCAGGGAGGAATCAAACTGGCCGTCCGCCAGCGCCTGGTGCAATGACGTGATGGCATCCGCAGTGTTGCGATACAGGCTGTGGACGATGGATAGCGTGATGCTGTCCTCAGGAGTGGTCAGCAGTGAATACGGCATGACGCCATTGCGACGAAGGGGTAATATACCGTTGGCGGTACCAGCAAAGTCATCGATGGAGGATCCCGAAGATGAGGAATAAAACGAACGTGAAGACAGCTCACTGCCGCCGAGGTCATCGCTTGCCATGTCATCTCCACTGGTGCTGGATTGTGGTGTTGTCGCCGTCGAGTTCGCCCCGCGGCGTCCAGGAAGTCCTTGCACAACCCAGCTCTCCGGGTCTCCATCCTGGACACGTCCGGCAGCGGTTGCCTTACCCTCCGATCCTGCCTTGCTCAATGGCGATGCCGGTACGACAGGATCCACCGTGATGACTGTGTCCTGCAACGACCCTGGCAGACGCGCCGCAAGGCCTGGGGACCCTGAGGGACTCGCGGACGGGCCATAGCCGCGCACTTTGGCGCCATCGCTGGAGCATCGATTGCAGCCTGGAAAGCTATTGACATCGCCACCGTCGTTCCCACCTCCCGCTTTGGTCTTGTCGTCACTGGGCGTCTTGGACCGGTCAAGCATGCGCAGCTGCAGTTGAAAGTTCAATGCAGCGAATCGCAAGTCAGTGCATTAGGTTGGGCAATGTAAACACTAAAGAGCGCAACTGTCCAGATGCCAAGACATGAACTTCACTCCTCTCCGGCTGCTTCAAGGTTGATGGTAGCACCCACCTGCCCGATGTTGTCAAACTCATGCGCCATACAGCGCTCGAATAGCTCTACCACCAGCCAGGTGAGGTCGCAGGTGACCATTCTTGCATCTACCGCAATGCTGGCCTTGATCAGGTCCTCCATCAGCTCTGCGAACCTGAGGGCATTTGGACGGAGGTGCAGAAAGGCATATTTGTGCACGCGGGGCGATCTCCCGTATGGCAGCCATACGCTGGGCACGTACGGGGTTATTAAGGCCAACCCCAAAAGCCACCACCTGTATTCCCGGCCTTTTGCCACAAAATGTGCTCACCTTCCGCTGTGCAGCCACAATGGCACGTTGCCCTCAAGCAGCGCCCTCTGCATTTTTGCGCCAAACGCCAGCAATGGCGAGCTGCGACCGCCCTCCCACGGCACACAGTCTTGTTTGCGTCGCCCAAATGGCCCCTGCTGAGCCTGATCCGGCATCTTTTGGGACTGCTGCTGTTTTTGATGACGGTGCTGATGCTGGGAATTCATCCATCCGGGCCTCCGTCCATAAAACGCCCTGGCAGTCGACGCCTGGACTTCTGGGTGGTAGGTGGCAGCTGTGCTGCCACTGACACCACCACGCTCCTCTGCGGTGGCCGGTGTGCTCGGCCCAAGCAGGTCCTCCAGGGTCTCCGGATGCAGAGTGCTATACTGCAGCAGCACCACCACGAGCTCCTGGGGCCCGTGGATAAAAGCGTGGTGTAGCGGTGCCTCGGGGCCATGCGGTGGTGCGATATGAAAACCCCCAACCTGGCGGCAGCCATCGCGTGGCGGGTTGTCCACCACTGCACCATGCGCCAGCAGCCCCGCCACCAGTGTGTGCAATGCCTCCCGTACGGCAGAGGACAGGTCACTGGGGAGGAGATTTGAAGTGCTCGCCAAGTTAGAAGCCGTAGCCGTAGCTGCCGAGGACGCTGCCAGTGACATCCCGTTACGCATGCTGGAGTGCGTGATAGCGATACTGCTATTTGGCCCGGAACCGGTCCCGCCGCTACCTCCGGCAGCAGACCGCAGCGCAGTTTGGTAGGTTCGGACAATGATCATGAGCAGGGAGGTGCTTGTGATATTGGCATGTTCAGCGTGGGACAGGAAGCGGTCGGGGTGAAGGCCCTGATCCACCATGGCCGTCAGTGCCGCCAAGGCTGTTAGTGTCTCCGGCAAGAACTCGCACAGGGCACACGCCAGCGACCGGCCCAGGATGTCATGAAAGAGACGGGCACGAAAAAGCAGCAGCTCTGGGGCTTTTAATGAAATAGTGCCTCCTCCAGCAGCAGTGGCATTGCTGGCGCTTCCGGGGATGGAGCGCGATGCAGCAGACTGCAGGATTGCAGGCGCACCGGCCACAGCTTCGCTGCCGCATCGGTCGCTACCATTTTGCAAATGGAAAGGTTGTGTTAATCTAGCGGTGGCATCGAGAACGCCGCTGACAGTAGTTATAAAGCTGGCTTCACGAGAAGTCTCCAGTGGGCTTGCACGCGAGTTTATGTCCTCACCGTCGACGGAGGTGTCAACGCCAGTTGTAGCGCTGCTGCCGTCGCCAAGTCCTAGCTTGTGCTGTTTTGTCAGTCGCTGCGGCGACCGTTGCTCCATCTGCTTCTGGGCCTTGTGCCTTTGCAATTGAGCGGATATGGAGGTATAGGTGCCGTCGCGCTTGGCAAGACGCCGTGCGGCGTCACAGAGGCTGTACCTTAGCGTGTCCGCATGACAACAACCGTACTTAAACAAACTCTGCACGGCCTCGGCGGTCTGCGCCACAGTGACGGGCCGGAACCTGGCGCGCAGAGTGCAACGGCAGACGCATATAAGCGTACAGAAAAACGAATTGTCCGTACCTGGCTTGAACTGTCGGTACAGTTGGTACTACGACACCTTTAATTTTAGGGTCGCATTCCTAAACGTCTCACACCGAGACGTCATACACGCTTCTGTTGCTTCGCCGTTACACACGGCGACGATTCCAAGACACATTGAAGGGGAGGTTACGGGCAAGCTCGCATGTCTCAGACCTAACCACGCAGCCACATTTTACTACCCGGCCTGGCACCATTTATTCTCATAGCCACATCAGATAAACCAGCAAAGCCCATCACATGCGACATACCGCCTGCGGCTCCAGAACAGACCATCCCAAAACTCCGCACCTGAAGCATCCGTACGTGCTTCGGTCTTCCGTCAGCGACTTTCGCCGCGCGACTGCTTGCGCAATGAGCCGGACGCACTCGCCACTGCCAGCCAGTGCCGCCGCCGCCAGCGGTGTGATCCACGGACAGCCCGGTGGCAACTCTTCCGGAGGGACATGCCATGTCATGGCATGCGCCACTTGTCTGTTCTGCACATCCTCCAGCATCGCCTTCAGCAGCTCATCCACAATCCGCTCGTTGCCGTTGGCCGCCGCAATCGTTAGAGGGTGGCAAGCATGCATCAGGTAATCGCGCTGCAGGAGTGCCTTGAGCGTCGATGTAGCAGTTTCCATGTTCGCGACACGTGGCATCTGAACCTTTGACATAGCCATCGACGGGGCTCTAGAGCTGTAGTTGCCGCCACTTCCAGAGCCAGGGGCGACAGTGGGTACGGTCTCTTCAGCCCCGGCATTTCCTGCGCTTGAGCCGGGTTGTGGCGCTGATGGGTAGAGCTTTTTGTTGTACCATACAAGCCCATCCAGAGGTTCAGCAGAGCTTTTCAGGAGCTCGACGAGGGTATCCAAGTCATTGAACCAGGCAGCCTGGTGAAGCTGTGGCATGTCCTCGGGGGGCATCAATAGCAGCTGCTGAACGTTGGAGCGGTTTAGGGAGAGCCACTGCGGTGGACCCACACCGCCGCCAGCGGCGGGTGATAGCGGGTTCATACGGTGGCTGACGCTCTGGTTCGTATTCGTGCCAGCAATATGGCTGCCGCCTGCGCGCTGTTGAGCTGTGTAGCTCATAGAACGGCCGGAGAGGTACAGGCTGACAGGATTAGTCGCCTTGATGTCCCGGTCCTTACCGTCATCCTCGTCGTCACTGCCTACGTCGATTTGCACCCGGCGGCGGGCTTTTGCTGCCTTGGCGTCTGACATGCCCGTATCATAGCTCAATGCGCTAATTGGCCTGCTGAGAATATCGCCGGCCTTCACCAGAGACAACGCCGGGGCCGGGGCATGGCTCAGGGCAGGTAGTGGCTCAGCGACTGAGCTTCCGCCATCCTCACCGCTCACTTCAACGCTTTGATAGCCGTTCGGCCGCAAGCGGTGGAGGTCGTCATCAAGGGAAGGGTCTTCGCGCACTGGGCTGCTGAGCTGCATAGCACCCAGCTACGATTAAGGTTCCAGGAAGGTAAGGACCTCCTTGATGACGTTTTGCTATTCAGGAGCTTCACAAGGCATTTCGCCAGTTGCTAACTGACCAACATCTTCCCTACCTCCGACTCTTGTCGCAAATGCACGGCGACCATAACGTTCACAACTATTTAAGTTACCTGCTTAAGCCACAAACAACAGGAACAAGATGCAATGAACATCCTGTCAATGACATCAACAGTCCAGCCATAACTACACTAGATGACCACTGACACATAATCACATCGATGAATACTACATAACAACATTACGAGTTATGGGCCATGCCATTTGACATCTGGATAACCATTCTCACGCCGGGGAAATGTGGTCGTACGAGCCACTACGCCCTTCGAAAATCAAAGTCATCGTCTGCCTTTAACATGTCGCTGGTTGTTCATGTTTACAATGTTGTTTTCTACGTTAACTTTTATTGATTAATTATTATATGTATGTCCTGGAACAAAAGAAATGCAATTTCCGAGGACACTTCTAGTTACCAGTACCTTGGTCTTTGATGCGGCCAGGAATCACACTTACGTATCATTGAAGTTGAATACAACGATAACTCACCGTGAACCTGCGCCATTTCATTGGTAACAATATCTGAAATCTTTGGTCATGCCGTCGTTACCAACGTTATGGGACCCAGCGGGAGCTGTGGACAAGTTGCCACAGCCTTTCCGCATGATAGATAAAATCTTGGCAGATATCGTCGAACAGGTTGTGGACCTAATCGGCAAGCGGGAGCAGCAGCGGAAACTCGAGGAAGCTGCTAAAGTCAACCTGGTAAGAAGGGAATGACCTTGGGTAGCTTGATTGTTTGGGGAAACGTGCGGGTGTAAGGGAACGTGGAGTTGCACACCGAGGGCACTCTTTCATGAGCACTAGGGATAAAGGGAATTCCAGGACGCAAGTACAGGTTGCTCATATCCCTGTCCTAGCCGTGACGCGAATCCAGTGAATGCATATGGGCCGGGCTAAACCGCAAAAGTGCTGTGTACGAGAATTTTACCAGTATGGTCGAGGACTTGGGCTCGGCGCATGCACGCAAAATTGACGCAGTTGATGCCAAGGATCTGGCACCTAGGGCAGCTGAGAGAGAGTGCGTGCGGAAGGGGCAGGGTGTGTGGAAGGTGAATGTGTATTTTGAGATAGATTCATTCGAGATTGCATGGATAGAATTCAGGATATTGCATGGCATTGTAGCATTACGCTACGCACCTACCATATACGCCGGCCCACACATGCAGACCTTACGTATTGCTGGTATATTAGAAATTCTAGAGTGAAGGGCAAATAATAGCACACTTTTCATCCAAGTATTATTGAATCTACATTTTAATTCCTTGGCTTGGTGCGTGTTCCAGCAAGGCCACGCACCAAGCTGGAAGAACTGTGAAGTGTGTGTCTTGGGAGATCTCCCATAACAATAACGGAAAACCAAAGGTGCGACAGCGGATTACAAAGCGCTCTTAACTTGCATGTCTTCTTTACCAAAGATCTAGGCATATGCCGTAACTTCAATTCTAGATCTGTGCGTGCACTGACCAGTGCATGCACCGATTGGTGCGTGCTGTGACCGGGGCGTGATGCAAATGGTGCACGACCCGACCGGGGGTAAAATTCATGGCAATTGCCGTGCTCATTATGAAGATGGAACCCAAGTTGGTAATGCACCAACGTCCGGCGCTCAGGTATTCGCTGCAACCTGAGTCGTAGTGTTGGTATGTTGGCCGGGTGTTTTCCCACCTCACCACAAATGTGAAAACAAAGTCGGGCCAGCTGGGGGAAAGCGCATGCGTGTGGTGTATTGGAGCTATTGAAGGCAAAGGTTCATGGACGGTGTTTATTCCGCAGCCGAACGGGCGAGCTGGAAACTGCAGGAAGCGTTGAACGGATCCTTCCGCACATTCCTCTGCCACCTCATCAGCTATCACTCATTTTCCCCTACTGCCAATATCTTACCTCGGCGGCCCCGCAGACTTTTGCGCCTCACGCTGTGATGGAGGTGCCCCCGGAGACATGCATCTTCAAACCTCTAGGGATAGGTGAGAGCATACCACTGGCCGCCATAGTAGCGCTTGGTCCCGAAGACCAAAGTTCAATGGCCCCTGAGAAAACGGGATGGAGCTTCGTGAAGCCCTTCTGTCCTTTGCGGGCAATAAGTTCAGCAGAGAACCCATTCCGCTCCAGCGCCCCTTATCATGTTCGTGCTCTCTTTTCTGCAACATCATCTGTTCGCGTTAAATGAACCTGCCCTACCCCGTCCTGCTCGTGTCTGTTCTGGGTATTAATTGGTCTGCGGCCTACCCATGCAGCTGGTATCGCCGTTGTGGCACTGCCAGATGGAGAGTTGCGTGTCTACAGCGCACGGGACGCTAGCACCACCTTCTCGGACCGGACGCACACCTCAACCATCACCGCGATAGTGGGTGCAAGCGGGGAGGGCCGGGGCTGGGATTTTACCTGAGAATTGCCGCAAAGTGGTTATCATGGAACCGGTGCGGTCGGAGGGGTGGTGGGTTGTGCAGGTTGTTCATGGGTTTGTGCAGGTTGGAGTTGTCGAGGAGAGTAAGGGGGCAATCGATGCATAGCTGAATTCGGATGGGGTTTAGGGTCTCTGTCAATGGGATAAACTGAGGTGAAGAGGTCTTACGGACGTTTGGCCGTGCGAGTAAATGCAGTCGTCAGCATGGTGTGGTGACCAGCAGCTCTCCCTACCGCATCCGAGAAACCGCATCCGGGTTCTGGGATACAAAGGAGGCATCGTCAGCCGCCCAGCAAACGCCAAGAATCGTGTTCACCGCAAATATATATTTGCGTTAATTATCTTTCCGTGGCAGCGTCCATCCACTGACAGCAGAGCCGAAACCTCCTGCGCACGCACACAAGCTGTCGGAGCATGTTTTCCTCACTGGCCCCTCTGCCGCGCCACGCCCCACTGGCTCCCAACAGGAAGCCGGCCTGGTGGTGTCTACCAGTGGTCGCCTCCTGGCTGCTGCCTCCCGCACCACCCTCTCTCTGCACGAGGTGGACATCAAGACATGTGAGCTCACGCTGCTGGCATCGGTGGGTGGACTGCAGGCGGGATGGGTAGGGAGAGGCTGATATTTAATACTGCGTGCCGGTTCTGGCTGCCGGCTGCTGGGTCATGCCCGGTTGCGTCGTAAACTTCTGCAGTTAAGCTACGGGGTACATGAGCTGCCTTGGACTCTGCTCTTGTGCTACTTCGCTCCGTACATTGGCGTGATGTGCTATTTCGTGATGTTCCTGTCGCGCCATGGTGAGATTTTCCCCACGTTTCACGCGCGCAGATCGCGCTGCCCACGGACCCGGACGATACCTCCGCACCTGTGCGGCTGTATTGGTCAGATACGCTGGGTCACCTGGCGGTGTGCTACGGATCCGGGGCGGTGGCGCTATACGGTGTATCGCTGCCAGCGCCGAATGTGTCACGGGATGGGCTGGAGGTGCTGATGGTGATGCACCTGCACAATTTTGGGACAACCCGGCTACGTGAGCTCATGAGAATACCGCTGGCAGCCGTCAAGGGTGCGGGACAAGGGGTCCGGTGCAGGGGGGGTGATCGGGTGATTTTCCTGTGGATCGATTTGAACCAGGGGGCAGAGGAACCGTGGGCAAGAGCAGGCCAGTGACCACGGGTGGCTAGGGGGAGACGTTTAGGAGCAAACAACTTGGGTCTGCTCCCATCATGTGCTCTCCATACCTCCTCCATACCGCGCATCACCTCTGCCCACCTTTGGTGCCGCGAGCTTGCTGAAACTACTTTGCAGCTGCTCCCTGTCACTGATCATCATAGCCTCCGACGAGGCCTTATGCAAGCGGGCGCTTCGCGTGAACTCTATCAATATATTTTTCTGCAGTCACTCCGATGCCGTCTTCCGGCCTATCTACTCATGTTTTCACCGTTGGACTGTTGGATCCATCACATGGAGCTCCCTCTCTCTGCCTTCCGCAGCATTTTGCCTGGGTAGTGCTTGCGTTGGCCGAAGCCAGTTGGTGTGGCAGCAGCAGCACCGCCCGGATAAGGGGGCGCATGCAGACCGTTACCACAAGGTGAGGCAGAAGGCAATGACTGCGGGAACCAAACCAGGTAACGGTTTTCTCATGTATGTACCACTGTCGCTGCAACAAGAGAGAGTTGGCGCGGGGTGCTTACGGGTCAAGGATGATAGTTGTTACGTCCTTTGACGTGTGAGCTCCAGCTTAAGGAAGGAGGAATGACAACGTGTTGGGTGTAGGTGGCTCAGCAGCTGTCATTGTCGCGGTCCCGTTTCGTCAAGGTTACGGCGAAGGTTCCGGTGAACTGATGGAGAAATATATGTAGGAGACGGAGCAGAAGGCGGATAGGTGGAGGACGGTAGATGGTGGTGCTGATTTACACCGATTCGCTGTTGGCATGACGGTGGCAGCGGTACGCACAAGCGCAATCGTTCGCGGTTGCCAATAAACCGGCGAACAGCGTGCATCCGTCTTCCCTAAGACTTTCCTAATGTCCACCTTCCACCCTTCGCCAACGCAGAGCGCCCGTGGTGCGTATGTTTGGTGGGAGGGCGCCAGCCGCCTGCTGCTGATTGATATCGCCGCAGCCACCGCCACTGCTACGGACTCCACAATCCGCCCGTCCCCTGTCAATGCCACTAACGGCACTCCGGACGTGGAGCCCGCATCTGGGGCCGCGGCCATGAAGTCCAGCACTGGCAAAACTGTCAGCACTCGCGGCGGTGGCGGCATCCCGACGGGGCCGCCGCCATCTCAAACTGACTTGTCAGTTGCTTTATCGAGCCCTGTCACTGCGTCCGCACCTCCGCCGGGCGAGCCTGCCGGACCGCCGCGGACACCGCAGGTTGCACCGCTGATGCGGGATTGGTTGCTGCCTTACAACATCACAGCAGCAGCGGCAACAGGGGATCGGAAGACGCTAGCGTGGGGCCTGGCTGACGGGTCAGTGGTACTGTGGGACGACCGGGCGGGCTGTGCAACCAAGGTGCTGCCGCGGCTGCGAGGCGCCATAACGGCATTGGCCTGGGTTAATGGTGTGGCGCACAAGCTCATGTGCACTTCCGCTGAGGGTGATATCTTCATCGCAGATATTATCAAGCCCGAGGACAGTAGCCAGAAGCCACACGAGTTCCCGCAAGCTATCCACGCCATCCACTTCCTGGCAAATGAGCCCTTCGCGCTGTGCGTTTGCCGAGGGCACACCTCCTCCGAAGGGGAGTTGGCAGCAGGCAAGACTGGTGCTTCGAGCGGCAGCGGGGAGGGCAGCGGAGGCCTAGAAAGCCTCGGCGGTAGCGGCGGTGGCGGCGGCGCCAACGTACTGGGGGCCAAGGCTGTCCGGCCCCGGATTATCTGGTACAATGTACTCGAGGAGAAGCCGGTAGCGGAGTTGATGGGGCCGCAGGCGGGTCAAAGCTTCGGCTTGGCATGCTGTGTACCGCCGCCGCCGCCACCGTCACCTCCAACCCCACCACCGGAAGCAGCGATGATGCCAACAAGCTCTGCTGCCGGCTCACAAGCGGCCAGCAGGTCTGGCACGCCGGAGCCGGGCGCCGCACCAGCATCGCTTGGTAATGGCAGCTCGCCTGGCGTGCGTCAGGCAGTGCTGGCGGCTGTGGCGGCTATGGGCGCCAACGTACAGTTAGGTCCGCGGCTTGTCCCTGTGCCGCTGTCTATCCCAGCGGGACATGTGGTGTCTTACCCGGCACTAGCGGTCACAGACACCTACCTGGTAGTGGGTGGTGACTTAGTGGACAAGATAGTCCATTCCAACTTCGCGGACGCGGATGCGGTGCCACAGCGCGTGCTCCTGCTGTACATGTACAAAGTGGACGCGCTGCTGAGGCATCTCCTCCCGGATGATGAGGCGCATTCCAGGCAAGGAGGCGAGAGGCGCGATAAGGGAGGAGTGTTGATAGCAAGTATTCATCGTCGTCACCGTCATCTGGGAGGCTTTTCACGGTCGTCTCGCTGCCACCGTGTATAGGCTTGCCTGGCTTCGTCGCTCGTCGTCCCCCACCGGCACCCTTTCCTCCCGTCCCTTTTTATCGCAGGTTGGGTCGTGTTGTCCTGGACCGCCTATTGGCGGACTTGGAGGCGCCCAAGGTCAACAAGCGCAAGGGTGCGCGCCGGGGGAGTTTCTTTCCTTGTCCAAAACTAAGAAGGCTCTCCGTTGTACCACTTAAGCCGAATGGTTATGCGTGCGGCTATATTCTTACTATCGATAACTTCAACAGGGCAGTCAATGGTACCGAGAGCCGGCTTTTGAGGCCTCGCCATGGACCCGGTGGTTTGCCGTTGACTAAGGCTAGTCGCATACACCAGGCCCAACACCATAGGACCAACAGCCCAGTGCGTTTCGTCGGTTTATTTTTGGCACCTTAGTGGCCATCAATCCCATGCAGACCGGATTATGTTATATTACACCCCAAAGGCTTGCAGCCTTCCCTCATCCCGCATACCTCGTGCGTCCATGAACTCGAACATTCGCTTTCGCCTCCGCTATTCCGGTCAGGGAAGCGCGTGACTCTCGATGTGGAGGATCCGGACACGCCCAAGTTGCCGTCCTCCATGCGCAAGCCCGACCCCTTTGAGTCGGGCGCCCCCCGACCCGCGGGTCGCTCAGCAAACCGTCACATCACCTTTGGTTCCACCCCCGAGGAGCTTTTTGATGATGCCCGCAAGGTGCCGAAGGAGACTAAGGTGTTCCCCAAGGAGACGAAAAAGGGCCTTAAGATGGGGCCCGAGGATCCCGTGCTCGCTAACAAAGACCGACGGGTGAGCAGAGGAGCATGAATTGGGTATCGATTGACCATATATGCACACATATTTAAGGCGCCGCCATTTAGAAAAGATGCCTACCTGCGCGAAAGGCATATAAAGCGATCCGCATTGCGATGGATGGGGTCTATTCCCTATTGCCGGGTATTTGTGGTAGCGATGGCCGGCGCCGGCGGTTGGCCACTGGTCATGAACGGGTTGGTGCTTTGCAGGCGGCATGCAGTAGCCCTGGATTGGGAAGGGACGCGGCCCGGTTCCTGCAGCACAATTCTGAGGTTGCCCCTCCAGACCGGCTTGCGGCTTAGTGATCTGTGCGTATCCTGGGCATGCCTTGTCACATCGGGAAGTAAGCATATCAGGGCTTGTGTGCATGGCGAGGGGATAATACTACTAGCGCGTGTGTGTTATGGTTTACCTTAGTAAATTGATTGATTGGGAGTCCTCTGTTGTCGCTGTGCAAAACCTTAAATGACTGTAGTCGCAACCGCATACCCAACCTACTACCTGGATGTCGTCTTGCTTTTCCTTTCCTCCCGCCTTGTCCAGGGCCCTGATGGCAAGCCCCGCCTTGCTCCTTTAGGGCTGGAGAAGGCCCGGGAGGCTCCACCACCCTTTGCGGAGCGTAGCCAGTCCCCTCCTTGGCACCATACCAACCCCCTGGCCCGCATTCACCCGGATTGGGAAGAGGCACCTGTGCTCATTCGCATAATGGAACGCATTGGCTCAAAGGGTGGTGGCCGCAAGCGTCGCGACAAGCGCCTGGATACGTTGACAGGGGAATTGATGGCCAAGTTCTCCAAGGAGGCAGGTGCCAAGCCAAACCTACTCGTTACGTGAGGCAAGCGTGGAGTCCCATGCGACAAACGTACATCGGAAGAGCATGCTCATTGTTGCTGCCGTAATGGCCATCGAAATTGCATGGCTTGGGATATGGCCCCCTGCGCAGCGGAGGCCGATAATCTTGTACTGATGCCAGACGTGAGACTTAATGAGATTGGAGGCCTTGCTGGAAGGGGTTTGGGCTTGTGGACTCCGTCTCCACCCAATGCACGGAGCAAGCCATGAAGCCCTTCCACCGTTCCCCTGGTCTTGCTGAATCTATGTAGTTACGGACCAGGTGTTAATGCGGACATGCTGTTGGTGTAAGTTTTCGCTGCATGTCAAATTAAGGGCTATTTGGCCACATTTGTCCTGGGCGAGGAGCAGGTGTGGTGACCCCTAGGAGGTTGCCAAGCGTGTCGGCGAGCAAACAGGAAAAGGCGTGTTCTGACAAGATGACGAGCGTAAATGTCCCGTCAGCTCTTCACGACGGCTCCTTGTTAAAAAACAAGTTAGATGTCAACTAAAATTAGCTACACTCAGTACTGTTTTCCATTTTCCCTGTACTCGGGGAGCCTGCGTCTGTCACTTCCGAAAATTGGGACAAACCATCCAAGCAATCTTCCGAGGTGGGAAAGCACATGGAACAACGGTTTAAGAAAAGAATGGGTACTGGCTAGTCGTTCGTACGTGCCGCTACAGCTGTATGGTCAGCTCTCTACGGGCGCAACTTAGAGCCAGATCCGCGTCTAAGGCATGATCCGAACTGCAACTACCACTTATTACAGATGTAAGACTTTAGTATGGCTCGGCTCTGCCCGTTGGCCTGCAGGCTCGGCCGATCCAGTTGGACGCCTATCGAAATAAGTACATAAGCTTATCCTTTCGACGGTGTGGGTCGAAATGCACCAGACAGCCTGATGAAGTTTTGCCTACTGCTTCGTACGCAAGCTGCGCAGGCTATCCTGATTATATTAATATGGGCTGCAGGACATGTACTGTCCAACGCGCAGATAGCACGCCAGGATTGCAACGCACGCAAAAGTTGCTCCATCTCTGCTCTTGACGAGTCCCCCAAAACTTTCCGTCGCACAACTACGCGCCATGGCCCCACTCCGCAGCATGGAAACAGCAAGTTGCATGTCAGTTGTAGCAGATCATGGGTATTCTCTCAACAAGCAAACCGAGGAAGACATACACAAGCCGACGGACCACAGATATAGTTGATGCTAGCAGCCTATCTGCAACGCCGCCAACGAGAGCAGTGAAACTTGTCCCATTCCAGCGGCGTCGCGATTTAACCTCTCCAGAACCATAGCATGGCCCCTAAGCCGAAGACTTCTCCGCCACAGCTGCCTCATAGATCCGATATGCCGCCAACCAGCAGGTGCAGTTGCCAATAACCGTGAGGGCGGACTGGCAGGGCAGCGAGGGGCCAAACCATTGGTTGAGGGTTACGCGTCATCCGTATGTTTCCATTTATACTGCTGCTAGCAGTGATTAGCCACTCCCGTCAAGAGCTTCCCTGTTGGCGACAAGCTAGCTAGCATCTCACATGTGTGACGGTATTGGCGTACGAGCGCAGCACGATAAGCCCATGTTCGCAACACGCAATGAGCGCATGATGGCGGGTCAAGGTAACAAAGGCATAACGAGACGTCGCATCCTCAACGGCATGCACTTCACAAAATTTCAAAGGCCTGGCAAATGAAACAAGGCAGAGGGACACGGGGATCTTAAAACCGTTAGCGACCGTCCGCACCACGATCGTTACGCAGTTCACCCTGAAACGCATGCACCAACTGTTGGTTTCCATGCTTCATGCGTTCACAAATTACTATGGCCCTCCAGCGGGTGTGAGGCCGCTGCTCACCGGCATTTTATCATCTTAACCAACGCGCTAGTCAGTCCCCTGCTCCTTACATAGCACCTCTAAACAAAGCAACCCACACCAGATCCCAACCCAAGAAGTTCAGAACCCAAAGCCGTAACTCGCCAACCCCTTTCACCTGAGCTGTTTCACAATTACATGGCATTCAAGCCCAAAGGATATTTGTACCGAGGAAAAATCGAACCCATTTCCTAATATCTCCTTTAATCTGCATCCACCCTACCTGCACAACCACCAGAAACTCCAGATCTGGGGAGTTGTAGAAGAAGTGCCAGGTGCAGGCCGCCATAGCGGACCCCAGGCTCGGTACCATGCCCCATGCCATGCCCTTCCATCGCGGGTTACCGCTGGCTTCCGCATATTTCCACATAAGGCCCATCGCCGTGACCCACTCCAGCACGGAAGACACGCTGTGGTCCCAGGACCGATTCGAGCAAACCAGAATGGAAAAGCACGAGGCGAGGCAGTCAGGCGAAGATAACCCGATCGGGTGGAAAGTGAGAACTCTGTGGCTTCAAGACAGCATCGCGGTTTGTGCTATTCCCAAGCCCCCAAAACTTTCTGCCCCAAATACTTACCACATGAGTTAGGGCAGAGAGTGCATTGGGAGCCCACGCAGAAGGAAAAAGAAGCCTTCGAGGCCGCGGCGTGGGTTTGCACATGCAGCTTATGATGCAGTTTACAACTGCAGTGACAGTGTTGGGTAAACAACGGAAGCCGGGGCCCCAACGCCCGCAACCGCGAACCTACGAACCGATAAAACCCTGGCTACTGTTACAGCTTCCGAGACCCTCATCTAAATCTTGTACATGACTGGTTAGTTCCCCTGCTTATGACCAAGGTGGACCTGCAAATGAGGCCGCGAAACTCCGTTCCCAGCAATAATACACCTTACCCCATCTTACTGTATGGCCCAGGTAGGCAAGGAAAGTGCATTCCCCGGCTCCGTGTGCAGCTCTAGTGCTAGCGCGGCTCCAGGCACCAGCATATTGTCACAAGCGGCAACCATCAGTGCGGCACCCGCTAACAAGGACCCTTGCACAATTGGTGAGTCGCATTTTGACATGGTGCAGTTGTCGCCAGAAGATTTCACTAATGGACGAGTGCCTGACGTATGACTTCGTAACACGCACTGCGGTCGAAAGGCATGGTCTAACACACGGGTGTGCTGTAGTCCTTTACAGGCGGAGGTCTTCATCGGATGAAGTTCCAACACAAACGTGACCTTTGTCGTCGAGTGTGCGTGCAATTCTATGATGCTGCTGGGGAACGCTATTAAGCGAAAGCATCCGCGCCGTACGCCCTTTTCTGCTGCAAAAGCTCGCGTCCTTAACTGTTTTCAGTCATGCAGTGCTAAGTATACTGTGTGATGATGTAGGGCAAACCGTACCTCTTATGAATTGAGTTTTAGGTCGTGGTAAAGTTGCTGTATTGGGGCCGCTTATTATCGACAGTCGCTTGCAGCTTTGCTTCACGTTTACTTATTCGCACGTTAAATGGAAGTTGCACCTTCAGACAATGCGCTGAGCCGATTAGGCCGACGGCTGAACCAACGCATTCAATACTTCCTTGACAAAAGTTCTCCTCATGTTATTGGTCGATGGATATGCCTTCTTCTGGCACTAACTTGCTATGTGGCGCGTGTGTGGTATCTCCGAGGTGCGTCTGCTGCGGGCGACCTTGATCAGTGAATCGCGCCTCGACGCTGCAGGCTGTAACTGTAGCATTCCATGATTCTTGACATCTGTTCAGGTTTCTACATTGTTTCTTATGGATTGGGGATATACAATCTAAATTTGCTACTGGGCTTCATAACACCTCAATTTGACCCGGAGCTTGAGGGACCCGAGCTGCCGACGAAAGCTGATGAAGAATTCCGGCCGTTCGTTCGCAGATTGCCGGAGTTTAAGTTTTGGTAAGACAGTTTTGCCACATTGTGTATTTGTCATCTGCGCTCGTTGCGCTCATCCTGCTTTGGCTTGCCTGCAATGCAGGTATGCGTCAATAAAGTCAATCTTTATGGGCATGGGAATGACGTTCTTCAGCGTATTCGATGTCCCGGTTTTTTGGCCCATTCTCTTGCTATACTGGTTTCTGCTCTTCTTCGTGACTATGAAACGTCAGATCAGGCACATGATCAAGCACCGGTATCTCCCATTTACATTTGGGAAAAAGGTGTGGAGCTATGGGCTGAAGGATTCGGGGTTGGACGTGGCGTACGTGACGTACGATTGGCATGCGTTGTCGATACGTGAATCGGTTCATTGAGTACGGGTGTAGATGGGTGATCCGCGTGTATCTTCATTTCTAGAATCGAATTGGGGGTGGGATGGAGTAGTGCTCGTCACTGACAGCGAAAGGGCTGCCTCATATCGCTGTTGTGTTTGGCGCATTGCATACCTCAGGATATTTCACCGGGCCGCATAGCTGCAGATATCCACTTGAATTCCTGCGCCACTGGCGTGCCATGGCTGCACCGTGCTCGAGCATTGATCGGCTTCACAAAGTCACATCAGAACTGAACCAACGACGCACAACCGCTAACACACCGATGCCACTCAATTGGGCTGAATGTCTGGTGCATGCCCTTTTTTGCGGCCTTGCAGAAATACGGAAAGGGTCCCATCGCAAAGGACTCGAAATGATGACGTTGACGGGAGCAGCTTTTATGCAGCGGTCGCAAGTGCACGGGGGGCACGTGTGCATTTGTGGGTCAGCGATTCTGCTCCTCCAAATGGGGACCACAAATAGGACTACTTGTCTGAGTTTTAGAAGGATTGGTGGGTCACCAACAGCGATTCCGCTTTGTATCGTGAATTGCCAGGTCATTTAGGCAAGGCCCTCCCTTTCTAGGAGGTCCAGCGCTGCGGTCTCGCATTCGGTGTTGTGGATAGTGGCAGCACGTTCTTGAACGGGATAAGCTAGGACGGCTCTGCATTCGGTGGTTGCCAGGCCATCTTGGTTACTCGACGGCGCGTGTGTCAGAAGGAGGAATGGTATCTTTCCGGCGAGTGCCTGCCTAGCTAGAGACACCGATTGAAAATCGCAACGACCACTGAGGACTACTGAAATTAGCTTGGAAATGGGACAACAACGAGAGGCTGGTTAGGCCGCACGATGGATAAAACGCGACAAGTCTATTACTTCGCGCCGGGGGCAACGCTGTCGTCCAATTAGTCGGAAGGTCGGCAACCTGTCCAGCAAAACTCCATGCTATCAGGGCCGAGCCAGACGCTCCTCCGAACGTTTTTGTAGATGCCACAAGCGTATTTTCTCGAAATTATAGGTCGTTGTTTCACGTGGAGGAACGTTCCTCACGGGACTGCGCTCCTGGGCTCTCCTAAGCCCAGCCATATGTTATTACGAAACTTGATGCATATAGTATAGCATACAAATCCATGTTACCAGCGTCTGAAGGCTTAGCCACGAGCTGACTCGCGCAAATAAAAGCAGTTTTCCGTACGAATGATTTAGTTTTCATTTTCAAACCTCCTCATTATCCTTATCCGCAATTACCAGCATCCATAGCTTTGTTTTTATGGCACGATGCTTACATAACTTACGGACCTAGCAACAGTCAACCCTGGTCAATGTCAGCTAGCACTGACCCAGTAAGTCTGACACATGCACATATATTCGTCAAGGAAAACATCCTGTTAAGCAAAGTTTGTTCGAACATGTCGTTTTTATGCAGTTGAACAATGCGGTCGAGGAGCTTCTAGCACGAACGGATACCTTATTGAGGTCTTCGGCCGGAGGAGACCGCACCCCATCAGAAAATGGTCGTTCAGAACGGAACAGTCTTCGCCCATCATTGCTCAGTAGGTGTGTTGAAATGCGGAGGAAGTGAATTACAGCTATGTGCCCAGCCGAACTGGAAGAAGCCCCCATCCTCTCTTGCACCGACAGCAGGGGCCGAGGGAGCATGTCGTCATTGCACAGTAGCACAGAAATGGACGGCAGTGAACCTCTGCTGGAGGCGGCCGCTCGCTTACGGGGCTCCCTTGACGGGGCGAGTCGTAAGCTCACCATGCTCAAGTCCAGGGCACCGGGGCTAAATGGAACTCAGGGTGCCGACATTTTGCAGAAAGCTACGCAGATTGATATTGAAAACGAGACTCTCACACCACGCCTTATGCATAAGATGGTAGGTCAGGAATATGTCGTACACACTCAACGAAGAGCACTACAAGCTTACGACTTGTGGCAAATTTCTTGTCCAAGTAGCTGACGAGAGATTTCAGCAGCTGGGATTAAGCAGGCGATTAAAATAACCCGAAACCATCCCTTGCACGTGCCATCTTTTCCTACACAGGGCCGCCCGCCGCTGTCATTCGTTCTGACGGAGCCCATCTCAACGAGCACAGCCCAGAGCGGACCCACCTCGTTGAATTTCAGCTTGCCCGGTGGACCGAAGGACGATGACCGCACATACAACAGTTTCGGAGGTCTGCAGGATATGGTGTCCACGATCGACTCGTTCACGGTGCCCGTCAGCCCAAAGCCACTAGCTGTTACAGGCGCCGCGCAAGGCAGTCACCTAAACTTTAGTACAGGTGCGCTCGCGGGGTGTAGTGTACAAGGCGCAGGAGCCAGCAAGGAGTTTATTACAAGAACGCTTGATGACGTGCCATGAGAATGACGTTACCTAAACTTATGCTTGCAAGGTTGTATTGTTTTGGCCAACTCGGCGATTGTCTTCATGGCCCATATTTTAGGTTCAACGGCAGCGATAGCGCTAGACACAAAACCGCCTGCTGCGAAGATGCGGTCACCCAGTCGACTTGGCTCTCCTGCAATGTCGCCGCGATCACCTCTCCACAAGAGCATGACTGGGGGACCAACAACCCTCAGCGTGAAACCCTCAAGGCGGGCACAGCTCCAAGCGCTGCTTAGCAGGGATCTCGCACAGCCACAGGACGTCATAAAGTAGGTGGGGCCAAACCTGGAAGAGATGGACGCCTCATAGCCAGGCAGTCAGGGTTGCAGCCATTTGACCTCTGGGAGGTGACGGTGGCTCCCTAAGTAACGGCATAGGACCTGGATGTTAACTTTTAACGTGATGTTTTTGCAGGTAATGGCCTGCATTGAAGTCTGGGAAGATTTTCCATATCACAGTCAGCATATAGGTCCTTATAGGCTAACATCCATAAGAAGTGATTTGGAAGCCTATGGGAATACGGGAGCGCAGGAGTGTCATATCTTCACTATGCAATCAAACAGTAAGTTTCGCCCCTTTGGAAACAGGTTTAAAGCGGAGGTGAAGAGCCCGATTCAGCCGGCCGTTAGCGTGGCGCGGCTCGCCGGGGACCTGCAGGAGAAATTTGACAGGGTCAGCCGCAAGCTGAAGAACTGGGATATAATCGAATCCACAGCGACCGAGGTATGCACCGATGCATGCAGCAACGCATATGGCAATTATAATAGGTCGCTAGTTACAAAAAAGGATGGAGAGGAAGCATCAGTCATCCTAGCTGCTGCCCAACAGAGTTTGCGTCCCTCACCGCTTCGCAGACGTAACAATTTCAGCCTTTGCCCGTACCACCCCTTGCAGCGCTTCAATGCCGCTATGGACGCAGCTCTGGAGGCCGTTTTCTCACGCGTGAACCTCGCGTGGCCGTCAGGGGCCACAGCTGGTGGCGCGTCGGATAGCTCAGCTGACATCCCGTCAACTAGCGCTCACAATCCCCTACCGTCACGCACTTGCAGCAGGCGAAGGTTCACGACGAACGCACAGCGGGAGGGCCCAGAGGAAAAGGACGCTGAAAACTCATCGCAGTGGCACCGGCAAAACAGATACGGAATGGCCTGCAGTCGCCGCACCGACGATAGCAACAATGGGTCGCCTTCATCATCGTCCTCACAGCGGTATGCTTGGGAGGACATGCCTTCTACTACCACCGATGCGGAAGGCGAAGGAAGCGGAGGCAGCATGCAGCATAGAGGTAGCAAAGCAAGGCGGACTCGCAGTGCGGGCGTGACAAGAGGCGCATTATCGGGGCAGCGTTGTGACAGCCGACATGGGAAGGGCCGTCCTGGCACTTCAGGCATGGACCATGACGTGGGCAACAGGCATGCCTCAACGCGGATAGATGCAGAACGCAAGAGCCAGCGCATCCACCCGGCCACTGACAAATCATCCAGGGAGGCGACTGGGGACTATCACCTGCTATACGCCCCAGCCATTACCCATTTTGGGCCGAACAATGCGCAACCTACAACTTCCGCGCATCCCGTTATCCCCTCGCAGCTTCAAACCCCGGTGTCAGCGTCGGCACCCGCTGCTGGGATATGGCCTGGATTTCCGTTGTCCAATTCACGAGCTCTATTCGGGCATTTGCAACCACCCTACGCGCCCTCGCTGTCCGCGCACTCTGCTTCCATTGGACCGGGCTACCAGCTGCATCTTGCAGTTCCCACAGTACCGACATGCTTCAATGGAGCGCAGTACTACAACACCACAGCTGCTGCCATTCCTGGGATGTCGGCAACGGTTGTGGGCTCCAAAGCAGCAGCGGATATGCAGCAGACAGCCAACAGATACCAACCAAGCGTGGACGTCCCCGGATTGTTCCCGTTTGCATCGCTGGGATCCTGTGGGCTGATGTACAATGGCTTGGGATCGGCTATAAATAATGTGCATAGTGCCAAGTCAGCCGCAGGCGTGAACGATAACTCCACTCTGGTGTACTGGCGCGAGCATGGGCCGAACTCGCCTGCAGTTTCGTTCCTGGCGCCAAGCGCATTAACCAGCAAGAACGGTCCGCCTACAGTGGCAGCTCCTGAGCATTCTGCATCGGCCTCGACGACGGCTTTGCATAGCAACTGGCCGGCACCATCATCGCACAGCACGGTCCAAATCCCATTACACATGGCACCGGAAAGCACAGCCGGCCCAACGACCATGCCAGCAGGTGTCGATGCGCGAGAGGTCCGCAATGACATGTTTCCTTTTGCCTCAAGGTCAGCATCCGGCCCTGCGATGGGGCTTGCAGGGCCTGCTGCACAAGGACTGGCTTATGCTAGAACCAGAGAATTCATCGGGAGCACGAGCTTACATGGGCTGCCACAAATAGCAAGTGGGCACACGGTTACATTCAATGGTACAGCACCTGGCGGGCATGAACAAGAACGCTTTGCGGCAGGCCAACACTTGCAATATTCGGCCATGTAAGGCCTCTGAGAAGAAACTCCATAACCGTGCTAGGACGTAGTCAATATGAGTTAGCCTACGGTGGCAAATGTAATATCCGTCAAGCCGCACGCTATCTTGGTTCCATTAATCCTTAATCAGGCCATCTACAAAACTCACAACTTCCACAGATTGTCGGTGTGTTGCACAGCCAAATGGTTTCCATGCTACTTCTACAGACCGCAAAAATTACTTCACACACTTTTCCCTAGCCCGGCTGTAAGTCAGCATCTGCTCAGCCTCATCGCTTCAGTTTGTTAATGGTCTGCTGCAGCTGCTCACTGGCGCTGCTGGAGCTGTGGATAAGCAGAAGTCAAGAAGCTAGCCAAAAAGGGGCTGTTCGAAGAAACCTTCTCGACGGCACGCTGCTTATTATAGTAGGGCTCCAGGACCTCCGTCAACTGCATTGTGCAGAGGCCAATGGAATTGATTATAACATTGCTACCTCGAGGAACATCGACGTGCTCCACTAACTGTTTTTGCATCGGTTGACATTGGAACCAGGGGGTTATATGCGGGACTTACCACATGGTGCCGCTGCTTGTGCATAAGGAGGTAGGTCTGCAGAAGGGAACACGGATATAATGCATCAGGACAAAACCCACGCGTAACAAGCGGAGACCACACAAACACATACCTCGATCTCCTCGCGCCCCTTAAAGATAAGCAAGTCCACGACCTGAACCAAGCAGCCGGAAATGTTACAGCATACAGCACATCTTTTCATACCCTCAATGCAGTCGCTTACCCGTCCATCCTTCACGTCCTTGTACTCCTTGAACCGGTCCTTAACAATAGCCCTTAGCTCCCGCAATGAAACCATCTCCTCCATTTTATGGAGACGCTGAATAAACGGCAAGCATCGGCAAATCTGCATTGGAACGCGAGCAGCGACTTAGTTTCGCAATGCGGACTTACTAAGTCGATGACTGGCCCAAGGCGGCTGCATTCTTTCACTATGTCAACGCTATGTCCCACCTCAACGTAGAAGCTCCGCGCAGCGCCCCCAAAAAGTCTATCCTTCTGCTGGACGGCAACCACTTGTTTTGCGAGCCGCGACGCCATACCGAAGGAAGTTTAACAAGTCTTATGCCCTTCTTAAACCGCTCCCTTTGGGATAATGGCAGCAGTGTGACTATACGCGACAATAAGCCTTACACCATGCAGAAATATCCGTACCCGAAATCTGCAATCAGTGACGAGTTGCTCGGATTTCAGCATGAGGGAACTAATTGTTTTGGGCAGAGGAGCGCAACTTTGCTGTCGTAGTACGGCGGTACACGCATAATCGCCCGCATTTATCGTCCATCTGCACCTGGGTATACTTTTATTGCTTCTTAGGAAGCAATTTAAATACGGTGATTGTTGCCTGCTCACGATGCCGTCGAAATGGAATACTGAGCCAAATGCGGCCGCAGCCGTAGTCGGCCCGGTTATTAGGACTAGAACAGCTGTGGATCTGCTTCTTTGGAATGCGGCATGCGTTATACTGTCGGTGGTAATTATTACGTACAGGTGCGGTCATTTCCCGCCATCAACACTGGGGCCTGTTGGCATGTCAATTACATACCATTATGCTCTACTCGCAGACACTTTTTGTTGTTCCTCCTACCAACATCATGGTGGCTTCGCACAGTTTTCGGTGGGTTTGTCGTAGAGGAGGCCGCCGTTGGCTTAGGTCAAACGGGGGAATTAACGAAAGCAGCAAGGTGTCAGCGCTGCCTGCGTACTGAAGCTGAACGCACCGAAATACTGCCGGTTTGTGCAGGTCTGGTGCCCTGGCTCATTATAGTGTACTGCGGCATCTATGCTTTCAGCGTTCTGATGAAATGGCGACGCTCACGGCAAACAGTCGTGGCGTGAGTCGGCGTGAGGGTCCCGGGTGCATACTGGTTGGGGCCCTCATTATATGATGTGGCGGGTGGCTACTCCTGTATGAGCTCGACCTCGTCGGCCACCTTGAATTGATTTCGTAACCTTTACCTCTGTACTTTGTTGCCCTTGCAGACAGGATAGCATTACTGGTAGCCGGCGGAAGCTGTACGGCTTGCCGCCGCCTCCACCAAGGTATGTGATTTCGCCTTTTTCATTCAAATACCGCTGCCGGAGAATGGGTTCTGTGTTATTCCCTTTCCGATGAGTAATATTTGGTCACAACGCCATCATTCGACATGCAATTTTAACCCAACTCCTGGCAAGTTCTTGCACAAATGTAAGCACTAGCTCCTCTGCATAGCCCTCCTTGTGGGACTACAAGAATATTTAATCTGCAGGCTGCATGTGTATCTCACTTAAGGTTTGTGGCCCGCTGGAACGCTTAGGAACGAGCCGCTGCGGCAGCGGCGGCCCTTTTCACAGCACACTGGTGAGGGAAGCAGGGCATCGCAGCTTACTCCCATTACACCACCGCAGGTTAGCGTCCGGCCCGTTACCATGATCGATTCGCCCATGCACGCCTTTTACGGGAAGTTATTCCTCAACGGTCGTGTTTTGCGTTGCAGCGATACACCTTGCCATCGGGGTCGGGCGCTGTGACCGCCCCATACAATGCCACTTTGGGTGGCCTGTCAATCGGCGGGAGCTTGCTGTGCACACCTCCAGGAGGCGCAGCCGAAGCTGGGTCCTTTCAGACACCCATGTCGGACCCTTACAGGTGGGTTTCATTTCACTCGCCATGAGCTTATGAACTATGGAGTTGGGAGGGTTCAGGTTTACCAACTCATCCGTCGCATAAAATAGACTCTGGTTTGCATTGCAGGCGGTCGCCCCAGCCGCCCATTTTCTCGCCGGGCGGGGCCGTTGTGGCGAGCCCTGAGCAGCTGTCGTATTATCTTGACAATTTAGGTGGAACTGCGTCAGCGAGCGGTGCTATTGCGAGCCCACAACCTCATGACGCAATGGCTGGACAGTTTGGAAATGTGCAGCAGACAATGCCGGCGTACGCAGCGGCGATAGATCCAGGTGATGTTTTTGGATACTAGCTTACGACTTGCCTCTGTGCGGGTCATGCAAATCGAAATATCATGTCGACACATCTAGGCTGACAGCATGCCTCTTCACATGCTGCCAGATCAAGGCATCCTGGGAGTTTTGCCTGTGGGCATGAACCCACCATCGTATCGTATGACGTGGGTGAGTGCGGGGCCGGGAGACTACTTGGACAGTACATGCACCCCGAACGCGCAGTTGCTGCTTGCAAACGAGCTTTTGAGATGCCGATTTGCAAAACAATCACGGGCGCGGATTATTTTGATTTATTGCTGAGGTCTTATTTCTGCATCCTGGGGGTGCACGCTATCAGATGCCCAAGAAAGCCACTTCTGGGGTTGCCACGGACGCACCCACGCTGAATCCGAGCTCTCCAGAGGAAGTCGAGGACTTCGTTGTGAGCGTCCTGAATGCACGTCAGGATTGGCTTGATGTCTGGACGGAGCGGCTGCGCGAGTGGCTGGCAGCACGAGTCCTCAAGCCACTGGTTGCAGCGGTCGTCAGCGCTCACGAGCCGGTCAACCTTGTAAGTTAAGGCTGGACTGTGGGCCGCATGTCTGATATGTAATTAGTATCATGGACTTTTGCACACACATGGCCTGGATGTCTGCATTACGCAAGAGGATTCCTTTTTGCGTCGCAGCTGACCTATTGAGCAGCACGATACCTTCGCGTCCCTGCTGGTTCACGTTCTCCTTGGGCGCTCGTCAACTGACCTTTCTCCTGTTTGTGCGCGTGCTTGTGCAGCTGCTGCAGCAGTTGAACCAGGCGTCGAGATTGCCACCATTGCCTGACCTCCTTACGGACTCACGCTCTGGTGGCATTGGAGACGTTGACGGGGTGGTGCGGTCGCTGCAGACGTCGCTGTCACAGCATTTGGCAACGCAGCCAGCAGCCGCAACAACATCGACGGCCAGGGATTTGCTTGCAGTGAGACGGCTTCGCACGCAGTCCTATCCGCTGACGAGGATAGGAACCATAACCGCGTTTCTTCGCCCGACTTTATTATCATAATGGGTGTAATTTCTCCGGGTCATACTGTTATGCTGTGTTAGCGGTTGACTTGAAATTACCCATTCACGATGCATCTTTGCAATCCAGGCTGTCAACCGCTATGCGGACTTGCTGGTGGTGCTACGGGGCAAGCGTCCTGTGGACATTCTCCCTCCGTCAAACACGGCGTATGTGTGGACTCGCATACAGCAGCTGGCGGAGTCGTCCTGCTTAAAGGAGTTCACGTGGAATGGTGGCGCGGCGTACGCTGGGCGACCCTGGTCCGCTGACCAACTGCCCAACGATAGCGCTCTGATCTTATACCTGTTTGCAGCATACCTGGATGCTCCTGGTTGGCAATTCACTGCACCTCCGAATACGCAGGCTGAGGGGTAAGCAGTCCAGGGTGAACCCTGGGGCATCTCACAAGGTGTTTGCCTTAGTAGTAAATGCCTGGCAATTTTCCATGCTGAGGGCGCGGGCCTAATCTTTTTAGCATTTAGCTGCAAGGCTGTGCTGCATTTGAAACATATATATTATGCAATATATCTGTACTTGTAATGCCATTGGGCCCTTCCGCCTGCAGTGGGACACAGGCCCTGTACTTAGGGTCTCTGCCCGCTGGAGCCCGCAGCTCTTCTGCCTGCAGCGCCATCTTGACGTTTCGGCCTGAGCGGCACGGCAAGGACATGGATGCGCTACTCGCGCTTCAGCTGCAGAGCAACAGCCCTTACTTCTGCTACCTTGCGGCTGGCAGGCTCATGGTCTTGGCCAACTGGTACCAGTATGTGGGTGTGTTCCACGCGATCGTCTTTTTCCTACGATACCACAAGGTATGAATTTGCGACTTCAGTGTCCATTGCGGGCGCTCCCGTTGGGGCTTGTGCAAGCTGTCATCCTGATGCTGTTGTTATGTTCCTTATCAATGCCAATATTACCAGCATGGATCTGTATGAGAATGTGGTGTGGTTAACCCTCTTGCGTATAACCGGGTGCATGCAATACAGGTGAGCTACAATGGAACTATCGGACGGCAACACATGGAAGACCCAGATCTGGCACTTGATGCTATAGTTCAGGCCCCCCCAGTGGGGGCGATGGTGTCACTAGGCGGCAGGTTATTCGGTGGCATGGGATGGTTTGTGTGAGCTGTGCGATCGGAGTAGGAGTCGTGTGTACGGACGTTTTGGTTTTTTATTTTTAGTGGTAGTTACGGCATATGTTACAGAAAACTTCTGATCATAAAAGTAAATGCTAGGGCGCTGGGCCGTTAGTGTGTTACACAGCGTAAACTTCGATAGTTGAGTAGTTTAAGGTTTTACAGGGATACCAGCAACCATGAATGTTACCAACCATGAACCGTGAGTGTTTTAACTTGACACCTGAGTTTTGTGATGCTGTCGTCACCAGTATTACTTCATAACTGGTGTGTCGTACGTTGACTACAATAGGCCACCCGAGAACGTGAAACCCCTCACCGTCCGAATGGCCAGGAATCGTTGCGTTATGAGTACGATTTGGAAGCAAAACAGTCCTATGGCACCAGAAAAGGGGTAACACATTACACAGGCGGGTACGGGAAGGGGTAGCGGTTACAGACTTTCTCAATAATAACGGTAAACACTGCACCCATAAGAGCTATTTGCTCATAGATGCTTGTTGGTTCAGTTTTGTTCGTTAATATAGGCAAGCAGTAGATCGGTGGTGTGCACTATGACAAAAACATTCGCGCTACCTCGCGTTAACCTCGCGTTACAGAAACTTAACGCGAGGCTAACGCGCACTATCTCTTGCAATACCAAGTGTCTTCGCATGGACACCATGCGTATGCCATTCGCAAGTGCTCCCAAAGCAGACCCGTCGCGAAATTTTAACTGGGCGTGTGTATGCATTCGCGTCGCAACGAATTTTGTAACACGTGCGGATAAAACTTAACGCGCGCGTTGCAAGGGGGCTCTCCCAGCGCTCGGCGGATGAGAATGGGAGGCTGTGGGTACATGCGCAGAGACTCGCCCAGCGTCGCGCGGAGGTACGGCATGGCCTTGATGTCCTCCAGGGCTGTGTATGGCAGAGCCAGGAGGGGATCTTGCCGATTGACCCCGTGTTCCCCGTGTCCCGCACCAACATCCATGATCACGCAAGGGAGTCACATTCATGGGTGCCACGTGCACATGTTACGAAGGAGTTTCCTCCCCCACGCCCGACCATCCAGACATAACGCGCTTTTGGACCCGATATCGTTGCCTGCATTTCCCTTGCACGTAGCCCCTCTGACACCTCGCTCGCAATGCACCTGAACTTAGCCTGACGGGGCACCAGAACGTCCGCCAACGCCAGATTCCAGTAAGGCAGGTGAAATGTCGATCGTTGCTCGGCCTGCCTCCTTCAGAACGCCGTACACAGCCTGTGTACGGGCCATTGACAGGCGCGGTTGCCAGTTGCGGCTTTGTTTGCGCGCCGTCTTGGGCGGGATTGGACCTCAGCCTCGTTGCGGTGACACGCCGTCAGGCGGGTGCGAAGTGGCTCCCGCTGCCCTTTGGAGAACCCCTTGTCCTTGAGCTGCTTACAAACAAAGTATCCCAACAAGTTCTGGCACATGGCCTCTTTGGGGCCCCGAATAGCTCCGAGCCATGTCGCTATATATGTGTTCAACATTTGGTACTGTTGATCTTTACGAGCACATATCACGCTAGCACATACTTTAACAATTGAATTACAGGATCATGCGAAACTGGAGAAACACTTTGCGATGACATTACATCAACCCTTGTTCCAATGTACGGCCTGAAGCCACGAACAGCGGGTAGGTCCGATTGTGGTAATAGGGAGGTCTCACCGCCACACGCGACAGCACATACATTGCCATTCAAATTACCTTGCTTCAGTATTACAACTGTATAGAGGAAAGTCATATATCTCTCGTTTTAGACCTCATCGAGTTCCGTCGCTCTATAAACCCATAGCCCATTCTCTGTGACCCATTTATATCTGAAATAGTGTGGGAATAAGCATATACGAACATACTTAAGAATCCTTTGAGAGTCCAAACAGCGGACTTAGGCCCTGCCTTCATACAACAGCTTGATAATAGACAGAACCTTCGGGTCATTGATTTAGCCAGATATCTCTACATCGTGCAAATGGCTTCGTTGCGCGGCTCGGCTACCAGGCCCCTTAACCGTGACCCCGCTTTTCGGGCATCAGCCATGATCTTGCGGAGTGCGAAATTGCGCCTCGCGCCTATGGATCGCGCTAGTGACAATATCGACACAATCATAAAATACAACAAAAACATGATTAACGACAACGACAACGTACTCAGCAACCGCAGCTGCTTGGACGGCAAACCTGCGGGTGGAGTCGTCGTCAGTCATTTGTGTGGATTAATAGAGAATCTCAATAGCGTGCCAATGGCGACAAGAAAGGTGAATGAGTGTTACTGCCTGCCTGCAGGTTATCATTTCTAAGTAATAAGGCCAACTGCAATCGACCCTGCCTTTCGCCATTTATTATGTTTTCTTTTCTTCCGGCTTTAAATGCTGACATACCACCTATTCCACACTTTCTTTCGCAGCCACTTAAACGGTTCGGAAAGCTCAAGGACGAAGAATCCTTGACGTTGCAGGAGCGGTTGTGCGCGCGGCACCTGCAAATGACTGAGCATAGGACCAAGGTCCTTCTGCCCCCGGTGAGCCTGAGTAGGATTTTCGGTAGTGACGGGTGCTGAGATTCCCTTGGTGTAGCTCGCTCGTCTGACAGTCTTCACTACGGAGTGGCTTATGTTACGTGTAGAACCATGCGTCGACCCACGTCGCTTGCTAGCCACTAACTTCTCGCCCTATATTTACACGTGCCAAACTGAAGGACGCGCGTGAGAGTGTTCACCAGTCCAGAGCTCAGCCGGAAGCCAAGCCGCCAGTTCCAGCAGCGCAACAGGTGGGCCAGTGCGTGTGTTTGAGGCCCAGCGTGACGTACGGGGTGCTTGAGGCCTGAGGGATTTCAGGGGAGGACGTCTTACCAGTGCACGGCTTGTTTGCGCTTTGTTAGTTGGCTAGCCCGCAGTGGCTAGCTGGCTAAGGGGGGAGCCGGAGGAATGCGGTTTCCGAAGGGGGGAGGGGGAAAGGGAGGTAGGGAGGTATTACCGGCGCCCGGGTGTGGGTTTACTGCTTCTCATATTTATAACTGTACGAGCGCGTGTTGTTGTTTGAGCACTAAGGTTTCTCGATTGCATATCTGTCGAGTGGATTTCCTTGAGGCAGATGTCGATAGCTACGTGGTCCATGTCTAAACACTGCACTGACTGGTGTCCTTTCTCGGCGAATCATTCGCTGCTAGCAGGAGCTGCAGCTGGAGAGCGAGGAGAACGTGCAGCCGTGCTCGGGTGACGTGATGGCCCCGCCGGGGTTGGCGGGGGCGGCGGAGGCTGTTGGGGCGGCATCTCACAGGTGGGTACAGCATATCTATATAATATGTACGGGATGACGATGAACCGGCGGTCTGAGGGCGTGTGTGTCACGAAATGACAGATTCCTGCTGATGATGATGTGTGTTTTCCTTTCCGCCCAAAACCCATCTCTTGCAGACACCCTTAACCCCACCCGTGCCTTTTGCGTGCACAGGTTGGGCGAGAAGCTGAGGTCCGAGGCCGCCATGATGGAGACCAGGAAGGGGCTTTGCGGCGCCTCCACGGACCCGCAGGTCAGCAGCGGCATTGCCATCATCCCCGATGAGAGCTGTCCCGCTACAGCAGGCGCCACGATTCCGCCTTCTGTAGTGGAAGCCGCTACGTCTGCAGCTTCGATCTGCAATGCGCAGCAGGTCAGCTTGGCCCCTTGCCCGCAGCCTGCTACCTGCCGGGGCCCCATGGCTTGCCAGCAGGCGCCGACCCATGCAGCGGTATCCACATCATCGGACAAGGCTGCACATCAGCCATACGCTGTAGCGCAGCAGCCCCAGGAGCCGTGCCAGCCAGCGGAGCTTATGCGGCCACTGATGCGGACGAAAACCTCAGAGCGGCAGCTACCACCCGAAGCACAAGCATGGAGTTTGGAGGACTGCCGGTCCTGGGCAAGCGAGCAGGAGTGGTCGTCGTGGGCGGAGGTTCAGGCCTTCACAAGGACCCTTGAGCCGACTCTGGCAGAAGCTGTTCGTGCAGGAAGTAAGTCTGCTGTACACATGCTCCAGTCCTTGCTATGTGCACCGTACAGCTGGTCTTAGTGCGGAATGGCCCAGCCGCCCCGGGATGAGTCCAGCTCTGACTGGCCTGGCTCCCCAAGATCCTGCCGTGGCGCAGTTGGCGATGTGTCTCGCGGCTGTCCATCTATCTGCACGTCTCTGCCCATCCTGCATTAATCCCTCTCACAAAGACTTCCTCTTTTTGCTCTGCCCTGCCCCCCACGCTGCTCCCTTCAGGTCTCGAGAGCAATCCAGTTGTTGCCATTGGGAAGAAGCAGGCTGCAGCTCCCGCAATTGCCTACGTGCAGCTAAAGCTTATGGAGCTTTACGGCTCCAAGGCGTGGGGGACGGCATCAATCAAGGCCACCTCACTTGAGGGGCCCCAACAGAGGCGACGCCCCTTCTTGGCAGCCTTCCTCAAGACTGCCAAGGAAATCATACAGCGATTGGCTCCGCAAGGGTGCATTAGGCTCTGATCGAGCTTGGGTGGGTTTGCAGGAAGTGTGCGCTATCTACCTACCCCCATGTATGTGCTAGCTAGCCGGTTTGCCAGATGGCTCTCCAGCCATCGCGTTTCTTTGCAAAATCGTATTTATATGCTTATCATTGCTGAAGGAAAGAAAGCTGTGTCAATAAGTGATGACCATGATGCGTTCTAAGTAAGGGCTAAGATGTAGAGGCCTGGCAGTGGCCGTGGCCACCAGGATGTGGCGACCGCCGGATTGATTAGCAACACTTATAGATGAGGGCCCTTGGGGACCTTGGTGTGGTGGCTTGCAGGGTGCATCTATTTGCCGGACAGGTGAGATGTTAGCCTGGAGGTCGTGGGTTCTGTTACCGTGCTTTGTATTCCTCTTTCCTTTAGTATCGTTTGTTTTGTTCAGTTGTGCAGCTGGGCGACGTGCATATTGATACCATGACTCCCGTGATATATATATGATGACTTCGGGCATTCCCAGTTTGATTATATTATTATGTTTTCATTTGTCGCCACTTAGGCTTCATGCAGTGCTGCTGTGGATGGTTTCAGTGGGTAGGCGCGTAGGCGCAGTTCATGGCGTTATATCGACCATTGGTGGGACTCCCAACTAACAGCGCACGTGATATATTTCACGATACGTGCCTAGCATTTATTAGTCGCCTAGCTGTGATAGACCTGCCTCAAGGTAAGGTAGCTGTTATTTTCGTATCGACCATTCATTCGTGAACCGGTTGTTATCAACCATTAAAAAGTGAATGCGACTAGATCACCACATAATGTCCACTTCGGGTGGCAGGCTTGTGTAATGATCTGCCACGAAGAGATGGCAGGTCATCCATTTATTTGTGAGGGACTTATAGGGGGTTATAGGGGCTGCAGATGCTTGTGAAAAGATGATGGGATGTGCAGGGGTGTGTCTTTGTGTGTGTGTGTGTGTGTGTGTGTGTGTGCATATTTATGTGTGCATATTCATGTGCGTGTGTGATACCACGGTAATCGAGCCGCACAGATCCTTACAAGTAAAAAGGCAGGACACCGTGTCACTTGATTGTAAGTCGAGAGATGCTTGGATGCCTCTTTTTAAGGGCCTCATCGGTTCCCCCTACAAGCCTTCACGCAACACCCCCAGCTGCAATTGCGGATGCTAAACATAAGAGGTGGAAACATGCTGCAGGCTCCCGGTTAAAGACAAGGTCCAGAACGAATGCAGTACCGTACGGGATATAGCGGCATCACAGCGGCACAATGGGGTGGAAAGCGTCCTGCTACTACATACGGGCAACGGGGTTATTATTACCAGGTCCCTCTGTGGCTGCTCGTGTATCTTCGAAAGCAGCTTCACCCCGACTATCTGGTCATTTGACTGCTGTCCTTGCACACCAACTGGATATGTACGACCTGACGACAATCCTTCAACATACGCCATTCACCGCACCATGCAGCTTTATACATCGTGCGGTGCACACTTGAGTACCGTCAGCACGTGCACAGCTACTTCCCGGTGTCTCTTCTGACCTGGTCGGAAAAAGCAGCTATTATGAGTCAAAATTGCAGCACATTTTCAGCATGGCCAAGTATCAAAATTGCATCGGCATTCAAACCATCGAAAGCACTACAGGGCCAAGGAAAGGACAAGGAAAGCGGTAAACGTTGCGAGGGAGCAGAGAGCTATCTCTCACCGTTATCCACCGCAGCGTCATTCCTCGGCCTGTCCTCCCCCTCAAGTTATGGCGCGAAGACCAGCACCCAAAACGCCTTGCCACAATACGTACTGGCAAGTCAGATGACCCGGCGGTTAACGTGTCTTATCCATTGTACGATGACCCCAATCTGCAGTCTGGTCTGCCAGGTCTGCGGTCGGCACTAAACGACTTGCCAAAGCACGTAACAACCCGCTTCCGGTGGTGGAGAGGCATCGTCACAAGAAGCAAGGGCCACGAAAATCCTTTCAGTCGACTGAAGAACCCAGGCCGCCTGAGGACAGCTGATCGTCGTGCTGCCCGAAGAAGCACCAGGCATTATTGGCGCTGCACGCATCCAAACCCCAGCATTAACCCCGTGTTCCCCGTGTCCCGCACCAACATCCATGATCACGCAAGGGAGTCACATTCATGGGTGCCACGTGCACATGTTACGAAGGAGTTTCCTCGCCCACGCCCGACCATCCAGACATAACGCGCTTCTGGACCCGCTATCGCTGCCTGCATTTCCCTTGCACGTAACCCCTCTGACACCTCGCCCGCCTCTAGCGGCCATCCCTACAATCATTCGCGCCCTGTCCACTTCCCCGTCCTCCTCCTTGCTACCTTCCCCACCACACACGAGGACATCCTCATATCCTCCTCATCATTCACTGGGCATCCTGTCCCCGACCACTCTGTCCACCTCCTCAAGCACCCGGGCTTCCACCTCCGGCGCCTGCGCCAGGCAGAACAGCGCCCATGTGAGCACTGCCGCGGTGGTCTCGTGCCCCGCGATAAGCATTGTCATCAGATCGCCCCTTAGCTGCTTGTTGGTGACGTCCTCCCCGCGCATGTCCACGAGGAAGCGAAGCAAGGAGGGGTCGCGAAGCTGCATGACGGGAGTGAAGGCAGCAGCGGGAATACAAGGGAGGGGCGAGGGCAGGAAAGGGGCTTCGGCAAAGAACCACGAACCCAGGCAAGTCACGTGCACGGCTGAGCTAGGAGGACTGGGGAAGGCAAAGATTACATCGGGAGGAATCGAGCACAAACGGATTCGCTCAAGCAACATCGGAAGGTGGAGCTGGAGACGTCGGAAAGGCGGTTGAGGTCCGGGGTACGGGGTGGAGGACAATAGCGGAGGAGAATACCGATGTAGTCGGTACGAAAAACCAAAATCAGTACCATCCAACAATGCTTGAGAGCTCGCGGGGCGGGCTAGCTGGTAAATAGCATCATGCAAGTTTGCATCATTGCCGCATCGATCCGTCGGGGGGAGTCGAGCAAACGCATTAGTCCACAATTAGCATGAAGCGAGCATGTATGGCTGCCTAAGTATGATCAAGGAGCGCCACGACACGTTATGACGGGGCAGGTTGGTAATGGAGGGAAAGCCGTACCTTGGAGTAGTCCCTGTTCTGCAGCGCCTCTGCGTCCTCCTCAACGCGGGTGTCCTGGGCTTGCCGGATGAGTCCATCCAGGCAGTCGTTGATGACAAGCAGGTCCCGCCTAAACAGGGGAAATGTGTGTTTGACTTAGCAACAGCAGCTGGGTGGGATTATCCGCAAACAGCAGTCACTGGGAGGGGTGTGTGGCCTCGTCGTGCAAAAGCATTGCACATGGCTCTCTTCGTTACTGTAGCCTGCGAGCTTATTGAGCTTATCGTTGCGACTGAGGTCTCACAGAGGTAGATCGAGGCGCATGGATTCTACTTGGCGCTGGCGGTGAGCATGAAACACCCCCTGCCTCGCAGGCTTCAGCGAAAAATGGAGCGCTCGGAGATGGGGTGGTCGTGGGCCCCCCTCCGCAGATGAGGAATGCTTCGGCAACTTCCTCGATGGGCAAGAGTACCGTCCCAGGCCGGTGTCAGGTCCGATGGATGAGTAACACAGATATGCGCGCACACGCACATACACACACGTACACGCACATACACGCACAACGCACCTGAACTTAGCCTGACGGGGCACCAGAACGTCCGCCAACGGCAGATTCCAGTACGGCAGGGAAAATGTCGATCGGTGCTCGGCCTCCTTCAGAATACCGTACACAGCCTGTGTGAAAATGTTTACGGGGCATTGACGGGCGCGGTTGCCAGTTGCGGCTTTGTTTCCGCGCCATCTTGGGCGGGAACCTCACGAAGGGGAGGGGCGGGGTAACACGGGCGCTGTACGTCGCCGAAAGGACAACAATACTCTTCCCCCCTTCCTCGCCTCCCCCTGTTTCATCATTTCATAGTGACACGTGAGCCCCTTTACGAGCATTGGTGCACCTCGAGCTCCCCAGTCCATCCATTGGACCTCAGCCTCCTTGCGGAGATAGACACTCCGTCAGACGCCTCCTAAAAGGTGCGAAGTGGCTCCCGCTGCCCTTTGAAGAACCCCTGGTTCTTGAGCTGCTTACAAACAAAGTATCCCAACAAGTTCTGGCGCATGGCCTCTTTGGGGCCCCGAATAGCTCCGAGCCATGTCGCTATATATGTGTTAAACATTTGGTGGTGTTGATCTTTGCTTTACGAGCTCATATCATGCTAGCACAAACATCAACAATTAAATTACAAGATCATGCGAAGCTGGAGAAACACTTTGCGATGACATTACATCAACCCTTGTTCCAATGTACGGCCTGAAGCCACGAACAGCGGGTAGGTCCGATTGTGGTAATAGGGAGGTCTCACCGCCACACGCGACAGCACATACATTGCCATTCAAATTACCTTGCTTCAGTATTACAACTGTATAGAGGAAAGTCATATATCTCTCGTTTTAGACCTCATCGAGTTCCGTCGCTCTATAAACCCATAGCCCATTCTCTGTGACCCATTTATATCTGAAATAGTGTGGGAATAAGCATATACGAACATACTTAAGAATCCTTTGAGAGTCCAAACAGCGGACTTAGGCCCTTCATACAACGGACAGCTTGATAATAGACAGAACCTTCGGGTCATTGATTTAGCCAGATATCTCTACATCGTGCAAATGGCCTCGTTGCGCGGCTCGGCTACCAGGCCCCTTAACCGTGACCCTGCTTTTCGGGCATCAGCCATGATCTTGCGGAGTGCGAAATTGCGCCTCGCGCCTATGGATCGCGCTAGTGACAACATCGACGCAAGCATAAAACACAACAAAAACATGATCAACGACGGCGACAACGTACTCAGCAACCGCAGCTGCTTGGACGGCAAACCTGCGGGTGGAGTCGTCGTCAGTCATTTGTGTGGATTAATAGAGAATCTCAATAGCACGCCAATGGTGACAAGAAAGGTGAATGAGTGTTACTGGCTCTCCTGCAGGTTATGATTTCTAAGTAATAAGGCCAACTGCAATCGACCCTGCCTTTCGCCGTTTATTATGTTTTCTTTTCTTCCGGCTTTAAATGCTGACATACCACCTATTCCACACTTTCTTTCGCAGCCACTTAAACGGTTCGGAAAGCTCAAGGACGAAGAATCCTTGACGTTGCAGGAGCGGTTGTGCGCGCGGCGCCTGCAAATGACCGCGCATGAGACCCAGGTAGGTCCTGCTGCCCTCGATGAGCCAGCAGAATAGGATTTTCGTTCAACGGGGGTGACGGGTGCTGAGATTCCCTTGGTGTAGCTCGCTCGTCTGACATTCAATCGATCTTTGCTACGGAGTGGCTTATGCGGGAATGTTACGTGTAGAACCATGCGTCGACCCGCATCGCTTGCTAGCCACTAACTTCTCGCCCTATATTTACACGTGCCAAACTGAAGGACGCGCGTGAGAGTGTTCACCAGTCCAGAGCTCAGCCGGAAGCCAAGCCGCCAGTTCCAGCAGCGCAACAGGTGGGCCAGTGCGTGTGTTTGAGGCCCAGCGTGACGGACGGGGTGCTTGAGGCCTGAGGGATTATTTCAGGGGAGGACGTCTTACCAGTGCACGGCTTGTTTTGCGCTTTGTTAGTTGGCTAGCCCGCAGTGGCTAGCTGGCTAAGGGGGGAGCCGGAGGAATGCGGTTTCCGAAGGGGGGAGGGGGGAAGGGAGGTAGGGAGGTATTACCGGCGCCCGGGTGTGGGTTTACTGCTTCTTATATTTATAACTGTACGAGCGCGTGTTGTTTGAGCACTAAGGTTTCTCGATTGCATATCTGTCAAGTGGATTTCCTTGAGGCAGATGTCGATAGCTGCGTGGTCCATGTCTAAACACTGCACTGACTGGTGTCCTTCCTCGGCGAATCATTCGCTGCTAGCAGGAGCTGCAGCTGGAGAGCCAGGAGAACGTGCAGCCGTGCTCGGGTGACGTGATGGCCCCGCCAGGGGCGGCGGGGGCGGCGGAGGCTGTTGAGGCGGCATTTCACAGGTGGGTACAGCGTATCTATATAATATGTACGGGATGACGATGAACCGGCGGTCTGAGGGCGTGTGTGTCACGAAATGACAGATTCCTGCTGATGATGATGATGTGTGTTTTCCTTTCCGCCCAAAACCCATCTCTTGCAGACACCCTTAACCCCACCCGTGCCTTTTGCGTGCACAGGTTGGGCGAGAAGCTGAGGTCCGAGGCCGCCATGATGGAGACCAGGAAGGGGCTTTGCGGCGCCTCCACGGACCCGCAGGTCAGCAGCGGCATTGCCATCATCCCCGATGAGAGCTGTCCCGCTACAGCAGGCGCCACGATTCCGCCTTCTGTAGTGGAAGCCGCTACGTCTGCAGCTTCGATCTGCAATGCGCAGCAGGTCAGCTTGGCCCCTTGCCCGCAGCCTGCTACCTGCCGGGGCCCCATGGCTTGCCAGCAGGCGCCGACCCATGCAGCGGTATCCACATCATCGGACAAGGCTGCACATCAGCCATACGCTGTAGCGCAGCAGCCCCAGGAGCCGTGCCAGCCAGCGGAGCTTATGCGGCCACTGATGCGGACGAAAACCTCAGAGCGGCAGCTACCACCCGAAGCACAAGCATGGAGTTTGGAGGACTGCCGGTCCTGGGCAAGCGAGCAGGAGTGGTCGTCGTGGGCGGAGGTTCAGGCCTTCACAAGGACCCTTGAGCCGACTCTGGCAGAAGCTGTTCGTGCAGGAAGTAAGTCTGCTGTACACATGCTCCAGTCCTTGCTATGTGCACCGTACAGCTGGTCTTAGTGCGGAATGGCCCAGCCGCCCCGGGATGAGTCCAGCTCTGACTGGCCTGGCTCCCCAAGATCCTGCCGTGGCGCAGTTGGCGATGTGTCTCGCGGCTGTCCATCTATCTGCACGTCTCTGCCCATCCTGCATTAATCCCTCTCACAAAGACTTCCTCTTTTTGCTCTGCCCTGCCCCCCACGCTGCTCCCTTCAGGTCTCGAGAGCAATCCAGTTGTTGCCATTGGGAAGAAGCAGGCTGCAGCTCCCGCAATTGCCTACGTGCAGCTAAAGCTTATGGAGCTTTACGGCTCCAAGGCGTGGGGGACGGCATCAATCAAGGCCACCTCACTTGAGGGGCCCCAACAGAGGCGACGCCCCTTCTTGGCAGCCTTCCTCAAGACTGCCAAGGAAATCATACAGCGATTGGCTCCGCAAGGGTGCATTAGGCTCTGATCGAGCTTGGGTGGGTTTGCAGGAAGTGTGCGCTATCTACCTACCCCCATGTATGTGCTAGCTAGCCGGTTTGCCAGATGGCTCTCCAGCCATCGCGTTTCTTTGCAAAATCGTATTTATATGCTTATCATTGCTGAAGGAAAGAAAGCTGTGTCAATAAGTGATGACCATGATGCGTTCTAAGTAAGGGCTAAGATGTAGAGGCCTGGCAGTGGCCGTGGCCACCAGGATGTGGCGACCGCCGGATTGATTAGCAACACTTATAGATGAGGGCCCTTGGGGACCTTGGTGTGGTGGCTTGCAGGGTGCATCTATTTGCCGGACAGGTGAGATGTTAGCCTGGAGGTCGTGGGTTCTGTTACCGTGCTTTGTATTCCTCTTTCCTTTAGTATCGTTTGTTTTGTTCAGTTGTGCAGCTGGGCGACGTGCATATTGATACCATGACTCCCGTGATATATATATGATGACTTCGGGCATTCCCAGTTTGATTATATTATTATGTTTTCATTTGTCGCCACTTAGGCTTCATGCAGTGCTGCTGTGGATGGTTTCAGTGGGTAGGCGCGTAGGCGCAGTTCATGGCGTTATATCGACCATTGGTGGGACTCCCAACTAACAGCGCACGTGATATATTTCACGATACGTGCCTAGCATTTATTAGTCGCCTAGCTGTGATAGACCTGCCTCAAGGTAAGGTAGCTGTTATTTTCGTATCGACCATTCATTCGTGAACCGGTTGTTATCAACCATTAAAAAGTGAATGCGACTAGATCACCACATAATGTCCACTTCGGGTGGCAGGCTTGTGTAATGATCTGCCACGAAGAGATGGCAGGTCATCCATTTATTTGTGAGGGACTTATAGGGGGTTATAGGGGCTGCAGATGCTTGTGAAAAGATGATGGGATGTGCAGGGGTGTGTCTTTGTGTGTGTGTGTGTGTGTGTGTGTGTGTGCATATTTATGTGTGCATATTCATGTGCGTGTGTGATACCACGGTAATCGAGCCGCACAGATCCTTACAAGTAAAAAGGCAGGACACCGTGTCACTTGATTGTAAGTCGAGAGATGCTTGGATGCCTCTTTTTAAGGGCCTCATCGGTTCCCCCTACAAGCCTTCACGCAACACCCCTAGCTGCAATTGCGGATGCTAAACATAGAAGTGGGAACATGCTGCAGGCTGCCGGTTAAAGACAAGATCCAGAACGAATGCAGTACCGTACGGGATATAGCGACATCACAGTGGCACAATGGGATGGAAAGCGTCCCGCTACTACATACGGGCAACGGGGTTATTACTACCAGGTCCCTCTGTGGCTGCTCGTGTATCTTCGAAAGCAGCTTCACCCCGACTATCCGGTCATTTGACTGCTGTCCTCGAAAAGTCATATTATTATATCATTTATGATCTCCTAGGACTTTCTTCTTTGCAAACTGCTGCACATGAATTCTTGCTCTTCCATGTATGATCGCGATATTGAAGTACGCTCGCTTACTGATCGCTGGAAGACCTTACGGTCCTTGCTTATAAAATCTCAAAACGCAATCAACCCATTCTTTGCTCGAGAATTATTAGGTGTACTTATATTTCCCTAGGCGCATGTTTAACGCAACTCACTTACGCTAGCGAACTGACGCAAGTGAAGTGATTTTCGTGTGCGTGCGATGCGTGCGATGCGATTGCGTTTTCGCTTTCCAGAAAATTATCACTTGCCTAAAATTACTTTTTTTCTATGTTTTTGCGTGTAAATCACAAAGAATATCCTAGCTGAGTTATATTTTTTAACAGAAGCGAGCTTTTGCATACAGTTTTCCTGCGTTAGGGGCGGTAACGGGCGTGCGTTACATTCGCAGTGATTCGCACCGGGATTCGCTTGCTTAAGCTCCTTACGCCGTTATACGTAGAAAAACGCCATGTAACGTGCCCGATACGCAGTTTTCTGTAGCCATAGTGGTGGCTGCCACGGCGGGTGTAACACAGGTGCAAATAGCACGTGATGCCAGGGCATGAATTTCCCCCTTACATTCCGCCCTGCCCTGCAGTGAGTGTCCTCGGGCACCCTGAGCACCCCATAGGGCAGCTTGCGCCTTGCATCCAACGGATGGGGTTCTTTTGTTTACCATTTCGTTTGACTGTCAGGCGATTCGGTCGGGTCTTGCCCAAACAACGCGTAGCTCTCATGTCTTGTTAGGACATAACCATGCAGATCCGCCCACCTCATGTGGTGGGCGGATCTGCTTGGTTACGTATGTTGAAACGCGCGCACATCGAGCGAACTTAGGGGTGGTTCGACGCTCTACGCTGCTGCACATATATAATGTGGGTGGACGACCAGCTTGGCCTTGCCCGGATTATCCATAGCATCTGATGAGATGCTAATCGAATATGGGTGGGGCCTAGGCTTTATGAACTTTGCGGCCCGTGGTGCCTCCTGGCTCGCCCGGGCCTTACGAACTCTAACAAGTTTGTAATTTAAAACCAATTACTGCTCAAATTTTCCGACCCACCCTTGCGTTATTACCATTTCATTGAAAATGTTTGGTACTTTGTGCAAAGGTCGTGCGCCAGGGAACTCAACCTTGTGCAAGCGAGAAGCGCGTCCTCGAGTCCTTCAGGCGTGCCCTACAAGCATCTCAGCAACGAGACTACTTGTAGAAGAGCGATTTGATAACTTCGTTACACATGCAGCTTATAACGAGGCAGCGAACCTGCCAGGTAGTTTTTTTTGTATGATGAAAGGCCATCTCGCTTACGGCGCGAAGTCGTCTGGGCATGCTGAGCATAAGTCTCATTGTTATCCCAAAGCTGTGCCTGAGTTCATTGATGGAGCTATCGTGTGTACCGGGTTTTCAGTAACTTCGCACCGTACTGGAGCCCCGTAACAACGAATGCTTGCCAAACGCGAACACTAGGAAACGTTTCCTTACTCGCCCAACCTAATGTACAATTTCCTTACCCGAAACTTGCAGAGCCTCAGTGGCAAGATAACCAACTCCGTTGGTCGCGACCTGCGGAGATTGCCCGGGTGGTCGCTCCATCCGGCTCGCCGCCTATCGTCATCCTTCCAGGGTTTGGTAACGCATCTATGGATTACACGGCGCCCTTTGGCAACGAGGAGTCGTCCCTCCATGCCCGCCTAGTGGTACGGCAAGATCACGGGGCTGTTTGCCAGCTTATGAACTGGGAAGTTGCGGACAGCACAGTGGGAGGCAGCGGCAGGAATCACAACCTTGTATGTATATTCCCTTTTCATGCAATCCCACAACTCTAAATGCGTTCGTGGAGTCTCATGTAGAATCTGCATGGGGCAGCCAGGCAAGCGGCTGGCTGTTGGGTCAGTCCTCTTGACAGGCTGTCCTCTAGGGCAGTGCTTCAGTTACGTCAGCTTCCGTACTGGTCTCCTCCCTGCGAGGGATGGTAGCCACTGTGATGTGATTTTCGCCTGAGCCATTCTGCGCTCCTGCGCTATCGTGCATGCCTTCCTCATGAGTTTACGCAGTGACGGCGTGACAGCATTGCCCAGCGCAGCCAGCTTTTGATATAAGTAATTTGCCGGCCGTGGGAATTCGGTGTCCAGAACATTTGCATCCCAACTCTATCCCATCCTACGTTACTTGGGCGCATGTGCCGCGCGACATTCACAGTCCGTGAACAATACCTTTCCTAGTTGGATGACACAATCGTTGACGCATTTCCTTCCTGGGCTGTTCGATAGTGGACCTGCGTGCTATCCCCTCGCTCCCTCCTAGTGCTCCGTAGGCCCGGGGATGGTGCCCATTCGTTGTGCCGGTGGAGCGGAAGGACTGGTTCCGGGTGGCTCGGGCCCTGCTCACCAGAGGCTTCTGGCAGGGCAAGCTGACTACACACCCTGGGTATACTTGGTGCGAAATCTTTTGGGGACGAGCGCCTTTGCACTTTGCAGGGGAAAGTGGCTGGACACTGGCAACCGATCGCCCGTCCTGCAGGACCCCTAAAAATGGGTCTTTGGAAATCTAAGGATCCGTACGCTTGGTCCTCAGGGTTTTAACCTTTTGCAGCCGCTGGGGCCTGGGATGTCTGGCGGATGCGGTCCCTTGGGACGGAGTTAGCTCGGCACGGAAAAGAGTATTCCTGATGGTTACTCTTTTGCACAAGGGCTTTCTAAGACAATTTTACCCGATAGCAAGCGTGCAGTGGGCCCGCTGGGGCGGCATTGGAAAGAAAATGCACGCAGCAATGAAGCAGCTAATAAGAGACGCCTGGAACCTGCAGGCGCCTACTTCCTGCGTCGTCGACATCGAGATTCGTTAGCCTCGGACCCCTCTCCTGTGCTGTTGCCTTGGCCACAGCCAACACAATCGTTTGCTTCATTGCTGCGCGTCCGCAGGTACCTGGACCGAGTGGCGGCGACAGTAACGCACGCGATGCGCCAGACGGGCGCAGAGCAGGTGTGTGTGTGTGTGTCTATCTGTCCGTGTCCATGGTGTGTGCGTGTGTATTTCTCCGAAGGAATGAGAAGCGTCGGATACAGACGAGGACGTTGAGGCAGGAGAGGGATACGCAATGGCTATCAGCTGTCCGACTGGGCGCCCCTCACCGGTTCGGTGTCCCTGATCTGCCTGGTTTGGGGGCTGTCTATCGGGGGCACATATTCACGTCGTCGGCAAAACCGGAGTCGATGGCGGCTTGAATGCTGGACGTCTGCCACCACCTTTGTGACCATGCCTCCAACCAGCACGGTTTATGATAAGAAAAGGTGTTAAAGAGGAATCTGGGGTAGTGAGGAAAAATCGGGCTTTGGCTTTCACTTCAGGATAGTCGATCGATCATGACGGGTTTCTGCGTTCCGACAGCGCTCTTCCCGTGCGTGTAAGAGCGTCCTCTAGTGATCAACATCTAGGCATCGGCTCAACAGATTTCATTCGCTTGTCTCCTTCTTATGGCCGGGATTGTGCTAACCGAGATAATTAACCTTTTTGACAGTTGCGTTCATTGATCGCGCGTGTCACCTCTCTCTTCGCTTTTTATCCAAATGGTAGGTGATCTTGGTGGGTCATTCCGCGGGCGGCTGGTTAGGCCGTGCATACCTGGGAGATCTACGATACCAGCGCCGCCAGCCGGCAGACGATGCGGTCCTCGTGAACGTTGCAGCCACTGCTGTCGCCACCGAGCTGCCGGGCCCTGGCACAATGGGAGCCACACCGAACCCACGAGTGCGTGCACTGGTGACCCTCGGCACGCCGCAGCGACCGCCTCCCCAGGATAAAAAGCGGGACATGACAGGTGGATGGGGCGGGCCGCGGACGAGTACATGGCACGCTGCGGATGTAACGTGTTGCCGGGGAAGAGGCCAGGCTTTGCTGGGCCCTTACGCGTGGGATCGCTGTGTGGGAGGAATTTAAGCTGCGAGTTGAAGACAGACGAAGGCGGGATGGGCTAGCAGGGCCCGTAGATGCGAAGACCACGCAGGGCGGCACAAGAAAGGGACATTGTTTCGCTGCTTCGTACCTGGGCTGAGCTCTCGCAGACGGCCCCGGCAGCAGCAGACGGCCCCGGCAGCAATAACCTACCCAAGCGCGGCTTTCCGGGCGCCTATACTTGCACGGCTTCTTTCAATGTACGGTCAGCACAGCTCCCTTGCACGTAGATTTCATGTCCTTCCCGTCCGCACTGCACGCTTGGCCTGACACTGGGACCTAGGCCTGGACCTAGGCACTTAGGCCTGACCCGGGACCTCGGTGGTTTCTCAAGCCACGCCACATGTACGCACCTCGCCCTGCAGGTGGCGCACAGGGATGGGTGGAACGCTGTTACCCAGGGGCCTTCTTCGCAGCTGCGGGTGTCAGCTATGTGTCGGTGTGCGGACGCACCGTGAGGGGCCACCGCGACTTTCCGCGTATACGCGAAGGGCCGCGGGTGGTGGAGGAGTACGCATTCGACAGTTACCGTGAGGTGAGTGGCGCTGAGCTCTCTGCAGGATAACCTGCTCCCTATGGTTGTTCGAACTCCCGTTCGGACTGCCATTGTGTCTGAACCCCCGCTGCCCCCTCAAAGGCCCGTAGGATTTAAACATCGCCGCACATGCGGCATTTAGAGTCTTGAGGTCGGGTAAAGTATTTTCAGCCCGTGGTGCTTGATACACATGATGATGTGACATGTCCCGCCTTCACGGCACATTGGTAGTATGCGTATTGCACAGCGTGATGCGTGACTTGTTCGCAGTTGAGTGGCTCTGGCGGTCTGCTGTTGAGGTTCACAGACATCCATGGTACTGATGACCTATGTGATAGTGTCCTTGAGACCCTTCAGCGAACTTGATGAACGGGCAGACAGTCAAGACGTTTTGCAACGGGTTCTTGAACCGGTCAAAGTTCAGAGTATGCGGCGATCACCGGACCGCCAACATCGTCGGGTCCAGGTGTAGAAACAGACAGCTGAGCTCCTCATGACGTGCGCGGAGTGTCGATATCTCGGCGCAGTGTAGCCACTCGGAATGCCGTTTACCATCGGCTGACAATGTATGTTGTTACCGCCGCCGCACGTAACCTCGTTTCCAGACCTTAGCGAGGTTGCCTCCGTCGGCTTCAAGAGTCTGCGTGCTGGTCTACTAAGCGCCCACATCTTGCACGCTGTTGTGTGCGGTACCCCTTGCCCTGACTTCCTCTTGTGGCGTATTGGTTGGGCCAATTCATCTGCCCAGGTTTGCGGTGAGGGCGAGGGCCTGGTTGGCGACTGCGTTGTCCCGCTGAGCAGCGCCATGCTGCCAGGGGCGCGCCACGTGATCCTCGATGGCGTCTTCCACTCCATGTCCAAGATCGGCACGTTCGACGAAGATTCAGGTAGGCGGGGCTGTCAGCTGAGCAGTCGCTGGATGTGTAGCGGCAGACATTTGCGTTGCTGGAGATTTCACGGCAGCACACCTGTCCGTGAATCTGTCTGGCTTGTGCCAGCGTGACAAGCGTGCGGAAGAATGCTCATATAACTATATTACAGGTACAACTACGCTACACTTAAGAGCGGAGGAAGTCCAGTTCCAGGCCATGGAAAAAGGGCCGGGCGTGTCGAATCGTTGTAGATGTATGCCCTCTCACCAACCCACCATCGAGGCCCTCGCCGGCAGCACCGTAGGAAAGCGATATTGCGGCAGACCGTAATAAGCAGGGGTCAGGTAAACTATCATAGCTTACGCTGCTGTATCAACGTGTCGGGGTCTGAGAAAGCCACTTCCTGCGAGGCCGCAAGCCGGGCGTCGTTTGGCATGAAGTGCCGTCCACCGCCGTTCCGAGCAGCCATGCTGGGTTGCCCCATGCAGTGCGCTGTAAGGCTAGTGACGACCCACCCATCCTAGCTTCACGCACACTTCATACGCCTCTTCTTGCTCGAGGATTCAGACGGGGCGCCCTGTCTGTCGCTAGCATGTAGGGATTGTGCATTCGCATGCCCTGATCTGGAACTCTGCTTCTTCCGGTCCGGCAGGCCAAGTGTGGTACGGCAGCGAGGACGTTCTGGACTGCTGGCTGGGTCCCTTGGTAGACGAGCTGGAGCGGGGTCCCACTACCGGATCTGCCGAATGTGGCTCGGGGATGATGGCTGGGAGCGCCCAAGGGACTTCACCAGACCTGGCGGATGCAGTGTGACGGCCTGGGCCTGGCCCTGGAGAAGGGCCACAGCAGCGGACCCGGATCATGGTAACCGCGTAGTGGCGCCACGACGCCGCGGCAAGGCAGCGCCGGTGCCTTAGTGCGTGGCGTAACAGGTGTGTGATCATGGGCCCAGTATGACTGCGCTGAACGCATTGACATTTGGAGAAAGAAACGTGTGACCTTTTTCACCAGATTCATCACGAGGGTGGCTTGATGGAGTGCTATTTCGAGAGGGCGAACCTGCAGTGAAGAGGGGTTGTCATCCGACAGGATTTCTTCAGCGAGTTGAGAGAAGTGCAAAAATGCAGGAATGTCTTGCGCGGCATGTTGCGCATTGGAGCATTGATTACTATTCTTTTGTTGCCGCTTACTGTGTTGTGACTGACGGCACGTGTGTGCATACATGTGTCAGAAACGGAAAAGAAGTAACTGTGCGGTGAAGGCCCTCGGTCGCTTTCCAACGTAGTGCGGAATGCTGCGTTTTCGTTTGGAATTTCAGCCTCCGGATGAAAGGGGTGTCAACCCGCCCGCAACCCCCCATCGTCGGAAGACGGTGTGTGGCCGTGACCCACGAGCGAGGCGTTCTTGAAGGGATTAGGCGGCATACACTTTCCACCGGAGCTCGTTGTTCAATGCTTTGTGAGCTCAGTTATCGTATATCTGCCATCCATTGCACATGTCTCCCGAGATTTTTTGCCCACATACGCAGCAGGGATATCCTTCTGTCCATCACCTATTGCAGTTGGGACACGTCTAACACACACAGCCCGACCAGTTATCGCAATTTAGAGATCAGATGGTCGCACATGAAGACGCCATCTCAAAACAAGGGTGCTTGCTGAAGGAGAAAAGAGTGAAGGGCAGCTCGAAAACAGACCTGCCCAAGCAGCTATCCGCACCATTTCAAGGCCCGCCACCCGGCCTGGCACCGTGCAGTGAGTCCCTGGGTGCATCCGGAGGGCACCCATCAGTGCTCATCAAGCTCGCTATCTGTTTCCCTGTTTGACCGAATTCCTTGAATATCACCGTTATGAAACAATGACATGAGAGTTTAAAGTGCACGATGGGACGCCTCCGGTGGCAGAAGAAGGAGTGGTGGCCCCGCTGGTGGCAGCGAACTGGCCACCAGCACTGGTTGAACAGTGATTCGAAGCCGTCCAGTGCGCAGTACATGTTAGTAACGTATTATCCATATTTTGTACGAACAAACGTTAACCGCAGAATGCATTATACACAACCTCCAAAGGAGCGAACCACAGGTCAATAGTCGTCGCTCGTGTTGTCCTGAGCTCCTGTCCCCACGGCTCTCGGCAATGCTGCTTCTACAAAGCGCAAGACCCGCACAATGAGGCGGGCTGTGATGTAGCAAGACGGAGCCCTCCCGACCATGCTTGTCGCAGTACTCAGCGCCGCGGACGGGTGGCACACCGCCGGCAGCAGTTAACTGTGAGACCTCCAATCGACTCCCAATAACACCGCTGCCAAACATAAATCACCCGAACGAGCGAGCGCCAATGATAGTGATCCTTCTGTACCAACTGCATCTCACATCTCACTCTTCGATACAGGTTTGCTTATGTTCAATACTCCGGCGCCTCGGGTGCCTCACAGGCACGTTCACATGCAAATGCGGCTCCGTGAATGCCCATGCTTGCGTACACACAAGGCCCTGATCCAGCCTGCGAGCCGCGGAAGTGAAGCTGCCCACCTAAGAGCCTTCCAAGCAAGCCCCCAAGGATTTCGCGGCACGAAGCGAATGTATGCCTCCCTCATGCGCGGCGACCCCCACACGCTGTTCTTCAATCTACCCTCTTCAATCTGTTGCCAGCCCCACTCCCTCGCCTGCTGCTACCTCGCCTGCTGCTACCTCGCCTGCTGCTACCTCGCCTGCATGCTACTGTAGATCATCCCTTCCCACCGCACGCCCTCGTCACGCTGGAATAAATACCCCCCCACGATGCTTCCATAGACGTCAAACATACGTGTACACGAGTAAAATATCGCTCGGTCACATCTTGCGGGGAATCACTTCCGGACACCGCTTTTGGGCACACAGCGGCGGACGCTTATAATCCGCTACAGTGTGCGCCGACAGGTTGCACCATTACGACACTAACCCACCCGCCCCCCTTGCACCTTCCTGCGCAAAGCTGGTCTCCAATCCATCTACTTTGGGCCGGACCATAAAATTGTTCGAAAGGCACCACACCAATTCCAACCTCATGCAAAATGTTGCGGCACACCCTCGACATTTGGAACTCAAATCATGGCGCCTTGGTCGCCACCACCTCCAGCTGCTGGCTGCAAGATACTTCGTCCGCACAGCCCGGCTGCGGCGCCGCAATTCGCCAATGCCGCACCTCAAGGCCGGCACTGCACAAGGACGAAAGCACGACGGCAGGGTTGAGCCTTCCCAGCAGCGGTACCTGGACGCACAGCCGCCCAGCGGGCGCCAGAGCCCTCAGCAGAGAGCGGAGCGAGCCCGAGGTCCACCAGATGGCCCGCTGCGAGTCGGACATGTGCGATCCTGCCCGGGTTGCGAGGGACGGGTGACAAAAACGTAGCCTAGGAAAGCGTGTACGTATTGGTACATCCATGACACCTCTCCAAACGCTAGTGCGTACTGTGATAACCAATGCGAGGTATTCCCTCACCCGGCCCAAGTGCCGCATGTCTGCGCCATCGGGAATGTCATCTAGATTTCCGGTAAGTGCCCAGGTAGCAATAAAAGACCGTATGCGGGAGATGGGCGCAGGATGTCAGCCCCAAAAAGGAGAGCTCGTTGACTGTTACAAGATGAGGATGAGGATGAGGATGAGGGACGTCTTTGGTGCTTAGGACTGTACTGTCATACAGATATGGGGGGGGGTGCAAGTGGACGAGGACGAGACCCAGTGCGCGGGACTCAAACAATTGTTACCTAACATCCGTAAACACGTACCGTCCAACAACACGCAATCGAACCCCCCTTCGGGCGCTGCCGCCATTACGCCGTCCAGGCACTGGGGCGCCAACGCCATCTCGGAAAAGGGCGCCGCGCGCAGGCCGCGAGTCTGGGCGGCCGCCACATCTACGTCCACTGCCCACACCTGCAGATGGAGGGCATGGCAGCGCAGGGCCAGTAAGCCATAAACTGTAAGCCAACGGACCAGCCAGCATAGGTAGTCAGGCGGGAGGCCTACTGCGGTGTCAGTACAGCCCGGGTGAACAGCATCCATGGGCTGAGCATTTCAAAAATGCTGTGCGAGGTGGGGACGGGAAACGGCGGATCCCCGATCCTAAAATATCCGGGATGGTGTAAGAATGTACAGCATATGCGCCGAAGTGGCTTGGGCGTGAGGAAATGCGTCATCCGGCCAGCCAGTTCGACGTACGGGGCGGCGCATTGTGTGAAGACGACTGCTTAGGGAGTTCATTTTAGTACAGCACGCCATATGAAGCGGGGCGTAGGATCTGGGCTTAGGGATTCAGGACCTGTGGTGAGAAGACTTGGGAGGCACTCCCTTCCGCCGCCACTCCAACCGCAATGGGACCTGCCCCAGCTTCGATTCCCTAGCGTTGCATCCCGCTGGCCGAACTCCTTTCCCCGCACAGGTGAATCAATAGATGTATCCAGAACGGAGAGCCACCTATCGATCCTGCATCCCCTTTTGCCCTGGCCTCCCTCGCCACTCGCCTGCAACCCCTGACTGGCCAGCAGCTTGGTGAGCGCTCCCGCCCCGCAGAAGACATGCAACACGCAGTCACCCCACGCTGCGTCCTGGCAACTGGCCAGGCCCCCCGCCGCGCGGCCCATGCGCGGGAAGGAGCAGGGGGCGCAACGGAGGGCGCCGCACGCCGCCAGCCAATCCAGGTAGTCCAGGCCGGGAGCAGGGGCGCCTGGGACTCGGGCCGGAGGAGGGCACGATTGGCGATGAGAAAAAGGCAGCAGAAGAGCGCAGCAGCATCAACGGAGAGGAGAGCACTTAAATCAAGTGCGTACCTCCGTACAACTCACCCTCTGTACCTATCATTTCGCCAGCCGCCAGTCGCGCAGGCCAGCCCAGAGACACTCCCGCCGCCTGTGGACCCTGCTCCCCCGCCGTCGCCAACCTCGCCGCTAGCTCACTGAGGCCACTCACTGAGAACGTGGCCACGGCACCCGGCGGCGGCCTCACCACAGTGCCGGGTTTTTCGTTACCCCCACCTGAGGGTGGAGACGGGGAAATACTGAGTGCGAGAGGGGCTAATCCGACTGAACACCTCGATAGGGCCCATGTGAGTTTGACATTCCGTTCAGGAGGGAACTCTCGGCGGAAGCAAAAGGCGCAGACGGGAGGGACCTGCTTAAGAGCCGCAGTTCGAGACCGCTTTGCATGGCCTGGGCGGCTAACGCGTGCAGGCCGAAAGATGATGCAGATAGATGCGCTGCACTGAGCCGGACCGGTCCGGTCTCAGGACCGGGCCTGAGTGGCCCGACCGGAGAGATGGAGACCGCGAGCAAGAAGACGGATGGAATTGAAAAACCGCAGATGTGTTTTGGGACACCGGGGATGTCCTGCGTTGCGGTGTCGGCCGCCAGGCATCCACCCCAACCGCACAGGCAGCTCCTCTGCTTGTTGTGCTCCACGTCCACACACGCACGACACCGGAAGCTGCGATGAGATGCGAGGAAAAGAAGTGGTTGACGCAGCCGTGCTGAACCCGGCCATACCCCCCCCAGCTCACCCCAACACACGCGCAATGTTCCCCCCACTGAAAAAATCGCTATACAGCTCCATGTACCGCCTGCATCAGATAGCGACCACTCACCGGCGACAAGGCAGCTGGCGGCCCCGCTGGCATTTCCGCACTCCACGTCCTCGAACGAGTCGCCCACCATTAGCATGTCCGCCGGGTCGATACCCCACGTCTGCGCGATTGGTATGGTTTGCATCGGCGTCGGCGTTGGCGTCGGCAGGTGTCTGTCGTCCTCCCATGAATAGCCCCAGCACACGGAATTATCATCACGTGCGCAGTGTCCATTGGCTCATGGGCGACCTCCCTCTCTCTCGAGCACACGGAAAACCATCATCATCATTCTTCTTATTCATTCTTATTATTATTATTAGTTATTATTATTACCGGTTTGATTCAGATTTGCCGGATCCGTCATTCCATCTCGACGTTCTTGTTTTCCCCGTTCTCCCCTACCGAGACGCAGGCCTCACCTGCGCCACGTGCGCCAACAGCCGCCTATCAGGTTTAACGTACTTGAACTCCCGGGTGAGCACCTGGGAGAACAGCTGTGACCATTCGGTCCCAATGAGGCGGAAAAATGCAGCCACACTCTCCGACGTGTTGCGAGTCACCAGCGCCACGGGCACCTGCGGGATAAAGTGAGCGGAGCGGAAGCAAGGCATGGAAGGCATGGAAGCCAAAAGCTGAGCTCAGTGCTGTGGCGCGGAGCGCCGACCTACATCCCTACCTAGCCGCCGACATGCGATACCTAGGAATAGCCTATCTAAGGATAAAATTGGAACGCAAACACATCCTAGCACACTTGTAGACAACACATGCCGCGAATCCGGACACAAACGCAACCGCGCAATGGCCGATGAACGAGCTAGCCAGCCGCCTTCTACCGCCCGCATTTCTCCCCACCCCGTTCTTGTCGTCAGATCCACCACCTACTTGACGATCCTTTAACAGCTGCAGCAGCGGCATCAGTCCGGGCTTTGCGCTGACAGCCCTCGCCGCCTGCTCCTCGATCTCCAAGATGGTAGTCATGGAGGCCCGGATGCGTGCGTCCTCGTCCCAGGACTCCATCACAGTGAACAAGTCACCCACAGGAATCCCTGGCGGGCAGGGTGGGGGAGGGGCAGTTCGAAGCAGTCGGCAGGGAGGACATCGTGGTGGGCAAAACACCAAACTTGGACTATGCAGCACAGGCTGGGCGCATATGCCGTCGTCACGTGCGAGACGAGAAGCTTGTGGTGCTGCGTAAACCAAAAGCACGATGGGGTTCTGATGATATACGCCAGCTGGATGGCCCCAACAGCCGCGACAAGTGCAAGATGTTCCTGGGTCAGGCACCGCACCTGTCCTTGCACGCATGTCCGCAAAATCAATATGTGCCTGCTCGGGGGAAAGGAATAACGGCGTGTCTGGTCTAAGCCACCTGCGCCTGAAGCATGGATACCATCGTACCGCCAAGCAGGCATACCTCCGTCAGCGTCCCATCCATGTCTACATGTTTCAAAGAATGGGTGGAAAGTATGTTGTTAAGGCGAGCGCAAGATGACGTTAAGACCACATATCGCAGCGGGATGGCAAGAATTGGCGACCCAAAAAACCCGGACTGGACGACGTTCCAGGCAAGAGGACAGGAGCTCACCAAACACTATCGCCTTGTAATATAATGGACGCGGTGAGCTTTGTTCACTAGAGACGACAGCTCTTTGATGTACTATTGTCTGGGTCGCTTGCGCGCGTGTGCCACGACGACTGCGCAAAGCATTTCCGACCCGATGCATAAGCGGGCGCTGATAAACTTGCATCATTTTCGATACTTGATATTAGGCTGTGATAACGGTAAAAGCAAGATGGATCACTACGCGCCCACAGGTGGACAAGAAGCTAGCTGCGAACGTTCTTCAGGTATCGCCGACCGGTTTAATGTTCAGCGCAATTGATCCGGAGTGTGGCGGTCAGTGTATGTTGGGGTCTGACCAAACATCTCAACGTCAATCGATCGTCCCATCAATCCATTCCCGTACTAACGAACTCCACCCCCGCCCATAGAAGGCACAGGGCAGTCGATGTACCTTGACCTTCGTTTGGCCTTAATATTGGTTTGCATCATCGATGCACCTTGGTGGAACTCTGAGCTTGTGGAAGCTAGAACAGCGAGGTTCGCAAGCAGCGCATACAGTAGGGATGGATAGGCGCCGTAGTCTATTACAAAAAATGTTATAACCGATTGCTCTTACATTGACTTATGAGGGGAGTCGTTTTTATCCAGACCGGGGTTAAGCAAGCAGGGCAGTTCTTTTGGCATTTTCGGACAAGATTTTGCGGATTTGTTGAGCTTAATCATTGCAGCGGGGCTATTTTTTGTAGTCCAGCCTAATTAGACATTCATTCGATTTCGGGAACTTCGATACGGTCCTGTACGGTACAGGTACGGTCCGATGTTGAAGGTACCATCAGAGGGTAGGAAGTAGGAAACATTGGATCGTAGCTGGCCGGTTCCTATCACCACGCTCTGGTGCCATTTGCTAACCCTGGGTGTGCGGCAGAGTGATAATATGTCAGGACGCTCGCGGGGTGGGGTGTAATGTTCTTCGGCAAGAAGATCCTCTCGATTCATCGCATGTATTTCTCATCCGGCCAGGGTTCATCATGCTTCCTGCCCCCTTGAGAAGCTCCTCGACCTATCGACCTACTCCTCAGTTCATTCCACCACCAACGGCAGCCAGCATGCACCTGCTAATACGAACATAATGATCGGCGTTCAGCGGCCTCCCCGCCCTTCGAGGACAAGCGTCGGCTTCCTCCTTGGGAGAGTTTTTATTTTGTGACCTGAAGGCGCAACATGGGTGGTACGCGGTCGGGGACTCTAACTCGGCGATGGTAGGAGGAGGCGGAGGAGTAAGGCGTGTGCATAATCGTTTTTCAAACTCAAGTGCGAAACGTGTTGTCCGGGTTTGGAAACATAAACTTTATGTGGGAATAATGTCGATATCGATGTGGGAGTTATCACATACAGCCTGAAGCGACCCCTGGTGCGAAGGGCGTCTGAGTGGTATTTGTTTGGAAAGAGAGCACAGGCAGCGCCTTTCTCGCTCAAGTCCAAAGCCGCACGATCGCAAACTCCGCAGCACACAACTTTAAACAGCAGCAAGTGAACCATCAGTGACGTTGCCTGCTGGCCGCATTTCCTAATAAAATACAAGCACTCTATCGAGCCTAGTAACGACCAGTTAACTACCTAATAACGAGTAACGACAGCCAGCAGATCAGAGCAGAAGTCTGCAAGATCCCAGGAAGTAAAATCAGCGGAGAGGGGGAAATACACACAGCTCTGCCGGGGTCAACAAAAGACATGTGTATCAGACCAACGTACGTACATGCCAGCGATGAACAGGCTACCTAATTTGCGCCCATTTGCGTCATTGTTAAATGAGCCCCCAGGGAAAGGCGCCCGGATTCGGTGCCCTTGCTTAGATTCCGAGGACCTGCAGCTGGGAGGAGCAGTGTAAGTTCTCTTTACTGCCAGCATGTGCGTACGTTGGCATCTGGTGCACATTCGTGTTCTGTTGCCTGTGAACGAAGGCTCCAGGGGGGAGATCGCGAAACATCATTCCTCCGCACCACAGCCCAATTGGCCCAATGCGGCACCCAAAGAGGAGCGGAAATGCGACTGCTCGGCTGGCTGCGCGGCGAGCTTTGCCGAAATGGAATTCCATGCATTTCATTTCATGCGCATTCCTCGGTGCAGCGGGATTCGACGGACGGCCGCCGCATTCGATCAGGGTCAGCATTCGGGATGATGGCGGACGCGGTATGCAACAGCCATATGTAAGTACTGAGGTTCCCATATGCTCCGAAGGATGGACTCGAGAGCGATGCCAACCCACCATCCACCACTGACCTGCTTTCTTCTGAAACACACACGCTGGTCCGTAAACCCGTTTCTGATTCCCTCCCAGAAGCGACTTACTGCTTTCCGGGCAAGCTACAAGCTGATGTGGTGACTGCCAGCACAAATGCTCAAGCCGCTGAACATGCTCACCATCCCCGCTGCTGCTTGGCAACTAGCGCATCACTCCTATGCTCCAATCATCCCAGTTGTCAACTCAGAAATGCTTCGCTCATTGGTTTGGTTGTACGCACGGAATTAGAACACCAAGCAAGGGCCCCACGCCGTACGTCCACTTACACCTCCGGCTCCATCTCATAGGCCTGTTGGGTACACGGGACTGTGGCAACCCCAGCCGAAACAATGCCCCAACATCCAAAGCAATCGAAGCCCGGATCTATCGAAAATCACGTTTGAGTTTTTGAGTTTGTGTCAATCTCGTTATTTTAACGGCAGCGGGTGACGCACATGCCCTGGCGTTAACAGCTTATTTCCTGGGGTGCCTTTTTTCGTCAGGGCCGACCAACATGCACGGCCTCGGCAGCAGCCTCTCACTGTCCCCCCCCGCTGCCCTTCGCATCCCTACGCCGCACCAAACCGACATTAACGATAACGGCTGTGACAAAAAGTACGCCACGGAGATTTCTTCAGCAGAATAAGCAAAGCGTCGCTAGTATTATGTACGACGCGTCCCAAACACACACTCTCATACATGCACGTGCCGTCACCCCGAGCAGCCCGGCGGCAAACACCGCCAGGCCCGAGTGTGCGGCAGTCCCACGCACAACGACTGGGAAGTATCAGGAATGCGCCAGCAGGCGCGATGCAGCCAGCTGTAGCCCGACGAGTCAATCGTACTCAATCAGCAACCACGTTGCACTGGGGCAGACAGGTAGGCACACTGACAGATGGGCAGGCAGACAGACAGTTTCGCAAGGTCTGACATATCGAAACCCGTACTTACATGTAAAACACAAAGCATACATGTAACGGAAAACGGAAAACAAACAACCGGAACTGGGACATAACAGCAGCGTTGCGGCATAGCATTGCTGTGCACTGTGGACGGGCGGCCTCGCTCAAACATTCGCAGCCCCTCCCCCTTTCGCCGCTCCAGCGCCCACATACATGACGCGCACGAATACACACACGCCACTTGACAAAATTGCACGGCCCAACCCGCCAACAAACAAATCAGTAGCATGTCCTGACGCGAAGAGTATCCGTTCTCTTCTCCAATCACATCGCTCTAAGCGGCATCAAGGAATCGCCCCCATCCCGCTGCAACTCCCTTCACGCACCCCCCGTCCCGTGATAAACACAGAGACCACGGATCTTAAGGCAGACTGCTCCGGCAAGCCGGACGTCAACTCCTCACCTCCCGGCCATGCCCCAGGCCGCCGGCTTTGGCACCAGCGGCCTCCTATGCTCATGAACTGCGCACCCGTCCAATGCACCAGTTCGGCCTTATCTCCTTGCCTCCTCCTTCCATACCCCCATCACAGGCAGCCTAGCGGTCTTCCTGGGGATAAGTTCCGCTCATCGCCAATGATTCTTGCCCATGGCCTTACCATCATCCCTCCACTCCTTATGAACCTGCCGCAGCTGGTGGTACCGGCAAGGATTGCAGGTGGCCCGGTAGCCACAAACCTTACGGCAGCAGAAGGCACACATTTTAACGTTCTGCAGCGAGACCACCATACGGCCCGATCCGTTCCATGTTCCCCTGCGGACCAGAGGTTTGGGAGACCTAACTGAGGCTAAACATACAAAAAGCGTTCGACACCTGGGCAGCGCCGACACCTGGCGCTGTCATCAGTCCTGACGCGATCTCGCGTCGCGCGCACTGCCGGTTGGACGACGCTGGTCTGCGGCCAAACCCAGGGCCCAGGTGTCACCCGGACACTGAGCCGCGAGAGGTGCAGCGGAGACTGCCGCGGCTGCAGACCACCCAGTATTTGCAAGTGCAAGACAACCATTACCCGTCACAATAAGTCCGGAGTCACTCGAAGCCCGGCGGCGCAGTTTCACGGCGGCGCACACTAATACGTGTTATTTGTGTGTGTGTGTGTGTGTGTGTGTGTGTGTGTGTGTGTTTTGCTGGCGGCGTAGGGAAAATGTGGTTCATGCTTCGCGGCGGCCGGTACCCATAACACTCTGGCGCCATATATCTCCAGCACGCTACATGCTGCTTCCGCCAAAGCGTCCATTTTATCTGTGTGTGTCAGGCATCAGCTTTCACCAGCGGGGTGTGCCATATGACCTGCTTGTGATGCCGTATATTCTGCCTGACACCACCAACATCTAATAGCGCGACGTCCGTCGGTCCACCCAGAGTCAATCACACGCGCGTCCTTGCAGGCTGTAAGGGCAAGAAGCTTTCACGAGCGCACCTATCCACTTCACAGCTCGAATCGCAAAAGATGACTACCAGCACAATCACAACCCGTACGGGGTATGCACCCTAAAACTGACCATTACCACCGCCACCAAGCACCATCACCCAAACAGCAAAACAGACAAAGGCAACGAAGCCTGCAAGTGCGGATGCCGGCGAGGCCATCGCAGTTTCTTACGCCGCCATGTCCACCCTCCTCGTGACGAGGGCAGGCCGCGGGCTCCCAGGGCGACCCGCCAAATCACGAATGCAGCATCTGGACAACAAACGATCGCACATGACAGCTACTAACAACAAGTTTATAATACCCCTCCCGTTGCACGGAACGTAATAATGGCGCTACTCCTGCCGCGCCTTACAGGGTTATTCCCAACGGAGCCCCAACGACCCACGGGTCACATCCCGCCTCAGGTCAGCAGTCCCCATGCGCCCTCTTCGGCACCCTCACCCCTAGGGTTCTCCGACACACGTCCTTCGCATGGCCCTAATTTTCACAGGTGCACTGCAGTTTTACAACATAGTCTGTCGACACGCTACGTCCTGACGTAACAACATTCCTGCGGGGCTCGGTGCCGGCGGGGCGGTGGTGACCCCCCTTTCCCCGCCTGCATAAGGCGAAAGGCAGTATTCGGTGCACAATGTGGCAGCCGACCAGACCCTCCGAGCCGTTACAAGTGCTGAACCCCAGCAGCAAACAGAGCCGCGCCGCCGCGTGCCCGGTGTCCCTGGCCTGCGGCTGAGCCTAGGCCCACCCCGACCTCAGCTGTGCACGGCCCACCGGAGAGCTCTCAACATTCAGCCCAGGGCATCTGGCAATTTGGCCGGTGGCCCAGCATTCCCGGCGTCCCAGCACGAATGTCCGCCTTGCTAGCGGCGCCGCAAAAGGCAGCGTTACGCAACTCGCCAACAAGTAGACAAACGCGCGTAAAGCTTGTTTAGGATCTTTGACCAGGACCAGGAGGTGTTGCCACGGCAGAAGCAGCAGGATGGTTTCTGGCGTCGTGGCCCCGAGGTGTGCATCCCGGCACCACCGCCATGAGCTTTGTTGGCACAATTAGTGCTGCTGTCTTCGCGGGGCTGGCGGAACATTGCCCTTGGCTACTTTCATGTAGCGCACGCCACACGCGTTGCAGAGCGTCTTAGGCCCATGAGGCCCAGCCCGCCAAACCGGCGTGGTCTGCAACGCAAATCATAATAACGGCATTGCAGCATGGGTAATTAGATTGTATAATCAGATTGTAGTCCTCGCGGCTGGCTCCACTAGCGGATGACTTGCAGTCCAGAATGATAGCTTATGGAAGACTGTAAACATTAAGTGTCCTTTAACGCTAAGAGCTACTGAACGCTACTATTGAGGTGGACAATGGAGCGATGCTGGAGCCGTTCCGATCCTGCTAAGTAATCATGGAAGACACATGTCTAAGCATCGAGCTATGCAAAGCCTGAGCAACAGCAGTATGGGCCATTACACAGAACGCAAACCTGTAAACATCCCCCGGCCCTTCAATAATCGCACGGTGATGTGATGGCATCGAGCACTTGACATCAAACTACGCACCTGCGTTCCGCACTGTGTACAACAGTGTCCGTTCGGGTTTGGTGCGGGCGCCTTGGGTGGGTTGCCATTGGGCGATGCGCGCTTGCGCGGCTTAGGAACCGATGGCATCGGACCCAAACGTTTGCCTGAGGGGAGGGGAGGGGCACGAGGCAGAGGACACCATGCATGAGGCCATGACCTTCTCTGGCTAACTGCATTGCAGAAATTTTCAAGGGACACACAAGCAATGCAAAGTGGTCTGGAGAGAGGGACATTGCAGATGGTAGCGCTGGGTGGCTCCCGGGCACGCAACTTCCCTCCCTCACAGGCCGCACGGCATGACGGCTGTGTAATATGTATATAACGTTTACCTCGCACTCCTTTTCGCAAGATCCCATACCCCGGATGGCAAGGTTACATAGCAGCATGAGGGCACTGAACTGTGCGCGATATATGATCTCATAATTGTATTATATGTGCACAGTACAGTGCCCTTGTGCTGTCATGAACTGTACATGGACCTCCCATTGCATGTTATCCCATGTAGACCTCCGGGGTATGGGATCATCGCGGCGCTTATCCAACCGCACGACTCACCATCTTGCCCAACCAACGCAATGGGTACCGTCCCAAATAAGCCGCCCATTGCCCCGCCCGGAACCAGCCCCGGCGCCTGCAGCGGCCCCACAGCCACAGCGGCCTTCGACTTGGAGCTCTTCCCGGACGAGGGACCCACGGCAGACGGCGGCAACGCAGCGCCGTTACCGTTACCTGCAGAACTGAAGAACTGTCCGCTCGCACTGAAGCCCGGGTTTGGTGCCGAGGCAGTGCTGCTGTTCGGACTGATCAATGCAGTGGCGGGGCCGGGTGGACCCAGGGGTTGAACCGTGACCTCGACACCGTCCAGGTAGCTGTTCATGTTGGCAGGCATGCTGCGCACCGTCTTCATGGCGCCCCCGGCACCTGCCTGCCGCATGGGCTTCCAGCCTGCAAGCACGCCCGTGCTCATTGGTGCGTTGGCGGCATCTTGCCAGGATGCAGACGCCGTCGCGCCGAGCTTGGGACGCTTCGGACTCTGCACTTTCGCCGTCGCACCGGGCGCGTCAACTGTCGCCGTGGTGGCGGTGGCCGCCACCGCTGCGGATGACTGCCGCGTTCTAGATGCCTTGGGCTGCTGCAGCAATGGACTGGGCGAAGTTATGATCTTTCTCTTGACTGTGACAGTCACACCCAGTGCCGCGGCACCGCCGGAGCTGCCAGCGCCGCCGCTGCTATTCCCCTTGAACTGCATAGAGCCCGACCTGGCTCCGGAACCCGACGCCAGGTCAACGGCGGGTTGCTGATGCTGCGCCCGCGTCTGGCCCAGCAACGGGCCAGTTGATGAGGGCCGCACCGGGGTGGAATCCTCTGGCAGCTCCAACAGTTCAAGTTCACTAACGCTTGGGGGCAGCTGAGGTGCAAGCAGCTCGCCCTCCTGCAGCCAGTGCCGACGCAGCTGCGTCTCATTAAGGCTTGCACACCGGCCACGTGCGCCAAAGGTGAAATGGCTCCCGGACATGTCGCTGCAGCCCAGAGAGAAATCCATGGGAAGGGTATCCGGCGCGACGTAGCTATAGGAGCGGTAGACATGTGCGCGTCTCAGCCTTTCTGTGGAGTCCGGAGACGCAGGCGGGTCTCCATTGCCACCAGCCAGCGCGAAGTTGTCAACGCTGAACGCGCGCACCATTTGCATCCGTTGATGCTCGCCATTAATGGTTTGCTCCGTCTCTTCCTCCTGTTGTCGTGCCTCTTGGTCCTGCTGTTGCACGCGTTGTGCCACTTCAGCCTTTCCAGAGCCCGAAGGCAGGGTTCTCCCACTGGTGTGTGTGAGCCGGGAGAGGCTCAAGCCATAGCTCGGCATGCTTATGTGCTCCTCGTCACGCGCCATGGGACCAGGTGCGACGCCTACGAGCAGTAGTTGCCGTGGAAGGCGATATGGAAATCGGTCCAGCACAACTCCAAACTCCAAATGTTCTCACCAGGCACTCATGTTCGAACACATTTTGCATGGGCATGCTGCGGCACGCTGACGCTTGCGCGTGCAATACAATAACGCGCGGATGTACACAGTACCATGCCGGAATTAGTGAACATTAATGTCGGATCATTTTAGGTACCAGAGCGCTGGCAGGCACATAAGTATGGTTATCACACACGCATTCACGGCGTCCTCTCATGAAGAATGCTAACAAAAGAAAGAGATGGGGAACGATTCCGGGCAAATTGAGAGCCGAACACCAAGAGCAGTGCGGTGAAAAGCCGCGTGAAACCGAGCAGCTACGGGACGTTCGCACATAGGAGGCGAAAACCTGAGCTCTCTGGACCTTTCCAAGCGTTTCGTATTGAAGACTATATAGCTCGGGCAGGAGATAACCAGTCGGCCGTTTTCCGCCGCTCGTTCCTCAAGAGAGACCCAGCCCCTTGCATGCCCCGTGTAGATGAATGATCAACGCCAATGTCAATAATCGCACGCGATCATGCTCTTTGACTGCTGACTCTTCCTCCTAACCCCAGCCGCATGCATGAACTTATCAGGAGTTCTGGTGGATAGCTTAGGCCGTTACCATCTGATACAGGCGAAACCCTTCTTCACCTGCTGTGTTATCTTCGGACGCCTCACTGTGGGAAGACCCAAGTGCCACGCTCTTCCCGGGACCTACGCCGGAGCTCTCTCCATCTCCGTGTGTGTGGCTCATGTCGCAGTCGCTGCTCTCCTGGCCCCCGTGAAACCCGTCTGTAGTTCCCAACCCTTTGGGTTCGCCGTTCGCGAGGGCAGCACCCGTCCTGGTGTATCAGAGCACGCACGCAGAGCAGCACAGGGGAGCTGCATTCGCCACCCGCGTCCTAATGAGAGAATGGGTAGTGGTGCGGCAACACGCTATGGGCAAAAACTCATATCGCCGGTCCGGACATGCAGCTCGAGATGCTATCTACATGGCATGTCCCATACACAGACAAAACGCCTTGGCATTCCGCTTGCTCGGAGCAGCGCACTCCTCACCACTGGTTGCTGGCGCGCGGATTGCGGCTACTGTAAGCTGGGGCGGTGGAGGCTGCAGTTGATTGCCGCCCGCATATAGTATGCCCGTAATGGTCGGCAGCGGCTGCAAAGGCAGTCAAATAGGCATGTACGATACATTTTCAGGTTGAGGGCAGCAACAGACGTGGCATCTGACGTGGCAACCTAAATGCATTGAATTGCAAACACACAATCCATGAGCCTCACCCAGGTCATCCAAGCTGACATTGTCCATGAAGTCAGGGTCCTCAAAATCTGCCACGGCCAAAGCACTGAGGGTACTCCCGCCAGAGTCCTTGGTGAGGGAGAATGACTTCGCCGCGGAGGAGCCACCCACAGGGACGTCCCTGCTGGCACCCGTAACAAGCATCAGCTGTTCGTTTCACGCTTCTAGTTCCGTTGCGTCGCTGCCTCCGGCCTTACCCGGTGCCCTCGTAGGATTGAACCTGGAACTCCAGTTCTCCCTCAAGGCACTGGACAGAGGTGTCGAACAGGTCACTGTCCCCCAAAAACATATTATCGCCATCATCAAACAATTGCATCTGAAGAGCACACGCCATGTACGTTGTATCTGGCAGAATGTCGCGAGTGCCTGCGCGACGTAAATGTACGAGTCGGCCTCGGGGAAACGGTTGCAGCTTTGGCTTCGACATTACGCATTCATGAAAAGCTCATAATGTGTTATGCACTTCAGCTTGCGCCGGCTTGCGAGACGGCATGAGTAGCAGTCTGTCATGGTTGTGCGTTGTTGCGCTGGCAGCGCGCAGGCCTATTCCTACTTAAAACTCGCCCAGGTCCGAAGATGGCCTCATATACTTTTCACTCACCCTAAAGACCAAGGCAGAGAGGTCGGCGGGGACAGCGACAAGGAGTGGGTTCCTGCACCAGGCCCGGTAGCGTTGTACCAAACCGTGCGCCGCCAAAGCTTCTAAGCGGACAAAGTCATGTTGATTTTAACCTATGTAAAGGCCCATGCGTCGAGGTCAGTGCGAGCATAAAGTGGTTCGGCATAAAAGAGCACGTGCTTGAGGAGGTTTTGACACGGCACACCTCCCCGAGTGCTAGCAATAACTTCGTTGCGGAAACATAATAATACAAGTGGACTGTCAATAGGTCATTGCAAGGAGAGATGCTAACTTCCGTACTTATGCTCTTTTTTCCTAGGTCCTCCTACAACGACCTTTTCCAACTAAAGAAATATTTACATGAACAGGACATTTATTTTTCTACATGCGTCCTTGTGTAACTACAGTTATTTCGTTAGTGTGCAGGATGATCGTGTCCTGCTTGGCAAAGGCATGCTGCCTAGATTCGGGTATGGACTATGTGTAGTCCGCAATGTCATCCCAGTTGGTCGACTCGTAACTTTGGTGCCAAGCGCCTGCGGCAGCTGGCATGCCAACAAAACCGCCCAAATATACAGCAGGAGTTATGGTTCATATCTTGTATAGGTGGCACCTTCCGCGCAATTAGATTATTTTTAAGAGGTGAATGCAAGTTACCGCTTTTAGGCACTTTTCGCTTTTGGGGCTGTCGCACTCTGTTGCCTTTGCCAGCTGGTGCACGTTGGGGCCTATGTGCTTGGACGAAAGTTTCAATTTCAACCTCCGCCTCCACCTCGAACATCCAGAAAGCCACCACATGCCACAACGGACAGAACGGGACAGGACCGAAGACGCGTCCACCGGGACGGCGTCCGCTACAAAAGCGCAAGCCACGACAAAGCCATCCCGTCGAATATAATTCAGAACGGGTCAAAGTGCAGCGCGACTCGATGTCCTCCAGCCTCTCCTTAGCCGTCCAGTCCAAAGTCCACTCAGGAAAAGCTAAGAAAACTACCCTGCCAGTGTTACTCAATCTTTGACATCATATAGTCGGCCGTGCGAGCCTCTTTCCACTAAGTTGAGGCTGTGCGCAACTTCCAACCGCCGGTGCACTCCCTCAGTCACCATCGGTCGTATCACTACAATCGACGCCATTTTCCTCCGTTTCATGCGCAATTGTTGGAGCCTGGGACCTACCTGCATTGCTCAATCGCTGTGCATGATTAGCGGTTAGGCTTCGCTGCAATGGCACATCTAACATTCCCACCTGTGGGAGGTACCAGTCAAATGGAAGGCCTACGGGTGGTTGCGTAAGGCGGAGCCCGGCATCCTGTTGGAAGCAAGAGCCGAACACACGGGTTAGTCGGTTATGGTAAGACGCAATTAGAATCGCGTTCGATAGCATGTGAATGATCTTCGCTGTGCAAGGGTGCAACAATAAACTGTTCGACGGAGAACCTTGTTTCTGTGCCGCCCGGGACTTCGCCCAAGTAGGAGCAGGACTCAACTCATCTCGGCCATATGTTTGACTCCACCGTTGAAGGGTCGGGTCATTTATGACATCCCCGCCACATGTTTACAAATAAGCGCAGCTCACCTGCTCCGCAGCCTCGTCCTGCAGTAGGTATTTACCCCACTTGTAATGCGTGTAGAGATTCCACATGAGCGCGATGCCCATGCAACACGTAACCAGGCTGGCAGCTGTGGGGGTTGACGCCTGGTGGAACTTAATCCAGCCTGGCAGGGGCCAACAATTTGGTAAGAATTGCCCAGATGGCCGCATTATTCTTGTGTTGGCCTCATGTAACGGAAGGAAGCATAAATGATTGCCACGGACTTAGCCAAGCCCACCATGCCATCTTAGAAGGGAGCCAACAACCACGCACGTCACCACGGTTGCGAGTTGAATGCATGAAGTCGGACAGTTGGCAGCTGGACACTTAACCAGCGATCGCCTGCTGCGCCAGCAGTGCTCAAGAAACACACCTGCGAGTGCCAGGTTGACAAAGAAGCAGGGAACTCCGATGGTGAACAACCGGAACGCAGTGCTCCACTCGCCCTCGCACCGGTGGGCCCAATACGCGGCGAATGTTCGTACGGGCGCCGGGGGCCGGTGGCCGGGTCTGTGACACAAGATTGGCAATAGCATTCGGTCATTAGGATAATGAGATGGGCAGTGCAGATTGAGCTGCAGATTGGCAACAACAGCACAACCGATGAGGTTGGAGTAAAATATGTCAGTCAGCCACCTGCAACTCAGGCCTGGAATGACAGCTACAGCGGATGCTCATGTAGCACATAGCATTCCACAGGCACTCCAAGCAACCCACGGCCACGCGATTGATACCGACCGGTACTGGCTCACAAAGACGTGACATTGATGCATGAATTCTGCCTCCTCCTGCAAGCGGCCCACACCCGACGGGCGACGGCGAGACTCAGTGCCCAGGACTCGTCCCAAGACCAATCACAGCAGGGCACCGCAGTGTGAAGTCTTCCAACGGTTCTTTGCAACGGCATCGGTGCACCGTAAGTCCCCTGGCTCTGTTAACTGCAACGCGTCTTCTGAACAGTTGTAGCCGACCCCTAAGGGATCTCCATCGCGTTTTCCTTTTTGGAAAGCGCAAATAACATAGAGGCTAGGCTAAAGATGTAGCCATGAAGACACTAGGTGGCTAAATTGCAGCACGGTGAACAAAGCTCAACAAGCAAGCTGTGGTGGCGCACCTGCTCGCTGACGTACATCTTCCCAACCCGCATAATGCTGGCCAGCATCAAGCTACATAGCACAACCGCCGCGACCTCAACGCCAACCTGCATCCCATCCCAAGGAGAACATTTTGTATGACACACCAAAGTATTCCGTTAGTTTTATTAAGATGCTGAAGGATAAGCCATTAACCGTCCTGCTCCATGCACGGAGCCGCACATGGAAAGGACCATTTTGAGAAGGCAACTGCATGGCGCAAGCGGGTGGCCGTACTTCGTACCGTGATACTTGTCGTCAATGCGAAAAGTGGAAGCAAAGCGCGGTTGTAATCTGCGTCGACGACGAACTGGAATTCCAAGAAACTGCGAGTGACGTATGGGCCAGTTCGTGTAGAATGCATGCTTGAGCTGCCTATACTAGAGTATACAAACATGATGGTCCCGAGCAAAGATGAAGGTTGTTGCTGTACCTCATACCTAACCAGGGCGAAGCCCGCGAGGAGTGCTGCCAGTGCGCTCAGTGCTTTGAGTTGCTCGGCCTTTTCCTGCACTTCCGTACGGTTACGGTTGACAAACCTGCGCGCGAGAAGCTACAAAAGGTTGATCCTAAGCGCAAAGGCAATTAACCCAATTGCGCCCCGTAGTGGCTGTGCTTCCATACACACAGCTCCGGCAGATTCCATGGGATGCTTGTGGTGGGTGCTGAACCCGGGAAAATCACTGATTTCGGAGAAGTCCACGGATGAGGGTGAAAGGATCAGGGTGCCAGGTAGTGGCCACGGGTGAAGCAAAACCCCCCTATCCTACACACATACACAGCTGGCGCCCCATGAGGCTCACCTTTGCCACAGCGCCCTGGCGTTGTCAACGTGTGCCTGCTGGATTTGTGCTGCAAGGAACGTTCTCTCTTCTAACCTGGTAGATAGCGCCAGTACAAGTAAGCATCATTGAAACTCCACATTGCGAGGATCGCATTTGGCAAGCATAAAGGGAGAGGCACCGGAACCACCCGGGAGGGGACGGACCGCGGGCACCAGTAGATGGCATCGTGCCATGCCTATGGAAATTGACCTGTATGCTTTCTTATGGGCGTCTTTCGTCCACTGCGCGTTGTGCGCTTACATGAACTGCAGCTCCTGACTGGCAACCTCCCTCTCGTGCTGTCTGTAAGCCAGGTCCTCCGCTCGCCATGCCCGCTCCTCGCTACGTATCTGTCGCTGAAGCGTTACATCGTATCCAGTGAGGATAGTCTGCGCTGTGTTAAGCACGCCTTCCATGCTGCCAACAGCTGCGTCGGGAACGCCCCAAGATCAGCGATGTACAATCGAGACAGCATACTGTTGCGCGACTATGAAACATAGTTTTAATTATCTTACGCAAGGCACTTCAAGTATCCAATATCAACCAGGTACGGCGTTGACTGCATTAAACAACGGCTTCCCGGCCTCGCTGCGCAGCATCATTGCGATTCGATACAGGTACATATTTCTCAGTCGTGTTTTGCATTTCTTGACGGACGCAGCTATGCTTTCATGTCTCATTTCACCGCCAGCATCTTTGCAACCCAGGAAGATTTACAATACTTTGGTTCCAGACGTATTCCCTGCGTTACCTCCGGATCCTAGACAGGATGTTCCGAAGGCAGTTGAGCGTAAGATGGGAAAGCTGGCCGAATACCTTCAGAAATATCCAGCGAGGACGGCAAAGGTTCGGATCGATCGATGCAATCGGAAGTCTGTGTATTATCGAGCGTTGATATATGGGCTATCGGCGAGTGTTACAGGTGTCGAGGAGGCTGACGAGGCGTATGAAGAAGGAGCTTAAGAATCAGGGCTATGGCCAGGCAAAAATCGCTGTATATACGTATACATACTTGCTTTCAAAGTCATCGGAAGAGGGGAGCAACTTTACCTTTAGCTACTTTACTAAGGAGCTCATCGACGAACCAGACGCTGTGGTGGGTGGGTTGAGCTGAGTAACAGGGATGCGTTATTGAATTGGCTTAATGTTAGTCGGGGCGCGATGGATCGCAGATAAAAACTCTACTGGCTCACCCGGAACCAATTGTCAAGCGCTTCGGTGCAGAACTTCTTGGAAGCTATATAAAATCCCAGGTAAGTTGGCAAATAATAATGAATTGGGATCAGTTGCAGATTGTGGCGTCCACAACCTAGTTGCTTGCGCGTCGTGTGTCGGGACACGGCAGGTCTGAAGGCAGGTAACGTGACATGATCAGTAAGCTACGCGCGCACCTTTCATAGAATTCCTGGGGGCCTTGTGGCTACATCCCAGACTACAAACCGTCCCACGTCGTCAACACAGAATTCTGGAAGGCCTAACCCTGGTCTAAGCCTGGGGGTTTACGGGCTGGTTCAAAGAAGACATCCCCTTCTAAATCCCCTTCTCAATTAGGACATTCTTCAAGATAATTCAGCTGTCGATTTCCGTTAATCCTGCACACAGCAAAGGTGATTTGTTCGTTTGCACTTCCCAGTCGTTCCGAGGATGAAATTGGTACCTCCTATTGGAATACTCATCCTGCGCCATCAACTATTGTTTTGGCATGCACGCAGACGAACGTGCACCACAACACTGCCACGGATGAAGTTTGTATATTAAACTGTACCCTTATGCACAGAGCCCCGTGGAGCATCAGCTCAACGCTGTTGAACCCCTGGTGGTTACGGTTTGTGAGCTGGCGGGCCAGGCGGGCGGGGATCAGCAGCTGAAAGTGTCCAGCCTTGGTGCCATTGCGGAGTATGTGGGACTGTGTCATGAGCTCAAAATGCTCCCTACAAAGTTGGAGGAGATCATGGGCGCAGTACTGAAGAACCTGGACACCAGCAAAAGCGCCGGTGTAGCAGGTGCGTCATGTTGACCAACCAAGTTGGCATGCCACAATTGCGTTGCCTTAATCTTGAGGCTGTTTACCATGGGGCTGTAAGGAGGGCAAAGGTTACAAATACTATGCCTCAATCGCGGCGGCTTTCCTCCAGCATCTGCAGCACAGCGTATGCTATAATGCCCTAGCAATAGCAATGTGCGAATCGCGGCATCATACGCGTGAATGCCACTTGCCGAAAAACAGGGTTTCAGGGAAACGGACCCGAGCAAGTAAGCCATGGTTGCATGGTCGGTGACTTCATCCTCTCATTACCAGCACATGAAACAGGGTTTGCACTGGTGCCACATCAAAACGGTGCCTGAAAATGACACCGCCCCATAGCTGCTGGTACTGCTTGCACTTGGGAAAAATGCTCAGGCAGCCCATATGTTCGCACATTATATCACGCCCGGGTAGATGCAATGTTTTCATTTGCTGGAAAAGGGCCCAGGTAATCGTTTCCATCGCCATTTCCGCTGCCATGACGTTAGTAGGAACCCCCTCCCCAGTTTCGAGCAGATTTGTTATGGAGTTGACGCCCCCATATTCTTGCCCTGTCACCTGCCTTTTCCTGTCCGTTAGAAAAATATGCTGAGTCAGACCCAAATCAGAGCTGCTCTAAGTGATAGTTATTAGAGCCCTGCCTTTGGCAAGTGAGCTCGGGGTCGGCTAGAACCGCGTCTTCTCGTGCCAAGCAGCCATGACGGGTCCGCTCCCAGTTTTCCTCGACGACGTGGACAGTCGTATGTGTCCTGCCCTGCTCCAGGTGGACCCCAAGCTACTTCGAACGAGTCAAGTCTGCACGGACTGGCGCACAGCGTCCTGTTGAAGTTCAAGCCTTTCTTGCAGGCAAACCTCTGCTGGCTGGGACCCCATTAGCAACTTACCCGGTAGTGTATTTTTAGCGGACGCTAGCGAAGTGCTGGATCACATCAGGTTGACGAATGTGAAAGATTCCAATGCCGACTTCGCTATCACCAACCTGATAGTAACAGGCTATGATTACGTACTTGCACGCCGTTGGGTCTATTGTTGCCGCCTGCATTTATGCCTGAAGGTTTGTTTCCCACGTGACCTATGCGCACCGCTTCAGGATATCAGCACTGTGTACCGTGTGATGGAGACTCTTTTCTGGCACCTGGACCAAGGCGGCGGGTGGCAGAAGGCAGAAGCCGTGCAGGTATGGATGCTCCGTTCTAACCTCTTCATTAACTTCGGCAGCTTTTTTTCAGCAGCATTAACTTCAGCAGCTTGCAGTGTAGTGCCGCTATACAATCCCGGGTAGGATGGGGGAGACATTTACGGTGGCTTGGGAAACACATGGAGTAGATGAGCCTTGTCATGTCTACGTCCCATCCTAGGTAAGCATGGCCTTGCTTAAGAACGATTTACCAGAACGGGGCCGTGCGTCCTGTCTCTGCTTGGTTAGGACTGTATGAGAACCACACTGTGGCCGCGGCACTTCCTCTCGCGAGGAGTTCCCGCAATAAGGTTGCATCTACAACAAGAAAGTACATGTCGTTTGCCGGACGTGCACCGGTTATTGGCTTCAGTTATGGGATTTTCCTGCACAGCTGCAAGTGTAACTCCATGCACCTTGTTGACAACCTTGTCCTTTGTACCAATGTGCCATGAGCGCCGTAGAACCTGATGGCCATCGTTCAAAGCTCGTGCTCCGACCAGCCATTCCCCCTGTTCGCGGCGCTCATACGGCATAGCAGCGCACCGGGGCTGCGTCCTGACGAGCGGGTCGTCGTCACTAACCTGGCGCTGCAGCAGGTATGTTGGAGCATTCGAGCGCAGCAGCGAAGGCATGTCCATGTACTGCTTTCCTTCAACATGCGTTGCTAAACTGATGTGGATAGGCCCTCTGCGGACACGATACGGCCTTTTAGCAAGACAGTATCTTATAAGTATTTAAGAACTTAAAAATCATCAAAAGAGGTTGCACGGTGCCACTGTTTTGCCAGGCGTTGTGTTCAGCGTGTTAATGCGGGCCAACAAAGCGAGATGTCGCGATGCGTACAATCCTTGGGATTTCTCATCAGAGCAAGCACGAATGTCGTGTGTTTTGCAGGCCCCAGTTTACTCGCTGTCAGCGTTCAGCATGTCACTTCAGGAGCTGCCACGGGCTCTTACTGCCGATCAGCACAGCGATACCTCCCAGCTTCGAAGTACCATCGCTGTAAGTCGGGATGTCATGAGGATTTCACGCGGCGGCCGAGGATTCTCGTGTCGTGCTTATCACATGGAGAGAACTCCAACGTGTGCACTGCGGGGACGAGACCACAGAAACGCAACCGCTATGCACTATCAGCAAAAAACTTGTGTTAATATGCAGTATGTGGTTGGGTTAGGACGGCCACTTTATCGGAACTCAGGCGTAAAGCAGTTGTGCAATGTCGTGCATGCGCAGGCCGCCATGCGCCAGCTCGCGCAAGCGGTAGGTGATGCGACACAGATGTGCGAGGCCATCTCCGCCGTCCTACGGAGTCACACGATGCCAACAAAGCAAGCTCAGGTAATATGCTGAGCCGCAGCTCTTCACGTAGAAAGCAGAAATGCGGCGCTATCGAATCAGCGACCGTTGGATGGCACGTTTGGGATTGGCCGCGGGCTCAAATCAGTGTCACCTTAACCTAACCTAAATTTCTGTTAATGATTCTTCCGTCGCCCCCTAACTGATGCCAACTATTTTTCCAGGCATGCCTCGACTGTGCCCTCGCCGCCGTCCTAGCAGTACCGGATTTCCCAGAGCCAGGTCGCACTTTCCCTGGAGGCAACGCGCCTGCGCAGCTGCTGCAACAGCTAGCCGCTATCATCACGGTGTGGGGCCCAGCCAGTCCGGACTTGCGCGCCACCGCCTGCCAGCTCCTTGGCGCAGTACTAACAGCCTGCGGACCTGGGCTTCGAGACGAGAAGCAAGCACTGGGCCTAATGGACATGGTGCTGCAGGTCGGCCTTAGGGTTTAGGGTTTAGGTTAGGGTTTATGGGCGCCAATGTAGTGAGCTTTGTGCTCCTTGTCGAGGGGCGCCCCGCTCGAGCAAATTTTGCATCGTATGCGTGTGGAACGATTCACACAGCTTCTGGTCAAGATGTTCCCACGTTAAGGGATCACGACCTTTATTTGTTAAATTCGTTCCGTTCATATCCTTTGCCCTCGTTCGAACCAATCCGTCTGTTAGCTACACTGTGGCGATGCCTGAGAAGCCAATTGCATTAAGGAATATCTAATTTGGCGTTCTGGACCATGCAGATGGCCCGGAATGTGTCCCTGGGCACCCCCCCTGACACGGCGATTATGAGTCGAGTGCTGTTAACATGCCTGGCTAGCCGCCAGCCGGAGCTTCTGCTGCATGGCGTGCGCCTCTCCAAGGTGCTGCTTAAGGAAGCGCTGAAATACGCGCCCCCCGCAAATGCAGCAGTGGCGGCGGAACGCATCGCCAGCGGGACGGTGGAGCGCCCCGGCACGGGAGGTGCGTTTTGGGGAGTGCGTTTTGGGGGTTAATGCGCAGGGTCGCAGTATGGATATTGAGACCCAAAAATAGGGCATCAACGAGAAATTGTTCGAGCAAAACCGTTTGAGGACGAGGACGTGAAAAATAGTATTCTTAACATGCACGTGTTGTGTCTCCATCTCGCCTGAAGCGTCATACATTGCGCTACAGATGAGGAGGCGGACCGGCTGTGGGCGGTGGCTTTGCTCATGCTCATAAATAACCTGCTCTCCGCTTTGGCGTCGCGTTCCAACTGCAACCAGCTACTGCCTCTCAGATTCAACGTCCCTGTGGAGGCGTGCACAAGCCTGAAGGTGCGATCCTGAGCTTAAATGTCACAAAGCAAATGCGATTGGGATTTTGTTTGTGCGTCTATTAGGGGCGTGGCAGACCTTAGATGGTATCTCTTTCGGTGGCATAATGGTGCCGGGGTGGTGCCGGGGTGGTAGTCACTGTGGATGCACAGGTGACTTGCCTAGCCCCAGCGGAAGGTATATTGACGCCCTCTCTGACCCTGGTTTGGTGCTACAGGAGGAAGCCGGCAACCTTCAGAGCTGTTCACCAGTCTTTGAAGGTAATGCGTCTGCCGCTGAAGCGTGTCTTCGTGCGGTGCAGTCGGAATGGCCTATCGAGCATTGGTACGGCAAGGTGCTGGATGCGCTGTGTAAAGTAAGTACGACAGCAGCAGGAAGATGTTGGATTGTAAGCAGCCATGGCGAATGCATAGAACTGAATCGCCATGCTATTGAATTGCACTGTCACGTATGGAATACAGTTGGGGCAACTCTTGTGTCCTGGTTGCAAACCCGTGAACATGGTGTGGGTTAATCACAGGCTGATCTTGAGGGACGAATATGCTAGATGGCATCTATGTCAAGGTATCAGCGTGCCTTGGGACCCGCAGGAGCTTTACAGAAAGCCTGAAGTTGATTTTTTATATTGGTTTGTCTAACTGCAGGGCAGCGTCCTCCAAACGCATTATATGCACAACCTCCAGAACATCATTTTCGAACCCTTTGAAGCTCATATCATGCCTGGGTTGCCGCCAACGCAACAATTAGCAGCACGGCACAACGTCGAGCCTTCAAGTGGAGCCGCCACAGGAGGCGCGGCGCATGGCCGTGATGCAGCCATCACCCAGTAAGTTGGGGTTCATAATGAGTTGATGTTGATGGGGTTGATGATGAGTTGATGAACCCCCTCCATATTTACTTACGAACATGGAACATGCGCCCTTTTCAGTGTACGTGCTGTCGCATGACGTGCGCTTCGGCATCATCTCGGGCTTGACCTCCAGGGTACTCGGATTCCCGGCTTTCCATCTGTGGACTGTTTGCGATCGACTTTTCGAGCCTATTTCTCTGATTGCCATATACCAATGCTTTCCCTGGCTCAGATTGTCCTCAAAATTTGAGGCGATGGCGCGTAACCGCATGGCATCAATCAAGACTGAGCGTCTCAACTTGCAACATATCATGGACATGTTGGCAGAAGGAGACGGTGACGAATTAACAACTGCACCCACCCCAGCTATAGGTATGCTAACATGCTGGAATTATCAACTACCCTTTGACCTGCATTTCTTGAGGGTTAAGGGTGCCTCACAGCTATTTAATACGCGTGTTTTGCGACCATCTAATAGGTTGAGCTTGGAAACAAACACCTAAATCCTAAATTAGGAGTACGCTATAACCGCCATAACCTTACAGCCGGTGCGAGACCTAGTCTGTATTATGTGCACACGATAAACCTTAATCATTTTGCAAGGCTGTAGGTCTATGTACGATATGTGGCCGTTGTTTGCACATGTACTATCCTAAACATGTCGACATTGCAGATATAGCGGCTTCTAACACGGCCATGGTCCTGGCGTCGGCAGACCAAGTCGTCCTTACGGAGGGCGGGATTTTGGATATGGTAAAAGCGAGCGAGTACCCATCGCAGCTGCCCCTCGGCATGGGCCGCCTGGAAACATCCGAGCTTCTCCAGCGCCTTGAAGCTGTGACAGGATAATGAGGCAGGTTTCTAAATTCCGTCATAACGTTATTAACATGACAGAGGCGTAGAATGCGATGTAAGAAACGTCAATGCGCCACGTTCGTGGCTGTGTGACGTTTTCAAGGCGTCCGCGCTGGTTGGCAGGTTGGCATATTGCTTGCTCGTATAGCCATGTACGTGGATAGTTCCTAGATTTTAAGTCGAGCTTGGCTACGTGCAAATACGCGTGCCTTACGATGGTCACTAGCTGTCACACGCACCTTTTTCCGGGCGTGTGTCATTATTGCGATCCGTCTTGGGACAATGTGGAGACTAGCCCGTCTTGCCGGTGTACTGTTTTCAGCGCGCATGGGAAACACAGACTGAAAATCCTTGCATTTTTAATCATATTCACCATTCGCTTTCGCATGCCTGGATGCTGTCTGCACGCACATAATTCAACACGCATGATAACGCACCCACTTGGCGGCCCCTTTCCAACCGGTCGATGATCTACCGTACTAACGGGTTGAGAGGAAGAATTTCCCAGGCAGATGCCTGCATAGTCCATCACAAGAACTGGCAAGCCAATTTTTCTTATGACTTGACTGGTCGTGCGTGCTGAACCCCATAAAGAAATTGTACTTGTCCTTGACTAGTCAAGAAAGTGCCTTTACCATTTTATTGGCTTGGAACATACAGACCACCAATCAGAACGAGCAGACATATCACCAGGCACCAATCAGACGTCCCTCCGCGTGGGCCCAGGACTACAAGCCAGCTACGGGCTACGCAGCAATTGCTCTGTGTCTTGTACTCACCACCAGCGCCCTGCCGATGTTCTGGTCTCACCAGGGGTTCCTGGGGCATACGTTAGCTTCACTTTTTCCTCCAATTCGGTTTTCTCCTACCTGGAGGTTGTGTCTACCGCCCAACTGGGTCCCGCCACCACAGCGTGCTGCAACTGACATTGCACCATTACCATTAGAAAAGTTATTACAATCTGCTTATTGAGCATCGCCTGAACACTGGCCCCACGTGCTGATGGAAGGTTCTGGAGCTTGGTGCTGCGAGGGTGCTGGCTCGGTAGCCGTCTACTCGCCATTTTGAGTACAATGACACGCGACTTGAAAACGTTGCTGTCACAATGCTGCTGCCACTTTTGAGGCAGAGCGGTACTTCGGGAAGCTCCTAGTCACACCCGTACTTGCATGCATTTATGCGCACAAGCACGGGATCCGCTGCTAATGGGTCGACGTCCACAGCATCGTCAACTTTTCATCCTGTACGTTGTGGACCGTCGTCAGCTTCCAGTATGGATCTGGGTTACCGGTAACAGCCATATCGTACGTATAGACTATATATCCAGTGTAATCCTTTGCAACAAATAGCGAAGATACGTCTTCCTTTAGTACAACAACGTTGACAAATAACTTTCTCGGGAAAGCGCTAATGCCGAAATTCGGGAAGCTAAGTTCCGGATGTCCTGGGGTCCCGGACCCGGCAGACCCGCGCCGTATACCAGACATACTTTGCCTCCGTATGACTTGAATTAACTTCTTATACCATTGAAACGTCTACGAAAGGAACTAATATTTTATGGATACGGCCAATATTGCATTATTTACTCCATTGCCCTGGAGTTATCCTAGCGCCCGAAAACTGGCTACGCGGTTAGCGCAACCAAGGTAGGCCACCACCTGAGCACCACTTAAGCACTGACTTAGCATGACTCTTAAGTACAAGTGACGCGACCCCATCCTGGGCATATGGGTGCGTGCTACGATTCGTAACAATGCATGCAAACATTAAAGCGACCCCGATTCTTAGTCGCCACTGCGCATAAAATGGCACCCGTTATGTTGGTAGCCCCTTTTCCTCAATCCCCGAGACGCACCAACCCATTTGGGCTTGGCGCCTTGCCTTGGTCCAGTGGCAATTGTTGGCATAATCCAGGTCGCCAAAACCTCTAACTGTACATATGATAGCCACAACGCTTCAACTCAACAATCGGCAATCACAACCAATCCCCTTTGCATCCGCACAAAACGAGAAGAAGCAATGCATCGCCGTCGAAACACCCTTCAGTGAAAGCCCCAAGACAGGTCCCAGCTACAAAACAAGTTGGGCACCTATGAAGAGCTGATCTTCAGAATCGGAGGTATACGTACCCGAAACAGCACCGTCGGTGTTGTTTCACTACTAATCGGTTTTACAAAACAAATGCAATTTCCGGGACTCTGCTGCTTCAGAGCTTTCCGAAGACATCCCTGTGCATCAGCACACCTTCGCTGCGTTGCTAAGAAACAAGATAGGCTTACCGACCAAGATTTGGACAGCCCCTACCCATTTCCCACGGATTCTCATCTTCGTCCGTGCGGACACCCATAACCCAGCGCGCTAAGTCAAGTTCCTCCCCAAGGACTTAAGACTGCAGAGTTCGCCCCTAGGTAACCCGAAGAATCCGGTACCCTCTTGCCCGTCCCCACCCCCGACGTCAGCGCGATGTCTTCGCGCAACTTGCAAACCTTACGTTATTTGGAACTGATGCCATTGATGCTAACCTGATTGGCTCACCAGGAATAAGCCATGAATTCTTTTGTATCGGTCCAATCCGGAGTTCCTCAAGGGGAGGCAGGTACGGTGCTAAAACCCCACTGGCCATGGATCTGCGGAAACCAGGCATCCTCGTACATGTCATCTTTTCTTGCGTGATGCCATGTTATCCTTAACCCCCTTTTCCCACCCTGTTCTTCCCCTGATTAACACATAGGTTCCAAATCCTGTTTCCTGAATCCCAGCCCCGGGGCAGAGCTTCAGCCCTCGTACTAGATTGGCACGGTGAATGCACGGGGGGCTTAGCAGCTAATTGCATGACGCTTCAGCGCGGCACGGCAGGCATGTAGCTCTTTACCTTCCATGGCCACGCCCTCCGCCGGCTATTCTGCCGCGGCTACCTATGAAACCCCCACCGGGCATGGACGCAAGGGGATCAAGCATGCCAAAACCGCCCACACCCGGCACCATTCCACCCATACCCCGTCCGCTGAATGCCGGTCCTGGGATACCCCCTGGCCCGGGAAGGAGCCCTGGACCCACAACGAATTCTGGACCCGGACCGAACTCCATGCCCGACCTGAACTCAGGTCCTGGTCCCCGCATCCGTATCAGCCCACCAGGGCCTTGCCGTATAGCCTCACGCATCGGGCCCCGTCCGCCTTGCGAAGGCCCGGTGCCCCGTCCCTTTTCGTTTCCGGACAGGGACATCGCACCTGACTCTGAAGGCTTGGCGCCACCGCTTACTTTGGTCCTGTCTCCAAACCCCCCGTCAATGTATGTGTTGGTTGTGGAGCTGCCTGGCTTGCCCCGCTGGGGACCTGACCCAGTGGCCTCGGGGCCCGTGGACCGTCCCGCTTCTGCTCCACCGCGTTTCTGTGTGTCACCGCGTTTCTGTGTGTCACCGCTTTTGCTGTCACTGCGAGGCCCGCTGCTGACGTTGGCGCCAGGATGCGGGGGATCCAAAACGGCCGTTGACCCCACGCCGCGGTTTGCGGTCGCCGGATCTTTGAGAGGCCGGGCGTATACTGGGCGCAATACATATGACGTCTCGCCCTCTATGTCAAGGGGGTAGCCGTTCAGTGCTGACATGGCCGCGGTCGCTGTCTGAATGTCAGTGAAGTCGATGAACGCCTTAGCCGTCTTCTCGTTGGGACGGTTGGGGTTATCCTTCACCACAAGACGAAGTGTCTGCAATAAAAACATGACGGCGATGGACGGTTGACGTGTAACGTAGAAGGCTGGAAAAAAGTATGATATCAGCAGCACCTAAAGCCGCATCTTAAAAGGAAAATTCCTGAGAAATTTCTTTTCTGGGAGGTATTGTAAATCGAAATTTTGGTCCAACATGTACATGGTTAAGCTAGCGTAGGGCGGCATACTTTCACTACTTGCGCTAAGGATGACCCCGTGCGTGTCTATGCGTTATGTTAATGATTCATTTAACGGTTCATGACAGCTGCAAAAGTGCATTACAAGCATCCAAGCGCCACACCCTTACTTACGAACGTGCATGAATCAACTACACGAAAACCGAGCTGTAAAGTCATGGTGGGGAGGACCTGGAGGACACGAACTACCCGCCTTGATCCACATATTTCATCTGTTGCCTCTGAATTGTACTTTTGGCTTTCATAAAACCTAAAACTAAAGCGCAAATCGTTGTGCGCGCGGGTTTGTGATCCTGTCATTAATGTCACCACACACTCCGGACTTACCACGAAGCCCGCGTACGGCCGAAAGATGTGCGCGAGCTCACGGTGTGTGATGTCCTGCGGCAAGTTATCCAAATACAGCGAATTCGTTGCATCTCCAGGAAGCTGCTGCGACACGCTGCCCACGGCTCCCCCAGACGCCGCCGAAGGCTTCTGCACAGGATTTGGCTTCTGTTGCTGCTTCTGCAGCAAAGCCGGTTGCTGCTGCTGTAACTTCTGCTGGGGTTGTACCTGCTTTTGCTGCCGGAGAGACTGTGGTTGCTGCTTCTGTTGCGGCTGCGGTTTCTGTTGTGGCGGCTGCTGGAGCTGCTTCCGCGGCGGTGGCGGCGGCGGTGGCTTAAAGGACGGCACAAAGCCCATATTTCCAGGCTGATCGGCACCGTTCCTTTTACCCTGCACACCGCCCGTGTTTCCCGCACGCTGCTCCATGGCCGCTTGCTGTTGCGTAAACATTCCATCGAACTGTGGCGCGTGTTGCGGCATGATTTGCTGCTGCGGCTGAAGCAGGACCTGTTGTGCGTCACCCATGACGGACTGTTCAGACGGCAGCGCCTGGTGCTGGTACTCAAACACAGTCGCAGGTTGCTGTGCCCCAAAGGTTGAGAGGCTCTGGATCGGCTGCGGCTGGTTGCCCATACCCATCCCTGGTGCAACTGCACCCATCGCGTTAAGTTGCTGCTGTTGCTGCTGCTGCGGCGGCATATTGCCTTGAAAATACACAGCTTGTGGCCCCGGTCCCATCTGAGCCTGACCCATGCCACCCGGCCCAGTTGCGCCCACGAAGGGGGCATCGCCTGAATAAGCGTGCCACCCGTACGCACAGCATAAAACGCACATGTGCAAAGCGAGCGAAAAGTGTAAGCTGCGCCCACACTTTGGGGCGTAATCAATCACCTTGACATTGCTAGGCTGTTTTCATGCTCTGTATATTAGGCTTTTTATCATTCCTCTAAGCGCATTCAGAGCAACAAAGTCCACTCCATCCGACGGCCCTTGCTTAGGCCAGGTTCCCACTTTACAAGGTCCATTTCTTAAGAACGAGTAGCCAATGCGCCCTAAAATACCGCCAGTATTTCGCTATCCTATTGCCCTTTACAATATTCTACAGTTCGCTACACCCGGGAACTGGGCGCACCACGTATTTCATTCCACTGGCCAGCGAGCATGAAAACTAGTCGGCCATTTTCCAATCTTGTGGGCGGGCACGGGTTTTGAATGCTACGTTACTCGCTGACATATTAACGCCATCAATTAACGCCGTTATCCCAGCTTTGAAGCCCCGGCGGCTCGACATCTTACTTTCCTAATTGCCCTAGTTTATCCCTTAATTATTCGTAAATTCATCTTTCCAATTATACGTTGAAATCGCACCAAGTATGCACTCACCTGCCCCCATGGGCCCCAGAGCGCTGCCAAGAATGTTACCGGGGTTCGCATTCGCCAGTTGCACTCCCTGCTGCTGCATCCCCTGCTGCTGCACTCCCTGCTGCTGCATCCCCTGTGGCTGCATCCCCTGTGGCTGCATTCCTTGTGGCTGCATTCCTTGTGGCTGCATCCCCTGCGGTTGCATACCTTGTTGCAGCATCGACTGTTGCTGCATGCCCTGCTGAAGCATTCCCTGGGGTTGCATCCCTGGTAGCTGTGCGCCCTGAACTGCCACCCTCTGAAACATCATCCCTTGAGGCTGCATGCTAGGCGTCGTTATTTGCATCCCCGGAGGTTGCATTCCCTGCAGTTGAATTCCCGGCGGCTGTTGCATCCCCTGCAGTTGTATTCCCTGCTGTACACTTCCCGGTTGCAGCTGAACCGCCGGCTGTAAGGCTTGCTGCTGCATTGGCTGTGATAATCCTGTAGAAGTGTAAAAAGCAAACCATATTGTAAATCTTGGAGCCGTTCGACGCACCCTGAACACTTTGTTGCGTCTGAAACCCTTCCCGTGACATTTACGCTCTAACTTAAACGGAACTCACCATAGCTTACTTGGACAGGATTACTGAACTGGCTGTTGGGGAAGATCTGCAAACGTGACCAAGGCCTTCAGTCTTCTCCTGCCGGAGCAGCAAGTTTACCGTTCGTTTGCAACCGGACTCGCGTCTCACCAACTCACCATTTCATCTGGCCTTGCCTGCTTGTAAGGGAATTCTGCAGACGAGCAGCAAGGGGTCGAAGTCGTCGTCTTGATTTATTGAGCACGACCCGTTCTAGCGAAAACGATATGTACTTCGGAAATAAGCAAATGGGTTGATATCGGTTTATAGGAAATCTGAAAGCCTAATTCCCGGTTTGCAAGCTGCTTGCAACGATCCTGCCCCGCAAGCAATCTAAAAGTTCCCTTATGCGGAAGCACACGAGTACAAAGCGCGTCAGAAGCTATAACTGCAACTTCATTACTCGGCAACTCAGTCGCTCCTCCTTTTTGCGAGGCATTAACGCCGCTAGCTCCGCCCAGCGCGGAGTGCTCCCCAGCTTACCATATCCTCGAGCAGATATGCCGGGCTCAAATCCCTCAAAAACGTTGCGCACACGCTTTCCAAGGTCCATTTTAGGACTTCCGAAATTCGACCTGTCTCTCGACTTAGTTGTTACCACCGATACATAAAATGAGGTTTGTTTCAGCTACATGCTCACCAAACTACAAGCTCTCTAAAATTAATTGTTTGCTTATTGCAAGGCGCACGATTCTGTGGGCTCGTAAGGCCCATTACGAGTCAGGCGGCTCAACGGATAAGGAAGCGAAGTCCGTAGACACACAAAGAATTATAATATTATATTTTTGGAAGATACCGTTGTTCTGCCTCGCCTTTCTCTCTTGAGTGCCGGACGTCGTAAAGTGTTTTGGTGTGTCGAGGTGCCGCATTGGAACGTCGCTGTCTTGCCACCGCTTTTGTCGTATGTCACCAACTGCATCCCTACCTTGACGGTAATCTGTTGATTTCTTTTTCCATGAAGGTATACACAAGATCGCATGGCTTTCCCACCCCGTCAACCCGTGTTGCCCCATACCGCGACATGTCTGTCGTACTGGAGCCTTGCGCTGCTCCCGGCCACCGAAGAGGCGGTCCTGGGTTCCATAAGTGCGCGGATGCTCATGGCAGCCAACCTGATGTAGTTTATGTAATCCGCGTCCCAAGTCGCGAGACTCCAAAGCGGAACTGGTTCGGTGAAGGGCCTGGGATGTCGGGAAGCATAACCAGAACCGAAACAATGCGCATGCAAATGCTGTGGGATAGAATATGGATTGCTTGAAGCGGAGCGCGAGGTCGTTTGGGGCTACCGGATGAAGTCCTGCTCGGCGTGAAAGTGTGAACCTACCATGAGATTTGACGATTCACCGGCGGGGAGCGGGAACCTTCGTGGCAGCTGGTATATCTCCAGCCCGAGCTCACTCAAAGCTAAGGCTGTTGCTGGGCATCATCTCACCTGCTTGTAGCCGCGGTTGTGAGCCGCTGGAATACAGTGCCAAAGCTTAATCCATCGTCACCCCTGCCGTGTTGCTGTTGCGGTTGCTGTTGTCTGTTCAGGACCTGACGCAGGGTCACGAACTGCTCATTCAAGCTGCCGTGTGGCTTGACTTGGTCAAGTCAGCAGCGGCCTGCCCAGCTGCGATGACAGCTCGGCGGCCAATGCCTCCCGAACGCCAGTGTTGAAGTTCAGCGCGGCTGTCACTGGCTGGGAGGAGCTGGTGAGGCCAAGTCGCAACCGTTATCCTCGGTGTCTCCAGCCCCCTTCTGCCTCCCGTCCTGCTTCAGATGATGCCCTGAACGTCACAACCTCATCCCCCAGCTCTTTGCCTTCAGCATCTGCGAGTCCTCATCTGCTAGTCTGCCGTCCTCATTCTCCACCGCCTCGTAGTCGTCATTGAGGCCGCACTGACGAGGATTGGCAAAGACTGCAGCACAATCCTGCAGGTGCTGTTCTGGCGTCGGGGAGAAGACCAGGATGTCGTCCACGAAGGCCATGGCACAATGCTCCAGCCCACAGCCTCGCAGTTCGTGATCGACAGCCATCTGGAACTGCATGGTCACGTTACGCAGGCCTTAGAGGTTGCACGTGTATTCCCACAACTTACCACTCCACCAAACGGACATCTTCTCCTGGTCAGCCTCCGCCAGTGGGACCTGGTTGAACACGGTACGACAGCCCATCTTGCTGCGCCACTTGGCACCACTGCTGCGAAGTATTTGCCTGGTTAGCCACTTCGCCAGCATGGAAGTATTGACTTTCGATGTAGCATTGAGATGAAGCACATGGGAAGCCTCGGGCTTTTTTGGTAACTTCATCCTGCAGGTGGATTGCATGTGTGTGTGTGTGTGCGCAAGTATATACCTGTGTGCAACTGCATACTTGGGAAGGAATTGTGTGGCATCGTCTTGGATGATTGCCTGGGGGCCAAATGTGATGGCGGGTTCCAACCAGGCTGTAAACATGTCATATTTATCATATCAATCTGGCAGTGTATCATTACCGATGCCAATACTATGACATAACACAGTCTGGTAAGATGTTGTAAACTCAAATGCCACGTCATATCATATCTAATCCAACGATATCCGATCAACATCGCTATTAAAAAAGGTTACACGAAGCATTTCACATAAGCATAGAACCGGTGGATTGTCCAGGCTGCCCCGTATTGTTATCGAGGTATCCTGTCTCTCCTGTATATATGACACGGCGCTGTCGTCACACATTCAGACACCCCAGGATTCGGCCCATCCAATGACTAAACATGATCCACGTCATGTCTACATGTAGCTGGGAGATAGCAGTCGGCTAGGTAGTAGATACCCACATTCCAGTCCTCAAGTGCGGTACGTCTCTGTTACCCAGACGCTCTGCTGACCCGCGGGCCACCACCTCTTTCAAGTAGCGGGCACCGGAAAGAGGTCCAATGCGCTGGAGGATGACCCAATTGCACATGGAAAAGGTTATGGTGTAGACCAGGGTGCGGACGGTGCCCGAGGCTTGCTTCCTGTCCATGTTCTAACCTTCGCTCATCTCAACGATCTTGCACCTTTGGCATGTTCTTGCCGGTTTTCAAGTCCTTATGTAAAGCCATGATTTTATTTTATATGTACAGCCTTAGATCGTCCTATCGGGTCGTGGCGTTGCTGGGTACGGTTAGGGCCGGTAAGGACGTGTGCATCAATAGTTGCGTGTCTACGTGTAATTGTAAATGTTCATAATACTTTGCCTATCATATTGCCTCATATGTATGTGATACCAAGCTCAATGACTAAATGTTGTGAAGACGTTTTCGTGAAAATGCTGTAATTGTAACTCCCACGTCCGAGGACCAATATGGAGCGCCTAGACTTCTCGAATCTTTGGGAAAACGAAAGATGGTCAGATGTGACGCTTTTCATAAGGCCAAGGTGTTGCGGAGTTGTGAATGAGCGGAACACTGACTATGATTTTTGCCCATCGTCATCGACGCCTGCGCCACCTGAAAATGAGCGGCGCGTGACGCGTAGCATGTTGAAGGGAGCCCCTGCTGGGCCGGGACGGCAACAGGGTAAGGCGGGACCACAACCGTCGACATTGCCGCTGGCGCATCCCGCACGGCGCAGAGGAGCATCGGAGCAAGATACCGCGAAGGCATCACGGAGCGCACGTAGTGCGCAGGGCTCCCTCGGGAAAGCCCTGCGCTCGGCGTCGTTACCAGTTCCGGAGGCGGAGGCGGGGCCGGGTGCACAGCCGGCGGGCGCTGGGAAAGCGGGGACGATTGACAACTTGCCGCCAGGGTCCGTCATATATCCCGCCCACGCTGCTGTTCTCATGTCCACCAGCGAATACTTCCGACGCTATTTTGATGCATGGCATCCCGCCAACGGCAGCAAGATTGTTACAATTGAAGTTGAGCCGGACGAGGTTGAGGCCGCAAAGATGATGCTGAGGTGAGGGAGACCCAGTGGCTTCATTTTGTCACTCATTAAATTTCTGTAATCACCGGGCGTATTCAACTCTGGGCGTCTGCGTCCCCAAAAGTTATGTTGATGGTTGGCTTGTCGTACCGATGGTGGGTGAGCTGGGTACTGGCTGTGCAATAGTGATAAAGAGATGCTTTGCATTCAACGCCGGGACCGCGGTATGCTGGTCCGACGGCGGCGGGGTGTGGCTACCATCCAAAAGTGGGAACGTAGGATTGGGAAAAGATGGAGCAGAGGCCAGGCCAGTTGTGACGTCCGTTCCTACGATCGCGGGATGCCGCTTTGACCGCTACTGTCACGGATGCGATGTCTTGGATGCGCAGCATTCTTTAAATGGAACCCAGCTGGCGACCACACCTATAAGTAAGCCAGGTGGGGGCCTTGCATGGCCCCCTCTTTCCCCGCCTTAAGGATACAGCATCCCCTGCACGTCGGCCAGGTCTGAAGGGTGTTAGCTCCTCGCCTGATGCACTCGTAGCTCGTAGTCGTCTTCGTGCCTCTGCTCCCACCTGACCGCAATTTACCATGTTGATGGCCGCCTTGGATGTGCGGTGCGGAGGAGCCGTGTTGGGGCAGAGCGATGTCATCGTGACTCTGGCCCTTGGTCCCCCCGCTCTCTGCTTCCCCCCCCCCCACTCTGCCTCTGCTGTCGGTCCTTTCGTTTCCAAAGGGATTTCAAAGGCGTTAGTTCAGCGTCCCATTACGCATGTTGCGACTAACTGGTCCTCCCGTACTTTCTTACGGGGGAGCTTCCTCCCCTGTCATTTTCCTCCTCCTCCCCTCGCTCCTTCTCTCCTTTCCCCCTTTCTTCCCTCTCCCGGAAGAGAGAGGGAAGAAAGTTAGTCCTTGCTTCGTCAGCGACCACCACCAGCAATTATACTCGCCTTCCTGTTCATCTCTTCCGCTTCCTCTTCCTCGTTAGGTACATGTACACGGGCCAGCTGCCGCTGCACGGAGTGGACCCCTCGCAGCTGCTGCGGATGATCAAACTGGCCGACCAGTTCTCCGTCAACAGGTGCCCGGGGGTGCCTGGGGAGTGGGTGGGGAGTGGATGGGGAGTGGATGGGGAGTGGATGGGCAGTGGGTGGGGAGTGGATGGGGGTAGGGTAGGGGGCCATACCCATGATTGCTTGGGATTGGGTTAGGGAAGATGCAGCCGGGCGTGCGGAAGGGTGCGGGGGCTGGGGTGCGGGACAGAGAGATTGGGGCAGACAGGTACGTGCATGCGTGGTCCTTTGGATGTTGGTGCCGCTTCGGGTCGCTGCATCTCCGCCTTCCAGACCGCTGCCCGGACGCGGCCGATCACATGTTCTGTGGGCAGCATGCGGGAGTGGTGGCAGCTGATCGTGTTTTTCGTTCGCCTCCTCCTCTAGCTATAGCTGTAGTAGACCTCAGTCCCACACGCGCCACTACCCGCGCCATGTCCGACACACACACACACATACACACACGCGCGCGCGCGTTTCTCCCCCCTCTAGATTCCTGGCCACTTGCAACTCGGCCCTGGCGGATGTTCCTCTGGATTCGCTCACCCTGGACCACGTGGCCTCCATCCTCGCGCTACCGCCTTTCCTGCTGGAGGACGGAGAGGGGCCCGGAGGGAGGGGGGCCGGTGCGCTGGCGGTGGCGCGGCGTCGCGCTGAGGCCAAGCTGACCGCTGTGTTCGGAGACCTGGAAGGTGCCTGGTTCGATCCCGTCCGGCGGCAGGAGTTTCTGCGGCTGCCATTGGCCGCTGTCAAGTTTCTGATTCGCCGCACTGAAACTGCCGTCTACAAGTGAGCTGATGGAGGATGTGTAATGGGAGCCCGGAGGTGGTGAGGTATATCATGTGCGGTGAGGAGCATAGGGGGATAGACGGGCAACAACAGAAGCACGGGGGAGGGAGGGTACGACGGCATTGGATTAGTGCTTAGTGGAGCGGGTGGTTAGTTCCGGTAGGATCCGTACTTGTATCACATGCGAAACACATAGTGACCTGAGACACGCTTCGACATGTCCGCTGTTTCTGTGGCCAAATCGTCATGCAGCGAGAACACGACGCTGGTGGCCTTGACGGACTGGATCGCTGCAAACAGCCACAGTACCACAGCTAACCACCTCAACCGCCACGCCAACGGCCGTGATAGCAACGGTGGAATAGACGGTAGCGGCAACAATCCTACTGGACATGCGGAGTTGGAAGGTGCTGGCGACGCCGCCGCTCCGACAGCTGGCACATCTGACGCCGGGGTCGCCGTCACCGTGCACGAAGTGGCGGTGGGAACGTTGCATCCGTCAGCACCGGTCACGCCACGTGGCGGTGGTGGCGGCGGCGGCGGCGGCGCTGGCGGCGGGGGACCGGTTGCCCTGACGGAGGTGCAGATGGATGAGCTCTTTGGGCTGATCCGTTTGCCGCACCTGTCCGCGGCCTTCATGTCGCTACTGCCGCATGTTGGTTGGGTCAGCAGGCGTTTGACGCCGCAGCTGCTAGCGCGAGTGCTACAGTTAGTGAAAGCGGAGGTAGGGCCACCCGGCGGGGGGGGAGGGAGCGGAGGCGCGGGAGGCGGACCGCGCGGTGTCGGCGGCGACAGCAGACCGCTAGGAGGCATGTACGGCAATGGCGCTCTGGAGCTGTTGCAGCGGCTTACGGGCCCAGTGGCAGTGCCCCGAGCGATGCCGGAGCGGACAGTGCTCGAACTGGAGTGGTGAGTAGGTCAGGGAGTCGGGGGAGAGGCGATCATACAAAAGCTGCAGGAGCTGGAGGGCAGAGCAGGGTGTGTGGGGTGGGGTTGGAGGGCCCCCGGTAACGGTTCTGGGTTGATGCCAATGGTTGAAATCGGAAGCATGTCCGTGCCCATGTAAATCGTGATGGTTGCGTTTTATGAGCCTGAAGGTGCGGATGGGGGCTGCAGATGATGTACAAGGCCGACCACATGTGTAAGACGTTGCTGGGTTTGGCTGCTGTCGTGGATGGGGTCCGGACTTCCGTCTCACGCCGCATCCCCGTCACTCCCTACCTACACACACACACACACACACACACACACACACGGAGTATGCTTCACTCCTTCGGGTTGCGTCCCCCCCCCGCCCTTTCCTCGGTCAGGACCATCCACCGCTCTGACGTTCAGGCGCTGATTGCGGAGTGCCAGGCGGAGGAATGCGTCGGGGCGGAGTGCCGAGGCGGCTCGGGGGGGAGTACGGGTGCAGGCGGGTGCGGGTCGGGGAGTGATGAGGTGGCCGCTGTGGAGTCCACCCGTCTGTTCAGTGAGCCTGCGTATTACTACGCTGGGTTTTACTGGAGAATGTGCTTCTTTGTCCAGGTGAGATCGGGGGGAGGGGTGGGCGAGGGAAGGCGGAAGGAGGGGTGGCGAGAGGGGGCTGGGGTGGGGTGGGAGGGGTTGGGGAGGCTGGGGGACCGGGAGGGCTGGTAGCGCTTCATGAGCAGTGCGAGACAGGCATGGAATCACAGCGTGGCTGTGTTTTAATGAATCACATGATGGTGGGGCATTCATAAGCTCTCAATAAACACAGCGGCTGATAGCTTGAGCTGCTGCAGCCAGGATCAGCATAAGGGCTAAGGATGAATAAGTCAACAGTCAAACCTTAATTCCGGGTGCGCTGTTCCGGAAGTAGCGTTTGTTTCGGTGCTGATGATCCGCTCATTTTCACTCCCATTCCGCCTGCAGAAGAAGCTGGAGCCTAAGCGTCGGCGCCTGGGAGACATGCAGGACGTTAGCGGGGCTGTCGGAGGGGGTGGCGGCGCCGGAGGCGGAGCACCGGCAGCAGCAGCAGCAGCAGCAGCCGGGGCCGGGGGCGGCAACGGCGGTGCTGGCGGTCTCGGCGTGAACCAGGGTGGCGGCGGCGGTGTAGACGCGGCGGCAGCGGATGCTGGCGGCGGCCATCGTGGCGGCGGCGGTCGTGACGGCGGCGGGTCACAGCGGGGCGAGGTGGCGGTGTATCACGACTTCCTCGGAGTCACATGCCGCGCAGTGCGTGAGGGGGGCTGGAGGGAGGGACTAAACTTCCTGACTTACCAATGCTTTTTACCAATAGCATTCGCACGACCACATTCCGATCTGTTCCGCCGCTTCGTGAGGTCAGCACAATGCGGCAGCGTGTGGCTCACGTGGTTGACATGCCCCGCCGTGTGTTGACTTCAGCTTCCTAGCCACCACGGACGTCCACTTCGTAGATGCCGTAGCAAATCATGCTACTATATTTTATAATCACTTGGGGTTAACAGGAGGAGTGAGGGAGCAAAGAAGAAGATATCTAAAAACACAATTTAGGGACAATTAATAAATTTCTCTTTTTCGCTTTCACTCCGCTTCTGTTTTCGCCAGTTTCGTCATCGTCATGACGTATGGGCTCCTCGCCTCACCGTACCGTCTTTTTCCCTTCGCGTTCCCTATCGTATTCCTCCTCTTCGTCGCGGCCGGCCCCTGACGCCCTCCCTGCAGGTCCTGGGAGGAGAGGAGTTTGCTCCCCTGGTTTATATGAACTTGGAGCTACTGGCGGCCAGGTTCAACGCGCTGGGAGAGCAGCTGCCCGCTCAGAGGGCCGAGGTGCCTGGGTATGTGGACGACGAAGTGCCATACGGAGGTAGGAGGGGACAACGGAAATGGAGACATGGTGGGGGACAGGAGGGCTGGGCTGGGCTGGGGGTGATCGAGAGAGCAGTGAAAGTGCAGTCTGAAGCAAAACGGGAGCATCTGTCTCCCTGGCGCGCACAGACCGCGTCCCCAACACCTACACATGCTCATCCTACCTACCTACCTGCCAGACTGGCCGACTCATATGCACGCACGCATCCACACACCCACGCAATATTCACTCACTGGGGGTTCTTGCCTCCTTCCTTTCTTCCGCTACTGTACGTTGTGCGTTTTCTGCTCTGCTGTAGTGTACGACTTTTTCCGGCAGGATAACCTGTCTGATGTGAGCCAGCTTGCGCCCTTCGTGTGCCGCCGCAACATGCTGCACCTGTCATGTAAGATCACCCGCTGTTGCTGAACGGCGAGAGAGGCACGGGATGCGTGTGCATGCGTTGGGAAGAGGGCAGCAGACGCGGCCGGGACCCAATCTGCTGGGGCCTGCCAGCTGGCGGGGTTTTCTTGAGTGCTTGAGTGGGAGGGGACCTGAGTCGGTATCCTCAGACGAATCAGAAGCCATAAGGGTTTGTCCCATCGGCGTACCATTCGGTCTTTGGGAGGCGCAGGGAATCGAATCAAATTGAAGCCGAGCCCGGGGGCCGCTGCCGCGAGCAGCGTTATGCGTGTTATTATTGCCAGGTATCAGTGTCTTTAATAGGAGCTGCTTCGTTAGGAGTGTTGTACCACTAGGGCGCCATGCCAGTGGCATTTTGGCGGTTGGGAATGCAGCAGCGGAACGTGAGCTCGATGATATCGATAATGATAATGATTGGAGGTTGACCGTTGACGGCACCAAACCCTGGTTGGACGGCGGCGCCCGTCCGTCCGTCGGTCTGTCTATCTGTCGGGTGTCCGGAGCAAAGGATGCGGGGTTCGGAGAAGGAGTGAGCGGAAGGAGGGGGGGACGGCTTGCCGTGCGGACATGTGCAGCGGCATCGTGTGGCTCTTAAAAAGCTCCTAACAGGTGCAGCCAGCCGGCCCTGCAGCCGATCATATGCATTGCTCGCGACACTTTGAAGGGCAGCGTGCACTCCTATGCCCGATCACAAACGTGTTCAGCGTTCCGCTCGCTGTGTTGTAAATGAAGTCTACCAGCACACCCGCCGCGTGACCGATCTCATGCATGATGCGTGTCACTTGCGGAAATTGGGCATGGACGCCGTTTCCCTCTTGGTTGACTGCTGGATGACCCGAGCGACAATGGAAGGCGGGGGCCTGGCTGCGGCGGAGAGCATTGTCGGCAGAGGGCACTTAGCGCTTAGGTAAACCTTTCACTGAAGAACTGGGCTTCGCAGATTGCATGGCGTCGAACTGATCGCTGGTTATTGCCGTTGGGTCAAGAAATGCAATTCGTAGATATATGGGCTGCGTCCTGCAGCTATGTCGTTCCCTCCAGACGTTCGGCCCGGATATACTGGGGGAGTGGGAAATTCATCATCACATGTTAGTCAGTCCTCGGACTCTGGGGGCGCCCCAGGCTTGGGGATGTTGTACTTACTACAGGCTTGTACGCTGACGGATGCTTCTTACGTGTTTGCTGCGTGGACTCAGCTGTCCGTCCTTATGACGGCAGCATCCCCAAGGAGGGGTGAACGAGGGGTATATATCGCAATTCAGACAGCAAGGGGTCGGTGGGCCGCCATCCCGAAGATCATTACATACGGCGTGGTTTTATGGCTTCTGGAATGCCGCTTCTGACTTGCTGTACTGCTGAATTCGAACGATATTTTTTATGACGAGGTCGATCGCCACTACACAGCGTGACCACCCTGACAGTTACCTCCTAATTTCCCGTGATATCGAACTCTGGAAGAGCCAGGATTCCCTTTGTCGTCTTATTGACTGAATAGCTTTTATGGCGAAATGTTCACTTTTGTCCCTTTGGTCTGTTCAGTCGGTGAACAGCTGCTGCTCTTCGAGAAGATGAGTTACAGGGTTTTATCTGATCCCCTCGGACCCATCACGCAACTGATACGCCTCCGCACAACGTACCCAAACAACCCCAAAGAGCCTAACAACGTGTCACACGCCAAACTACCATCCCGCTGATTAACACGCAATTAAACTAATCCACCCCCCCGAGCTCCGGGTGCTGTGCAAGCTCCCGTGAGATGACAAATAGGTTCACCTAGGTCATGCGAAATCCTCATGTCCTGCAGCAAAGCCTGCTGCCAGATGGGATTGCTTGCTGAATACCACCACCCATTATCTGCAGAATGGCCAACCTCCCGTGCTTGTGCAGGTTCAGCAGAAGTAACTGTACGAAAAACAAGCAATATCTTGGACCCCTGCAAACTGCACCATGTATAGCTGGAAACCCTAGTTCCATAATTCTAAACCCATCACCCACCCTGCCGATTAACCTTCGTTTCCAAACCGCCCTTTCGCGCCCTTAGCTCCAGCGGTCTTAGCTCCATCAAAAGCTTGCCGTGAAGGATGTCCACCAGGTGCGATGCAGAGGTCATTTTCCTCCTAAATCCGCCTGGCTGGCCCCTACTCTCCTTTCACATCGGCGTCATGGGCTTGACTGCGGACTCAGCTGTAGCTCAGCCTTGGGCAGTGAGGCCTCCGCTAAGCTGCTGGCTACTGTGACTGTGGGCTGCAAGAACGGATCCTGCCAGCCTAACATTGAAGTCTTCATCTAAGCTTAGAGCTTAGATCTACGGCTTGACAAGTGACGACTTTGATGTCGACGTGTCGTGACAAAGAGGTATGATAAAGAGGGGGAAGGCAACAACAGAAGTTTTCTGATGGTCGTTAATGCTCAAGAAGTACAAAGCGCCTCTAAAGACACGCGACAAGGTTCACTTGCTCTCTCATCGCTAAAATTTCTTTTCAATTTGCTTCATTGTCGTACAACTTGTCGTGACAACGTAGCCATCATGCCACGCGAAATGACCGTCGTACAACTGATTAGGTACGGGTAGAAGTACAAAGACCTGACTCAGCACGTCGGCCACAACTCAAATACCTTCTTCTAGGTAGTCGACCTGCTTGGGGTCTACTATTCGACCTCTGTAATTAACGCTAACTGGAGGTACACGCAATTATCGGCAAAGTATGGTCAGACCCATTATCCAGAAGCCATGGAACGTTTCGTACGCGGGAACCTCTTTGGTCGGGACGGAGGTCCAAGAGGGCCCAACATTCCAAATCATGTGGGGCCAGCCCTCACGCCGGTTTGGATTCCTCCAGGAACCCTCGAAATGCTGTGGCCCCGCGTCGGCATATCAGCTCCTCCAGCGACCGCCAGTTCGGCGCCAGGCATCACCACCTACGTACCCGCTGACAGCACCGCCTTGGGGTGTTACACTGTATGTGGGCGACTCGCCCTACCAGGGCGAGCACCAAGGGGCCTGACCGGACCGAGCCACAGCGCAGGGGAGGGGCACGTGGCTTTGTCTGTCTGTCCTGCCACGTGCTCCCCCTCTCACTAAGACCAGCTAGAGCAAAGAAAGACTCAGAGGCTCTAGCCTGGCCACTAACAGAGCACTGAGGAGCACCACGAAAACGAGGAGGGAACAAAAGAAAACAGGGGGCGACTAACTGCACAAAGAAAGGGACTACTCTCCTCCAACACAAAACTGAACTAGCAAGAGCCTGAAAAAGACATACAGAAGCCCTCAGATGAGAGACGCCAACAGGAGAGCACACTCAAACACAGCCAAGGAGGAAGAACCCCCTGTACACTGTACGCTGTGTTTCCGAACACCAGCACCGGCGCCGGTGACTTTGATGGCGCCGGTGCTTGCCGTCAAGCATCAAATGCCATCAACGATGCATTTCACCACAGCGGTCTAGCGTTAGGGCTGTACATGGGACTGTAAGGACCTGAGTCCTTTGGGAGTTTGTCCAAATATTCAATGATTGAGCCCTTTCGGCAGGCGGGGAAAACGCCACCGAGCAGGGCGTCACGCTCTGACAAACATTCTGAAGGCAGAATGAAATGGTTCGAGGCGCAGCAGTTGGGTGAGTTCTACATGCATGCATGGCGTCAGCACAGCTAGCGGGCTTGTGCATCGGAGGAGTTACAGCAACGTTACGTATGCATTGCTCGCAGCAGCGGCGACGGCGTGCTTGCCAAGCCTTCACAGGGCTTAACGGTTTGTTTCAGCAAATCGCAATATGCTGCTGTTACTTTCATCCGATCCTGCCCTGGTCTTCTTGTCTCATGGCCGCTTCCTCTTAAGGCTCTATGTGTCAGCCTGCTGCAGTGCGTAGGCAGCCAGGGAAAGCTGAACGACACATTCCGCGCTCCCCCGATTCGACCTTTCCTTCATAACACACTCTAGACCCTACAATACATGATCTCACTTTTCTTCCGTACAACCGCACATGATCTAAATTATTCCAAAACGGGCCGCACGTTTCCCTCTTGAGCTTAGAACAACCTGAACCTCAACACCGGACCATCTTGAGGGCGCGGTAGGGAACCAGGCAGGGTCCATTCGCAAGCGCGCATCACAGCGAGCAGCTTATGCGTGTTGTTCGGTTCACCGTCCCTATTGGCACAGGTACCGTTATGGCCTATTTTGGGCATATTCAATGCCTGGTTCCGGAAGTAGTGCCTGGATAAGGTCTTTGAAGTGTAATCTGGTAGACTGATTCCAGTTGCGTGGTCAGCATGTAGTTTAACCGAGATAGTCACTGGACCTGGTCATTGCCGTTGTGGTTTGCCTGGATTTACGCAGATGCTGTTGCCAAGTGGTAAGCAAGCGGGCCCCTTTATTTCGTCGCAAGCAGAGCGCTTGCGGAGCTTGCTTGCCGAACGAAATGACATATATGAAAGGACCTACCTGCCTGTATCTGCTTACTCTCTATTTTCCGCCCCGGGACATACATGCCATTCATTTGTAAGCGTAGTGCAGGCCGCAGTACTACGGACAGTAATATTTCAATCATCGTCAATTCCTGCTCTTTGCAGGACTAGTCGTGCCGTTGGGGATTTTGCCTTCTTGTGCCAAATGCTGCATAAATCAGTGCTGGCTTGTGTTATAGTGTTAGAAGTGTCAGTACATCACGAGCAATCTACAATACAGTTTACAATTTTATGTGATGAAATACATTCTGCGGGCGTGAATTAAATGACATGTGAGAATCACAAATCTATAATGATTTTTAAGGATGGAATGATTTACGTAGCGGGACGTCATCGTGAACCAATTTGGGCAACAGTACGCTGACAGTCAACTTCAAGCCAATGCCCCGATAAATGGTACAAACAAGAACGAAATTTATCATATCTTGGCTTTTTGAGCAGATAGGAAACATGGATGGAGAAGGACAGCCTAAAATATCTACATGCGGCTACTAATTATCGAGTTGTGGATGACCGGTGTATCCATATGACATTTTCTTCCAAAAAATACCACAATGTAGATGCTGCCGTTCGTGTGCACAAGTTACTGAAGTAACCGAGCTATTCAGCTAACCAATAGCGCCATTAAACGTAGCGCTATTCTATGTTTAAACGTATCCGTTGGTTAAGTGGCCATTTACGTGAAACTCTGTATGCCAACACCGACAGAGGTGTGCACACTGTCCTAACGCACCGAGTGCCTTCTATTGTAACTGTCTGTCAGTACGCTTGTACAGTTTTCGATGCCCTGAAATTACAACATATTATTAATCAACAATTAAGTGTCTTTTTAAAGTCCTAATTCTCTGGGTTACTTTCATGTTCCAAATCGGCCCTATCTGGACGAGTTGCCCCAACCGGCAAAAAGTCGTAGAGTTTTTCATGTGAATAGGTATCATTACACACAGACGGTGCGTTTCAGGATCTTAAACCTCGCAGCTCGCAAATAAATGTGTAGGTCGATTGTACAGCCATAAGTTCTCCTTGCTTTGCCATTTCTGCGGCAATTACGTCATCCTAAACCTTATTCCGATAGATATTCCATGGCAGTTTCATTGTTTTGTCCATGAGTGCAGCGTATGCAGTTTAGGACACGTAGCATAATTGTATCCCCGTCGCATACATCCAGGACGTGGATACTATGAATAATTAATAATAACAGTACACAGCTCAGCTGGTGATATCATGTTGTTTAATTGCCTTCTTTGGCTCTGAAGTTGCGACAGTGACAGCCGTCACCACGGCATGGCGACGGGAATCCCTTCATCAAATGCATTTGACGTCAATGGTACAAATGATCGACCGCACACGGATCTGCATATAAACATTAGGACGGCAGCACCGGTGGCACCGTTGCAAGCAAGTTCTACACCGTCAGATGGCGTTGTCGGCGAAGGAGCTGTCCCCTGGCCAGCGATCGAAGTCAACCCTGACGTTCCTGATGTCCCCGACGTCCCCGAAGATGCAGTCATCATCGTTGAGCACCCGGACGGTTCTGCGGACGTTGGGATCGATCCCTCCAAGCTGCCCAAAATACCTGAGGCTAGGCACGCACGTAGGCAAGCGCAACTAGCGCTTGACGCTGAGTCGGCAGGTAGGTCTAATGCTGGCCCCTCCGCTATTTGCAACACTATTTATATCGCACTATTATACTGCATTGCGGATTGGTACGACACCTGTTTAAAAGGGCCTCCTGGCCTCTATGACCTCTCGCACCCACCTGCAGCGTCTGAGGCGCTGCGGCAAGAACAGGCGCGGATATTTCGAACCACCGTCCTCCGGAAACGTCGCGTCGTGTTCATGGTCATCCTAGGTGGGTGCTTGAGGCATGAAGATTGAGTGGGCCGTATAGCCGTGCGGACCGTGAAACCTTATAAACTTAAATCTCGGGGACCATGACTCTCCACTCAGCGGGTGCAGCGGTTCACTTCCGTACATGCGACATGCATGAATAACCCAGCATGCATCCTCGTCATTGCAGGGACTTGAATCCGCCAAGCAGTGCCGCTGTCTAGGTTTGTGACCGCATTCCACCATGCAGGCATCGTACAGTGCAGGTACTTGCGGGTCTTCGATTCCATACACGCACACGCCGACACGCGCATCCCATGTTTTTCATGTTCCCCGGCGATGGTTGACCGTGACACCTTCTTGATGGTTGCCGCACCAACCAAGTGGACCATCCCAATGTCTCTCCGTGCGCCCCTGCAGCCGCGGACTGGCTGTTCTTCGGCGCCTCCCTCCTGTACCAGTTGCTAACCGGGGGCCTCAAGGGCATGAGACGAAAGGGCCTTACGCTCAAGTCAGAGTGGGGCTGGAGGTGGTGGCTGGACCCCAAAAGTAGGTCTGAGGGCCCAATATGGGAAGTTGAGGCAAGCGTGCGGGTGAGGAGGCCCATCCTCAGGGGTTAGGATGAGCAGCGCCATCGGGGGATGCGAAGAGTGCCCCCCGTTAATGGCGGGGGGCTGGTGTTAAAGGAACATGTATGGAGGTTGGGGGGAAAGAAGAGAAGCGGAAAGGACATGCTAGGTGTCTAGAAGAAGCGCTTTACCCGGAACTCGGTAATTGTGCACGTTTTAGATTATTGGCAGCGAATTGGCAGATGCCAACCGCGGTGCGGAAAGTCCCCATGGTGATGTCGGTGCTGGTGCTGGTGCCAGTCGCTTCGAGACGGTTATGATGGCATCATGGCAACAACCTGCAAGTATTGGTACTTGCTGGGATCATGATAAGGCTGCTTCTTTCACGACTTCAAGCCCATCCAACCGTGCGCTGCACCCATCTTGTTTATCGGTTTATTTGGCGATGCCGTGCAGGGCTGTGCAGGGCTGTGTACACAACCTCTATAGGCTCCACACTGGTGTATCTTTGTCCCGCTTCACCCTCGGCGAGCCTGCCAACCTTGCCATGCCCCTTCCCAGACCCTCTGCTGTTCCAATCTGTTATGGTACCTCTTGGTCTTAGCCCTAACCTGTCGGTCTTGAGATTATGGGGCCCGAATGCACGACCTTCACGGTGGCGTGGTTGGACATCTTCAGGCATCACGGTGTCACGATGTTTCTATCACTGCATTGTTACCCCCTACAGCGATTCCCCAGTATCTGTTTGTTTTCCCCCTCGCTGTACTCTTTGTTTCGTACGGCACGATTTCTTCGTTTCGCTTCCGTACTCTGCCCTTCCTCCCCATAAATAGTACGTCTGCATCTTTCCTTGGCTCTTAACCTCCCTACTGGATTGCCCATCCACGCCTTCTCCTCTGTCGCCTTGCCGCTCCGGTGATATTACTGTAGGTTTGACTTTGGAGGAGATGGCCCTGAGTCTCATTGTGGACCTGATCGGCCTCGCAGGTGAGAGAGGGGGCATGGAGTAGGTCAGGGGAATCAGGGGAACCGATCAGACGAGGGACATGGGCGGGAGTGTTGTAGCGCCATATAGAAACTCTAGATAAAGAATTAAGATAAATATTATTATATTTATTGTATAAAGAATTATAAGACGTTAACTATAATATGTTAATGTTATTACAGAAACTCAGCACGTGGTTACTTTAGAATAAAGCTCTTTTGAACCACGAGTCTCGTTCGGACAGAAAGATCCCCGTACGAAAATCAAAGCCTAGATAAACAGAACACAGAGCTCGTTTTAGCTCTCTTGGCAACAAGGATCTAAGGTCTTTGGAGAGGAATCAGGACGACCTACTAAGTAGATAGAGTCCTGGTTTGCGGGAGCGAAACCCGCCTAAGGCATTGCTAGTAACAGCTACGCCTGCAACATTTTGGTGCCTTACATTTTCGCTCTAATCGTTAAGATAGATTATTCTCTACTAGACAAGAGTCCTACGCGGACTCCGCCGCTAGTAGCACAGTCACGTTACCAAGTGTGGAGTTGGCGACCCACTTGGTTAGACGTTTACGGTAGCTTGCATATGCTACCGAATCTAGATCAAATTTGTGCACGAGTTAGAAATCTATTGGCAGAAGAGCTCCTACAGAGAGGTACGTAGAGCTGTTACAAGCACTACTCCCATAGACATGACAGAACCCACGAGCTCACGCAACCCAAACACAGATGAGATGAATACAGAAGGATTGGTCGATGCCACACCACAGACGGCAATGCTGCCCCCGCAAGTCAACCCTGCGCCGCCATCGGCGCCTACAGAACACCTTGCTTCGCTCTCTGCAACTCTTCGTGACTTACAAAATAAGTTCGAAGATATGCAGAGCAAGTATGATATGCAAGTATCAGAAGTGACGGCTTTGCGCCTCCGACTTGCTGAGTCCCAGAACACCGCACCTACGGTAGGAATGGTTACTGCTCCTGTTGCTGTACCAACCCAGAATTTAACACAGAATACTCATCACGCAAAGCTTAATGCCCCGCAGTTGAAGATAGATGCCGACCCAGAACGGTTCGCAAAAGTTTTTCGCGTCTACATAGAACACACGCCAGGCGTCGTCCCTTTTGCTGCACTGTGCACGGCGGTTCAAGACCATCCAGAAGCGTGCACGTGGACTTTGCAATATGGAGAAGAGCACAAGCAGCCAGAGAATCGGACCCTAGACAAGCTCCTCACGGCTTTCACAGAGCGCTTCGCGCCACAGGTGCGAACAAAGAAAGAAGAAACCGCACAGGATTTATTAGATGGTAAAGTCAAAATGGACGAAAAGAAAGGTCTTATGGAGTATATTGCGCGCTTCAGGGAGAAGATCCACCTGACCGGGCTCAAAGATGTGACCTATGTCCTGCCGCTATTTCGTAAAGGTTTAACTCCTGCCCTACAGAAAGCATGCAAAGCAAATTATCGTGGTTCGGAGTTTGAGAGTTTGGAGGATATCATTACGCATGCTATTGGCGAGAATAAGAAGCTGGATAACTCCAGTGAAACACAGAACTCTAAAGCCGTTTTGAATTATGCAGCTAACTTCAAACGCTTCAAACGCGCGCAGAACCAGTCCGCAACCGGTGGGAGCTGGCGGGAAGTTGTCAATCGCCGACCGACGCCATCCCAGACCGGAGCTGGACCTAGCAATAGTTCGCAACCACAGAATAACGCACAAGCTGCAAGATTTTCGGGACCTCCTCGGCCGGCTCCGGCCGCGCCGCAGAGACCTCAGAATGCCGCCAGGCCTCCCCGGAACCAGACCCAGAACCCGCAGCAGAAACGGAAGAGGCAAGACGTTCACTTGTCGAATCCAAATGGTGCTACAAATTATTTTGCGAACTATTTGGGTCGTTGCTTGACCCACAAAGAGTTTCACCAGCATCGTCGCAAAGGATTGTGTGGACGATGTGGTAAGATTGGCCACATAGGCGAGGATTGCACAGATTATCCTTATGTAGCTGGAGAAAGCACAGATGCTATGGCCGAATAGGAGATTGCCCAGCTGCCCTGTGACCAGCAGGCTGGGAGCGCACGGAAAAAGTGCAAGATTGAGACGTGCGAGAAGGGCATGTTTGACCTAGAATTGTTTGCTGTCATCCAAAGAACTATTGGCAAGAAGTTTACTTTAGATGTAGATGCCATGGATGATGGTAGCGACAGACTTTGTAAGCTGTTTACGTCGCCATCTTGCCCTTTCCTTGACTTTGATTGTTCCGGTCACCTTATTTGGCTGCATCCGCACCCAACAAAGATCTACAGCTATTTGCAGCACTACAGAAAATGCAAAGAATTCGACCCTAGCACTGCTGTGTGTGCAATCGTACCAGCAACAAAAGGGGAATTTCGCGGTTTGCTCAAAGGAATGACCTTGCTCATGACTTTACCAGTAGGATCAAAGATTTATAAAAGAATCCATGAAGGCTGTGAAGAGCCGCCGCCAATTCCAGAGCCACTAGAAGTTTGGTACGATGCTCCTCTTTCTGCCCAGAAACTAGAACCTAAATGCTTTATTGCAAATACAGAATACAGATTAGATTTGTTTGATGGACAACTTGGTGGAGCAAAAGTACGTATTCTTCCTGATACAGGTGCTACTCATTGCTTCATTTCCAAGGAGTTCATAGAAAAGAACGGTTTTAAACTAAAGCCAACAGTTTTCTCACCTGTTCTTTTAGCAGATAAAAGCAAAACTCAGATTTTGGGTGAATGCTGTGCGAGCCTTCGCATTGGACAATTCCGTACAGAAGTTCGTCTTTTGGCATTGCAGAATTTTACACCTGCTACAGATATAATTTTAGGCCAAAACTTTCTAAAGAAATTTCGCGCAGAAATCCGACCAGCTTTGGGTGAACTAGAACTGACCACCTTGTCGGGCAGAAACTTTGTACTGAGGTCCGCGCTCGCACCACCTAACGGACCACAGTTACAATACATAGAAAAACCTAGAATTCCATTGTTTGAGAAAGCTCCAGAATCAGCAAAGCTTGTTTCTGCAAAGCATGTTTTTCGTGACCTGCGCACTGAGGGATCACGATCTATGGTAGTCGTGGTGCGCGAAACGCCACCACCTGCGCAACTACAGCTTAATGCTTTGGAACTCCCTACAGAAGCCAAAGAAAATCCAGAGCTTTCGAAGATCCTATCAGAATTTGCAGATGTTTTCGAACCAGTTAAGGGATTGCCACCCGAAAGAGGTGTAACTCACGTTATTCCCTTAGAACCTGGTTCCCAACCTGTTTTCAGACCCCAGTTTCGCCTATCACAACTTGAATTGGCTGAGGTCGAAAAACAAGTCACAGATTTGCTACAGAAAGGCTTTATAAAACCATCCACTTCACCTTTTGGTGCCCCTGTCCTCTTTGTTGCAAAGAAGACAGGAGAACTCAGGATGTGCATAGATTACAGAGCTCTAAATAAACTCACAGTAAAGAACCGGTACCCTCTGCCCCGCATAGATGATACTTTGGACAAACTAGCCGGATCCAGTTTCTTTACAGCTCTAGACTTGGCCTCTGGATATCACCAACTCAGAATTAATCCCACAGACATCCCAAAGACTGCTTTTACAACGCTGTTAGGACATTTCGAATGGCTAGTCCTACCGTTCGGTTTGTCTAACGCTCCAGCGACGTTCCAAGCTGCCATGAATCGCATTTTTGCACCTTACCTAAACAGATTCGTCACAGTCTACTTGGACGATATCCTAATTTTCTCAAAGAACGCCAAAGAACATGCTGCGCATCTCAGAATTGTTCTTGACTTGCTTCGAAAGAACAAGTATCAAGTAAAGATTTCTAAATGCGAATTTTGGCGACCTGAAGTCAAGTACTTGGGACACATCGTGAGCAAAGATGGTCTACGGATGGATCCAAAGAAAACCGAAGCCATACGAAATTGGCCAACACCCAAAGATATATCCGAACTCAGATCTTTTGTTGGTTTGGCAAATTATTTCCGCCGATTTATTCCCAATTTCAGTTCGGTTGTGGCTCCGCTGACTGACTTGTTCAACAAGTCGCAGGTGCCCAAAGAATGGCCCAGGCAAGCATTAAAAGCTTTTGCTGATATCAAAGAACGTTTGTCTACGGATGTACTCCTGCATTACCCTGATTTTGCAAAGCCTTTTGAGGTTGTGTCAGACGCCTCACTTAACGGTACGGGTGCTGTACTTCTTCAAGAAAACCGGCCCGTGGCTTTTGCTTCAAAGAAATTTTCTCCTGCCGAACGCAACTATGGTACGGGAGAACAAGAGTTGCTAGGTGTTATCAATGCCTTGCGAGAATGGCGATGCTACCTACAGAGTTCTATCCCTTTCACGTTGGTGACAGACCATCACCCCCTAACGTATCTAAAGACACAAGCTCAGCTGAGCCGCAGACAAGCCAGATGGGTAGAATTCTTGGAACAATTCAACTTCCAATGGCTTTACAGCCCTGGACGTTTGAATGTTGTTGCTGATGCACTATCCCGCCATCCCGCATTGCACAGTCTAATCCTGCTTAATGCTATCATGACTGGACAAATCCCGCAGAACACAGAATCCCTACTCGAACAGATCATAGAAGCTACATCTAAAGATGTTTGGTTTCAAAACCCCCAGAACACAGTAAATCTCAAATCGAATCCTCGTGGATTCTATGAGAAGGAGGAGGGAGAGAACACCTACTGCATTGTGGTCCCAAATGACCCCATGATAAAAAGAGAAATCATACACAGAAGCCATTCAGACCCCCTTGCAGGACATCCTGGAAGAGATCGCACCATAGACCTTATACGCCGCACATTTTGGTGGCCAACACTGCGAGCTGATGTTGAGGATTATATCTCTCAGTGCGATTCTTGCCAAAGAAATAAGTCTACTGGAGGTAAACCCCTTGGCCTAGCACAACCGCTACCAGTCCCTGAGATGCCCTGGCAGAGTGTTTCCATGGATTTCATTGTCGGACTACCGGTTACAAAGAAGGGTTTTAACTCTATTGCGTTTTTTGTGGATAGACTCACCAAGATGGTCCATGTACGGCCTTGCAAGAACTCCATAACCTCAGAACAGACCGCAGACTTATTCTTTGATGCCATTGTACGCCTCCACGGCATGCCACAGAATATTATCTCAGACCGAGATTCGAAATTCACAGGCAACTTCCTTACTGCGCTATTCAAGCGTGTAGGGGCTAAACAGAATCTCAGTACTGCGTTTCACCCACAAAGTGACGGACAGACAGAACGGATGAACCGTATCCTGGGTGACATGCTAAGACATTATGCAGATTATGACCCTAAGGAATGGGATCGTTATCTGGGCGCTGCGGAATTTGCAATGAACAACCTAAAGAACAGAATGACGAACCAGACTCCTTTCTTCCTCAACTATGGGTTTCACCCTCGAACCCCATTGCAGTTGGAAATTGGAGATGCAGTGCCTGCTGCTAAGAATTATGCAGAGACGTTTGCTGACAGATTAGACATGGCAAAACGTTGTTTGAAGGCTGCACAAGACAGAACCAAAGAAACTTTGGATAAGTCCAGGAAAGATATCCAATTTAAGCCTGGAGATTATGTCCTCTTGAGCACAAAGAACCTGGCTAAAGAACGTGGCACTAGAAAACTTATGCCTAGATGGATAGGACCTTTTCCTATTGAGGCTATGGTTAACCCCGTTGCTGCCAGACTCACACTCCCTGCAGAGTACAGATTCCATAACGTGTTTCACGTTTCCCTGCTAAGACCCTACAGATCAGACGGATCCCAGACCCCAATACCACCACAGCTGCAGTTTGATGATTCGAACCGGCCTGTGTGGGATGTTGAAAAGATTTTGGATCACGAGACTAAGAAACTTAGAAACCGTTCACTGCACCGTTTCCTTGTGAAATGGATGGGCTACGGACACGAGCACAACAGTTGGGTTGAAGAGAAAGATTTCTCTGATCACCAAACCATAGATGCTTACTGGTCCCAGCTTGGGCGCAGCGAGGACGCTAGCGCTTAAGAGAAGGGGAGCAGATGTTGTAGCGCCATATAGAAACTCTAGATAAAGAATTAAGATAAATATTATTATATTTATTGTATAAAGAATTATAAGACGTTAACTATAATACGTTAATGTTATTACAGAAACTCAGCACGTGGTTACTTTAGAATAAAGCTCTTTTGAACCACGAGTCTCGTTCGGACAGAAAGATCCCCGTACGAAAATCAAAGCCTAGATAAACAGAACACAGAGCTCGTTTTAGCTCTCTTGGCAACAAGGATCTAAGGTCTTTGGAGAGGAATCAGGACGACCTACTAAGTAGATAGAGTCCTGGTTTGCGGGAGCGAAACCCGCCTAAGGCATTGCTAGTAACAGCTACGCCTGCAACAGGGAGTGAACCGTTGCCTGTTGGGGAAATGTGAAGATAGGGCCCCGGTCAGGATGGGACTAGAGACGCGTGATGAGGGGGGTCTCCGTTAAGGCACCAGCTGCATGGAATCCGGACATCATGCCCTGTGTGTGTATGCTGGACGCAGTAGAGAGAATCCGGCCAAAGGTAGTTGGATAGTGCCAAGAGTCCGGAACTTGCGAAAGCCATCAAGCCAACCAGTCGCCTCTTCACACCTCAGATATCGCGCTCCATATGATACATACAAACATTTCAGTGAGGACCTCCATGGTATCGCAATTCGCAAGCTTTATCCGCGTGCGACCAGTGGAGACCAGCTCTTTGTAGTCGTATGCCTGCTTGGATTGCATTCCATGCCTTCCCTTCAAGTTCTCAGTCTCGAGTTTGCACGCCTAAATCACCTCCATCGTGTCGTGCCAGCCCCCGGTGACTCCCTTGCTGGGCTCCCTGGGCTCCCCCTTCTTGCCGCCGTTTTCCTTTCTTAGCCGGGCTGCAGGACAAGACGTACTTGCTGGGTCTCTTTATGATCCTACAGACCATCGCCACCGTATTGATCAGCTTGAGGGGCTTCTCACTGTTCTTGTTAGTGAGAATGGTAGAGCTGGTGGCGGTGGCGATGCTCCGGGCGGCCGTGTTCAGATACTTGGTGCGGTGTAAGGGAGTGCGATTGGGGCGAGGGTTTACCCGGGGGAAAGAAAGAAGGGAAAACGAAAGGAGGGGAAAAGAAGGTTGTTGTTGTTGCTGGACCGCAGTAGAAGAGGCTGCTGCGGGTGAGAACTGGGACGGAGAATACAAGGCCCAGATACAGGGGGCCATTTGTAGATTCTTAAATGGCTAGTCAGATCTGCATCGGATGTCCGTACTTTCCGTAAAAGCCTAGACCCTTCGGGACCTCAGTTTCGAACTGAGGGTCCACTGTTAATCACACACCCCGTTCTTCCTCCTCCAGAAGTTGGCGCTTCCAGAGGGCGAGTTTGCTCAGCTGGAGAGCATGTTTATCGGTTTCTGGTCCTATGTGACCACCATGACGGGATTCTGCGGTGTCCTGTGCGGTAGGGACACCGGTACTCTAAGCATAGTCCCCAGCCAGGCCCAAACAGCGGACCTGGGCACGTCCGGATCTAGGCTCCCTCAGAATCACTCGCTTGGTGGAGCTGGTAGGACGAGGGGCACCGGAAGCAGCTCCCTTTCTCAGGAGGAACCGATGACAGCAGCTGCTACAGCTTGGCCATCTGTTTCAACACAGCAGGATCAGGAGCAGCTGGGGACGCAATTACAGCAACAAGGCCGGCCGCAGGAGAGAGCATCTGCAGAAGTGCCAGACAGCACGACCACGGCAGTAGAAAGGAGGATGCCATCCCCGACGGAGGCCGATTTGCAAGGGTGGTCGGCTGCTGTCCGGGAGCAGATTAACAGTTCTGAGGAGCAGGGGGGAGTGCGTGCTGGGACAGTCCTCGGATCTGGAGTGGGGAATACGGGAGTGGTGGGAGTAGGTCCAGGTCAGGGGATCGTAGCCTCCGCCGCCTCCGCCGCCTCCGCCGCCTCCGCCTATTCAGCGGAACTCGGCACGCTGACGGCCCAGCAACTGCGACAGCTACACCGCCAGACCTTACTTACCTTGTACCAGCAGCGCCTCCGCCAGTTTCAGATGCGTCGGCAGGGACCCCAGCAGCAACAGGAGCCGCAGGGACAGGGACGAGAGGGGCAGCCGCAGCGGCAGCAGGAGCAGCTACTGCAGCTACCCGCACTTTCCCGGTTTGGATCTGGCTCACGAACTCAACAGGATCCAAGGCTGCAGCCCGAGGGCCGCACCCCGCTATCCGGAGCTGCGATACGAAACACCCGGGACCAGCTCTGCACACAAATCCAACAGTTGCAGCAGCAGTTAACAGACATCCAACAGCAGCAGCAGCAGCAGCAGCAGCAACAGGAATCAGCGCAGCGACCGTCGCATCAGCGACAACAGGTGGCTGTGTCGGTACGGGACACGCCTTCAGCTATGCGTCCACAGAATCACGCCTCTGGCATTATGATGTCGAATGCAATACCTGCCGGACTCACCATCTCCCCACATGCCCCTGTGGGGAATTCTGGTAGCACGGCGACGCCAGGGGCCTGTGCCAACTGGGCTCAGGATCAGCACAGCCAACAGCAGCAGCTGCTGCTGCAGCAGCCGACCGCTGGTAGTGCGGACCCGGCTCAAGTATCCGCACAACCGTGGACTCAAGCTGCTGCTCAAGATGGAGCTGGAGATGTGGTAGTGTTCGGAATGGCCGCTGCGGCTCCCACGTCACCCGAGTCGGCACTGGTAGTGGTGGCGGCGACGACTCGCTCAACGGCGGCAGCACCTGTGTTGGGATCCACCCGCCGAGTGAGCGTCTGGGGCCGGGCCATGGCTCAGCTGCACGACTTGCACCGGGTCGTATTCCGGCGGACGAGCACCTCCAGGGAGACAGAGGGCCTGACAGAGGGTATCTCGGCGGGCGCAAGGAGTGGGCTGCCAGCATCTTTGTCGCCGCCTCTGGTCCCCAATCCGGAGCTCTCAGCGCCGCGAGATCTTCGGCCGCATCGGGTGGTGCTAGGGGGAGTTGCCTATTCTGGCGTCAGGAATAACCCTGTGTACGGCAGCGAGGCGGCCATGCCGGCATCGCCAGTAGCCCGGGCAGCAGAACCGCCCCTTGGAGGGCACAATGACACGTCCACCGCTCTGCTGGCCCCCGAGGCAGCCATGGGAGAGTCAGCGCCGCCGTCCCGATTGCAAACAAACGACGGGGCGAGGCTAGCCGGGATGCGGCAGCTACTACCTCGAGATGGCGGGGAGACACGACCCGTCGGCGTTGGAGCTGACGCACCGTCGGCGTCGGCGTCGGCGTCGGCGTCAGCGTCGGTGACAGCATCGCCGCCACTGTCGGTCGGGGCCCATGCAGTACCGTTCGCCCAACCTTCACTGCCTCCCACATCGTCTGCGATGTCCCCATCACCGTCTTTAAAATCGCAATCGGAATCGCAAACACAGTCGCTGCAGGAGCGCTGGGAAATACAGCAACGAGTGCAAGAGCAACTCAAGCAAAACGAAATGCTGCTGTCGTGGGAGCCGCACCCGAAGCAGGCAGCAGCAGGTGCTCGAGGCGGGGCGGGAGATGGCAGTTGCTCTAACGGTGGCGCATGTGAATCCAGTGAACATCATAAGGGGCTCACGGATGGGGCAGCCACATTGTCCGCTCTGCAGGCGGCGATTCGGGGGACTCAGATGCTGGTGCAGCAGCTGAACCGAACACCACTACCACCACAGTCATGTGCACGCGCACCAGCACCCGCAGCAGTAGCCGGTACCGCTTCCCAGTCACAGCAGCCACTTGCAGAGCGGTCGCTGTCTCACGCCCAACGGCAGCAACAGCAGCAGCAGCAGCAGCAGAACCAGGTTCCTCAGGTGCATGTAGCGGTGACGGTGGCGACAACAGCAGCAGCGTCGCGACCGGGTACTGAGGACGCATGCGAGGGCGTTGTAGAGGTGGCGCGTGCGGCTGCAGCAGCCTTCAGCCACGTGCCAACAAAGGCGCCGGTCGGAGAAACGCTGTCCGCCGCCGCTTCCCGGATGTCTTCAACCGCCAGCACACTGGGCGCTTCTACTCCGCCATTTCCCCACTCGCCTGCGCAGCATTACGGTCAGCGCCAGGGCATCAGCGGACCTGGCAGATTGATGCCGCCGGCGGCTGCGTCTGCTGCTCTCGGACCCTCCCTCGCCTTAGCAGCACCGTCCCCAAACGCCGTGACATCAACCGCAATCTCCGCACAAGCGGCCGCAGCTTCGGATCAAACTTTGTCGACAACAGCAGGTTCCGCAAGCCCTGCCATGGAATCAGCGCTTGATGCGGCTGCTACGTCCATAATGGCGTCTCCGAAGGACTACGAAAGCTCTATGAAAGAGGCCGTTCACGTTCCGGGGAGAGCTGCTCGTGTGGCTGAAGTGCAGCAGCTTCGCCACGTGGATGCTCGCGAGGAGGTTGGCGGCGATTTTGGCCGAGGCGACGGCGGGGACGACAACCGTGGCGTTTCCTCACGGCGGCCGCTGCTGCAGCTCGCATCGCACCCCATCCGGGTTCAGGTGCAGCACCCGAGGGCAGCTGCCGCGGACGAGTGGGTGGCGGGCAGAGCGGCAGCCTGGATGCGTCGGGCGGAGGTGGAGGCCGACAAGGGGCCCCGTAGGGGTGCGGGTGTTTCCGGAGGAGAGGAGACTATCTCGGTGCGGCACCTGATACGCCCATGTCCGGTGGCTGGGACGCTGAGGCCCGCAGCGGCGTCAGAGCGGTGCACCCTTGAACACATGGGCGGTTGTCCAGCACTGCGGTTTCCCGCGCTGTCGGGCGCAGACCCAGGCAGTACCGGCGGGCTGATGACTGTGCATTTGCTGGAGCAGTTGTCACCGGATCGGAGGTAGCCTAGCGGATGTGTGTGATGGTGGGCGACTGATGGTGGGAGTCGACCATCACGGAAAAGGAAACCACCCCGTACAATCGGGCTATCGAACAGCCCAGACCTGTGCATCTATTCTTCGCCATGTCTATCTATTGAAGGGCCTAAGGTTCTATAATTTTGTTCAGTGTGAGGATACTTAGGATGCAAACCTTCCACGTGTATTGGGGCATTAGCATGTAATGGAGTGGGCCCTTCCGTCCACATCCCTCGAATGCGCCGTTTCTTGATATTACTTGCGGAAGCAGGGGAATGGGGACGAAATAATCGTTACCGAGCCAGTGCTCGTCCAGGCAGTTCCTGATGCATGTCTGAGCGCACCGCATATCCGTTCATCATGGGTGACTGCTCATTTTTTAAAACGTAGTGTGGCCATGTTCCACGCGTCCAGCCGAGTGACCCTCACAGCAATCGTGGGGGCGGGGTGGGTGGGTGGGAGAAGTAGCGGCCAAAACCTTCAGGCACTCCTCAGCAGGCACTGAGGCTGCTGCGCGCCAAGCGTATCGCTGTTTCCGCAGCCTTCACCCGGATTGGTTCGTGGAGTGCAGGGAGGGGGAGAGGGAGGGAAAGGGGGAAGTGACACAGTGGTGTAGGAGGATGGATGGGTTAGGTTGGCGGGGTAAGTGGAGGTAGGGCATCGCGATGTACGACGTCGCTAATATGTTCTGAGTCATTTCATGCCGGCCACTGTCGGCAGCCAAGACCCCTTTATATCCCCTTTAATGCATTCTAATACCAGATTGAGGGCGCCTCCATAAGAAGGGCCCAAAGAAGGGTTCTTCATTTTGCGGATTTGGTTAATATGTGTACAGACGCACAGACGCATCCCCCTCCGAGTGCCGTACAGGGAGGCTGCGGCAGTCGCGGCCATGGCTTGGAATGTGAAATATACTCGGTGATACATGTACGGCCGATACATATACGTCCGATACATGTACGGCCGATACATGTACGGTCGATACATATACGGCCGATACATGTACGGCTACACAGAGCGGCATACGATTGCCGTTTGCGATTTGGTGGTTCTCCTAGTTGTATGGTGTGAGTCGGCGGTGAGAGCCGAGCCGGGAAACCGGGCAAGACCAACTTCTTGTATGTCGCGCTGGGGGGCTTCGGACCGCGCATAAATTTTGCGGGAGGGCCCTCATCAAGGCCATGTGCACGAGGCACATTGCTCTGCAGCGATGTGTATCGGTGTTATTAGGTGTTGTGTTGTACTGCATGCATTAAGAGGGCCGCGAAAGAACTTGTTGTTTGTCCATATCTGCCGAGGTGTAGGGGGCATGCGTCGTCGGCCGTCCATGTGCACGAGGCTAGCACGCCACCTTGCGAAGTCCCAAGTCATATAAAAGGAGGGAGGTAGCCTCTGCGGGTTCTGATAGATGGTTACCTCTTGGCATTACTGCTCTGTTGCTCTTCATGTCAGGTAAAATGAGTCTGGGGCGCAAAAGGAGGCATCTGGCGCTATCAAATTTGGCGTCCTCGGCGTCTTTGGGGAACGCGCGTGGGTGCGCAGAGCCGTACGAATCCCCCAAATGTAGGAATTACTAATCATCATTATGACGTGCCGTAAATGCAGCGATCAGTGAAGGATCATGGCTAAAGGATCGTGACGTTGCCGTACACTGGTAGCTACCCGCGTGGGCGCAGAGCCGTGTGAATCTCATCAAGATTGTTTTCTCGCGCTGCATTGAGAGGGCGGGAAATGGCTATTCTATCAAGACCCCCACGGCTTCATTGTATGACACACACACACATACACCGTGACTATTGTGTGAATGCGTGTACGTCGCGGGGACGCTAATTAGATCAGCACATATGAACTGCAAATTATGATGAATGGGTGCGGTGGACAATGAGCTTCCGGTCCCAGTGATGGTGACCTAAACCTTTACCTATGTCGATGCAGACTCCACTCACTACATGGAGGATATTTTTACATGCAGAGGCGAAAAATATTTAGCACCGTACGGGCCGCGGGTGAAGACGGCCACACCGTCATCGTGGGTTGGATACGGAATTACGTCACGCGGCTGTTGGCTCGTCCAAGACATGTCGGTGTTTCCGTGCCTTGTTTGCCTCGTGCGCTGATGCCACCGCTTCGTGGTGGAAAGAAGTTGCCTGATCAGGCCATTACCGCGACATATATATTAGATTCCATGATAGGCGATAGATAGTGATTATAGCCAAATTTAGACGCCAACACCGCCTTCATTGGATTGTGGGCTGATGTAGTCGATGCAGTGGCAATCTCTGCTGAAAGAGCTTTTTGGTTCCTACCTCTCATCTGCGTTTGGCGCGTCATCCTCCTCAGTTGCTTGATGGCGCAATAGCTTGATCGATGACGCGCCAAAGAGATAGCTGCTGAATGAGGGGACCAGAAACTGGATGGACGTTAGCACTGCAGCAACATTCGACACCTGCGATTCTCCGCATTGCGGCCGCAACCGGCAAATGTCCGGAGACCGAGAGGCATCTGCACTTGTAACCACTGCAAAACCGTCTTCTTCTTCACTGCCGTACATATGCCCTCAGCTGCATTCAGTCATTCCAGCCACACACCGACTTCACAGCACCGAGTTAGGGTGCGTGGGCGGGCCGGCGGGGTTTGGGGCAAGATGGACAGGTGTTGGATTAGGTGGGAATTGGGGTGGGTGGGTGAAGATTTAAAGCCGCCGGCCTGCCAGGTGGGGCAGGCTTGGCTTGGTTGTTTTGGGAGGGCGGGGCAACATGAAAGCAAAATCAAGCAAAAGTCAGCACAACACACCAGGCTCATGGAGGAGCTGACAAAGGCAGGCTGGAAGGTGCACTACACTGAAGCACAAATTATCACCCTAGGTACAACCGGCACCATACCCCGCACCCTCAAGCCACTCCTATGCCAGCTAGGAGCGACCCCTGAACACGCCACAAAGACCTGCTTACAGATACACCACCACAGCATTGAAGCTGCGGGTGCAATTATCCGAACCCGGAGGGTGTTAGAAATGAATGCGGTCACGTAGCCATGGTACCTGCCTGGCTACGCCATGGTGGTGTGGGCATACAGGGGTAGCAACCCTACCCGTCAGTTCCCCACCCCCTTAATACATGCCAGGCTCAAGCCGGCATAACATTATTATTATTATGATTTGGGAGGGCGGGGTTGGATGACTCGCAAGGGAGCTTTTGATTCGCCTAGTGCCTGGACGCCTGAGTTTCAGCTGGCGTTCGAAGAGCTGAAACATGTCGTTGCCGATGACATTACCCTTGCATTCCCTGACTACTCGTTGCCATTTCGTGTCGAAGTGTTTTCGAATGCTTCGTTGTATGGGAGTGGCGCTGTACTGTTGCAGGAAGGGCGACCGATCGCCTTCACGAGTAAGAAGTTTACGGGCGCAGAAACCCGTTACACCACAGGGGAACAGGAGCTGCTAGCGGTCTTGCACGCGCTTAAGGAGTGGCGTTGTTACCTAGAAGGACGACCCTTCACCCTTAAGACTGATCACAAGCCCCTAACGTTCTTGCAAAGCATCCCTACGTTGAACCGATGCCAAGCGAGGTGGATGGAGTACCTCGCGCGGTTTGACTGCACCTGGGAGCACATTGCCGGTCGGATTAACATCGCCGACGCTCTCAGTCAACACCCGTCGCTAGATGCTGCAATTTTGGCGGCTCCTGTCCTACGTCCACAGACTCCGGACGTGCCTCTGTCCTCAGACCTCGCGGCTCGCTTGAAGGATGCCTATGCTGGTGACTCTTGGTTTGCTTCGCCTAGCAATGTCGAGCACCTACGCAAGCAGAATGGCCTCTGGCTATGGACGGAAGGATCGACGACTCAGATTGTCCCTAACCTCCCGTTTCCATGAGGACCCGTTGGCAGGACACCCAGGTAGCACACGGCTGGTCGAGTTGGTGCGATGCTCGTTCTGGTGGTCTCGTCTGGCAAGAGACGCCGAGAACTTCGTGCAGACATGCAGTTTGTGCCAGTGCAACAAGGCTTTGTCCGGTAGGGGCCACGGGTTGTTACAACCATTGCCTGTCCCTGATGCGCCTTGGGAGAGTGTTTCCATGAACTTCGTAGTCGCGCTGCCCAACACTGAGGGGGTGCTCGTCATGGTTGACCGTTTGACTAAGACCTTGCACCCACCACGTCGATCTGCACTGCTGAGCAGACTGCACGCCTGTTTTTCGATAATGTGGTTCGGTTGCACGGCGTCCCTAAGAACGTGGTCTCGGACTGTGGGGGTCAGTTCACGTCTAAGTTTTGGGAAGCGCTCTGCAAGCTGGTGGGCATGCGGGTTAACCTGGGTACGGCGTACCACCCGCAGTCTGACGGCCAGACCGAACGCACAAACCACACACTGGGGGATATGTTGCGCAATTTTGCTAGTCGCACGCCTCTCGTTTGGGATACTTACCTGACTGCAGCAGAGTTTGCGATTAACAATGCTGTCAATCGGTCGACAGGTCAAAGCCTGTTCTTCCTAACTTATGGGTTTCACCTGGCGCTACCTGTGTGGCGTGAGCTGGAAGTTAACGTCCCTGCAGCTAAGATCTTTGCCAAGACGTTCTTATCCCATATGACAGACACGAAGTCGTGTTTAGAAGGCACAGCAACGAGCAACGGAGTACTACAACAAGTCCAAGTGAGACGTGGTCTTTTCGGAAGGACAGATGGTTCTGCTGAGCACTAAGAACCTGCGTTCCTTTGCCGAAGGATCCCGTAAGCTTTTGCCCCGTTGGATTGGTCCGTACCCCATTGTGCGCATGGTAGGGAACGCAGCGGTCGAGCTCGTGTTACCCTCTAACATGAACATCCACCCAACATTCCATGTGTCACTTGTTCGCCCATACTGTGGCACGGAGCCCGCGCCTGTTACCACTGATACCCCTGCAGCAGTCGAACCAGGTCCTGAGACTTGGGTCGCAGGAAAGCAGAAGGTGTACGATGTGGAGCGTATCTTGGACTACCACACCCGGCGCGTGGGTAGACACCGACGCAAGTGCACCGTGCACGTGTACTTGGTCAAGTGGACGGACTATTTGAGTGAGCATAACTCGTGGGAGCCTGCGCGTAATTTCTCCCCGGAGATGGCGCCCATCCTCAAGGAAGCTAGATTGCGTGCCACGCAGTCTCAGTAACCCATGCCGCTAACGCTATGTGCGGCAGCGAGGATGCTGCCTATGGGGGGGGGGAATAGTTGTATCATGCTTCACTTTGCCCAAGCTCTGCTAGGGTTGCACCCACCATTGCTACATCACACACGGCACTACTGTCGTATGTGGATGCCTGGAGCGATACGGCACCACGTTGTACGGTACCACGTTGTACCCATGTCGCACGTGGATGCCTGGAGCGATACGGCACCCTGTCGTACAGTACGGCACCATGTCGTATGTGGACCACGCGGAGTGATACGGCACCCTGTCGTACGTGGACCACGCAGAGTGATACGGCACCCTGTCGTACGTGGACCACTGGAGTAGTACGACAGCCAGCGCGGCACGACTGCACGCATGCAGCCGCGCCATGCAGCACGCCGCGTCACACGCACTAGGCGCATCGGCTAAGGGCACAAGCAACCCATGAGCAACATAACGCCTAACGCATCGTGCGAAGTCACCGCAAGCATACATAGCGTGATGGGCATCGTGATGGATGTGCATGTCCCGTCACCTAGAATGCATAACGCATCACGCATAGACGCGCACTATTGATAACATGTGCACTATGCATACGCGCACACCCGAGCACGACAATGCGAGCGTACCTTGAGGTCGCGAGGCAATGGCTCGAGCAGTGTGGCGCGTCAAATGCAATACTATGCGCGATGGCGTAGTCGGCACCTTTATGCAAGTAAAGAACATTGCATTATTGCTATGATGGCTTATATAGCAATATTTGCACGCAGGATCACGGTAGTTCACTTACTACTTGCAGATCTCCTGTACCGCTAACTGCCACTGTAAGTATATCTGCTATGCTCATTGACGGCCTAAGCATGAGGATAATCCGGCAATAACAACAAATTGACATTGAGTTAAGCTAACCACGTCCCGGTTAAGCTCGCTCCCTTTTATATCACCTCTGGTCGTATTTCTTGGATAAGCCCGAGCACCGATTTGCATTGGTTAGATGATGATTGCCTCGGCTAGGCACTGATAGCCTATCACATCATCTGCGCCTGTCTTGGATTATACATTGTAACTCCTCACATCGAAGACTTCCGCTGCCTTGATTGGTATGTTCTGATATAATCGAGCATGATGCACTAAGCTTGGTTCTCCACAGAATCAATGTGCAAATGGCAGGAGGGATACAACAAATTTGGGGCACCCTCACCAGGGTAGCCGCAGCCCTTTTGCTGCTGATGGTGCAAAGAGTGAGTGCTGCACGTGCAGACGTGGTGCAAGTGTGGCTGCCCGCAGCCCTCCCTGGCCCCACACCCTGTGCCTGCCTGTGGTGTTAACCAGCAGCCCATGCTGACCACACCCTGCCGCTAGGCCTGGGCACACAGGTGGTGTAGTAGTCGTACACACTCTAGCACAATATATATGTGCAGATACACACCGTCAACATCTCGAGAGGCCTTTGCGGCTCTCAACTACTACAGGTGGGCATTTGTCAGGCATTGCCATTACACCACTGCTGCCGCCATGCTGGGCGCCACTGCTGCCACCACGCTGGGCGCCACTACTGCTGCCGCCATGTTGGGCGCCACTGCTGCCATCACGCTGGGCGCCACTGCTACCATCATGCTGGGCGCCACTGCTGCCGTCGCGCTGGGCGCCACTGCTGCCATCGCTGCTGCCCTCGTCATCGATCAAGTCCTCAATGCTGCTGCCGCCGCCACCTAATAGCTGTGGATGAAACTCCGCATTGGCTCCTTCCATGGTGTGGCGTGACAGCACACGCAGCGCCTCCACGATGACTTCGTTGAAGTCAAACAAGGACTGTCCCAGCACCCTGGGCAGCGCCTCGATTACATCCATGGATGTCGTACTCCTGATCCCAAGGTTTCGCATGGGCCAGCACGTTCCGGCTCAGCCTGCACATGTGGACACCAAGCAGCAGTTAACGGCTCCAGGTCAGATGGTCATGGGTCTCAGGCTCAGCCAGCACATGGTATTCAGCACACTCCAACAAGGCTGCATGGGTGAGGCAGCAAGTAGCAAGAAGGGAAGCAGGATAGCCAGCCAGCCTACCGCAGGTAAAACATCAGCATGGCCAGGTGAGAGCACCGTGCCTGCTCGTAGTCCTTGGACTTAGCAAGGTCACGGTCATTCCACTTCAACGACAGCACCTTCTGGAACCAAGACTGCCGCTCCCACAGTTCCTGAGGGCCCAACCCCACCACGCCACCCTGGTCGCTTGCCAACTTGGTCGCGGTCTTGTCTGCAATGGCCTGCATGGATGAGTGTTTGATGTCGCATGTTGAGTGTATGGGGTACAAGGGGTATAAGAGTGCTTGTGGGCTTGTATGTAGGTGTTAGCCACATCGATTCTCAGACTTGTCCAGATAGTTACCAGTGGCTAACACCTACATACAAGCCTACAAGCACTCTTATACCCCTTGTATCCCATACACTCAACATGCGACATCAAACACTCATCCATGCAGGCCATTGCAGACAAGACCGCGACCAAGTTGGCAAGCGACCAGGGTGGCATGGTGGGGTTGGGCCCTCAGGAACTGTGGGAGCCGCAATCTTGGTTCCAGAAGGTGCTGTCGTCGAAGTGGAATGACCGTGACCGTGCTAAGTCCAAGGACTACGAGCAGGCGCGGTGCTCTCACCTGGCCATGCTGGTGTTATGCCTGCAGTAGGCTGGCTGGCTGTCCTGCTTCCCTTCTTGCTACTTGCTGCCTCACCCATGCAGCCTTGTTGGAGTGTGCTGAATACCATGTGCTGGCTGAGCCTGAGACCCATGGCCATCTGACCTGGACCCGTTAACTGCTGCTTGGTGTCCACATGTGCAGGCTGAGCCGGAACGTGCTGGCCCATGCGAAACCTTGGGATCAGGAGTACGACATCCATGGATGTAATCGAGGCGCTGCCCAGGGTGCTGGGACAGTCCTTGTTTGACTTCAACGAAGTCATCGTGGAGGCGCTGCGTGTGCTGTCACGCCACACCATGGAAGGAGCCAATGCGGAGTTTCATCCACAGCTATTAGGCGGCGGCGGCAGCAGCATTGAGGACTTGACTGATGACGAGGGCAGCGATGGCAGCAGTGGCGCCCAGCGCGACGGCAGCAGTGGCGCCCAGCATGACGGTAGCAGTGGCGCCCAGCCCACCGTGATGGCAGCAGTGGCACCCAACATGGCGGCAGCAGTAGTGGCGCCCAGCGTGGTGGCAGCAGTGGCGCCCAGCGTGACAGCAGCAGTGGTGCCCAGCATGGCTGCAGCAGTGGTGTAATGGCAATGCCTGACAAATGCCCACCTGTGTGCCCAGGCCTAGCGGCAGGGTGTGGTCAGCATGGGCCGCTGGTTAACACCACAGGCAGGCACAGGGTGTGGGGCCAGGGAGGGCTGCGGGCAGCCACACGTGCACCACGTCTGCACGTGCAGCACTCACTCTTTGCACCATCAGCAGCAAAAGGGGTATTGCAGCATGTGTAGCAACATAGCAGCAGACACATCTCAGGGGGTAGTAAAGTATTGTGTGTGACAAGGATGACCAGCTTTATTCCTGCAGTGTTGCAGCAGGCTGTAACAGACTACATCATAACTTATAATATTTCCATAAAGACATTTCTCTCTAACCTATTAATTATTATAAAGGCGCATACCATATAGCGGTACACATACATCTATCCGGTACGGAGCAGTACATAGTTACGGCTATGGCTGTACAATCCAGGTACATGGTGACCGTACATGGTCAGATCTCCATCGCCAACTCTCCAGATGGTTCAGAAGCCGTCATCTAATGGTACAACACTACCACATCTGCGCCTATGCCGTACTACAAGCGAGTATATAATCCCTGGGAAGACCCCGGTGTTTATCAACACCTCCATCAAGGTGCCAGGTAGGCTATTACATTGGTGCGAGTTGATTTTCGAACTTCCTCTAGGAATTTCGGGGAGACTAGATGTCTGGAGAAGGCGGCGCATTGTCAGGCATTCCCGATTCAGCCTCTGAGCAACAAAATGTTTTACTATTGGAAGCTAACAACCCTCCTGGTGCTTCCGCTGCCGACCCGGCGCCTAATGGTGATGGCGAGCAGCTTGAGGTACGAATTCTTCAACGCTTTTCCTCTCTATCGCCGCCCGCAGCCTTATCATTCCTTCAAAGAATCGGCAACTTATTTGCTTCGCGATTTCCTGAGCGGGTTGGGGATCCAGTTGCAGGGTTGCCATTGCAAAGTCAGCCTACGGGCGACCAACCTACGGGTGGCGCTCTAGATAATATTTTAACAAATAATAATAACGAAAATAATCCGGTATTGATTCCGCAGCCTACGGGCACGGAACGATACGCGCCTACGGGCGACATTACACTTCACGGTCGCGACTGCGACCAACCTACGGGTGGCGCGAATCGAACCGATAACCTGGGCGAACAACAAAATAGCCCATTACCGTTTCAACAGCCTATGGGCGCTGAGAATCTTATGCCTATGGGCGGGTTCCGGTCACAACATGACAAATTACGAACGCCACAAATAATAAATGCGGGCGAGGCTAATATTGTGCCTAATGTCCCAGCAGATGGCGGAAATATTAATCAAAGCGAAGTGAGGCACGGATTGGTCGGCCTAGCTAGTCGCTTCCGTAACCTGATGCCGTCGTGGCCAGGGCGGATCCTATCACCACAAACACCTATAATGCGAGCGCAATTAGATATAATTCCGGAGAGGCTAACGGCTGCAAATATTGTTGCAACACCAGCAACTAACGATAACCACATGACTGCGGCATTGCAGGCTAGAGAGCCAGGCGCGGGTCCGGCTGTGCCCCCCCAGGGTGCAGCAGTAACTGGTGCACGTGATCCAAGGATGCAGCCGCAGCAGCCAGCAACAACGTTCAATATGGGCATGCAGCCCATTTCACACAATGGAATGATGCCGCCGAGCTTCCCATTTGGAGCCCCGGAATATCAAGGAGTGGGGCCATTCTCCCCGTTGGCACACCAGCCGACTCAGCAGCCCACATATGGCACATCAGTGGGCGACGGACGGGATGTAACCGCCGTAGCTCAGCAGCTAAATGATGTCCGAGGACGCGTAAACTCCCAGGGACATCTGCTGGAGCGGCTGAACACAAATGTGAATCACATCGGAAATATGATGCATTCACAGAACCAGGTCCTGCACAGCCATGGGCAGAACCTCAACCAGCTGGCGGGGCAACTAAACAACATCCAGCAGGTGAGCGACACCGCGGATTATAATACACCCGTACCATTCGCTAGGCTATTGCCACGGCCGCCATACTTGACGGGTGATCCTAAGCATGATTCTAAGACCATATCAGACAAGCTGGTGTGGTACAATGCTGTCATAGAGTACATGAAACTCACAGGCATGAATCATGTTAGCAACTTTAAATTCTTCCTACAAGGACCCGCTAGCAAGTGATTTGATAGCCTGCAGCGGTATCATATGCTTAAGGGCGTAACCTTAGATGGGGCGACCTTAGCACAAGAATTTAAGAAAGCCTTCGGGGATCCCACGTATATGCACGAACTATTAGAAGCACGTGAACGGCTTCAGCGTGGGGAGGCGGTACAAACCCCGGGTATGACCGTCTCTGAATATGTACAAAAATTTCTATTAATTCTGCTAGATGCCCCGGATATGGCAGAAACAGATAAAATCTCATGGTTCTTTACCCATATGCAACCAAGCCTAGCTAAAGCTGCTGCGGTAGATGAAGATAACCGGCGTCATAAGACGCTGGAATCTGCTATTAAAGCAGCATATGCTGCTGAACACCGCATGAAAGTAGCTAAGTCCGTGCGGGTCACAGCCGCAGTAGCAGCTGCAACGGCTCCAACAACAGAGCAGGCAGGCTTAGCAAAGGGCTTGTCATATGACTCGGATGAACCCAGCAACCCTGATGAAAGCACGGGGTCTGAGGGTGAAGCACATGTGGCATATGCTAAGAAGCGCCCACATAACAATTCTCATGGTAAGGGCTCATCAAGACCTAAGCAATATGGCAAGAAGCCCACTTACAAATCCCTTCAATCCTCACGCAAAAACCAGATCCTGCAGTCGCTAATGGCAGAGCGGTCGGCCAAGCGGCCTAAGCCATCACGGCCGGAGGGCAACCGGGAAGCACCGGACAACTACCTACAAAAAATCTGCTTCGACAAGGGTTATTGCTGGCACTGTGTCAAGGAAGAAGGGCTACCGGAGAAGAAGGAGCCGGCGCAGTGGCGAGAGTGCACAAAGCACAACCAGCGCAAGCGATAGGAGGCTGCGCAGCGTAATGTTCTGGACGGAGACTGCGCTGCGTCCAAGAGAACTGAGAGACCAAGAGAGAGCAGTGTTCCCATAGCGGAACATGCAATGTTCAGTCGTGCGGAATTCATCCGTATCCAGGCTATGACTGGGCGGGAGTTCACAATAGACGCGGCTTGTAACCATGATGGCTCCAATTCTCATTGTTCCGTCTATGCCTCACCAAAACAATCATTCTTTAAGCACAATATCACTGGTGAGCACATATGGGTAAATGCACCATTTGAGCAGGCAAAGCAATGGATCAATCATTATAAGCGCTGTAAAGCTAACAGCCCATTTGATACCAGTGCTGTTTTTGTCCTGCCTAAAACAAGCAATTATGACAAGATTACTCAGGGCATGTCTCTACTTTGCGAGTATCCCAAAGGAACTCAACTATTCACTATTCCTACTAAGGAAGGTGGTCGAGAATATATTAATATAGACAGAACAATTCAGGTATGGTATGACCCGCCTAAACAACCACGGCTCTGGGTGGCAGAACCAGATAACTCTATAATCTTCAAGTGTAAAATTGGTGCATTTGATGCTACTGCACTTGTGGATACTGGTGCTAGCCATACCATAGTGGACAACTCTGTCGTACATGAAGGCAATCTAACTAATGGACCTTCAATAGAGGTAGAGATAGCCAATGGAAAGAAAGTTCCAATCAAAGGCCAAACTGAGCTGACTCTCCAAGTACAAAAGTACCTGGGTACAGTTCGAGCCTTAGTCATGCCAAACCTCCTCCCAGGAATCCAATTGATCCTGGGCATGGATTGGTTAAAAGCCAATGGAGCATTATTAGATGTTCCTGGACTTACTTGCCTTCTTCAATCCCCAACCAATGGGTCTCGGAAACCTATCCAGCTAATAGCGGATTCTCGCCGAGGCAAGAAGGGTTCAGGTGGGGAGGAGAATGCAGGAGTTCAAGCCATGCGCACTGTCTGTGCCGTGTTAGCATCAAAAACAACACCAGATTTAATGTCGGCTAGTGCAGCACGACGAACAATTAAGAAAAACACACCAGGAATGCTGGTAGTGGTACGAGAGGTAGAACAAGATACCCCGATCATTGCAGAGTCTGCTACACCTATGGCAAACGTAGCACAAGTGGAGTTACCACCACCACCACCATTAAAATGTTTTCCAGATAATCCCTATCTTTGCAGTACCTTTGTGACACCACAGCAGGCCCCAAATGAACAACCGGAGATCATGAAAGACTCCGAGCTCAAGGCCTTGCTGGAGGAATACATGGACGTTTTTGAGCCAATCCAGGGTCTACCAAGGGACCGTGGAATTGGGCATACTATTGATCTTGAACCAGATACAAAACCTGTCTTTTCACGAATGTATCGCCTCTCTCCACAGGAGATAGAGGAGGTAAAACGACAGGTGGAGGACCTTTTGAATAAAGGCCTCATCCAACCATCAACATCCCCATGGGGGTCACCGATATTATTTGCTGCAAAGAAGGATGGTGGGCTACGAATGTGCATCGACTACAGGCAACTAAATAAAGCCAACATTAAAAATCGATATCCTATTCCTAACCCGGAGGATCTTTTTGATGCCTTACATGGGGCAACCATTTTCTCATCAATTGACCTGCAGTCGGGTTATCATCAAATCCGGATCAGTGAAAACGACCGTCAGAAAACTGCCTTTCGTACACCGTTCGGGCATTATGAATTTTTGGTCCTCAGCATGGGACTTGCGAATGCACCGGCCACATTCCAAACCGTAATGAACACGATCTTTAAACCATATATTGGTAAATTCGTGCTGGTGTATCTGGATGATATAATCATCTTCAGTAAAACTCCTCAGGAGCATAAAGAGCATCTGCGTACAGTCTTAGAGACACTACGCAAGGAGAAGCTTCAGGCTAAACTAAGCAAATGCGAATTTAACCGACAGGAACTTAAGTTCCTTGGAATGATCATCGGTAAAAATGGCCTCAAAGTGGATGACTCTAAGGTCAAGGTCATGCGTGACTGGTCTACCCCTAATGAAGTCTCAAGCCTAAGAGGATTTCTGGGCTTATCAAATTATTTTCGAAAATTTATCCAAGGATACTCAACACTAGTGGCTCCATTAACGAAGCTCACTGGTAGCACTGAGCCTTGGCATTGGGGTAAGGAACAACAGGACGCATTTGATGGTGTCAAGTTTGCACTGACAAACGCACCTACACTCCGATGTCCGGATGTTACAAAACCCTTTGAGGTTATTGCTGATGCTTCTCTTCATGGTACTGGAGGAGTACTATTACAAGAAGGAAGACCAGTGGCATATACCAGTGCTAAATTTACACAAGCTGAGAGAAACTATACAACTACAGAGCAAGAGCTCTTGGGTGTTATTACGGCGCTTAAACAATGGCGTTGTTACCTTGAAGGACCTCCAATTACGCTGATCACAGATCATAATCCAAATACATTTTTGGATACTCAAAGAAGCTTGGCCAGGCTCTCCAGACGTCAAGTACGCTGGATGGAATACCTCTCACGATTTAATTATACCTGGGAATATAGACCAGGGAGGATCAATGTCGCTGACCCTCTAAGCCGAATGCACGCCTATACTTTGGTGGCGAGAACACAAGCTAGATATGTTGTTTCGTCGGAACTACCAGTCCATATCCTTCAATCATATGAGAAAGATGCGTATTTCGATGATACGCGCGCTCTGGTGAGGGATGGTGTCGTGCATGATGCGGACGGATATTACTGCCGCAATGGCTGCATAGTCGTGCCAAAATGTCCGGACTTAAAAACCCGAATAATGCGGGAATTGCACGACTGCCCATACGCCGGTCACAGGGGAGTCGATCGAACCACAGAACTCATTAAAAGAGAGTTCTGGTGGCCTGGCTTAACTGCAGAAGTGGAGCGGTTTGTGAAGGCATGTCGATTCTACCAGCACAATAAGCCACTTCAGCGAAAACCTGCGGGCTTACTTCAGCCATTACCTATACCCAGAGACGTCTGGGGTAGTGTTTCCATGGATTTCATCACGCATTTGCCACGCACAAAAGCAGGCAACGACACTATTGTCACCTTCGTGGACAGGCTATCAAAAATGTGCCGGGTCGCTCCCACCACAAATGATGTGACTGCTGAGGACTTAGCCCAGCTCTATGTGGACTATGTTTTTCGAAGCCACGGCTTCCCAGAAGAGGTAGTTTCCGATAGAGGGCCCCAATTTGTAAGCAAATTCTGGGGAGAGCTCATGCGCCTAACTGGCACAGAGCGGCGACTATCCACGGCTTATCATCCACAAACGGATGGGCAGACAGAACGGATGAACCGACTGTTGCAGGAGATCCTCCGCAATTATGTGAACCCATCACAAGATGACTGGGACACAAAGCTTTCAATGGTTGAGTTCGCCATCAACAACTCATACCAAGAGTCCATCAAGGCAACACCCTTTCAACTAAATTATTGCCGAACACCACGGCTTCCCAATTTATTGGGTATGCAGGATGCTAGTGTTCCTGCAGCTGCACGATTTTGCAGTGATATACAAGAATCTGTCGACAGAGCTAAAATGTTTATCCAACGGGCCCAAGATAATTTTCAAAAAATATGCTGATATGAAACGCAGGGATTCTGGATATAAGGTGGGACAAAAAGTCCTTCTGAGCACGAAAAATAATGGTACACTAGTAGATCCTCTGGGCTAACATCGAGCAAGGTAGTACCAGCCCCCGCGGCCGATAACCATGATTGCAACTCAGCTACTGCTGCATCCTGCCTATCATGCGTGCTATCGGCCAAGGCCTGGTCCATAACAGCTTGAGCCTTCTCGAGGCCCCGTTGGTAGAAGCCAACAGGTGGGGTGGCAACAGGCGCCAGATGGGAGGACATAGCGAGGCGGCGTAAACGCAATTCCGCGAAGCCTGGCTGAGCGCGAGGTTGATCCAAACTCGGTTCTCTCTCAGTAGTAGGAGGGCCCGGAGGAAGAGGAGTTGGAGCCCGTTCCCGTATCAACCCGGCTAGCAAGCTAACCTGCAGGAGGGGCCGGAGGGTTGGACCCACCCGAAAATGACGCCGAGCTCAGGCAGGCTTACCAAACTGGACGAAGGAGGAAGAGCCCCAGGTAGACCGGATTCAAGGTCCGAGGCCGGAGGAAGAGACAGATCGAGCACAGGAAGTCGTGCAAGACCTTCCACAGGGACCCGTGCGGACCCAGAAATAGTCACCACGCCATCAAACTCCCGGATCTGAGATGAAAATAATCCCATCGAATTCCGGAGAAGGGCAGAGAGCCGCAACCGCAGTCTGGAGTAACGCCCACCTACCGTCGGCCCAAGAAGAGTACCAGTCAAAGCGACTGGTGACGCTCTATTAGGATCCTGCAAAAACTCGCCGTATGAGAGGCTCACTAGGCCGTTTGACATGTGTGTTTGTGCTGGTGACTGTAATTTGGATGCGCATGGTCAGCAGAAACAGCAGAAATGCTGGCAAGTTCTTTTATTATTATTGCAAGGACAACTAGGCCGGGGCTAAGTTTTGTGAACAGTTGGGCACATCTGTTGACGGTAGTACATCCTGTGTGCAAGACTGCCCCATCCCCAGTTGTGAGCCTCCGCTTCTGTTCACCTGTTGCTGTTTCATTATCCTACCCCGTTGCGTACGGCCTCGTTTGGTAATAGGCAAATCCGTTTCATCTGCGCAGACCTCCTCATTAGTGCAACTTATGTGTCAGGATGCTGCTGTCTTTGCGGCCCTGAATTGCTGAGCCTCATCCATTTTGTAACACAAAGACTACTTGCCTCTGCACCGATTGCCTCTGCACTTATTCCGTTGACTTGCATACTTCACACTTCTGAATTTGAGCTTCAGCAAATGACTGAATTCATTATGTGCCTCAAATTCAGTTCGACTCCACACAGCCTTCTGTCTTCCAGCTGTGCTGGGCATCACGGTTTCGTTCATCCGCCTCCTGCTTGCACTCAGGAGTATCTGCACTGCATTCAACGTCATGTGCGTGGTTTTCTGTTACCGAAGTGGGTTGCTGATAAGTGTCATTCTTAGCTGTCCGGCATGACTCAGCTTCGTATCACACTGGTTATCACCTGTACGATGTTGTTGCTCTGCTGGGTTAACTGGTCGGGTCGAATTCTGGTACGACCCTCAGTACCTGCTTCTGATGCTAACATCGCTCTCTTGCCCTTTCTCCGTTTCTAAAGGTTTGACTAAACAGTTTCAAGGTCTGCCAGACCGACACCTCCATCCTCGTGGAGGTGTCGGTCTACAGGCCTACCGGACATAAAGACACCGTCCACCGAGGCGGCCACGGAGCAGGTGGGGACGGGAGAGGGAAGGGAACGCGGCAGCATGGGAACGGACGGACCCGTGGGTCATACAGCGCTCTACGGGCTCCTGGCACCCCACCTACATATAGTCTGCTTCTCGGCAGCAAACGCAAATTGCATCAATCGGTCCTGAAGACATATGTAATATACCAATATATAAAATATATTTTTCCAGGACAACTCGTCCGTTTGATGCTCCGCGTACCCCTTGCTTGACGTGCCGCTTCCTCCTCTTCATCCAGTCTAGCCTGCTGCTGCCTTATCTCATCCAGCCGCTCAGTCGGCAGGGTGCTGTAGTCCCGTTCCAGTACCTCCCAGGCCACTGACGGCGCCGCACTTCGTCCACCAGCCCTCACTGCCCGCGCCATCCGCAGGTTTCATCTTGACTAATATCAAGACACAGCTCCCGTAACCATCCCCGTCTCCCCCCACCTCCTCCGCCACTGCAGCTGACGCGGGAGGGTTGCGAGTGGGTTGTGGGATGGCCGCCGACCCCGCCCCTTGTCCTTTCTGCTCCTCCCCGCCCACCCACGTCCACGTCGTCTGGTCCATAAGCACAGTGGCAGGTGGAAGTACGACAGACGAATTTTGTTAATAAATAAACAACTGCCGCTGTAAAACTGAATAGCCGCCACACTGGATCCTGGGCGTTTGTAATTACTGGTACAAAAAAATTCTTTTCACCATGGAGACTTAATATTTCGCTCAAGGAATTTTATACGGAATTTCGAACCGTAGATTTCGGGCCAGCAACCGTAAATTGGCGTTTGCCGACCCTTGTCTGCGACTGCAAAAATTCCCAGGGGCCTTACATGACTAGCACTCTTTATATATAATAGAAGTGGATCAACGACATGAAGATATAGAAAGAATTTATGTAATTTAAGATATGTAATATTACGACTATATTAAAATAAATATTAAAAATATTATACGATTATTAGACCAGCTAATTAAAGTGGTAGCAATAATACCACTATGTACGATTTAGCGATACTAATTCCAATGGTGGGCATTTCTGTACAGGTAGTGCTCACTGACCCGTTCACTTATCCATTCACACATGGGTCCTCGCTGTACGGCATTACAATCGATACGGCAAACCAACGGCAGAAGGTACTGCAGATGCTATCCACCACCAATTCATAGTAGTTGAAATGCAAACAGCAACGTTAATTGCTCTATTCTTTTTCATAAAATAATTAATATGGCCTCGTTTTTAATAAAAATATATAGTTAAATTTATTTAATCTTTGATTTAAATCATTTTTTTGTACGACCACCTTCCCGGATCCATGCAAACTCCAGGACCCCGACAAACCCCCCCCAACACCACCACCCACCCGTGTGACGCAAAACACATATACACACACATCTTCTCTCCCCCAATACACCCAACCCACCTGGAGCACCTTGAGCAGCTGTACCGCCTTGTCCCAGGCGCGGTGCATGCAGATGGCTCCGAGCACCTGACTCGCCACCACCGCATCCACCGCCCCGGTGAGACCAACCGGGGGCGGAGGCTGCCGCTGCAGCTTCTGGCCCTCCACCCCTGGAGCGGCCCCATATACCTCCCCGAGCGGGCTGCCGTCTCCTCTGTGCCCCAAACCCACCCCCGACTGGCTCTGCTGCTGCTGCTGCTGCTGCTGTTGTGAGTCCGGTCCCACGGCGTCACCACTCTTGCCCGACTGCTTGATCTGGGCCTGGAAGCTGTTGGTGCTGGCCCCGGCCGTACCGCCCCCGCTGCCGGCAACCACCGAGGTGGATGTGGGTGTGGGGGGTGTCGGGGGTGTCGGGGGTGTCGGGGGCGGGTGTACGGCCATGAGCAGCAGCACATTGAAGAGCTCCACGCATATGTCCACTTCCCCCACCGCCGCGAAGGCGCCAATCATGGCTCGGTGGCAGGCGGTGTCAGGGTGGAGGTGAGGGTACATCTGGAGGGGGGACAAGGGCAAGGGTACGACAGCGGTGGGTACGACAGGAACGGCTTCCAAATTGACGGATCCAGAGACGGATTGAGAAGCATCCCCGTACCCGTAGCCGTACCCATCCCCGTACCTTGAGCAGCGCGCGCAAATCGTGCATATAGCGGGACAGCCCCAGCAAGGTGGTGGCGGCGGCGGCGGTGGCTGAGCTGTCGCCGCTGGTTGCCGACGCCGCCGCTGCCTCCGCCGTCTCCTTCAGCTCCGCGAACAGGTTGGCGAACATTGCCACATTAGGACGCACCGTACTGTCGGGTCTGCGAGGAGTGGGAGAAGAGTTGGGATAGGACCGCCCAGCGGCCGGTTGGGCCTCTTCCGACATGACGGATGCTTCTCGTGCGTCTCCTCACGGCCGCGGCATCCCTACCTGCTCGTGTACAACAAGGACGTAACCCTGTCCTCTCCCCCTTGTCCTCCTGGGCCCCCCCTTATTTCATCAGTCACGGTCACGGTTTTAAGTTAACTAAGCTGACTCGACAGCAGTACTAAGACTCGTACATTCGTACTTTATTCTCCCTTCCGCTCACCTCCTTCCCCTCCCTGGGGCCCACCTGCACACGAAGGCCACCACGTTGAACGCGTCCTCCCATCGCTGTAGCATGCCGTACGCTGACACCAGGTGGTTGTAGCTGGTTACGGATGGCGCCAGACCGCATCCCCCCTGGAGCTCCTGAAAAAGAGCCAGCACCTGCAGGAACGCATCCAGGGAGGGGATTAAAAGTGGTTTTTAGAGAATCGTGATCAGCGGGGGGAGATGTTCGTTGGGCTTGCTGGCATCGACACCAACCAGCTTCTCCAAACCCATACATCGATAAAATGAAAAGTACGACAAGGCACCCGGGGGCCTGGGGATTGCCGACTGCTGTCACGAGGAGCTCCACGACCGCGAAACGTAAGCAAAAGTGCGGGACATAACTCAGTATAAAATGTATTGAAAGTAAAGCTTTAACGAGATCTGCTAGATCTCCTGAGCCGTTATAAGGCGGTGCAGCAAGGGCAAAATTGTTCATGTAAAAATTACCAAAGCTCTTGCAACAAGTGTTGCCGGAGAATTGGTTTAAAGGGTTATTTGCGAAGTAGTTTGACTTCAACTTTTTCACATGCCTCCCTGACCATGTACGACGACATGGCGACATGTCAACCGCCCAAACGCCAACCTTTAATGACTGATTGCCGCATCGTTGCAGCTCGAGCCAGCCCCCCCCCCCGGGGGACACCCCGACCTCCTCCCCCCCCTTGGCAACCCGAGCTCCTTTCCCCGCCCCCGACGGGCCCCACCTGCTCTGGCTGCCTCCGCTCCAGGTACCCCGCCATGAGGGTGTTGAAGGTGATGGTGTTGGGCCGGCAGGGTCCCCCCGGCCGCAACAGGGACCGGAAGAAGGACACCGCGCTCTCCCACTCGCCCTGCACTTGGGCGGGGGTGGTGCGGGTATGGAGCATATTTGTGTGTGTGTATGTGTATGTGTGTGTGCGCACGTATGTGTGCCACGTGCCCCTCCCCTGGCTGTGGCCCCGGTGCTCGTCTTTGCAGGGCGAGTCGCTCACAGCGCTGTGTAACACCCCAAATATATGCACCCACATTTGTTATTTCTTTCCCACCTGTTTGATCAGCGCTGACAGGTAGGCGTTGGCGCATGTCACGTGAACCTCGAGTCCGCTGGTCCTTAGCCAGCCCCACACCTCGATCACCCGGGCGGAGGCGCCCGCATCGGCGGCGATACACACCAGGGTGCCGTACGTCGCCACGGTGGGCTCTATGCCCCGCCGGCGCATCAAGGCGTACACCTTGAAGCCCAGCTCAACCTTTGTACGGAAAGACAATCACAAAAGCTCAACTGAGTCCGTACTCTTTCACGTACGGAGGTACGAGCGAGGGAAATAAAATGGATTTGGATTGGGAGGCCACACCCACAGTATACAGCAATCCGTACACTTATCCTTACACGTACCCCCGTGTCTCCCCTTAACCCCTCCTAAGCGGTCCCACCTGCCCCGCGTTGCCGCACGCCTTAATGACAGTATTGTACGACACAATGTCCGGGCACAGCTCCCCACCAATCTGCCACATCAGCTCCAGGAGCCGGATGGCGCGTTGCCACTGCCAGGGAGTTCGGGAGGGAACGGGGCGCTTGCATGTGTGTGTATGCGTGTGCGCGTAAGCATGTATGCAAGTGGGCGGGTGGGAGGGGCGAGCCAGCTCACGTTTTTGACATTCCATGCGAAACAGTCGCCCAGAGTGCTCCAAGATGATTCATAAATCTCCTGGTCTCATGATTCTTAGTGTCATACAGGGTACAGCAGTCGTACTAAGGTCTTGTCTTCCTGTTCCCCTGCCATAGCCTCACCTATCCACAGCTCCGTACATCTATCTATCAGTATAGCAGCCGCGCGGACCGGGCCCAACCGACTCGCCCGGACCGGCCGCGCCCGGTCTGCGCGCACGCGCCCGGCTTCAAGCCAGTGTGCTCTTGCCCTCGCTTCCTCTTTCGCCTCGGCACATTCCTATCATGTTTAGGCTGTCCGGTCCTTCTCGCGTCAAGCGTGAGACTGAAGTCCACCGCGCATCTAACTTCCCACACCCCGACTCGTTAATCCTCGTATCTTGTTTCAATATGTATTTGCTTGTTTCAATTCTAAGGTTTCGCATTGCGAGGCAAAGGCTCATGTAAAGCTAAGTGCGTTGTGGAAATGTGCCGAAACATACCTCGGAGATGCATTCTCTGATCCTCACTAATAATGTAAGGATCGAAATACGAAATGATTGTGAAATGTTTCAGCAAAGCAATGTGTCGGTGAACCCAGCAGCATAGAAGCGTCTTCTTGTTGCAATTACCGTGGCCAACACTATTCTGAAAGTCTAAAATCACAAAAGAAATAAAGAATTCACAATAAGCGCGGTGAATTGTCGTCGACCGCCACTTGCATGTTGCCATAAGCATGAAAGATACCGTGGGCATTGAAAGGCATTCCTAATTCTCCACAATTTTTTATAACTTTTACATTTATCTAAGTGTACAGAAATTGGTTTCGAGCTGGTCAACGAAAGGACTGTGAAGTTCTAGGGTCGCTCAGCGCTGCTTGGGCCGCCCAAAGCGCTGCTTGGGTCACAGAAAAGCACAATTTTCAGAGAACTTACACGTATTATTAACCAGGGTAGATTATTCAAAAATATGTGTGGTATTTTTCCATGGGCGCTGGCGGACCGGGCCCGGTCCGCGCGCCGGTCCGCCATACTCGTACGGCCGGTCCGCCTGACATATGATACTTCTTCAATACACCAAGGTTAAGACCACCCGTTTATACACACACATGCGTATAAACGGGCGTACAAACGAGGACCCGGTCGACTTCTTCCGGGACTGCACTGAGTTGTACGAATGCAAACACACACGCACACACGCACTCGCCTGTGTGGGCGTTGCCCTGGCGTACGCCGCCAGCAGCGCGTTGCAGCACACCCTGTTGGGTGCGCTTTTCTTGGTGTTCAAGGAGGAGGTGCGCAAAAGGCCCCTCTGGCCGGGGTGGGGCGAGGCGCTGCTGGGACCGTACGACATCTGGCTGCCCGCCGACGCCGAGCTGGTACGGGGCACAGGGCCCGCGGGGCTTCATTGTATGACACACACACACACACACACACACACCGTGACTATTGTGTGAATGCGTGTACGTCGTGGGGACGCTAATTAGATCAGCACATATGAACTGCAAATTATGATGAACGGGTGCGGTGGACAATGAGCTTCCGGTCCCAGTGATGGTGACCTAAACCTTTACCTATGTCGATGCAGACTCCAGTCACTACATGGAGGATATTTTTACATGCAGAGGCGAAAAATATTTAGCACCGTACGGGCCGCGGGTGAAGACGGCCACACCGTCATCGTGGGTTGGATATGGAATTATGTCACGCGGCTGTTGGCTCGTCCAAGACATGTCCGGTGTTTCCGTGCCTTGTTTGCCTCGTGCGCTGATGCCACCGCTTCGTGATGGAAAGAAGTTGCCTGATCAGGCCATTACCGCGACATATATATTAGATTCCATGATAGGCGATAGATAGTGATTATAGCCAAATTTAGACGCCAACACCGCCTTCATTGGATTGTGGGCTGATGTAGTCGATGCAGTGGCAATCTCTGCTGAAAGAGCTTTTTGGTTCCTACCTCTCATCTGCGTTTGGCGCGTCATCCTCCTCAGTTGCTTGATGGCGCAATAGCTTGATCGATGACGCGCCAAAGAGATAGCTGCTGAATGAGGGGACCAGAAACTGGATGGACGTTAGCACTGCAGCAACATTCGACACCTGCGATTCTCCGCATTGCGGCCGCAACCGGCAAATGTCCGGAGACCGAGAGGCATCTGCACTTGTAACCACTGCAAAACCGTCTTCTTCTTCACTGCCGTACATATGCCCTCAGCTGCATTCAGTCATTCCAGCCACGCACCGACTTCACAGCACCGAGTTAGGGTGCGTGGGCGGGCCGGCGGGGTTTGGGGCAAGATGGACAGGTGTTGGATTAGGTGGGAATCGGGGTGAGTGGGTGAAGATTTAAAGCCGCCGGCCTGCCAGGTGGGGCAGGCTTGGCTTGGTTGTTTGGGAGGGCGGGGTTGGATGAGTGATGTTTGCGTATCCTGACAACGGGCAGCAGCTTGCAACTAGCAGAACATGAACAAATTAGAAGGTGCTTGCGGGGCAGGTTCTAGGTCTGCATAACTCGGTCATCTCATTTCATTTCATCCTGGTCAGCAATGTCTGATCTCAACAAACAAATCAATGAATGGCTGCAGTCGCCCATACCCCGACCCGCCATCCCGGCTAAGTCCGCAAGGAGGAATGGATCCCTTATGCAAATCCAAGCAGCCAGGAAGCGGCTGGAAGCGGCTGGAAGCGGCTGGAAGACCGGGGGGGGCGGCGGCACTGGAACCGCATCAAAAACGGGCGCCTGTGGCAATATCCCCCTTATCATCCATACCTGTCAGTGCGGGTTCTATCTAGGTCTTTGCTTCACGTTCTCTGGTTCTGCCATCCGTCCATCTATCCCATCCGGACCCCCGCTGCATGTGTTTGCATGGACTTGTACGGCTGTGTACGGGTTGCAGGCGCCTCAAGGCCGAGTACCTGAAACTGCGCGGGGACACGGATCTGGCGGAGGGCAATACCCGCGATGCGCGTGCCTGGTATAGCGCAGCGTTGAGAGACGTACCACCCTGTGCGGGTGCGGCGATGTTGCGCCGTGCCCTTCACGCTAATCGATCCCTGGCGGCGGGGCGGGCGGGGCGGGCGGCGGAGGCCCTCGAGGATGCGGCTGTGCTGACATCCCAACACCCAGGATGGGCCAAGGGGCACTACCGGGCGGGTCAGGTGCTGGCGGCGTTGGGACGGCAGGAAGAGGCTGTAGCGGCCTTAGTGGCTGCAGCAGGAACCGATCCAGGTAATTGATCGCCTGCCACTGCGTCTGTGCTGAGTGCAGCGGGAAACCGAGTTGGCTGCATGGGCTGCGACTGACCTGAGCATTATTGGACAGCCATAGGCACTACCATATGTATATGTGTGTGTGTGGGCGCGCATACGTGTGCCGGCTGGAGTACTTTTACCACAACATGAGAATTGCATAATGTCCGTATGAAACCCGTCATGACGTACCTGTCCTGCGAAACAGGAAACGCCGACATCGAGCACTTGCTGGAGGAAACCGTTGGTGCGCTGACCCGGCCACAGCTCGCAGAAGCGTTATTGGCATGGGCACTGGGGCAGCCTCGCCCACCGCCACTGATATTGCAACCGTCGCCACAACAGAACGGGCAGCAAACCAACACGTCAGTGACTTTGGAAAGCTCTGGAGCTTTTTCGGCGTACTTGCACACTTGTCTGCCGGCTGGGTGTGACAACAGCAGCAGCAGCAGCAGCAGTAGTGTGGGTGCTGGTGGACCTGACGAGTCCGCGGCACTCGCTGAAGACGTAATGCAGGAGCTTCGGGAGGCGGCTTTCCTGTTGGTGCGGGACGCGGAGGAGGCCCCCGCGGGTGGCGGGGTGCTGCCGCCACTCGGTGAGTGTTCGCTGGACGGCGGCATGCCGTACACACAAGGGATTCCTTACCTGCTACAATTGTCGCGCACGCCGCTGCTGGCATCTGGCCCCGCACCCGCCATGGATGCATTGAAATAGTCAAAAAGAGGTAACGACGTGATTTTGTAAAATTTCGGATGGTTTGTTTTCTTTTTGAACCCTCAAAAAGATTTGGTGTGACATCGAAGAAAGGGAAAACGAAACGACTTGGTGCGTTGTCGTACATACGTACTGTACACGATGACGACACGGCCTAGGACATAATGGAAATGAATTGGAAGGGCAGCACGCGCGTGTGTGTGTATGTGCTTGCATACATCAACCCAGAGCTTCCCGTATATGTACCATCCCTTTCTGCACCCGTACACCGCCTGCCCTCGTGCAGTCCACTTCCAGCCTAGGGTGCTGTATCGGAGGTGGGCCGCCCAAGCCGCTGCCCGCCAGGACGTACCCATTCGCCAGGCGACTTGGCGCCGCTCGTCTACCCTCCTATCCCCCTGTGGCAACAGCAGCTTCACCACCGCTACCACCGCAGCCAGGCCCCATACTTCCATCACATGCAATAACCGGCGCAGCAGCCCTGCTCCCGGCTCCAGCAGCAGCCAGCCCCCGGTGGATGCCTGGCTGCTGCTGGCCGCCCTGCTGCTGCGGGCGGGGCACTACGGACCCGCGCTGACGCACGCAGCGGCTGCAGCTGAGGCATTGCGGAGAGAGCTGATGTTCTCCGATGCGGCTGGGGGCAGCAAGGTGAGGCGACGGCGGGGGTGAGGGGAGTTGGGCGATGGGTGATGTCAGGCGATAGCTGCGGGCCACGAGCGAGCATCTGGATAGGAAGCGTGCAAGCAAGGAAGCGAGGAAATGCGCGGTGAAGTTTGATTCATTCCGTTTCACTCGCTCGTCGCTAAACATCTGACATCTATGTATCATCCCGACTGGTATGACCCACAACCGCTTATTAGCTCGTTCCGTCGTGCACGTGCAAGGCAGGTGAGCTGCGGAAGTCATGTACGACATCCAGATAGATTTAGATGTTTACAGGCGGTAATGGTCCATTTATGGGCTGGAGGGAGTTTGTGTGTGTTTGGGAGTTGCTTGAACAATTGATGCGTCCGTATGTAACGTCCGTATGTACGGCGTGCATATGGGCCCGCTCCCCCGGGGACAGGGTTACTTGACGCAATCCGTACAGTCCCCGCACCGGCCTGCGGCCCAAACCTCATCTGCACCTGCTGCTTGGCAGTTCGGTTTCTGTTTGGTCGGTTTGGTCATTGGTTATTACCGTTGGTTGGTTGCTTATTGGCCCCAACACGGTTCTCTTAGTCCCGTCCCCCGTAAACTCCCCACCCTGGAGCTGTTGCCCGCAGTAATGGTGGAGACCACCTGCAGAGTTGGCAGGGTCAGGTAGCCGGCGCTGCACTCCCAAATAAAAAGACAGCGTCAGCAGACTCTATACCCTATTGGCTGCGAAGCCCCGAAAGCAAAAACTTGACAGCATCGGTGACAACTCGAGGGGGACATGGAAGCGCTGAGAACTGCACAGCATGTATACTTCGTACAAATCCACGACCGAGTACGGATTCCTTCACAATCTCCAGCATACGTGCGCTGGCTAAGTTACTTACATCTATGTGGTTCGCAACTGCCGTACCGACCCATCTCAACTTCTTTCTTATACCACCTCCCGACACAGCCCGAAGGAGGGACACATATTGCCGTACTCGAACATGCTGCTAGTTTTTCAACAGCTCGCTCGAACAATAACAGCATGTTTCTGCTGCTGATGAACATAACATTTCCGGGTAACACAGTTCCTGTCCTGCAGCAGCAGTAGCAGCAGCAGTAGCAGCAGCAGTAGCAGCAGCAGGTTCCGGCCTAAGAACATTTTAAAAATTGACCACCAGCTCAACAGTTCGGAGGTATGCAAGCTAAGGAGCTCCCCCCGCGGCTCACTCACTCTAGCCCAGCCGCCACGCGCTCACCGACCCCATGACGACCGGTGCCCGTCCGGACTCTCCAGATCCAGCATGCTATGCATTTCTTATCGCCGACCCGCCAAGGTAAGGTCGCAATTGTGAAGACTTCGACACACACCGTCCCGCAGGGACCAGGAAGCGGCAGCTCCCCCCCTCACCACCACCACCACCACCTCCTCTACCACCAACCGGGGGAGTGAGATCAGAGTTCCGGTGCTCGCGAGCAAAGAAAGCGATGAGCGTACTTCCCAGCAACAGCTACAGGTAGGGGCCGCCCCCCAGAAGTACGCGTACGACGACGAATATGGCGCCGCTGAAACCATCATTATCCATCCAGCAAAACTGTAGGACTCTTTTATCGCGCTATGCCCGCGCATATTGTACCAGATGCCGTATGCCGCATGCCAGCGTAGATCATACATGTACGAACCATATTTCACCTCTCTCAGCACGATTGATCCAGCTCAGCCATTAGCCGTTATTGCACATATTATTATATTTCCGTACATTCGTATATCCGTCCGCCAGATTGGATAGGAATCATAGAGCACGTGCACGTCACTGCGGGACGCCGCTTTTTTTCCCGCGCCGCTCTCTCTGGAAAGGGGTGCGCATGCAACATGGGCCCAGTCCCTTCGCACTTCTTTTTCTCACACAAATCACCTGCATCATGCATAGGTGCCGTACACTGACGGAGATCTCCGTATTCATTGCAACCGGTTCAGAATCGCCTTCGAATTGACCACATCTTGGGAATGAAGGGGCTGTCGTAAGAATTTCTTCTTAGAAACTCTGCCGTACATAGCTATAAATGGTAATGCCGTACCATTGACCACGCACGGGGCGAGTGTCGCAGCCTGCCTAAATTATTGCCGTGACATGCTGCTATACGCTAGCCGTACAATCAGCGACATGCATGCGAGAGTTCCGGAAGCATCAACTCCTAACTAGTTTGACTAATTCCCCCCTCCCCCTGGCGCCCGCATAGAAAACCAACAACAACAAGATGGGTGCGGGAAGCCATCGCCGGCAGAAGGCTGGACCGCCGCCTACCCTCCCTCCCTTCTTCATCCACCCCTCCCCCCGCACACACACACACACACACACACACACTCTCTTTTCACGAGCGCGGACTCCTCCCCTGGAGCGCGGACACTGGACTCCTCCTCCCCTTTCATGTTCACCCATTCCGCAGATAAGGCGAGACAGCCCACCGGAGCTGAGCCGAGCTGAAGGGTCACGTGCGACACCATGTTGACAGCTGCTACCGGGACGGATGGCACGCAGTCAATCGTACGACAGATGAATTACCCATACACACACCCTGTATTTTTAATCCTGCCTGATGCATTATTGCTCTGCTCCCGCTGCGCCCCTAGCTACTCCCCCCCCTTTCTCTGCCCATGCGCTGCCGGGAGATCAATCCAGATTCGTTTTTGGCCCCCCCCCCACACACACACACAATGGGACGCGTAACCCGCCCTCCTCGTGGGGCCATATTGGTTGGGACAAGACCTGGGCCCTCACAAGTGCCGCTTCGGTACCGGTCCCTTCCCGGCGTGGGCGGATGGTCCCGCCCGCCCGCGGAGGGGGTCGCTCCTGACCCCTCACTCCTCACCCCTTACTCCTCCTGCTCCGCGGGCTCCGGCTTCATGGCCTCGTAGATGGACTCCGTCTGAATGCGGATGATGCCGGGGTGGGTGGGGGTGGAGCCGGGGTAGGCACGAACGGCGCGGAGGAGCGGGAAGAGTGCCCTGCGGGGGGGGGGCACAGGGAGGGGGAGGGAAGGGGGTCAGGAGAGGGGGTGTCCCGCCGCCCAAAACCCGGTGTCGGTAATGACGCGGCTAACGTCCGGAGGTGAGGAGAAGGAGAGAGGAAGAGAAGGCGGGGCAGAGAGACAGAGAGAGGAGGTGGGGAACGGAGGGGGGCAGAGGCTGAGCTGCTGACGTCCCCACAACAGTCAGGAGGGGGGAGTTCGTCCAGGGCGGGGAGCATATTCGGAGCTGCTGCTGTGGGAGCTGCTGTGCCTCAGCAGCGGGCACACGGCCTCTAAGACCGTCCCCAGTCCACCCCACACCCCACACCCCGCAACACCCACCCAGTGCGGAGGGAACGGACGCGGACGGAACACTGGTCCTCAAACCCCTTCCCTGGAGTCCGCCTTTCCCGCCGCTTTTGCCGTACCTGTGCTCAGGCCTGGAGTCCTTCGTGACTCCCAGCAGCGTCCCGATTCCGCCCTCCAGCACGGAGAATATCGCCGGGCGTACATGGTCCCCGTCCAACACCGTCGCTCCAGGGGACGTCCCTGCCTCACCGCTGTCGGGGGTCAGGATGTCTACCCAGGGACCCGGCAGCAGGATGTTGGAGCTGCTTGGGCGATGATGGTTGACGGTTGGCGGTTGACCGTTCCGGGTTGACCAGTTAGTTGGCATCAAACAGTGACGAAAAGGGGGGCAGGAGGATTAACCAACCAATAACATTTCCGTACATCCCTAACGCATCCGAACGGCTCTCGGGAAGAATCAGGTCGGGTGGGGTCGAGAACGCACGACAGCGCCCTACGTCCCCATACACAACACAAAACACACACAAGACCCTATTAAATTCATAGCCCAATAAGAGCCCATCCATATAAGGCCCTTCCCGCCTACCAAGTGTAACGAGCAAGCCCTGGCCGCGCTCTCCCTGCCTCCCTCCCTCCCTCTCACTCACGCTGCCGCCCGCTGCACCTCCAGCAGCCAGCTCAACAGCGTCACGATGGTCTCAATGCGGCTGTAGCCCTCAAGTACGACAGCCACGGAGGGCGCGCCGCCAGCGGAGGCCGCTGCAGAAGCTTGTGCCTCGGGCCGGTTGTACCAATTCAAGATGCCTTACCGGAGGGGTGGGCAATTGGGTGTGTGTGTGTGTGTACGACAAGCGACAAGCAGCAGAGGAATAATACCAGGCCGGGTCCGGAACCTGTACGACGAAACAATTTACGAAACAGCGTCGTCCCGCCCCCCCCCCCCCCGTGACGCGCTGTGGAAGTAAACTGGTTTTTGCTTAACTTACCTCGGTCTTGGTGCCTTTCGTAGACCATATGCGAGTCAGTACTGCACGTGCTGCTGTACTATACGGAGACTATACGGAAACAACACCAACCAACAGCATCAAAGACACACAGTTGCGGGGGGACACTGCCTCCCGACCGCACACAGCCAGACCCAGGCGTTATAAGTCACATCATGATTTCCATCATTTCTTTCGTCACCATCCCTGCGGCGCCCCCTCTCGCTATACCAGGACAACGGTCCAACCGATAACCGCCAGTTTACCCGACAACCGTACCACCCACCCACCACATACCCACCCTCCTCATGCGCCTCCCTGCAGAGCCTGATGGCGTGCCGCAGCCCCTCCACCCCGCCTCGTATGACCAGCACCTCGTACATGATGCGGTATAAGTCCGGCGAACGGACGAGCTCCCCCGCATTGACCACTAGCTGCTGCTGCTGCTGCGTCGTCGTCGTCGTCGTGTTGCGACCAGAAACCTAAGTACGACAAAACACACAACAGCGGCCAGGTTCAATCCAAGGAGGCAGTGAGGGAGACGCCTTCCAGCAGCTGGGCGCGTGCGCCGCGCTAGCATACACAATCAAGCATGCCGCGTGCTCGAGCATTTTGGAGGCAGCCTACCGGTGCCAGCCAATAAGCAGCCTACACACACACACACATGCGCGCTCGCCCCCGCCAGCCCCCTTCCTCTTCGTCGGCTCCCCTCACCTGCTGTAGCCAACTGAACATGGACACCGCCTCTGCCCAGGCGCCCGCCTCGTCCTTTGCCGCCAGGAGGGCCAAGAACAGCAGCTCCGTACAACCGCCCTCCTTGAAACTGACAACCAACTCTTCCAAGACGGAGGAGCCCGAGCCCGAGCGACACAGCGTCTGGAGGGAGGTTCACCATGAGGCGGACGCGGAGGCGGAGGAGGGGGAAAGGGGGCAAAAGGGCGGGTTCGGGGAGGGGGTGGGGCGTGGGCAGCACAGTGGACAGCACCCGACAAGATTAGATGCCTGTTTAGGACTCCTTCAAAAACCCAATTTGCTGATCGAGAGGTGTTAGCAGTGTCCGTAGCCCATAAACACCACACAAGTGTGCGGAGGGCCTAATCAGGATATGTCCCACCACCACCGCCCGTCACCTCCTCCCCACTCTCACCTGCAGTACACTGTATACGGCAGTCCATACCCGGTCCATGGCCATAGCCTCCAGCACCGTCCGCAACACGGGTGCCCCCAACTGAGGACCATGCTCCTGGAAGGGGGAAGAGGGGAGGGGGGGTGAAAACCAGGAAATGCAGCATACACACATACACACATACACACATACACACATACACACATACACACATCTCCTCCTCCTAGCTACGTGTGTGTAGGGGGACAGGAGACCCAAAGCTGAAGCCAAAAAGGGCTTATGACATAGCTCGGCAGAGGTCTTGCCTCCTCCATCTATGGGACAAGTGATGCAACATGGGGTATCTCAAATTTAAATAAAACAAATTATAAATATTTAATAAAATATATTCATAAATAATAATATAATGTAATAGTAATGCTCTTCTGCTCCCTGGCAAAAAACAGCTAGGTGACGTAAGGTAGATAGCAGCCATCACGTACCGTTAGCTTTCTGCGTTAAGAAGTTGCCAACATAGGCAAGGTTAGCTAGCCCTCTGTCCCATTCGACAACCTTAGCCACGTGCTTAAATGCCGGCTTTTCGATGCGAGAAGGCTGCTTCTTGGATGAAGTAACTCTTGAAGTACATCTTGCCCATCCTTGCCGTACTCAAAAGGCAGAGCTTAGTCTCATGTCACAATGTTTCTGGCCGTTTGACCCGTAAGTTGTGACCTTAGGTTATCCTTTTCTTCCCGCTCTCACCACCCAGCAGGGCACCTAGGCTCACCTAGGCTAACCACCAGGCCTGGATCGGCCTTGCTGGTTGGGAGCCTAAGTGTCACGGCCGGCCACTGATCCAAACTAAATTGCCACCAGTGGCTTTGGGCACGGAGTTGCAGCAGGGGCTGTAACATGTTGTAGCTCTGTTATATCCGGCTACGTACGGTAAAGGCTCGATCGAAAGATGTCCACATAGACAACTGGCCACCCTCGGATACCACCCGTACATAGATATCCTAATCAGGATACTACAGAGCTGCAGCACCGAGCCAGTTAGCAGAAGAGCAGCTTATGGAGTAGTACAGCGAGCCTAGAGGCGTTGTAGGTGGTGTTGGCAGTGGGGTCCCGTTCTCAGGTGTCACCCGGTTGGCCACTGGTGGCATCATTGCTGCCGGGGCCACTTTTTTTCCGTGTTATGCTGTTGGAACTGCTGAGGACGGGGAGTGGTCCGCATCAGTACCTCAAGAAACAGGGGCTCTCAACACAACTCCACAGCTGTGTCAACCACCGCCTTCAAATGCACTTCCCCCACTAGTTCTTATATTAGGTCGTCCTCCCTCGCTTCCCCTTCCTCGTCCTCATCCATACCCTTCCCCATCAACGTTTGGCGCCATCAGCATCCGAGCAGCTCTTCATACTCATGGTGAACGTATGTTTTGCTCATCAGGACACTGTACCATGAAGCTATACGATTAGTTGGTTAATTCGTTGGATTGACGAGCCGGCAACGGCAAAAGTTCCGGAGGGCCGTACACTACTACTAAGGAATCGGTAATAGAGGTGGAAGTACGACAGACGAATTATGTTAATAAATAAACAACTGCCGCTGTAAAACTGAATAGCCGCCACACTGGATCCTGGGCGTTTGTAATTACTGGTGTAAAAAAATTCTTTTCACCATGGAGACTTAATATTTTGCTCAAGGAATTTTATACGGAATTTCGAACCGTAGATTTCGGGCCAGCAACCGTAAATTGGCGTTTGCCGACCCTTGTCTGCGACTGCAAAAATTTCCAGGGGCCTTACATGACTACCACTCTTTATATATAATAGAAGTGGATCAACGACATGAAGATATAGAAAGAATTTATGTAATTTAAGATATGTAATATTACGACTATATTAAAATAAATATTAAAAATATTATACGATTATTAGACCAGCTAATTAAAGTGGTAGCAATAATACCACTATGTACGATTTAGCGATACTAATTCCAATGGTGGGCATTTCTGTACAGGTAGTGCTCACTGACCCGTTCACTTATCCATTCACACATGGGTCCTCGCTGTACGGCATTACAATCGATACGGCAAACCAACGGCAGAAGGTACTGCAGATGCTATCCAGGGAGTTGAAATGCAAACAGCAACGTTAATTGCTCTATTCTTTTTCATAAAATAATTAATATGGCCTCGTTTTTAATAAAAATATATAGTTAAATTTATTTAATCTTTGATTTAAATCATTTTTTTGTACGACCACCTTCCCGGATCCATGCAAACTCCAGGACCCCAACAAACCCCCCCCAACACCACCACCCACCCGTGTGACGCAAAACACATACACACACACACACATCTTCTCTCCCCCAATACACCCACCCCACCTGGAGCACCTTGAGCAGCTGTACCGCCTTGTCCCAGGCGCGGTGCATGCAGATGGCTCCGAGCACCTGACTCGCCACCACCGCATCCACCGCCCCGGTGAGACCAACCGGGGGCGGAGGCTGCCGCTGCAGCTTCTGGCCCTCCACCCCTGGAGCGGCCCCATATACCTCCCCGAGCGGGCTGCCGTCTCCTCTGTGCCCCAAACCCACCCCCGACTGGCTCTGCTGCTGCTGCTGCTGCTGTTGTGAGTCCGGTCCCCCGGCGTCACCACTCTTGCCCGACTGCTTGATCTGGGCCTGGAAGCTGTTGGTGCTGGCCCCGGCCGTACCGCCCCCGCTGGCGGCAACCACCGAGGTGGATGTGGGTGTGGGGGGTGTCGGGGGTGTCGGGGGCGGGTGTACGGCCATGAGCAGCAGCACATTGAAGAGCTCCACGCATATGTCCACTTCCCCCACCGCCGCGAAGGCGCCAATCATGGCTCGGTGGCAGGCGGTGTCAGGGTGGAGGTGAGGGTACATCTGGAGGGGGGACAAGGGCAAGGGTACGACAGCGGTGGGTACGACAGGAACGGCTTCCAAATTGACGGATCCAGAGACGGATTGAGAAGCATCCCCGTACCCGTAGCCGTACCCATCCCCGTACCTTGAGCAGCGCGCGCAAATCGTGCATATAGCGGGACAGCCCCAGCAAGGTGGTGGCGGCGGCGGCGGTGGCTGAGCTGTCGCCGCTGGTTGCCGACGCCGCCGCTGCCTCCGCCGTCTCCTTCAGCTCCGCGAACAGGTTGGCGAACATTGCCACATTAGGACGCACCGTACTGTCGGGTCTGCGAGGAGTGGGAGAAGAGTTGGGATAGGACCGCCCAGCGGCCGGTTGGGCCTCTTCCGACATGACGGATGCTTCTCGTGCGTCTCCTCACGGCCGCGGCATCCCTACCTGCTCGTGTACGACAAGGACGTAACCCTGTCCTCTCCCCCTTGTCCTCCTGGTCCCCCCCTTATTTCATCAGTCACAGTCACGGTTTTAAGTTAACTAAGCTGACTCGACAGCAGTACTAAGACTCGTACATTCGTACTTTATTCTCCCTTCCGCTCACCTCCTTCCCCTCCCTGGGGCCCACCTGCACACGAAGGCCACCACGTTGAACGCGTCCTCCCATCGCTGTAGCATGCCGTACGCTGACACCAGGTGGTTGTAGCTGGTTACGGATGGCGCCAGACCGCATCCCCCCTGGAGCTCCTGAAAAAGAGCCAGCACCTGCAGGAACGCATCCAGGGAGGGGATTAAAAGTGGTTTTTAGAGAATCGTGATCAGCGGGGGGAGATGTTCGTTGGGCTTGCTGGCATCGACACCAACCAGCTTCTCCAAACCCATACATCGATAAAATGAAAAGTACGACAAGGCACCCGGGGGCCTGGGGATTGCCGACTGCTGTCACGAGGAGCTCCCCGACCGCGCACATGGCTCCCTGACCATGTACGACGACATGGCGACATGTCAACCGCCCAAACGCCAACCTTTAATGACTGATTGCCGCATCGTTGCAGCTCGAGCCGGCCCCCCCCCGGGGGACACCCCGACCTCCTCCCCCCCTTGGCAACCCGAGCTCCTTTCCCCCCCCCCGCCGGGCCCCACCTGCTCTGGCTGCCTCCGCTCCAGGTACCCCGCCATGAGGGTGTTGAAGGTGATGGTGTTGGGCCGGCAGGGTCCCCCCGGCCGCAACAGGGACCGGAAGAAGGACACCGCGCTCTCCCACTCGCCCTGCACTTGGGCGGGGGTGGTGCGGGTATGGAGCATATTTGTGTGTGTGTATGTGTATGTGTGTGTGCGCACGTATGTGTGCCACGTGCCCCTCCCCTGGCTGTTGCCCCGGTGGTCGTCTTTGCAGGGCGAGTCGCTCACAGCGCTGTGTAACACCCCAAATATATGCACCCACATTTGTTATTTCTTTCCCACCTGTTTGATCAGCGCTGACAGGTAGGCGTTGGCGCATGTCACGTGAACCTCGAGTCCGCTGGTCCTTAGCCAGCCCCACACCTCGATCACCCGGGCGGAGGCGCCCGCATCGGCGGCGATACACACCAGGGTGCCGTACGTCGCCACGGTGGGCTCTATGCCCCGCCGGCGCATCAAGGCGTACACCTTGAAGCCCAGCTCAACCTTTGTACGGAAAGACAATCACAAAAGCTCAACTGCGTCCGTACTCTTTCACGTACGGAGGTACGAGCGAGGGAAATAAAATGGATTTGGATTGGGAGGCCACACCCACAGTATACAGCAATCCGTACACTTATCCTTACACGTACACCCGTGTCTCCTAAGCGGTCCCACCTGCCCCGCGTTGCCGCACGCCTTAATGACAGTATTGTACGACACAATGTCCGGGCACAGCTCCCCACCAATCTGCCACATCAGCTCCAGGAGCCGGATGGCGCGTTGCCACTGCCAGGGAGTTCGGGAGGGAACGGGGCGCTTGCATGTGTGTGTATGCGTGTGCGCGTAAGCATGTATGCAAGTGGCCGGGTGGGAGGGGCGAGCCAGCTCACGTTTTTGACATTCCATGCGAAACAGTCGCCCATCAGAGTGCTCCAAGATGATTCATAAATCTCCTGGTCTCATGATTCTTAGTGTCGTACAGGGTACAGCAGTCGTACTAAGGTCTTGCCTTCCTGTTCCCCTGCCATAGCCTCACCTATCCACAGCTCCGTACATCTATCTATCAATACACACACATGCGTATAAACGGGCGTACAAACGAGGACCCGCTCGACTTCTTCCGGGACTGCACTGAGTTGTACGAATGCAAACACACACGCACACACGCACTCGCCTGTGTGGGCGTTGCCCTGGCGTACGCCGCCAGCAGCGCGTTGCAGCACACCCTGTTGGGTGCGCTTTTCTTGGTGTTCAAGGAGGAGGTGCGCAAAAGGCCCCTCTGGCCGGGGTGGGGCGAGGCGCTGCTGGGACCGTACGACATCTGGCTGCCCGCCGACGCCGAGCTGGTACGGGGCACAGGGCCCGCGGGGGACTGTTACCCCGCGGCCGGGTAGGAGGGAGGATGCCGAGGGGGGTCAGGGAGCATGCAGGTGGAAAGGAGGGATAATTGCACGAGGCTGACCGGTCAGGTGATTCAGCGGCAGCAAGCGTGAAGAGTTAGACGCGGATGGTGCGGTAGTGCCCCCATACATGTATGTGCACGTACACACAGACAGACAGACAGACAGACAGACAGACGAACAGACATACGTGATATACAACACATAATCAGTACATTTTCGACATGATGCACACGTTCTTAACGCCTTGTGTATTACCTAACCCCCGGCAATCCGCCCTCCCTCCCTCCCTCCCTCCCCTGCTTGGCGTCACCTGTCCACATCGACAACGAAAGTCCTAACTCTCATAATCCACCTCCCATCCCCCCCCCCAACCTCCCATTCCCCCCCCCCAACCTCCCATCCCCCCCAATCATACCTGAGCCTCGGGGAATGCCCCGGCAGACAGCTCCGATAAGCTGCCCGAGGCGGCGGACCAGAGGGAGGTGTTGGCAGTGGCCCCACCCGCGGAGGCGGAGGCCGGGGAGTGGCCGGAGGAGGTGGGGGTCTGGCGGGGGGGGGAGGAGCGAGGGAGGACGAACATAGGAAAGCTGGTGGTGCTGGTGCTGGTGCTGACGGAACCAGGACTAACCGTGAAGGTTGGCTGACGGTTGTCCTCGCCCAAGGCTGCTGCCGACGGGAAGAAGAAAGAAGCTTAACCCAGGTAGGTGCGAAACGATACCGCATAAAGAAAGAGAAAGGAAGCTGATGGCTGACCGCTGTTCGCTGCTGTCATGCGCGTGCTCCTCCCGACCCCCCGTTTTGTTACCGAACAGCCCTGCACCCACCCGGACCTAACACCAGCCCACCAACCCGACCCGGGCTAGCTCGACGACCGCGCGCGCGAACCAACCAAACGAAGCGTGGTCCCACGCGAACTCACCTAAAGAGGAGGCGGCGGCAGAAGAACCGGTGCAAGCAGCAAAGACGTGCACATGCAGTCAGCGGGAAAGAGTGTCAATGTGAGCAAAGGCAAGGCCGCGCATGGCTGCAAGAGCACGAGACAGGACGAATACATGCACCCCCCCCAGGGGGGACCCGTGCAGCTGAAGCTAAGAGAAGTAGGACGGGTGAGAAGGAACGCGAAATGAAGTAATGAGTGGTAATCGGAACAAGGAGGGAGGGAAACATATTAGTAAAGAAAAGTACGACATACACATGCAGAGAGAGAGGGATCAGAGAAATAGGTATGTAAGAGAGGGACGCAGCGATCCAAGGGAGGCGTTCCCTAACTGCCTCACGAATCATACAGGGGAGAGGGGGGGGAGGGGTAAGGGAGAGAGGGAGAGGAGGGAGCGGGAGGGGGAGAGGGGGAAGCGCGGGCTGGGGCCCGGAATGGCTCCCACCAGCCCGCGAACACCAGGGGCGCTAACATGCTGGCCCCGTAGTGCCGTCGTACAGATATAAGTGGTTATTTAAAAATAAAGATGAACCAATGAGAAATATGAAGATCAGTCACACTTTTTGTGGCATAATACCCTTGTCTTTGAATGCCCCCAAACTCACACAATCTCTCAATCCACACACACGCACACACACACGCATTACACGCCACCACGCACTGGACACGTCACCTCTTCAGGCGCACATACACAAGTACGCCACCTGCGGGTGCTGGTGCTGCGGGTGGTGCTGCAGGGAGGCAGCTGCCGGGGACATACTGGCCGGACTGCGAATGACCACATTCGGAAAGCTGCCCGCGCGAGCACCCGCACGCCGGTCCCACAGCTCCAAGTAGGTGGCGGCGCCGCCAGCGGGGGCGGCAGGCCCCGCGCCTTCACCCGCGACGACGTTGCGCCATTTGCTGGTGGTGGTGGCGGAGACACCGCCGCCAGCGGAGCCGTTGCCGGCGCCCGGCGGCGCCGTCGGTCCGTCGCGCCCGGCGCTTGCACCGCCGCCACCACTGCTTTCCTCATCGATGCGCGCCATGGCGGTCGGCGACGGCGCACCGCCCATGTATGCCATACTTCCGGTGCGGTACAGTACGCCGCAGGGCTCTCCGCTAAGGCAAGAGAGTACGTCCCCAGACTCTCCCCCGCGCGGCCCTCGTTGCTGCAGCGGGCCCGTCAGGGCGGTCAGGAGCGTTTCGGCGGCAGCGGAGGCGGTGCGAGACAGCCCCGCCGTGCCGCCGCCGCCGCCGCCGCCGCCGCCAGCTCCAACACCTGCGCTGCCACCGATAGCGGTCGTACACACCGACGGAGCCATTGCCGCCACATCGTCATCCATGCACTGCAGCAGCACTTTGAACTGCGGGTGATCCGCGTACATCTGAAAGAAGACCTGCGCACTCCAGGGGGGGGCAGAGGGAAGCCGTGTCAATGTGGTGAGTTTCATGAGGCTCGGGGGGAGGGGGAGGAGGACGGGAAGGGGTAGTACGAACTCTGCAGTTGAGCCCTTGGCTGCCCCCCCCATCCCATCCGAGGAGGGAGAGAGGGGTATTGCCGGGGGAAAGGGGCTCTAACAGCTATTAATATGTAAGCTAATAAAAAATCAAATTATTTTTACGGCACCTTCATAATGAGTAAATATACGGACGCGGGAAAGCTGTTGGCGGGAATGTATTTAATCAAATAGCCATGTGGAGGATCAAATTTCGGACCAATAAGCACGTGTCGCAATGTCTTACTCTCGTCGTACGCACCCTTCTCCCCCCTCCTCTTACATTCCGCCCTAAACGCCCTCAGTCCCCCTCCCCTCGCATGCACACACCTGCTCCCCCAGCTGCCACTGCCCACCCTTGTCCAGCGCCGTGATGAGCGAGCAGCACGTCACCGCATCGCACTCGATGTTGTTGTCGCACATGTGGTTGAAGACGTCGATGGCCAAGGACCACTGTCGGCCCTTCGACAGCGCGGAGATGACGGCGGAGTAGGTGATGGCGTCGCGGATTAACCCCCAGGTCTCCATGGCGTAGAAGATCTGGGGGTGGGGTGGGGAGGGGTGGGGAGGGGAAATTGAGGGAGGGCAGGCGTTAGGCATCGCGATGTGTGTGTGTGTGTGTGTGTGTGTGCGTGCGTAGCATCCGTGTACACTTGGCCACGACATATTAAAGGTTGCCTCCAAAAGGTTACAGTAAACAAATAATTTAACAACATGCCAACTTTGCCCCTGGCTCGTGAAAATGTACGTATGTATGTGTATTATGTATGTGTTTGTGTGTGTGTTTGAGTGTGTTTGTGTGTTTGTGTGTGTGTGTGTGTTTGTGAGTGTGTGTGTGTATGATATTTCCCATGTTCGTGACGATGCGGAAGTTCCCAGGAAGAACCTCACAAGACATACACAGCATTGTGGCGCCCCACCCGAGCCCCTTCCCGCTCTCCTCCCGTCCCCCAACGCAGCACAGCACACACACAATACACATACATACACACACGCAAACACACGCACACACACGCACACACACGCACACACACGCAAACACACGCACACACACGCACACACCTGCAGCGCTTTCTCCCACTGGCCCCCCTTATCGCACGCAGATATGGCGGCGTTGGTGATGGTGGTGTCCGGCAGCAGCCCCACGCAGTCGAGCGCGTCGAAGACCTCGAGCCCCTTGGACCACTGCCCCTCGCGGGTCAGCTGGCTGACGAGCTTGGTGAGGCCTGACGCCCGCGACGGGGGTCAGGAGTTAACATGTAAAGCTTTAAAACTAAAACCGATATATAAATCTGCGTTTTATGAATGCAATGTAAATTGCATGCACGGATCTTCAGGTTTATTTTTTTTATAAAAATTACGACCTAACTATGTATTTCCATGGTGCACGTTTTTCAAACTATGAAGCTTGGTTAAGTGATCCAACACACATTAAACCAAGTGCTCAAGTTGTTTGGCCTGTTGTTGGTCAAGAAATTTTAAATGGTGATGTAGGTGGTGGTTTCCAAGGTATTTAAATTACTTCTGGTTTTTTCCAACTATGGCGTGCTAGTGGTATTACTAGTGAATTACAACTTTATACAACAGCTATTGGTGGTTTAGTAATGGCAGCCGCGATGTTCTTTGCTGGTTGGTTCCATAACCACAAAGCTGCTCCAAAATTAGAGTGGTTCCAAAACGAGCAGAACCAGTACACACCCCACCTGCCCCCTCTCCCCCCCTTTTGCAAACCCACCCGGCAGTCTGGGTCTGAAGGTGGCGGCTGTGAAGATTCTCCTGATCTCCCCAGAACCCCCCGGGGCCATGTTGACGGCGGCGGTCAAACTGCAGTACAGGTACCAAAGAGAGGGTTGACTTTTTTCGACATGTACGGGGGGCAATGAAGAGACGGGCCATTTCACATGCGCGGGGACGCCGGGACCATCTTGGCGGGGGTGCCAAGTGGACTCGGTAGCGGATGCCGGCACACGTTATCATAAAAAAACCAGTTAGTGAGGAGGACGTATTCACATATACACATACACACACACACATATGGCACTGTAGGTGTTGCACCTTGCCAGCGTGCGGGCCGATACATCTATACGCACGCCCCGGACTTAACATCCTCACGATTAGCGCAAACGAGCATGCCGCATAAATGCATTTGTTATTCGTCCACAACTGCAATAATTGGCAAGTCGTTCCAGCCTCGTACCTCTTCATATCGTACACAGGACCACCACCAGGTGGTCCACCCCTGCCGAGACTGGAATAAGGCCCTGCATGTTTGTGGTACGACAACATATTCAGGTATTGTTGTATATGACAACACTCCTTAAATGGTCATTACTTATACTGCACTCAAGTGTTTCGGAACGGGCAAAGCGGTTTTGAAGCCCTATCTACGTGGGCTTTATCCAGGTCATCGTTGTCGCACGTGAGCCATCCCGGATCGCACCAACCCCTTTAAGCCAATTGCCGTACTTCCCTCCCCGCCTCCCCAACCTCTTCAAAACCGCCCATCTACCCCTCGGTGGTGTCGTATAGAGCTGCTGGGCCGCACCGCCCCGTGCCGGCGGGGTGAAGAAGCCGCCGTGAGCCCCCGCCGGGCTCGCCGGCGGGGTCGACGTCGTCCAGTTTGCGCCGCCGCCACTGGCTCCGAATCCGCCGTAGCCACTACCGGGACCCCGACCCGCAAACTGACCCGAGTGAGCCGACGCTGAGGGATGGTGATGCGTCGGCGTTCCGTACAGTGCGGATGAATGACCGGCGGCTGTGCCAAAGACAGCGCCACCGGAGCCGCCTCCGCCGCCACCAGCAGGCCCCGGACTTGCTAACGTGGGCAGCTGCGAGAGGAAGGACGCGCTGTCGTCGCCCTGGACGGCCGCATGGGCGGCGGCGGCGGCGGCGGTGATGGCCGCGGCTGCGGCGGCTGCGGCGGCGGCTGCGGCCGTACCCTGCTGCTGTTGGTGTTGTTGTGATTGCTGCGACGAGAGGTGCTGGTGATGTTGCTGGTGCTGTAATTGCAAGGCCGCTAGTGCAGATTGCAGATCGGCTGCGGTCACCGTACCTAGCCCTGCAAGCGGCACTCCGGCGACCAGGTCAGGTGTTCCGGAGCGGGGCATGGACGAGGCCGCCTTGAAGGCCGACTGCCGCATCATGGGAACGCGTGGGGCTCGCGAACGTAGGCGTTGGGAGCACACGAGGAAAAGCGGAACGACTCGAATGTTCTGGTCTCTCTTCTCTTTCTCTCTCCCTCTCTGATGAGGTCGCGGTGAAGTTGCTAGTCGGCGCCAACTCGAGCCAAGTGTGCGAGGAAGAGAGGATCGAAAAGAGCGCGAAGAGAAAGGTGGCGGCGAGGAGGGACCACGAAAACGGAGACTTAACGTCCCTCTGGGCGTCGACAAGCTCTGATGCGGGGCCAGCAGCTCACGAACAAGTTGTGATCTTGATTTTCACTTGGCTAGCAAGGAATGAAACAAACTGGTCACGTGGCTGCTCGAAAAAGTAGGGCTGCTCAAAAGAGGTCGATCCTATGCGCGCTTTTATGGCGGCTTAAAATGCGTCAGTGCCCTGCAGAAACCTGCCTAGCCTGCAGAAGTCACTTTGTGCCCGTTGGAATCACGAGCGCGCCAGCCCCTGCCCTGTAGGTGCCATTAAACGTGGCGCGCGAAGGGTGCCTGACTAGGCGCGCTGCCCTTGCAGGCCCGGCCGCCTCGCTTGCCGCCCTAAAATCCTCAGGAGAATAAGAACCCAGAGGCACCAGATGCACAACCTTGTGAAAGCGGACTGAAGGATTTAAACCAATCAATTACCGAAAAGCACGATGGTGTTATGGCCTTACGTAGTTTAAGTAGTAAGTATACAACGTCTACAGCGGGGCCGTGCAAAGTATTTGACACACAACTTTAGGAAACCACTCTTGATGAACAAGGACCATCAAGAGCGGCCGACGGGCGGCTATCTCTGATTGACAGCAGACATTGGACTCCGTACAGCCGATGGAGGTCCTCCCGCCCTTCACATGACACAGAAGGCTTCCTTTTGACGCATATCCCTCAAGACAGACGTAATACCAAGTCTCGATTGCAAATATTGACAGGATTCGCTCACCCACTCTCCCACAGTTGACGTTTCCGCAGGAAAAAACGCTCTGTAACCTAACCCGTTGCGGATTAACTACAGCATTCAAATATTTAATGAGCGTTTCTCTCTGACAGGCATGTGTGCTAGGGGGCCGATAGCATGCAGTGGTGCCGCCGCGGCTTTGTTGCCTGTACCCTCACTCATGTTTTCAGCTTACTCAAGCCATAAGCGACCCACGGGTCATCACCGTCCTGCCGCCTCACGCGTCGCGTAATAAGGGTCGATTGGGTTGCATTATAATGGTAAGGGACGTTTAAGATGCATTATATACCGCGTGGCCAAGGCGACAAGTTCATCAACGACCAACACAAGCTTACTAAAACGTACTTATTAGTACCCGGTGAACAACGGGAAACGTGCTCGCAAAACCTTCTTGCAGTGGAGCGCGCCAAAGAATACTCGCTTTATTGCAAACGAAATCTGCAGACTCTGGTAGGTTGACCAGTCTGCACTTAAGAGCAGCCACATCGAGGGCGTGGAGAAACACAAGACAACGAACGCCTGAATACTCCTCGCATTTGAAGAGGCCACAACAACAACATAATTCACCGCCCGACCAAGAATCTAATCAGCCTGCCAAATCGACACTTACCTCGTATCTTACGGCTCAGGAGCTCAATTTGCCTGCGACGACTTGACTTATCACAACGCTGCACAATGCATCACAACGCATACAACTACGCGTGACCCAGATGGGAGAAATCGTGAAGGAGACCTACAAGACGGGCTCGCGGAGAAACGACCATTTAGGGCCGGTGCTCGTCCCTTCCTGAACTCTTTTGACGGGCGATTTCGCACCCGCGATCCGTCCATGCCTCTATATATTCATTCAAAAAAACAGGTTGCCAAGGACAGAGAGCAACGAAACATGTCACCCAATATATCTTACTAAACTTCCCCAGGATCACTAAAGGTCACGATACGCAAAGGGAGCAGCTGGCATGAATCGCAACATGCAACGTCCTCACACACCCAACGCTTGGCGCTTTGGCCTCCTAAAACGTCCAAATAGCTAAAAACAATGCCCATGTCGCATCGCAGCTCCCCTCATTTCCATACGATCACGTCCCCAGTCAAGCTCAGTGGGTTCGTATGCTGACCTGACATGCACCTTGACTTCCATTCTTTTCCTCCAATACATATCTTCTTACATGTGCCCAGTTCTAGGCCCTATGGCCGCTAGCTTTCTTCTTCCTTGCCGCCTTTGCTACAGTCTTTGTTCCTGCCAGGGTTGTTACAGCCTTCGCTAGGGCAGCCTCCCACGTTTCAGAATTCAGCACAGCCATAAGGCCCATGCTGACAACCGGCTGTAACCCCGAGCTATCCCCAGCACCCCCAGCGAATGCACCGGGGCAACAATCTTCCAAGAACGGGTGGCTGGACATCATAGGAAGGTTGCCAAATGCACCAAACGAAGCCGTGTGCCTCGCCATTGCCTTAGCGAGCGCCTTGGAGGCCGCAATCTGCTCCTTTCTGGTTCTTTTGGCTGCGGCTGCAGCCGCTATCGCTGCAAATCCTCCATTGTTCAGCATCCGTGCCAGCCCGCGGCGGGAGCGTACAAGAGGACGAGGACCGCCGCCACCATCGCTTCCATGTGCCGAAGTGCTGGCAGCCGCTGTCGCTGCATCAACCGTGGCGGCCCTCGTCAAGTGTGCATATTCACGTTCCAACAGCCATAGAAGGTACCTTACAGCAGCGCCAGCACGAGGCACGTGTGCCACCGGATTTCCCAAGGTTGCTCCGGTCAGACTCGTCTGGATACCTGTGCTGGAGCGGTGGCGGCCGACACAACCCGCAGCGCAGCCCGAGGTGGCCTGGTTGAACACGGCCAGCACTTCGCTGCACAACGGAAGGCCTGACGGCAACCCTAGTGGCATCGCCGAAGCTGCCACTACCGCTGTCGCTATCTCTGCTCCGGTGGATTGGCGATCAGGCCCGGCTGTAACACCAGCGCCACCGTCGCCGACCGTCGCGACCATGCCGCTGGCAAGCGCAACGGTCGCGCTGGATGCCGGCACCGGGCCATCAGTATCGGCGCCATTGTCGCCTGCCGTGCCAATCCGCACCCCAACCCCTGCCAGGCGCACTGGAGGCCCAGCCTCCACCGCAAAATCCGAAGCTCTTGCGACTGCTTCCTCGGCTGGCGGACCCACCTCCCGTTGGTGCAGCTGCTTTCCAACTGCAATCCCTTCGGAGGGCGGCCGAGTCATCCCCCTCGCATCGGGATCTGCCAGGCAGGTTTGCCACCGCCGCACGCCCCCTTGGAGCTTCCCCAGCACCCCAATCATCTTGGACAGGAGTGCCAGTCTATCGGTCCTCTGATGCACCGTGGCGCCGAGGGACACCCCAACTAGCCTCCTGGAGGCAGTGGTGGCCACTCCACCGCCGCTTTTGCCACTGAAGCCCGACGACTGCATCTGCGGTTCTGGCACAGTTGGCTGCCGGAGGACGCCCTCGTCAGAGCTGCGCAAACTCCTGGAAGGGCTGCCGTGCCCAATGCCGGAGCTGGGCCTACCCTCCTCGGAGCAGGCGCCATCCAGGCTTCGGAGCAACGGCCTCAGCTGCTGTGACAGCCGGGAGACGAGCGCTGCAGCGGCAAGCGGCGAATCAGCTGTGTCCATTGTAAGGAAGCACAAGTTGTACGAATCACCGAACTCGAACTCATATAACTCTGCAGTTCGCCTGAGTTGTTGTTTGGTGCGGTAGGGACAGTACAGGAAGGCGACCAGGGGCGGAGTTCAATATGGCGAGTCTGAGGACCTCTCTTGTAGTCATTGGGGCCAATTCTGATCATGGAAGTGCGTTGCGGGCAGCGCCTCGGGAACAGCGCTCTCGTTTAGCTTGCTAGCCGGAAAGCAACATGCCGGATCGAGTCCTGGATTGTATGTCAGGAGCCAAACGTTCAAACTCGCATCACAATTTCACAAAGGGGCTGTATGTGTGTTTGCGCAGCGCAATACTTTCTTGAACCCAGTATGATAGCTTTCACTATCTCGCTTGCCTCCGACACGCTATACGCACATGCCCAGTCCCTTCAATTTTGCTATAATTTGCCATCCACCCGTCTGTTCATGGCATTTTACTGCTGGCCGTCACTCGAGCGCCTGAGTCAGTGATTCAGCCATTCCCACGGCGAGGCATCTAACACGCACACAGTCACTGCCCCTACACAGACAAGCCCCACCTGGACAGGAGTGCGTCGTCCAGGGAGGGGAGTATCGGGTCGAAAGGGCAGCCCATGAGCAGGTCCATGTCCGCTAGGTAGGCACTGCTGTGGGCCTTATGCGCCCACCACACCAACAGCACATCGGGCGGGAACAAGAGCGTCTCAAACTGGTGGCGTTGAGCCAGCAGCAGGAAGCGGCAGTACCTGCAGGACATGAGACCAGGATGTCGCGTGGAGCCAACAGCGCGGTAGCGAGAGCACACAAAACGCCAGAGAGGGTATGCTGGGTAAGGGCAACCCAGAGGCAAGGACGGGAGGGACAAAGAGGAGAGGGCAGGGTAGGGTTACCCTCTAACCCCCACCCACCCTCCGTCCACACAAATCAGATCGATGCAAGACCCCGTTTCAAACCCCCCCTCCATCAAGACACCACACACATCGTCCAATACCACATCGGGTCTCCGAACGATGCGGCCCTCCGGGAGGGTGCCTTCCCTCCCGGGACTCCCAGGATGTGTTTGTGAACTTACATGGCATCCACAGCCGCCCGGCTGCAGCCGGCCCTTTTTTAGCCCATCAGCCTAAATTGGAAGCCGCTTTCTTAGTTCCCCATGTTCCCACACAGCCCCCACCTCTCCACCGCTCGCTCTAGCTCTAAAGGCGACCCCGTAAAGCCAGCCTCCATGAGCCGCCCTAGCAGCCACGCAGCCTGGGGCAGGGTGGCCACCAGCCGCGCCCGCATGTCCTCCTCCCAGGTAGAGGGCGCCGACCGCAGATCCGCAGATTTGAGCTTCAAGCAGGCCCCCCCTACGGGGCCCAGCTGCGGCGGCCAGTACGGTTGGTGGACGAGTGCCGTGCGAGGTGCGGATGACCGACTGGAATTGGAGCTCCGTCGTCGGGGCTTATCCACCGTGCTGCCGTCTGGAATGGTGGGCCAGGCCTGAACCCAAAAGGGGAGGGTGATGTGAGAAAACTGAACATGTGGATGCATCATCACCCTGCCTCAATATAGAGCAGCAGCCGATCAGCACCCGCCCTGCTACATAGTTCTCGATCCCAAAGGGTACACACACTACGGAGCTACACGCATATGCATATATGTGAATCAATCCGTGATGTTTGATGCGCTTGACTAAAGGGCTAATGTGCAACCTCATGCCCGTGTCGAAGTCCGCTTACAAGGCAGGAAAGCGCCCCGGCGGCATCGCTGCCGTCGCTGAAGGCCAGCGCCTGGTATGGCCCTACATTCAGCAGCTCCGGTTCACGCTCAGGGGCAGTGGAGAAGGCCAGGGCGGTGCAGTCCTCTACATAGGCGTGGATGTCGGAGGTGCGGTGCAGGGCCCAAACCAGCGCTACGTCCAGAGGCGGAATGAGGACCTCACGGTCCCGGGGCTCATGTAGTCGCAGTAGAAGAGGTAGCCAATGGCAGCAGTAGCGCCGCACAGCCAGATGAGCCCAAGGCCCGGCGTACAGGCCGCCTGATTAACGGTTTAAAAAACCCAATACCGTTGAGAGTCCTTGTTTATGCGTTTTGGAGGCTTCACAGGCACAGCGCAGTTGGCATGCTTAAGCTAGTCGGAAGTTAAGGCTATAGGCATCTTAAGTCACAGCGCAGCTTCTTGGGACATCACAGTTGGCCGCACGTTTGCGCACGGGCCGCGGGCAAACTCATACGCATATTCAATAAGAGGATTCAATATAAGACATAGCGCATATCGTGCATGGCGCATGCTACGTGGAATAGCTTGGGTGGCTCATCTGCCTTGCGGCGGAACGAATGCAAGACGGTTGCAGGAACAACCCCAGCCAAGGTGCCGAGCGATATATGACTTGCGCAATCGACGCATTGACTAAATAATAAATCTGATATGTTGTTAATTGAAGATTTTGGCTTTAACCTTGAAAAGGAAAATGCGCGGACGGCAGACTCTATCGAACGACGACTTCGCATATACGCATGGAACGAGAGATGCACACTGTATGAACTAAGATGAGGTAAAAATATACTGTCTTATCGGCCAACTTCAGTCGTTCAGCTTCTGCAGCGTGCTCACGGCAGACCTGTAACGGTTAACGTTCCCAAAACTCGCCACGCAAAGGGTCGGTTTGGCCGTCATCATTGCTGCTTTCATATGTACACACAAACTTCAACTATAATGATGTATCATTGCATCTCTTAATTGTTTGGAGACATCAAGTATCTGCGCCTTGCCCTCTACGAAGGTCCCCTTACCGTTTGGGAAAAGGTCTGCCGCGATAAGAAGCCGGAGAAATGAGGATGCCTCCACGACAAGGTCGATGCTTAGAGCTTCCTTCACTCGCTTCGTCAAGCTCGTGTCCGCGGTTGGCAATTGTGCTCCACCCTGTGACAATGAATCACACGCTACAGATTCCATTTCTATCCTATCACGAGATAATGCACAATCTATACATATTCATGAACTTCTTGTCCAGCTGTCTGGAGAAGCAGACAAAATAAGTCATCGAGATGTACGACATCTGTGGGAAAACAGAGTCGGCAATTGACCTTAGGCCAGGAAATAATGAGTCCGAGAAACTTATCAGGGTATGATCTTCCGTGCAATTTACACTGTTGCAATTTCCAAAGGCGCGGTAGGTATGATCGCGCACTTTGTTCCAAATATGCATGAATAAAAATGTTGAATAAGGACCTCTTATACCATCACAAAAGTACAGGTGCTTGAATCGGCTGAAATCAGTGTCTAACGGTGGCCGTTGAGAGACTCGACACTTGAGCCGCTGAACTTTAGGTGCTTCGCCGGGGTTTCAATAGACTTAAGTGGATAAGAGTTACAAGCGCTAAAAACCTTCCATGCTGTTTTCCAAGATGAATATGTTTACGGCAAGGGCTGTCAGCCAAAGTCCCGCATGACAACATCAGAATCAGGCGGATCAGCCACCTGCATACCGGTACTTCGTCATGTATGAAGTCGCCACGGACTCTCTTTTCAGGGCCCAGACCGCGCATGGCCGAAAAACTTAGCCACAATCGTTGGACATAGGTCGCTCAAGCCGTCGCTTCGAGCTCCAAATGAAGTCATGAGCAACAAATAAACCCCCTTCATCTCCCAGGCTCGAGCGTGCACCGTACACTTTCCGCTGTCGATGACACATCCACGAAGACTCGAACACCGCAAGAAGTACATGCGTATGTACGCCGTGCCACTTGTCTGTGAACTCCTCCTAGCGTTACCCACGATGTTGTGGCATGGAAACCGTGCTCAGCTCCCCTCCCAGTCAGGCGTCGTCAGGTAGCCCGCTCAACCGCTCCATATGCACTGTGCTTCTCCCACAACCCCAAGCGTTGACGTAGTACATGCACCGCTATGCGCGTCCTCCTGCTCTCCATCGTTTGTAGCACAGGACTGAAGTGCTCCAGACCGCTCTGCAGCTGCTCCAGGGCCTCGGGAGACAGGGTTACGACGTCCTGGAGCCGCATCTGCTTGCCGGCCGACTGGCACCCTGGGCCGGCAGGCGGCTGAGGTTGAGGCTGCCACTGCTCCGGCATCAACGCATCCTCAGCCGCACGCAGTGCCTCAAGCAACCCAAACACAACCGCCTCCACAACATCCAGTCGCCCCTGCAGCCCCAGAAGCGCCGCAGTGTGCACCACCCGTGCCACGTCACCCGCCGCTGTATCATACACCGACGCCGTGCCTCCCAAACAACTTCTCTCTTCGTCCTCCTGCGCCGCTTCCCTCCAAGCCCCCTTCACCGCCGTTGACGACGACTGTGATGGCGGAGACGGCAAGGGGGCAGCGTACTGTAACTTGTCCGCCCCTGCTGCTGCGGCTGCTGCTGCCCGCTCCTCGGCCCGCACACGCACGGCCGTGAGCCAGGCACGCCGTGTACTGCGCACCTCACGCAGCACGGCGTCCAGAGCGCGGTTCGCCAAGCTATGGTCACGCCAGCCGGCAGCACCAGCCGCCTGCAGCAGCCGGTGCCAATGTCGCAAGCGCATCGGATCCCCACCTACCCCGCGGCCCACATCCTTCTTGCCATTGCCGACCAGACCCACTGCAGCCGAGGGTGTATCGTCTTCAGAATTCGTACCTGCGATCAGAGCCACTTGCAACCCCCCGGTGGCATGGCGGCTGCTGGTACTAACGATCGGCTCCGAAGCCGTCACTGCATAAAGGATCGCCGCGTGAAGGAAGGCCCGCGCCACCGCCGCTGATGTAATCGCGATCCCGCCGGTCGTGGTGATGGTGGGTGCGTCGCACCCGTCCTTTCCACCTGCCAATCGGCTGCAGACTTCTACCATGGCCAGCAACTCGTGCCTCTTGAAGGACCCCAGCCGGGATTGAGCGGCCTCCAGCACCTGCGCAATGCGGGCTTTCGCCGTTCGGGTGGAGGACGAGACACGGCTACCGAGGACTTCCTATGCCGGAGTTTGAAATGAGTTTTTTCGGCGCACCCCTGCGCGTGCGAGGCGCATCCACAAAAGCCGTGCGTCCATATATACAGCTAGCCTAAATCCAAGCATGTTTTTCCGTCCAGCTTGATGTATTTGCTGCCAATGGGCATCCCGGCGCATCCGCCTCTCCTCCTTCACACCTTTTTGGCTTGTGCGCAGCGACCGTGGCTCCCTGTGGCCAGACATGTTATTTTGTTTCGGTACCACGCTATCCCGCTTTTCGTCCCTCGCTCTCCCTCTATACATCCCTCCCTCTCTCGCCCAACGCGGTTAGACACTCGAGCTGCAGGGAGTACCGAGCTCGCTGTACTTGCCCCGGTCGCCTGCAGTCTTTTGCTTCGCCTTCACATGCAATGCACTGGTCATGCCAGGACCCGTTCCTCCTGACCCACCTTCGCAAAGAATGCCCGGTCGCTAAGGCCAGCATCCTGCAGCGCTGTCGCCGCGCGCAGCAGGTGCCGCGGCTCCATGTGCCGCAGCCGCTGCACCATCGCCCCTGCCAGCGCCTGGTACAGCGCGGCGTCATGGTGGCCTACTCGTTGGAATGCGGACGACGCCATGACCAGTGTGCCTACGGGTAGCGACGACAAGTTCTTGCGGACCGCCTGGCTGACCACCCGCAACAACCTCGCGCTGACGTGCTGTGAGCGCGGCGAGAACTGCTGGTGCTCGGCAAGCTCGTCCAGCACTCCCACAAGGGTAGTGAGCTCCGTAGGTTTGACACCCCGCAGCTGCAGGCACCGCCGCGCGGCGTCGGAAAGGTCTCCGTACAGCAGGACTCGAGCCGCCGCTGCTGCGGCGGCAGCCTTGCTGACAGCGGGTGCATTGGTACCGTCTGGCGGTGGTGCCATGCGGGATAAGGCCCACATGATGCAAACCAGGTCCTGGCCGTTGAATCGGCGCAAGTTATCTTGGACTGAGTTCACTGATGCCGCCAATAGCGACCCATGGGTCATGCGCACTGACCCGAATGCCCACAACGTGGATGCAAGGGCACGCGGGCTCATGGCTGTTACTTCTTTGGCGGCTATCCGCGCCAGCGTTCCCCACACTTCTGCATCAAGCTCCCGCATGCGGGCTAGAGCCACTGTCACTTTGCTCAGCTCGCGACCGATTGTGTCGTCCCTGCCGCTGGCTTCTGGTGCGGCACCACATCGCCGTTGCTTCCCGCGCCTTCGATCTCCCCCTTCGGTTTCTTCAGTCGCTACGACCACCTCCTTAAGTTGCCGCCAGACCGTCGGATCCAGCAGCAACGGACGCAGCATGGTGGACCAGACGCGATGCGGTGGCATGCATTGCAACTTTCCGTATGCCCACAAGACATCGCCCACCTCGCGAAGGGGTGGCAGCGACGGTGCAGCTAACGACCCAGCCGCGGCGGCGCCGTTGCCACGGCTGCTTGCAGAGCCATTCTCGCCCTCCACTTCGGGTCGAGGCGTGGCATCACTGGCAGCCAGATCCGCACCCCGAAGGGCGCGGCTGGCGTCCACCTCCATCGTCCGGCCTTCGACCGAATGTCCAGTTACATGGCTCTGTCGGGCCTCCAACCCGCCCACTGTACCTCCCGTAGTGCTTCCTGCCCCAGCTGTAGCTCTCCCGGCAGCACCTGCCGCTGTGTCATTTACCAGGCGCTCCAGGTGCCGATCCAGAAGCTCCTTGGTCTCTCCCGGTTGCGATAAACTGCCCAGCAGTACCGCCTGGCGCGCTGTGGCCGCCATATGGATCATGTTGGGCGGGGTGGGGTGGTCACGGAGCAGCTGATCCAGCTCCCCCAGGGAACTGGCTTTCAGCAGTCGGAAGGTGAGCATCCGATCACGGCTAATGGGTCCTGGTTGTGAGGGCATCGCAGCGGCATGGCGTGGTGGACGCCGGGAGGTCGGTGGCGTCGCCGTGCGGCTGCTGGCAGCAGCGGCAAAACCGGATGCGTCATACGATGTTTGCGTCGCTGGGTTTCTTCGAGGGGCGTCTGTTTCTGAACCCGCTGGATGGGTTTCGGCGTTTCGGCAGTTCCGCCTACGGGGTAAAGGCCCATCTCGTAGTACATCTGGGGACCTGCCCGCCCTTGTCTTTGAATTAAAGGGCGGAGTGGGCAAGCTTTTTGTCAGATTATCGTAAAATATACCATCGTCACTCCACTTTAGGTTTCGCTCGAGAGCCTTTCGAGGGAATTTCCCTATGCGACTATCCCGCCGCAAACCTTCCGTGGCATCGTACGGAGTCCTGGACGGGCCGTTGCCCTCATCTGCGTCACATACAGAAGACCTATGGACAATTGTAGGCCGACCGAAGTCATCGGTCGTCAAATAGGGCACCGTATGAGCCTCCTGTCGTTCGGCGTTCGTTCGGCGCTGTCCAGCCGATATCGTGCTAAAGCTTTCATGTGCCAAAAAGCGCGATGCACCACCATTAAGTCGAATGCATGCGTAACATAGAGGAGCTATTCCCGCATTCCGCCATGAAGAGCCCAAAATGAGACTTGCAACCCAAGTGACATTATGTTGCATGAGGAAGCGAAGGGGGATAGAGAAATTATTATTTAACTTACTGGTATAATGTATATGTATTACAAACAATACGCGCAAGTGAAAGCGACCCTGTCATAATTAACCTGCACGAAGGATAGGCCCGTTTACCTGAACGATGATGAAGACCAGCCCCACGGCTTTGGTGTACGGTATTGTATAGAAAATGAAGGTGTTGCAAAGATGATGGACCGGTTCCTTGACTCGTTGGGGTCAACGGGACAGACCTATGCTTCCGAACGCAGCGGACGTTCCTCGTTGCGTTCAGCGGCTTAACCATGGCGACTGGGTTGTCCTTGAAGCTATACAGAGCTCCACAGCTTATGCGGTGAGTCCTGGCAAGCCACAGATGTCCACCCGCACGTCAGACTTTAGCGGGAATGCCTCCCGTCGCGCCAGGGAGATCAATTATTTCCCCCCTTCGATGTGCTTCAGGTGCGCCCGGCTTATGAAGAAGCTGGCGTACCAGCCTTGCTGTACTTGAGCACTCTCCCGCCACAGGAGGCGGTAGAGGAGGCAGCTTGCCTTGAAGTGGTAGAGCAGGGCGAATGGCTAGGGCTTCGCTCTCCACTGCTGGAGGGGCTGTTTCTTCAAGCCCGTAAAAAGGCACCCAGTCTGGTGTTTTTCTCGCCGCGATTGGGCGTGTGGGAGCAGTGGAAGGTGGGTACACCTTACCCACCTTCACACCAGGTTTAGCGCTTCATAATGCCATCGCATTTGGTGCACTTTGCCAAATCAGTGTGACATCATGATAAGGATGAACAGCTTGGGGGTTGTTTCTGATGTCGTGCGACCCATATGCAGCCAAATGCCTTGTGCACATGGGGGTCCGTTGGCCACAGGCGGAGGCGTTGTACCAAGGCATGCTGCAGCAGCAGAGCCCCGCCATATGCCTCACCTCCAGACAGTGAGTGCGGCCAGGCCTGGTTAAGGTCCAGGGGAACGCAGCTTTAAGCGGCAAGGTTTGTTTGCAGGAGGGCTTTCCAGGATCAATAGCAGCCTGCAGGTGCGCGCCACGAGGTCCACACCCCCAGTGGCTTAGGAAAGCAACGCGGCAGCTGTGTATGTTGTTACGGCACAGCCGGGCTGCAGGGTACGCACCACATGCGCAGGCACTGTGTGAAGCATGTCTTTAGTTCCAGCCAATAATTTGCATAGCGAACAGCAACTTGGTCCTTTCTCCAAGACTGCCGCTTTCAGCAAATCCGCCGCTTCGACCTTTTCTCAGGGCGCCAGCTATAACATTGAGTGTGCGCGCCTGGAGGGTGGGTTGTGCGCAGTCCCCTGCACCATTGCGCAGCCTGCCGTGCACGCCGGTCCAGCAGCTTGACGTGGTGAACGACCACGCTGCCCAACAGCTGCCTCCAGGTACGGTCGCGGTCGCTTTCTTTGCTGTCCTCGCGGCCGTATGTGTGTGAGACCCGAACCCTTGACCCACACAGGGTGCCCATGGCGCAGATCGCACTTGAAAGTGGATCTCGCGCATAGACCACAACGCAATTGGAACACGTGTCCTGTCCACAATGCCTTCATTGTGTTTACCTACATCTGAGGCCATGTTGCGGCATAACAGCTTAACCCTGCGGTAATCAGGAAACCCGACATTCGCATATCGAGCTACAGGCTATTGGAGTTCACACATGCCCGTGAAATGCCCCTCCACTTATTCCGCTGCATATCGCTGCTTTCTTTCCTTCGCTGTCGCTGCTCCTGCTGTCGCCACCGTCCCTCCCCTGCAGGCTCAGCGTTCAGTTTGCTCGGATATGCAGCTTCCGTGAGCTCCTCGCTGCAGGACGATGCCCTGGAGCTATCGCACCACGTGGTGAAGGGCTATGTCCTGCGCGTGCTGAAATGGCCCCTCTACCTGACCTTCCGGCTATGGCGGGCTGAGGCGCGTACAGCCCGCAATAAGCGTCGTGAGGCTGCTGCTTTTGCTGAGCGACGGCTGCAGTCGGCAGCCTGGGCTGCGATGCAGCAGTGGGCGGCCGTGGAGCGGCATGCGCGGCATATGGTGTGAGTCAGATGGCTAGTGTTTTCAGACTACCGATGCTTGCAACCTGGAGGGCCGGCGCGATGGGGTAGCTGCAGGATTGCGAGCGCTGAGCATTCATGATAAGAAACGTTTTCACGCACCAGCCGCGAAGCTTGTAGTATACGAAGCAAGGTATCCGTATTAAGGATTTCGACCTATGCAGGTCGGGGGTAGATGTCCGAATCTAAACAGTACCCGTCACAGCAAAGTTTACCTGCCCCCGCTGCCAAATGCAGTGCCGTGCGGGGAGCCGTGTGCTTCACCATGGTCGAGTCTTTCCGTCCCATACTGAAAAACCGAAAAATTCAAGCACCTGAGTCATTTATGGGTCAGCGTAAAGTCTTTTGTCCTGAGTGGGATGTTGGGCGCATGTTAACAATTGGGACAGGGCAAAGCGGCTTGGATGACAGGAATAAGGGGTCCAGCTTTATTACCCTCGCTGGCATAGTCTCCACACCGGCCAGTTCCTAAGTTGCGCCGTGCCTGTTGACTGATGCTCGTGTTCTTTGCAGCATGCTGGCGTGCCAGTGTTGGACGCGGCACCACACTCGCCGTTTGGTGGGCGCCCTGCGTGAGTGGCACGCACGGGCAGAAAGGAGCGCCCTGTTGGACAGGATATGCACGTTGTGCCAGCGACGCGAGTGGCGGCGGCGCAGCGTGAAGGTTCTTGAAGCCTGGGGCAGGTACGCGAAGCACGCCGAAGGCTGGCCAAGGACAAATGCGTTCTGGCCTGTCAGCCGTATTCAAATGTACCCCCACAATCCGTGTCATGAAAAGGGTCGTTTTGTTCGTGGCAATTAACCTGTTCCTGGAATAGCACCCCATCTTTCGTCCCAGAATTCACATAGTCAACAGTGATGCCTTTGCGGCAGCGATGTCATGCATGAACATTACTGCCAGCTGGCAGGCCGCCGACGGAGAACGTGTGGCCCAAACGTTGGGTTGTGGGTGTCCTATGGGGCTCCGGTCCCTCCGTCGGTGTCCCGCGCCCTTCGACCCATGAAAACAGTTACATCGACGAGCGACGGGCACTGCGCGGACGTTGTGAGTTGGTTCGACTGCAGCTGTCGAAAAGGCGAGCGCGCCGTGTCCTGCAGGGCTGGCAAGAGGCGGCTGCGGCGCAGAGGTGCGATGGAATGTGCATTAACATGGCGTGTATGACTTCGCGCTCACTCGCGTCAATACAACACACGCCGGTCTTCCGCAGCTGCTACGACGCCTGGCTCCAGTTATCCATGTGCTTTGTTCCTCGTACCTTTTCTGCTGCAAATGGGTCGCCGTCAACATGCGTTCCTTCCTCTGTCCCCCCTGCCCAACTTGGCTTAGCTACACGTCCTGTGCTTGATTTCCATCTCAGATGGCTTCCCTAGGATCCGTCCGCCTTGCCGTCCTTGCTCGCGCTCATACTTACACGTCGTCTCGTGCTTTGCTTTCCCTGACTACTTGTCCTCTCGCCCACGCACCCCTATACGGCCCCACCCCAGGCGCCATATCTGCGCCTTCCAGCGCCTCCTCCAGCAGAGTTGGGTCAGGCGCGCCATAATCCGTTGGCACCACATCGCCCGCCACCTTGCCAGTGCACGCCACGCCGCCAACGCCATATTCGCCGCTGGTGCAGCAGCCGCGCTGCGCGCCGTAATGGCAGCATGGCGCGGTTTAATTACACGACGGCGCCAATTGTTCACCCGTGCAGTGCTTTTAGAAGATGCGGCAGCGCGCCGCCTCCTGGGTTCCGTGTGGTGTGCATGGCGTGTACTTGTTGACGAGGGCGCGGTGAGACGGCATCGAGTGGAGCTTGTGATTTTGGTCCGGCAGCAGCAGCTGACGGGCCGGGTTCTGCGGCGCTGGCTGGCGCAGGTTAGAGTTGCGGCGGTGCTCCGCGCCGCTGCGGAGCAGATAAAAAGGCGTCGAGAACGGAGCCTGCTGCCGGCAGCATTCGCTGCGTGGTGCGCTGCCGCCCGCCTGACGGCCGATGGACCGCACGGAAACGATGGGGACGCCCGGGGGACAACGACGCGGCTAATGGGAGCGTTGCAGCGCTTGCTGGGTTACAGCCGGCGCGACGGCCTGGCGCGACGCGTTCTGTCGGCCTGGCGCCACCTAACATCGGCGAGCCTGCAGCTGCAAGCAACTGCGACAGCAGTAGCGCGCATGAGGCGCCGTACCCGTACGGTTGCCGCGCTCGCTTGCTGGCGCAAGGTCACACGGGGTTGTGCAGCCTTACGGTGGCAGCTCGTGGCAGACCACCAACGCGCGCGGCTAAGGAGGGTCTTGCGTGCCTGGAGCAAGGCGGCCGCCGATGGCCGACAGCTGCGCTTAGTCAGGGCACTGGCTGGCCGCAGGCTTGGCTTCCGCCGGAGATTTAGCCTGTTCCACGCTTGGCGTGGCCTGGTTGAGCTGCGGCGGGAACTGTGGCACAGTGCTGTCCGCCGGCACAGCCGTGCCCTAGCGACTAGTGTGCTGGCCGGCTGGCGGCGTCGCTGCGCGACGGTGCGGGCTGGCATTGCCGCGTTGGGGCGTTGTCGCCAGGGCTACGAGCGGCAGCTGCTGCAGGTTGCGCTGCACGTGATGCGATCACGCGTTGTGCTGCGGCACCGTATGCAGCGCTGGGAGCGGCAGCAAGTGGTGATGCTGATACGCGGGATTTTGCGAGCGTGGCGATGCTGGGCTGCCCGCAGTGCCCGCAGGTCGGGTTTTGGCCGCCTGCTAAGGAAAAAATGGCGGCGGCTGGTGGCACGCGGAGTGCTGCGAGCGTGGTTCGTTGCCAGTCACTCTGTAGCACTTCAGGCTTTGTTACTTGAGGCCATGCAGGCTGGAGGGGGAATTCGGTGCGCCGCTAGCTGCAGGTGGCACGATGGTGGGGGTCCCCAGGCAATTTTCCCTTCGGTGTCGGTGTCCGCAAGGGCAACGGCCTTGGCGGCGGCGGCGCTTCCACAAGTGGAAAGGCCCCAGGGAGCCATCCTGCGCATCTTGATGGTTTCACACGGTGGTTTGAGTATCACGGGAGGCCGCGGCGGCGCAGCCGCCACGGCGGCGGTGACGGAGATGCTGTGCATGCGTCTGCCGACGCTGGTGCGTTTGGCGATGCAGCCACGGCGTCTCGCGCATGTTGCATTTAACACCTGGCGGTTCGTTGTGGCATGTCAGGTGCAGCTGAAGGCCATTGCGACGCGAATCAAAGCCCGATGCAGGAGCCTACTGCTCTATGCATACTTTAAGCGCTGGGTCAGCACCGTGGCGGATGGCAGGGCCAGGCGTGCAGCGGCTATGGCCATGGCGCGGCGGCTGGTTCGCGGTTGGGCAGCGACCTGCCTTCTCGCATGGGCCCAGGAAGCCAGGCTATTTGGGCGACTACGGCGGACGTGCTTAAAGCTGCTGGCGCGGCGCATGGGGCGCATGGCCCGTGCAGTGATATTGGCGTGGCGCACAGCGGTGCGGGAGCAGAGGGAACGGGTGCAGGACAAGTTAAGAAACAGGCTCGACATACGGCTGGCGCTGCTTCATCGGGCTGTGCAAGGGTGGCAACTGGCCGTTGCGACGGCGGCGGAGATGCGGGAGGCTGCGGAGAAGCGTTACACGGCGGCATGGATGCGCTTTAAGCGGCAGGGTAGGCTTCGGGCGGGGTACCAAGCCACAAAGTATGTGATCCCGTGGGACTGTGGGATTGCACACCCGGGTCTCCGCTGTGTGGTAGCCAAGGCCTGGACACGAGAACCCGCGGGTGATGGGGTTGTCTGGGTAGGCGGGTGCAGAAATAACATGTATAAAATTTTTACTTCGAATTCTTACGCTGCAAGCCGCCACCATTGAAGGCAAGGTTCCTGCATTTTACCTTCCACATGGACAGCAAACGCCCCTAGAGTTAATTACCTTTTAAGGTAAATAGTTTCTCCCGGTGTTCCACCCTACCACCCTATTTACTGGCGCTCTGTTGTGCACATGTTGTGCTTTGCCGTGCAAATGCGCCCGCGTGGCTCTTCTTAGAAGATTCTTAAGCAAGATCTGATCACACCGCTAAACACGACCTTGTCACGTCCCCATTTTGCAGTGCTCCTCAGCTGGCGCCGCCAGACGGTCTTCTCGCTGCAAAACTTGATCACCTGCAGCCGGCTGCTGCAGACCCGCGCAGAGCGGCGCCTGCTGGCCGCGGTGACGGCGGCCTGGTCGACCTATACACGCATTGAACGACAGCGACGAGAGGATTGGCCTATGATGTGCAGGTACCCGTACTGCATGTTAGCATATGCGCCTGGCAACATGCTTGGTGTGTAGATGGCGGATACACGGGACAGGGCGTGCTTGAACACAAGCTTTTGGCATTTGCAGCCGTTCTTGTGTGCACTCCGATGTAAAATGCAGAGTTACGGGGAGGAAAGGGGTGTAGATATACGGCCGCAATTACAGCAGAGTGCAAGTTAGGAGCCATCAGGTAGGGTTTGTTGGCACGTGCCTGTGTTTGCGCATCGCATGTAAGCTGTGTGCACTCCTCGAGCTGTGGCTTCGCAGGCCATGAGGAGAAGCGTCCTACCACGGATCTCTGGCAGCTGGTTTGCGGGATTTTTATCTGCTATGTGTGTTACCGCAGGGGATACATGTTGTGGGTTTGGGCTGCTATTGATGTGCTGCCCAGCGTAGACCCCAATGTCCTGGCAATTTGTCTTGGCATTCTTACACTGTGGCACGTTTTGCACAGTCAGGATTATGTATTTTCCCCGTGCCATCGTTTGACATCTTAGGGTCTTCTATGCTTGGAGGACGCTGGTCCAGTCCGCAGGGCGCACCGCCACCGCCGCAACCGCTGCCGCTGTGGCTGCTGAGCTAGATGTCCAACGATTGCAGCACGTCTGCGCGAACGCAGCAGTGGCACCCTTCACGTCCATCGCCGCCACGGCTGTCGCGTCGCCGCAGGCGCGTTCTATAGCCCCCTCCTCCGTTGCCCGGGACGAATTTGACTGTGGGGCCAGCGCTACCGTGGATCCCGGCAGTCTATCTTCCCCAGGCATTGTAAACCCATCTTCTGTGCGCTGTAACTCTGATGTCGAGGAACGTAACGCCCTGGCGGGTGTGCTGGCTGCACAGAACATCGCCTGGCAGCCATGGTACGGAATGCTTCAGTCTGGTGGCGGTCTGGCTGCGCTGCCCGGGGGACCCATCCTGCTTCCGCTGCTGGCCAATATGGTGACAATGGCCGGGGCGGATGGGGGTAGCGGTGACGTCAGTGCACTGCGGGAGCTCCTGGGGCGATTGGATGATCCGGTCCGGCGTGTGGAGCGTGGGGATGGTGCACGGGAAGATGGTGGCGCAATCCAAGCCCAGGTTCAGCCGGCTGCCGTCACTACGGCTGGGTCGGCACCAGTTTCATTTCCCACAGCGCAGCCGCCCCACCCGGCAAGGGCCATGACGGCGAGCTGCCAGCCGGAGCCGCGGCCACAGTCGCAGAAAGGACCTTCCAGCAGCACTGCTGCAAGCCGCGCCACAGCGCTCTTTGTGGCACCGTCTGAGGAATCACCAACCGGTGGGATGGCCACGGCGCCCCTTCCACCTTCTACCGCTGCTACGCAAGGAAACAGTATGACAACGGCCGCAGGCTCCGCTGCTCCGGCTGCAGCTGCTGCGGCTGCCATTGCTGCAAATGATCTTGCACAACAAGTATCCTTGCAGCCGTTGAAGACGCCCACCTCCCGAGCTCTCAGCGCCAGCGTGCCTCCCGAGCCAGGGCCATTGTTCCAGATTCGTCAAGGCAGCAGCACCACCATCGGGCGTGCTAGCAATAAGTCACTGGGTCTGCGAGAGGCCACAGACTCCATCCCCAGAAGTGTGGACAGCCAAGTTGGCTTGGCTACGGCCGCTACCCAGCAAGGTGCTTTGGAACCTGCGGCTCTGCAGGTCACAGCCCCGTCAGCGCCGGGTGCACGGGAACAGCAAACCCATAAACAGCAAGGTCATCAACCTCAGCAGCAGGAGCATCTGCGACAGCAACAGCCGCAGCAGCAAATCCAGTGGCAGCAACAAAAAGAGCAAGGCCACCCGCAGCGAATCACAGCGCCGTCCACTCCAGACATCTTAAGCTCCAGTGAGATCGGGGCTGAGTCCGGTCCGTTGTTCCAGGTGCGGGATGGCAGCTCTGTCACCGTGGGCTGTGCCAGGACAGGCCTCGCTGGCGCCTTGCAGCCTTTTGATTTCGGTTTCAACGATGCAACCAACATCGCGTCCGCGGCTGCAAAGGCACCTGATGAGGCTTCCCACCACGTGGACCAGGGTGCTCGCGCACACGCAATCTCCGCGATGCCCACGCTGTCTATCCTTCCTCCACCGCCACCGCCGCTGCAGCCGCCCGGCCTGGCGAGATCTTCCGATCGTGTCCTGACAGCCAGCTGTGCTCCGGAATCTGCACGCATGTCGGCTCAGATCCAGCAGAATCGCGGCAGCAGCAGCAGCATGCTCCTCAGCAGGAGCAGCAGTGGTGCCATCAGTGCTGTGGAGCCATCTGGTTGGGCCGCCAACATGGCCGGGCCACAGACTTTAGCCATTGAGGCAGGCGCATCAACACGGGCGTCGGCGCCCACAACGGCAGCTCCTTCGGTGGTACCGCATACCATAAATATTATCCTGCAGCCATACCCGCACTCGCACGCCCGCCCGACACATTCACCTCCCTCTCGCAGTGCCTCACACGGGGTCAGCCCCCCCGGCAGCGGTAACTGCAACAGTGGCGACACCCCCCATTCCGTGACGTCATCTGAGGATACCTGCAGCTTGGCTAGCCCCGGCTCGCTGCAGGCCTGGTCGCGGCGAAATACCACAGACCTGGTGGGAGCGTCCGAAGCAGCGTCGGGAATCTCACTGTTAAATGCCACGTCAGGGCCGCCAGCTGCTGGGGGGGAAGGCAATAGCTGCGCCGCCGTACAGCAAGACGGTTACTTGGCATTGTCCTTACCGATAACGGAGGGCTCCATTGGGCAGGAAACTCCCGGTGCCCACCATTCCACGGCACCATCGCGACGATGCGGATCCCCACCGGACGCAACTGGGCACCACTACCGCCATCACGCCTTGCAACTGAGCCCGATCCATTCGCCGTCAAACCAGTTTGACGTCCTAATCAGTAGCAGCAGTGGTGAACCCAGCTACGTCGACGTGATACAGTTGCAGCCTCAGACATCGTCGGAGCTGGGGCCGAAGTCGCACTCCCATGGAGTCCCGGCCAGGTGTGAAAAACTGCCATCCACTCCGTCTCCACGTGGATGTAGCGCCGGTGGAAAGCTCAGTGACATCAGCGTTATTGATCTCATTGCGGCTGATGGTCGGGCTGAAGGACATCAAAGAACGGGTAAACTACCTCCTCAAAACAATGCTTCTCTGGGTTTGTCGCACGTGACGTGGCCGGCATCTGGGCAGGCCCTCGCAGCTGCTGCCATCCCCGTGGCACCGACTCCCCGTGTGTTTGGCAACTGGACGCAATTGCAAGGTGGCTGCGATGACCTTGCCGTTGTGCCAGGGCAGGTGAAGTCAACAGCTGCAGCATCGACAGCAGCTGCGGAAGACTCCAGCTTCGTGGGTCAAGACAACCCTTACCCTCACCTGACATTGCCGTCGCAGTCATCCAACTGGAGCTCTGTGGAAAGCGGCTCAGGGATACCTGGTGCCGTGCCCATGCCCGGCCTCGCACCTCAGGGCACCTTGGTGCAAGCCGGACTGCACCCAGCGCCGTCAATGCTGGTGCAGCACCCGCGGCAGCCTTCTGCTAGCCAACTGCACCCTGGTGGCGCAGTGGCGAATGGTGCATGGACCGGTCCCAACTCAAGCACCGCGGTTGGCCAATCCGCACCAGTGCGTCGGAGCTTTTCGCATGGTACAACTTCATCTTGGGCAAGTTCGTCCGTGGGCCCGGCCCTTGCTGTCCCTGCCACGGTGCTTGCATCATCAATCGAAGCGTCTGAACACTTGTCTGGGCCTGTCCTGCATGGCGCGTATGAGCTGGCGTACCGCCGCACCACGGAGTCATCATTTACACCTTCAACAGCAACCCAGCAGGGACCACAACCTCAGACTGGTAGCATGGGTTGTGCCGATGGCAGGATGCAGGGTGACAGCCCAGCTGGGCGATTGGAGTCCACCCTTAGCGTGCGCACTGATGCGACTTCCAACCTCACCCCTTTGGACACCAACATCTCTGAATTGGAAGCGCTGTTTGGCGCGCTGGAAGCCAGGTCTAAGTCCGCCATGTCTTCAGTGCACTGCACCTCGTTGCAGCTCGCCATGGCCGGGGGCGGACTTGCCGCCGAAAGCATGATTGCCAGGCGGCGCTTGGCCAAGGCGGACACTGGTGGCGGCGCTACAGCAACTACTGGGGGACGGGACGTGGGCCTAGGATCGCGGCTTCTAGATGGAATTGACGCTCTGTTGGGCCGAGCAACCACACTAAGCGCCCCCGGGGCGCCCATCTTCGCAGCTCGTGACGGTAGCGATGCTCCCACCAGCTATGAACATTCTTGCACCACGGCGGAGTCGAGCTACGGTGAGTCCATCCGCAACGACCCACTGCTTGCACCTTCTGGCGCAGGTAAGCGACCTTCTCCGGAGAAGGTTGACGCAGCCAAAGTGCCTGTGAGGGGGGATCTGCTGGATGCGGCTTTACGGCGTCTGGAGGCGGCGAGCGTGAATGCGCGCCTGGCTGCAGGCCATGCCACGGCTGCATGGCCCGCGGCTAAAGAGGGCGGGGCTCCAGTGCGTGTTGGCCAGGATGATAAGCGGCACCCAGCCAACGTCAAGGCGACTGAAGAACAATCCCGAGCCGGCATCTCCTGGCAAGAAGGCCTAGCCGATGCGCTTCACACGGAATGGTACCCCAGCACGGGGGCTGCAGCCGCCGCAATTGCGCTAGTGGCCGGTGGAATTGACCGTGCCCATGCAGCCTCCCGGAGATCCGGTGGCGGGTCAGCAGGGGGTCTCTTGGCGACCTTTATCTCAGGCGCGGAGGAAGTGTTTCGCCATCAGGCAGTGGCCAACGGGCAGAGATCTCACTCGGAGAGGCAGCCGCACCAATCTCTGCCCTCCAGGCTGATCATGAAGCAGGAACAGCAGGAACAGCGTCAGCGGCGTTGTGAGGGCCGGGTTGTACGTCCGGGTGTCTGGGACGAGGATGACCGTAGCAATTTCAGCAAAGAAGACAGCGCCGCCCGCGCAACCTCCACAAGATTGCGTCCGGCAGCGCTGCAAAGCCAGGCGGCATCCTCAGGGCGGACACCGGGGCGGCCGGTGGCGCAGCCACAGCTGCAACCACAACCGCAGCCATTCCACGGCGCCTCTGCAGCGGGTGCTGTTGGGCCGCCAGATACTACGGGCTTTGTGCATGGAGCAGCAAGTCCCCTTGAGACATCAGAGGCGGAGATGGAGGTAGTTACAGTGTGTCCGAACCGCGGTTCACCGGTGTGCACTCCGCAGCGGCCATCGCCGCACTGTCACGGCGACATCAGCGCTGGCCGTGGCAGCTCCTCACAGAGGAGACAGCGGCAGGAGCGGAGACATTCGGAGCGGAGCCCGGAGGGAACAGCCAAGCAACGTTTGAAATGGAGTGGCGACGATGGTACCGGGACCAACGGTGACCATGAAGGAAGTGCGGAGCGGGCTACAGGGGATCCCCGTCCTCGTGCACTTCCAGCTACGTCCTCACCGACACAGAGTCATGCAACGCTACGGAGGCAGTCATCCCTGCCATCCCAGCCCCAGCCCCAGCCGCAATCCCCGCCACGATCCCCGCAGCTGCGGAGGCCATGCGCGGATCCGCTAGAGGAGGTCCTCTTGATTGCTCAGCGCAGGGGGAATCTAGCACTGGCCGCCACGCTGGCGGGCCTTGTCCGGAACTCCCCACGCTGCGCTGCCGAAATACCGTCAACAACGGTTGCCGATCAACTAGAGCCGCATGAAAGTCGTAGGTCCATTGCAACGGGACCATCGCAGCCGCACTGTTATCAGCAAGTATTCGGCGCCAGCTTGGGGGAGTCTGCCGCCAGCGGCCGGGCAGCTGGTGTGAGGACCCATTCGGCTGGGTCACAGAACTGGTCGCATGGCGGTATCCTATGTGGCAGTCCGTCCACTGCAGACGGGGCCAGTATAAAGCAGGGAATGATGCAGCAGTCATCACCACGCAATCATGATTGCACCCAGCCATATAGAACGGCTGTACTATCGGGGCGAGGAGGCAGGGAACCAGATCCAGGCATGGGTCTTGACCTCACCCCCTCGCCCCAAAACAGGGACTCTGGGGAGGCGCCGAATTGCCCGAACCTGAGAAGCCCGCCAAAGCCAGCCCCTCACACTCCACTGCTGCGGCATGCCGATAGCCGCAGCACTACAGCCAGCGGCGATGGCAGTAGCAATAGCAGCAGCGACAGTACCGTTGCATCCTCGGGCGGCGATGGCAACGGAGACAGCAGCATCTGTGAAATAGTTGCTGAAGGATTCAACCCTGATCCACTGCACTCGCCACTGCGGAGCGTGCTGGGCGAGTGCTTGCGGTTGCAGAGCTCCGCCGCTCAGCTCGAGGCTGAGGGAGATGCGATCGTGCGGAATATGGTAGCAGAGCTCTCGCCGCGGTCGGCCGTCGAAGCGGCCCTGAATGCGGTCCTGACTAAGCAGCAGCAGAGCGGCCAGGGTGCGGGGGGGTCTAGGGCTGGGTCGGGGCGGAGGCTGGTGACGCCAATCGGGCGCCGGGGGTAGTATTGTAGTAACGCCGGGTAGACCGGGCCCGGCAGGTTGCATCGTGAACTGTGCTGGAAGCTGTGATGTCTTGTCCGTATCCTTAGGATTGGTGGGATGGCATTGGTGTTGTGCGGGGAGATGCGTCGGGGCCTGCCTTAATCACTCTCAGTAGCGTCAAACTGTGAGGACGCCCCGGCCAAATGATGGATCACACGTTACACCAGTAGATAGATAGTGTTATTGGGTTACCGGCACTCGCGCGCCATTTTAGGGATTGACATGTCCTCTACAGGTTACATGTTGAGCCGTGTATGTTAGGGCAGCTTGTACACAACCTGATCTAGGACTGTCGTATGCGGATAAGCTGCTCGTTGCTTTAATTTATTTTGCGATGGTTGTGCAGTGATTGAACAAATGGCGGGTGAGAGCCTGTCAAGTGTGGCAGTAGTGACGACTTTCCTTGGGTCTCTCACCGTTCTCGGAGGTTACGAATCCGCTTTCACGTGCTCGGGTGGCATGAGCTTGGGGCCCTGCTTGAAGACAAGATCATGCTCAGGCGCCTTCGGTAGCTGCAGCAACCAAATTCATACCACTTGCTCATTTTGGTTGATAGCGAAAGCATCGGAAGCGGAGTATGCCAGTTGAGTTGGCGGGGCTACAGTAGCGGCGTGTCTGGCTGGGTTACGAGCTGGTGGTCTAGCAAGCTCTGTAGCAATAGTACACGGCATCACACTGATCCGATCTTGCGGCTGCCCTTGCATGCGTAGGTGGGCTGGGCATGCGTGAAGTCAACATCACGTCACTTCACGCGTGAACACATCGGTGCAAATGACGGCTATGTGCCCTCCTTCAGACCCCGCGCCTGACTCGGACTAACACCTCCGCCTTTGTTAGAGACATATCCGAACCCGGGGTGCGGTTCCTCCGGTTCAGCTCCGGTCCGTATCGGGTTTTCAACCCCGTTGGTCTTAATCGAATCGGGACTGCATTGATGAGGGTGATGGACCACCTTCCACGGCCTAGCCTGGTACGTTGCAACCTTAGTGGACATATAACCAACCAGTTGCTTCTGCAGCTCCAGTGGCACCTTCCCCAGGTTTGATACCCGTGATGACCACCCCTTGGACAATCAGTGCCCGGATGATAGCCCAACGGACTCCATCTCCGAAGCGATATTAATAGAGAGGCATGACAGTCCAATCTCCGAGGGCTATCCGCATCAGGTCGTTTAGCTTAAAAATGCTGAGACACTATTTTTTGTGATATGTAAACCTTACCACGTAAAAACTCCCGCCGATTTGAAAGATTATTGTGACGTCTATGATCACTAAGGGGTGCTGCCCTCGCTTAACAGTCCGTGATCGCATCTTGCCGAAGCAAATCACAAAAACAACGGACACGCCCAGGTCTGGAGTTCCTTCATTTCATACCAGCGACTAACGCTGCTGCAGAGCTTTCTAAGTCGAAGACCTGTCCACCGTTCCTGGTCCTGCAACCGTCAAGTCGTTAGGCCGTAGCAACTGCAACCTTCCAACCCGTGGGTCCATCCGTGAGAGCAGCAGCTGGTAACAATTCGGTGGTGGCGGCGGTCCCGTGGATGCCTGTACGCAAAAGGGTCCGTTCGACATGCAGGCTGGGTCAGTCACGATTTGAATTCAGTTTGCAGTGACGCAAGAAGCGTCATAGCTTAAGTGCAGCGAGGAACCACAAAATAGTATTGCGAAATTCTTTGGCAGGTTGAGGGCTGTGCTTGTTCGAAGACGGAATCGCTGCTCATGAGTCTCTCCCTTGTAACAACCCGTTCATGGATTTTAGCAGCTTTTTGTTGCACAGTTTGGTGCTACAGGTGCTATGCCGTCAACCGAAAAAAGCCAGAGCAGCTCGCGCTGGCGGTCCGCACCTTACCCAACCAGCATGCTCAATCAGTACAGAGTATTTTCCAAACTGCGGTTACTCCACCTTCATGTTCGTAATGTGACTTTGCCGTCTCGGCGATTTCCCAAATGAGGTATGCATAAAACATACATAACACCCAGCATGTAGCTGAAAAGGGGAGAAACAACAGGCAATCATTCAAAACTAAAGCACCCTCTGGCGCATGATCTTGCCGCACCATTTCGACATTGTTGTTGCCCCGTTGGCGAGTCAGGGTCGAGGCGGGCTCCAGCGGTCTGGCCTGAGGGTTCACGCGGACGAGCACCGTTAACCCAGCGCTGCGCATAAAGCTCTCCGATACGCACGCCGCGGCAAGTAACGCTGTGATGCGGCTGCCGGGGGACGTTCCCACGAGTGTCGCGATCCCGTACTGGATCAGGTGTTCCGCCGCTGCGGCAGCGGCGGCCTCCACATTCTGCTGATCAGCGCTACTGGTGCTATCACCGCCTTTAACGTTGTCCTCGCATTCGTCACCGCCAGCATACGGCAAGAGCCGTCTTTTAGCGGACCTTGCATTGATGTACCCTGGAGGGAACGCCGGCAGTGAGTCCAGGTGGTGCTGGAGCGCTGACGCTGGCACACGAGACACCTGCATGCAGGGCACAAGCAGAGGCGGCTTCACGTTGCCGGAATCAGCAGAGACCTGGCCATCTGCTGAGAATGCAGATGATCGAGAGTACAGGATGATGCTACCGTGGCTGCTCACACGAGAAACTGCTCGGAGCAGCGTTCGATAGGCGATGTACCCGAACGACCCGCCATGCGCTAGCCCGAAGTCCGTCGTCTTCTCATTTCGCCGTTTTCGCTTCTGTTCATATTCCCCGACGTCTCAATGAAGCCCTGATATTTTTGAATACGGATTACGCATTTCTGCAATCACTCGCCTCCATCCTTTCCGCTCGCCGTTCACCTCCTGGTTACCAACGCACCTCCGCAGCTAGCGAGTCGTCCCCGCTTGTCGCCCTCAACTGCCTCCCTCCCCTGCCCGCATCCACAGACCCCTCTGATGGCTCCAAGCTCCCCAGGGTGACCGAGGCGTGTTGTTGCTTTTGCCGCCGCCGCTGCCGCTGATGCCGTTGCATCTCCAATTGCTCCATCAGCTGCAGTTGGGGCTGGCGCATGGGCTGCGGTTGGGTCCCCCCTTGAGGTCCCCGCGGGCTTTCCTCTCTGGTTTTGGCGGCCGAATCAGTGTCCGGGGTATGCAGCTGGCATTCCAGGGTGTGACCGTACCAAGGATCCCATGCAATATATGCACATACATGGAGAGAACAGAGAATAGGAGGGGCGGGCGCGTCTACATCAGCGCGGTTGCACCGCTTTCCTTTGAGCGTCGAGTGCAGGTAACGATGGACGTCGGGCGCGTGGGTAAAATCAAATCCAGGCTTTGACGGCATGAGGTGACGTCACACATTATACCGACCTGCCGGCAGTTGCAAGCGGGTTGTGTGACATGGCGCCAGACGAGCCTCCAGCAGGTCCCGCATGCACAACAACACCAGGCAACCCGCATCAAATGTGGCCTATGCTGCTTGCCCCGGCTCCGCACCCCCTCTTACCGTGAACACAAGCACCCTTCGCAGCGGCCGCTCCAGCTCCCTCAGCATCCCCTGCGCCCGGAACATCACCACGGGCAGCCGCAGCAGGGACCCCAGCCCCCTCGCAGTCAGGACTACCCGCCGGCCCTCCGCCGCATTGCGGGCCACAAAATCTGCAGCAACGCGTGTGTCAGGGCCACCGTCGGGGCCTCCAAGCCGCAGCTCGCAGCAGGTCGTTGAAGCTGGCGCCATGAGGCGGACTGGAGGAGATCCATCAGCGGAGACATAGCCGCTCGATCCACCACTTCTGGCAGCTGATACGGACTGCAGGGCCCAGCGTGCGTAGCCACGTCTCTCCGCCCCGTGCTGCAATGTGACTCCCTCCCTGGACTCGGTATGTGACGGACCTCCAGCGCTGGTCGGGGCCGCTGCCGCTGCTGCGGCACCACCTGCCCGTACAGGCATTGGGGGGCCCAGCCCCTCCGAAACCACCGGCAGGCCGTACTCGTCCCAGCCGCATGGAACCACTTCCAGCACAAGCTGCGGCGCTTTGTCCAAGAGCACTGGATCAAGAACAGCAGCAATTGCGGCAGTGGCTGTAGCCGCAGTGGTTTCAGCAGCTGCCGGCGTCCATCCCGCACTCCGCCTCCCTTCATCACGTCCTATCGCAGGCGGGCTTGTCGCCATCGCTGCAGCAGATGTCCCCCTTGGCAGCGGAATCACCGCACGCGGCTGCGGACCTAGGGGCCCCATGCGGGGGAACGCCAACACTCCCAGTCCGGCCCTGCACAGAGATCCGCTAGCAGCGGACAGGATCTCCAAAGTGCGGCTCGCAGCGCCTCGTCCCAGCGCCTGCATGCAGCAGTAGCCATGCCTTCGGAGCCGCGCCGCCAGCAGCCTGGACAGCGTGTCAACATCCGCAGCAGTGCTGACAGCAAGTGGAGGCAAGCCGCCGCCTGCAGCCGCAGGCACGATGGCGGCGCCGTATGCCAAGTCCAGGGGTGGTCGTACCAGAAACGCAGTTACTAAGGCTCGAGGCTCCAGCTGTTCAACATCACCTGGCCATCCCTGGCGCGGCGCCGACGGTGGCATTTGCCCTGGTGCAGTGTTTGCATCCAAAATGGCGGATGTACCCTGGGCTGGTTGCTCTCGGTTTCCTCCTGTTGAAATGGAAGCTGGCTGCCACCGCTGGGGCCCTGCAGGTTCTGCTGCTCCATCGCCCCGCTCGTCTCGGGAAACCATCCCCTTCTGTGAGGCCGTCAAACCATGTGCACCCACGGCCGCGTCGTCCTTTTTCCGTAGTGGACGCGGCGGCAGCGGCGGCCCCAGTTCCGGCCTCGGGCCAGTGCCATGCTGAACAGTTTGCTCAAAGTACATGCGCAGGTCTGACAAGGAGACATCGCCGGCGGTGAAAGCCAGAACGGGACCCGCCGTGTTGGCGGTTAAGTCGGAGGCGGATCCCGCAGGCCCGTTGAAGGCCGCCAGCCTCAGAGCGCCCTGTGCATATGACAGAGCCCGCAACAGGTTGTATGTCTGATGTGAACCCGCTGCCAGGATGTGGCACGTGCCACTGCTGATTTCAGGGTCGCTGCTGTTAGCAGCGTTGCTGTCAGCCCCGGCAAGGCCACCACTTGCCCCGTAGCTCTCATTGCCACCCTTTTGCTCGCCTCTTTGCAACGGCATCACCGCCTCCCCAGCGCCTTCTTCACCTTCAGCTTTGTCTTCTTCTTTTCTCCGGCGATGTTTTAACAACATCTGCAAAACCCGAGTGGCCAGGGGGCCCACGTCCCGGCTGCAGTAGCTCCAGAGGGTTCCGTCTGGGTGAGCTGCGACAACACGACTCGCGTCCGGGTCCACCATCTGCCCGATATGGCTCGCTTCTCCTCCCTGCATGCTCGCCTGCCCTTGCTGCGAATGGGCTAAGTCTCTCTGCTCTTGCTGCGCCTGCTGCTGTTGGTGCTTCTGTTGGTGCCGCCTCCGCTGCTGTCGCCGTTGCTGCTTTTCCTTTCCCTGTTGCTGCGCCTCCTGACGTTCTGATTGCATCTGCGCCGTACGCCGCTCTTGAACGATGCTCTTACCCTGAACCTGCGGGTCCTGCTTACCCCCATGACGCTCCAGTCGCTCTTCACCATGCGAGCCTGGCCCGTGCAGCCCTTTCCCATCCCGGTGGGCGAAGCCAGCCGCTCCGTCCTTCTCGCTCATTCCTTGTGGCCCAAAGCTAAATCCTTCACGCTTCTTCTGCTGCTTCTGCCCACTCTGCTTCTGCCCACTCTTACCCGCCTCCACCTGCAAAGTCGACGGAGGTGTTGCGGCTCTCGGACCAGGGACCAGCGGCCAGCCCTCCTCCGCACCGAGCGACTGCTCCAGTTGCTCATCTCCCTCCCCATGTTCCTGCTGCGGCTGCTGCCCCTGCCCCTGCTGCTCCAGCTGCAACGCCTCCAGAAGTACTTTGACAGGCCAGGGCTTGGGCCTCTCGAGCAATGGCAGTCGAATCCGACGGGGCGTTGCGGTATCTGAGAAACCATGGCGCCGCAGCCGAAGGGCAACCCCGCGAGGCCCGCTGCTACCGCCACCGTGGCCATTGCCCACATCCTCACTATGTGCCGTTGCCCCCGCGCTCTCGGCAGCCATGGATGAAGTACCGGCATCTGCTTCTTGTGGCTGCAGAAGTGTGCTATGTGCTCCAGCCTGGACCAGCGGCTGCACTGGGGCAATCTCCGCATCATTTTGCAGGCTGGGGGGATTGCCAGCGGCGACAACACAGGAGGGGATAACAGGCGCCTGGGGCGGCATGGAACCCACAATCTGACGGTTGCGATGCCGGCTGATGCGCGCCAGTAGTACCTCATCACGCTGCGCCAGAAGGTCCTCAGGGCCGACGTGGCCTTCCTCTTCAGACATGGGTTCGCCGTCGGCCGACTCTCCAGCCGGTTGGCGCTGCTGGGACGGAGCGAAGACATCTGCTCCTGGCTGTATGATGCCGAGTAGCTCCTGTTGTTGCTGATGCTGTGGACAAGATGGCTGAGGACTGCGGCGAGGGAGGACCCCTGCTGGTACATTCACTGGCTCGTCCCCTTGTGGGTGCGCGGGTTGTTCAGCTGATGGTGGCGCGCCCCAGAGCAGCTCCTGTTGCTGTCGGCGGGGTAAAGGCCTCGTCCGCGTGGGTGTGCTGTTGTATGACCTATCCTGTTGCTCTTGGAAGGTTTCCGCTGTTACGGGCTGGACAGGGAGCAGCTCATTGGAAGAACGAGGTATGGCCCAGGGGGTTGAAGTAGCGTCCTCGCCAGCAGGAACTGAATGCCCAAGCGCTCCGATAGCCCATATATCTATCCGTTGGAACATTTCCTGACTGGTCTGCAGGGGCGGTGCAACGAAATGACAGTTTGTATTACTAACCTGTACGCATACGTCATACGCACACACCATTTCACAACCTTGTCAAATTTCAAACGTGTACCTGTCCGTGTGCTTTGCATAAGCTGGGAGCGCTGGGGAGACTCCGCAGCCCAATGCGTTTTCCAACACTTCCGGCTGAGCATTCGGCGGCTGAGAAATATTTCCGCCACATTTTTGATGCTTAAACAACTTGGATTGCTTAAAAATTCCTATACCCATTTTAATCAGGATAATTGTCCCCCAAGTTCATTATATTGTAACGATGGCATAACAAATACTATTATGTATGAATGCATCTCGGAGATGTTGACTTGTTATGCCATAACTAGGTTTGCTTGCGGCTCCTTGGTAATGGCGTACGGCACTCCAAGATCGATCACTTCAAGAAGTATATCCAGGCTGCAGGTTAACGGTTTATGTGAGTGGCATGATGTGCATTTCCGGTAATTTATAATGCCGGCTGTTATTCGAGCTTAATCGCGGAGCTGACATTCTCGACGCAATTCGGCGGAGTACCAGTATTGGTTCGACAGCATACATCCAACGCACCCTCGATACGTCTACACTGTAGCTATAATTACCATGCATCAGCTTAGCTGCCGCTCGCCTGCTGGGACCACGACTCGGCCTATTCGCGAGCTTCGTATTCTCACCGGCTGCAGCCCCCGCGCTCGGGTTTTCGGCAGCGTCCTACCGCAACGCAGCATTGGCTTGTCGACAACTTCGCCTCTACGTCCCGGTCAGCAAGGCCGCTCGATTGGCTCCCAGTCCCGGCTTGTTTCCAGGGGTCTCCCAGACCCTGTTGCCCTCGGGCTGTTCTTCGCGCCTGGCCTAGCCGCCTTGGTTTATGCCTACTTCCGTGGAAAAGGCAACCTAACAGACGGACTCAGCCGGCTTCTGACGGAAGTGAGCCAGGGCTACTTCCAGCCAGATGTGGGCGGCAAGAACATCCCGGTGGCGGAGGGCGAGCTGAGCGACCTGGCGGGGGACCAGCCATTGTTCAAGGCTCTGTACCAGTGGTGAGTTTTGGCGAACAAGGGAACATGGGAGGTCGTGTGTACCGGCTTGGAGATTTAGGGGAAACCGGGGTGGGTGGGAATGACGGCATCAGCAGCACAGCCATGAAGCCAGTTGTAGCGGGAACTACTCCCCACTACATCAACCTCATGACACGGCGGTATGGTTATGGTCCGCGTAGCGCTAATTAAAATCGCAGGAGATGGAACGGCTCCTCGTCTGCCCAGCTGCATGTGTATTGGTAGCCATCTGCGTGTTTGTACGGGCCCAAGTTGATACGTTGCTCCGGAACATGGTTAAAGTTGCTCGCCTTTCGCCTTGCGGCCTTGCGGCTTTGGGCCCGAATCATGGCGATTTTGCCGTACTGGCATGCAGCGATCTGCCGCTTCTTAACCCAGCCCTATACCCAGCTCTTCCCAAATCTGGTGCCCAAAAGCAGGAGTGGTGCTGCAGTAATGATAACGAGGGTGAACGGACCTCCTGTTAAGAAGCAGTGTAATGCCACAATTCGCAGTGCACAAGTCAATATGTGTGGATGTCGAGGGGGACTTATGGGTGGGGTCGCGGATAGCGGATATCCCACATGGGCCCTACGACCTGTGTATGCTGTGATGCATAAACCCTAGTTGAGGAAGAGCTGGTGGTGCCAGTGGTGTGATACTTACAGCGTGGTAGCGACGTGATGTGAGCGTGGATGTGGGTGCAGCCTGTTTTGTAGGCAAGGAGGATCCCCAGGCTTGTACGGGAGAGCTGCGCTGGAGTAGGGCACGCCTACTGGATACGCCGTGCGCCTGCTGGTCTAATCTGGTGGCTTGGGGGATCATGGTATTATGATTATTATGCCATACGAGGGCAAGATGGGCCATACGAGGCGCCCTCTCGCTGCTGGTCCTGCTGCCACACCCTCTCGCCCCCATACCGATTTCAACAATAGGTTCATTGAAAGCGGTGGCGTATACAAGCTGGTTTTTGGACCCAAGGCCTTCATTGTGGTGTCGGACCCTGTGGTGGTGCGCCACCTGCTCAAGGTGGGTTGATGACCCCGCGCAGACGTGAATTAGGCGTGGGGAGCAGCGCAAAGGAGTGAATGTTGATGGGAAAAGGGGGAGGGGGAAGACCGCAGCGCCCCCTGGAAAGAGATGGCTGGATGATATCCGCCCAAACGGTGTAGCTCCATCTTGACACAGTGTCACGGCCTGCCACTGATGCGGCTGAAGCTGCGCAATCAGTTGCCGCTGACTCCAAGCCTTGGTAGTGCCCGCAAATACCGCATCTCAGGCCCTACATCTGCCCTAATCGTCCGGTGATGTTGTTCGGTTGCCCCTGTTAATTGCTTCTTTCGTGCAGGACAATGCGTTCAATTACGATAAGGGCGTCTTGGCGGAGATTCTGGAGCCCATCATGGGCAAGGGCCTCATCCCCGCCGACCTGGACACGTGGCGAGTGCGGCGACGTGCTGTCGTACCAGCATTCCACAAACAGTACTACGAGGCGATGGTGTCCATGTTCGGGCGCTGCTCGAAGCGATCCGTCGACAAGCTGGAGGCGGAGGTGGATAGGGGACAGGTACGGATGCGCACCTGGGGTACACCTCCATGCACACCTTCAAGACCACTTGGAGGTTGTGCCGTTGTCGGGAATTATTTCAACCTGGAGACCTCCGGATCTGGATCCCATTCACCGGCTTGACTGTGGCCATCTGAGCTCCTGCGGCCCAATCGCCCTTCGCTGTATCGTGCAGGCTACCGGCCCTGAACGGATCCTGGGAGGATTGTCCCAGCATGTGCCCGAGTTGACCCTTTTTCCTCGCTCCTATCCCCTCCCTCACGCAATGGATGCGTGCGCCCCCGCTTGAGGAGGATCCCGTCCCGTGTCCGCGCGGTTGCCGTACCCCAAGACATCCTGTCACCCACGTCCCCTGCTCTAAGCCCCACACCCGTACTATGTGGGTAGTCCCCTGTTCCTGGTGCAGTATGTCCGGCTTGCGATGCAGCTTGTGGACCTCCGCACCTCTCCTGCGCCCTTCCCCTTTCATCGCTCCGGCAATCTCACTCCAACTCGGCATCACGCAGGGCGCTGCAGTGGTGGACATGGAGTCGGAGTTCCTGTCACTTGGCTTGGACATCATCGGGCTGGGGGTCTTCAACTACGACTTCGGGTCCATCACGTCCGAATCGCCCGTCATCAAGGTGCGCAACTCCGCGCCTGTCACCGCCGTTCGGAGGGATGTGCGCACACAGACATAGTGCATACATTTATGTGCTCAGATATAAGTTCACGGGGGTGTGCGACCGCATGCCAGGCCCAGATGGACTGGGGAGCTCGAGGTGCACCAATGCTCGTAAAGGGGCTCACGTGTCACTACGACGTGATGAGACAGGGGGAGGCGAGGAAGGGGGGAAGAGTATTGTTGTCCTTTCCGTGACGTACAGCGCCCGTGTTACCCCGCCCCTCCCGTTCGTGAGGTTCCCGCCTAAGACGGCACGCAAATAAAAGCCGCAACTGGCAACTGCGCCCGTCAATGGTACGTAAACAATTCCACACAGGCTGTGTACGGCGTTCTGAAGGAGGCCGAGCACCGATCGACATTTTACCTGCCGTACTGGAATCTGCCGTTGGCGGACGTTCTGGTGCCCCGTCAGGCTAAGTTCAGGTGCATTCTGCGTGTATCTGTGTGTATGTGTGTGTATGTGCGTGTGCGCGCATATCTGTGTTACTCATCCATCGGACCTGACACCGGCCTGGAACGGTACTCTTGCCCATCGAGGAAGTTGCCGAAGCATTCCTCATCTGCGGAGGGGGGCCCACGACCACCCCATCTCCGAGCGCTCCATTTTTCGCCGATGCCTGTGAGGGGGTGTTTCATGCTCACCGCCAACGCCAAGTAGATTCCATCCGCCACGATCCATCTCTGTGAGACCTCAGTCGCAACGATAAGCTCAATAAGCTCGCAGGCTACAGTAACGAAGAGAGCCATGTGCAATGCTTTTGCACGACGAGGCCACACACCCCTCCCAGCGACTGCTGTTTGCGGATAATCCCACCCAGCTGCCGTTGCTAAGCCTAACACACACTTCCCCCTCAAGGCCCTCCTTACACTGACACAGCTCTCATTTCTCCCCGTCTCGCTCTTCCTTGCATTCCTCCGGCTGCGTCTGCCTTCTTTCCATTTGTCCCCCTGACTGCGTGCCCTGCCCTGACTTTACCTCTTCCATACGAGTGCAGCACCCATTCAGGCAGGATACCGGTGCACCGGGCACACAGGGTTGCAAACCGGATCACGGCAAGAACGGTGCATGTCATTATACCTCCATCTGCTTTGCAGTTTAGCTCTCGGCCCCCAATCTGCTGTAATCCGTAGACGCCATGGCATCACACCTACGTCTGTGTTCCCCGCGCCCTTCCCGCCTCCCCTGTTTAGGCGGGACCTGCTTGTCATCAACGACTGCCTGGATGGGCTCATCCGGCAAGCCCAGGACACCCGCGTGGAGGAGGACGCAGAGGCGCTGCAGAACAGGGACTACTCCAAGGTACGGCTTTCCCTCCATTACCAACCTGCCCCGTCATAACGTGTCATGGCGCTCCTTGATCATACTTAGGAAGCCATACATGCTCGCTTCATGCTAATTGTGGGCTAATGCGTTTGCTCGACTCCCCCCGACGGATCGATGCGGCAATGATGCAAACTTGCATGATGCTATTTACCAGCTAGCCCGCCCCGCGAGCTCTCAAACATTGTTGGGTGGTACTGATTTTGTGTTTCCATACCGACTACATCGATATTCTCCTCCGCTATTGTCCTCCACCCCGTACCCCGGACCTCAACCGCCTTTCCGACGTCTTCATGTCCACCTTCCGATGTTGCTTGAGCGAATCCGTTTGTGCTCGATTCCTCCCGATGTAATCTTTGCCTTCTCCAGTCCTCCTAGCTCAGCCGTGCACGTGACTTGCCTGGGTTCGTGGTTCTTTGCCGAAGCCCCTTTCCTGCCCTCGCCCCTCCCTTGTATTCCCGCTGCTGCCTGCACTCCCGTCATGCAGCTTCGCGACCCCTCCTTGCTTCGCTTCCTCGTGGACATGCGCGGGGAGGACGTCACCAACAAGCAGCTAAGGGACGATCTGATGACAATGCTTATCGCGGGGCACGAGACGACTGCGGCAGTGCTCACATGGGCGCTGTTCTGCCTGGTGCAGGCGCCGGAGGTGGAAGCCCGGGTGCTTGAGGAGGTGGACAGAGTGGTTGGGGACAGGATGCCCAGTGAGTGATGAGGAGGATATGAGGATGTCCTCGTGTGTGGTGGGGAAGGTAGCAAGGAGGAGGACGGGGAAGTGAGACAGGGCGCGAATGATTGTAGGGATGGGCGCTAGAGGCGAGCGAGGTGTCAGAGGGGCTACGTGCAAGGGAAATGCAGGCAGCGATAGCGGGTTCAAAAGCGCGTTATGTCTGGATGGTCGGGCGTGGGCGAGGAAACTCCTTCGTAACATGTGCACGTGGCACCCATGAATGTGACTCCCTTGCGTGATCATGGATGTTGGTGCGGGACACGGGGAACAGGGGGTTAATCGGCAAGATCCCCTCCTGGCTCTGCCATACACAGCCCTGGAGGACATCAAGGCCATGCCGTACCTCCGCGCGACGCTGGGCGAGTCTCTGCGCATGTACCCACAGCCTCCCATCCTCATCCGCCGCGCGCTGGGAGAGGACGTTCTACCCCCTGGGCTGCGAGGTGACCCGTCGGGCTACCCTATCGGCAAGGGGGCCGACCTCTTCATTTCCGTGTGGAACCTACACAGGCGAGTGGGGGAAGCAGAGTGTTAAAAAGAGAGGCGCCAGTGGGAGACGGGGAGGCTGAGGACACCTGCTGGAGGTCCAGCTGCAGGCTCCGTGCCTCAGTAAACAATAATTGCGTGTGATTGCCCCTCGTAAACACATACGGAGAAGCCCTCATTTCTCTTGCCTGTACAGGTCTCCCTACCTGTGGAAAGATCCTGACACGTTCCGACCCGATCGCTTCTTTGAGGCATTCTCAAATCCTGACTTCGAGGGGAAATGGGCCGGTGAGTCGAAGGAAGCGGGAGGGCGGAGCGTGATCCACAAGGTGAAGCATTGAGCTTGCAAGGGCCCTTCTATCTGGCCTTTCCCTATCCGGTCATTTCTTTTGCACCTATTGCACCCTAGGCTCGCCATGCCTCGCGCCTCATGTTCGGCCCCATCCACCCGGCCTCGAGGGGGCCCCCCGGCATGATATCTTGAACCCTTTGGGTCGTTTTCGTCCTTCAGCCTGGTCTAACACATGTTTCCGCTTACGCCTACCCTGCCAGGCTACCGTCCGGATGCTGTCACTGGAGGTGCAGCGCTGTACCCTAATGAAGTATCCTCAGACTTCGCTTTTATTCCTTTCGGAGGAGGTGCGCGAAAGTGCCTGGGAGACCAATTCGCTATGTTCGAGGCCACAGTGGCGATGGCGATGCTGGTACGGAGGTTCAACTTCCAGCTGGCGGTGCCTCCCGAGAAGGTGCGTGCACGATCAGGAGGACAGGAAGGGAAGCGGGCAGATGCTGATGGCAATAGCTTGAGGAGGCCATGGGCGGAGGGTTGGTGGGGACCCGAAGAATGCTTGCAGATGGCAGCCGGAGACCGATTGGGCCATCTGCGGGGCGGGGAGGGGGACCTGAGAACTGCTAGTGCCGGTGGCGGCTGCAAAGTGGTAGTAGTTCGTGGACTGGTGACCATCCATCCATAGATGGATGGGGCCGCCCAGCCCCGGTGCTGCTCTTGCACTTCCTGCTCCGATTGTTGATGTACTGCGCGCGCTTGCTGTTACCGTTGCTTTGCAATCCCGCTGCTACGTCCTGCGACTCTTCCTGCAGGTGGGCATGGCTACGGGCGCCACCATTCACACCGCCAACGGCTTGCTCTTGAAGGTGACACGCCGCATTCCCCCACCGACCGATGGTCAGACGTCACCCCAGCAGCAGGCGCGAGAACCCGTCGCCGTGTGAGAAGGCCTCTGCTGTCTGCCTTCCATTCGGCACGTGACAGGGACCTGGTCAATGCTGGTATGACTGCATTGACAGGCAAAGAGATGCCTTCGGGCATGTAGGATGGCCTCCTGCAGGAGGGTTGAGGGGGGGAAGCGGACTAGCTGAGAAGACGATGAAGAGGCCCTGATGGCTGTATGGGTTAGTTATTAGAATATGGTGGCGACCCTCAAGAAAACAATATAAGTCAAAGTTGCGTGTACATAGGGTGATCATACAGATGAGGCCGGAGGGGCTACTGTGGCACGCGCATGAGCTGCTGGGGTTTGGATGTGTGCAGCGCCAATAATGCCTGGTGCTTGTTCGGGCAGCACGACGACCGACTGTCCTCAGGCGGCCTGGGTTCTTCAGTCGACTGAAAGGATTTTCGTGGCCCTTGCTTCTTGTGACGATGCCTCTCCACCACCGGAAGCGGGTTGTTACGTGCTTTGGCAAGTCGTTTAGTGCCGACCGCAGACCTGGCAGAGCAGACTGCAGATTGGGGTCATCGTACAATGGATAAGACAAGTTAACCGCCGGGTCATCTGACTTGCCAGTACGTATTGTGGCAAGGCGTTTTGGGTGCTGGTCCTCGCGCCATAACTTGAGGGGGAGGACAGGCCGAGGAATGACGCTGCGGTGGATAACGGTGAGAGATAGCTCTCTGCTCCCTCGCAACCTTTTACTGCTTTCCATGTCCTTTCCTTGGCCCTGTAGTGCTTTCGATGGTTTGAATGCCGATGCAATTTTGATATTTGGCCATGCTGGAAAGGTTGCAATTTTGGCACATAATAGCTGCTTTTTCCGACCAGGTCAAAAGTAGACACCGGGAAGTAGCTGTGCACGTGCTGACGGTACAGCTCAAGTGTGCACTGCACGATGTATGAAGCTGCGTGATGTGGTGAATGGCATATGTTGAAGGATTGTCGTCAGGTCGTATATATCCAGTTGGTGTGCAAGGACAGCAGTCAAATGACCAGATAGTCGGGGTCAAGCTGCTTTCGAAGATGCACGAGCAAACACAGAGGGACCTGGTAGTAATAACCCCGTTGCCCGTATGTAGTAGCGGGACGCTTTCCATCCCATTGTGCCACTGTGATGCCGCTATATCCCGTACGGTACTGCATTCGTTCTGGATCTTGTCTTTAACCGGCAGCCTACAGCATATTTCCACCTCTATGTTTAGCATCCGCAATCGCAGCTAGGGTGTTGCGTGAGGGCTTGTAGGGGGAACCGATGAGGCCCTTAAAAAGAGGCATCCAAGCATCTCTCGACTTACAATCAAGTGACACGGTGTCCTGCCTTTTTACTTGTAAGGATCTGTGCGGCTCGAACACCGTGGTATCACACACATGAATATGCACACATAAATATGCACACACACACACACACACACACACACACAAAGACACACCCCTGCACATCCCATCATCTTTTCACAAGCATCTGCAGCCCCTATAACCCCCTATAAGTCCCTCACAAATAAATGGATGACCTGCCATCTCTTCGTGGCAGATCATTACACCAGCCTGCCACCCGAAGTGGACATTATGTGGTGATCTAGTCGCATTCACTTTTTAATGGTTGATAACAACCGGTTCACGAATGAATGGTCGATACGAAAATAACAGCTACCTTACCTTGAGGCAGGCCTATCACAGCTAGGCGACTAATAAATGCTAGGCACTTATCGTGAAATATATCATGTGCGCTGTTAGTTGGGAGTCCCACCAATGGTCGATATAACGCCATGAACTGCGCCTACGCGCCTACCCACTGAAACCATCCACAGCAGCACTGCATGAAGCCTAAGTGGCGACAAATGAAAACATAATAATATAACCAAACTGGGAATGCCCGAAGTCATCATATATATATCACGGGAGTCATGGTATCAATATGCACGTCGCCCAGCTGCACAACTGAACAAAACAAACGATACTAAAGGAAAGAGGAATACAAAGCACGGTAACAGAGCCCACGACCTCCAGGCTAACATCTCACCTGTCCGGCAAATAGAAGGTGCCGTCCACGTACATCCGCCAGCCTCTCCCGCCGCCGGGTTGGCTGCTCAGGGTGATCATTGGCTATTCGCCGTCGGTCAGGTTCCAGGGCCTTATGAGAAGGGGGGGAGCGGCGGGGGATGCCCGGGGAGCCGCAACGCCAGGGACGGGGAAGGCGCTGGCGATGTGGGTTGTAATGCAGTTTGCAAGCAATCGGACAAATACACACACGTAAATCGTACAGCTCCACCCACATATATTTGGGTCGGGTCTATTCGTGGTTTGCCACCCTCCCGTCGCTGTCCAAGAACGCTTCCCCGCGGCCATCGTTTGAGTCCTTGACATATGCCCGAGCAATGCCGTACAACGGTGACGTACGGGGCGCCAGATATACGGCAATCTGTGCACAAAAGAACACATAACCAATAGCTGATGCGCTGTGAAATGGCACTACGAGTGTACGACGAGGTCAGAGGCACGACGCAATTTCGAACCGTAATCCGGAACAGGTGTCACCGGAAGTGGCGAGGTGCGACGTAAGCGTGGACAAGGCGGACGGACGGACAGACAGACGGTTTTGGGTTGGCTTACCGGAAAGTTGAGCAAGCGATAACAGAGATCCACTGAGATTGGATTTCCTAGGATGATGACTCAAATGCCCACGAGGGTTAGCTGCGTGTCGTAAAACCCGCCATTCCCCCCCTTCCTTTCCCCTTCCCCCTGCCGCCTCCCACCCCCGAAACACACACACCGCCCGCACCCCCAACCTACTTGGTTTCGATCCATGGGGGTATACTTAAACGCCTACGGGCCGAGCGGTTGGAGGTTGGCATGCGTCAGCATGTATTCGTAAACTGGGGGCATGCAGGAAGTACGGCTGCTGTTGCTGGTGTTGGTATCGCTGCTGTCGTAAGCATTACCGTTGTACATATCCGTATCGCCCGGCCCGGCAGCCTTGTCTTCAACCCGTTTGCGGATCCAGAAGCTGATTGTACGTCAGTCCAGGGAAGGAAATGAGGGCGCGGAAACCTGACGGCGAAATTGGGACGGGGATGACACAGAGGGTACGGGAAGAAAAGCATGATAACGTCCTAACGATCTTAACACTCGACCTACCCACTCCCTAACCACCATCCCACCTTGCCGCAGGTGATGGCTCCAGGGAACAGCTCGTCTAGATCCGAATTCTCCAAGGGCTCCGCGTACACGTTGCCCTGTACGATTAGGCCGTCGTGCGCGGACCTAGATCCAGGGGGGCAGGTGCCCAGCGAGCCATTGGCGAGGGGGCAGGGCAGGGGAGGCGCCTCGGAGCCGCGATCGGCCATAATTTGTTTAACGGTGCAACAGCAGCCACAGGGCACTGCGCTGAATGGTTTTGCTGTCAATGCAGCATGCTGAGGGTTACTCGAATCGGCGAGGATTAATAACGATATCATGTGGCCGAAGTGGAACAAGCACGCTGATGTCCCTGTCCTTACACGTTCTGCGGTCCGTTGACGACTGAGAGGGGGGCCAGGCCACCGGTACCGACCATTGATCCACACACGGCTGCGTACACCTAGCTACGTTAGCGGTTCTGGTACATGTACGGGACTGCTACGACACGGGGGGCTGCTAATTCGGATAATAGCTTTGCATACGCCAAACTCTTGGATTGTTTCGGGCTGAGTGACCCACGGGTCATATTAACATCGGTTTATCAGCGATGCCTGCTAAGCTCCCGCTATCGATCTACTGCCGCATCGTATGCATGCTTGATTTATGATCCAGGCATATAGTTGACGGCAACAGAGCTGTATTTAGCAACGAAATGACAAGGACGGTTTGGCCGCGTTTGCGGCAGTCCTCACTGAACGCGCTGACGCTGCAATCTAAGTATCATATTCGTCGCCAAGTGGATCCTTATATGATCTCCCCGTTAAGTCGTGCATTTATCGTACAGCAAATAGCTCATTTGCAAAACTCTTTAACGCCGTGGGGGCAGCTGCACAGAAACACATCTCCGTCACATGCATTCGTCACATTGCTTGTAGCGCCGAACCCTGTGAGCCTTGTGATCCACACACAGCAGGGCGCCCTCGCCAATAGCACCAACACCGTTACCGCGTCGCTTTCGCATCACGCCGTATGGAAACGAGTCACCGCAGCCACCTTCTCCATCCACATAAGCACCGGTCATCGAGTTGCAACCACCTAGAGATCCTCTCAACGTCGAGGCCCGTTATGACATACCCGCGCGCGCACAACTCTGTTGTGCCAAAAGGAGCGGCGGCAGCGCCTTCGCGAACATCACCCGCAGGGCCCTCCCTTGTTTCTACCGCTGCACTGTTTGCCGCTGCCAGCACTCCGTCCCTCACAAGGTCGCTAGCATTGTAAATTCATTCGCCCAAGCTCCCGTTCGTCTCCAGTTCTGCCACCTAGACGGAGGTGGCCAAGGTGGATGTCACTCCCCTCCCGTTCCCCAGCGGGCCTCTCCCTGTCAAAGGTCAAACACACGGGCGCTTAAGCTATTGAGTGCGAAGAGTTACGTGTACCAAACCCGACCCACAGGAAGCGCCCTTTGCAGCTGGGCTTTGTTCCTATCCTGTGCATATGGGTACCGGCGAGCAGGTGGCCCAAAAGGCGGGAGAACCCTACCAAGCCGCCGGCTGCTAGCAGGTCGTCGCCGAAGCAAGTTTCGCACGAGGCGAACACTCACAACCCACCCCATTCCGAGCATCTCACACCAGTATGCACGCGCCCCTGTGCTTCGGGCAGGCGCAAGCGACCACGACGCTCATGACCACTGCAGCCAGTGTCCTCCATGCTGGCCTTTAACGTTCGCCTCTATCTGGCACTCCTTCTCCCAGGCTCTCCTCACCCCCCAGCACTACGCAACGCCTCGCCCGCCACACGCGGAAGGCCCTCCAGACGCCGTGTGGATGTGGCGCCTGGATTGACTCTTTACGTCAAGGGCTTTCGACACGGCGCCGCCGAAGTTTCAGAGAGGAATGTCTTTTGTGGAAGCCCCGTTAGGACCCCCCTCTCCATCCTCACTCTCTGCACTACCCCCGTGTCTCGCACTTGCTGATTGCAAAACTGGAGTTCCCCGCGGGCTTTCAGGAGTGGGACACCACACAAGCACGGATGACTCCATATGCAATCCATCCGCTCTTTTCTTACGCTCAGACCTCACCCTCATCTCAACTGCCGGAAGCTCCCCCCCCCCGCCCCCACTCACACACCCATGAGCAAAAACGGGTTTTGGGGAGTGAGTTCCACAATGCAATGAAAATCCGGTCGTCGTTCTCTGACCGGGAACACGTCGCACAGGTACTGTCACTGTCCTATCGTTATGGGCATCCGGGCAGCAGTAGCTCCGCCACCATTCGCGCAATGCCCCTGTGTACATCCCGGAAGCCGGGCCCTTGGCCATGCAGCACTTCATTCATCCTTGGCTTCTCGGTCAATCTTAAGGATGGCCATGAACGCCTCCTGCGGCACCTCCACCTTGCCCAGTGCCTTCATGCGCTTCTTTCCCTCCGCCTGCGCACCGCACAGTAAAGCGTACATGGCACATGGCACCGCCGCGCACCGCACACCATCATGGTACAAGGCAGGTTAGGACAGCACCGCAGCTACCGGGTGATGCCCATTTAAACGGTGAGGTTGATTAAGCCCATGCATCACGGCCTGTAAGCTAATTATTCTGGTTTGGTTTGCACCGTAGTCGCCAACCCCTTACAGCGACACAACAGTACCCACCGACACCCATTACATTTTCCACTCGCGGGCCATCCGTGTGATTCCCGCGGGTCCAGTCCATCCCTTACATGCTATGGATCTGAGATGAAAGCCAGACCAGCATACAACTTAAACAAAACCGTCATACACTCCCACCTGCTTCTGCAGCAGCTTCTTCTTACGGCTGATATCACCGCCGTAGCACTTCGCAAGCACATCCTTGCGGTAGGGCGCGATGGCCTCACTAGCGACCACCTTGGTGCCGATGCAGGCCTGGATGGGCACCCTGCGGCAGCAGCAGCAGCAGGGGGTGATTGCGGCAACATCGCTCAGGGTTAGCTGCAGATAAAGCGGCCGTAGCAATACCGGGAAGTGGTCGCGAGGGGGGGACGTAAGGGTGCAGATTTCGGCCCCATGGCCGGATACCATAACCCCAAGAAGGCGGCAGGAGTGCAGCGGCGTCGTCTGGCGTTCTTTCCTCACCTGAACATTTGCCGCGGAATGAGCTCCTTGAGCTTGGACGTGAGCTGGCGGCCGGTGCGGTAGGCGTTGTCGCGGTGGCAGATGACGGACAGCGGGTCGGCAGGCTCCCCGTTGATCTTCACCTCCAGCTTCACGAGGTCATTCTCTCTGGTATGAAGCAAACGAATTATGAACTTTGGATCATGGCATGGGCGACGCGTGGACTAGCTCTAATAAGGAGGTCGCGGGTGCGGTGGGCCAACAAAATGGAAGAAACATGCGGCGGGGATGAGCGTGAAGGGAGAAACAGACCGACGGCATCACCGGGGGGGCCCAGAAGTTGGCGCGCATCCATCCATTGATCCACCCACCGATCCATCCATCCATCCATGTCGAGCCACATCCTCGCCCCTCCCCGCCCCACTCGCCTGTATCCTGTTATCTTGTACTCCATGCTGGCGTAGCCCTTGGACCTGCTCTTGAGCTGGTCGAAGTAGTCGGTCACCACCTCCGCCAACGGGATGTTGAACACCAGGGTGGTGCGGCTGTCGGTCAGGTAGCGCATCTCGACGAACTCACCTGGTGGGAGGGCAAGAAACGTCAAGTGAGAACGAGGTGGGGATGGGTCGGGGTCGGGGTTATCCTCCTACCCCTCCTCAGCTCGACACACAGGCACGTGGCCACTACCCACCTCTCCTCCCATTGGCCAGCTCCATGAGATTGCCCACGTAGTCGGTGGGGGTCACCATTTCCAGCCGCACATACGGCTCAGAGATCCACTCGCGGCGGGAGGCGTCCGGCAGGTCGGCGGGACTGCGATTGTGTGACAAACGATCCACGTGCAGGGCACGTGGAAAAGTGGCCGTAAGGGCGACTGAGGACAAGGGAGGGCTGACGAGGAAACTTGCAGCTAGCAGGCGGCGGGAACCCAGCCTCCTGGCCAAAACTTCGCGCCGAATGAAGCCCCGTACACAAATGCCCCAACTCCCCCATTAGCACCATACCATCCACCTGCCCACCCGTAAACCCTCCGAAACCATACCCCTCATCCACGCACCTGTTGACCAGGAACTCTTGCCCGTCGGTGGTCTTGCAGCGATAAACAACAGTGGGAGCTGTGGTGATGAGGTCCAGGTTATACTCCCGCTCCAGGCGCTCCTACGCGAGGTGAAGGCCCAACACAGGTTCCATGGGTTGGTGGACCGCGCGCTCCAGCACGACATCTTTGGGTTTGCGCAGCGGTGCAGTTTGGGCACTGACCCGAATTGTGCATCAAGACAAACTCAACCTTCTGGCCTGCTTCTTAAGCCTGCCGTTCAAGGCGATGCCCCAACCGCACGTTCGCGTGCCTGATTTAGCTTGTCTGCCGTGCCTCGCCTCGGGGTTCGATCAACGGTAGCCAGCTGATCTGGGGGCCCAGTCTTCCGACCCTCGGGCCGTGACATGCGATATCACTCGGCCCACTCTACGGCATACACGCACCTGCACGATCTCCATATGCAGCAAACCAAGGAAGCCGCACCGGAAGCCAAAGCCCATGGCGTTGTTAACCTCGGGCTCAAATTTCAACGCCGCGTCATTCAGCTGCAGCTTCTCCAGAGCTTCACGAAGGTCCTGATTAGGAAATCATGACAATCAACGATGGCACACAGTCCCAAACCGACTGAACGCATGGCAGTAAGCACGTATTCGCACTGGGAGCGAAGCGTGATATGCAATCGTGTGGCGATGTACTTCTCATGCCAACTTTCTATGCTGGCGCAAGGACTAATGACAACACTACAGCTTCGTTCCAACCTCGCACCTGGTAGTCATCCGTGTCTGTGGGGAACAAGCCGCAATAGACCATGGGCTGGATGTCCTGGTAGCCTGGCAGCGGGGTAGATGCGGGCTGCTTCTTCTGGGTCACGGTGTCGCCCACACGGGCATCCTGCACGGACTTGATCTGGGCCGCCAGGTAGCCCACCTCACCGCAATACAGCGTGTCCACCTTTTGCAAGATGAAGGGATGTAAGGGTTTGGAAGGTTGGACCACATAGACGCGGCGAGCTGTACGCGGCCAGGGCGGCATAAGGTCCGCTCAGGTGATTCATTCATTGATTCATTTATCCAAAAGCCGTCCATTCGCCCATAGAATATTTCCAACGCTGGCATCACTGGGTTCCCTACCTTTTGATTATATCACCCGCGCCTGTCCTTCAAAACAATCCGCAGCGAACCCCCTGCCGGGATCCGGGTCTGGGACCGGTCCTGTCTGGTCCTTACCTGCACCTTATGTGGCGCCAACACTCCAATTTCGTCCAGCTGGTACTCCTTGCCCGTGTTCATCATTTGAACCACGTCCCCGCGAGACACCTTGCCGTCCATTACCTGTCGAAGACACCAGCAACGGGACGCGCAGAACCGAAGCGGTCACAAACCTGCCAGACCTCAATAACGTAATTGCACGAGGGAAGGCGAAAACGTTCTGCGAGAGGAATGATCGCTAATAGAGGACGACACGGCGTTCCCTGTGGGCCATTTAACCGGTGACAAAACGCTTTATCCCTAACCAACAGCTTCGTCCGGTCCTCCGTCCGTCGATCTTTGCAGGACATGCTGGTCGCGGAAGGTGCGGAAGGTGCGCTGCACTTCATACCTTGAACTGGCACACCACGCCTCGGTAGGGATCGTAGTAGCTGTCAAAGATGAGGGCTCGCAAGGGGTCGGCGGTGGTGTTCCGAGGCGCCGGGACGCGATCCACAATGGCCTCCAATGTCTCCTCGATGCCAAGGCCCATCTTGGCGGAAACGCGCAGGATGTTGGAGCAGTCCAGCCCGATAATATCTTCGATCTCGCGGATAACACGCTCAGGGTCGGCTCCTGCACGGCCGTGAGATGAGTTGGGGTATTAAGATTTTCGGGCGAAAACACGCGAGTCTGAGGGAGGGGAGATTGCAGATGGGATGGATGTTGGGTACCCTTTCTCGACAGTGTGGCCACGCGCAACCCCATGGCCACCAAGCGTGCACCTTGCCCTAACAACCCACCTGCCTACCCTGCGAGCTTCCTACGCGCCTCGAGCTAACCCATACCCATAGTCATACTAAGTGCGTTATTCAGAACCCGCAAGGCAGGCAGTACAAACGTAGCTCAGCAGTCGGGCAGTCCACTCGGCACCCGCTCACCTGGAAGGTCAATCTTGTTGAGCACAGGGATGACCTCCAGGTCATTCTCCAGCGCCAACCACACATTGGCCAGAGTCTGAGCCTCTACACCCTGACTGGCATCCACCACCAGCAAAGCGCCCTCGCAGGCCGCAAGCGAGCGGGACACCTAGTGGATGGCGAACGACGCATGACGCAACTCAGAAACAGGAAAGGACACGAGCAATGCGGTCCGGACGAGGGCGCTCGGCTTGGTCACTAAGTTTAACCGCACCAGAAGGCCTGCGGACCCTGATACTGCAGGCTCCCCCGGGCTCATTACTTCTGCTACGAGGACGTAGTTAACAGTAGATCAACCATCCCCCTTCCACTGGGTTTCCACCTAGAGCCCCAGCATGACTACAGCCGGCAGGTAGAGTCAGCAGGTAGAGCCTACGGATATCCATCCCCCAGCATGCTCGCGGATGTGACGCGCGGGTGGTTACCACCTGACGCGCGTCACATGACGCAGGTCCGTATCGTAACCCATGTGCCACCCCGCTGCACATGACCCCCCTTGAACCGTCTGGAGCACACTGATGTTCCAGCGCGCGGCCTACTGTACCCACCTCGTACGTGAAGTCCACATGCCCCGGCGTGTCAATGAGATTTAGCGCGTAGAGCTCCCCGTCCCGTCGACTGCGGTACTTCATTCGTGCCGTATTGAGCTTAATGGTGATGCCACGCTCTCGCTCTATCTCATTGCTGTCCATGAATTGCTCCTGCCATGGGGAAACGGATGCAAAAGTCAGGGTAAGGAGGAGCAAATTCGGTGGATCCTAGGAAATGGCTGTGCGCGGATAACAACGGGATGTACGGCAGGGTCTTAAGCTGGAGGTGACGAGTTGGATTTAGGGCTTAAAATAAAACTTGGGAGGCGGGCCGCGGGAGAGCTGTGAGTCAATGGCCCACCAGGCTAACGGCTCTCCGCACACACACCTAAACACACACACAAGCGCTGAGACGCAAGCCACCCAGCCGAGTCCCAGGCTGTATCGCAGCGGGACATTCGGGTAGTAAATCGCGTGATACATGACTGTGGTTCGGTGTTGCTCCGTTTGAGAGGCAGCCAGCGGAATAGGGTAACCACTAGGGAGTAATGTTGGACACTTGGCTCGCAGCAGTTGCTTAGACCGGGCTGCACCCGAAGCTTGCGGGGGATAACTGCACGGCTTGCCGCGCTGGCACTCTCCCCTTCCCATTCCCGTTGCCATCAAGCCACGCCCGCACCACGTACAGCCGATTCCCTCGGAAAGCAATTCCACCACTCGACCCGCGCAACGGTGCGTGCTCAGCAATAGGGCACAGAGGTGCTTCGGCGCTTGGATGAAGCAAGGAAATGTCACCAGCATTCGGCCAACGCAAGAGGGATCAGAGTCTGATGCTGCAGATGCTGACGTCTGGAGGCGCTGGAGAGGAGCGATTGCTGTTTCTGCTGGCTGTGGCACACTGGCATTCTACCATAGGCTGGTTGCAACGGCACCAGCTCCAGCATCCAGTAGCCTAATTACTCGCAGATGTGTTCTCGTGTCCGACCAAACCCCAACAGCTTACCTCCATCGCTCGCAAGCCTTCCCCTCCCCATTCAATTGGTCTGACACCCACCTCCGCCCCAAATGGTCTTACCACCATGTCACGGGCGGCCACTGTCCCCGTCTTCAGCAACAGCTGGTCGGCCAATGTCGACTTGCCATGGTCAATATGCGCAATAATTGAAAAATTGCGAATGCGCTCCACAGGAACCTGTCTAGTCGAGACACGAGAGCGCCAGTCAAGAAGGAGAAAAGTGTGGGTCCAAGTGCGAGCGCGTCGGCAAGCGTATATGCAAGCGACTCAAGTCGCTGGACGATGACAGTGAGGGCTCCAATTACTTATAATTAACCTTGCCTTAGCAACTGCTCCATCTGCGTACGTGCTGCCAGGCCCACCCTTTTCTAGCTCAAGCTCTGGCGCCGTCACCGCGCTTGCAGAAGGTATCAGGCGCAGCTGCTGCTCACGTTTTGTAAGCTGAGCTAGGCTAAAGCATCGGGAAGAGAGTTGGCAGGGGCGAAACGATGGGTGCAAATTAACAGGAACAACAGGCAACCTAGACCTGCGGCCCAACAGGCCGCAGCGCCCGTGCTGTTGAGCTAAAGGACAAACCATGTCCCAATGCAATCAATGAAAGGCTTTAGGAAAGTACTTTTCACAAACTCGTTAGAGCTCGTAAGGCCCATACGAGCCAGGAGGCTCAAAGGACCGCGAAAATCGAAGGAAAACAAAACAGATATGAAAAAGAAAAACATCAGTAAGAAAGAGAAAAGACCAAACGGATAATCAGCAAGGAGAAGTGCACGAAAACGTTAGGTCCTTCCCATCATAGAAAGCCGCGTTAGTCTGATGCCGTGAATAATGCGCGCAAGGCCTAGTTGGTCCTCAATCGACATAATTTGAAGCATAGTAGCACCCTGCACAACCCCTAGCCTAGCAAAATTAGCACGCACTTCCGCATAACCGACGCACTCCATCAGCACATGATATTCGTCTTCTACTGAGTTAGGGTGGTTGCACACACGACACCAGCGCTGCTCCCTAGGACGACCAGTAGGACGATTTACCTCAAGCGCCCAAGCACCAAGCCGGAAACGAAGCAGGGAAGTGTACACAACCATCGGGATATAACTAGTAGTATGCTGTGGTAGACCCATCCAATGGGTGTATCTACACATCTTCACACCAGGCTTAGCTCCATCCGAAACAAACTCACGTGGTTGGACATGAAGGCGTGGGTTAACCCAGTCTTCATCAAAGCGTTCCTTCAATGTAAGCACCAGGGCGTCAATATTAATCTCCTTAGAAGCCAGAACATTCACACGGACTTCAAGCTCCCCGTCAACAGGAATGTCCGGCCAGTGTCCTAAGCATCTCAAACCACGCAAGACCAGGGAACCCCAGCTAGAACCCGTACAGTCAGACAACAGGGCCATACGAATTTCTTCACGAAAAACATTGTGAAAGATATTGTTTTTGGCCTTCACCAGTTTGTTCCAAAAACGGTAAATCAAGGTGGCCCAGTGAATATGCAACGGCTGTTGACCAAACTCCCGAAAAAGAAGTCTATTATCAGGAACCCTGCCGACCGAAGCAAGAGAACGAAGGAAAGTGCGCTGAATACCAACCATACGGTCTTCCATAGCACGATCAAAATAGCAGTACCTGCCTTGGATATCCCGCGGCCTGTCTAATAGCTGCAAAAGGAAATGAGGACCCCAAACTTGAACCCCATAAGAAAGGATAGCACGAATTTGAGAATCAAAGCACCGAAGAGCAATCCGGGGAATGAAGAGCCCTTTCCTGCGCAACTTACTGATAACAGCATACATAGCACGTTGACCAGCATCAAAGAGTTCATCTGTGCAGGACTCAAAAGGTGAGTCAGGACCATAGTAGAGGCCCAAGTAACGTGCTCTATTGACCCACTTTATCTCTTGAAACAGGTACTGATTATCAACTATGCGCCTCAACCCTACCTTCAAAACCTGGGAAGCCAGTAAACGATGGTTCCGGTCAGGATGAAAATAGACAACTTCACATTTGTGAGTGTGAACAGACATACCAAAGGCAGTACACCATTCACCCAAGGTGGTGAGAACACACATAAGTCGACGATGGTTGTGGGCAAAGAGGTTAAGGTCATCTGCATAAAACATTGAGGGAACACGAACACCATCCACCACGGGGATTTCCTCCACACACATGCCTGACTGGTGATACCTGTCTTTGGCTTCCAGATAATCAGCAAATCCCTCTATAAAAAAACCAAACAAAGTAGGACTGAGAGGACAGCCTTGCTTAACCCCTTGCTTAGACTCAAACGGATCACTAGATTCCCCATTAACACGAACTCGAAATAACACCTTTTTGTAACACGATTGAAGCGCCTCAAGCATGTGACCATGAATACCTCGTTCCTGAAGTCGCTTCCAAAGTAAATGACGTGGAACCCGATCGAAAGCTTTCTCAAAATCAACCTGGCAAACAAACAGAGGCCGGCTAGAACTGGGGCCAGTTCTGCACTTGTCTGTCAAATGACGTAAGGCAAGCAAATTATGGATAGTGCCAATATTGGTTCTGAAACCCCCTTGATAGGGGGAGCGGGCCTTGGCAACTTCACCCCAGCGACTAAGCCTCTGCTCCAAGATAAAAGCATAACATTTAGCTAGAGCACTCCCAACTGCTAACCCTCGATAGTTACCTTTATCTCTTGGATCACCCTTCTTAAAGAGAGGTGTGAGGTACGAAGTCTGGAACTGCACCGGGTAGTCCCCAGTGCTCCTGATATACTCCAACAATCTATGAATGTGAGGAACCAGTAAATTAACAGAACGACCCTCAATCTCTTTCTTAGCACCTTTATAGCACTCTGCTGGGATGTGGTCAGGCCCACAAGCTTTATTATTGCTCAAACAACGAATAGCAAAAGCAACCTCCCCCACATTAAAAGGCTCATTAAGCTGAGCTGCTGCCTCAACACGCTGCACACGCTGACCCATGCTAGCTTCCCATCCATTACCATCATTCCTAGGTTGACCATTGATAAAGCTCAAGATAGCCTCTGCATCACTGTCTCTATACGCATTTTCCTCATTAAACAAACCTTCAAAATACCTCTGCCAGTCATTGACATCGGAAAGCAAACATTCGCTCCGCAAAGTAGAGTCCAGCAATTGCCAGAAGGAACGTGAGTTTCCCTTGCATTTCTTAAGAAGCTCCTCAAAGTGCTTCATACGGTAGGCTTCTCGAGCTTCCCTCCTTAACCTCTGGTAACGTGTCCGTAAGTTAGAAAAAACAGATTTGGCCTCAGGATCATTAATGGTACCCAAAGCCCGCATCTGGTCCCTTTGGTTAAACATGGCTTCTCTGGCCGCAGCACACTCTGCAGTCCACCAAGGAGACTTTTCACGGATTTAGAGGTCCGCAAACTAGAGGGTACGATGACCGGCTCTAATTTACTATACCTTTCCTAACAACATTAACTTATATTTATTAAAAAATTTTGGATAAGTATATGGCAGATGAGCTTGGCAAAATCAATTAGTGTTTTGCTCATATGCTGTGTAGTGCTATTGGACGACCCTTTTGAGCCATAAGCTGTAATCAACTAACTCTAGATACAGCCCACAATTACGTGGTGTTGAAGGGTACCGTATTAGGATTTTGGACAGTGCTTTAACTACATATTATTTCGACTACGTTACGTCCAACAGAGTCCGACGTTACCCATATACTATAATCCAGCTCACACAGCGATGAACCAAGTTAGGTATCTGCCTTCAGATCACGGCACGATGAGATCATGGACGTTAATTTCACGCCCCAGAGGTAAAGCTGCGAGGGCTACTGGATCAACAAGCAGATTGCCTTCGATTATGTCGATAACAGCCGATACCAACCGGAGGCACACCAACCTAACAGCGATAGATTCGGCGGAGCGCTGGTCAATTTGTGTATAACGGTTGCGTTATATGTGCGCGGAGGACAAAATCGCTTAATACCTGCACAAAATGTCTGTGCACAACAACAGTCTTCGTAGTAGGAAGAGGCCAAACGCAACTAGCATTGGACCTCAGCCTCCTTGCGACGACACTCCGTCAGACGCCTCCTAAATGGTGCGAAGTGGCTCCCGCTGCCCTTTAAAGAACCCCTGGTTCTTGAGATGCTTACAAACAAAGTATCCCAACAAGTTCTGGCACATGGCCTCTTTGGGGCCCCGATTAGCTCCAAGCCATGTCGCTATATATGTGTTAAACATTTGGTGGTGTTGATCTTTGCTTTACGAGCTCATATCATGCTAGCACAAACATCAACAATTAAATTACAAGATCATGCGAAGCTGGAGAAACACTTTGCGATGACATTACATCAACCCTTGTTCCAATGTACGGCCTGAAGCCACGAACAGCGGGTAGGTCCGATTGTGGTAATAGGGAGGTCTCACCGCCACACGCGACAGCACATACATTGCCATTTAAATTACCTTGCTTCAGTATTACAACTGTGTAGAGGAAAGTCGTATATCTCTCGTTTTAGACCTCATCGAGTTCCGTCGCTCTATAAACCCATAGCCCATTCTCTGTGACCCATTTATATCTGAAATAGTGTGGGAATAAGCATATACAAATTTAGTTAAGTTCCTTTGAGAGTCCAAACAGCGGACTTAGGCCCTTCATACAACGGACAGCTTGATAATAGACAGAACCTTCGGGTCATTGATTTAGCCGGATATCTCTACATCGTGCAAAATGGCTTCGCTGCGCGGCTCGGCTACCAGGCCCCTTAACCGTGACCCCGCTTTTCGGGCATCAGCCATGATCTTGCGGAGTGCGAAATTGCGCCTCGCGCCTATGGATCGCGCTAGTGACAAAATCGACGCAAGGATAAATTACAACAAAAACATGATTAACGACAGCGACAACGTACTCAGCAACCGCAGCTGCTTGGACGGCAAACCTGCGGGTGGAGTCGTCGTCAGTCATTTGTGTGGATTAATAGAGAATCTCAATAGCATGCCAATGGTGACAAGAAAGGTGAATGAGTGTTACTGGCTCTCCTGCAGGTTATCATTTCTAAGTAATAAGGCCAACTGCAATCGACCCTGCCTTTCGCCGTTTATTATGTTTTCTTTTCTTCCGGCTTTAAATGCTGACATACCACCTATTCCACACTTTCTTTCGCAGCCACTTAAACGGTTCGGAAAGCTCAAGGACGAAGAATCCTTGACGTTGCAGGAGCGGTTGTGCGCGCGGCGCCTGCAAATGACCGCGCATGAGACCCAGGTAGGTCCTGCTGCCCTCGATGAGCTTGATTAGGATTTTCGTTCAACGGGAGTGACGGGTGCTGAGATTCCTTTGGTGTAGCTCGCTCGTCTGACAGTCGATCGATCTTTGCTACGGAGTGGCTTATGCGGGAATGTTACGTGTAGAACCATGCGTCGACCCGCATCGCTTGCTAGCCACTAACTTCTCGCCCGATATTTACACGTGCCAAACTGAAGGACGCGCGTGAGAGTGTTCACCAGTCCAGAGCTCAGCCGGAAGCCAAGCCGCCAGTTCCAGCAGCGCAACAGGTGGGCCCGTGTGGGCACGGCCGCCGTGCGTGTGTTTGAGGCCCCTCGTGACAGGGTGCTTGAGGCCTGAGGGATTATTTCAGGGGAGGACGTCTTACCAGTGCACAGCTTGTTTTGCGCTTTGTTAGTTGGCTAGCCCGCAGTGGCTAGCCGGCTAAGGGGGGAGCCGGAGGAATGCGGTTTCCGAAGGGGGGAGGGGGAAAGGGAGGTAGGGAGTTATTACCGGCGCCCGGGTGTGGGTTTACTGCTTCTTATATTTATAACTGTACGAGCGCGTGTTGTTTGAGCACTAAGGTTTCTCGATAGCATTTATGTCGAGTGGATTTCCTTGAGGCAGATGTCGATAGCTATGTGGTCCATGTCTAAACGTTGCACTGACTGGTGTCCTTTCTCGGTGAATCATTCGCTGCTAGCAGGAGCTGCAGATGGAGAGCGAGGAGAACGTGCAGCCGTGCTCGGGTGGCGTGATGGCCCCGCCGGGGTTGGCGGGGGCGGCGGAGGCTGTTGAGACGGCATTTCACAGGTGGGTACAGCGTATCTATATAATATGTACGGGATGACGATGAACCGGCGGTCTGAGGGCGTGTGTGTCACGAAATGACAGATTCCTGCTGATGATGATGTGTGTTTTCCTTTCCGCCCAAAACCCATCTCTTGCAGACACCCTTAACCCCACCCGTGGCTTTTGCGTGCACAGGTTGGACGAGAAGCTGAGGTCTGAGGCCGCCATGATGGAGACCAGGAAGGGGCTTTGCAGCGCCTCCACGGACCCGCAGGTCAGCAGCGGCATTGCCATCATCCCCGATGAGAGCTGTCCCGCTACAGCAGGCGCCACGATTCCGCCTTCTGTAGTGGAAGCCGCAACGTCTGCAGCTTCGATCTGCAATGCGCAGCAGGTCAGCTTGGCCCCTTGCCCGCAGCCTGCTACCTGCCGGGGCCCCATGGCTTGCCAGCAGGCGCCGACCCATGCAGCGGTATCCACGTCATCAGACAAGGCTGCACATCAGCCATACGCTGTAGCGCAGCAGCCCCAGGAGCCGTGCCAGCCAGCGGGGCTTATGCGGCCACTGATGCGGACGAAAACCTCAGAGCGGCAGCTACCACCCGAAGCACAAGAATGGAGTTTGGAGGACTGCCGGTCCTGGGCAAGCGAGCAGGAGTGGTCGTCGTGGGCGGAGGTTCAGGCCTTCACAAGGACCCTTGAGCCGACTCTGGCAGAAGCTGTTCGTGCAGGAAGTAAGTCTGCTGTACACATGCTCCAGTCCTTGCTAGGTGCACCGTACAGCTGGTCTTAGTGCGGAATGGCCCAGCCGCCCCGGGATGAGTCCAGCTCTGACTGGCCTGGCTCCCCAAGATCCTGCCGTGGCGCAGTTGGCGATGTGTCTCGCGGCTGTCCATCTATCTGCACGTCTCTGCCCATCCTGCATTAATCCCTCTCACAAAGACTTCCTCTTTTTGCTCTGCCCTGCCCCCAACGCTGCTCCCTTCAGGTCTCGAGAGCAATCCAGTTGTTGCCATTGGGAAGAAGCAGGCTGCAGCTCCCGCAATTGCCTACGTGCAGCTAAAGCTTATGGAGCTTTACGGCTCCAAGGCGTGGGGGACGGCATCAATCAAGGCCCCCTCACTTGAGTGGCCCCAACAGAGGCGGCGCCCCTTCTTGGCAGCCTTCCTCAAGACTGCCAAGGAAATCATACAGCCATTGGCTCCGCAAGGGTGCATTAGGCTCTGATCGAGCTTGGGTGGGTTTGCAGGAAGTGTTCGCTATCTACCTACCCCTATGTATGTGCTAGCTAGCCGGTTTGCCAGATGGCTCTCCAGCCATCGCGTTTCTTTGCAAAATCGTATTTATATGCTTATCATTGCTGAAGGAAAGCTGTGCCAATAAGTGATGACCATGATGCGTTGTAAGTAAGGGCTAAGATGTAGAGGCCTGACAGTGGCCGTGGCCACGCACCAGGATGTGGCGACCGCCGGATTGATTAGCAACACTTATAGATGAGGGCCCTTGGGGACCTTGGTGTGGTGGCTTGCAGGGTGCATCTATTTGCCGGACAGGCGAGATGTTAGCCTGGAGGTCGTGGGTTCTGTTACCGTGCTTTGTATTCCTCTTTCCTTTAGTATCGTTTGTTTTGTTCAGTTGTGCAGCTGGGTGACGTGCATATTGATACCATGACTCCCGTGATATGATGACTTCGGGCATTCCCAGTTTGATTATATTATTATGTTTTCATTTGTCGCCACTTAGGCTTCATGCAGTGCTGCTGTGGATGGTTTCAGTGGGTAGGCGCGTAGGCGCAGTTCATGGCGTTATATCGACCATTGGTGGGACTCCCAACTAACAGCGCACGTGATATATTTCACGATAAGTGCCTAGCATTTATTAGTCGCCTAGCTGTGATAGGTCTGCCTCAAGGTAAGGTAGCTGTTATTTTCGTATTGACCATTCATTCGTGAACCGGTTGTTATCAACCATTAAAAAGTGGATGCGACTAGATCACCACATAATGTCCACTTCGGGTGGCAGGCTTGTGTAATGATCTGCCACGAAGAGATGGCAGGTCATCCATTTATTTGTGAGGGACTTATGGGGGGTTATAGGGGCTGCAGATGCTTGTGAAAAGATGATGAGATGTGCAGGGGTGTGTCTGTGTGTGTGCGTGTGCATATTCATGTGTGTGATACCACGGTGTTCGAGCCGCACAGATCCTTACAAGTAAAAAGGCATGACACCGTGTCACTTGATTGTAAGTCGAGAGATGCTTGGATGCCTTTTTTTAAGGGCTCACGAGTATAGGTTCACGCAACACCCCTAGCTGCGATTGTGGATGGTAAACATAGAGATGGGAACAGACTGCAGGCTGCCGGTTAAAGATAAGATCCAGAACGAATGCAGAACCGTACGGGATATAGCGGCATCACAGCGGCACAATGAGATGGAAGCGTCCCGCTACTACATACGGGCAACGGGGTTACTACCACCAGGTCCCTCTGTGTTTGCTCGTGCTTTTCGAAAGCAGCTTCACCCCGACTATCCGATCATTTGACTGCTGTCTCTTGCACACCAACTGGATATGTACGACCTGACGACAATCCTTCATGTTTAGGCCTCCGAACCCTTCTCTGACCGGTGATTGATATTCAGGTACGACTTTCGGACTGTTCCAGGCATGTGTCCACCATACTTAAATCGAGTTTTCGGAGGCTGGCCCGTGGATCGAATGGCGGACCCAGCTGTCAGATCTCCACGCCGTGGAACAGTGATTTGCAAGCGCCGTGGACCTTCTTACAGACTGCTCCCCCAGCACATCCCAAGAACGGTCTTACGTACGAAATTATTGCATTTTTACGCCCCTTTGTACCGTCTACAGGTGGGACCTAAATCAGTCGGATCTGAGTCCATACGAAATCCGGAATCTACACATAACCTACCCAGCTGCGCGTACTGGACGAATAAGACGCTGGTTAGGTTATGGTTGATTGCTGATATTGGAACGCAGCAACAAGCTGCCCGTACCCACCCCCTTCCCGTCTCTTTCTATTTATTTTTCCACATACGTGACCGTAACCAGTTTCCTTCACCGTGCGATCTTCTATTGCAAAATTCCGTCTCTTGGTCTTAAGGCATGGGGTATATTCCCTAGGCTCACGGAATTGGTGAGGGATTAGGCTTATCATGTATCGTTTTCGTGAAATGGGCTGAGTCTTCTCCACACGGGTCTCTACACGGGTTCGTATTTGATCATTGTAACTCGTGGTAAGTCTGCTGTAAAGATCTCTATGCACACCGATTGGATGGGTAAGTTGCAGCAAGGTGCGAGCCACGTTTCAAAGGTCGTCCTTGCCTTAATTACGTCTTGGTGCCTGGTTGTTAGAAGTAAACCAGAGTTACTCGTCAAGGTAGAAAATCTTGTGCCCTTTGCAGTGGCACTAGTTCTATGGAGGACCCGTACCACCAAAATGGTATACCGTTAAAAACACTAGCTTAGAAGGGGTTAGAATTATACGACACAATAAAGATAAGAGTCAAAGTACGCACAATATCCGCTTGAAGCGCATTCCGGCTATGTGTAGCCCAGTACATAATGGCCAGCTTGTTTTCCGTCGCTGAATGGGCCTTCATGGATCATCAGTGTGTATGTCATTTCCGCCATTTTTGTACATATTGTTTGCCGAGTCCTTCGAGCCTGCTAGCACACTTGGGCCTTATGAGCCCTTGAACTTGTAGTAACATGACCAGGGCGGAACGTGACACGGTACACAGACAACATGACAACCATTGCTATCAGTAAGAAATGATCTATTTATAGAAAAATTAATATTTATGTGTCACAATCATTTGATGCTAGGTTTAAGTGTTAAAAACTTAATTTGTCGTTGCAAGTGAGGAGAGGTACAAACGAATACCTGTGGCAGCTGTGTTGCTTTATAAGTAGGGCACAATCCGCTGGCGAGCTGATATTCGTGTTTTTAGTTACACTGGTTATTCATCATAATGTTTGTCGTCAGGTTTCTTGGATTGTCACTCGCACTATTAGTTGCTGCAAACCAAGTATCCGATGCAAATGCCGATGACTCTGGCGCACGGCAGACTGTCCGGCAGGGGTACATGGTTACGCTGCGACATCGGATACAACCCGGCTGGAGGCGTCAGCTTCTTCGTAATGGTCCCTTGCCCGTGTTTGGATCTACAAGGGAGCTAGGGTGAGCTGGAGCTATGCGCATGGTTGATGTGAACATCCCTGCATTCGATAACTATCACTGTAACACACCCCATCCAGGTATTTTTACACAGTGTTGGACCTCGGAACGCCCGCACGGTCTTACAGCGTCATTATAGACACGGGTAGCACAATCACGTACATCCCGTGCAAGGGATGTGAGAATTGCGGCAAGCACCAGGTACGGGACATTACACATCGCATCCAGGTACCAAGCCACTAACGACATCCGGATGCAGCCCCTTGCCAGGGTACTGCGCAGGCAGCAGCTGTGGCATTCAGGACCGCATTTATTCCTATGCTGCCTTCACTTACGTTTACAAATGCATCCATATGCGGGTGTGTATGCATTACGGCAATCCCTCTGAAAGCACATGACATGATGCATTGCCATTTGATGCGCGATCAGCAAAATTCTCACTCTTGTTTGGTACTGCTGGGTCCGCAGTCTGAGCGATTCGACCCCGACACGTCCGCCACAGCACGGCGGCTGCTTTGTGGCGATCCGTTATGCAATTGTGGCAGCCCCAGCTGTATGTGCGTCGCCAACAATCAGTGTTACTACAAGCGTGCCTATGGTACGTGTGGCACGATTTATGGACGGAAGGATAACCGGGAGTTCAGCTGGGGGAATGGTTAGTTCACGAATGCATGGCGCTCGGGATCTGTACCGCAGTGTCCCCTTTCGGAGAAGGGGACATTGGTGTAGCTGCCTTTTAAATAAGTGAGGACTGTCTATTTCCCTATATGCCCAAGAGCTCCCAGAGGGTCGCGTCTCACGCCTTTTTTTCCGGATAAGGAGGGGCTGGAGGTAAGGAGGGGCTGAGAGCATCACCGCGCCTCACTGTGCGGCATCGTTTCGCGTGCATACTGTTCACTGCGTCGCCGATACCGTCCCTCACAAACTTCCAGCCCACGCACCTTCATCTCCTCTCTTAACGCAGCCGAGGGCAGCGTGAGCGAAGGCTACATGATCACTGACGTGCTAAACTTCCCTGACAGCCAGCCCCCCGTCAATCTGGTGTTTGGTTGTGTCAATGGCGAGCGGGGGGAGCTGTACCGCCAGATGGCTGACGGGCTTATGGGTATGGGTAACAATAACAACGCCTTTCAGAGCCAGGTATGCATTGACTCCTCGGGAAGGGAAAAGAATGGGCGAGGTAGGAGGCTTCGTGGGGAGTCCTTGGAGAGTCTTTGGTTGGTCACATTTCGCTTCGGCATCCGGCTGGCGTGCCTGCGTGGGAATGCTCGTCGGCTTATGGAATGCAAGCCGCTTGGTGTTTATCTGGAGGCCGGCTATTTGAACATAGTGGAGGCCGGCACATGGATGCGTGCGCAGCTTTCTAGATTTATCCCCGGGGTGTGTTGGCAGCGCCCACCGCCAGACGGTACGTTGGTGCCAATATATGGTGCACTGGGGAAAACCCGTTGCGGGGGGGGGGAACACCATGTGCGGTGTGCGGTGTGATGGCATTGATGCTTGGGCGGGCAACAGCTGCCACACCCCGCAGGCGACATGTGCACCCCATGATGATCTGCCATTCATGGCTTCCTATCACGGCATGCACCTATGTTCCGTCCTGCACCGCATTGCAGCTCGTCGCGAATGGCGTCATTGATGACGTCTTCTCGTTATGCTTTGGTTTCCCAAGAGACGGCGTGTTGCTGCTGGGTGAGGACCGGGAAAGGACCTGGGCTGGGTCGGGGTCCTAAGATTTCTGGCATGTATGTGTGCCGGGGCGAGGGTGGCCAAGGGGGCAGGGGTTGGCGGGAGCAAAGATCAGGTCCAGTGGAGTCTAAGGAGTGCAGTAGTCCCTCGATCCGTCCGTCGGCCGGGTGTGAGGTATGCTGGACGCACCACTTGCTGCGTCATAACGCCTTCAACGCCTCGACTGGACGGTTCCCTGAATGGGCTATTTCTTTGCATCCGCACCCGTGTCGCCAGGCTTCTCGTTCCCTGTAGTGGCCTCGAAACGTCTTGTCGAAGTCCAATTATCCCTGTAAGAGATGTAGGTCAGTTGCTTGATGTTCTCAGCTTTCGACATGTCCTCAAGTTTCTCTGCATCCTTGCCTTAATAGGCGATGTCCCGCTGCCGGAGGGCACACCCCCGACTGAGTACACCCCACTGCTCCACAACATGCACCTGCACTTCTACAACGTGCGGATGGAGGGCATCGAGGTTCAAGGGGAGCGGCTGCCGCTGGACGCGGTGAGGAACGCGGGCCTTCGCTGGGGCGGGAATAAAAATAAGAAATGGCAGCGATGTGTTAATATTCATGTGCGAAGGCATGCGGGCATCGAGGTGCGGTTGGGCCCAGCGACCACCGTGTTCCTAGAAGCGAGTGTTTCAATGCTCCGAATCTGCGGTATGAATGTAGCTGATTGGGACTCCAAAATATCTTCGGGTCCGAAAGACCACGATGTGCCTAACCAATAGCACCGAAGCGGGGAAGCTAGGGGGCGCAGCTCCACCAACCAGCGAAGGTCACCGATTCTGTTACCCTTTGAGCCGCGTTCCTTTACTCAACCGCTGCCGTTTGTTATCGGCTCTGCTCGCTGGGACCGGTTTGGCGAGCTCAGCGACGTTGTCACATTATTCTGATTGTATCGGTGCACAATCGATGCAGGTCATTTTCGAGCGCGGATACGGTACCGTTTTAGACAGCGGTACCACCTTCACCTACCTGCCTTCGGTGGCCTTCGAGGCCATGAGCCGGGCGGTGGGACAGTTTGCGGAAGCGAAGGGATTGCAGCGAACCCCGGGGGCCGACCCGCAGGTGTGCTTTATTGCGTGTTGTGGCATGGTGCATGCCCATGCAGCTATCGCCTGATCCACACCGTATTCTCGGATATGCGTGCATGCATCGAGGCGTCTGTGTATGAATGCTAACATCAAGCTAACATCAACCGGTTGTTGTGTGTATGTTTGCGCATTAACACGATCGGTCACGTGACACTTTTCACTACGTGCGCAGTACAACGATATTTGCTGGGCAGGCGCATCGGACAACGTCGATGACTTGGAGAATTTCTTCCCATACGCGGAATTCGTCTTGGGTGGAGACGTTCGCCTGCGGCTGCGGCCCATTCGTTACCTGTTCCTTTCGCGCCCCGCTGAGTACTGCCTGAGCATCTTCGACAATGGAGGCTCCGGGACGCTCATTGGAACGGGCACCGTGCAAGATATACTTGTCACCGTAAGTTTTGCATCTGCGCGAAAGGTGACGATGGGTCCGGTCGCTGCAACCAGTCCATGGGAAGATTTGGCCCTTATCTCCGTACAGGGTCCGACGAAAGAGTTTCTTCGGGGGGACGGACTCCAACGTCTCTTTTTCAGGTGTCTCACAGATTGTACGTACGGCGCCCAACCATCTGTTCCGGTCTTTAAATCCTCCATATGCTCTCGGTATCTGCGCCCGGTACCTACTTGAAAGTTGGCCAGGGAACAATTGCACGGTTTTGTTTCCAATTGAGTTCAAACTCTCTCCTTACCCACACCCCACCCTTTTCCTTAACCCTTTTTCCTCCTTAGCATTTTTTCGCAGATATTAACCATGTTTCGTGTACACGATTTATTGACAAAGTACATTTTTTGTGTAACCCCGGAACAATAGTTTCTTCGGCGGGCGTTGACCCCTTCGGGGGTGCTGCTCGCTGCCGAAAATGCCCTGGTTTCCCCGGAGTGCGCATTAACCTCTTAGGGGTACATGCGTTTGTACAGACTTCCCGTCAAAGCGGCGGACCCATATGACCCCATTTGACCCATATGGGAGTCCCTTATCACTTAGGTTATTGTACCGGCCTAGTACAAAATCGCACTGCTCTGGGTCGCATCCCGCGTCTACTTGGGATAGGCAGTCGCACGGTACGCTGCGATCACACGAGTTTGATCCCAGAACTAAATAAATAAAAGGCGTTGTTACGAATCACGTTCCGTCTCATCCCGTGCTGGCCGTTTCCGCTTCCTCTTTGCAGTATGATCGGCGCAACAACCGCGTCGGCTTTACTGATACTAGCTGCGTGGGACTGGCAGTGGCACTAGCGGCAAGGGCCAACGCAACTGATTCCGTCCATCCGTCACCTTCTTCGCCGCCACCCTTTGCGCCGCCGCCATCACCATCACGGTTTCCATCGCCGCAGCCGCCTGCCCCTCACCCAATGCCCCCGATGGTGTCCCAGGCTCGGAACGCCCCGTCGCCATCATCGTCTTCAGGTCACCCACATCCGCACATGCACCACAAAGTACACCACCACCCCAGCGGGGCGCCACTTCACAAGGCGCACGTCCTGCAGCGGTCACATTGGCTGCGCTTGCGCTAGCGCTTGCATTAGCATGTAGGCCATTTTGCTCTGAGGTGTGGATGCAACGGGAGTCATAGTTCAGGAGAGCTGTGGCACGTTTAGAGCGTCGAAGGATGTAACGAACGCTTAGAATGAGCTCAGGAAAGCCTAGGTACTTGTGATGGTACGGCGGGTGTTAGGAAAAGATTTACGTCGCGGACTATAAAGCTGACTCTGCGCCCGCATGGCGCAATAGTATAGTGTTCATATTATGAACGGAACAGTGACAGGCTGTAGGGGTGCCCATTGCGCTGCATAAGAGGCGCAATGGGGATAGTTCGTTCAGTGTATGGCCTGATTTCGGACGGTAATTTGCGTGACCATGCGGCTGTGCGTGTTCATAGCGAGCATATGGAAATGTGGAAACGTAATAAGCGCGATTTGTTGGTGTTATTAAGAAGAATCTTATGCGTGACCGTCACGATGTTCCTGCTTGCGTGCTTCACGAGTTATTTTGTAGCGATTTGAGCTGGAGGATTGGAAGTGTGGGAATGTGCTTTAGCCCGACCATGAAGGCCATGCCTGATGACATGGACCTCCGAATAGATGAGTGGGCTCGCTGCGTAGCATACTTGCTTGCACCCATGGTCAGAGGGTGTTATGATATGCAATTGTTTCAAAATCCAGCTGTGTGCCGCATCACCAGAGACAGCTCCGCCACGTTTCTCCTTTGTTTCTGGGCAATTCGAGCCAGGTGCTGTCAGATCTCAGGTCTCAGGAGATTTAACCGTTAGGGACCCCCGCAGCATAGTTCTGGTTCTCCTCCTCACCCTCCACATCCGCCTCCTCTCTTCTCCCTCGCGCCCGTTCACTGCTGCCTTCCCTTTCCCCCCTCCTCCTCACCCTCTTCGCTACATCATCACATTCGCCATCGTCACATGCAATTATGTACAGCTGCTGGTCGGGTAGATCCGGCAACAGCAGTTGATGAATAAGCCACCGTTGAATCCAACACGCTCGAATTGACTAAAGCCGTCTTATTGATTATCCTGGCGACTAAAAATAAGCCATCCATTATACGGCATGGCGCTGGCTGGGTAATAAGCAGCATTGTCTAACCACCAAAGACTCCAAGAGGTCTAAATGGTCGAGGTGAGTGCGATGATTAGAATAGCAGTAGTATGCCTTGTCTTTTTATCTTGCGCCTGAGTGGACCACCTGATGATAACCAAACTTCAAAGTGGCTCCAGAGGGACTTCTTAAGAGAAATAGATTCCTGGGGCATTATGTGTTGGGCTCGCTACAACCGTTTGCTGCGGCATGACGGTGTTCCCGGCGGATGGTTTGCGAGACGAGAGAATATCGTAGGTGTTCTTAGGCACCCCAGTCGCAAGGCCGTTGACAGCACCGGGGAGGTACTACTGTACTGAGTCTGGAGGGTACTAGGGTACGGCGGTAAGATGTATGGTGGGCGATGGATAGTAACGATAGGTATGGCAGCCGAAAGTGTGCGTCTGCTGGGATTACGAGTACATGTAGAGGCTTAACCTGTACATGATGCCGTAACAAAGAAGATATCTTCGCCCAATAGTGTCCCACGGGCCATATTTGTGACGATATGAGCATGAGCGCCGATCTATTCTATACATTTCAAACGTATATGTCAAATTTCCACATTCCATATCTTCTAACGGCAACTATTTGGGTGCTGGTATGGGGACGCAACTCAACGTCCAGGGCAGCTCCGTCGATGCCGCTTCTGTTCAGTGCAACGGATAATTGACCCGACCAGATCCAAGCCTGACGTTGGGTCTCGTCGTGTCATCTGAATCCGTCAGTGGTTAGCTCCTAGAATGGACTTTCACGCTATTACTATGGTCTGCACATCTTGTATTCGTATCCTCCGCTGTAATAAACGTGTACACAACCTCGAGAAGCATTGGATGGTTGAGGTTTTCCTCCAGTTCTGTCAAGTCCCACGCTCCCAACTCGGGCTCCGGACGGCTCCGAAGCCTTTTTCCTCAAGGGGTTCAGCAAGCTTGTCGGTGACTGTTAACTACGTAATCTAATTGCCATAGGCCATAGCTAAATATGCGTTCATAATTCTGCGTGCTACTAATATTGTTGATAGGCCATGTTGGCTGAGGCGACATTAAAGAAATCATCATAAATGGACAATCTCATAGAGAATCAGACGATTTCATAATTTCCGCGAGCAGCGAAACGTTGTGAGAGGTATTGCGCAGTCACTGCTGCACGTTGCTATGGAGGAACCATATGCGGACGAGTTTGGGGACGATGATGAGCTCTTCGGTAAGGGGTTTGAATGGATTTTGCCTATGGTAACCTTTTGAGATGTCCTGATCACCCCTTCTGGGCTTTGTAACCTGACCGTGCAACCAGAGGAAATTCTTGCGGAAGGCGCAGCCTCAGAGATACCCGCATCAAGGTGCGAACCAAAGGAAACGCTGACGTTAGCAAGCTGACCGAATAATGCGACCCCGGTAACCTCGGGGGGCCACAACGGCATGGAATGCATGTCAAATTGCTGATTAAATAAACGTCTAGCTTATTTGACAGCAGGGATGCTGGCGCGGAGGCTGAGGCTGGAAGTGCCGGCTCTGTGCAGCCTGAAGGAAACGCCGAACACACAGGAACGACAAACTTGAACCAGGTATGCAAATGCTCTGGACGATTTCCTATTTTACCCGATTCCATGTTTGCTGCGTGCGGCGCTTAAAACCACTGTGCACGAGGGTGCCCAGTGCACTCTCTGCGGACACCTCGCTGCACCTGTCTGCATCACGCAGCTCAGTGGCGCCTGCCTTCCCACTCACGTAGGCCGATAAGGGCAAGGGGCCCCACCGCGGGATACCTGCAGCCTATTATGAGGAGCTCAGCACCGCAGGCACAGTTGAGGAGAGGCCAAAGCCGAGCAGCCGTGGCGGCGCTGTCAGCAGCGACAGGGGTGGCCGGGCCGGCCGCGGCGGCCATGGTGTAGCTGGGCCACAGCCGGCGGCTGGTGGCCGAGGCCTCGGGCCCGTAGTGGGACCCAGGGGCCCTTCGTCTTGCATCCGGCCCATGCTGTCTGCGGGGCCAGTTCCAGGCGCCCTCAGGCCGCCGCCAGGTATGCCACATTTGCCCAATGGCATGCTGGTGCCCCTGCACATGCAGATGCAAATGCAGGCTAGGCCGATGGGACCAATGGGCCTTATGGGGCCTGCCGTCGCCCCTCCGCAGCTGATGATGCATGGCAGCAGCGGCAGTGTCGCGGGCAGGGGTGGAAGGGAAGTACGGCCGCGATGTCAGGGTTTTGGCGGATCAGGCGGCCCGGGTGCGGTCATGATGTTGCAGGGCCTCGCCGCGGCTGCCGCTGCCGCTGGTCGTCTGGGTCAGACCAGGACGCCATTGATGCCGCCACCACCACCTCCTCCCGGAGCTGCAAGAGTAATGGGCGCTAGAGGCCGTGGTGGACCTCGGGGGCCTCCAATCGGGCTGCCGGGCAGACCTCCTGGGCCTCCTCCAGGACACGGCGGCGGACCTCGGCAGGCGCTATTGGTGGCAACCGGCGGTGGTGTAGGGGGCGCCATCCCGGCGATGAATCTGCTGCGGCAACAGATGCTGCAGGCAGTTGCCACAGGCGCAGCTAGCGGACCCATGCTGGCGAACATGGCGGCCGCGGGCCTGGCGAATCCTGCCATAGCGTACATGATTCGTGCCCTGCAGCAGCAGCAGCAGCAGCAGCAGCGGCAACAGCAGGAGCAACAACCGTCGCAGCCGCAGCAGCAAGCGGCGGATGGCGATTTGGCAAAGGTTGGCATGCGTGACCTGGGAAATGGTTTGTCAGAAGCAACAGCGCCAGCTGCAGAAGCAACGAGATTAGGGCAACCTGAGGATGCGGAGGACCAAGCAGGGATAGAACGGATGCCGGGATCGGGTGGTCTGGGCTTGGATATGCCCAGCATCTTCCCAGCTGAGCTTCTGGAGGTTGGTGGGGGAGCACCGCGGCAGTCCGGAGGGGATGACGAAGGGCCTGGCGCAGCTGATGGAGGCAGCAGCGGCGGCGGCAGCGGCAGTGGAATAGGTTTCCCCCGCCACGGTAAGTTGGGTTGGTAATTGCTACATGTCATAAGCTGTCTTCTGCATGGAGGTCAGGGCAACGTAAGGGCTGCGAAGGTGGGGGTTCTTGCGACTAGTTGCCTGCGGACGCACAGTGCAGAATGCATTTCATAATGGAAACTTGAGCGTGTGCGCATGTACTAGCTGTTGTCGCAGCTGTTGACATTTAAGGGCCTTTCTGGTACCCCTGACTTTTTCCAAGTCGGCGGACGCTAACTTTAGCGTGTGGGATAGTACTTGATCATGTGCGGTTGCAATAAAAACGGTGCTGCCACGGCACCCAAGAGCTGAAGTGACCGCAACCAGCTCTACCTTAAGCACCAATTAGTTGGTCATGCTGGGCGTTGCATGAGACAAAATTGTGCGCTGCATGTGTTCTGATCAAGGAGGACGCTTGGGAGTACTCCAAATGTGTACGTTCGTTTTTGGTGCGTTAACTACCTGTTGTGCACGGGCGTTGGCGCGGCTGTAGGTCTGTAGGTCTGCAGCCGTAGGTCTTTGACCCACTCTGCACCCATCTTGGCTGCTTGGATTGCGGTTTTTGTTTGTGTTTGTATTCCGACGTAGCGTTTGTATCCCCTGAGCGCGCTGCGCGTATCATTCCGTTGACGCCCTCTTCAGATCTAGGCGGGCAACAACAGCCACTGTCGCCACCGCCGTCGTTAAGACAAGTAAAGCACCCGGAAAATCTACCTCCGCACCTGCGGGCCTCGGCTTTTGGCCATGGACCACATGTCCAGCAGCAGCATGAAGCACAACAATATCGCAACCAACCAAATTACCGCCATCCTCTACAGCAGCAACCGATAAACCAAAAACGTATTGGCGACGAAAAGGGCGACGCCGCTGGCTGGGAGTCAGAGGCTCAGCAGCTGCAGCAGCCGCCCCACAAGCGGCAGATGATTCTCAATCCGCCAGCACTTCGGGTGAATGGACAATTGCAGGTCAGGAAATGGAGGTTTGTCTTGGTGGTGGTCCTATGGACATGACCACACAAGTGGCCGGGACGGGGAATGGGGGTGGGGTGGGATGGATGGCTACTGCGTTTACCTGCAGTCCATAACGGAAGACATCGCGGGCTCTCGCACAGAGCTCCCAGTATAGCCCATGCCAAGATGCCGCCTATTTCCCTTTTGCCGTCACACCATCCCTCTGCCATTCCCCCTGGTCTCCTGGTCCCCAAAATCTTCACGTGGATTCCTATGACCAGGCCCGTTGTTTTCCGTTCCCTACAATGATTGCAGGGCTCCCACTTGCAAGCACGGCGGCAGCTCTCCTTTTATCAAGAGCAGCAGCAGTTGCTTAACATCCCTAGCGCCTTCGCTGGCGGTCAGGCCGGCAACGCGGAGGCCAATGCGCAATTCGCAGACGATGACGGGGGATCGGATCTTGGACACCAGAGCGTGAAGTCACCATCTCAGCATCCGCCGCAGCGTCAGGAGCTGTGTCTACATCCTGCCAACCACGCCAACGGCCGGAGCTCGTCGGACGTTGTGGATGAGGGCGGGCCGGCGAGCGTATGGGCTGAGCCTCGGAATGAGCCTTGGGCCTGGCGGCGTTGGAGTGGAGAGGTAGAGCTGGTGGGCGGCAGCGGCGAAGCAGATGGCGGGGACACCACAGAGGCGGACTTGTCGGCAGAGGGCTTACTACGGCGTACGGAGGGATTACTTGCGGATGCGGCTTTGGCGGACCCCCTGAATCCCGGGCAGACGACAACAGCAGCGGCGGCAGCAGCAGGGTGGGAGTCGCGGAGGTGAGCCAAGGCGTTGCGGTCTGCGGTAGTGGCGCGGGGTGGGTGTGAGGGTGGGGCAATTCATTTGCTGATGTCGAAGAGGGAGGTAGACAGAAAGTTGCGGTCCTTACCCGGGGATGTTATAATCCGTGCACACACAAAAAGGTTTATATTTGCGCTCACAGCGCTGAGCTTTGGCCATGTCCGCCCCTGGCAATGATGATACCTTTGTGCAGGTGATGCACCTGCGGCCCGGGATTACCGCTTTGATTTTCAATGTTTCGGGTAGTCCAAGATTGCGTAATGACATCATGCCAAACTTTCTGTGGGCTGCTCAATGATGTTTTGCAATCCCGGTGTGCTCCTCCGGAAATATGGGTGTCGGCCTTTCCATCCCCTTGCCAGCCAGTGTCTGCAGCTGAAGCGTTACGTCGGCACTCGGTGCTGCATCTGGCGTTGGGCCCTGTGCGAGTAACACCTGTCACTCCTGTGATATTCGTACGCAGGCCACGAGCTGGTCAAGGACCCAGGTCCGGGGCCTTCTGGCCTGAACCTTTGGACGTTGCGGTCCTGGGCCCAGCACGACCTGAAGCTATGGGCGCCTTATCACCCACATGTGAGCCCGAGTGTATATGCTCATGGGTTACGAAGTTGCACGGCTGGGAGGGGAAAGGGACATCAGTCAGCGGAGCTTGAGTACTGCGCGCTGGAAACCTTGGGACTATGATGTTGAGGACTATGCTATGCCGAAGTGGGCAAATGGGGTGAAGGGGAAATGACCCGTATCAGGAAAGACGCATCGAAGTGGTCCCATGGATCCAAGTGCTTCATATGCGCAATCTTTTTCAGTATCCTTTTATCTTGACATACAACCCAACCAATACGGGGACCTGCCATACCCAAAGCTTTGCTCATAACACCAAGATATAAACATGCCGCAGGCTGGATTACGCGAGTAGGAGTGGAATCCGGGCCGTGGCGGGGACCTAAAGATTGTAAAACCGTAAATGTGCCCATGACGTTGACATCGGCTTGGGGCCATGCTGCAATTTTGCTGGATTGTGATCTCCCCAGTATCCCGGTTGGGCTTATCGATGTGCTCTCAATGTCGTTGGAAGGCGGCATTCAGTCCATGAGTTCGGAATGTTGATTGCGCTGCTGTTTCATAGCTTCCTGCTGATATCCCTCTCCCTATCACCCATCCCTCCCTTTTACGCCGACTCCGCTCCCTCTTCTTCCCGGTTCCCTTCATCCGCCCCAGCTGCTCCTCGTCCTGCTGCTCGGTTTGGTGCCCCCAGCCACAAGTGGGTACGGGAGGGCACAGGTGCGGGCCCCTCTACGGCCTCAGCAGTTGGCGCATCTACCACCCCTGCAGCAATCACACCTGCCTCGGTAAGGCCAGACGACGGCCATCTCGCGTTCATGGATGGGCGTGGCTTGTGTATACTGTCTGTTATTGATCCTGCAGGCTAAGTTGACATTCTATCGACATCCGGTTTGCTGGGAGTAAGAGAGAATGATGTGTGTGTCGGGGGGGTTATGGGCGAGAAGAGGAAAGGTGGCTAAACCTGCTTGATTAGCTAAAAGCTTGTTGCCTTAAAGGCTCACGGCAGGACTTACCTCCATTGCATGCATGGCAGCACCGCTTGATCCTCGGCACCCTTTGCTTTGTTGGCTCTGTGAATACTGTGTGCTGCTCATCGTGCCGTGATGGGACCTCGGTCCCTTAACGTTTGCGGCTGACTGCCGGCGCGGTGGATCACGTGCCCGGAGGCAAAAGTAACGTCGGCACCTTTGGCACCTCCGTCTCTAATCTCTCACGCATCTGCACGCTGTCGTTGCCCCGTTTCGACAAATACCCTGCAGGACACCGCCCAACCTGCTGCTCTGCCCCCTCCTGCTCGCACTGCGTCGCTCACCGCTGCGGGGACGGGTACAGCAGCTGCGACGGCGCTGCCGCCCTCCTCCGCGGTCAATTCCGAGGTTCTTAAAAAGACGGAAGACGCAATTGCGTTGATGAAGCGGGTTATCGCGTTGGAGGAGGCTCGTCTAAAACAACAGCAACAACTCAAACGAAAGAAAGCGACTGGTGTGTTGCGCGTTGGGGGGGATTTTGAATCGTGCCATGCCGGGATTGTGCGCTCTGGGGCGGGAAAGCAAGGGTCACTCAGAGAGCGGGTGAAGAGGAGACACGACAGCGTTTGGCGGCAAAAACTGGGACTTGAAGTTCATGAAGCATGCCGATATATAGGGTCTGAGCGATGCCATGTGGCGGTGCCTTTGTTGGAAAAGAACTGCAGGAGCCGTCACTTACCAGCAGAGTCTTGACGCTCAACCTCTTGCCGGTGCACATCGTAATATTCGCCATCCCCTCTCCATGCGCTTTTTTAACACTCAGGGCCTGGCTCATGCTAACACAGACATCCGACTGCTCTTTACCTTCTCGGCGTTGATCTGCGATCCCGGTCACATAACCATGTCTGACACAGCACATACATACCGTAGACTGCCAGCCAGCACGCACATACCTTTCCGACAAAAATTGGATCGTATCCGATGTTGCCCTCCTCCACGCATGTCCTTCCCTGACCTCTCCTCACTCGCCACGTTGAGATTTTCTCCGATCTCCTTTGCCCATCAGGAACCGTCAAAACTGCAAAACCGACAGCGGGTGCATCGGCCAGCGCCGGCGTCGCTGCCACCAGTAGCCCTTCAATAACCGCCGCTGGGTCCGCCCGGGAAATAGGCGAATCACCATCTCCATCCGGGAAGCGACAAAGAGGTGACAGCACTGGAAACGGCCAGCCAGCGAAGGCGACGGCGGCCAGGATTGACGCCAGGAGGGGTTTAGGAGCAAGACAGGCAGCACCCGCGCATGCAACTCCCAGTGCGCAGTCCCATAACAGCATCCCTTTAAACAGTACTGCACACGGGAGTACACAGGAGGACTTCCTTGAGGCCTACGCATTTGAGGATGACGGCACGGGACTGTACGATGAGGCATATGAGCAACACCATCAGCATACTGGCCAGGCCGGCGCTGCAGGCGCGGGTGTGGATGCGATCGTTGCAGGACAAGTCGGAGCGAATACCAGGACGGCCGTTGCAGGCCCGGGGTCCGCAGCGGCTGCGGCTGGATTGGCAGCAGCAGCTGCTGTAGACGTCCACAAGTCTGGAAATGGGGGCGGCATCCAACTCAATGCCCAATCGCAGCTGGCGGAACGGCAGGCGGCGTTTGATGAGGTGCGCAGAGGGTCCATGGGCTGGGTGATTAGGGCCGTCGTGAGTCGCGCATTCAGATTTGTATTGCTGAAAATGGTGCTGGATTCCACGCGGTGCTAATGCTACTGTGACCTGGTCGCGGGGCTGGTGTGTCAATATTCCTCGATTGGGCGGGCAGGATGGGGCGCTAATCCTCAGCTCTCCAGCGACATGGAGCAGGCCTTGCTCGATGTACGATGCGTCTTCTGACGATATGCCCCGGAAATAAGATGCAGTTGGGGGCGAAGGGGCGGGGAGCTCAGTGAACACCGGCCGTCTGCCCAGAGGTCACTCTCCGCCGCAGGCCAGGAAAAGCAATCTTTGGTTTGGTGCGACTCGGACCCGACATGACCGCTCAAGTCTTTTGCTCCCTTGCCGTTCTTTGGATGACGATCTTACGTCGTTCGTACTAACCGTCCATGGCTCCCCAGGCGGATGTGGGTGTATACGACGACGAGGATCTCCTGCTAAGTGACGATCTGCCAGCTGAGCTGGATGCGGATGAGCAGGACGGGGAGATGCGGCTAGGAATGACGGGACCAGGGACAGCGGGGAGTGGCATTCAAGCTGGAGGCGCCATTTCAATGTCGGTAGGAGCAGCAGCAACGGCTGCAGCGGCAAAACGTGGCAGGTCAGTAAGGGTAAACGAAACAGGATGAGGCCCCAATGACTAGGGCAATCGGCGGCCCGCAACCTACCGGTCGTCAATTTAATTGTGGGACCCCAGGATGACTGGGTGGCGGACGGCGCACAACTCCATATGTGTAAGCAATGGAGCCTCTTAAAGGACCTGCTGGGCCGAAGTTATTGTTCGTCTCTCAGCCCGAGAAAGCATCTAGACTTCCAAAGTAACCAACAACGTGGCGCAAATGCTTCCCTTTATCACCCGTGTCTGCGCCTGCTCTCCCTTCCACCCCGTTTCCTACAGGGACAGCGGCTTGGAGGGTGATGTACAACAGCTGCCGGCTGTGCAGCGGCAGCGCATTTCTTGAGGGACGGCGGCAACAGAGAGCGGCAGCTGCTGCTGCTGACTTGCAGCGTAAGCCTAGGTCCCTCCTTCCCCGTCAGACGGCTGTCTCCTTGAAATACGCCAAAGAGCCGCTTTGTCTACGCCTCCATGTATTTCCAGTGCGACACTCGGGCCTCGTAACCCGCTAGCGCGCTGCGTGGAACAGCTGGGTGGGCTAACATGCAGAACAACGTAGACTAGATGCGGCCTGAAGGGTCGCGCCACGGAGTGACGGTCGCATAGGCTTTTGAGGGAATGAGGGTGCTGCTGTCTGCCCTGGTATTCTTCTCCATCTTGCAGTTGACGAGCGTTATCATCTCGCCTTTTAAGTGCCTTGGTTGCCATTGGCAACCTGGTGTGATAGTGTCGTATATGCGTCTATCAGTCGAGAGCATGTGCAATATGGATGTTGCAGGACGTCGGGGCGGTTGCACCATGCACAACGGTGTTGTGCCAGCTTGGAAGCCTAGATCGTGGGGAGCTGCCCACAGTTTCGGTTTGGGAGCTGCGGGCGCTGTGGCTGCTGATCCTCAGACGTGCCTTTGCTGTACTGATGTCAGTTTTACTGGCGGTTGGGCAATTCTTATGTACGCTCATGCCCCGCTTGGTGTGTCCGTCTTGGTTCCAATGGTGGAGATTGCTCGGAAAGGGGCACATAAAGGCGTTCGGGTTGCGAAGGGAGAATACCAGAGCGTCTTGAAAGGGTCCTAAAAATATGACGTCGGCACGTGATTTTAACTACCTATACAGTTGCTCGCACGGCAACAGTTGCAGCTGAGACCACTGGTGGTCCGGCGGCCAAATGAATGTAAGGAGGTCGGGGGCCCATAACGTCTTGCAATCATGGGCTTTGTTGCCCCGTGCCCAAGCCAAGGCGATCGCAGTGAAATTAGGATTGAATTATGTGTGCCTACATGAGGATAAACTTAAGCGCCACTTTCATCATGAACGGTGAATGGAGGCATCGCTTCACCTTTAAATAGTCAACGAAGGAGAGAGCGAGTAGATCATGCGAGCGAATGGCATATGTAATTTGATAAAATGCTCAGGATCCTGAATCCATGATCCATTCGTACTTCCACAACCAGAGTCAACCAGTATACATATATAGCCACGAAAGCAACGGTTGGATACGAGAGCTGCCATGGCATGCATGCAAAAAGATGCAAGCTCTCCGTTGCGTAGGATGCGTGACTTCCCCCCGTTCACTCTCCGTTAGACGCGCACCTGGCGAATGGCCACCAGGAGAGGCAAAGTGTCCAGACTGTGGATATGGCCTTGCTCCTTTTACCATCACAATCGTAATTTGTGCAATTCACTCCATTCCATATGCGCTCGTGTTCACTCCCTCGTCGTTTGACGTGCTTTGTTACAAACCTCTCATACCCCATTATGTTATACACAGGCGCTTTCGTGTCTTTGGTGGAGGCCCAATTGGGCACCTGTATAGTAGACCACTTGCTGGGCTGGCTGCATACGCACGTATGTGCATGTAAGTGCACGTGTATGCATGTGTCGTTTTGCGTTCTTTGGCCTTTGTCTACTTGCATCACCTTACTTCTTTCCGATTGAAAAGTAGGATATGCAGCACACATACGTATTTTGCCTCCTGCTGGTCTCTGCAACGCGTGTTGCGGCAAATCCCTTCAAAGGTAAAACGAGACGGGTAGACAAAGGGCAGCATTCAGATGCGAACCAAAGCGTGTCGTGCTCAGCGGCCTTAAGAATTACTCACTTACATTGCGATCTGTCAGCTTTACCGCGTGTCAATCCTATCGTTTCACGGGCAACAGGACGCTATCGCCACGCGCTACCTCGGTCTGTCTGCGACGGCTTTGAATGTGATGGTGGCGGGCCAGCCGGCAGACGTTCCTAGGGCGGCGAGGCGGCAGTGGCCGGCAGCGCGCCCTTCCACCTCTGGTCTCAGGGGCCCTATGGAGTTGGTTTGCGTGGCCAACACCATGACCACGGAAAAAATGCATTGTGACACTGCACACACTGCACCCGGGACCTGCACCGGACGGCAGCTGCAGGCTGCAGGTGGGGAGCATGCGGAATGCTGTGAGGTTGAGGTCAGGCGATAAGGGCGGAAAGATTGAGGCCGTTTGAACTAATTGTCGCATCTTGCGGCGAGGCTGTGCTTTTCCGCATGCTACGCCGACAATTCAAACCGAAGGCGAGTACTAATGGCCACGACGCATGCAAGTTTATGCATCAACAAAGAGGAATACGCGTGTCTTGAAAACTAATTTAGGCCTGCGGTTTGCGTTGTATGTTGTATGCTGCTCTGGTCTGTTCCCGTCAACAGCGCACAACTCCCTTACACTCAGCGCCCTGGTCCGTGCGCACTCCCATAGTCGCCGCATGATGCCCCCAGGTGGCCAATCGTGCTGGGCTGCTCCGTCAGTTGCTACGGGGCCTCAGGATGTAGCTGATTTATTCGTGATGTGGATTGGCGCCCCATGTCCTCAAGCAGGCGGGGGAGATGCAGAGGTGGCCGACCACTATGTCAAGGACGCTGGCAATTCAAAAAGGGATTCAGAGGATGGACCTTGTGACTGCACGTGGACGCCCAGCCTGGCCCAGCTGGCATGAGTTGGGACTCTTAGCGGCTTAGGGCTAAGCGCATATGAAAGGAGAGGTAGGGCAAAGAGCTGCACAGCGCCGGAGACGGATGCGGCGGGAATATTTTTGGAGGCGGATGCGGCAGAAGGTGGACATGGCCGACGATTTGTTGGACGGGGAACGGGCGTTTTACCATCCGTCCTAGGACACAAAAAGCGTGTTTCCGGCAGTGTGCGCCATGTGTTTCTTGCTTTGCAAAAGAGTAAAAAAAAGTCTGAGCAGCACGTGGTGATGGTGATGGTGATGGTGACAATGATTAGGGCACGGCCGGAATGGAATATAGCCTGCGTACGACCCCATTACGTCAAATCCTTACGGGAGATTTCTGTCAGGGAGGAAGCCGAGAAGAATATAAATAAGCTCCGTGAACTTCGGCTGGAGAAGTGTTTCAGCACTAGCATGGCTGGGCTATGCTAACCCACGGCCCATCGGGAAGGGGTAACCTACCCTTGGGTACAATTCACGTGCACTGGAAGGGTTCTTGTGCCCCTCTCCTTGTCCTCATACCTTTGCGTCATGGATGCCTTAGGGTGCTGTGACTTAGGGTGCTGCTGACTTAGGCCTTCATGGCTACGGTCCGAAGCAGGATGTTCTCACGTGGAGGTATTCCTTGTTGGCTCCCTCCTGCGTTGGGTTTACGCGCGCGCGTGTGCGCCGGTTTCCTAGATCCCGGCAACTATGGTGGATGGGGTGAACTGCGCCGGGAGATGTGGGTGCCGTAGGAATGGTGCATACATGGAACTGGCAATCTTGCACTGGAGCCTGGAATTATTTGCCCGGTTATGCATGCTCTCACACCTGTGCTTTTCCTTAATCCTCGTTTGCATTTTGTGGACTCCACACAACCACGGTGTTGACCAGCATGGCTCTTATATTCTCTCCCCGCCCAACCTAATGCATACAGGCGGCTTATTGCACGCGGCATACCAGTTGGACCAGATGCAGATTTCTGCAGCTCGTCATACCGTTGTATTTGAAGGATATTGATACGGATGTTAGGCGAGCTAGGGTGAATTGCGAGGTCCCCCTGATGATACTGACTGCCACACCATCCAGATCCAGCCCTCGTGAGCTGATGAAACCATCACCGCACACTGCCGTATGCTGTCGTGCAAACGTTGGACATGGAAGGGTAGGCGCCGCAATCTATGTAATGCTGAAATGTGTTGATGTTTGTCGACACATTGAATTCTTGAGATGTGCGCGTGCATGCATGGTATTGACGGCCCACAGTGGTCCGTACACGCCCTGGGGCATGTAAGCCTTACCTAGCTTGCACGCTTACGATGCCTAAATGATTCCAAAATACAAATGTGCATATGAAATATTATGCATTAGTCGTGACCATAGTAGCGTAAGCGTTTGCGACATCCGTTGCACGCTTCACGATATACATACCCTCACTCGCGCAGCGCTGCGTACATGTTCCGGGGACTCTAAGCTTTTGGGAAATTTGGCTAGTTGTTAGACCTCATGGACAAAAATACCTGTGATGTCCATCTCAAGGACTTAGTTCACTGTCAGTTGGAAGTCGCCCCTCCTAGGCAACAACGTGCCGTACGTAGTGGAATTGACTTTTTGTACTTTGCTCCCATACATTTGGCAGTGGGACCATGCGCGTCATACATTGTTGCGGCATCATATAACATCCATTTCAGATTGATGCCTTACACCACAATAAGTCGAGGTATTAGCGGTACACTTACAGGTCCGCTGAACACCGCTTCGTATATAATCGGCAGAAGTAGATAAAAGAGAGTTAAGATTGAATTTAACCATGTCACATAAGACACAGGAGCTGAAGAATCTTGGAGCGGACGTGGTGCGTGCGGCCGTGTAAAGATTCAGGAGCCGTGTCGCTTCATTATTTAATTGCGTTTATGCGTTCTCCAGTGTGGAATCTTATCAAGTTTTATTATTATTGGTTCAAATTTTGGTGGACGCTGTTTCTGATCGTCGTCTAATTTGACGTGTGTGCAGTTGGCCAAATTTAAAAGTAAACGCGCAACACACAAAAGTGCTGGATCCTTACCAGTAACTCCTCGATCGGTGGCTGTGGAGTCAGCGTCCGTTGCTCAGGTATGTCAATTTATGCGCAGTTGCGCAACCAACTTTTGACCGCTTGCTTACAAGAGCCATTTGCGCAGGTGAATGGCAGCGCAAATCATGTTCAAGCACATGCAGTTGCAGCCGCCCTCACGGTGTGTAGAACACTTCGTCCTCGCCTGATGTTTGGTTCCCTTCCATTTTTCCAACGCTTCTGCCTACCCCTTGGGTTATGCAGGCTCCCACAACCGCAAATCAGGAGTGGCCGCAGGCCCCCACAGCCGTTGTCGGTCCAGAGCTCGCACAACCAGCTCCTAGTAAACCGCCTTTGGCTAGGCCGCTTGGTGTCCAGGTTACCGAACGAAGTACATTGCCACTTACGTCTGGCAACCATGCTCAATCCCCGCTGGAAACTGATCTATTGCAGCAAGATGCGCTAAACCCTCAAAGAAATGCATTGGCAGCTGTGCCAGTGGCAGATGACGTGCAGCAGGCTCCAGTAGCGGCTCCGCCGGACCCTGAGATCATTGCAGTGGCACCGATACAAATTGCCGTCGGAGCTGGCGAGGTTAAGGACCCAGGGCCGAGTACAGCCGGATTGGCCTCCACTGTGGTAGAGCGCGAGGCGCAGCTTGAGCAGCTGCGGGCGGAGGTGGAGAAGCTGCGTTCCGAGGTTGCAGAGGTGGGCGCCAGCAAGGCTGAGCTAGCTGCACACGTGGTGGCATTATCTTCGGCACGCCAGGCGCTGGAGGCTGAGGTTCAGCTGCTGAAGGCGCAGTTGGAGGAGCGCGCACAGGCACAGGCGTTGGAAGCACGAATTGCAGAATCGGATGTGGCTCAGGCCCAGCAGGCACAGGAAACGTTGGTCGCGGAGGTCGAGGAGCTCCGGGAGTTACAGCGGAAGACAAAGGAGGTACGAACGCTCCGATGAATGTACACGAGATCCAACTTAGCACACCAGGGGACAGTCGTAACACAGGGATGGGTGCAGCGAGAGGCAGAAGGCGTTCGTCATGTTGCATCATGGACATCAAAGACAAGACGAGCCAAACTCTCGTTGACATCCGCGCGATTGCAGTTCTGCATTGCTCAGTATATACCATACTCTAGAGATATTCGTTGGAGCGCCCCCCATTACGCCCACTGAGCTCAGCCTGATTATCACCCCTAGCCATTCGTGCCTATGTGAGGCGCATCGGCATCCAAATATGCGCTCAATACGAGCCAGTACAGTGGCTGTATTAGGCAATGTACCTATGCAGCATTAGGAGCCATTATGGGCACTGTTAGAGATAAAGCGTTCTTGGTTACTGATTTTGGCAGCCTGGTTCGGTATAAGCCATGGTTGATGTCCCTGGGCTAAGGTCACCTCACTCTGTGCCCTGAACCCAGGAGCTGGCGCATTGGGAGGTGTTGCACGGTGAGTTGCGGACGCAGCTGGAGTCCAAGGACAGTGAACTCTCGGCAGCCCTAAAGACGGTGGGAGAGCTACAACAATTGAGGCAGCAGCTCGGGGGCGAGGATGCAAGCAGTGTGTTAGCGCGGGCTCAACAGGTATGGCGGGCGGGAAAGTGCAACATTAAGTGTTGAACATACCGGCGTATGTCTTATTCGTATGGCCAATGCTTTGTTCCATTCTGTTTAACCTTGTTTCGTATCGCGGCTCTCAGGCATCGGTGTTGGAGGCTAAATATGAGAAACTCAAGGAGGAGGGCAAGGTGCGATTCGACAAGCTGAAAGAACAGAGCAATAATCGAAAAGCTGAGCTGGCGGAGGCGAGGCAGCAGGTAAGGGATGGAACAGGGCCGGGATTCCGAAGTTCCCGGAAGTGGCGGCAGCCAAGGAAGCTCTGGTGGGTGTGCAATGAGACCCATTACCATGTTATGTCTACCGTCGCATGAATCACCGACATGTTTTCCAGGGCTGTATTGACGTGATGGCATCTTGCCGGTTTGTCTGTCACCCGTGAAGCTGCTAGCTTTCGCTGAGGAGAAGGCCGCACTGGAGGCTCGGCTGCAGACGGCGACCACGAGCGCCGAGGATGCTGCGGCGCAATTGCAGCGGCAGCTGTTTGACGCAATTGCCGAACGCGACCAGCTCCGGGTTGCTGCAGATCGTGTTCCAGAACTGGAGGCGCGCACTTGTGAGCTGCAAACCGCGCTTGCATCGGTACAGGACGCACTAGCGGCGGTGCACCAGGCAGTGCACGTGGAAACAGAGCGGCGGGCGGCGGCAGAGGCAGCATTGGAGGCGGCTGAGGCGCGTCATAATGCACAAGTTGCAGCTGCTGCGGCGCGCCAGGAGGAGGCGGCTGCGTTGGCGGAGAAGCGGGTGGCACAGCTGGAGGCAGACTTGGAGAGCGCGCGCAGGGCGGCGGTGGAGGTGGAATGTAAGGTGAAACCTGCAGAAGCCGAATGTGCTGCCCTGCGTGAAAATATCGCTGCGCTAGAGGCAAGGGCCGCTGCGCAGGCAGCGGAACTGGCAGCTGAGGTGCAGCGATTGACAGAAATATGTGAGTCACAGCAGCGGGAGCTAGCAGACGGCGCCGTAGGTGCAAGTTCGCTGCAGCAGCAGCTGACAGAGCTGCGCACTGAGCTGGAAGCACGGCTGGACGCCACAACGGCCTCAGCAGCTGCTGCAGCTGAGGCGGCAGCGCAGGAGCGCCACGACGTTGCACTGGCGGCAGTGAAGGTCCGCTTGGCGGACCTGGAGGAGGAGCTTTCCAAGGAACGGGCGCATCTGGCAAAGGGGAAGGCGGCGTTTAAAAAGGCGAAGGAGGAAAATCAGCGGCTGAGGGAAGAGCTGGCCAAGACCAGGGAGGATTTGTCGGCAGCGAATATGGCCTCGGAGGCGGCAAGCAATGCAGCGGTTGTGGCGGCGGAAGAGCAGGTGACATTATCAGCTGCTGCAGTTGAGCAGGCCCGCCAGGCGGCAAGCAAATGGGAAGAGAAAGCAGGTGCACTGGCCTCACAGGTCGCGGAAGCACGGTCCGAGTCCGAGGCGTTAAGACAACGGCTTGAGGTAGGAAATTGACGTTATTTTGTGTGATTGCTGTGCCGGTCAGCACTCCTGCAATCAATTGAGGAAGCTCTTTCTTTCCCGACAGTTGGTGCGTCTTCTTTTTCAGAAGACTTAAAGAGGTTTCGTAGGATTATCATTCAGAATCTCAAGGAAGACACGGCCCTTCAAGGAAAAATTTTGGGCACGCTGCGCAAGGGGAGTAACATCCCGAATTTCCCCTCCGCGCCGTAGCTACAGAGGGGATGGGAGTTGCAGAAATTGTGCGAAGGACGTTGGTCATGCCACCAACATGTATGGATTGTTTCCAGGCTCGCGTGTTTTTAAGCTATCTTATGCTCGTCCAGGGCCAATAGAAGATCTGTCGTGATTCCCGCGACCCCGTGTTCATGCGTTGCCTTCAGGATGCCGAGGCATCTGTGGCTGAGCTCCGCGTACAGGTGGAGGCACTTACCTCCGATAATGAGCAGCTGCAGCAGCAGTATAGTGAGCAATTGGACGCGCAGGACCAGATGGAGGCCAAGCTCATTCAGCAGGCGGCCGAGCTCACCGCCCTGCGGACCCGGTTGCAGGAGGGTGTGGACAAGCTAGCCGCAGTTGAAGCAGAGTCGGCAGCTGCTGCGGCTTCAGCTCAGCGGGCAGCCGAAGCCGCGGCAATGGCACAGTCGGCGGCCGAGGCGCATATTGTTAAGTTGGAGCAACGTGCCGCTGAGGCGGAGGCCCTGGCGGAGTTGCGCGCGAATGAGTTGGCGGATATGCAAGCAGCCGCCGAACAGGCGCGGTCCAAGGTTTCAGAGCTGGAGCGGGCCCTTATGGAGGCGGAAGCGCAGGCAGCTGACCTGAAAGCCGCAGCGACTGCCCAGGAGGGTCAAGTAGCCTGGCTGATGCAGCAATTGCGGGAGGCTCAGGAGGCAACGGAGCTACAAAAGCGATTGCAGGATGAAGTTGTAGTTGAATTGGAGGCCAGACTGGCGGCAACCATACAGAAACTGGCAGAGGCAGAGGCACAGTTCACCGACGCGCGTCAAAGTCACCAGGAAGCTTCGGAACTGCAATCGCGTGTAGGGGAGCTTGAGGCTAAGCTTGCGGAACAGTCAAACCGCATGGCAGCTGCAAAGACGCAGTTCGGCAAGATGAAGGAGGAGAAGGCCAAGCTTAAGGAACGCGTGGCAAGCATGGAGGCAAACATGGAGGCGGTGAACGACGCTAAGGTGGCGCTTGAAGCGCAGCTTGCTCGGGCACAGGTATGGATGTGTGGTCCAATGCGTGCCGCAGGCGGAAGGTATTGTCCGGGCTGGAGGTGGTCAGGGGAAGTTGCTCCAGTCAGTACGCCAAACCCGAAGAGCCAAATAGTCTTCCGATGGCGTTATGGTCACTGATGTTGAGATGGGAGGTCAATGAGGCATGCATATGGTTAGAAACATGGCAAACGTGAACTTTTGCAAGGCATTTCCCTCTTGGACGAGTGCTTACTTGTAATTGCACCGCTGCAGAGCTTGCATAATATTTCGCACCATGACCTAGCACCTTCCCTGGCTCTTGTCCTCCCTGTCCATGCTTGTCTTGTTACATACATATGCTATACCATACTTTCTCTGTTTTGTTCGCAGGCGGAAGCCGCGGACCTGAGTTCATTTTCCAGCCAGGTAGAGCTGCTGCAGGAGCGTTGCGGGGAGTTGATGGTGACCGTGGACTCGCTGCAGGCACAGTGCGAAGAGGCGCAGGCCGCCTTGCAGGTCGCAGAGCAACGAGCCACAGCCGCGGAGGCGCAGCTGGCCGCAGAGACGGAGCAAACAACATCGCTGAAGGCGGAGCTTGAGGCGGCTCTCTCCACGCGTCAGGCCTCCGCGGATGCACTTACACAGGCTGAAGTGGAGCTAGCGGCGGTTTTGGAGCGGCTCGAGTCCAGTCATGAGCAGGTCGCTGCGCTCAAGGAGGCTGTGGATGATCAGCAAGAAGAGATTAGGGAGCTGCAGCAGCGGGCAGACGAGGACCGTGCGGCAGCGGCAGCAGCCACTGCTGACGCCAATACTGCAAAGCTGAAGTTGGAGGCTGCACAGAATGAGGCCGAAGAGCTGCGGCGGGGACTGGAAGCGGCGCGTGCTGAGGTTGAAGCTCGATCAGCTGAAGCCGCGTCCGCAGTTGAGCACTCTGGTAACCTACGGCAGGAGCTTGCGGAGCTGCGGGCGCAAATGTCCGCTGTCCAGGAGGCGATCGAGGAGCGGAACACGATGCTAAAGCAACAGCGGCAGGAAGCGCATCAGGCAGCCGAAGCCGCGGCAATGGCACAGTCGGCGGCCGAGGCGCATATTGTTAAGTTGGAGCAGCGTGCCGCTGAGGCGGAGGCCCTGGCGGAGGTGCGCGCGAATGAGTTGGCGGATATGCAAGCAGCCGCCGAACAGGCGCGGTCCAAGGTTTCAGAGCTGGAGCGGGCCCTTATGGAGGCGGAAGCGCAGGCAGCTGGCTGGGAGAGATGGCAATTAGAAGCGTCTGAGATGTCTGTCGCAGTGGAGGCGGCCCGCCAACAGCTTGCGGAGGCGCAACGTTCTGAACAGGAGGCTGCGAAGGGGGTGACGCAGCTGCGCATGGAGCTAGAGGAAGTGCGTGCGGAGGCGGCATTCAACTTGAAACAACAAGCGGCCAACATGGAAACAGTCATGGAGGCGCGTGAGTTGGAATTGACCACCACACGAGCTCTTCTGGAGGAGGCCAGGGCGAAGGTAGAAGGCATCCAACAGGATCTGGGAAAGGCAGAAGCGTATTCGGCTAAACTGCAGGCGTTGGTGGAAGCGCAGGAAGCCACGATTGAGGCGCTGCAAGGGGAGATCGCCCAAGCCAACACCCAGGTGGTTGAGTTCCGTCAGGAGCTTGAGGAGGTGCGGCGGTCCTCCCAGGCAGCAGCGGCGGATGCGGCTGCCGAGGTGCAGGACCTGCTGCGGCAATTGCATGAGGTGCGGACCGGATCATTACCTACTGCAGCTGCCACTTCTGTGGTGCTTGCGGGCCCAGCCGACACCGAAGGTTCACACGACGAGGCGGAGCGCCTGGAGGCGGCCCTCGCGGATGGGGGTTCCTGGGACGCAAATGAGCTTGATAACCAGAACGTCGCGGACATTAATGATACCATGCCCCGCGGATTCGTGGCGCCTGGCTCAAACGCCAACGGGGAAGGTGATAGTTCACCTAAGGTGGTATTGGACAAGACGCAATTGGCACAGGCCACAGCAACTGTCGAAATACAGTCTTTACGGGATGCGCTACAAGACTCCCAGGCTCGTATTTCTGAGCTTGAAGGACGGGTCTCCTCGCTGCAGGCAGAATTGGAGGAAGCACAGGCAGCTGCCATGGACGCTGCTGATGCGGCAGACCGCTGCGAACTGTTGCAAGAGGCCTGTAAGACGCTGCGGACGCAGCTCGATGAGGCGCAGGAGTTGCTGCAACGCCGGGCCGCCGAAGCGGAGGCTACGTTGGCAACGCAGCTGGCAGCGGCACGCGCTTCGGAGGAGGTCAAGGAGCTGCAAGAACGGCTGGAACAACTCGCGGCAGAACACGCAGCAGCGATCACACAGGCGGATTTGGTGGCAACGTTGCAGGTGGAGGTAGCCGCGCTGCGTGTGAGTTTAGAGGCAGCAGTGGAGCGCGAGGCAGCGGCAGCAACAGCAATGCAAACACTGCGTCATAATGTGGATCAAGAGCGCATGGCGGATCGCGAGGCCATTTCAGTGCTTCAGCGGCGCTGCGAACAGCTGCACGCTGAGCTTGGCGAGTCTCTAGACGCGCGAACACAGCTGGAGGCGGAAGCACAGGCGCTGGGCTCCCAGCTTGATGGGCTTAGCAACAACAATGAGCACTTGCTATCGGAGCTGCGGGAGGCACGAGCGACTCTCAACTCAGAGCAGGCGAAGCTGGCCGCAGCGGTACGTCGGGTCGATGAAATGGAGCAGCAGCTGGCTGCAGCTGCAGAAGAGCATGAAAAGCAGGTGGGGGCGGCGGTGGCGGCGGTCATGGCACGTCGCACTGGCGTCGATGTGGCGACGGAGGCGGCGGTCACGCAAGCTGCAGCCCTGGAACATTTGAGAGCCGAGCTTGAGGTGCGGTAAAGTATACGAGCGAGTTGTCGTTTGCCTGTCAAGATGTTATCTTTTGTTGTCCACACTTGGACCGGAAGCTTGCTATGTCAGCCGCTCATTTTTGCCAAGTAGTTCAACAGCTCATAGCCGTAGGTGCCCCATGGAATTGACGTTAAACTGTTGCCGATGCAACCTCACGGGCTTCGTGTGTACGGCATTATTTTCGGCCAGGAGCTGACCGATGCGCTTGCCGCCTCTCAGACGGAGTTGTCTCGGTTGCGAAACGAGAACGAGGAGATGGAGGGACGCTGCCTGGGTCTAGAGGCGCTGGATCAGCAGCGACAGGAGCAGCTTCAGCAACAAACCCAGCAGTTGCACCGCCTCCAGGCAAGATGCCAAAGGGCAAGGCATGGGAAGGTGTGGGAGCAGGGGTGATGAAGTGCCACCCAACCTTTCATCTACTCGTTTTCCGCACGCACGATATATTGGGAAATGGCCACTAGAGCTTTGGATTTTACTCCACCCGACGGCATCGCACGGTTATGTTACGTATGGGCACGCGTACACTCGGACGCACCCGCACTGTTCTCAGGTTTGTCCCCTTTCCTGGTACCATGCCACAGGAGTACACGCAGAACCTGCAGGCCCAGCTGGCGGACGCTTCCGTTGCATCGCGCTCCCTGGCGGAAGCGCAAGGTGCTGTGGAGCAGCTGCGGCGACAGCTGGAAGAAGCCGCCATGCAGGCGGCTGCCGCATCGCAACGCGCCCAACAGCTTGAGGTGGCATTACAAGAGCAGAGGGCTCGTGCCGGCGGTCTGGAGCAGCAGCTGGTTGTTTCTCATGGACAAATGCAGCAGCTGCAGCAGCAACTGAGCATTATTGCTTCTTCTCGAGCTGCCTCAAGTCAGTCTCCGCCGGAGGCTGACGCTCGCGGGGAGGCCCATGTGCAGCTGCAGCAGCAGAACACCGCGGCGGCGGTGGAGAGGTTAAGAAACCCTGCAACAGCGGCAGCACCTGGCGGGGAAGGTGCCAATTGGGCAGCGGCTGTGGCGGAACTGCGGCAGCAGGTGATGGAGCTGCAGAGTGAGCGGGCTGTGCTTTTGTCCAGGTAGGAGAATGGGCTGCCTCGCTGGAAAGGGTAATATATCAAGGGTCCTATTTTTGGCTGAACCTGCAACGATGTGATTCGGATCATCCATGTTTCTTGCGGAACTCTGGACCGATCAGTCAGGTGGCCTGTAAAATCGCTGGCTGGGGAATTACTGAGCCGCCGACTAATCATCAATGGTTTTTGACGCCTTTCCTTGTTTAATCGCCGTGATGATGCCCATATCTGATCGAAAAGTCTAATACACTTTAGACGACCGAGTGCATGTCATAGGATAAGTATGTAGTCTGGGTTAGAACGTAGAAAATTAGGGGCCAGGCCTTTGCCCGGCGTAGACTTCCAACAAATCGACAGTCCAACGAGGGCATAGGCAGGGTCATCTATTCCAAGCCGCGTCAGGTAATGGTTGGGCCCGGCCAAATTTTGACTATAATGGTGCCTTCATGTTGTACTTCCCTCCCTTAACCCGGGCAGGGCCAACCAGGTGGACAACCTGCAGGCAGAGGTGGATTCGCACCGCCAGGTTCGCGTGCAGCTGGAGATGGCTCTTCGCGCGGAGCAGCGCCGCAACCAGGCGGCGGGCGGCATGGTTCTGCCGCCTGGATTGGGCGGCCCCGATGGTATGGACGCACCAATCCCGGAGCGTACTGCCGGGTCGGCTGCAGATAAGAAGCGAGACGAAATGGCATCGCAGCTGGCCGGGATGTACGACCCGGAAAACGCAGTGTTGCAGGTACGACATGTCGTAATAGCTGCGAAGAGACACGATTGCGGTCTACATATGATGGTGTCGGTTGGAAACTAAGGGATTAATGTGCTCATTAGGGACACGCATGCGTTCGTGGCGTACTCCTCAATGAGGGGATGCTAACGTGGTGTTTTTGTGCATAAGTCGCTGGGGACGCTCAGAGCCCGCCACGCACAAGCATGTTGCTTCCAAGGCTTAGGGTTTTCAGGCAGTCACATCTCTTGTTCTCGGTGACAAGCTTAGGAAAGCTGCTTCGTGAAGCATTTCATTCGGCCTACGTTCAAGCTGTTTATTCAGTTTCTGGGTTCCGGATATAGCAGGCCACGCGTATGTTCACGTATCCTCCTCTAGTGTCCGACACCGAGTGGACTTGCTCGTTGCCCTCGTGTAATTCCTGCCCACCTGGCCCACCTGATCCACCTGCAGGGAGCGTCCACCACCTTCCAACCCATTTCTGGGCTTCTGCGTGGCAACTGCCCGCCCGTTGCCTCCAGCGCGCTTGGGGCTGCGGCGCGGCTACATGATAAAGTGACAGTGGCACTGTACTGCCGGCCCACCGCACGTCTGTTGTTCAGTGCCTACATCCTGTTGCTGCATGTACTGGTGCTAATTTAATTCATGAAGTATTCGGTCGGGATAACACGTTTAACACGAGTTGCATCAGAGCTTGAGCTGACGGCACCATCGGTGTGTCTTGCTGCGTGCTTAGGCAATATGGCCGCTTCTTTTAGGGGCAATGCTGTGGCCACCGCTGGCTCAATGGGAATGTCATAGAAATTGGTTGCCCAACTAAGATTAAGGTGCATGAATATTGGGCAATCCATCCACTAGGCTGGGGGCGATTTTAAGTCTTGGGCGGTTGATGATATTATCCTCAAGGTCCGGTCTGATGACCACGGCGTCGCCAGTATTTGGCTTCTGTTTTGGAATGTCGGCGGACCCGGTCGGGACGGTTTCAAATCGCTCTACTAGGTATGTATGCATGCCTCGCCTGCGCAAAGCTTTGGTAGCTTAAGCACTACTCGCTGCCCTTTCTAACCTGTTAGGGCCTCCTGGCTACACATTGGGACCACATTTCGGATTGGTGCGGCGTGTTTAAGCATTGCTGCTTTCTCCGCTGTGTGCTCATGTCCCTGATTGACACAGTGTGCTGGCGCGAAGGCTGTGCCTTATTAGGAACCTAGCGAACAGGGATGTACGACACTGTTGGGCCATTCTTCTTGCAAATGGAAGTTAGTGGCTTCACGTTCGGGGCACCTCATGGCTGGTGAGCTCCTGAGCCATCTGTGGGGATGCTCCATGCTTTTGGCAGAGTTGCGGAAGTGCTGAGCAGGAGCGAGTTATGACGACGCTCGGCATTGGCTACAGTTTGCTAGATAGTTTGCAACGGTTCAGTGTCTGGGCTAGTACCCACTGCCTACTTAACGGTCGATTGCTAGCGCGTGAATGATGCCGTGGCCGCATGCGGTGCCAATTGCACTGGACGTAGCTTTACGACGAATTGTGGTTACTCCGCTGTAACAAGGACGGCCGTCCATGTATAATACTTGGTCGGGCGCCAGCGATGTGCGTGTGCAGGGGATGATGACGATGATGATGATGATACACTGCAGTCACCTTGTTCCTCAGCTCTGATCATGTCAAAAAAGTCGTACAGGATGACGGCGCGAATTAACCGTCAGGCATAGCGCAAGGCAACCCGGGACCAGCGCTCTTCCAATCCTGGACAATGGAGCTGCCCATCGGGGGGGCCTGTGCGGACGAAGAATGCTGCATAAGAAAGCAAGCTATCCCAGCTATTTATGCAGTAGGTATAACGTGTAAGCCCATCTCGTATATCTCACATAAACCCTGCAGTCTATAATGCCTGGGCCCATTAACGCATGAACACAAAAACGTAGATCCCTCCAGATGGATGGGACGAGTGGACAAAGTTGTAGTAATTACCCGTATACGAATACTAATGGAGCCTAGGAGTCACCCAGGAATGCGTCCATTTCAGCCCAATCCCTGAAAGATCCCTGAAAGAAAGGCCCTCAGACCGGTCAATAGTGAAAAGCCAGGAAACCTGATAGGTACAATCATATCAAGACCTTAATACTCTCGCCCGGCACTACACTGAGCTTCTTTCGGAGGCACCTTTGACCACAACAATCCCTGCCAAGTTCCAAGCGTGGATGCGCTTCCTTTCATGTTGCCCGGTAAGGGCGCAGCGTAAGGGCCTACAAGAAAATCGCAAAGAGTAGGAAGTCCCCGCCAGCGTAAAACACCACGGAGTTTCTTTATTTACATCCCGTCGTTATGATGTCCGAAGTGGCACAGGGCGCCTCTGCATCATTGTTAGTGACGAAAGAGGCATCACATCGGCGAGCAAAGCCGCCACTTCCCATCATACCTGAGCCGCATCGCCCACGAGCATTGTGTGGTATGGCAGCGGCGGTACAGCAGCAGCAGCAGCAGCAGTTGCTGGTGATAGGTGTTGTGAAGTTAATGTTGTAAGATAAATAATTTAAGAATCATCACAATGTGCATGGCTGTGTACAGAACATTACACAATCTATCAGGTTCAGGGGGTGCTTCAGACTTCGCCCCTGGGGTGCACGAAGTGCTTGAGGATCGCTCTTAATCCGCCGGCGCCCTTCCTTTCTTCGTGAAAAAGCTATAAGTGCTGGTGTCGCCCCGCCAACTGTGCCGATTGGGCAAGAAGGGCGCCGAAGGCGTATCTGGAACCCATGGACCAGCATCCAGACGGCCTCTATGTGCTGGATACCCGGGCAGCATTTATCTACCCCCGAACGGCGTCCGGATAGCCGGAATGACCCATGAGACGCATTCGACATTCCTATAAGCTGCAACTGGAAATTTGTCAACCACCTGTCGAGTATGCATAGGACTTCTCCTTTGCATCTAAATATCCCGGATGCTCATCCAGATAATCAGGGCATATCCTTATGGATTATCTAGATAACCGCCTAGGAAAGTTGTGGACAGCCATGAAGAATGCAAACTTGCTGAGATCCGTGTATCATTCATCGTAAATTTCAGCAACTGGAGCTGATCATGCAATCATATCCAGGTATGACATAGGAAATCATATTTCGATAAATGTGCTTTCGTAGCTTTTGCTCGTCCCGCACAGAATGGCCACACGATTGGGTCATAAAATATGAATAGTGAATATATGATTGATAACAATTTTCAGCACTTGCATGGTACCTTTTTAAATTATTATGCCAGCGGTAACACCAGTGACAGTCTAAGTGTGCGATGTTGCGCCGTTTGGCTAACAATTGGAGCTATCGCACAGCCAGCCTGCGGCAAAGCAATTTAAGCTTAAGGTCTAGATGTAGCTACAGTACTGAGGCGTGCACATCCTCATCACCAGGTGCTTATGCATTAAGTGGCTCATACCATGGGGAAAGCAATTATTACATGCCTGGGGTGACCGCGGTGCTAGTTCGTCCCTCGTCGCCAGACAGTCCGGGAATCAATTTACCGGCAGTCAGGAATTAAAGTCATGGCGTTTACGATGGTGCCCTGAACGTGGCATTCCCTAATAGCACACAGTCGAGCCAGGCAGGCCGACACATTCCGTACCGGAAAGTCGGACACCAATTAACTATCTGCCTTCATATTGGGTATCGAAATGCTTGTGTATCCAGCATTCCTTGTGTCCAGCATTCCTTGCTGGAGCCTAAGTCTTGGATCTAATTTGAGGCGCCATAAGGTCTAGTGTCGGCGACCCTCCCCTCTGTCGTGTTATCAGTATACGTGGTATTCGGCGCTTATGGAGGCATCGGCTCCGAGCTGTGTGCCCGACTGGCTCAACAGCCTGGCGCCGTGGTAGTGCTGGCGGGACGTGACTCGGCCAAGCTCGAAGCATTGCGGGGTCGCATCGGCTGTGAGGGGCCAAACCTGGTGGCGGACGTGAAGGACTCCAAGCAGGTCGGCGCTCAGGGATCCGTGACTTCAGGCTTGGACCATGAAAGCCTCTGTTTTTAGTGGCCTACTGGTTTGGTCTGAGATGAAAACTCGAATGGGCTTTCAGGCCGTCCTCCCGTGATATCTGTTCCCCTCGTCGTGTACACAATCTCCCTTGGTCCTATCACTGGGCGCCTTACCCGCTGCCCGTAAGGGCTGAACGTTCCGGTTATGGACCCCCCTTGCAACGCAGGTAGAGGAGGTAATCGGCTATACCGCCAATAAGTACGGCAAGATTGACGGTGTAGCGAATTGCGTGGGGTCTATCATACTCAAGTCCGCACACGCAACCACTGATGCGGAGTTCGATCAGACCGTTCAGCTCAATCTGAATTCTTGTTTCTATATCCTCAGGTACAACCCCTCTCTCGTGTGTGTATCCGATGGCGAAAGTGTCTGCCGGCTGTGGCTTTGTGCATATCGGCGATAACGGTGTTGTAGCATCCGCCGACGGTGTTGTAGCATCGCGCTGAAGATGCTGTCACACAGTCGAAAAATGTTTCTATATGGGTAGGAATGCGTACGCATCTTCCGCGTGCAAGATTTGTGTCTGTTCAGACTACACTGTGGTCGGTACCGGCGAGGCATGCCTTGCCGTGTGTCACATAGGTAGGATGCCGTCACGTCCTCAGCGGTTGCGGCTCTGCAACGGAAGGACTGGAGACGTTTATCGGACGCCAGCACTCGGTACCTGATCGTCAGCCCTGATCTGCAACTTCGCTGCTTGTGCCCAGGGCGGCTGTCAAGAAGATGATGGGCACTGGGGGCGGCTCCATTGTGTTCTGCTCTTCAGCGGTTGCCCGTCATGGCATTCCCAACCACGAAGCCATCGCGGCCGCAAAGGCTGGCGTTGTGGGTAAGTGCGGCTAAGATGTATTTTACTTTGCTTATGCGCAGGGGTTAGTGTCCTTCACGCCAGTGAGCCCCTCCGCCTGAAAATTGAAGGGCCCGCTCGCGTGGAGGACGCAAGCCCCTGCCGGTAGGCGTGCACACATCACGCCGCCGAAGTTGATGACCAGCTGCATCTTCTATGCTGCATGTACACAAGCGCACACACATATACACACTCAGATACATCCACCTCTCCCCATACTAGGTTAAGTTAAAAGGCGGAGGGTTTCTGTGACTGAGCCGGCAATTTTCTACCCACCCTCCATTCGATGCGGACGTCTGCCTTCTCCCGATTTCCATACCCGTCCCCGGTGGACAGGTCTGATGTTGAGCGCCGCCGCCACGTACGCTCCTAAGAACATTCGAATCAACTGCGTGGCCCCCGGCCTCACTCGGACACCCCTGGCCGCCCGCATCACTGCCAATGCCTCGGCACTTAAGTCCTCCGAGGCCATGCACCCATTGAAGCGGGTGGGAGAGGCGGATGAAGTGGCGGCCGCCCTTGAGTTCCTGCTTAATCCCAGAAATACGTTCATTACAGGCCAGGTGCTTGGCGTAGACGGCGGCCTTGGCTCGCTTAAGTCTCAATGATAACGATGCGGAATGTTGGCTGAGCTGTGCGGATAAATGTTTTGAAGAGATACCGGCCTGGATGTAACATCATAAACGGGTATTCGGACCCCATCATAATTCACAAAGATGGAGAACAGCTGGAGCAACGCCATGTGATGCTGTCACGCCCTCCGCTGCTGCTGATGGCGCTGATCGTCATACGCCGCTGCCCAGCCCCAGTGCACTGGCGCCAACCAGCACACTACAATGCCCGCGAGGCTGAGCACCGAGCTTACCACTAGGTGCATGAGCCACAGCCATCTCCCATGCCACTTTTGCCATAATCGCACCCTGAGCGCCGCGCCCCCTTTAAGACATGCGCTATGCGGACTGGAATGCATGAAAAGTACTGGGATCCAAGGGCCTGCCTTATGCGCAGACTGGTTCGTGGCCCCCAACAGAACCTTTGAGAGACACAGCGAACAAGACCGTACGATAATGCTTGTCGTCAGCTTATCCTCATGTACGACAATGTGCGTTTCGTACGCATATACAGCGACAATATGGCCCATGAGTAACGTAACCAGATCTGCACAACAGAGCTCGCTGAGGGTCACCAGCTCGGTACCGGTATCACAAGCAGATCGTTGCATTTTAATACGCTGGTGCGGCACCTGCACTCTCCAAGTTTTCATGCTTTTTAAGGCGTCTGACGAATTGTGTGGTCAGAACTCGCACGAAATTCTGCGCAGTGGTCTAGTGATCGAGGGAGATCTCTGTGTGCCGGATCACGTTCTGAATACTCGCATCCTGGAGATTTCCCGTCACGAACACCCAGGGCATATCCAAGCCTTTATCCTTCGAGCACTCTTCGCAAAATATCATGTCGCTCCCCGCGCGAAAATGTTATTCGCGTCCCTTCCACCATCGCCCTCGAGACAAAATCTGACATGCAGCATTTCCAAGACCGGTGTCTTGGGACGACCTATCGCTCCTTCTCCCGGAAATCCACTGCCGCCAGTGCTGCTGCCATTCCAGCGCGTCACTCAGCCGTCCGGCCCGTGCTGCGCCTCGTCCCGTCCGTATACCCCAACGGCACCACACTGTTGTAGTGCTCTCCAAGTCCGAACGCATGGCGCAGGTAGCACAACTGCAGGACTCCTTCGCCTGCGTGCTCATCACCCAGAGTCACAGGGGGCATGCCCGCGGCGAACACCTTGACCTGCTTTTTCAGCGCCTGACGTGCGGGCAGCGCGGTTGGCAACCAGCAGCAATGCCCCACCGTAAATGCGGCGCAAAGGAGAGGGAACATATCGTGAGTGTAAAGAAGGTAAACGACGAGCATCAGACCTGTAGCGGCAGGTTTTATCTCGGTGCTATCCGCCGGCGCAGATGCTATTTCTCTCCAATCCAGCCACCCACCTGCGCCAATGCCCCCAGTTCCAGCTGCCCACCCCACACCGCCGTGCCCTCCAGCTCCTGGCAGTAGCTCTCCAGCTGCTCCCCCGGGCTCCCCGCAGAATCCTCGTCGTAGATGAAGGGCAAGAATTCGTCCGCATGGGAGCGGATATGCGAAGCGGCAAGCCGCCGAAGAGCCAGGTGGTCGGGCACGCTATCCGCCCCGGCTGCAGCTTCGTCGGCGGACCCTGCGGCTGCGGCCTGGGCGAGCTGGTCCTCGATGGAGCGGTAGAGGCAGTGACCATCGGCCTGCCAGGCGGGGGAGGGTGCGTGTGATTATGGAAACAGAGGGACTGAAGGAGAGCTTGCGCCTCTGGTCGCTCTTGTGGTCGTAGAGCAGGATCAACCGATGTGGGAGACCCCGGGCAATGAGATGCAAACACTGCAAGTGGAAGCGCATCCCATCGCTCCGTCAAAATGCATCAACAGCATGCAATATGCATGATGCTCAGATATATGCTCAAGTGTCTATGTATTAAATATCAGTCTATCGACATGACGTGGTAGTCGACTGACTGATATTGGGAGTGGTGTTTGCAGGTGGGCATCAGGGCATCTCAGGACGCGAAGTGATGGCCATCAGCAACAAGACTCAGCTGCGTGGGGCAATGGGAGGGGCGATCCCGCAAGCCGTGGCGGTACCATGGACCGCCGGTGCCATGGACCGACCCTGCATCCACTCCTCCAACCAGCCCGACGTTTCCCCCTCAGCTCTGTCCGTTGCTATCTTGCCCCAAACAGCCATCCACTCACGCACCCGAATCTCACGAATGCCGAGTTTGAGAGGCAGCAGCAGCTCTTGCAGGTGCTCCTCCTCCAGCGCCTTGTCGCTGGGGCCCATGGCGGCCTGCTCCAAAGCAATTCGCTGCTCCCGCTCGGCCTACAAGCAGGGAGCCGCAGGTAACTGCTCCCTGGCAAGAATCCACCCAACACTACATTACCATACAGCAGCCACTTCTCCACCGGAAACCCCCTAAACTCGCGACTCACGTCCTGCTGCGCCAGCTTCTCTCGACGCTTCTGCGCCTTTGTCGCCTTCTGCGTGGACGTCAACAGCAGGGATAATTGACGCTTGACGGTCTAGGAAAGGACCCACGATCAGCAGCGCGGCACATTCCATAATCATGTCGTTTAGCCGTGAAATCCTACCCTGGAGCCTGCGCTCTCCGCTCCGCACCCCTTTTTTCCCGTCTTCTCCCTCAACGCCATACATCACGACGTACGACTCACTTCCGCATCTCTAGCAGCCAACAACCAGCGGCCTATATGTGGCTGCCAGCGTGTAGCTCTGTCCCTTCCGCCGCACCTTCGGCTCCTCGCCATGGGCCGCACCCAGTTCCAACCCCGCCAGCTGCTCAGCCGCCCCATGCCCCGCTGCCGCCGTGTCCTGTTGCTCCTGCTGTTGCTGTTTTTGTCGCTCCTCAACCTCCGTGAACTCCCGGGCGTGTCGCGCCTCTATCTCCGCCGTTAGCTTAGCGGCTTCATCCTGCCACATTCATGTGATCTCGCATGAAATGCGCTGAAGGATACACAGCCCAAGGGTCAGGGTACGTTGGATGTATATTCTTACGCAACGCCATACGCGAGATGCCTTTGCGACGGCGCTCTGGGAGATGGAATTAGATTCCATGCATGCACTGGGCGACGGATATAGGCCACTATAGGGTGTCCATGCTTCGTCAGCGTAAGGCTTCCCATCCTATGTCACGCCATCCAACGAAGTAGCGTGGTTTGTGCTTGTCAGTAGTGGTTCCTCACTGCAAAACCGAAGTTGGGAACGTACCTTCTTTTTGCTGCCCAGCTTCTGAATTGCTTTCTTGTGTGCAGTCATTTCCTGCATGGCCCCAGGCGGGGTTGGGGCGGGCTCTGTGTGCGATGTCTATCCTGACCATTTTAGTTCTGCTTCGGCAACCATGAAGAAACGATGGCAAGGTGGCCAGGGCGCTAAGAAGCGAGGCGAGGAAGGCAGTGTCAAGAGTCGAGACCCGCAAGCACGGTTTTGTATGCGTACCCGCTTGTGCCGCTGAATCATCTGACCCCGTGTCTCGGGTCCCTTGTTATCGTTCCCGCTATCATTGCTATCGTCATCGCCCCCTTCCGCTTTGTCCGTAGGTTTGCCCGTGGCGGGTTGCTCTCCATTTTTTATGCTGGGATGCTCTGGCGCGGCGGCAGTCTTGGCTTCGGACGTGCTGGGCTGCTCAAGGGTTGCCTCTGCCGCTTCATCGTCAGAACCATGATGTTTATGTGGCCCCTTAAGGAAGCCCTTCATCCCCTTACGTCCCATGGTGTCCCGACAGGTTCCGTAAGAACAAGTAGATCAGCATGCAATGAATATATCAGTAATTCGCAAACAAAAATATGATCTATGTACCAGCGAGCGAGAAAAGCTTTCAGTACGTATAATTGCTTCAATCCCGCTGCTCGTACCACATTGAAGTTTCCCAGTAAGGAATAGGACAAACAGATCCAATTCCTACCGACAATTGTGCAGGTATCGATCAGGATATAATATTTGTTACCGATCTTAATTCACAAAAATCGCGTGATTCAGTCCTTTACTTGTAGTCTAAACGTTATGAAGGACCCCTACCCCTACAACGTGAAATATTTTTTTGCGGCTGCATAAAGATAACCCGCTTAAAATGGTATTTGCAAATGAGGCTGCAGTGATTATAAAGGGTCGTGATGGACGGACCGTTCTACTCCAAAGGTGCGTTGCAAGCAGATTCGCATATAATGTGCAGCCACCTTGATCTTGATTATACCTTCTGGCACAGTCGGGGCATGGACTTCCAGGTTGCGAGCCTGGCAGCTGGCGAAGCATTGGCAGCACTGCAAGCAGCTGCCCAAGCACCTGAGCCCTGGGACATCCTGTAAGCGCTACGAATTAGAAGCTTCCGGGAAATCCATGGGGTTGGCAGGTGATGGGAGGGTTGTCACTGTCACTGCGTGGCCCGGTCGTCCATACCTTCTCTTTGCCCTCGCCGCCGTTATCACCGTCCCGAGCTGTTGTCCTTTTGCTACCAGAGCCTCCCAACACCCCGAACTCACACGTACCTGCTACCCACGCATTCCAATATTACCGTCAACTTATTGCCCACTCCGTTTGCCGGCTGCTTGCAGGTCCAACACGCAGGCCGTGCCGTTGCTAAGCGGTCGGCTGGAGGTGATGCACCACAAGTGAGCCCACACGGCTTGGCTTGCTGGCTAAACCTAGGCGCGCTTGAGGCGTGGAGCAACGCATGGGTCAACCTGTTTAGATTTGGGAATAGTCCGTATTGGCGACGTCACATGGACGTCCGACGGAGCCTCGTGCAGTAATTGGAGGCACAGCATACAAAACCTGAACATGTACACTACACGGGCTCACGTGCTGGCATTTCACCAATACTTGCTAGGCCTGCGGTCGCAATTACCCCATGCCGTCTATCTGATAGACCGTATCCGTATTGATGCTGCTCCTATCACACGTAGCGGCTAACCATTATCCGCCTGGCCTGGATTGGAATCATTGGAGCATAGGTGACCGTCCGACTTTTTTAACTGACTCCCGTTTCCCGGCCGTCGGTACGTTCTTCCTCCCCAACTATCCACCGTCAGGTTCGCGGTGACATACCGTGTGGTGGGTGGGCTGATCTTCCTGGTGGTCACCGCGCCTGCGACGAATGTGTTCAGCTGCATACACCTGCTTAATGGGGTAGTGCGCGTTGTGGCGGTACAGGCGGACGGCAAGGCGGCTGAGCTCAATCCGGACAGACTGCAGCGGCGGTTTGGCGAGGTGGGTATGGAACTTCAAGGTCGGTGCTCGCAGTAGGTGAAGCAAGCAACCCCCATAAAGATCGGTCAGATGGACCGCAGCGGTTCAACGGGGATGATCTTGACAGAGGCATGATTATCTGGGCGGATATAGAAAGATGTTCAGATGTATTAGATCACGCATGCACAGTCCGTGCCATGATACTGCTGTGTTTCGCTGAATATCGGTGTGTTCCGCATCCTGCCGCAACGCGACTTCTGGCCCTTCCTAAATCCCTCCCGGAAGGATCTCCTTTTTCCACTGTTACTTGCTTTTCCTTTCCTCAGCTTCGTGGTTCATTCCTCCAGCCACTACCCCGTACATGTTCCCTCTCGACACTCTGTCTGTCTTAAAGAATGCGCGGGCCGGCACTTCCATGTTCTCATACCGTACTTCCTATTCGGTTATTATAATAGGGCTATTTGAAACGTTTTCCTGTACGGCTCCTGTTTCCTGTCGATGCCGATGCTGGACTTGGGGTGCGCCATAAGTAGGGAACCTGGGCTTGGCTCGGCCTAGTGGGTGGCGGGACGGCGGCGCCGCACTTGCTCTTTTTTTTGTGACTGACGCTTCGCTCCAGATCGACGGCCTCCACCTGCAGTTTCGCGTCCTGGTATTTCGTCTGGCCCGGTTACTCTATATAATATAATATATGTACTGTACGGCGCAACTTCCGCCCAACCCGCAAGGGTTCGTGCTCTTTGGAGCCGCTCCCACCACGTCAGGATTTCAATCCTTTTAAGTGAGCCCCGGAGGCCTAGAGCCGCTTGTCCAACTGATACGCTCGATGTAACCCTAACTGCCGGATCCCAACAGGCTTACATGGCGGTGGATGCCCTGCTATCCAGCGGCGGAGTGCTCGAGGCAAATGCCGCTTTGGGCCGGGCACTGGCCACTCTGGAGCAGCTGCAGGATAAGGAAAAAGGGAAGGGGGTTCCTGAGGCGCCCCAGACGCCACCTCCACAGCAGCACCCCAGCGGGAAGCCCTTCACGCGCAGGTATTCCATGGTGGCTGTGGGAAGTTGCTAGGGAAGAGAAAACGTCGACCGCGAATTCTATGGAAACGCCGTACGGGAGATATTGGAGGGAGGCACAGAGGTACAAAGCTAGGTTTCGTGGGTACCAGTTCCATAGGCGTAACAGTGTTTAAAAGCACGCGGCCGTATCATCACAACCGTCAATCATCCTCAAACAGTGGCTTAGCTTTGTGCCTATCTGGAGTAGAGCTCAGTCCCGTTGGGGCAAGATGGCCCTTCAAGTTGAGATGCTTTGCTGACTTAGGCTGGGCCCTGGCGCGGGGGTGCAAGTTTACAGGACGCTGCAGGGGATGATCGACCAGCTGGCGCTGTTCTCCTTCAGTGGCGGGCCCGCAATGCAGGGTGTTCAGGCGCGACCGGGTTTCCAGCTTCAGGAAATGGTGCCGCAGTCAGTGTCGAGGCCGAAACAGGTGGTGAGATGGATGGGATGGGAAGTATCGTGTAAGCTTCATGGCGCGGGACACGCAGCTGATCTCGTCAGGCAACCCTGTGACGAGACATGGTGGGCCCATGGCGCGAGCTCATTCTTAGTTGCCTTTGCCCGTATTTCGCTGCTGCCATTCCGCTGTTGTATCGCTCCTTGCCTTGCTCGGTGCTGTAAAACCCTGGAGCTGCCTGACAGAGCATTGCATGTGCATTGGGTCAGATTAGGTAGAGGCAAAGGGCTGCAGTGGCTGAGGGCTCGGCAGGCCTTGGCCAAAAGCATATCTTGGCATGATTTCTTAGGCTTACGAGGCGCGAATTTTAGCTTCCATCTTGTTCGCCAGGCTGAGCGATCATTAGGTCTTGCCGCTCAGTGCGGCGCGACGCCATGCCAAAGGTGCGGCCTGGTTGGGTCGCTCCCGAAATTCTTCCTTCTTGGAATGTTGGCTGGCATTCTTGACAACGCAGTAACACTGCTGTTCCCATTTTTCCCCGTGCTGAACCGTTACCGGGACGATTGCAGGAAGCCAAGGACCCTTTCCCCATCGGTAAGTTTGCGAGGTTCCTTTGGCATATGTTTCACAGGCCATATTGAGCCCAAGGCCTGCGTAACCGGCTCGTCACTAGCCTTATATTCCTCTGTCTTACGTGAGCGCACGAATACGATAACCTTTTACCAACAAACGCGTTTTGTCAGCACAGTATTGCGTTTGCTTCAACACATCATTTGCTTTGCGGTGCATTGATTCCGCCGGCTACGACTTCCCTGTCCCAACGACCCTTTCCCCACAGGCCTGGGCTCTTCCGTCCCGAAAGTGCCTCGTGGGAAGGATCCCAATGACCCCTTCCCTGACTTGGATTGGGCAACACCCGAGCCCAGCAAGGGCCCAGAGGTGGTAACACCAACCCTGGCGACAACGACGACAACAACAACGACTGGAAACGCTGGCGGGGCAGGTACGGCCACAGGATTATGGACGGTCTCAGCAAGGTGCCAGGCATGTAGGACTGTGTCTCAGAGGCTGGATTGTTCAACGAATTATGTGTGCTATAAATGCCGATGCCGTCCACTACGTTGAGGCCGAGTTGCTGCTCGGACACCAAGGAAAAGAGCTCAAACCGACCAACCCTTGATTCTATTCTGTGCATACCCAGTGCCTGATCTGACATCATATCCATCATATAGTCCAGTATCAGGCCAAACGTCGTCATACTGGACTTCACGGCTTAAGACCTGAAGCTGAGTGCCCCCCGTTGCGCGCCCTGTTGGCAACTGCCGGGTGAAAACGTCGATGTGTATAAGCGCAGGTGCACGCGTCGTGCCTGCCCCTGTCCCTGACACCCCACCGCCGGTCCACACACCGTTTGTTCTTTCGGAGCCGGTGTTGCGTCTGGTGGAGATATGGCGCGGGGAGACGTCGGCCGGCCGATTGGTGCGGGCGGGTGTATCAGGACGCGTGGAGTGGGTTTCAGAGGCGGCGAAAGCTAAGGTGCACACCGTGCAGTTTATGTTGCAGGTGGGTGGGTAGGCGGGTGGGTGGGCCGATGAAGGGGTGGGTGGGTGGAACGCGGAGCACGGTACGTTTTCCTTGCGACGTGATTTGTGATGGCATAAGGCCTATATTAACTGATAAGATGTTTCGTATCCTTGTATCCTTTTCAGTTCGTGAACCCGTCGTGTATTTCCCTGCGGGTGCCCTGCAATAACACTCATACGGAAATTCCTCACGGCAGGTCCCGAACGCCGCCCGCGAACACCTAGTGGCCGCACTGGCCTCCTCCCGTCGCCACCCGGACTGCTGCCGGGCAGGCCCGACTGGGGGCTTGCTGCTAGCGGACGGCATCCAGGCGAAGCGATACGAGGGAGCCCCGCTTCTATACTACCATTTACCGCCATTGGCGATTCGGCCGCCCATGCAGGTGCGGATGTGCGGGTGCGTCCTGTGAACTTCATGCGCAGTCCCATGCTGCCATATCTGGGTGCAACGTGGAAAAACACATACAGCCATAATCGCAGTCCTGATCGCAGTCCTGACAGGCGCCGCTGAGGGGATCACCCGATCTATGCCGGAGGGTTTGCCAGCCCCGATTAGAATCAAATCGCCTTCTGTCCTGGGCTCTGTCCTGTGACGTCCCCACAGGCTCAATTAGGCGCTTCAATGCTGCACACTCAGGATGGGCGGCACCTGGTCACACTGGGGCTGCAGTACGCGGTCAATCCAGCGTTGGCAAAACGCGCTGCGGGTAGGCACTAACAGGCTTGCAGCCGAGCTCAACGCTCTGGGATGCTCAAGTTGCCCGGGGGGGTGGGTGGGTGTATGCCAGGAACTGGACTTGAATGACGGCGGTTGCGGAACAAGGTTAAGGTCTGTCTGCCGGCATTGCAGCGGATAGGGCCCTAAGGTTAAAGTTTGAGGGATGTGGCTTCTTGGTTGCTCCCTTAACCTATATCTTTGCATAACAGGCCTGGCGGTGGAGATTGTCATACCTGCGCTACTTGATCAACCGCTGCGGACCAGCCCCTCGGGAGCCGTGTTTGACGCCAAGGCACGGACCCTGCGTTGGCAGCAGCCGGGGCCCGTGTCGTGCCTGGACAACCATGGCACCGCGACGCAGCCGTTTGTGGCTTCGTTTGCGGTTGATGAAGCGGTGGCAAGCGAGACAGCATTATCAGCCGCGCTCGTGCGGTTGAACGCAAAGCTGTTGCTGCTTGGTGCGGGCGGGTCGGGTACTTTGAGTGGAGCATCTCTTGCTCAGGGTGTGGTCGATTTGGAAATGACACCATCGCTTTGCGGGTGGCGCGCAGAGTTAAACGCGACACTTTAACCGAAAACAGCTTGCCATGAGAATCCAGTAATTCCAGTTGCCTGAAACGGCATTTTATCGTGATTGTCTGTATTAGTGCCACTATTCATACGCGATTGAGGACCGAGGTGTGACTGGAGAGGACAAGACGCCGTTGAAAGTGTGTTACTCTGTAAATCTCCCGAACTGTGAAATTCGGTGCAACCGCACACCCGAAAGTCTTGTGAGAATAATTTCAACATATCGCGCTTCCACGACCTCCGTTCGTCCACATGCCAGTCCCGAGGAAACTGTCACCGCAGTCAATATGGGATATGCACGCGGTCCTTCAGGCCTTTCAGGAAGAAGGAATCAAACCGATCCATGCCTTCCGTATGTGGGGGTAGGTGCTGTAGACTGTCGGTTGCGGCGGCCGACTGATGCGCTTCGACTCTGACGGGTTCGGAGCGTCCTTCTGATTGTGTGTTGCAAACATGTAGTGCACTATGGAAAAATCGAAGCTTAAACGCGCAGAGCGAACGGCTGCGCTTTGCCTTATATTCGGGAGGTTGCGCATACTTTGTGTGTTTGGCACGACGAGGGCATAGTTCTACCGGATTATCCACGAGCCCCTTCACGGAACTGGAAGTGTGACAAACCATGCACGTTTTAGTGCCAGCCCTATTAGAATTAGAAACGAGGAGGAAGGCTCTCCGCTTGAAGTCCCCGCCAGCTTCCTTTCTGTGCCATGTATAGGCGCCCCTTGCATTACCCGCATTTCCCCTCTTTCCCAGGCACCTGACCCGTCACCCAGAAAGCACTTGGCGTGATGTCCCGGACATGCCCAAAGCAGCGCTGGCACTTCTAGACAAGTATTTTGCCAAATTTACGACGCGGGTTATTCGGTGCCAGAAAAGCAGTGACTCTACCACGGCTAAACTGCTGGTGGAGCTGCAGGACGGGATGCACGTGGAGGCTGTGATCATGACTTACGAGGCACCAAGTGAGACGGGTCCGGATGCAATCGTAGTACAAGCGAATGTATACGCGAAGGCCGGTAAGGTTCCGTGTCTGTGAAGCTGCGAGGGACTATCCACCCATGGCCGGCATGGCCGCGCTCCAGGTTGCGACATGTAGTTTATCCCCCAATATCTCCAGGTGAGGTATATCCCCAGAGCCCCTTCCATCTTCTCCGTTCTACAGGCCGTGATCCTCAGCTGCTGGCTTCCAATGGCCCCGACGCGGACCCAAACCTCCCGATAGTCCACTTTCAGCATCCGGATGAGGACGGCGAGGATGAGGAGCAGCCGTGCGGCCAGCCGGAAGAAGCACAAACGCATGGCAGGCCGTATCGTTGTAATGGTGAAGAGGCTGGATGCAGGAGCAGTCGTGAGAGGGACACAGAGCTCTGCCGCAATGGTGGTAATGGCTACGGCGCTGAAGAGGCGTCATCGAGCGCGTCGCTTGTATTGTCGCCAGCTGCAGCAACGGCGGCGGCGGCAGCTCGTTTGCGGCGGCGGTCAACATTGTGTGTGTCGTCGCAAGTGGGCTGCCAGATGGGCTGCACGTTTTGTGCAACAGGTATGCGGTGCAGTGCGGTGTGATCTGCAAAGCCGAAGCATTGAGCCACGGGCCGGACCGGAGCAGCGGCTGGACCAGGACAGGGATCAGGCATGATTGCTGCGTACGTCAAGCTTGGGAGATTACGTTACCAGGCTGCTTTAGGAGGGACAGTGGTAAAAAGCGTGATTGTCCATTGACCTGGTATCCTACAACACGCCAGGGTTGCCCTCAGGTCATGGGGAGGATTGGCTTGTTTCAAGTCAGACTGCACAATGGGCAAGAGATTAATTGCTGCGGGGTTCAACTACTGAGCAGCATGCCCGAAGAAGCCCATCATGAACAGCCCTTCGACGTACACGCGTGTGCAGGGTATGCACCTCGCTGTCCTGTGTTGCTACACGTTATATATTACGGCGTATCAAGGCACGGCACGGCTCAGTAGTTGTGCGCACTGCCAGTTTACCATAGGGTGGCGAAAGGGACCGTTCGCAGGAGGCGCATCGCCAAGCGTTGTCCAGTGGCCTTGGCAATAGGTTGGATTTCAGAGATCTACGTCTCAGGCCCATGGCACGCGCACTGCAGGCACGATGGGCCTCAAGGGCAATTTGAATGCGGGCGAGATCGTGGAGCAGCTTATACACGCTCGGGCCGTGACGCGAATACGCAACATTGTTTTTATGGTGAGGCTCTGACTGGGCTCGGCTGCGTAGCCGAGCCAACCTGTCTGGTTGGCGGCGGCGGGTTGGGGGTACGTAATACCCCAGCAGCATGCCCACCCTTGCAACATTTTTACCCTTCACCCGGCAGACTCTGCTCCTTTACGTCACTGCTCGATTACGTCACTGCACTTCAAGGGATCATTCCATTGAATGAAGCCGTTCTGCTTGAACGGCATGACCCATGCAGCTGGCAATTTGCGCGCCTTTGTGTTAATTAAAGCTTAGCATCTCTTATGCTCTTAGCATGGGCGCCCGGCTGGCTTACGACTGCTCCACACCTGATCGGGGCCCCTTCCGGAACCGCCTTTTGGCAAGTCTCATACATGGGCTTGCCGTTCTGCTCTGCACCCCTTCCTAGGGCATGGGCGAGCCACTGAATAACTACGAGGCGGTGCGTTCTGCGGTGGCTATGATAACCGACTCGCGCTTTTTTGGATTGCGAAGGCGGCACGTGACGGTGTCCACTGTGGGCATCATACCCCGCATCAAGCAGCTGGCGCAGGACCTGCCGGTGGGTTATTCATCTGGTTGAAGAAGGCGCGAGAGTGGCCCCCTGAGGACGAGCACGGTACGCGGTAGTGGTTATGAAATAAAATCATGATTCTATCTGCAACGAAGAGGACCAGATGACGCGGGTGACGCAGGCAGCGACCCGGGCTTGGTGGCTCCAGCGGACGCCTTAGCTCGTTAGCTGGCGGTTCGGGCATCAAGGACTTTAAAGCAAGAAGGCTATCTGAAACGTTATCAGTTTGCACTCAAAACTGATGGCGCGAACCGTTGGTGAAATGCATCCGATAGTTGACCGTTGGTCTTTCGTTTGGTAGTGCACGTGTGTGGAAACACTCGTCGTTGCTCACCCGTAGCAGGGTGCTGCGAATGTCCCCCTGCTGCGTCTCATGAATCAATGGCCCTACCATCAGTGCGTTGAATGAAGTCTCCTCCAACCGCAGACGTCGTGCGCACTTATCCGGACTCACATGATGAATTTTGTGTCAGCGTTTGCGACTCAACAACATGATGATAGATGCTTGCATCAACACTTCACCTTATACCTAACATTGTCAACTTTGTACCCCGCGTTTGTTCCTGCGGCGCACCCTCCTCCCTGCCTCTCATCCCGTCCCCTTGTGTCAGGGTGTCAGCCTGGCTCTGTCGCTGCACGCGCCCACCCAGGAGCTCCGCGCTAAAATTGTTCCCTCAGCCCGCGCCTACAAGCTGCCTGCGCTGATGGAGGCGGTGCGGGCCTACCAGGCCAACAGCAGCCAGCGAGTGTTCTACGAGTACGTGATGCTTGCAGGAGTCAACGACGGACTGGAGCAGGCCCATCAGCTGGGACAGCTGCTCAAGGTGGGGCCAACGTGCTGGGACCAGGGGTGGGAGGTTCGCCGAAGAAGAGAATGTTCGCCGAGTAATCGAGATCGGCAGCTGGCTTTACATTGAAAAAAACGACAAGGGGTTCGAATTGATATTTTAGTCTGCAATGCTGGCATTCGGGAACCGATGGTTTCCGAGGAAAGGCTGGCGTCCGCATCCACAGTGGATGGGTGCTACCTGGCTCTGCTCCTTGTGCTCATTCACATTGTCTGCCACGCTGAGCCTTTCCTGCACACCACCCTGTCCGCATGCAACAGTATATCTTCGTGTCTTTGCCTGCGTGCCTCTTCCTGCAGCCTGGCCGCACCCCACAAGCCACCCTCGGCGATGTCTCCGTACATCATACCACACGCTGTTTCAGTCGCACCTGTGCGGCGTGAAGCCTGATCCAAGTTGTTGCATTCCTAATCCGCACGCCTGGCCCTCAGGGTGACGACGTGGTGATCAACCTTATCCCCTGGAACCCCATCTACCAGCCGGAGGGGCCCTTTTTTGAGGCTCCCGTGGAGGGCAATGTGGCGGCCTTCCAGGGGGTACTACGACACACGTACGGACTGCACACCACGATCCGCCAGGAGATGGGACAGGATATCTCGGGTAAGCAGAGAGGACACCGGACAGGTCTGGGGGCTTCAGGGGCTATGGAGTGTGTGCAGGCAGGGCGCCGCGGGGCGGAGGTGGTGAAGATTACATCATGAGGAGGTCAGATAGACCGCGCCGATAAGTAATGTTGCTGATCCGGCTGCTGAAATAGAGCGTCAGAGGTGGAAGGCTTGAAGAGAAGGGGTTTGTGACCCCGGTCAACTTCTATGGCCTAAGGTTTAGGTGTCACGCCTTGCGAAGTGTGGCAGTTAGGGACCATAGTGTCAGGTTTGACAACCTTAGGCATTCTGCGTCTACCTTCCAGGACACTAATTCCCTGCGAGCCCTCAACTCCGCCGGCGCGGCACCACCCGAGCTATTATGTCCGGTCTGCCCTCTGAGGGTTTTACTTTCCAGTGTCACTAATTTCATGGCTCTTCATGCCTGGATTGTGGCTGCGTCGGCATGCCACATCCACGCACAAAGATCGCAGCGGTGCAACGATCGTAGGTGTGTATAATCCAGTCTGCATCGGTCGTAGGTGTGTATAATCCAGTAGTTAATGTGCGGCGGCCTGTACTGCTGTTATTTACCTACCGGTAATTTCCGACCTCTCGATTTCTGCAGGCGCGTGCGGGCAGCTGGTGATTGAGAACGGTCGTGCTGGTGGATGCAGCCGGGAGGCGGGCGGCACCCGGGACATCGAGGATGCGGTTCGAAATGTCGGGCTGTGACCCGTGGCGCTGCAAGGCTGGAAAGAGCCTCGTGGCTGCACGCGCGCCAGGCTTAGCTTCCTAGCTTCGACTTTCGTATGTAGGCGCGTCCAGCAGCAGGCCGGCTGGCCTTCCAGGAGCAGTGCAGCGGGTGCAGTTGGACATGCACAACTGTTGTGGGGCGCGTTGCATCGACATAAGTACAAACGCCGCTGTCTGCAGGCATGTCATGAAAAATAACAATGTGTTCCTTCTTTTCCTCTCCCCTTGTGGAAGGTGAATTTGACGATGTAGCAGAGTGCGTGGGCTGCGGGATGAACACAACTTGGTTGTGTAGGATATATCTCGTTAAGCACTCGGTGAAGCCATCCAGTGTGGTGACCATGCGTTCAGATCAAGATGAGTTTGTGCAATTTCTTTGCCCAGGCTCGCGAGGGGCACCACTATACTGGTCCAAGGACCGTGTCGATGGTGGGGAAGAGGCAATGCCTGGGGGAATCACATGATCGGTGACTTTATTTACTTACTATACTTTGGTACGGGAAGGGATGACCACCACGGACGCTGCAACAGTTCCGCGGTGGAGTGCACAGCGACGCGGATGAGGCGAGGCGTGCCCAGAAGAGCGCGGTCACATGGGTTGGAAATGCCACAAGTCTGGCACGTGATAGCCCCGTGCATGTGTCCCTCGCTGACAGCTGCATTCCAGCCGCACTACATACGCTGGCAGCGCATTATAGAGCCGCCAGAGTAGCTAAGGATCACAACATCCCACATGAAATAATGCACGCCTGGTGGGATTATGGCGCGCCACAGGGCTTACACTCGGGGGCCCTGATCGCCAACACACCTACCTTCACCCATCGCTTGGCGCAATCTACATGCAGCAAGCAGCTGTCCTAGAATAAGTGTCGCCGAATCCAGTAGGCACCCTGCCCAGTGATAACCGTCCCCCAGAGACAGTGTGACGCCACTCGGAAGCCCTCTGTGTCTCAGGCGGCATGTGCGGAGACCATGGGGATCCCCGCACTGCCATTCAATGTAAGCCTCCAGAGTGTCTCTTGATGAGTTTCCCACAGCGCAGTTGTTGCAGGCGCCGGGGGTATCCCGCAAGCAGGTCGAAGCAAATGGGGGCACGAGAGCAGCCTCACAAAGTGTTCGCAATGAATTCCACATGGTGGACAGTCAGGCCCTGCCAAGAGGGCCCAAGCTGTAGCCATGCGGCGATTCTACGGTCAGGCTGAAATGGCGCACGGGGGAACCGTCCATAAGCTGCCGCATCGGCCCTTGCAACGGCGTGCGACACTCATCCTGTTCCGTAGGCAAGGCGGCCGGCCTAGCAAAGACAGCACGGATCTTTGGTACTCAATAATCAGTGGGCAATAGGCGAAGCAGGGAGCCAAGTTCTCAGACTCCCGGACACCCGCTGCCCCCAGGACAGCTTTCAGCCCCTGAAGCCGAGCATTCTCCGGAGGACAAGGTGCCGGAGCTCCCAATGTGCAGGACCGAATGGTGAGGGTGAGAGTGTCTCCCCTCCTTGCCGAACGGCAGCGAGGGTGGAATGCATTCCTGAGAGGGTGGCCCAGCATCTGAGTGCTATCCAGATAATGGAGATGCTTTGCAGTGCAACAAGCCCGGAAAGTGCAATCCCAGGCACCGACCGTTTCCTGACACGTGTGCAGGGTTACCCCACGGTGGTGCCGAGTAACATCATGGACTAGGACGGGTCGGGCCGGGGTTGGGTGGGGTTCCAGCCTTCGGGACTGAACACGATATGGACGTGCCGAAGGAGTTTCATCACACATTGCACCGCAGCCGTAGACGCCCACCAGTTGAACCTCGCAGATGGGGGTCGTATTAGCTCCATAAGGACAAGCTTGCAGGGCACAGGTTCTCTCCAAAAGAAGGCAGTGTGAATTGTCCCGCTGGAACTGTTTGGCGAGCTGGTCCAAAATATGGAACTGCATACTCGGATATTCATGGGGTCTGCAGCTCGGTGCATATGCCCATTGCCAAATAAGCCTGCACTATGCTTCTTACATCATCCAGCAGGCGGGTGCTGTGGGTTTCTGTGGGTTTTGGATCCTTATGCATACATACTGGACCTCATGAATGAAAGCTCCCACTCTCCCTTCCTTGCTATCTCCCTCCCTGCCTAAGTGCCTATAAGAACCTGAACAATGGAGTGTCATCCACCTTGCTCCCGCTGGGAGTTGATACTTAAATAGTAGGGGACCCAAAGACCAGGCCGTGAGGGATCAAATTCAACGTAAGCCAGATGCCTGTCGGACTAGGTGCGGGGCGGAATGCTCCCTGCGGAGGGGGAATGTTGGTAGCATTATGAAAATGACTGAGATTCCTGATCTGCCCTTTGCTTAAGAGCATGATACGGCGTGCGGCGTTCCCAGAAGGACTGTCAGTTGGAGGCCGTAAGCGTCCACTTCACTGTATGAGGTGCTTAGCGTGGTCATGGACTGCACCAGCGGCAAATCCAACTGCTTGGCTGCCTTGCATGTCCTGATGTGCTGATGTCCGCACAGTGATCTTACAAAAAAGCACGAGTTGTCCTGCAGTTGTGCCAACGAGATGGATGGCCCCGGACTTCCGAGGCAGATAATAAAACATCAGCCCCTGCTCCTTGAAGTATGACGCGACTGTGTCTCGCTACCCCAAATTTCTTGATTCCCCCCAATATTGGAATCATCGTCCCCCGTGGTGTGTGAGAATGGCACAGCAGGCACCCGTCTCATCGGTTCTGGTCAAGGGTAGAACGGAGCTGACGTTGGCGTTGCGACATTTGGCAAGGTGCACTGTCTTTCATCCTCCTCCACAGGCGGCATGGAAGCTGCGGCCGCAGCGTGTTGTTGCCGCGCTTGTTGCTGCGGCCGCTGCTGCTACTCACGACGCTAGTTTCCCTGTTTCCGGTCAAACTGGAGCTCCAGTGTCCTTGACAGGGCTATGTATGCGGTATCTTATCCTGGTACTGGATACAACACTGAAGCGAGCACAGTACTCACATGTGACGGAATCCAGTTCCCAGCGGCTCCAGAGCGTAGCTTACCCTTCTATTCCCTGTGCTTGGGCTTGCATGTGATGCGAAGGCACTTAATATGGTCAGTGGACAGGTTTCATGTCATGACGGGAAAATGGTGGGGCACAGGGACTGTATGGAGATGGCCCATCACGGGAGAAGGGCGATATGCGCGTGGTAAGCAGCTGCGGACGTACATATAAGGGAAGCGTGTCCAGCTCACCATGTACGGCAATCCCAGTAGTTAGGTACGATGCAGGCTTTTAGAGTCCTGCCAACTTCATATTTCAGATAATTTTAAGAGTATACGAACGTCGCTAATATTTAAAATGTCGCATTACAGTAGCTATGGTGGTGGGCGAAGTGATGACCGTTGGGGAAGCTCTTCCCATGGAGGTCGCTCTGGCGGCTATAACAGTGGCGGCTATGGCGGTGGTGGCAGCCATGGCTTCAATTCTAGGGGAGGACGTGACGACCTTGACAGTATGTCGCTTCCTAAGCCCGATTTCTCAAATCTGTAAGCGGGGTTGTGTTCCGTTTCTCCTCCGGGCTATCGTTGTTTTCTTACAAGGAACCGAAATGAAAACAAAACAGTCGGTTAGAAAATTGGCCATGATTGGGGTTTTGTTGACCTTTAGAACACGGGCCATGTGTTCCTCCTCTTCGCGAATTCATCTATCTCGTGCAGGCCAAAATTTGAGAAATGCTTTTATTTGGAGCATCCTGCTGTGAGTGCAAGGACCTCTGAACAGATTGAAGCCTTTCGGCGCAGTAAGCAGATCCACGTCTATGGTGATGGCGTGCCGAAGCCCGTCACGTCCTTTGAAGAGGCGTCGTTTCCGGAGTACGTGCTTGCCGAGGTCATCCACGCCGGCTTTAAGGAGCCAACGCCTATCCAGTGCCAGGGGTGGCCAATGGCCTTGCTCGGCCGTGACCTAATCGGCCTGGCGGAGACGGGCAGTGGTAAAACTCTCGCCTACCTTCTGCCGGCGGTGGTACACATCAATGCGCAGCCCTACCTGCGTGAGTTGCGCCTGGCTGCGCAGGGTATTTGCGCATAGAACTCACGGCCGCCGATAAGCAGAACGGCGCAGCTGGTGTTGCTTACGCCTGGTGCGAGCCCATATGGCATGCCTGCTCCAGCTGGTGCCGCTTACGCCCCGTGCGAGGCCTGTATGGCATGCCTGCTGGAACAGGGATGCCATACGAGCCAAAAAATGTGTTTGCTAGCTAGCTTGGCGCATTTCGTGCATTGGCTGTTCCATACAAACCATGTCGAGCTTCTTCCTGAGCATCCCCCCTCTCATCCGTTTGTCTCCCCATCTCAGAGCCTGGCGATGGTCCTATCGTGCTGGTCCTTGCGCCAACACGCGAGTTGGCCGTGCAAATCCAGCAAGAATGCCAGCGCTTTGGCAGTTCTTCCCGCATAAAGAACACGGTGGTGTATGGCGGGGCACCCAAAGGGGCACAGGCGCGCGATTTGCGGGCTGGGGTGGAAATTGTGATTGCCACACCCGGACGGCTGATTGACATGCTAGACTCGCGTGTGACCAACCTGCGTCGTGTGACATATCTGGTGCTGGACGAGGCAGATCGCATGCTGGACATGGGCTTTGAACCGCAGATCCGTAAAATCGTCGACCAGGTGAATGTTGGGGCAGTTGGACCTCGTGGAGTCGGGGGTGTAGCTCCAGCACCGCGCACATTTGGGTATTCTCTGATTTCCTGCCTCGCTGTCGAATTTGCGTTATGTGAACCTGCATTAAAATTGAGTGCGACGATTGAACTCTCACGGGTGTTTCTTGCAGATCCGTCCCGACCGTCAGACGCTACTGTGGTCTGCCACGTGGCCAAAGGAAGTACAAGCCATTGCACGCGACTTCTTAAAGAACCCGTACCAGGTGAGTTCGTTTGAACAAATTCCGCGCTGCTGATGCGTGTGCGTGAAGCGTGTTCTTCGTTGCATATCGGTGCTGGATTGAGTATTCCTTGGAACGACCTTCAATGCCGTAGGTCATTATTGGTTCCCCAGACCTGAAGGCGAATCACAACATTCGTCAGATTGTGGAAATGGTGGAGGGGTTCGCGAAGTACACACGTCTGCGGAAACTGTTAGAGGCGGAGATGGATGGGCGCCGCATCCTGATTTTTGTAGAGACCAAGCGCAGCTGCGACGAGGTGAGTCAATTTAGAGAATGCGTCAAATTTGGATTGGCGTCTCCTACGAGGCTTAAGGTAAGTTCCCAACTAGTGCAGGTGCAACGCGGCCCTAGTGCTGTAGGCGAAAGCATTTTGGCAGCTCTGCCATTTATTAGTGCACTGCTCCCATGTTGCTCTGCAGCTTGTGCGCCAGTTACGCACAGACGGCTACCCGGCTCTGGGTCTCCATGGCGATAAGAGCCAGCAGGAGCGCGACTGGGTGTTGCAGGAGTTTAAAAACGGCTCGCACCCTATCATGCTCGCGACGGACGTGGCGGCGCGTGGACTAGGTAACATTTTGTTGCGGTCAAACTACCAATTTGGCAGCAGGATGAATCCCCGTGCGAATGTGGGAGAGGATGACCTATGCGTGCATATCATTTCGCACGTTAACTTGAGATGTGTGCCCTCACTTGAGATAACTCGCCTGCCGAGGAACAGGGTCCTTGTGCACTCGCACGGATGTGGAGGTAGGACTCCCGCCTTCGCGCATTTGTGCTGCTTCCCCCCCTGGATACGTGTTAGCGGGTTAGGCTTAATCTATTCACTCTTCAGCAACGTGCAGCGGACAAGTTGGTGGGACAGTCGTTGCTTGTACCAATTGGATTAACATCCACAAGGGAGGTGGCATGTGGTCAACAACAGTGTTTTGTGAGCTGCCTCGGCAGCAAATCACCACAGCCGCGCCGCAGCCAGCGAGCCATAGTGCCCGGAGGACTGTGTCCAGAGCAGCCAGACAGTTGCGCTTTGGTTGCCCTCCGCCGCGGTTTCAAGATCGTCGCCGCGGCTGTGCGACCCCACGCTGTCCCCTGCCGGCCCTATTACCCTTTCCCCGAGCAATGGCCCCTCGCGACCAATGCCTCGGGCTTCTGTGGGGGCTGATCACACATCTGTGTGCTCCGTATTACCACGCAACGTGCCGCTCGGCATGAGCGGCCTAGGCGCGTACATTTTCGACTCGCGCTAGGCCGTCTTGCGGGTCGCGGGGGAGGTTTTCGGGCTGGTGGGGGTCGGTGCACAGCAGCGGTTGTGCCATGCAGGCGGCAAGCCGCTGTATATCCCATTTGTGCGGATGGCTGTCGGCCGCGGTGGAATCGTGGACTGTGGGGTGGCTGCCCGTGGCATGCAATATGCCGCGTGGCTGCATCGCTCTTCTGCAGTGAGGCGTTCGGGCGGCCTTCGGTCTCTGGACTCCTGATGCTGCGGGGCTCTGTTCCATGGCCCTGCACAGCGCCGGCCCGTCCCAGATCTTTGAGCCGGCGCGGACTCCGGACACTCTTTGAAGGAAATGCTTCCTGCACTTGGCTCTGGACACAGGCTCACTGGTGCTCTTGGCGACTGGAGCGGCGCGGCTTGGCGGTGGCAGCCGGAGGAGCGGCTGGACGGTGGTTCAGACACCTGTAAAGCTTTCTTCAGTACAAAAGGGCAGCTTCCATTACAGTAATCGTGATCTTCTGTTTAGATCATTCTGCATTGATGGCGGTCTTGACTTTGGTCCCATCCCTTGATATCCCGGGTCGCTCGATGCAACCCTGCCGCATCTCTACGGCTCTATGTGGACGACGCTGATGTCCCAATGCCACTCCGGCCTTTCCTCCATCACCTCCAATGTCGTGGGCGACATCTACTGCGTCGCGCCCTTCCCATCGGGTAACGTCGCGTGATCCTATCGTGCAATTGTTAATGTGCACGTTGCTGCTTTATTTGCATTTGCGGCTGTCCTGCATGGTTTGCTTGTATGCTTGTACTTCCGTCTTTGTACTTTTGTCTTTGATCCACAGACGTCAAGGACATTAAGGTTGTGGTCAACTATGACATGCCTAAGACAGCTGAGGACTACGTGCACCGGATCGGCCGAACGGGTCGTGCTGGCGCGCACGGTACAGCCTACTCATTCTTTACCACCGGGGACGCGCGCCTGGCGCGTCAGCTGGTTGAAGTAATGCAGGAAGCGGGCCAGCAGCCGCCGCCGGAGCTGCTGCAGATGGTGCATCTCGGTGGTGGCGGTGGCAGCAGTGGTAAGCCTGACAGGACTTCTTGTATCAACTTCGGGGTCAATGTGAAGGGCTGCTGTTTTGAGGATAACTTGCGGCTCTCGGCCGAAAGGTCTGCGATAATGACTGCTCCCCTGCTTGCGTCCTTTGCCTCCACTTCAATTTCAGGCTTCCGCTCACGCGGCGGTGGCGGCGGCGGTGGGTTCCGCGGTTACGGAGGCGGTGCAAGCATGACTGGTTCGAACGCTATCCCAGTGGCGCCACGTCGTTACTAAGGGCCATTATATTACGGCTCAAAGGGCGGCAGAGAAACCTTCAAAGGAAGGCTAATGCATTCATGCGTGACTTGACTGTTGTGAGCAGCAATGCTGGTAGTGTTTGCAGGGCATGACCACAATGTGACAGAATTGTTTTCAGGCTATTGAAGCTGTTGTACTCCTGATGACTGTTATCTGCTTATGACTGTAGTTCGCGTGGATACTGTTGTAAACGTTTATATGTGCACTGTTGATATAATAATACGTTTAGGTGTCGGTAATGTGTGCGTATTATATTGTATACGCATCGTCCGGCCATGTGTTACAACTTGTACTGGTTGCCAAGAGATATTCCAACACAGTCCCAGAACTCACTACATTGTTGGTCCACACTCTAGCTATGTTTGATGTGCATACGATTTGACGAGGAACGGCACGCGGTTTTACGGCACAGGCCGAAGTTCCAGTGGCATCAAGGGGCGGAGGTCCTGTCCCGCCCCAGGATGTTGTTGCAAGGCAGAACCTATTTGTAAGGACCCTTGGGCTCCTCCACTAGCCCCTTGGCGCGCACAGCAAGGGACTCCACCGTGCGCTGAACACAGTCACGACCTGTTATGATCAGCTTGTTGACAATCTCTGGGTCGGGTTCAAAGCGTGCCGCCTCAAACTCCTTGCGTGCGCTATCGCGAATGACATCACGCCACAACCTCCCCTTGTCGTCCCTCCACACAAAAAGGTTACTGTAACGAAGGATCTCGCGGTAGAGCGATAAAGCCTCTCGCCGTGTAGTAAGCACCTGCCGTGCCTCGTCGGGCTTTCTGCGACTGGCCCTGAGTAAGTTGCGTTCAAAAAGCTCTGTCACTCGCTCTGCACTTGCGCCAAGCTGTTCTTCTGAGATGAAACGATTCAGGGTTGGTAACTGTGTGGATTTTGGAAGCAGTGCAACACCTGTGACGGGAGGTGTGAAGTGCTGAAGGAGACGACTCGCAGTCCGCAAAAGCATGTTGGATATATAACTAATGAGGTTATGGAGGTACCTATTATGCCTTGCAGCTTCAAAAACGTTGGTTCTGGAGCATCGCCTTACGCCCTAGGTCATGATTAAGGTTTTGGCCTAGGAATGAGCGCAACAGCTTAGGATATGCATAATTGGTCAGCTGAGTATGCTTGATTTCTTGGGGAGCTGAAATCGTCAATGCTCCTTTCTCATCTATCGCGCTTCCGAGCCATGCGGCCTCAAGTTATCCTAGGACGGCGATCCTGCTCTATCGGATCCATGCCGCCATGTGTGTCAGTGCAAGCGAATAAACGAACATCGGTCGTAGTTCGTCAACTGTCGTCACTGCGTGCAACGAAAGGGGAACGGCCCGACTCGGAGAAGGAAAAATCATGGAGCGAAATTATAGAGGACGCAGCAGACGTTGCAAAGTGTGTATACACGGAGTAAACAGCCGAAATAATATCGTCGCCTTGTGTTGGGAGCCTCGGCTACGTGCTAAAGGAGGGGATGACGGGGATCTCTATGCACGTTTCCGGCTTAGGAACCGTGACTACAATGCAGCTCCCGTGGGACATACGTATCTGGAAGGGAATGGCTCCACTATTTGCCCAACTTTCTTTTATTTTCTGCAACCGTCTGAGCCTAATTGCGACTCTCGGCGTGTGCCCATCGTCATCCCCTCCTGGCTCATGGCAGGGGGATGTTCCGCCATTCATGACACGGCGGAGAGGCCGTTAGAGGACGCAATCGACGTGTCAGTGCGTGCGTGCTTGATCCACCTGCATTTGTGGTGTCAACAGGGTATCGTCGCATCTTCAACTCGGCCAATCTCACTGCCTCTCTGCTATGGATAGTGCCACATGGTCCCGCAGTTAAGCCCGTTCCCGGTTGGCACATTCCATGCTATTTGCTGCACAGGTCAGTTTTTACTAAAATCAAGGACACGGCCGCAAGCCTAATTCCCAGCACCTCAGAGCAGTCGGCAAAGCCTACGACCACGGAGAAGCCAAAGGCGCCGCTGGGATCATTTTCTGGTAGGATGACTGATCATTGTAGGGCTTGGCTGGGGCCCTTTCGAGGCCCCGTCAGCTGGCTTCCCGGTGCCACATCTTGATATCTCCAACTCCCCGTCGTACGGGCAATACCACGTTTGCTATTAGGCCGTATCTCACTGGAATCGCGATATAACTTCATTCGGCAATCTGTCCTGTCAGTAGCTGATTTCTACCCTAAGTTCCTTACGTTCCTCACGTCCCCATCAGGAGGCGGCGGTCTGCTTCCCAACCTGGTCGGTCGCGCAATGGGTGGACTGGTGGCGAACGCGCTGTCGTCCTTATCTGCTCAGCTCGAGGAGGCGGCCCGGGAGCAGGCCGGGGCGTATGAGGAGGCGGTTGCGCGTCTGCAGGTGTGTCCCAGTGTACAGCCAGAGTCTTTGGAAAATTCCTGCTGGTCCGGATGTCTGTACATGCGCGGGGGGATGCGCCGGCCAGGTTGTCCCTGGGGGATCTGGGCACAAGCCCAGTGTTCGAATGATATTGAAAGGTGTGCGCGGTATGGGTTTGATGTATGGGATTTGCAATCATATGCGCTCCTATCGAAGGCTTTTTCCGGTTCGATAGGACTGGAGGAAAGGCGACGGATAAACCAACTCGGATCTGACGAAGCGGGATGTGGCCGGAGTAGGCAGTGATGCTGCCAAAACATGTAAGCGGTTCGCCTGTCGCTGCAGCCAAGGCACCAAACGTTAGCGGCTGTACGCTAAAGTACTGGGTTCGCATTTCGCCCCATCCCTCACTGCCCATTCGGCGTTTCCGAACCAACGGACTTCGCTGGTCGGGCTGTGCGGCGTAGGGCAGTGCCAAGCTACGAGCTCGGTAAGTGCTCTCAACTCGGACTGGATCGGGGCGAAGTGGATCACACCAGCTGCAAGTTAATGAGGACCTGCGCCGTCAACATTTGCCGCAAAATTTACTGCTTGTTGGCATGTCAGCCATGTACACATGTTAGTCCGGTGACCGGCAAAGGGCAGTCTGTTTCGTGACAAGCTCAAAAGCCTCAACAATGGGAGCCGACTTAAGCCGATATTATTCACCACTACCGGGCGTGAATCTCAACGTTCTCAAGGTGGTAATTTACCGTGAGAGCTTGGCTCTTCGGGTAATTTTGTGAAAAATTACTTGGGGCGTACCTGATCAGAAATGCTTCTGTTCTAGATACAATAGTAGATCTCGCCGAGCTGTGTTCCGCCGGCCCCCGCCCGCCCTTTTCCCAGGTTGGGCACAGTCACCGTAGGCCCCGTCATGTCGCAGTCAAGCAGCACCTCCTCCATTAATGGGGTGGTCACAAAGCAAGTGGCACTCGTGATGCCAGTCTATGGCAGCCTGGGGATCTCGGGTACGGCACAAGTCAACCTCGTTCAGGGCCCACAGCATCCCGGCGGTCAAACTGTTCAGATCGCGGTGAGTTTCACCGTCTGCAACTACTCCGCTGCCAGTTCCGCAGGATTACCCCAATGTGGTATCGTTATAAACCCCAGCCATATGTGTCACGTGTACGTCTCCTGCTAACGCAATTGTTTTCCTGTGGGGCAGGTGCGCACCAGCGATGGGGCCAACATTGTGGTTGATGATGGCGTCCAGGGTGGGATCGGCAGCCGGAGTGGACGTGGCACTGTCATTGACGTGGAGTTTCGGGAGGTCGACAAAAAGTAGTAGGTGCAGTTGCTGCAGTATCTTCGGCACTATGGAGACGAACACCCCTGATGGGAACAATATGATGGGAATCAAATTGGTGTATTTTCGGGTCGTTACTGGTTTCGGAGATGTTGGCTGGACTGGCGGGGTGTTTGGTGTTGGCAGTTTGGGTGTTTGTTTTTGTTTTTACAGGAAAGCAGCTGCGCAGATTTCCTTGCAGCCTTACTCAGGTCCGGCGGCGTCGTTAGTCTACCGAGCACGGCAGGTACCCCAATTCCTGACGAAAGGGCATCATGATCGGTCTGATAAGCAATGGATGAAGGGATTTTGTAATGGCCACCTGCCACGTCGGCCGGCATAAATATGAAAGGACCGTTCGATCACATGGGTAGGACCGGCCGGACACACATGTCTGCGTGTAAGCCGAAGTTGGCAGTGGTGCTCTGTTGTAGCCAGCACTGCAGCTATAGGCCATTTCGGCGCTGCAATTCTTGTGCCGGTGTGAAATAAATGGCAGTATACTAAATGGCAGGCGGAAACGAAGCGAAGCTACTAACCAGAAGCCCTTGCCGGGTTGCCCTACCGTACCCGTACATCGGTGAGTTGAAATTTTATCATTCTGTGAAGGCATATCGACATGCTGAATACGTATCAGGATGTGGCAAGTGCCCCGGAAAGGGATGTCCAGCTAGCTGTACTTCGCTGCAAGGAGTATTGAGTGCGGCATTGCTATGTACATTGTCAGGCTGCTGTTCGCCAGAAGTTCAGGCTGCTGTCCTAAATTTTGCTTGCAAGGGTCTGAGACATGCAATTGCTTAGTGATTTTCATTAGCGGCTACTGGGGTACTGTAGGGGGCGGTATGGGGAGTACGGTATCATCGTGCTGGTATCCGAGGAGTTCCCCTGAGGGAGCGGCAAATCCAAATGCAAGGAGAATTGTTTCGGGGAAGCATTTGATAGGTTGGAGTCCTTTTGGGATCTGTTGTAACGATTGATTGTCATTAAATAATGCACCAATTTATGGCCGGGACTAAGTGAGTGACCTGAAGCTGTGGTGAGATATATGATGCACCTGTAGGACGCAACAACGCAGCACAGACGGACATATTTGATTCAGCCCCAAGCTGGCATTAACCACAGTTGACCGTTCCTGATATCCTTTTAACAGTGATATGACGATTACATGCTGCAACGCTTGTTATGAAGAGGATTGGGTAGAAAACGCGATGCGACAGGAGCGCGGATACATGGAAGGTCGGCTGGGTCTTTCTATATGTGTGAGGGTTTGTGAGATCTACATTAAGCACTGCGGCACGCAGCGAATCCGAGGTTGTGTGCAAACACAGGAAGCTGCAATCTCACAGTCGTGTTTGTGTGGCCCTCCATACATGGCCCCACGCAATAAGGCAGTAATTCCGAAACGGGCCGAAGTAATACGGCGGGGTACACACATGAGTGCAGGTGCATGCTGCATTTTAGGCCACACCTAGGCTCCGCACAATCACGGGATCCCCCACACCACTCATTAAAACACACAGATCGAGTTGGTGGACCGAGCGAGTGAAGAGAAACACATCACTCACCGCCACAAATGCAAACTCACTATAACGCTGGAGCCTTACTCTCCAAGACACAGTTCAAGCTTTGCCGACCGGTGCACGCCGAATGGCCGCTGTGGTCAGATGGTAGACACATACAGGTGCTCGCCGGTGGCATGAGCAAAATCATCACTTCTCTGACAACGGACCGAAGCCGGGCCAGTTCATCCCCCGACTTACCCTGACATCCTAGGATCCACTTCACGACCTCTGCTTTCGACCACGAAAAAATGTTCTTGTTTAACGGGTGAACAGGATTTAAGCGTAACGGAAGGGTTGGACGACCCCAGCTGCACATCCAAGCGGACCCCAAATTAAACGCAGTAGAACCTTTTATCATAAGCCGTTCATCCAGTGGCAAGAGTGGTTCGCCCTTATGATGCCAGTCATGTTGTAGCACCTCGAAATGCATCAACGCGTTGTGAGGGACGAATTGGGGACATGGTCCGCAGACATCCCTATCGCTTCCAGGCCCATGGTAACCTCACTAAGAAACACCTCTGCTAGGAAGAATACCGTGCATGCTGACCAGTTACACGACTAGTTCTCTATAAATCTATCCATTCGCTTTCATCGTCTCATCCTCGCCCCTTGTGCGCGCCCAAATCAACTGCAGGAGCAATGTTGACTGGGTTTGGAAGCGTGACAAAACTAGAATGACGTCCATTTCACTCATGCGATAAGTCGTTAGGTGGCGAAATAGTTGGGGTCGGCCGTGCAGCGCAGCAGACGATGGGGTGACACCTGATACATAAGACTGGATCACTTCATGGCCGCATGCGCCGACATCTAAGACCGCTAATAACTAGGACCCAATTCCCAGGGGGTAACGTACAGCCAATAGCACCCAGTAAATAAGGACGCAAAAAACATCGCCTTATATGTGGGATCCCCTAACCGGTGTGGACAGGTTTTGGACGCAACATGCACTTCAGGGTCTTAACTAAGCACGGCACGTCAACCATATGCAATCGTGACAGGGCCGCCGGCGGGACTCAACATGCGCGGTGGCATTGTGCCGCCGGACCCGGCCCCCTTCAATGCCTCCCGCGGAACTGATCTCCCGGTGCTGCTCGGCGACGAAGGCGTCACCGCACCCCTGGACCGAGACGCCGTTGGTGTTGACGGCGCCGCCCCGTCCCTCCACAGAAAGGTCGGGCTGGGCAGACCTTCCGTCGAGGCTTCGGATCCATGCCATGCGGTGCTGTCTTGCAGATACGGCGTCTGTGGAGATCGCAACATCGCGGTCAGATACTGGGGGGAGACGTAGCGATGCCCCGCCGTGCCCGTTGCTGTACTGCGGCCGCTTCCGCCACTGCATGACTCACGCAGCTGTGGGGAATGTGACGGTGTGGCAAGGATAGGTTTTTTCCTGGCCGGTCCCGGTGGTGGGGGTGAGAGGGGCGAGTGAAGGTTGTCCAGGAAATAAGGGTTTGGAGGCCCGGCCGTGGCAGTGGTTGTGGCCCAGGATCTCCCCAGACGGGTCAGGTTTCGGCCGGTGATGTATCCTGGAGGAACAATGGTGCATGGCAATGAAGGAACCAGGAGCACATGAGCACCAGTGAAAAGGAGGCCCACACGATGTAGGTAGAATATGGCTTGGCAGGGAGAACTGTCTCTGTATAACAGTGAACGTTTTACAGCCAATCTCTGGACAGTCCAAAGTCCATATGATTACTAGGCAAGGCACGTGAATTAGGTCGCCCATAATACCTTGGACACTGCGTAGGCTACGTGATTTTCGTCCAAACAACATGCAGGGCTATTGCAAAAGCTGGGTACCTCGAAGTTCCCTGAGTGCAACCCAGTTCACGCCTCTTATTGTGCGGTAGTCGACAACGACGCCAATGTAAGTTTAGGCAGAAGCACGTGTGAGTCGTCCCCTCCCACCTAGAGATGCGGCTCCACGACGCCCAGGTCGCGGGCTAAGCGCGATGTTGCATGCGCCCCTGTCCCGCGTTGACGCATGTGCCGCCACCGTCGTTGCTTCCGTTACAGGTGGCGCGCTGCCCGGCCTCCAATTGCGGACCGCCTGTGGGCCCGAAATTGGATGCCAGAGATAAATCTCGTAGTCTGCTTATGATTGTTACTCAGCTGCCGATGGAGAAATCGCCCCAGTGTGCTCCTCTCTTTCGACGCCCTCTCCCCCACTTACCCCTTACCCTTCACAGCTCAAGCCCCGATCGACTTTGACCGTTATTATTCAGCCTATTTAGCTGCACTGTTGATTGACTTACCGTCAAGCAGGGCTGCACCAGCTCATGGTGCTGATGTTGCGGCTTGTTCAATTGGCGATCCGGTGAGGCACGATCAATCACGGTGGGAGCTGCCTGGGATCGCATCAGGTGGGTCATCGTGGTAGTCGTCGCGTATGTGGTGTGTCGAAGCGGTTCACTGCGGCAGTGATAGCAGCAAACAGTAATGCAAATTGCATTGGCAACCGGCAGCCGCACCGGCATTCGCATCAGCTCTAGCATCGGCGATGGCTCAGTACGTAGCTCTGTTGCAGTCTGAGTAAGGACTAATAGGGCACGTCCCCAGTATCGTTATTTCGAGCGTTCAGGACGTGAACACACGTGACGCACTATGCTACCAGCGCTCCTTCATCTGCAGAATAGCGTCAATGCGCCGACTGATGCTCGTGGCGCCTGCCCGTCATGGCACCCAAACCCGAATGAGCATCCCGTTCATGGGACCAAATAACCTCTTCCTCCTAAGTTTGCAGCCACAGTTATCAAGAGAGTGCACTGGCGCTTGTTTCTGACGCCGTGGCAGCCAGGCAGCCGAGGCGGCTACTGGCGGACGTGCATATCAGTGGGCAGGCCCACGGCGCTTACTTGATCAGTCGCTCCATCTCCAGCGCCGATGCCAGCTTCTCCCTTTCCCAAACGAGTTGCCGTACGACTTCATCATTTGACGTACGAGCTGCTGCCTCCTGCGCTAACTGTTCCTGTGTAGCGGTCAAGTGAGAGGACAGCTCCGCAACGCGCTTTTCAGCCGTTTTCCTGCATGCGTGAGTGTACGTTCATGTCCTTGTTATGTGACCAAGCATGTCAAGCTCAACTCGCCCGTCGCCATGTGAATTCCCCAGATGATGCCGCAGCGATCGGGGTATGAATACGCTCAGCTGGACAAGGGCAAAGCATGGACACTGTTCTTCCGAGCCTAAAACGGAAAGCGCCAGCATAGCCTTGCGCCTATGCACCCACTATCTTACGGCAAATAAACTGTTCCCGAGGCTAGCAGCTCGTTTTCTCACCAGCTTCAACAACCCCCGTACGGGAATATGCGCGAAAGCGCCGGGAGCCAACTCACTTGCCACGTTTCAGGTCAGCCAGAAGTTGCCGGGCACGTTGCTGCAGCGCCGATATGGCATTTTGAAGCGTGCCCACCTGCTGCATGGCCGCATCTTTTAGCGCAGCTTCTGCTTGTACGGATGCCAGCTCCGTTTGCAATGTCTGGCTGTCGGCCTGCATGCGGACGCAACAAGGTGCAGTACCATAGCATTATGCACATTTCCTTAAATGACATGTAAGTAAAAAGACTCGTTTTTGTTGCACCTTTAGGCCTGCAACTGTCTGTTGAAGCTTATCGACTTGGTTCAAAAGCTCATTGGTAACTTCTGCGGAAGAATGCTGGAGCCGTTGGTGCTTTGCATCAAGCTCTGAGTATGCCTGTTCTGAAGCCCGCAAGCCGGCATCCAAGCCCGATATGTGGCCCTGAAATTATATCAGAAATGGGACACGGGCAATTAACGTTGTCAAGGAGCTCAAAGAATTGGGTTACAATCTGTTGGGACCGAACTAGTGGAAGAGCTGCCGGCATACCTTCAGAAGCCTATCCGCCTCGGCCTTTGCCATGGTTAAAGAGCGGACTTCATCCTCCTAAAAAGCACGCTTGAAATATTAGCAATTGTCACCCGCCGGGCTTTTAGCTACAACAAAGCTTTACCAGTTGGCGCTTATCGCGGACAAGGTCGTCCCTTTCACGCTGTGTTGCGGCAAGCAAGTTGCTGTAGGCCATACGGTATTCATGAACGGCCACCTGACTGCCTTGTAAAGTTCGGAAGACGGCATCGTCACGTCGAAAGACATGGAAGGCAGGTCCATTCGCAGACAGCGATGACCATATCATATGGCCCATCTTTACATGGTCATGAAAAGCTCACTACATGAAGTGCAATGCACGTAGCCGTCGATTGCTTATGTTGTTTTTGAGCCACGCATGACCAATTATCGCTACAGCGCCGCGTTCAGCCTTATGTGCCTCCTCCTCTACCTGTCCATTTCTATGTACATCTCTTGACATCCAGGGCCTATCTTTCAGATCTTAGAAAGCATCCAGCCGCGCTCAAAAGGATTCCGCACTGCATTTGCTAAAAAAAGGTACGGCAAAGACTAGGTTTTGCCAACGTGCAACCCCTTGCTAAGGAGAAGACGCCTTCCAAGCGTCCCTCATACATTGATCAGTAAGCAACCGCTTGCCGCACGTGCACGTTGAGTTCGTCCACAAGGCTCGAGATATTGCTGGCGAGCTGTCGGTAATTCGTCTCGCTCTCCTTCGCCTTAATGAACTCGTTCATTTCGAAGACGCCTGCGTTGAGCGTCTTGAGCTTTGCCTCCATCTTCTCCAGCTGCACTTGCAGGCTGTGATCCTGTAAAAACATACAATTGTAAAGAGGCACAACGCTGAGCAGCGAGGGAATCCATTGGCAATGAAGTTTGCGCCAATTTTGCCCCCGGTTAAACCTCAGTTTTAACTGTCCAGGCCTCCAGGCTTCGCGTAACTGTTCCCCACCTGCAGCTGCGCGCGTTTGGCCTGGAACTTGAGACCCTTCTCCGCTACGATGGAGCGAAGCAAGTCCTTGCGCTTAAGCAACATCGACCGGAGCCCCTCCATGCGCTCTCGTGCGAGCTGCGCTTTGCGCTGAATCTCTTCCACCTGCGGGACGAACGGGGCGGCGGGGAGTAGGCACAAGGGTCTAGGAGAGTCCATGGGATGCAAGACCTCGGCGCGCCTTAATAGCATGAATGGCAAAGACACATTGTTGGCGAGGCAGGCGAGGTGCATCAGCACCATGCCTACCGCACCATTTGGTAGCATGCCTTAGTAACACCGAAGCATGCAACCATCTGTGTCGGACACAACCGAGATTACGAGTGCACGAAGCTATTCATAATGATGAACAGCTAATAGACTAGCTGCTGAATATGCCCACTCATGGACTAGCTGTAAGTAGCCGCACGCCAGTTGCACTTCCACACAAGCCCGCAGGTGGTGATGCCCTCTTCCACCCTGCCCATGATGAGTTGCCGAACTCACGCTGCCGAACTCTGCCATCTCCTTCTCCATCGCCGTCTGCCGGTCGGAGAGCTGTGTAAGCTCCAACTTGATCTTATCCTCAAGCGTGTCAATCTTTTCGAGCTCGGTGCGCCGCATGGCCAGCTCCTGTATGCGTCCAAATTGACAACTTTTAGTTAAGGACATGCAATTTGACTCGCAAGAGACATTAGACCATGGACCGGCAATTGTGGAGCGGAAGTTTGGACCGCCGGGTCTACCCACACGACCATGTGGATTTGCCTGGAGTCTTCTACCGTGATGGGCCCGGCACAGACAAGTCCATCCGCACCTCCTTAAGCCGCTCTTGCGTCGTTTGCGTGTTCTCGAGCTGCATCTTCTTGTACTCCAGCTCGTCCTGCATCTCCTTAAACTTCTTCTGAGAGGGCAGCGCCGAACCGATAATGCCTTGCATTTTAACTACTTTCTCCAAGATGGCGACGATGCCGTCCTCCTTAGACTGCTTCTCCTGTGAGTCAACGCGAAAGGGTAGCGGGATATGAAGGTAGCTACTGTGGATGCGTCGCAGCCGACTGATGTGGCACTAGGAGCTACCCAATATGTTGCGTACTTCAGAAAAGCATTTCCAAGCTCCCATTACCGCCCGACGGCAAGAGGGATTCAAACCCGGTCCGGCCCTTCCGGGCTTGTGGACGCGCCGTAAAGTGTGAAAAGGTGACTGGGTCAAGGTGCGCGATTTGCAATCCTGGATCACATAGCTGATATTGTGGGCTGCGCCACTATACATTCACTCAAGGCATGCGGCCATGCAGGGCCATAACCAACCTGCATCTTGGCAGCCTTGCGGCTTGGGAAACCGTCCATGAAGTTATTCAGGTCTCGTTCCTTAGCAAGAAGTTCTTCAAACTTCTCTCGATTGGCCTTTTCCTCGGCGGCTGCCGCACCGCTGGTAGCGCCACCCAGCGCTTTGACCCGCTCCTCCATTTTCTTAATCTGGTCCTGCAGGTCCCGAATCTGCGGAGCGACAGGAAAACGCGACAAGCAAAAAGGACCTGCTGCAATTATATCCCAGGCCAGGTTTCTTGTTGGGCTAGCAATAATTCCCCTTAGAAAGCCCTCTATGCAACATTTCAACCTCTGCGCTGGATGTGCTACCGTCCCAGTACATCCTCCTGCCCCAGCGTGTGCAGTGAACCCCACCTGCTGCGTCATATTCTCCACCTCCGTGTTATCACGCTTAATCTTGGCCATAAGGTCAGCACGAAGCTCCTCGGGGCTGCGCTTGCTCTGCCGCTCCTCCTCTGTCAGCTCGTACTTACGCTCAGTCAGAGTGCGAATCTGCTCCTGCAGCTGCAGGCTACGCTGCTTGAAAGGGTTGCGCGCCAGCTCGCCCTCCGACGCCTGTAGCTGCTTATCTAGGTCCTCTAGCACCTCCTCGAAGCGCTTGCTATCAGCCTATTTCGGGCAACATGCGGGGCATGTTTGTGGTGCAAATGCGTCGTGCCAAGAAAGCTAGGGAACGTCACAGACGATGTATTGCAACGCAGCCTGGCATGTTTCGGGCACGCGAAAAACATATCTTCCGAAGTGAAGCCAAGGGAGGATTGCAATTGCCGTTGTTTCCAGTGCTGCGTGTGAGCAATATGTGTTAGGCTACACGTACTCTCCGCAAGGCAACACCTCCGTTGGGTGGAATATTAAGCAACAGAAGTTGATCAGAAAGTCCATCATAGTTGGCATCAGCAATGGCTTTGCATGGGCTTCGGCGTCGGGCAAACCCAAAGAGTGCAATGCTTGCATATTGTACACGGCAAAATATGGAGGCAATCCAATTCGCTGCTTGGATGCTCCTGTCGACAGCGGGTCCTAGCCTCACCTGTAGCTGCTGCTGCTCGCTAATGAGCTCCGCGTATTGCTGGCGCTGCGAGGGCGGCATCGAATTCAGGCGCTGGTCCATGGACGCCTGTATTTCCGCCATTTTCGTCTCGGCCTGGCGAGCGGGGCGAGGGGCAACATTCGTATTTGTATTTAGCCAGCTATTTGAAACCCAAGCATTAAAAAACAGGCTAACAGAATTTCACCGCATGTATACTTCTTGGGCCTCAGGACAACGCTACACGCCGCAAGCTCAATGCAAACCTAAGCCGGGCTTACGCTTCGAGGTGCTCCGCCGTGCAAGCGGAGGGGCCAGGAGAAGCCCATTCCTCAATGGAGTTTGTGGCGTTGCAATTGTGCAGAGAACTACCCGAGGAAGTGTGTATCGTAACGCAAGATAAGGACGGCACGGGTCGATCCCCTGCCGACCCCTTGTTTACGGTTACCATTATGCTTTGGTCCCTCATACCTGCTTCGCCTTGGACTCGAGGTTCAATCGTTCAGTCAACACTTCGTCCACGCGCTTCCGCTGCTGCTCATTGCGATCCCGAAGCGCGGAGTGTTCTTGCTGGATCATGAAAATCGGGGTCTGTGAGCCCACCTGTGAGTTCGTACAATGGAAAGAAGCAGCGGACGAAAGAGCGGCGTAAGGCCCAAGACCACGGTGGACGACTGGGCCTGGGCATGACAATGTTTGTCTTTAAGCTGTAGACGCGATTCCGTTGGATTCACCTTGTGTATTTACACGAAGCATGCATAAGCCGAGGGACGTAAGCTCCATGTCTTATCAACCTTACCCGCGTCTGTCCTTCCCCCGTCAAACCTGCACAATCTCCTCTAGCCACGAGCGCAAACGCTATACCATCAACCCGACGTCCATGTTACCTTGTCCAGCACAGTGTTGTAATCCGCCAGGGCCTCCTGCAGGATTTTGACCTCCTTCGAGAGGTCATTTGCCCGCTTATCCATGCTGTTGTACTGCGCCTGCTTGCGTTCAAGAGCCTCTAAGTCCGACTGCAGATCAGGCACAATACCAGATTGTCAGTTATTGGTTGAGCGAAGAGCGCATTCTCTTGACTATATCCACCCTCCCTACAAGTGCCGTGCCGTGTCAGATGTGGCATGCGGGTTGCAAAGACTGCTTACCTTCATTTGCTGCGTGACCTGGGCGATTTCCATACGCTTTTGTCGAAGCTCGTTCATGAAGTAGTTCTTGTCCAGAACTTGCCGGCCAACGCCGGCAGCTGCAGTTTTCATACCCGACACGCCATGGTTAGTAATTGGGCGGTTCTCCACCTGGAGACTCTGACCTGCCCGCGCTGCTGCAGCCGCTGTAGCTGCTTGTTGACCAGTTCCCGGACGCTGAGAAGCCGTTCCAAGGCGCTTGTAAGCGGTGCCTGGCGGACCACCGGCAGGGCCCGGTCCTCCGCGCATGGCAGTGCCCGGCGGTACACCACCGATGATAGAGCCTCCTGGGGGGCCGCGCATTCCTACAGGACCGCCTGCAGCAGGTCCTCTGCTACCTGTCATAGGCCTGTCAGGAGCTGGCACGGCTGATCCAGTCGGAGCTTTCCCAAGGCCCCCCGATTGGGAGAGTGCAAGGGCACCGCGGCTAGACGGTCGGTCCATCTTTAGCCAACGGCAACTATGAACTCAAGAAAGGTTTCTTTTTAAACCGGCAAAGTTTTGGCAAGCGTTTCTACAGTAAAGTTCGGAGGAAAGATGCTTATATAGAGTTCGAAGTTGACTTGAGCTGTAAGAAATGACGCGAAACTCTTGGCTTAATATTGCTAAATACTGAGGAATTGCAGCAGAAACTGAATGCGGGGCTTGACAAGAAGCTCGGCCAAAATCTCGTACAGAATGTTACACGAAGGTCAGAAAATGCTATCGTTTTTACAGTCCCGAAGTTGACGCAATTGCCGGTGCGAAGCTTGCCATTACTGAGTTTTCTGGTGTCCAGATGTGTTGGATTCACCTCCGTTAGCGAGTCTCTGCAACGACAAACATAGTGTAAGTATGTTTTATGTTTAAGCGTTTCTAAGTTTTATTGTTTTAAAACACCGCACCGGCTCGGAAGCAAATGAACGGAGCGTGTGCATGATGCCGCCTGCATTGTTTTGGATATATCCGTTCGCCCTGCAATCAAGAATACATTGGGAACGGTTCTGGTAACATGGGGAGATCATAAATGTGAAAGGGGTAAGCCAAGCGCTGGCGAACGTTGCCAAGGCCTGCCCCAGGCAGCCTGGCCTAGAAGAAGCAACTGCAACAATCGAGAAAGGAAGTCCCAAATCAGCACTATCCGGGCAACCCACATGTTAGCCATGCCAGTCACGGTGTCGGCAATGCGCGCTCGGGTTTCAGCTTGAAGGCGGTCGATGGTGGCTTCGTGCTGTCGAAGCAACGGTGACATGTAGCTGCGACAGAAAACGCAATAAGAAGATACATTACAATACCAATACGGCGAGGAAGAGATGACAATATCGCGCACTTACTTGTCGTACAGCGTGATGGCTGCTTGGGTTCGAGGATGCCAGAGCGCCACAACAAATACAAGCTTGGCTTCGTAGTACAGCGGCAGCCTTCAAGTAGGCCGTACAGCATTGTGTGAGCTATGGTCCGAGCAGAAACCGCAAAGTGTCCGCACGCATCCGCTTACCAAAAGATGGTTAGGTCTGCAACCCATTCGATGCATAGGAAGAAGCCCATGAGGAGCCTGCACATGACGAGGCATCGAGTGGGTCGCAGCAGCGGAAAAAGGGCGAAACCCCAGCATGGGAAGCCGTCAGCTGGATAGGGCTGGACAGCCAACAAGGTAGAAACCAGCTGGCGACCAAACTCTGGGCGTGTCCTTCCTGACTGCAGACCCTGATTAATCCCTACTATTTCCCCTCATACAAACGACAGGTTTTTGATCTTAAAATTTAATTGGCATTCCTTGCGGCGGGACCTCCTTATGTATCTTGACATGCATAATGCCTTCACCTGGGCCCAGGAGTTCCTTACCAGTACACACACCAATGCCGGAGCTGTTGACTATTTCCAGAGCTGACGGCCTTATGTGTCATGTACGCTGGAATAGCACAGCCCAATACAGCCCTTGCAAAATTGGAGCGGAACCATGTAATTCTCAGCAGCAGGGCGGTTTGCAAAGCTTGGCGAGGTACGTTTTTACTTACATTAGGACTTTGCATATCGGCGCCGAAACAATCATAACTGCGAAACTAGCCGGCGATGCGCGAAAAACGCTAACAGTCGAAAATTGGGCGTGCTACTAACACGCCAAGTTACTCGCGAAGAAGCCAGAAAGAGACGTCAGACACTAGAACAGTGTACTATTAATAACGGTAAGAATCAAGTTATTCGCGTGCGCTCTTTGCATGTTGCATGCACCTAACCGTACAGGACTACCCGCAACCTGGCAGACCCCTACCCTGCATTGTACACTAATGCACACCAGATGCGCGTATGCAATCAATACAATAAGGTGTAGTATTAACGATTAAGTGCAGCTGAGCATGGCAGCGCAGGATATGCGAAGGAAAAGCAATTGAAGTTGCAACAAAGCTGAAGCGTACTATGCGGTTGCTCCGGCGAAGTATATGGATTTGCCCATGACAAGATAATAACGCATGATGCTGTGCAATGTACATACGGGCTACACTGATCACTTCGTGCCTCGCTGCTGCCTCAGGACCTATGTGCGAGTTAGAGTTAAGATGTTTGACCTCATTACATCAATATTTTCTGAGCTTTCAGTGCTTAGGTAAGTGAATTTCAATGTGGTGATGTCTGGTATGGGAGTCTTTTCAACGGTTATCATATTTCAACATCATTTCTGGTAGCTGGCCGCGTTACGGGGGAACATGATTTTTCCTCACAACTCACAAACGCTGTTACGCGCATGCGCTCGTCAAGTATAGACCCATACGGTTCCCGTACTGAATCGCCCTGGTACCGCCAGTGCTTAGATGGGAACATGGGCGTGTTCTGCACCTTCCCAGTGCAATATTTACCAGGAACAGTAGGGAACAGTTCAGGCTTGTTGTTCGACACAGGAAGAGAAAGCTGATACACAGAGCAGCCCTTGCTTAGCTCTGCTTAACGCCCGTGTCCAGTAGGGTCCAATACAGCGGTTGGCCTTGCCGTTTAGGTTGTAAGCAATATCAGTATAAGTTCACCGTGCGCTCCGTTCAGCGCAATGTGTTATGCCGTTTGCGGCGTCCAAGCAACCCTCCGGATACGGCTAGTTCCGATCCGGGCTGCCCGTGCAAAGCCAACAGATGGAGCAGCTGGGCCGCATGGTCTTCACCGCTGAACAGGGGTTCTCAAGCTATGTTCGCAATCTGAGAGTTCCGGTTTGTTGTTGAGGTATGGGGCCATGCCCAAGCCATGGGACCCCTCCCTTTGGGCAGGTCCATTTGTACCAGGGCCGCCTCCCCGTGGGTAGCCTTAAAAGCTGACCGAACGATTTTTTCCCTAGCTGCCTCACGGCCCGCAAACAACCGCAATGTACTAAAGAAGCCTGCCCAGGCTGCGGGCCCGTCACGGCTGTACAGCACGGTATCCCGTCACGAAACATTTTACCGTTTAAATTACGAACTCGAAAACTATTATTACTTATGTGGAGTGACTTTAGGTCCTTGTCCTGCAACTCGTTTATTCATAAGCTCACTTATGAAAGTAAAAGATCTCGTAAAAGAAGCATTAATTAAACAACATAGGGATAAGCGTTGATGTGGCAAAATAAATCTGAGTCAGCCTGTACAAGTTCAGCCCACCAAGCTAGTACATGCGCCAGTCGTGACTGGGGAAGCGGTCGAGGCACCCGATGATGCCATTGATATTGGCCAGGACGCTGATTACGAATACTTATTGCCACTGAATGAGCGACAGTGGCCTGGGGAAAGGTCAGGGACTATGGGGCCCTGACAGGCGTGTGGTGTCAGGTTGTGCCCCTGGCGGCAGGAGCAGTGGCAATTGTGGTAATGGTGGCAGTGGTGCATTGGGGAAAGGTCAGGGACTATGGGGCCCTGACAGGTGTGTGGCGTCAGGTCATGCCCCTGGTGGCAGCAGCGACGGTGATAATGGTGGCGGTAGTGCATCTGCACACTACACCTGCACACTAGGCGAAGGGCAAACAAAGGCAATAGGGTTGCAGAGATCCTGCTTTCATTGGAAATTGCAAGTGATCATTTCCATACTGTAGATGCTTTGGGGAAGGGATTGTTCTCAGTTTTGCTTACCGTGACCGACTCACCTCACGACTCTTTGAATGCGTCGGTGTATAATCTCAGAATGTCGAGCCCTGACCCTGCTCAATACGGATACTGTTAGCTTTCAATGTAGGGTTCATATTCCCAAAATTTCAGGGGAATCAGAGATGGTCGACGGATTTCTGGGGTGTTGGGTTTCACACTGAGTTTGGGTGGGGTTTTACCGTGGTCTGAACAGTTCGTCCCAAAGTCAGGGTTCACCAATTATTCTTGGCATCGTGAGGCAGCTAGGGAAAAAATGGTTCCTAAAAAATTCGTTCGGGCAGCTTTTAAGGCTACCCACGGGGAGGCGGCCCTGGTACAAATGGACCTGCCCAAGGGGAGGGGTCCCCATGGCTTGGGCATGGCCCCATACCTCTTGTTGTTTGTTAGGTGAAGGGATTTCTTGGACGGAACCTCCGTTAAAAGCCAACAACGAACTCCTAAACCTTTTTACGAATTACACGGTTGACATTGAGGGCACTCAGCAATTGGCGTGCAAGTCACGTTGGTCAATTGTCTTCTGAAAGAGTTATAACGATTAACGTATCCGGAACTTTCCCCATGCACCCAGCCAGAAATCACAAACATGTAATCCGTGCACGAGAAAAATAATGTTGTTCGCACTCATCGTCACCCAAGTAAACATGTTTTCGCAATACCGTCCTAACACCAGACCATTCGCACATGTTTGTATTCATCCCATCCTCCTCCACTGCCGCAGCGGCAAATCTGGGAAGACCTGTCACAGAGGGTTGTGCCACCCAGATACCATCATCGCTTGCAGCATCAAGTTTCAAGAAAGCCAAGTAGTCAAATTATCAAGCATGTGGGGTTAAATGCCCTTTCCCTCTGGACACGCCCAATCCGGCTCCATGACACTGGCTGAACCAATCACGCCTTCAAGAAATCCAACTTGTCTTTGCTCAGCATCAGCTTCTGTACACAGAGCAGGGCCTGCTTCTGGACCTCCGCGTCGCTGTGGCTGAGAAGCCGCATCACTAGTTCCTTGCCACGCAGATCATTGACAATGTAACGGCCCTGCGGGTGGTTCACGATGAACTGACCCAGGTCGTGGCATCCCACGGCAAGGGTCTTGACCTGCACGAATCCATACATAGATGGGTCAGGCGAGCGAGACGGCCAGCCAGCAAAGTGATCCAAAGTGAATGCGGTCGTGGTTACAGTGAATACAGTTCTGCACCCCGGTCGCAGCTGAGATACGTTTGCGGTTTAATGATTTAGTTTCCTCCATGTCGCGACAAGAAACCTGCTGCTAAGGACTGCTGTGGAGCGCCACTATGAAACACGGCCGTGATGGAAGAACGTGCAGTGATGAGGTGCACGTGCACATTTGCAAATCATGCAGGAGGCTGCAGCAGGTGCTCAGGGTACTCTTTCGTCATGTACTCACGTCACGGTTCGTCTCGATGATCTTCAGCAGCACACGGAGCACCTGGAAGTCACGCTCCTCGAACTTCTCAACATTTTCGCGCCAGAAGAGGTCCGAAGAGTGCATTGGGCTCCAGTCCAACTGGCCGCTCGTGACTTCTTTCTTATACTTCTCAAAGTTCGACAGGATGATGATGCCCTCTTTCAGCTTCTCGTCAACAAAGCCGAGCATCTCTACGATGTCATCATCTCCCCATGACTGGAGCTGGCGGACAATGACAACCTATGGGGCCGTAAACACGACATATAAACTTCTGGACACCCCTGGGATCCAGAGATAATACCTCCAACTACGTCGTGGCTTCCGCAACGTCCTCTTTCTGCCATGTAACACGTCACACCAGCACGTGGATAACTTTGTAACGGCCAATCCTCGGCGTAGTCTAGCGGATACCCCGGGCATGACTTTACTAGGAATTGATAGAAGGCTCCTAGAACAATGTATATACTTCCCCCCTCTACTTCTACGAAGTGGTCATGCAATATCTTGAGAATTACTTGTCTTCGGTTAACGGGCCTAACAGTTTGCGCCCGTACGGGGCTCCGTTCTGTAGCAATCCGCTTTCCAGCTGCCTTTTCCCCCTGTAGGCCTCCAAAATGTGGAGTTGTGCCAAAGTAATACATGCTGCTACTGCCACAACAGCAGTGGAAACAAACGCAAATGTTACCATCACTGATCAGAGGCTTTTATTCGAGACTGGCAAGTCACCCGTTTGCCATCTGCCCCATTGACACACTACGTACGACTGAACAAGGTGCGCACCTACAAAATAATAACCTACACCGTGCTGCACTGAAACCCCAACGGTTCGTCGCCTTCCAAGTTTACACAACACTGATTGACCGGTGACTCACCTTGTTCAGCCCCGCCTCCACCATTTCGCTGGCCAGGCAAAGGTCGTCATATGTTAGTAAGTTCCGCAGTGACGCCAGCGCCATGCGAAAGACCTTCTCCTTCTGCGCCACGCGGCACACCTCTACCAGCAGCTTTAATAGGCCCGCCTGGGACATGACTAATGCTGCAGCACGCAGATACGTCATTTGCCAAATGCACAAGCATGTCTCGTACAACAGCTGCGAGCTGGTGGGGGAGTCCTTCGCGCGCTGCACAACAGCTGGCAATGCCTGCGGAGGGAAAATACCATATCACGCCAAGGGGCCCCGACGCAGCCACCCGAAGCCTAAGCGACGTCAACCTATACAAACCAGCAACGCTCAGGGATAATTGATGCCTTAGGGTGTGGACCCTTCCCTTTATTGAAGAAAATCTGGCGCACAGGTTTGCTAGGCAAAATGCATAGCTAAACAAACAAGCTCCCCCACATGCCTAGGTGCTGCAAAAACAATATCATCTAATCGTTAGACAACTGCTTCCTGCTCAAGCCACGGACTGCCTCCTGTTTTCATGGCGCGCAACACTCATCTTTACAGTAGCATTCGGATGACATGTTCTTAGGGCCTCCCTCCTCAATGGCATAGAGAGAGTATTCGACACTGATTGCATTGGTCAATGTTTGCATTCAAAATACGCCGCCTGCTTGCACCGCACCTATTTCACAAGCTGTCGAAACCCCCCTTTGCGGCGCACCTGCAAACCGCCTGCACGTAAGAAAAGCTGTCGAATACCCCTCTCTTTTAGTAGGGCCGCTAAGCAGCTAATGCAAGTGTTGATGACCGCGGGCGGGTTCTTTTGGAGGTTAGCCCTGATGCTCAGCTGACTGACGAGCCAGTCCAGGAACAAGCTGATGTGCTGCGCGGCACAAAAAATCGTACATCACACAAGCGTCAAGTAGAATTCAATGCAGTGGTTTGCGCTGAATAGAAGCCGCGCGCGTACCGTTTCCGCTGGGTCCACCGCTGCGGCGTAGGCCATTCCGTCTGAGGTGCTTGTCCCGTTCGCCACGCCCACAGACTTACGAGGCCGGCTTTCAATCACAATGGTCAGGAGCTTGCAGGCTTTATCTTGTGACCACCAGTCATCCTGGCGCTGAAGCAGCCTGTGTGCAACAAAGGCCCCGCGTGTATATCTGTCTGGTACACGCAGCGGTAGCCCGTCCCGCCCAACCTTTCAAGCACCGTGTATGGGTCCGGCTGCGCAGAGAGGTGCTGATCGCTTGGTTGATGGAACAGACGTGCGCGAGAAGGGTTCTCTGCAGGAAATTGGAGAGTGTTTGCCTTCAATCAAGTTCACCGATTGTCCCTAAACTAGGTGCGCACCTTGCAGCATCTGAATAAGTAGCGCAAGGACATATTGAACAGTTTCCGGCTTGGTAACATTCTTCAGTACTGTCATAAAAGCCTCCACATATGCCGGGCCAGACTGCAGGATGAGGATCGAGGATTGATATTTACCAGTCCCAAACCTGAGCTCCATGATGCCTACACACCTCATCCAACATGGAAGACTTAAGCTCTGCAGAGCGCTTGTCATAGCGCCGAATCAGCTGCAGGTCCTTATCGGTGATAAGTCTAGCTGTGGCATAAGTATCCCACTCGATATCCCGTGAAAGAATTTCTGACCAAGTCTGGCTGGTTTCAGGTGAGCTATCGTCATTCAGGTATGAGTACGCCATATTGATGGTGCGCCCTTGTCGGGCAAACCGAGCGTCCTTGCACCTTAACGAAGTGTTTTACGCTAAAGTGCGTTGAATTGAATTATGAGCAAGCAACGATAGAAAATCATGCCAGTCTCAAACTGAATTGCGTGGAGGACGGCAGTTTAGAATATCAATCCCGTACGACGACCAGTTGTGTTTTATTGGTCGGTATGTCTACAAAGGCATTGAACTTCTGGTATAACTCCCACCCGTGCTGTATCCATTTTAACTTTTATGGAGTGGCAACGATCGGTGCTGGTGGCAATCCTCGACATACCGCGACTTGTATCAAAGGATGTCCCGAAAGTCAAGTGAGGCATTTTCACCTAGGTCCAGCGTGCATTCAGGCAATCAGCTGGATGAGCCGTTACTACATCCATCGGAACCCCTCGATGGCGATCGAAGTCAGGTGGTCAAGTCCCCAACAGTGGCGGAGCTCGGAAGGTAGGGCGCATAAGCCATCTGCGGGGCGAGAGACGCAAGGTGGCCGGCTCATGGGGATGCAAGGCCTACAAACCCAGTCGCCGCCGAAACTTCACACAGGCTACCCGCGGCCTGAACTTGCCGCACTCTTGTAGTTAGGTCTAGATTCTCCAGTTTTGGGTGCCTCCGTCAGCACAACTCGCACTGAGCTAGATGTAAACCGAACAAGGAACGTCATCACGTGTCCTTGCGACGCCCGTGCATTTGACAAAGTAGGCAATGCCATATTGTTAGTACGCTGGCACGGTGCCACACCTGTGCTTAAGATCCTGGATTCTTGGCGCCGTCCTGGCGGCGCCAAGAATACAAGATTCTGGATTCTCGTGATTTGGTAAATTGTCTCCCGATCCATCCGTCTATTGGCGACAAGCCACGTCGAAATCTTCCATGTGTTGATTAGGCTCTTAACTCTGTTGTACCGTACCATTGTCTCTTGTCAGAGCATACCGTGTTATCGTACCCCACCTATTCATCTTACCGCACCAATACATGGCCCCGGCACTGCTGCCATCGTGTCTGTTGACCCGCCATGCCCCAGGCTGGCGCAGCTGTCCGGCCCGCTAGCCCTCCAGAACCTTGCTGGTTTCATGTTGTCCATCATCGCCACAGCCTTCATTGGCCACCTGGACGATAATGTCAAGCTTTCAGCCGCAGTGATGGCCACCTCATTTTATAATATTACTGGTTACAGCCTGGTGATCGGGCTGTCGGCGGGCATGGAGACGCTGTGCGGCCAGGTACAAGTTGATCATGGAGCTGCAATGAAAATAAGGAACCCAAGGTCGGAAAGCCGCAATGGTAGCCACCACAGTACCTGAGGGAGACGCGATTTTCTGAATTGGGTTTGCCATGTTGCCGCGCGCCAAGCCACGGTGGCGGCGCGGCAAGCCACCCACTGGCGCGTGTGCTTGCAAAAGCGTTCCGCTCGCAATCATATCGCCACTCGCCCGCCCGCACCTTACCATTCACAGGCCTTTGGCGCCGGAAACTACGCTATGTTGGGTTTAGTACTTCAGCGTGCCCTGCTGATCTGCTGCGCGGCCTGCACCCTCATCGCTTTGTTCTGGACCCAAGCCCACCAACTGCTGCTGACGCTACACCAGGAGCCGGAGATCGTGGCGGGAGCTAGCAGGTGAAATCCCGGACTGGAACTGCGGGGAGGGGAAAAACAACGGAAGCGGTACTACGTCCTTTGAATCGGAAAGCCACGATACGTGAAAAAAACGAAGACGGGATTGCATTGAGAAAGGCCCAACAAAAAAGGCCGCAAAGGGCACCTGTCTCCTCTTATGCCTCTTTATCGCAAGTTTACCACCGCCTACTAGCTTTTCATAGCCAACCTGCAGCAGGCAGCTGCCAGGACTCTTAGGGTGATTTCCTCTTTGTCCATCGTCTACGGCTTTCGTCCAACTCTGGACTCGTATTCCGGGGGTTTGGTGCGCAGGTATTTGGCCATTGCAACCCCGGCGCTGTTCCTGTCATCCATCTCTAGCTGCATTTATCGCTACCTGGTGACTCAGCAGGAGGTGCGGCCGCCCATGATTTGCACCTGCATCACTGCTGCGCTTTGTCCCGCTTATAACTGGTTGCTTATTTACAGGTGCGGATGTGCGGAAAGAGGGAAGGCCTGGGTGGGCAACGTGTCGAGGGGCGGGTAGAAGAAAGAATGGATCCGAACAATGTTCTGAGGATATGCCAATTTTGAAAACCTGATCGACTGACAGCACTTGGTCGATCTGCGGATGGTACCGTACGTAGATCATGTAATCATGTTACTTGTCGACCTGGGGGACGTCCTTGAATGTGGCCGCATTGGATCGTTCCTGTTGCCGCGCGGATGCCCTCCCTCGACTCGGATTGATGCTATTCCTTCCCCCTGATAAACGTGTTCGTCTAATCATCTTGCACCACGCATTGTGCAGGTTTCAGATGGGTCTTGACGGCGCTGCCTGGGCTTTCGTGTCGTCGACGGGGACATACGCGCTGCTGCTCACAACGTACACGGTTGTGCGGGAATGGCAAGGGCTCAAGAACTGTGACCCGCGGCGGACATGGACGGGTTTCAGCTGGCGGGCGTTTGCGGAGTGGGAGGTGTACCTGCGCTATGCTGCGCCGTCGGCCGCCATGATTTGTATGGAATGGTGGTGAGACACGGAAGAATGCGTGGCGTCTTAACGTGGCTCTTTGCGTCCCACTCCTTATGTTGCGCATCCGGCCTGGCCACATTGAGCCTTTTCGATGGTCCGAGAGGCCCGCGTGAAAGAGTTTATGTGTGCCGGGAGCGGTGGCTGGCTACGTTAAGCCGGCTACGGTATCACCGGCCCCACGGCGTCCCCACCATGAAGCAAAAACGGCTATTTCCGCCATCATTGAGGAAACAGAGACGCCTACGACGTGTGCTACAGGAATGCAGCGGCTTCAACTGATGCAGGTTCTGACCCGACATCGACCCACGGAATATACGTCCACACATACGCGTATGGGGCCCCACCTCAAGCATGCCACCAGCTACCCTAACTTCTCCGCCTACCGGCCACCCATCCGTCCATCCATCTCCCGTCTAACTTGCTTTTACCCCCTGGCCTAATCCGCAGGATCTTCGAGCTGGTCATCTTCATGGCAGGTTCGTCTCCATGGGGGTTGCATCTGCCGTAGCAAAGCCTACAACCTCCTGTCCTCGTCCCGACCGAGCCTGTCTGTTTCGTTCTCACCAAAGTGTTCGCTGCTCGCCGTCCAGTGGTTACCCTGACGACCCCCTTCGATAACAGTTTCACTTCGTCGCCCATTCAATGCTGCACAGCATTATCAGAATCCCCGTCGAGTCCTTGTGCGTGTATGTAAACAGTCTGTACCACTGCACAGGCAGCCTGGTATTTGTGGGGTGTGTTGAACCCATGTCCACTTTAGAAGTGCTTATCCCGGATGCGTGAGGACCTGTTTCGCAGGTTCGCTTGGTGACTTCGCGCGTGTGGCGGTCGCCGTCATGGGGATATCCTTCAACATCACCTCATGGTACGTGCTCAACCACACGAGCAGCCGGCCCACCGCCGCAACCACGCTGTCCTCTATCATGCAGGAACGCTTGCTGAACCACAAAGCACGGTGTCGTTTACCTTAACTTTCTGACCGCGATCTCAAGCGCCATTACCAGTTTGCCCTCAACAAGGTTGCCCGCTGGGCCCTTGTCGCAATTGTTTTTGTCTCGAGTCCGCTCAGTTGATATGGCCCTGAAATGTTGCGATATCTTGATTCCGCTGGCAAAGCTTTCATCCCACCCTGGGGCCCTCACGCATAGGGCGTACATGATCCCCATGTCACTAGGCACGGCAGTTAACACACGAGTAGCAAATGCCCTTGGCGCGGGTTCCGCGCGGGCAGCCCGCACCGCTGCACGTGCTGCATTTTCCGCCACGGTGGTGATGCAGCTGCTTCTGGCCGGTGGGCTGTTTGCGGGGCGCCATCTTGTCGCACAGCTGTTCACGTGGAACACGGAGGTGGTGTATAATGGTACGTGGAACGTGGAATGGTCGGATGGGGCCGTGAGGATGGATTAACTGGGGCTCAAGAGAGATGGCTTGAGTTTGTGCGTGTGTCTGTGTTTTGGACTTGAAAACCGCGCGGGGCTTTTGGCTGTGAATCTCGAGGTGGTCCTCTAGCATAACTAAACCCGCACCCTGCTCCTCCGGCCTTCCTTACTTTAAGCCAGCTCCTACGAAAGCCATTCCGCAAAGGCTGCATCGAAGCCCAAAATGGGCCGTCTTATCCCTATAATTTCCAAGACGTCCCCGCAATAGAGCAGCGTATTGATTCTAGTTGACCTTATTGTACATCACACATCATGTCCTGTTCCTTCCGAGTTACTGTGCGCAGCCCTTTCGGCGACAGTACGATCTGGGTTTTGTACACCCACAAACTTTTCGAAGCTTCTGGTTTAATTGCACTGCTTTTGCACTTCTTTCTAGACCTCGTCGTGACTATACGATTTGTTTCTTCCAATCTCTATCACAGTGGGCCGCATCATGCCTGTCCTGGCTGCCAGCGCGGTGGGCGATGGTTTTGTAGCGGTGCTGGGCGGGGTGCTACGCGGCTGCGGCCGTCAGACCTGGGGGGCCGTGCTCAACCTGGTGGGCTACTGGCTGGTGGGCTGTCCGCTTGCGTTGCTGCTAGGCTTCCGAGAGCACTTGGATGTGTTGGGGTTCTGGTGCGGACTGGCGGCAGCAACGTCGCTTCAGGTGGGTTGGTGCTCATGCTCTTGGGAAGGTCGCGCTCTTGTGGTGCAAGTGCACTAATGCGCCCAGAATCTGTGGGAAGCTGTGGAATTTAGGGTTAGTTGGGAAATATTCTGGCAACAGGACAGGCAGGATAATGGGGAATACTTAGCACATCAGCAGCCCATTCTGGGGCCCGAATTGGAATCCTTATTTGCGTGGGTGAAGTGCAGATACACCCACACCCCGTTACCCGTCTCCGCACACTTATGCACCTGGCTGTCCTCCTGCCTTCACCATCGGCCTCTCTGTCCTCTCACGCTCTGCCCCTACGGCGCCTGCCCACGTCTGGATCTCTGGCTATTGACTTCCACCTGCAATGGGCGGTTGGGATGTCCACAGGCCGTCATCCTAGGGGTGGTTGTGTACCGCTTGAACTGGGATCTGGAGGTGGCACGGGCGGCTAACCTAGTTTCCAAACACGCTACGCTGGTTGCTGAGGCGGGTGTGGATAGTCAGGCATAGGCGGCCAGCCATGCATGGCAGCCGGCAGGCGATGATGATAGGCGTGGACTGCACGGCAAGGTACATGTCGCTTGCTAGAGACACGCCTTGTAAAATTTGTAGTAGGAGTTGATCGATTTGCCCGACGTACCAGCTCTGCGGGGTTGCTGCTATGCCACATTGGCGACTACTCCGCAACGCTTGTCCCGGGTTACAGCACCAGGTGCTTCCTATGATGGTAGTGGTGTTCGGGAAAGAGGATGGCTGTACCCTCGCATGCGCCGATTGGCGCTGGCAACGTAGCTGAAAGTTTCCAACCTACCATCGCGCATCGGGATGTTCTATTTGCCACCAGGTGGCGTCCATATTTATACCGCACTTGGAGGTTTGGTGCATGAATGGATCCCTCTCCATGGGCTGGGGATTTTGAGAAGCGAAATTATATTGTTGGTGGCTTTAGAATATATCATCTCACGATAGCGTAAGCACTTCCTGGCGAAGAGCATGATTGCAGGTTTGAGGATATGCATGCTTAGATACGACATAATTAGGCAACCTTGTTCAATAATTAGGGCATGAGGACGGGCAATTAAGATATCCACACGTATGCGGCATTGCTAGTGAATCCCTGGACCTCTCAAATAAACCAGCACGGGGCCAGCAAGTTACTAGAATCACGGCTATCGTCTCCAGGAGACTGATCCCATACTGCCCTGTAAGCTGCAACAGACGATGACACTCATTTGTCTATCATCACCCTCTTAAACATTGCTACCCCTGCGCCAGTTGCTGGGCATCCATAGTGAATTGTGCTGGCGCCGGCATTAACGAACTCCCTCAGAGACGGCTCTGCTCCTTCAGTGAGCAGCACGTGTGTTGTGTCAGCAGGCCTGCAAAGCCCACGTGTCTGCCGATCGTTGCAAAGGTTCACCTTGGCGCGTGGGTGCACGCAGAGCGTATTTGGCGGGGAGGAACATACCGCAGTCATCAGCCTATCTCCGTTCTTCGGTTAGCAGAGGGGTAGCGCGAAGGGCTAAAGGTCCGGCCAAAGGCCGAGGGTGTAGTTAGATAATCAGCATGCTCCTGATAGGCCTGGCGGAAAGAGGCGTATTGCGGTGTGACGGGCTGCTTTTTGGGTTTTAGGGTTTGGGTTAGGGTTTGGTTTTGACCCTTCCACGTAACCCCACCCGTCCGAGATCCCCCCCAGCGATGGTGGGGATGCAGGAGGGGGCAGTGAACTGGTATGCCGGCAAGGTTGCTGCCAACGCAGTAATCACCAAAATCCTGAGCGACTGCGTCACGGACGGCTTGCAAGAGCAGTTGCGGGAACGCATCAGCGTGAAAGAGTTAGGTACAAACGGTTGGGATGGTTGCGAATGAGGAAGGGGTGTGAATACTGAATGGGTTGGTAGTCGTTGCCTTACTGAAGGAGTTGCCAATTATGCCGTAACTCCATGCCACCTCCGCCAAGAGGTATCTGCGAGCATTTAATTGGACGAAAGTACGGTAATCTCGTAGCAGTGGTTGTTCAATAGTTATGCAAGTCTATGGGTGCTTCCAACGGCATCCGCCGTTGAAGAGCATTACTAATTTGTAGACATAACTTAGTAGTCGTTACTTATCCGGAGGCATGGACGGTATGGACCTGCTAGCCCAACCATAGACATTCCTCTACCTGATCGCGTGCAGACCGGGGCCCGAGCAGTTGTACCGGACTGGTCCCGGGTTTATTGGTGTGATGCATCAACCGGCCACTGAAGGCAACTTAAAACGTCAGTTTGTTAACGCTGTGCTGTTTGCAGGTTCAGAGTCGTCACAGGTTTGTTGTAGCTGACAATGTACGGCAGGTACCGTTGCTAGAGGTTGATCAGAATCTAACGTACTGAGGACAAGGAATGTAATATTTTCTCAATTTACGGCGGCTTCTGTTCGAAGCTGCGAAATGCGTCACGTTTAGCGCAACAAACCGTGCGCGATCTTAACGTATCCTAACGTAACAAACGAATAACCAAATACAAGGAATCTTAACTTCGGCCCCGCATCCTGACTGCTCGACTCAAGACGTACGGCATAACTAATCAAGATTCTATGACGTTACATCCTATGATACCCAATATTATAATCCGGCTCACACAGCGATGGACGAAGCTGGGTATCCCCCTTCAGGACATTGACATTGACATTGACAGGGCATTGACATTCAGGACATTGACATTGACAGAGCAAGCACTCAGTGGTCGATCGGCCCATCCCGCCCAATAAGGGCCCTTGCCGGCATGGCGCCTCAAAAAGCAGCCCCTAGCCATCAGAGTGTAACATGCATACCACCAATAGATGTAATGCACTGGTATCAGTCTTCAGGGGACCACACGTCCTGTGTGCAGACAACGGTAAAAGCGCAGATCAGTAGATGGAACATGGTATAACAGAAGTACTTGATGGGTATTGATGTAATGGGCTGGTGTGGTATTGGTTTTTAGATGGGCTGGAAGAGGGAGGGAAGGAGGGGGACAGGGAGGAGGAGGAAGAAGATAGCGGGGAGAAGGAGAAATACTTCAGTAAAAAATATCTAAGGCATAAGCAGGCTCCAACTTGCCAACGGAAAATCCCAACACTTTTCATTCCGGACAAGGCGAAAGGTATATTCCGTGCTCGTACGGCAGCCCTTTTCGGAAATCCCCAATGACTCCAAAACAGGTACCACGCGTCGCAAAGAAGGCGAGGATGTAGCGTCCAGTAGCACAACCGTGCAAAGGCCGCTCGTCGCGTCCCCACTCTGCCACCTCAAAACCGAGCCGCTAGCCAGCCGCCAGTTCCTAACGGCAGGTGACATGCAAGCATGCTGTCAGCGACGTCAGACCGGTGTCACGCACTGATAATCCGCAAGAAAATGAAGAACCAATCGAAACGTCCAGAACCGAAAAGCTCTGTTGCACTGCGGTACTTGTGACACCCACACGCACAACCCCCGACGTGTACAGGAGGATTCGAACCTCCCATCAGGTATACGCACCCTGATGGCAGCCGTCTGCCATACACCCGCCCCAGGATTGTAAAACCCTGGAAGATATATCTCCGCCTCGGGCTTTCCTTAATGGCGGTTCCCTCCAGCGGCAAAACGGGGATACGACAACACCTAACTAATCCGAACAATACCACCTCTGTGTCATCTGCCACTGTCAACGATGCCGCTGGCTTATCCGCCTCATGCCCATGGAAAATGTCCAAGGCATCTGCCACAGTCGACGGCAAAGACTTTTCCCCCTCCTCCTCCGTGCCTTCTTCCTTCTCCTTCTCCTCTTCCTCCTCTTCCTCCTCTTCCTCCTCTTCCTCCTCTTCCTCCTCTTCCTCCTCGTCCCCCTCCTCCTCCTCGTCCCCCTCCTCCCCCTCCTCCCCTTCCTCCCCTTCCTCCTTCTCACTCTCCTCCCTATCTGTGCCCCCCCCCGTGTCGTCCGTCCCCTCCTTCTGCCAAGCTGGCACCCACCGGATCTGCCACTTGATCTGTAACCATCACCTACCATTGTAGACGACCAGTGCGCAGCCTTACTGTTGTGATCAGTGCTGGAGATGTTGTCAGGCTCCATAGTCAGGTGGACTAAACCATCTTGCTGTCTCAGTTGAGCTGCGGCTGAAGAAGCCGGCTCATTCACTACTGGAACAGGTAGATGCTTCGGCCACAGGAAATATAGAAACCACGGCTTAAACTTCTCGCAATCATGCTTCTTGCCGCATAGCAAAGACCAACATTCTGCATATAGAAGCAGGAGGGGACACGACATACATATAGGTAGGGCCTCAGGGCATTTTTATGGGACGTGAATGAATGGATCAAACTATCAATGCCAATCATTAATAATTAAATGATTAATTTCAAACACCAAGACATGGTCCATCTGAGCCAAAAAATGTGTTCTTCAGAGCCCGCGTCAACTCATCGTGCTAATACCCATCGCCAACAAAATCCCCTAATGCTGATGTCTTCGAACCACGTAATTCACGGCTTCACAATGCCACAAGCGAGAATTGAATTCCATATCATGCACTGTTACAAGCAACGATGAAATGTATATATGCATGATGACGCACATATATATGATGGCGCTAAGGGCTGGGTTCAAGACCTTCATCGAATTAATTATATATGTACATATATTACACAATAGACGTATTACATGTATAAACCTAGCTGAACAAGCTTACCCGAGGACTCCGCGGACACCACAAGCAGGCAAAACCAACTTGAAATGAAGCTATGGAGGCCATTAAGATGGATTGTGTTAATGGCAGCTGATGCTGAAACTGATGGCGAGTCTTATCGACTCGACGAGTACCGGCGGTCGCAGCAAGCAAAATAAAAGTTCTCTGCAAATTACAGCTTGAATGAATGTGAAAATTAAATCACTGCAGGAATGCTCAAAATGAAAACAAGATATGTTACAATATATATATGATATATAGGATGCCATGAAATCGGTTGCAATCAGTAATGTACGGTGATGTTCGTGGCCGCTGCCTGCGACCGAGGCGTCTGAGAACGTCTGCAAACGCAAAAGTAAGGCCTCAATTTACTTGGAAACTATACAACTAGTGATATTTTGGTACTGTTTTGCTGACCATAAAAACGTTATAAAATTCAGTATTTACACAGTGGGACTGGCTGGTGAAGCAACAGTCACTTTGCTTCCGGCGGTTGCGCCTCATCATTAACCCGGACGCTGGAGGACAGCAACCGCCGCCATGCGCCCTTTGAAAGATGCCACCACAGGTCGGCAACTGAGCACCACCCCGCCACACACTACACGTCAGTTTGCATTGCGCCACAATGCCACGCTGGGCCCAACACGCACCATTACCATCACCATAACCACCATCATGCTCGCGCATTCCTTATAACACCATCCATCCATCGTCGCAATGGCAGATAGAAACGGCTCTGATCACAAACCCAACCATTGTATCGACCTATATGCCATTATCCACCCACTGCCGCCAATTGGGTCCCCCCATCACTTTCCCCCATCCCCTCCCTGACCTTCTCCCGGCCGCCTGCTTGCCTATCTTCTCGCCTGCCAACCTGTCCACCAGCGCGTTCCTCTAGGTAGCGTTATCCATTTGTTCACGGCCACATTGGGTTTGGGGACGGTGCAGGCGTCGCAGGTCCTGCCGCATGCTATTAGATTTCTGTCGTACTTGTACGCGCGCGGAGTCGTGGAACGGATAACGGGAATTAATCCCCCGACTCCACAGTGATACCGGTACCGGTGATGCGACGGCACCGGATATGTTCTGGTTGCGCCCGTAGGCTGCCTGCCGTTGATGGCTGCGGCGGCCTTCTTGAATGGAAGCGGCCCCCAGCGACACGACACGCGGAGCACCAAGATCCCTTCCGTACATTACAATGTCGACGGCAGCTCCGCCACAAGCGTTCTGCAAGGTGTTACTGTTGCAGGGGGTGGATGGACCCTTAGCCGTACCCCTAGCAGCCAACGATACTTCGCCGCCACTAACGGGCCTCATCAATCAGCCAAGTGTCGGGGGAGTTGCTGCAGCTAGTGGTCGCTTACAAACCATGGTTGCTGGACCCGTGAGAACGCTTTAGGGCATCGGTATGGGCTATGGACATTCCTGGAGTTGTGCCGTTTACCCCCTAGCTGATGGGTTTATAGGGTTAGAGCATGTGAGAAAGGCGCCACACAGCACTAATGCCCTTCCGGCTTGCCAATTGGGATCTGCATGAATTATGGTGCGGATTAGATGCGCCCTGTGTGTAGAAGACGATGAGGTAGAGGATGCGATCCATGCGCTGCTGGAGCGGCCAATTTGAGAGCGTTCTAGACGGGCCATTTGGCGGACTGTTGATGTTGACCTTGGCGTGAGCCACGGAAACAAGGCATTCTGTCGCAGGTATCAAACGGCGAAAAGAGAAAAGAAGATCCTTCGAAAATGTTCCTAAATCGTGAGCTGCTAACTTTTGGACCCCGATTTGAATGAGCCAAACCTAGCAAAAAATGGGTGTCTTGGTATCAAGATGCTGCTGCAAGCTAGTTGCCGGCCAGGTAACCCGCCCCCTTGACACGAGATGCGGCGGAGTTGTGATACCCTCCGCACGTAATACTCCCATATCATTTCTAGCTGCTGGGAGCCGTGTTTCTACTGCAATACCTACATGCATAGCATGTTAGGCAGGCAGGAACATAGAATGGGACCTTTTGCAACAGCCTTGAGACACAGCCAACGACATCTAATTTAAATATTCCCAACGTATCGCGCAAACACCTCATACCAGCGCCTTTTGCACCAACGGGCAAGCAGAGTTGTCCTTCTTCCAAACTCCCAATGGAAGTTGCCGCAGGTTGTTGACCCAGGACTACACCTATTTGTAAGCCAACCCTGAAGAAGACGCAATACGAACAAGGAACGCCGTACTGTTGCGCACCCTGGTCAGTGGCGTTTTAGGCCATGTCACACCATTTCAACCACATCACAGGCTGTTGATTACCGCAGCTGCATTGGTCCAATATACAATGCCCCAGAAGTACAGCTGAGTGCAAAACTGTGGCCTGAGCGGCCAACTCGCAGATCATTTACATGCTTGCTCCTTAAGCCTGTCTATGCTCCATCATCAGGCCTCGGCAAAACCGTAACTGCTGCATATCCGAGCAGTCAGCAGAAGACAAACGCATGCAAACGCAAGGAATTCCTCTTGCGGACGCATCGGGCGCCTGGGCTAATCGCCTTACAAACCAACGCGGTCAGCAGCCTGCAGCCTGATGCCCTATCGCGACACTCCTTCATTCCCTGCACAACACTGCTTTAACCAGCCAGAGCGAGAGCCTTAGTACCTGCCAACACGACAAGCCCTGCCTGCATCCTTAACCCTTGCTTAGATTTGCTTAGATTCGCTTATCTCCGCATCCCACGCCCACGCATTGCGCCCCGCCCGCGGCCACGACCGCCAGCGCCCGTGATAGCGGCCTGCGCTGCTGCGCCACTCGCTGCGTCGGGTACTTCGCTCTTGGGATTGCGTACCGTCTCATCTACCGACAGGATTAGGCACGCGGCCTCCGTAGCGGCCTGCGGTTAACCACATGCGTTCGAATGGTGGTCTCGTAGGTGACGTTATCGGCGAGCGGCCTAAGGATGATGCCCGGCTATTATTTCTTTGTCCTGCCTGTCAGTTGAAAAGCCGAGGCGCTGCGTGTAGCAAAGCCCCACGGCTTACAGGCGATCGTGCAAGAACCCCAAAGCTTTTTACATGACCGGGCTGACACGCGGTCACATTATTGCAGTTCTGAGACGTATCCGATGCGCACCTGGATTGCGTTAATCTTGACAAGCGCTGGCTCCCACACAAAAGCCTCATACGTGTCGCATACGCCGCCAGTGTTAACGTCCACACCGAAGTTCTGCGGCAAATCCCGACGCATCAGTCCGTGCTTCAGGCCCGCCGATCAAGCTTTTACAAAGAATTTGTGTCAGTGGGCAACAAGTGCAATTTTTAGATGTGTTGCCCATTAAAGGATATAGTGCAAAAATTTCATTCGCCTCCAAAGAGAGTAAAGCTCGGCTAAGGGATATCGTTATCGCGAAGGCCTATTTGGCCGATTCATGACGCCTTATCCGTCACTCTCACCTTGCCCGACCCGTCTGCCAGTGCGTGCTTCTGGCGCAGCTTGTTAAGTACGTCCGTGGCGTCGAAGCCGGCGTTATTGCAGAGCTGCCGCGGGATGACCTCCAGCGCCTTGGCGTACGCCTTGATGAACAACTGGGACTACATGACACAAATTCAAGCGGGTAGAGGGGCTGAACGTATGGCTTATGACATGGTCATAAGGCATCACCAAAGCATGGGCGTGGCGAGCTTCTCAGCATGGACAGTTGGCTCGCCACGTTCTAAGGAAAGGTAAAGATTGCTTGCGATCCGTATTCCTGCAAACGTTCTGGCGGGGCCGGGCCTGTCTACAGTAAGGTCACTGACGCTTTAGACACAGTAATCAAATAAGGCATGTTCTATTGCTGGTGCCAGAATAGCAACTACGAATGATTGCGACAAGCGGGTGACCAATATCCAACTTCACTAGCACCTTATTTGTGTACTGTAGGCTGCATTCGCTGAGGTATTTGCTGAGCTCCATCTCGATTGCGCCGCCGCCCGGGACCACCTGCAACGACAACCGGCGTCATGTTAACACCGCAATTGACGAAAAACCTCATCCATGTAAAGCCACTTGCGGTAGGCGGACAATTGCAAACGTATGCAGCAGGTTGACAGTTCCATTCGGTGCAAGTCCCACAAACCCCAAGAACGCATGATCCCCCAATCCTAAGATGCTGCTTCACGACGAATCGCCCACCAGCCCACGCCATTCCGTGCGTAAGGTCACGATCATAGACGCTCGCCATCACCTGCGCATGCTTGAGTGCACGGCGCACAATCATGATGGCATCATGCAGCGAACGGTCTGCCTCGTCGATGAATTGCTCTGAGCCACCCCGCAACACCAGTGTAGCTGTCTGAGCCTCCGGGCAGCCCATGAACAAGTTGTAGCGCTCGGCGCCCACCTGCACAACCATCACGCCGTCGCAGAGAATTCAAGAAGCTTATCCAGCCTCGTCAGCCTAATGCACAGGTCGAGGGTGCAGCGGACGAGCGCACTGTAAGGGTGGCTCACACAACCACAGGGCAAGCCTCCAGCGATATGCCCAATCCGGGCATCTAGTGCGCTATGGCCCTCTAGCAACACTGCTGGCATGCGGGTTGCCGCATGCGACTTTCTGAGATGGCCGGAAATCCTAAAAGACGCTTACAACCCACCTGGCGCTCCTCAAACCGAGCACACGTCCCCAGCACAGCCGGATCAAGGTTGTTGACGGTCGTCTGCACCTTGGCGCCCGTAGCCTTGGTGACGCGCTCAATGTCGCCAGTCTCAACACGGCCAGCACAGAAGACGTTGCGGTCGGCGAAATACTGTTATATCAGGCACAATAGGAATGCCCATTCACCCTTGTTGGTAATGGTCGACCAAATGCCGGGTGCATGAATTCAAACGAAGCTTAAGATACAAGAAGCCATGAACAGCCTAAGCCTCCATGCTGCCAGGACGACGCAACACCCGGATTTCCTTGCATGTAGGAATTCGTGACAGTAACCCCGCATTATATTATTTACCTCGCTATGCGTAAGACTTGTGGGACAGCATGCAGGTTGTGTTGTAGCGGATGAGCGCACTGAAATAATGGCTCGCTTTGACGCATGCCTGCTCTAAACTTCCAGCCCAGCGGTATGCCAACCCCCCTTGTCCCCACCTGTGTGGCTAAATCGCCGATCGCCAGACGCGACAGAACAATGTTTGCACCGCTGGCCACACATTTGGCCAGCTTATCGTAGATAATGTTCCACTCGGCGTCCACGATGGACTGGTATTTCGCCGGGTCGTCCAGCCGGATCTCAGCATTCTCCTTCTCGGCCTTAAGCTCTAGTTCGATGTTAAGGACCAGAATCTTCGGATCTGAAAACGATTTTGGCTGCTGCTCGAAGCCTGCAAGCAGCGCCAACGAAATCGGTGCAGTCAACGAAAAAGATGCGTGGGATGAGAACGTATAATGCGATTTTGGGATGCTCGTACGCAGGAAGTCAACGTGCCTAAAGTATATCCATTGCTTGTTGAACCTACGGTACAGGATAAACCTCGCGTACCCTGCAATGCGGGACTGATAGAACAGTAGGGGTGACAAAACACAGCCTCCTGTCGACAAGCTGTACCCAAGAGCACTATATATGTGAATGCTTGGAGTAGGTGAAAGATTTACTGTTTTGTCAGCAATCAAGAAGAATTGTGACGCGTCCCAACCGCAACTCCTTCCTCCGTCATCTCCTGCCATCCCGGTAACCCCTCCCCTCCATCCGGCAGCCCACTTTCAAACCACGGACCGGCATAAGAGAAGGTCTTTCTAAAAGCCACTCCGTCTACCAGGAAGGAGTCCCGAAGACCTCCTCCCTGGACCTTCTTGATGCCGATCATCTTGAGATCCAGCGTCGCCGGGTCCAGCTTGGACACGGCGTCCACCACCATCTGCGCAAAGAACTCCTTTTCACCGCTTACCTGCGCATGCAGGGCAAGTTGCGCACGAGCACCCGTTTGCCAAAGACGCGTAGATGTTGCGGAGAATATGCATAAGATGCGCGCACGGCGCACGCGAATACCCCAATTAGCTAAATATTGCAGCAACAGCATTGCTGACATAATACTAAACCCTATCGCCGCGTTCGATGCCTAATCAAAATAAACGAGGAATTATGTCCCGGCCGGTCGACGACGCCAAGAATGTTTTGAATAGGGCAGCCAAAATCTTATCCAAGGCTTTCCCGAACATGCGCCTCCCATGCATCGTGCAGAAAGGAATAACCCCAGAAAGGACGTGCCCTTTGGCATTATACTCTTACGCAGCCAGCCCATCTTGTCCCACGCCGTCATGCCAACGCCCCTCCTCTCCCAGCATGTCCAAACATGACAATGTTCCCGAAATTAGATGCATACCAGCTTGCTGTTCAGAGTGGTCATCGCGCACTTCTTTAGAAGGCCCTTCTTCTCCTCTAGCGCTTTATCCTCCAGACTGATTGCCTGATCCTTAAGCCGCTGGACAGCCAGGATGGAGGCCTGGCGAAAGCTCTTCATGAGGCTCTGCATATGGAGGTAAACAGCGGAAAAAACTGTGTTTCAGATGTAATCATACGCCTTTTGACCACCACATTTGATCCGTATTGAGATCACATGTCACATCTCTCCGTGCATGCATGTCTACTAAATGCGGGATACGGAAAATTACCTGCCACATTCCATGGGGAGGACAACACTGCTTTTATTTTTTGAACGACAGCATTATCGTTACACCTATGAGCAATCCAGGGTCACGTGCAAAAGCAGAATGACACTGCCAACCTACCCATAGGCCGCATTACATCCCTCATCGTGCCTTTTTTATCATGCATCATAAGCGTTGCGCCCTGTTGCTTCCAACCTCCCCATAACATCCAATTGCGCTTGCTTGAACACTCCCTCCCATGGCTGGTCCATTTTAATCCTGAAACTTGTAGCTTACCCGAGGGTGCACGCCCTCCTCGATAAAAGGCTTGGCTTCTTGTAGGAATTCTCCCGCCAAAATCACAACGCTGGTAGTTCCATCTCCCACCTGCAAGGGCCCCACGATTCTGTAAACTCTGGCTTAAGGTAGCGCCAAGCAGCCGCGGCCCGACAGCGCCCGAAAACGCGTTCAGGTCTTCCCAAATTATGTGGTAATGGTCGGCTACCCTTAAACGTAAGAAATAATCACCTCAGCATCTTGAGCCAGAGATACGTCTACCAGGCTTTTCGCCGCTGGATGGACGATGTCGAGCAGCTTCATAATTGTTGCGCCATCGTTCGAAATCGTAACTCCCTGAGCAACGTGGCACGAAAGATACCTAGTATTATTCCATTTCAGGCATGATATGCGCACCCACTGAAACAAAGTTCGCATGCACTAGGCGAACCTTGTTATCATGTATCAATTTGTCCATTCCACGAGGCCCAAGAGTAGTTCGAACAGTGTCAACCACTGCCATGCACGCGTTAATATTGCTGATAAGCTGAGGCTTCCCCTGGCTAGTGTCCGTTCCCTCCTTCAAAAGAATAATTTGAGGCTGCATTCCCATCATCGGCATCATGTTTGCTAAATGTTTGTCCAAGTATGTGCCACAGGTAGGTCAAGGAAGAAGTCGGAAAGGTAACGACAAAGATCTGAAGTACCTATTAGTGTTAACCGTCTGCAGCTCAATCGCCGCTCAGGTTGATAAGATTATGAGTTTGACAACGTGCGACAAAGATAACTGTCGTAGCCGGCACAAAAGCGCGGCAAAAGCTCGAGAAGCATCCGTACACCCCGTACTGGTACTTATGTTACACATAGCTAGCTGCTGAGCGTAATGAGGCAAATCCAAAGCCTAAATCTTTCTATCCACACCTATCGCTCTAATCATCTGCCGCTACAAGTTCCACAACTCCACACGTCAATGCAGGGTAATCCCTGCCATCGTGGCGCGCCATCCTGCGAAAACAGCACGCCCCGCAAGATATTGCCAACATGTCACCATTATCGGCTTTAGACCATGCATTGCCTTCAATACGAATGCACACCATCGGGCACAGATGCCAAGAAGGTCCCTTTTGACCAGCAGATGGGCCCCACCAGCAACATGTGGGCCCCACCAGCAACATGTGCCAACGTATTGCGTTAGGCTGCGCACTTGGACGCTGAACTGCACCCTCCGCAAGATAAAGCTCTTCTCCCCCTTCAGCCCTGAGCATACATTGAAGTCCATTGACGAGCTGCAATACAGGTCAATGCAGGGTGGATGGACGGTGTCAGATCCAGGGGGGCTGTCACGTGTCAAGCAGGGCCATGTGCGTACCTGTCGCAATAGCCTCCTTCTCGTTCTCCTTCCAGTGTTTTGCAACATTATCAGCTAGCGGGTCATCCGGGTTCGGAGCCGACAGCAAAGCTTGAATACTGCGATGTAAGAACAGGATACAGGTCTGCAGAGCCGTTTTGTACGGGTGTTTAGGCCAACGTCCCCGTTCTTCCCTTCTACAAAGAACCCCACCTAGAGTACAGCAGGCACACCCCCTACCATGCGAAGTCGCTCACCTGAGCAACACGGTACGAATCTGAAGCGCCGGCGACCACTTGTCTTTCAAAATGTCCAGGCAAATACGGCCCAGTTTGTCAATGCTGCAGGTTGGGAAGCAACCGTGACAATCCCAAGCCCAAATACTATGAGAAACCCGAATACTTTAAGATATTATAAGTAACTTACTTAGGGTGGTAAATTTTGGTCAGAAAGCGCACTTTGGGAGGTGCCATGGGATAGTCCTCCGGGAGGAAGAGCTCCAGCTTGAAGACGCCGCCCTCATAAGGAGACTGCTGAGGGCCTAATACCATGACATTGAAATAGCGAAGGTTCTCCTCGGAAGGCGATGCGCTAATCCCAGGAGCTGCGTCCAGGCAGGACACGGCCCAAGGCCCTAGCTCAGAGATCAGGATTGGAAGGTAAACAAGAAAACCCGGGACTAACCTGGCTCGCTAAGTAATTTTTGAGTCTCCTGAGGTGAAGTAGTCCAAAAGAGCAAAAGTCTGAGTTCCAGCGCCGCAGATGGATCCTCCCAGACAACAAGAATAAGCCACATACCTTGATAATTCGACGGGGCAGCTGTGCTGCCTGTGCCGCCTGATCGGCGTTCATGCTTCTGCCACTAATAAGGACCTTGTCTAGAAACTACAAAGGTCGCGAGGGGCCGTATGTCCTGTATTATAAATGGCGTCCTAAAATCCCAGAACTTAACGTAATAATCGACTAAGAATCCTCTCCCGAGCATGTCGTCAGCGCATTTCGCAAGAATAGTTCCCGCAGTACGGCAGCCGTGCACAAACGTCTTGCTCTTCTGAAGTTCCAATTCATTATTCGTGCCTATATTTATTCTCTCCTCTCCATTGGGTTTTTCGATATTGCCGTCGCTTGGTGGTTCTGAATCGCATGGGCCTTACGAGCTCTTGCGAGCTTGTAACGTCACATCAACAACCCGTTACGCATTGTCACGACCCTTAATAAGCTTCCTAATCAAAATCTACAACAATGTACATAATAAGGCAATGGGTTAATCGTCGTTTGCTGGTATGTCCCTGTACCAGTACGTCGCGTGTATTGCAAGGTCCATTCTTGTGCCACGCTGTACCCTGGGCGATCATATCCTGTTTGAACCGTGGGCACCGATATAGCGATGTCACCCTATATTCAGCAGCTCCCACTGCCCTTCCAGTGAGAGCTTTTCACCCCCTCACGGTTGCGCCGCATCCCTCTTCCGACAGCTTGGACCATGTGGCGAGCGTCTGTCCCGCCGTTATGTAGCCTGCGCAGCATCAGCACAAGACAATACTCGTGCTGCACTGGTGGTCATTGGTGATGAAATCCTAGCTGGCTCCGTAGTTGATACCAACACGCCCTGGCTTGCTAAGTTACTGCATAGGTGAGGTGGTAGCAACTGGTGTGGGCACTGCATCATGGAACTCGAGGGCGCTGCATCATGGAAGCGCGCTGCGTCGTTTCGACCCCTTCTCAGATTAGCTGCCGCTTAGCCAAGTTAGTGCTTGGCAGTATTAAGGTTACTTCCGAATACTTCATACAGCAGCACGCCCAGGGATGGACTAGAAAGCCAATCATTAACTGGATATACAACACGGCACGCACGAGCTCGACACACCATGCTGCTTCGTGGTGAAAAGGGGGCCATGCCAAGTGCAGTGGCTTCGCATGCTACCCCAAGCGCCAAGGCGTCTGGGCCTGACCAAACGAACATTATGGCTATGTTCCGGCTTTCGGCAGAACCCTGGCCCACAAGGCTTATACTGTCCAGGATGCGATCTAACCTTTGCCGGTGTGTTATGTTATCTTTATGGCAATTTATGGCTCATGCGCAGCTTGCCCATGCGCACCCTGCACTCGTGCCGAAGGCCTTACAGGGTTCTGACCCGGTCACCCCAGCTGCCGCTACCTGCCTCCACCTTGGCACTGACGCGGACCCGTTCCAATGCCTAAAGCTGCTCCGTTGAAAACTACCTGCTTGTTTCTGCTCCGCCATTTGCAGCCGTGGTGTGGATTTGATTCGCGTGACGTACATCCCTGACTCGAGGTCAGAGGTACGCGAGGCGGTCCTGGACAGCCGCGCTCGCGTAGGGCAAAACGGCTTCGTGTTCACCAGCGGGGGCATAGGCCCAACGCACGACGACGTGACGTGAGCACTGGCTGCAGCGACAGCAGCAGCAATAGCCGGCCATTCACATGGGTTGACCAGGGACCGTCGGCAAAGAGGGGTTGCTGAGGGGTTTTCCATTGTCGGAAAGTGCTACTGCCTGACCGCATATTCAGGGTGCTAGTCTCACGGTGCAAGCAATGTTATCATGTAGGGCTTGTTGGCCCTCAGCATGGTTAGCGGTGCGGCGGCGTGTTCCTGTTGCGTCACATGTTGCTGCGGCGCGTGGAAGCACTGATGGTCTGCAAAAGTGCTCCTTGTAACTTGTGTTAGCTGGAAATTTAAACTGGTGGAGTGGCGGCATCAACACCGGTCTGCCTGATGCCGCCGGTTGTACAGCTCCACTCGCAGTGTCGTGTGCCCTGCTTCTCCAGGAAAGCGAAGCCTTAGGTAACCAGGGTAATCACCTTCTGGGCTCCCGTCTTCTTTGCCCCGCCCTTGCCGCAGGTACGAGGCAGTGGCGGAGGCTATGGGTGGGTACAGAGGGCGTGGCAGCACGCATTTGTTGGGTCGTTCTTCATAGATGGTGTCACCGGCTGCTGCAGTCATCCATTGTGCCCTCTCTTAGGATGCCGGCGAACGAGATGCCCATCCAGTACGATTTGGCACCGTGAGCATTATAAAAATATGCTGCGTGCGTGCTTCTGCCAGGTGTAAGTCTGCAGCTGCATCAACCTACAGTGGAGAGGATGAAGCTGTCGTATGCGGCACGGGGTATGGAGCTTAATGACGCACGGCTGAGGATGGTGAGAAGGGTCGTGGACAGGGCCAGGGACAATTTTGAACAGCAAAGCATCGGGGAGCAGCAAACCCACGGTTGTTGTAAATGGATGTTGGTAAAAAGGCGAGTGGGAATGGCCTTTCGCCAAGTTTGTAGGCACAGTCTCTGCGTGGTAGGTATAGGCTTTCCCTACGGCATGGGTGGTAGGTATAACAGAACGGGCAGCTTCAAAATGGATAGTGGAGTTAAGGATACAAACTTGGGACTTCACCCGGCGCACACAAGGTGGCGTGGGACAGGATTCGCAGCCAGGAAGTCCAGAGGGACGGCAAGAAATTGAGAAACCTGACTTGTTGGGGGCGCCTCCCGTGACGCGTAGAAAGGTACTGGTCCCTGGGTGTGGCTGCGAGGCGCCGATGATTTCCTTCAGAGCTTTTATGGCCTGCCGCTGCAGTCTAGACAAAGACAGCCCTGCCCTGGCCACCTTTCATGCCACCACCAATCCACCTATTGGGCTCGCTGCGCTCATCCTGCGTAGGCCACACTGCCGACCCCTTCAGAGGTGCTGTTCACGGAAGGGCTGTGGGTGCCACTAGTCAATGTGGGCGGCGTGTACGTGCTACCCGGGATACCCCGCCTCTTCCAGGCCATGATATTAGCGCACCAGGTGGGATACCCAGTGGAGTGGCTACGCGGGTTGGGGGCTGCGGAAAAGAACGTGCAAATATTTCACGTGGTCTGGGACCAGGTAATTCCGTGAACGGTGGAAGGCAACTTGTACATATGATCCTATAGCACCGTTTTTATCCTGACTGAACCCATGTCAATAGAAGTAAAGCGTTCATGACCACACTGTCCCCAATGCTATCTAGATGCACCCCACCCCTACAGACCAAATAAAAATTACTTAACCCAGCCCCGATCCGAAACAAAACTCCAACCCTGTCCATCTCCGTCCTTGAAGCAATCTTAACACCCCCAATCCGTTGCAACGCTCCCCAGCCCACTGAAATAAACCCTATACAAATCTGGTTTCAGACTCAACCTGGGTTATTCTCCCCAACACATGCGTCCAGGAGCGGTTCACGGGTGTGGCCTTCCAATCAGCGGCCCTCTTTACTCACGTGGGAGAGAGCGACCTGGCGCAGCCGCTCTCGGTTGTTGCCGCCAAACACCCTAAAGTCGCTATCGGGTAGGCAATTGGCGTTACACTGTTCGCTTATGCGGGAGGTGGCTGGATGGCCAGGGGACTGCGCCTTGGGAATTAGACGTACAACCTACTGCCCTTAGCGACGCGGAAAAATCGAAGCACCCCTTGTTAGTTCCTTTTCTGGTGCTTCTGGTGTCCTCGACCTGGATCACCACTCTCGTTATAGTTTCGGCATCACTTGAGTTGGTGGAGGCGCGACAATCAATGACTTCTCTTCGAAATGGTGCCAGTTAGGAGCTATGGCCAGTAGATGTCTTTGGCCGGCTTGTGTCCTTGTCTGGGTCCATGATCTCCTGACAGCTTTCCCGACGGCTAACTCTCAGTGTCCACCACTGTTACCGTACTGCTTTGCACTGCTCTCACCTTGCCTGTGCATGCTATTCTACCGGCAGTTGATGTTGGTGACATACATGTCTCTATGTCCTGCTGAGATTTCCCGGTTGCCCCTAAACTCTGCCGTGCACGTGCAAACTCTACTCTGCAGGTCGTATCCAAATACCGCCGCAGATGTCTCCTCCACCTACAAGGTAAAACTGGCTTTTACTTCCCGAGATGAAGCCGCCTTGGTAGCGGCGGTGGCAGATGTAAGGACTAGTCTTGGGGACATTTTCCTGGACCAAACGTCGCAGATGCAGTAGTTAGGTGCACGGGGCATATAGGGGACCATAGCCGCAGGCTCAGACACGTAAGCTGGGGCAGCTGCAGATACATTACGCAGCCCTGCAAGCTGGGGTGTTTAGAAAGGGGTGGGCCTTGGCGGGAACCTGATAGGTGCCAACGGATGGCCGATGGAACTCGCTGCAAGGAACGCTGGGAAGGGGGCCTCTAGTCAGCTTGCGATTAGCAAAAGAATCGACAAGTTATCGTGTAATGCATTGTCTCAGTCTGTGTGGACGTATTGCAGAATTTGCCACAATTATCGTTATCCTCACAATTGTGGAGAGGTTCGTATTGGTATTCGTATATGGCGTGCGGTATCAGCTGCCCTGGATGTACGGGGGTAACGTCTGTGGAATGGTCGATAATAGGAACAATAGGAAGTGGACTGGGAAGAGAGGGTGCGAGGGAATGGTAAGCGAGCATATTCTGCTGCGAAGAGAGTTATGTTGATTGCACTTAGATGCGTTTCTTCCATTCCCACATACAGCCGCATATCTTCCACTGCTCACAGCATCCCATAAGCGGGTCGCCTGCGTCAGTTATTAGGTGTGTTCTTAGGAACATGTGGCAGGCGTAAACGGAGCTGTTTCAAACATCTACACTTGTGATTTGGTCTGGTATCTTACTGAACCGCGTCACTCGCGGGTTCCCGCAACCGGGCTATTGCCCCGGGGCTTATAACTATGAATCCCTCGTGGATATACTGCAACGCATTCACGTGGCTCGTCGAGTGTGAAGCCACAACACATATATCATAGTCATGCAGCGTGGCGCTTCAGCCCCCTGAGTGTGGAAGGCAAACAGCAGCTTCTCGTCCGAGCTTGCTGTTGCTGATCAGGTTAGGAAGTTCCATTGACATCCGGTACTTTGATTGGTGTGTCTTTACATACTGGCAACACGCTGTTCCTGCCAAAAGATGCCACGGGTTCTTGCAAACGACAGTTCAATGAAGATTCTTATCTGAGATGTCTAAAACTGCCTGCACTGTAAGTTGTGACAAGGTTTCCATGCAGTTTAAGCTTGCTGCAAGTTCCTTTATATGGAACCAGCGCCAAAATTTGACAATCGTACAGCACTCAAGTCCAACACGAAATGCACCCAAATCTCTGCTCCAAATCCCTATAATCTCAAGATAATACACCAATTGCAGCTCAGGTCAAGACAACACAAGTTGCAAGGTTTGCCAAGAGCGCCGCCTTTTAGGGCCGTCCATCTGTGGGGTGAGTTTGAAGGCTGTCTTATGGCGTCATCACAGGTTGGCATTTTCGGCGTGGATAAGGCTTTAGCAGGGCTCTTCAGGCATCGGGGTCATTTGCGCGCTCCTTAGGTGACAACGGTTCGGAGGGCCTTTCAACACCGTTAAATTCGTTCTGTGGGCCGCTCTGACAAGAGGCCCTCCACTTCCGTTGCTTTAGCTGTGCATTTGGAGAGGACCTTGGACGGGACGGGACGGGACGGGATCGCATCGCAGCCCGTGGCGAACAGCCCTTTGGCGCTTGGACTTACAGCCCTGGAGGCCGTCCTGGCGCTGGGGTGCTCTAAAGTTGGCGCCAGGTTGGCTGCGTAAGGCGGTTCAAAATGCTTTTTGAAACATCTAAAGGCTGGCGACGCGGCTATTGGGTGGCCGCCGCGAGGAGTCGAACGGGGACCACTGAACCGCAAGGATGAGGTCCGGGGGTGGACTTCAAGTGGAGGGAGGGCGCCTCCTTGCGCACCCTGCAGAGCACTGAAATACGGCAACCGGCAGCTTCGCCGTGGACTTGGCTGACGCAAACGCCATCGCCTGCGGACGTGGATGTCTCTCCATGTTCTTCCTTTGCACAGGGAGCACGGGACCCCATTTCGGCAGGTAGCGAGGTCAAGAGGTGTTTCCCAGCCGGCACGTGGTAGCTCATCATGGGGGACACACGGGTGTTTGTCGGCAACCTGCCGATGGATGTACGAGAGCGGGAGGTGGAGGATCTCTTCTTCAAGTACGGGCGGATACGGAGCGTGGACCTGAAGGTGAGGGCAGGGTGCCGGTGGTGTACGTAGGGTCCTACAATTCTCTTAAGTTTTTGTATGCTTGACGGTCGCTGACGATTGTCTCATTTTTTACGCGTTGGCACCGTCAATATTTGTTTCCGCACTTCCTTGCAGTGTCTCTCCCCAACGCATCGCAAACCATGCACAAACTCTCCTGACCGCAGATTGGACCTCGCCCGCCGGCATTTGCGTTTGTCGAGGTATGGTTGTTACTGTGGACTGTAGATTGATGTCGTTCAGCCTGCGCGTACTTGATATTCTTGATATTACGAGGAGTGTCGGTTGCATCGCCTTGATAATTATGCGGCTTAACTGGGTGCGGAAAGAACGACCTTGGTCACGATGGTAGCTAATTCACTGTTCCGTTGCCGTATGACGTCTAATCCCAAATATGCCACTTTCCAACATTGAGCTGAACATCTTCATGTCATCTTTTGGCAGTTTGAGGATCAGCGTGATGCATACGACGCCGTCCGCGGCCGAGATGGGATTGAATTCCAGGGCCAGCGACTGAGGGTACGTGCTGAGGATCAAAGGATAGAAAGTCGTCGATTTGCTTGCCAAGGGTGCAGGTGATAAGGCTTGCGTTGAAGGCATGCTTCGGAACGCACCCCTTACACTGGGATGGCATCGCTCCCCGAGGGTGAATCGTACTTGTGTTACATCTGTGTCGTCTGGTGCGCTTTGATCTTATGTCGGAGAATAGTCGGAAATGACATGTACGCTGAACAATCGAAAACTTTTTATGAAGCGACTCTATTCTGTGGCAGGTTGAAATCTCGCATGGTCGACGTGGTGGTGGCGGCGGCGGTGGTGGCGGCTATGGTGGTGGCGGTGGCGGCAATTACGGTGGCCATGGTGGCGGCAACAGCTATGGGGGTGTCAGCGGCAGTGCACGCAGCCTGGGACCCAACCCCTTCGGCCCCAGCCGTCGTACGGATTTCCGTGTAATCGTGACGGGACTGCCTATCAGCTGTTCGTGGCAAGACCTAAAGGATCATATGCGTCGTGCGGGCGAGGTGACATTCTCGCAGGTAAAAGCCTATCGATAAGTCTTATCGATATCACGTCATAACTTTGAACTAATTATCTTGTTTGCGTGAACACTGGATCCAGCACGAAGATTATTGGGAAGGGGTTGTGGGGCTGGATTGTGGGGCCGCAAGATGTTTTCAAATGGTCGGAAGTGGCCATATCGAGAACGGTTGAGGACTAAAGTCCATTGCGTTTGTTGAGGTTTTTGTGTCAGCATATGCGTCACTTCCAAATATGCCGTTGTGTCCCTGTTCGCCAGGTCATGCGGGACGGCCGCGGCATGCTAGGCCTAATCGATTACGCCACGCGAGATGATATGGAAACAGCGCTTCGCAAACTGGATAACAGCGACTTCCGCAATCCGTATGATTCGTAAGTAGATCTGGCAAGCAACGTCATGTGTTGTAATAGGCGCCTTGCCACCTAGCATCCAAGGAATTTCTTCAGCGACATAATTGCTGACAGACCTGAGAAACTTCACCTGAGTCGAATTTGCGCCACCACTACTTGTACCTGCAGTGCGCGCATCCGTGTCAGGGAAGACCGTGACGGTGGTGGTGCTGCAGCTGCTGGCGGCGGCGGCGGCGGCGGTGGCAGCAGCCGGAGGCGCAGCAGCCGCAGCAAGAGCCGGAGTCGATCGCGCAGTAAGAGTATGAGCCGCAGCCGCTCGCGCTCCCGCAGCCGCAGCAAGAGCCGCTCACCCAGTCGGGGCAAGAGCCGCAGCCGCTCGCGCTCGCCTGCCCGCAGCAAGAGCCGCAGCCGCAGCAGGTGAGTCATAGACACTGATTTCTTGGAAGGCCGAATTAGAACATTGTGTGTGTGTCCTTATCTGTACCTTGCCATGTTGGTGCTTGTTGTACATGTCCCCCCGACCTGCGCATGCTCACTGTTTCCTACTCGAAAGACGGTACCCCTAAAACTGTGTATAATATTTACAGGTCGCGAAGCCGGTCTGCGTCTCCAGCCCGAAGCGGTGGCAGGAGCCGCAGTCGCAGCCCTCCTCGGGATGATGACCACCGCGGTGAATAATCAACCGGGAAAGGAGTTTTGGATTGGACTACATGATAGTTTGACAGAAATGAAACGGGAACGGTAATAGCAAAGCTTCAGGGCGACCATGTTTTCTGGTTGTCTATACATCCTGCGCTTATGTGATGTGTTATGTGCGTATTTCCAATTTTTACATGTTTGCGTGGTGGGTGGGTGCACACCGCCTCGTCCAGTGGCGTTCATTCCCCCTTCCTGGAATGATAATTGCGGGCTTGCTATGTACAGGGGCCACTGCTGATGTAGTATAGGTGGCTTATGACGGTGCATGAACACTTATGGTTGATATCTCAGGTAAAACGTTACATATGTCCGATATAAAATCGTCCGATTCGGTATACTGCAAGTGTCCTGGTTGCGAACAAGAAACATCCATACTCCGTTACAGATCTGCCGACCAAGCTACGAAATCTCTTGTTTTAACCCATCATGCAAATGCGAATGTGTGTTTCTTAGCCGTATCTTTCGCAGCTCCGTTTCAATACGGATGTACGTCCACTGGTATCGCCTAAACACTTCTAACAGCGCTATTACCAACGCCACTGTCTTGTAACTCTCCAAATGTCCCATGAGCCGATGTGTCCAGGAAAGGCGCAATGCCAAGTTGGTTATTATGGCCCACACGTACCATACACGACTGTACAATGCGTCTAGCTTCAAACCCGGCAGCCGCAACACGCCCAGCAGATTTGTGCAACCTGCGTGTTGACATTGTGCAAGGCGGCAAGTTAATCGCCCGATAAGGAAAAACAGATGTGACAAGTTGTCGGATAGCATATTCCCTAATATCTCCCTACATTTTTAGCGACGGAGTTGGTAAAGCCTTGCAATTCGCCATGCACGAACCTGGTTGGACGAGCCAGGGCATGTCCCAGTCCATTTCGATATCCCAGTAGAAAGAGTACAGCGAGTTGAGCAGCATCGCAGCGATCCACCAGCTGTAAAGCTCATATTTTTCGCCCCTGACGTGATGTTCATGCTCAATTGCCGTAAGTATGATTGATGGGAAAGCAGTTGCGTACTTGGCCGCGTTCAGGAGCTGTGAACGGTTGCCTGTTGTGCGATTGACAATGATGCACTGTACAAAGCGGATCATGTACGGCAAACAAATCGCCAATAACACTGGCGGCGCCAAAGGATTAACGAGCTGCTTACTACTGACACCCAGTGCCAGAGCATGCAGCGCAGGCCCTGCATACACAGCGATTGGCAAGCATCGTACAGGGAGTTCCGTCCAATACGCCAAGTTTACGAGGTGGGTACACCTGACGTACAGCATTAGGTACGGGTGCACGATATGCCTTGCATCAGACGAACAGGGATCAATCGGCGAACGGGCATTACCTAACTAATAACGATTACTAGACCAGCTATTTACAGCGGTAGCAATCACCGCCTTAGATGCTCCATCAACAATCACCGCCTTAGATGCTCCATCAACAGTAAGGCCCTTCGCACAACGACCCTATGGTGCACAAATGTGGCGCCACAGAAACAAAACGTTTCACGCCCACAGGTAACTTACCCATGTTCACTTTTTCCCGTTTGTGTTAAGGCATGTTAACTATTTATCTAGGTGTCATCTATTCTTCGAAATGCATCCGAATGCCTGGGTAAAAAGAAACACAAGGAGTCCATCTACTCACCCGTCACTACAACGGCTGCTACTTTTGCAAGATCGCCGCTGCTTTTGCTGAGGGATGTCATTATATCCGCCATTAAAAAGTCTGCCCAGCTCACATCCTGAAATGGCAGCAGCACTCTCTGCAGGGTTTGTCCAAAGAAGAGCCTGGCGGGCGTGCCTAATATATCCAACGGTGCCACCAGAAGCAGCGTCGCGAAGAAGTACATGACCACAGCGGTCAGCTCCGCACTGCCAAAGGCGCCAACCGATACGAGCGCCGAAAAGCCCGCGGCGCATGTAAGGCAGATGATGGTGAGGAAGGAAGCAATCTGGGTGGGCCCCAACGTGGGGAGAACAGGTACAGTAGGACATGTGTGAGTAGCACGCCATAGTAGTCGCCTGTGAATGGGAGAACCAACTTACGATTCAGGGTCTGGTTGGCTGAGTCCACGATTTTGCTAAACGGATTCAGGTAACAACACGGAAAGTATATGCTGTGGCGCTGCGGTTATGCATGAGATAATAATGGAAGGACGGACGTGGACATGCTGGTTCGTACGATCAGCAATAAGTTGCATAACAATAGGTCCCATGAGGATGTATTGCTTTGTAAAAATCCAGTGTCCATTTCGATTCCCCCACTGCATTACACCATCTTAATGCACTCACTTGCGTGCGAACCTCCTAGACAACACATCCCTACTACGCGGCCCCTAGCCTACCCGGTAAATCTCCCCATATGGTAAGAGGAATTTCCGATCCTTCGGGCTGAAGCAGAGTTCGTACTCAACACCCAAAGCGTGGAATCGCTGTACGTTATGACCCCATAGCCATAGCGCGAAGGTCACCGGAAGCATCGGTTGGAAGTAGATCAGCTGCAGTTCGCGTGCAAACTGATTTGTTCGGGCTGTGAAATATGATACGACCAGCAGGCAGGCACAACACCAGGCGACAGCGACAACCTGCGAAGCTGCGCAAGCTTAGTTCGCAGCTGCCTGACAGAAAGTTTATGATCATTGCCATCATACCCTGAAAGCCCATTTCTTGGCAATTCCACTCCACTGTTTCGACGTCCTGTGCGCAAACAGAAGGATGATAACAGTTGCAGCCCAAGTCTTTCTACCCTTATAATCTCACCTATCCATTGATAATTACGTTGCATAACGAGTCGGAGAACGTTGATGTAAGGATGATCAACAATATGGCAAAAAGCTGTTCACATTGGAAAGGTCGCAAGCCGTGAATCGCATCTGCGAGCAGTTGCTTTCATAGAAGTTCACTCAATAAAAACTTTACATGTCGCATACCTATGATGTCAAAATACTAGACCGTGTTACATGGCAATTCACGCTAACGGACCGGTTACAACTTACAACGGTTAAGGTGCAGGCGTGTAGCCAACAGGCAATAGAGCTCAGAAGACAGGACGGCAGACCCACAGAAAGATAGGTCACAGATCTGTGGAATAAAGCCAGTGACAAGACCGAACCATAGAAACATGGGGCCATGCTTTCCAGTACTGTCCAGTATAAGGCCTAATATACGAGAAATGCGTAGCCAGCAGTCCGACATAATCGGACAGCGATTCATTTAAAACGTACTTTCCTGTGCCATAGCCTCACATCCGAGGATGAGTCCTGAGTCTGTCCCTGACGTTTCGCAGGCATACACCGAAGGTTCGGTACGCCTGCTATATAACGCCAATCATCCCTTGCATTGCAACGAGTGCTAACTTCTCAAAATTTCAACTCTTCCTTGCATCTGCCTCCTGATACTTTCGAACTCTCTTTGTTAAGTTCTGTACTTTCCATATAACGAAAGGTATCCTGGCGTATGCGTTTAGCCGTTACTACTATGCATGAGTCATAACATTGTTGTGTATCGACGTACTTGTTCTTGAGGTTAATTTACCTGGACGGTTTGCCACCAAACGGGCGAAAAGCATACATCCGTAGCTTTCAGGATTAGGAACACATAGGGTATCCTCAATGTGTTACGTCGAAGCGCACGCCGCCTGCGCCAACCCGGTAACTCTAATCATTCAACATTTCAGCTTACAGCGGCATATACATGTTCTGGTCTCGTACCCGATTGTCGCGTGCTCCATTATCGAATAAAACGCGAAGCCCTAAATCCGCGTGCCGATCTGGCGCGTACTGGATACCATGAGGCAAAGCGCGGCTGCTTGTCAGGATATTTCAAAACTTCAAGTCGGATTACCGATCCCCTACAGCATCGCACTATCGTACACCTAGAACTGAATATCACCCATGTCGTGTCCGAAGACAAGCTGCAACCTCAACCTGGAGGTACAAGTATCTGTAGGTCTGCACGAAATAGAGGGCGCCCAGGGTTCCATGGCTACGCAACGCCACAACATGCTCAAATTTGCCCGCTTTACATACCAGTCTTGGTCGCGGCTAGGGACGACTACCCTTTATAACCTTCCGGTATTCATTGAGCACCCTGCAGTATTTCACCCGCCATGCATCCGATGAGCTAAACAAAGATATGCCCCTTCATTCGTCATCTCCACCCGCGTCGCTACCTTCCCGGTCATCTTTGCTAAACGCCACTCCACCCCCCTTCGCTTTGTATGCTTTCATGGCCTCCGCGTACCGGACCTTATCCTTGGCGGCCATCTGCTCGTAGGGGCCCTTTTCCTCTAAGCTCATGCCCTTCCAACGCTCGCCCAGCATTTTCCCGACCTCGCCGAATGCGATGCCTATGAGCCAGACACATACAGATGAAGGCGAAAAATCAGCACAGGTAACCTCATCCAAGACAGGTATATGTGCTTCATAGGACCGCGACAACGCGTTCTGATACGGATGACGCATGCCCCGTTATGACGTCCCGCGACGACAGCAGACCGGCGCCATGACAGGAGTCGATAGTGTATATCAACAACTGCCACCGGCACACATTCACGGCAACATGCTGACCTCGGAACTGCTTGGATGCGGTCTGCCGCTTGGGTGCGGAGCCCCAAACATGGGTATATTGGTGTATTCAAAAGTCGCAAACGATGGATCGCTGGATGATGCAAGTTGACAGAAGCCCGCCCATCCTAACGAATCCCCAAGTTGCATACCTGGATTCTCTGCCTTGACCCTCTCTCGGTTCGAATTCGAGAAGTACATAAACGCCGTGAGGTTCTTCTTCGGAGCGTTGGGGTCCTTGACCTTCTTCTCTTTTTTGGGCTTGCTGGCTCCCGCACCCTCGCCCTTGTCCACCTTCTTGGCCTTGCCCTTAGCAGCCAATTTATTGCCGCTCCCGCCCGCCGCATCACTGCCGCCTAAGGACTCGACTTTTGTCACCGTTTTCTCTGTAATCAACGCGGGCGCGTAGGACAGTTGAGTCCACGTAGGCACCGTTACCGGCGCAGAATCAGTTCTGAAGCTTACAGATCTAGCTTACAGGACGCCTACCTTGGCCATATTACTGTAATGTCCAACACGAAATTCATTCACATTCCGCTTGCATATACGATGCGTTTTTAACCCACCATCGAGCATCGCGGCAAACTGCCACAGTTAGACCTCGCACACTTACCCTTGGCCGGCTTCTTTGCTGGCCGCTCTTCTGCGTCAGCGCCGCTGCCGTCCTTTCGTTTGCCCTTGCTCTTAAATGCGTCCACGGAAACACCTACACAAAACAGGAAATGCATTTTGACGTCAACCGGTATTTGTAATTTCCCATAGCATGGGCCAAGCACGCTCCCTTTTGTACCAAGACTAAAACGGCAAGAATACCCTAAACAGAGAATGACACCATAATACAAGAACGACTACTGAACTGCCCGAGTGCCAAGTCTGTGCCCGAATCAGCAACACAGGCACGTAAACACCCATCAAGGATCGCCAAAGTATTTTTACCTTCCTCCTCAATCATCTCCGCGTCACTTTCCTCGTCCTCATCCTCACTGCTCCCGCTGCCTCCGCTGGCATCGAAGTCCTCGTCCTCGTCATCCTCATCATCGTCGGCTTCCGCAGCAGCACGGCGCATCCCTGGAAAGCGGATTGCATCATGGTCTAGACGTGAGGTAAAGTTTTGACCAATAACAAATGGTCACAACCATGAGCCGCGAGCGACACCTTCCACTAATACGAGTATCAGTGCTAATTTCTGATGTCCTGTCCCTCTTAACCCTGGAACACTAGCCCTGTCAAGGCTAAGTTACATGCTCGTGTCCTCGTGTCCAACGAACAGCGGCCTTTGACGACTTGAGAGCTGTAGCACTGGCACTCACCAGGGTCCATGTCATCCTCCGCATCCACGCCAGCGTGCGCCCCACCCGGGCCACGCTTGGCAGTGGCTAGGTTTTCAATGGGGATCTTCTTCGTATTGATGAACTCGAACAGGTTCCCCCACTCTGAGCGCTGGATGTTCCTGCCCAGTGTTTTTTCAAGGTGCAAACGCAAATCAATGCCACCTGATACCTTCCGCATGGTCTAGGTCGATATCTTAAACCTTTAAAATGCAGCAATTCATCCTAACAGCCCGGTCGTCTTTAAAAGCCCAGCGAACTATATACACGGGATCAGCTAAAAGGTGATGACTGTCAGAAATCATTACGTGATTGATGAGCAACCAAAAACATGCCGCATCCTGACAGGAGGACGAAGAAGGCCTAAGGAATAACTCTGGAGGGAGCTGGACGGCCCATTACCAAGCCCACCCCTACAGTATACCCGTGCAGACCCACCTAAACATGTGCTCAGTGCCACCCTTGAGGCGAATCACGAGGTCGAACGTGCGAACGGACGAAGACATGGCGCCGCTGCCCTGGCGGGCAAACTCCACCGACTCGATATCATTATCCGGGATAAGCAGCGGCGGCTTATGGACATAGAAGAAGCCACGGTCCAGAGGATAGAGCTGCGGTTTCCATACGGTACCAGAAAGCGGCAATTGTCAGTCTTTGGACAAGAGCGACGACGCGGGTTCATGGTTTTAATTCGTGACGCGTCACGATGATTCCTACATGAGCTGTGCTCCGAGACTGACATGAACATGGAACAATGCTCCACAAATTCTGCCCCCCTACCTGACCATCGTCCGCCTTGTAAGAGCAGCGGACTGAAAAGCCGTCCCCAGCAGCGTTGCGGAAGTGCCCCGGCTTTGTGATGCGTGCCCCCGACAGGCCACGCAACAGCTTGGCGAACACTTCGTGCACCGGCCCCGACATCTCTGTGGACAGCTTGCCGCCGTTCTGTACAGGTTGACGGCAGATTGGCCAAGTTAGGCGGGCTTAAGACCGGGGAACGGAGTGGCATCGGAGCTCCTCAAGGACACCTGCCATCATAATTTGCCAGCTGGAAAGAGGGCGACCCTTTATACCTGGCCGACCGCCGCCATTAGGCAGAGTGTTCACAACAATCGGTATGCCTGTCGAGGCCAACGCACTCATAATAGACAAAAGTCCGACCTTGCACCTACTCACCTTCTCGTTCTTGGCCGTAAGTGCCTCCTCCGAGATGTCCAGCTCCACAGTGATGTCGTCCTCCGTGGGAAACTGACACAGCAGGTGCGCGTAATAGGTCTGGGCGGCCAAAGGAGGGTAGGTGGTTAGGAAAGTGATCTAAAAACGAAAAGCGTGGAGCCCAACACGCAACGGCGCAAACTCAAGGTAGTAGAGACGGCTAAACATTTTTCCATCCCCACAACACCATTGGCCCACAACGGCACACATGTCGCCAACATGTCGAAAATGACAGGAAGCCAACCGCGGCGAAATTCCAGCCGACAAGCAGGAAACATGAACCCGTACCAACCAACCTGGCCTTTGCGGATGGGCGGGTCCAGTGAGATGACGACCAGCGTATGCGGCGTGTTCTGCTTTGGCAAAATGAAAATGCGCTGGATGGACGTGTAGCGGACCTTGAAGTCTTGGGACTGAGGGCAGGCAAGGGAAAGGATGCGATTTTGAGAAGCTACTTAGAAGGGTAGTTGCACGATTAAAGACATAGATACGACAAAGCTAAGGATCTCACAAGCTGGCCGCATACTTGCCTCTCCTCACAGTTGATAAACACACATCCCCCGTAATGGCGTACGGTGTTCCCTTTCTACAGCCTGGGCCAAGGAAGCATTCACCACTTCTCGTCATGCACATTTGCTTTAATTTAAGGAGAAGTCCCCACAATCTCCACGCTAAACATTATCCCAATCCACTCACCTGGCCACCCAGCTGTAGATAGCCCAGGTGCATCTCGATGTCGAAGCGACCACGGGGCGCCAGGATGCCCACCTCACTGAACACACACACGGGCTCATCCGCAGCGGCTGCCTCTGTGTCAGCGTGGGGCAATAGCGCGTCCAGAAGGACCTGCAGGCCCCCAAACGAGAGCGGTAAGCCAGAGATATGAAAGCACGTCAGCGCAGACAAAATCTGCACTAGGCGAACAGGGGCATCGAAGCCGAGACCTTGGGCATTCCAACTCTTCGCCTTGCCCGCCTCACAACTCTGAGCAGAGACCACCAAGGGCTTGCACATTGCGACACACCCAAAAACTGACATGAAACACAGATTTCCACCGTTTGCCCAATGCTCACAGGCATTCTCGTTCCCGATGACCATCTTCTTCGCTTGCATCGAGCTTCAACCTCACACCCAGCGCCGGTGTAATGCCCAACAGTTCTGTGCGCCTTGTCCCATAGGCGACGGCACCGACAAAACAACATACAATGATCTCCAAGCCTTACGCTCCGAACAGTACATACAATCATGTCATACTTCCCCGTGCTTCTTTAGCACACCCCAGCATAAGTCCGTCGACCTCTCGGGCAAACGCACCTTGGAAGCCGGCGCGTCCTCCCCGCGAGCCGGAAACTCCTCGTTCCCGGGCGGCACGTAAAAGGCCAGCTCCTGCAGCATGTCTTCAGCCACCTCACCCCCCGTATCGTCTACATGCAGCTCCAGCATTACGTCATCCTGCGCAGATCGGATTTATCAGGGGGGTCAACATGTCCAACACAGCACAGGACCAACCAGTGTTGTAATGTTACGCGCATCTTGAGCTGTGCGCAGTATTAATCAGTGCTGCATCAAAGTGGGATGGATGCTTTGCACCAAAGAACATGGAGGCCTGGCTACATGCAGAAGGACCGTGCTCAAGGACCATCCCTGATTACCTTCATCTGCTGCGCTGTGCACACGTCCGCCAAAGGCAGCTCAAAGGCCACTTTGCCACCAACCGTAAAGGCCAGGGACGCGCCACGCAACTGCACAGCGCCCCAGTTGTGGCCTGACGTGGACAGCGCCTCCTCTGCAATACCCTCCGGAAGAGCAAGCGCGTTGCGGGCATATTGCTGCAAGGAGTCCAGATCCTGGCAAATAGGGTGCGAGCAAGGTATGTCAGCCCCGTTGTAAATTGGTTTTCAGCAGGTACAGATGATACCACTAAAAAATTAGTCTAAAATATGCACTTTATAACCTTTAGAGTATAATCTGATGCCCAGATCTGCAGGATTTTACTGTTTTTGGTGGCTCACTAGGTGGCGCAAATATATTTTCTTCAAAAATTGCTCCTCAATCCAACTCCTACCAAGAATAATAAACCTAATAAAAAACAGGCCGACAGCTTTGCAGGATCAGGATAGGATAAAGAGTTTGCATGCAGGGCGAGTAGTCGTGTTCCAGTACGCCACATGCATCCAGGTGGCAGCATTACGCAAGCACCTAACTTGAAAGGAAGCCACCCAACGTAACTTGACTTGCTTCTTACTCCGTTTCACAACCCCATGAAAACTGCATCACCCTTCCGTTGGCTTCCCACCCCTTCTATGCTACATAACGGCGTGCCTGACTCCTGATAACCGAACCAAACGATATTCGAGCGCCATACCTTGTCTCGGAAACCCAAAAAGTTCAGAGTTGTTGCGCCTTTCCGACGCACACTCAGCTGACAGCCGCGTGGCACTTTTGTCCATGATAGTCCATCAATTTCCTCCCGTTTTACCTCGACATTTTTCCCTCCTTGCTTTCGTCGCCAAACGAAACCGGCAGGCATTAACCTAAGCTGTCCAGATGACTGCATTTGTAAGAGTAACAATCTTTGTTATCACTGAGCCACTGATGCCCACTAACATTTTAGATTAGTGCGGCGCCAGCCAAGCTCCTCACCACTCCACCCCTGCTGCCCAGCCATATCTCTCCAAACGCCTGTATACCCTCGGCCATAACGCTGGCCTTGGCAGGGCCGGAGATACCGGCCCACTCCGAGTAGGATCCTCACACGACTATTGCCGATACTGAAAACAGGTTAATCTAATAAGTATAAATCTTATTATATGAAACAGCTTCCCTAAGCCAACTAATGCGAAGGCTCAGCAGTATTGGCGCGAGTTGAATTGATGTGTAAAAAAGCTTACAGTTTATGCCATAATCCTAATATCGTAATTCCATAGCTCTCATATAGGTGAACAAACAGATATGACAAGGGTTGCATTCTGTTCTACGAAGTAAGCCGCTCAAAAAACCGTACAATTTTTGGTTCCGGTGCCTTATTACAAGCCTCGTACGTGTTCTCACCACCTTGGGTGAATGGTGTACTGCCTTTGGAATGTCTGTTCACATTCACAAATGTGAAGCAAGTTGTCTATTTTCATCCTGACCGGAACCATCGTTTACTGGCTTCCCAGGTTTTGAAGGTAGGGTTGAGGCGCATAGTTGATAATCAGTACCTGTTTCAAGAGATAAAGTGGGTCAATAGAGCACGTTACTTGGGCCTCCACTATGGTCCTGACTCACCTTTTGAGTCCTGCACAGATGAACTCTTTGATGCTGGTCAACGTGCTATGTATGCTGTTATCAGTAAGTTGCGCAGGAAAGGGCTCTTCATTCCCCGGATTGCTCTTCGGTGCTTTGATTCTCAAATTCGTGCTATCCTCTGTTATGGGGTTCAAGTTTGGGGTCCTCATTTCCTTTTGCAGCTGTTAGACAGGCCACGGGATATCCAAGGCAGGTACTGCTATTTTGATCGTGCTATGGAAGACCGTATGGTTGGTATTCAGCGCACATTCCTTCGTTCTCTTGCTTCGGTTGGCAGGGTTCCTGATAATAGACTTCTTTTTCGGGAGTTTGGTCAACAGCCGTTGCATATTCACTGGGCCACCTTGGTTAACCGTTTTTGGAACAAACTGGTTAAGGCCAAAAACAATATCTTTCACAATGTTTTTCGTGAAGAAATTCGTATGGCCCTGTTGTCTGACTGTACGGGTTCTAGCTGGGGTTCCCTGGTCTTGCGTGGCTTGAAATGCTTAGGACACTGGCCGGACTTTCCTGTTGACGGGGAGCTTGAAGTCCGTGTGAATGTTCTGGCTTCTAAGGAGATTAATATTGACGCCCTGATGCTTACGTTGAAGGAACGTTTTGATGAAGACTGGGTTAACCCACGCCTTCATGTCCAACCACGTGAGTTTGTTTCGGATGGCGCTAAGCCTGGTGTGAAGATGTGTAGATACACCCATTGGATGGGTCTACCACAGCATACTACTAGTTATATTCCGATGGTTGTGTACACTTCCCTGCTTCGTTTCCGGCTTGGTGCTTGGGTGCTTGAGGCAAATCGTCCTACTGGTCGTCCTAGGGAGCAGCGCTGGTGTCGTGTGTGCAACAATTCTAACTCAGTAGAAGATGAATATCATGTTCTGATGGAGTGCGTCGGTTATGCGGAAGCGCGTGCTATTTTTGCTAGGCTAGGGGTTGTGCAGGGTGCTACTATGCATTATTCATGGCATCAGACTAACGCGGCTTTCTATGATGGGAAGGACCTAACGTTTTCATGCACTTCTCCTTGCTGATTATCCGTTTGGTCTTTTCTCTTTCTTACTGGTGTTTTTCTTTTTCATTTCTTTTTTTTCGTTTTCCACGGTCCTTTGAGCCTCCTGGCTCGTATGGGCCTTACGAGCTCTAACGAGTTTGTAACAATCATCTCATCTTACAAGCCTCTGCTTGCAAATTTGTTACCAACGGTAAACTCTTGACAAATTGTGTCTAATGAAGATTTTAAAACCATGCCGTCCACATAGTGCTTCTACGATGGCCCGTTGGAAGGTAACGGCACAGTGGACAGGGTCTCCTAGGTTGCTCTAGCATTGGGTCCGAGATCAGGAACCAACTCCCAAAATACATCATTCAGGAAAGGTAGCCCGAACATGAAGGAGATGGACGGCGATGGTGCCGGTGACAGCTAATCCGCATAGACTGGGGGTGAGTGCGTCTGATGCTACAGCCTCATTGACGGGATGGTATTGGCATTAAGATGGCAAAACGTCCCTTGTCTTGCATGTGTGCAGATTGGGCGAAGTACCGCCATCACCGTCGCCGCGCCCCACGGGCACGTCGTGTTATGTCTGCCATCTTTTGCATGGGCTTCCATCGGTCTTCCCCTCGATGGTCTCTGGGCTGGTATATGAAAGTGGGGTCTCGTCCAGAAGAGTTTCGGCTTATAGCAACATCGAACTGTGGTCACTGCTACCGTTGGCGTTCGACGCTCCGTTTCGGCCCCCTGGTCTGTGGCAGCAGCGTCAGACGTCAGATCCTGCACTCGCATGGCATTAACACGAGGGACAGGTTTAGTAGCACGCTGGCCAGCTAAGAGACGCTTCTCGACCCCACACGCAAAGCGCACCAATTCCTCATAGGACCCAAAGTCCTTCCCCGCCAAGTCCGTGGCACATTGCGTCGCCAAGACCTCAGACAATCCACGCTGAAACCAAAAGATGCGTTCGTCCTCTGTCAGGTTACCGATAGGCGTGATCAGGGCCTCGAAGCACGACTGGTACGCGGGTACAGTCTCATCGTGGCGCATACGATACGAGCCAGAGGCCAACATATTACGGGCCTCCGCACTAAGCGGTTGAACCTCGGGAGCAAAGCGTGCAAGCAAAGCGGTAGCCAACTCCTCAAATGTGTATGTCTGCCTTGCCATTGTCCACTGATCATACCATGTCTTCGCCACACCCACGAGGGTGTTCCCGACGAACAGACATTTCACAGGGTCACGATCACCACCACGGACCAGTTGCAAGTACACGCGAGCATCACGCAGGTATGCACGAGTTGTATCAGCAATGCTACGCTCAGCATTCTTATGTTTCGCGTCATGCGGGATGTCTAATTTCGGGACAGGAATTGACAGTTTTATCACCTCTCCATCGTCGTCGAATCGACCTTGACGAGGCGGTGCAGCAGACGGACCCCTCTGCTCCTCGCGTCCAACGGGGCCTGCTTCGGCTGCCGTGACAGGAACAGTCGGATGGATAGGAGTCCGTGGGTCTAGTAGTGTTGTATTACGGTACCGGCCTTAGCTCCTTGCTAAGTAAGTAGCCCCGTGGCTACACCCTCTATATGCTTATATGTAGAGGCTAAGGGTTGCATGCCCTAGTGCAACTGTGACACTGTCACTGGTAGACTCAGTTGAGTTCGGTTTCACTGGTTGATCCTATGTATTTCCTTAATACATAGCTCTGTTTTCTCTTCCTTAGGGATTACAGTTCTTTATGGAGGCTTGCCGTACTAAGCTCAGAGTACCTATGCTGTAGTAGTTGAGAGCCGCAAAGGCCTCTCGAGATGTTGATGGCGTGTATCTGCACATCTATATTGTGCTAGAGTGTGTACGACTACTACACTCCCCCCCCTCTGGAGTGTAGTAGTCGTACACTCTAGCACAATATAGATGTGCAGATACACGCCATCAACATCTCTCTTTGCCTTGGCTGGAGGACGTAATCGCATGAATACCTATTCCGGATTACCTAATCCTCGTCCTATTGCTGTTGCAATGGCTTCTGGTTCTCAGGCTCGGCAAGCTGTGCCAGCTGTTGGTGCATTGCCTGCTGATGCTGTTGACCAACACACGGGTCGCCTTGACGCCGTAGCCAATAGTGGTAATGAAACCACTTTAAATCGTATTCCTTCTATGGGAGTTGCTAATGAACCTGTGAACGTTCTTGCTGCTGCGCCGCCTGTGCCAGCCACGCAAACGCCCAGCAGGCGCACGCGCGACGGGCAACCTATTTTGCCTATTGCGGAACAGAGTCCGTCTACGACTCACTCGGCTGCAGAGCTTCCGCGGGTCAGTTTGCCAACTCCGGCGTTGATGCTGGATGACAAACTAGATGCTAAGAAGGCTTCCGCCCGGGTTCGTGCTTTCATTCGGGATGTTAACCTATTCTTTGGGATCATTCCATGGGGTCGGGACCAGCGTTCTTGCTGTCTGTTCCTGTCTCAGGCATTGCGTGGCAATGCTAAGGTCTGGTATGACGAGTGGTCTCTCTCCCAGACTCAGCTCACCGTGGAATCTATCCTAGAGAATTTGCGCATTCGTTTTGCACCACAAATTCTGTCGGTTGAGCAGGAGGCTCGTCAGAAGCTTGCTGACAAGTCCTTCTATATGAGGACTGGTGAAAATGTCCCTGCATATCATGCCCGCCTTGAGGCATTATTCCAGGATATCCCTGATATCCACCCTCGTGAGAAACTGTTTTGGTTTCAGCAAGGGTTGTCTGGTGTCCTGCAGCCTAAGTGTGCAGCTGACGAAAAGGGTAGACCCTTCACCAGCTACGATGACCTTGTGCGTCATGCCTCTGGCGAAGAGGCCCGCATCCTCGCTGAGCGCCGGTTCCGGTCTGGTGTTAGCTCAAATGCCATCGCTATGCAGGATATGGATGGAGATGACGCTATGGAGGCCTCTGATGGAGAGCCCCCAACTAAGCGTGTGCGCGCTCACGCACCGCAGGCTGTCGCTGCTGCCGCAGGCGCCGGCCCTTCCTCAGCGTCCCGTACCCGTCAGCGTGGCAAGCGTCCTAGTTCGGGAGGCAGGGGGAATGCGCGTGGGGACCGCCGTGGTCACCAGCAGGGTCGTGGTGGTGGTGTCAACCCGCAGTCCTTGACGGCTGCTGATCAGGAGCGTGAGCTCACCCGGTACTATAACCGGTATGGTCGCCAGCTCACCCGTGGTGACTTGAGGGATTTGCGTAAGGAGGCAGGGGGCAACGTTTGCTTTTGCTGCCGGGCTGCCGGCCACTCATATGATGAGTGCACGTTGCGTCCCCCTGAGGCTCGTGCCGCCGCGGCACAAGGCAATGGCCACTAAGGCCTTGCCCAGGCTGGTGCTGAGGAGAGCTTGCTGTTGTATCCTTAAGCATTTCCATGCATGCTTAAGAGATATTTAGCACTCTGTTAACCGTTGTTAATACCTGTTTAACTAACTAACTTACTAACTGACGGTAACCAATTCGTAACCAGGATTATGGATTAGTTAACCGCCGCCCGCCATTTACTAACCAACCCTTCCAAGTGTCCGTACTTGACAGAAGTCCAGAACCTGTCTGGATTGGGCTATTTACCGACTGAATGGTAAATAGTGGAACACCTGGTTCCTGGTTCACTGACTTTCCGGTTGTTGGAGTGACCTCTGGCCGTCACGTCTGATTCGAGACTCTACGACATCACCCAAGTACGACTTGGATCTCCGGCTCTGTGATGCTATATAATCGGGCTCTGGCCCAACAACCGGTATCTTTCGATGCCACCATCAATTGGTTTCTAATACAACAAGCTGGTATCGAGACTGTTCCTCCCTGGGACGTCTCGAAAGCCTTCCGTTCAAGTCTTCCGCTCCAGTCTCCCTGATCACCTACAATTATCCGTCGGATTTAGCCCAGTAAAGCTCTCAAGCAATGGACGTCGACCAAGACCTCCCCCCTCCCGAACTCGCTATGGAAATGGACGACGAATTGGGAGCCGCTATCCTTGCTGCCGCTGCCAATACTGGTCTGTAAATTTGGCAATCAATAGGCGATAATTAGAATCTGCTTTCTGTGATTTCGGCTTTGCTTTTGCTAGGTCGCACTTATTAGTTGGTGCGACGACCGGAACTCGCTTTGCCGACGTCTTGTTTTTACTGTCCCGAATTAATTGCCTGCAGTATAGGTTTATATTTAGAACCTGTTTGGCAGTTCGCTTTGCAATTCTGTGAGGTCGCAGCTTCGACAGTACAATCGTGCCTGACTGGAATAAGAACTGCTCTCGCAGATTTACCTCGCGTTTTTGCAGTAATTATACCTCTTATTTTCTTGAAAGGTATTGCGCCTGTTTCGCTTGCTGCAAGTGCGTTCGCAGGTTCGGCCAGCCAGAGCGACATTTCTGCACCGTCGCTCCGAACTCTTCTCAGCAAGCTCCGCTCGCGGACTGCTGAATATTTGAGTTTCGTTGAAGGCATCGAAGTTTTGGGTAGGCCCTGGCCCTAGCCTTTGCCTTCAACTTTAGCAGACGTTTGCTGTTCGCTCTGTTAGGCTTTCAGGCATAGATTATGCAAGCCGCAAACTTTGCAAATGCTGTATCTGCTGCTGTCGCCAACGCATTTCAGTATGTTGGCCGGGTTGCTACAAATGTTAGCCAGGCTAATAGGTGGGAACGTCTCTCCTGGTTGACACAGCCATCAAGTGCTCCTGTGGCAGGCTGTCCAACTCTGCAGGCTAGAGCCCCACCACCTTTGGCATCAGGCGGCATAGCAACCCCTGAGGCACCAACGTCCCCAGCTTATGTCCCATCCCCGTTTTATGCTCGTGGCCCTGTAGTGCAAAATTACCTGGTGCCTAATGCCACTGAAGCTGCTGGGATGGCCGCTGCTGCTGCTACCACTGATGCTGCTGCTGCGGGCACCTCTGCTGGGCCATCTGCGCCCCCTCATACTGGACATGAGGATGAGGTGATGAAAATGAGGATTCCGGTGCCTAAGCTTAATATTGCTGCAGATGTTAAGCTATCTGATTTAGGGCGAGTGACTGCACCGCGCACCAGGTCCTTTGTCCGTGATGTTAGGAAGTACTTCACCTTAGTCCGTGGGGGTCACCAGGACTCTATGCGCTGTCTTTTCCTGGCCAATGCCCTTGAGGGTGCGGCGAAGACATGGCATGATCAGTGGACTAATGCAAGGGATACCTATACATCTGAGGAACTGCTGGAAGCGCTGCTTGCCCGTTTTGCACCCCAGATCCAGTCACGTGCTACAGAGGCACGCCACAAACTGTCTGCTGGCAAATACCGCATGCGCCCTGGGGAATCTGTCTCCTCCTATCAGAGCCGCTTTGAGGCCCTTGTCACCCCCATTGCAGGACTGTCTGATAGTGAGCGTGTGTTTTGGTTCCAGCAAGGTCTTTCTGCTGACCTTAGTGGGGAATGTGCCACGGATCTGACGGGTAGCACCTTTGAGTCCTACAAGGACTTGGTTCGGTTCGCCCTGGGAGCTGAAACCAGGTTTACTGCTCGTAGGATTGCTGAAAAGCGGGCCCGCCCCAAACTTAACGCTTTGTCCATTCAGGATATGGGAGCTGATGAGGATCCCTTGGATGAGACCCCGGCGCCCCCACCCAAGAGGCCGCGGACTGCATCCGCTCGAACAGATACCAACGGGCAGGAAGGGCAGCCGCGTGAGGGCAAGGGCGCCGGTAAGTCTAAGCGTGGAGGGCAGAAGGGGAAGAACTTGGCCCCCAAGGAAGGCCAAGTGCAGAAGGGCCATAAGGGAAAGGACCCCATGGAGTTCCTCGGCACCTTTAAGTGCACTCGTCGGGAGTTCTTGCACCGCAAGCAGAAGGGGATCTGTCTCCGCTGTGGGTCCGACCAGCATCGGGTAGATACTTGCCCCATTATGTTGGCAGAGGACCCGAAGGGCAAGGGGCACTAGGACCTTGCCCAGGCTGGGATAGAGGGGTCACCACCTGGGATCTCTGTCGTGTGCAAGACAGTTACTAAGTGCCGTGCAGTACGGGCACTACTACCTGCCGTCCTGAGTCAGATTGAGCAAGCAATAGGGCGACGTTTTTCTTTTGACGCTCGAACGGTCCGTGCTGGCTTTGATGCCCTGTGTAACCTGTTTGAGCCTCAAGGTCGTCCCCTCTCTGCTGTTAATTTGGGCGGGCATACTGTCTTGTTCACCCCCTCTTCACTGTGTGAGCTTCAGAAGCAGTTGGCTCACTTTCGGGCATGCAAACGTCAACGCCCTGAGACTTCAGGTTGTCTCCTATTGCCTGAGTATGTGTCCCGACGTAGCCCTTCCTTCTTGGCTGGGATGCAACGGGTGCTAAGGTTTTCCCCAGGTACGGCTCTCTTCCATAGTATAGATATGGCAGGTGAGGCCGTCCAGATTCCTGGGAGCCCATACTCTGTTGACGTCTGGTTTGCTGCCCCTGGAATGGCTAAGGAGGGGATACCTGAGGCTGAACCCTGTATTTCAGCCCTCCTATGTCCTGAAGCTGCTGCCCTGATAGGCGCTGGTGTACCTTTGATCCCCGTAAGTACGGCTGGTCGCACATTCACCGCCCTCGCTGATTCTGGAGCCAGTGATGACTTCATATCAGTATCAGTGGTCTCGCAGCTCGGACTCAAGCCAAGCCCATGCTCCTGGTCACAAGTTACTCTCGCCGATGGGGGTAAGCAAAGTATATTGGGGCAGGTCAATCTCCGTCTTTCTGCAGGTCCTTTGAGGTTAAATGTCCGTCCATACGTATTGCCTGAGCTCACAGATGCTGCCACGTATATCCTGGGGTCATCCACCCTAGCGCAGTATGGGGCTGCCCTGGACTATGAGTCTAAGACCTTGCGCCTGCGTAAGGGGACTCTGGTTTACAAGGTTCCCTTTACTACTGCCGGACAGCCATCAGAGCAGATGAAACCTGAGCCTTGCTTTAATTATGCTGCCACTGCTATCTGCCAACATGCTGAACCTGAAACTATTGGCCGAAAAGCTGCGGTACGCATGATCCGCAAGGGGGCCCATGCCTTATTAGTACGGCCCAAGTTGCACCTGAATGCAACTTCCGTCCCATCTGATACTACTGACCCTGAGCTTGAGGCCCTGTTACAGGAATATGCAGATATATTCCAGGAGGTCCCTGGCAAACCTCCAATGCGGCCTGTGGATCACACCATACCTCTTGCACCTGGCTCGCACCCCATCTCCCGGCCCATGTACCGGCTAAGCCCCTTGGAGCTGGATGAGGTTAAGCGACAGGTCACTGATCTGATGAAGAAAGGTATGATACGGCCGAGCACATCCCCATACTCCGCCCCTATTCTGTTCGTGGGTAAGAAGGATGGGACCCTGAGAATGTGCATTGACTATAGGGGGCTGAATGCCGCTACGGTCAAGAACCGTTACCCCCTTCCACGTGTCGATGATTTGCTGGATAAGCTGAAGGGTTCTGCATACTTTAGCTCCATTGATCTCCAGCAGGGGTATAATCAGATCCGGATATCTGAGTCTGATATCCCTAAAACGGCTTTCCGTACGCCGTTTGGCCATTATGAGTATACCGTCCTGAGCTTCGGACTAACCAATGCTCCGGCAACGTTCCAAGCTGTCATGGACCGTATCTTCAGGCCATACATCGACAAGTTCATCATCTGTTATCTGGATGACATCCTGGTGTTTTCAAAGACCCGCGAGGAGCATCTGCAGCACCTTCGCCAGGTCTTTGAGATACTGCGGCGTGAGCAGCTGTATGCTAAGCGCACTAAGTGCCACTGGGCACAACCACAGGTGGAGTACCTGGGGCATATAGTGTCTCAGGATGGCGTTCGGATGGACCCCCGGAAGACTTCGGTTGTACGGGATTGGCCTGTGCCCTCCAACCTGCAGGAACTTCGTAAGTTTTTGGGCCTGACCAACTACTTCCGTAAGTTCATAGAGCGCTACTCAGTCATAGCCGCACCTCTGACAAATCTGACACGTAAGGGAGCATTCTCTTCACCTGAGGCCTGGACCCCTGCATGCCAAGAAGCATTCAATGCTCTGAAGCATGCTGTCTCTGATGACATCATCCTGTACTTCCCTGATTACTCGTTGCCGTTTCGTGTTGAGGTCATAACTGATGCATCCCTACACGGCACGGGGGCTGTACTGCTGCAACAGGGACGCCCCATTGCATTCACGAGTAAGAAGTTCTCGGGAGCAGAAACCCGTTATACTACAGGGGAGCAGGAGTTGTTGGCGGTCTTACATGCCTTGAAGGAATGGCGGTGTTATCTTGAGGGTCGTCCATTCGCCCTTAAGACTGATCACAAACCCCTTACCTTTCTGCAAGGTGTGCCATCCCTTAACCGTCGCCAGACCCGCTGGATGGAGTACTTGGCCCGGTTCAACTTTGACTGGGAGTACCTGAGCGGCTCACTGAACATCGCCGATGCTCTCAGCAGGCACCCTTCGTTGCATGCAGCCATCCTGGCGGTAACCACACGCAGTAAGTCTCAGGTGCCACAGTCTGTTGTGCCCTCTGACTTTGCCAAGCGCTTAAAAACTGCTTATGCATCTGACCCGTCGTTCTCTGATCCTAGTAACACGGGGCACTTGGTAAACGAGCATGGGTTATGGATCCGACAGGAAGGTTCCAACCGCCAAATTGTCATTCCTAATGACGACTCCCTGCGCCGTGAGCTGTTGTCACGTTTGCATGATGGTCCTCTGGCTGGGCACCCTGGCTGCACGCGACTTCTGGAGCTTTTGCGTCGCCAATTCTGGTGGCCTCGCATGGCTAAGGACGCTGAGAATTATGTCCTCTCCTGTGACCTGTGTCAGCGCAATAAGGCCCAATCTGGGAAACCTCACGGGCACCTTCAACCTTTACCTATTCCTAACGCCCCCTGGGAGAGTGTTTCCATGGACTTTGTAGTTGCGCTGCCCAAAACTGAGGGAGGATACGACGCCGTGTTGGTCCTTGTCGACCGCTTCACAAAGATGGTCCACCTGGCCCCCACGACATCATCCTGCACAGCTGAGCAAACGGCCCGTCTGTTCTTTGATAACGTGGTACGTTTGCATGGGGTCCCCAAGTCCGTGGTGTCTGATTGCGGTACTCAGTTTGCAAGTAAGTTTTGGGGCGCCCTGGGAACACTGGTAGGAATGCGGGTGAACCTGTCCACCGCCTACCACCCCCAGTCCGATGGGCAGACAGAGCGGGTAAACCGTGTCCTGGGTGATATGCTGCGTAACTTTACTGGCCGTACACCCACTGCATGGGATACATACCTTACCGCTGCTGAGTTTGCCATTAACAATGCCACCAACCGTTCAGTTGGCAACAGTCCGTTCTTCCTGAACTACGGGTATAACCCTGCCTTACCTGTCTGGCGGGAGCTGGATGTTAATGTACCCGCTGCAAAGACATTTGCCAAGTCCTTTGTGTCCCGACTAACTGATGCTAAGGCTTGCCTGGAAGCTGCACAGCAACGGGCTACGGACTATTACAACAAGTCCAAGAAGGACGTCACCTTCACCAAGGGTCAATTGGTCATGTTGAGCACTAAGAACTTACGCTCCCTGGCTGATGGTTCCCGTAAGCTGTTACCACGCTTCGTGGGGCCATACCCTGTAGTGCGCATGGTAGGCTCAGTAGCCGTAGAGCTGCAACTGCCATCTGATCTGCGCATTCACCCCACGTTCCATGTCTCCCTCATACGCCCATACCGGGGTACCCTGCCTGAAACTGAAAAAAGCACTCCCCCTGTCACGGAGGCCAGCCCCACTACGTGGCTGTCGGGCAAGCAAACCCTGTATGCTGTGGAACGCATATTAGACCACAGGGCACGCCGTGTTGGCAAGGGTAGATGCAAGCGCATCATGCATGAGTACCTAGTCAAGTGGTCTGGGTATTCCTCTGAGCATAATAGCTGGGAACCTGCACGCAACTTCACCTCTGACATGAAACCCATGCTGGACGAAGCTAAGCAACGGGCACAAGCTAAGCAGGGCTTTCTCTGATCCATTGCCCTATACTACCTGCCTGTGGCTTCTGTCTTATGCATCGGGGACGCTGCATCTAGAGGGGGAACAGTTGTTGTATCCTTAAGCATTTCCATGCATGCTTAAGAGATATTTAGCACTCTGTTAACCGTTGTTAATACCTGTTTAACTAACTAACTTACTAACTGACGGTAACCAATTCGTAACCAGGATTATGGATTAGTTAACCGCCGCCCGCCATTTACTAACCAACCCTTCCAAGTGTCCGTACTTGACAGAAGTCCAGAACCTGTCTGGATTGGGCTATTTACCGACTGAATGGTAAATAGTGGAACGCCTGGTTCCTGGTTCACTGACTTTCCGGTTGTTGGAGTGACCTCTGGCCGTCACGTCTGATTCGAGACTCTACGACATCACCCAAGTACGACTTGGATCTCCGGCTCTGTGATGCTATATAATCGGGCTCTGGCCCAACAACCGGTATCTTTCGATGCCACCATCAATTGGTTTCTAATACAACACTTGCCTGGGTTTTCTAAGTCCGGACAGATAGGTTCGGGTGTGCGTAGCTTTGTGCGCGCCTTGCACCCAGAGGTCCTTGCTGACCTTGAGACCGCTGTTGGTCGCCGGTTTTCGTTTGACGCCTTGGCTGTCAAGGCTGGGTTTGACTCCACGTGTAACCTCTTGGCACCTCGTGGACGTCCCCTCTCATCGGCTGACCTTGGTGGGCACACCGTCCTTCTGATCCCCTCCTCACTTCATCATTTTCGGGCCTTGCTCAGTCATTACCGCACCTGCAAGCAGCGTCGACCTGATACAGCAGCTGGTATTCTTTTGCCACAGCATGTAGCTCGTCTGGCCTCTGCTGAGCTTGCAGGTATGTGCAAGGTTCGGTCCTTTCCAACAGGTACGGGTCTTGTTGTATCACCCCCAACTAGTGGTAGTGATAACTACCGGTTGATAGGAAGAGCAGAGCATAGGTACTCTGAGCTTAGTACGGCAAGCCTCCATAAAGAACTGTAATCCCTAAGGAAGAGAAAACAGAGCTATGTATTAAGGAAATACATAGGATCAACCAGTGAAACCGAACTCAACTGAGTCTACCAGTGACAGTGTCACAGTTGCACTAGGGCATGCAACCCTTAGCCTCTACATATAAGCATATAGAGGGTGTAGCCACGGGGCTACTTACTTAGCAAGGAGCTAAGGCCGGTACCGTAATACAACAACTATTCCCCCTTTAGGACGCGGCGTCCTCGCAGCGCCCTCGTGCACGGGCTCGAGCTGCTTCAAGATCAGGGATCAGGTCAGGGGTAAAGTTCTGCGCAGGTTCCCAGCTGTTTTGGTCGGAAGAATAACCCTTCCACTTGACAAGGTACTCACGTACCAGCCATTTTCGTTTCTTCCCGATACGGTGAGCACGGTAGTCAAGAATGCGCTCAACCGAGTAGAGAGGTTCATTGTTCAACCAATCTACTGGTGGCGGTCCATCAGGACTGGTCCCGGGGTTTCCAGAGGAAGTATTGGATCCATTGGTAACCGACGTATCTGGTGCTGCCCTGTAAGGACGCAGCAGAGACACATGGAAGGTGGGGTGAATACGCATATTCGAGGGAAGGACAAGCTCGGCCGTTGCCTGACCAACCATGCGTTTCACAGGGTAAGGTCCCACCCATCGCGGCAAAAGTTTGCGCGGACCTGTGGCAAGTTGCCGTAGGTTTTTAGTACTGAGGAGTACGGAATCACCAGGCTTGAAGGTGGTTTCCTTCTTACCACGGTTGTAGTACTCAGTGGTACGCTGCTGTGGAGCCTCAAGGAGGTGCTTAGCTTCATCCATGCGGTCATTATACGACCTCACGAAAGCTTTGGCAGCTGGGGCAGGCACATCCAACTCCCGAGCAAGTGGAATTGCGGGGTGGAAGCCATAGTTCAAGAAGAACGGCGACTGTCCCGTAGACCAGTTAACAGCATTGTTCATGGCAAACTCAGCAGCAGAGAGGAAAGTATCCCACGCGCGAGGATTGCTGCCAGCGTAAGTACGCAGCATGTCACCAAAGGTGCGGTTCATGCGTTCCGTCTGCCCATCCGTTTGGGGATGGTAGGCAGTGGAAAGGTTCACACGAACATTGACAAGGTCACCCAGGGACGCCCAGAACTTGCCACCGAACTGGGGCCCACGGTCAGAAATGACCGACTTGGGTATGCCATGCAAACGCACGACATTATCAAAGAACAGACGAGCCGTCTGCTCTGCAGTCACCGAGGTGGTGGTAGGCGCAAGGTGCACCATCTTGGTCAAACGATCAACCATGACGAGCACGGCATCGTTCCCCCCCTCAGACAGAGGAAGACCAACAACAAAATCAAGGGAAACACTTTCCCAGGGAGCCACCGGAATGGGCAAGGGTTGAAGCAACCCTGCTTGTTTACCGGAAAGTGGCTTAGAGCGCTGGCAATCGTCACACTGCTGCACAAAGCGAGCAGCATCCTGGGCCAAGGAGGACCACCAGAAATTGCGACGTGCTAGCTCCACCAAGCGGGTAACACCCACGTGTCCAGCCAGGGGGTCCTTATGCAAGCGCGCAAGGATATCCCGGCGAAGAAGGTCATCGTTAGGCACGACAATCTGGCGACGTTCACCATCAGTGCGGATCCATAGGCCGCGCTCCTGTTTATAGGGCTCAAGATTGCGGGCATCCTTAAACCAGGAGTCAGAGGCATATCCCTGCACAATGCGCTGTGCAAAGCCAGAGGTAGTGACCTCAGAGGCAGCAGATTGACGCCGAGTGACCACAGAAAGGATCACGGCATGCAGGGATGGATGGCGACTCAATGCATCAGCAACATTGAGGGATCCGGAGAGATGCTCCCAGGTGAAGTTGAAACGTGCCATGTATTCCAACCAACGCGCCTGGCGGCGGTTAAGGGTAGGAACGCCCTGAAGGAAGGTCAAGGGCTTATGGTCTGTCTTTACCACGAAGGGACGACCCTCCAGGTAGCAGCGCCATTCACGCAAGGCATGAATGATAGCCAGAAGCTCTTGCTCACCGGTAGTATAGCCCCGCTCCGCCGGAGAGAACTTCTTACTGGTGAACGCAATGGGACGCCCGTTCTGCACCAGAACAGCGCCTGATCCTTGTAGCGAGGCATCAGAGATGAGCTCGACACGAAAGGGCAAGGAGTAATCAGGAAAGTGCAGCACCACGTCATTAGCAACAGCGTGCTTGATCGCATCAAACGCGGCTTGGCAATCTGGGGTCCAAGCCTCAGGAGACTGAAAAGCGTCTTTGCGAGTGAGTGACGTGAGAGGTGCAGCAAGGGAGGAGTACCCAGAGATAAACTTACGGAAGTAATTGGTAAGGCCCAAAAACTTGCACAGCTCCGGCAAAGAGGTCGGAGTCGGCCAGTCCTTTACGGCAGCAGTCTTACGGGGGTCCATGCGGATGCCATCGGCAGACACCACATGCCCCAAGTACTCCACCTGGGAAAGAGCCCAGTAGCACTTGGACTGCTTGGCATACAGCTGCTCACGCCGTAAGACCTCCAGCACCTGACGGAGATGCTTAAGGTGTTCCTCCTTAGTCTTCGAGTAGATCAGGATATCGTCCAGGTAACACACGACAAACTTGTCGATGTAGGGCCTGAACATACGGTCAATGACAGCTTGGAAGGTCGCAGGGGCGTTAGCCAAATCAAAGCTCAGGACCGTAAACTCGAAATGACCAAAGGGGGTACGGAAAGCCGTCTTAGGAATGTCAGATTCCAAGATACGGATCTGATTATAGCCCTGCTGCAGGTCGATAGAGCTGAAGTAAGCAGAGCCACGCAGCTTATCAAGCAGGTCATCGATCCGGGGTAAAGGATACCGGTTTTTGACCGTAACGGCATTAAGGCCACGGTAGTCAATGCACATACGCAGTGTGCCATCCTTCTTACCCACGAACATGATAGGCGCGGAGTAAGGGGAAGTGCTCGGACGGATCAAGCCCTTAGCAAGCAAGTCAGTAACCTGCCGCTTTACCTCATCAAGCTCCAAAGGGCTGAGACGGTACATGGGGCGTGAGACGGGTTGCGCGCCAGGCACCAAAGGAATGGTGTGATCCACCGGTCGTTCCGGCGGGATCCCTGGAAGGTCGTGGAACACATCTGCATACTCCGTGAGCAACGCAGAGACTTCAGGGTCCTGCGTGGAAGTCTGAGCACCAACAGAGTTGAGCCGAAGAGAGGGACGCACTAGAATGCCATGAGCACCCTTACGCAGCATACGGACAGCTGCTTTATGGCTAACAGACTCTGGGGTATTCTTGGTTTCACGCATGGCAGTGATAACGTGATTGACCTGAGGAGCATCATCAGGAACAGCTTCCTCTGCGGCTGTAGGCAGCCATCGAAGCACGCAAGTTGCTGAACCCTTAGACAGGCGAAGGGTGTGTTCCTCATAGTCAAACGCAGCAGCATGCTTCTGGAGAGAGGCAGAGCCTAAAATGAAGGATGCGGCATCTGTGAGGGTAGGCAGCACGTAGGGCTGCAAGCAAGCACGAAAAGAGCCTGCAGACACCCGCAGAGACACCTGCCCCAAGATGGCTTGCTTGCCCCCGTCGGCTAAGGAAACCGAAGACCACGGGCAAGAGCGAACAGGCAAACGCAGGCGCTGAACCAATGACTCACTGATAAAGTCGTGGGTAGCACCCGAGTCCACCAAAGCGGTGAAACTGAGTCCAGCCGTTGCCAGAGAAATGAGGGGGAGAGCTGATCCTGCAGCCATAGCACCCGATGCTGCTACCAAAAGGGCAGAAGTGAAAGGATCAGGTGACACAGGTGTGTATGGCTGCGGCGCATCAAACCACACCTCAGCAGGATACGGGGTGCCAGGTAAAGCAACCTGCTGGCCTGAAAGGTCAAGACCATTAAAGAGACCTGTTGTATCTCTGTTATATCCGCCTTAAGCAAAGGCTCGATCGAAAGATGACCAGGAGCCACCTCGGATACTACCCGTAGATTCCCCAGGATACTACAATTATCCCCCCTTTAGGCAGGCGCGTCCTCGCGCCAGAGGGGCCAGAGTGAATCACCACCCTAAGACCTCCACAGAGTTCATCTCCTCACGGCCTGGTGATGGGGCCTCCCTTAACTCCCACCGACCAGTGCAACCACCCACACCATAGACAGGAAGGGGATTTAAACCCGGGTCAGTCTTAACCCGCTCGATACCAATTATTGTATCTTTATTATATCCGCCTTAAGCAAAGGCTCGATCGAAAGATGACCAGGAGCCACCTCGGATACTACCCGTAGATACCCCAGGATACTACAAGTAGCGCAGGGGGATCTTGGACACCGTCAACGATATGCGTATATGGGCCCCTCCGAGAGGTCTCAGGAACGACGGACGTGTCAGCACGACCGTCCCCCACTACTAGCCCTACATCACCGCTACCGGATGCCATGGTGAGGCGGCGACTGACCGGTCACAACCTCGTGCGATAAAGGCACTCTCACACAGGTATCGGTCGAGTGACAATCAGACGGTTTTTAAGCCTACCGACAGAAAGCGCTCCCTGCAGATACAGCAAGTATCCGTCCAAAGAATCTCGCACTTCGCGCGTACGCACGACAAGCGCAACTGATCCGGACTCAAGTTCGAATCAATCGACGCCGCAGCAAGCGAGACTCGATTCGGTTCACCTGCGGGCTCAGAAGTGCGTACTTCGAACAGGCAAAACGAATGGCAATGCAAGAGCAGCAAGGCAATTACAGACCAGAGGCGGCCGCGGCCATCACAGCTCGGCCAAGCTCCTCCGCGAATGTATCCAAAGGACTAGGATTGCCATCGCTGACTCCAGCCATGTAAGTAACCTACTTACGCGGAAGATCAGGGTGAGACAACAGGCCGTGAACGAACCTTACGTCTCGATACCAAATTTGTTGTATCCCTCCTTCCAATCACCCATTGATTCTGCGGAGAACCAGGCTTAGTGCATCATGCTCGATTATATCAGAACGTACCAATCGAGGCAGCGGAAGTCTTCGATGCAAGGAGTTACAACGTTTATTCCAAGACAGACGTAGATGACGTGATAGCCTATCAGTGCCTAGCCGAGGCAATCATCATCTAACCGATGCAAATCGGTGCTCGGGCTTATCCAAGAAATACGACCATCAGCGATATATAAGGTGTAAGCTCAACCCAAGCGCGGTTAGCTGGTCTTAGCGCCAATCGTTATGATTGCGTATCAATTCACTCATGTATTCATACTTAGGCCGTCAATGAGCATAGCAGATATACTCGCAGCGACGGCTCACGGTACAAGAGATCTGCAAGTAGTAAATGTACTACCATGATCCCGCGTGCGGGTATTGCTATATAAGCCGTCATAGCAATAATGCAATGTTCTTTACTCGCGTAAAGGTGCCGACTACGCCATCGCGTGTAGTGTTGCATTCGATGCGCCGCATTGCTCGAGCCATTGCCTCGCGACCTCGGAGTACGCTCGCATTATCGTGCTCGGGCGCGCGCGTATGCGTGGTGCACGTGTTATTGTTAGTGCGCATTGATATGTGATGCCTCATGCATTTAGATCGTCCGCGACCAAGTCGTCAGATTATGCGCACTTATCACGATACCGATCACACGATGTATGCTTGCAGCGTTGTGCACAATGCATTAGGCGTTATGCTGTCCGTGGGTTGCTTGTGCCCTTAGCCAATACGCCTAACGCATGCGGTGCGACGTGCTGCGTGGCATGCGTGTCGTGTCGCATCGCGCTCGCTGCCGTACTGCTCCAAGCGTCCACATACGACAGGGGTGACGTCATCGGTGTCGTACCGCTCCGCGCGTCCACATACGACATGGGTGACGTCATCAGTGCCATATCACTCCACGTATCCACGTACGACAGGTGACGTCATCAGTGCCGTACCACTCCGCGCATCCACGTACGACAATGCCGTATCGCTCCGCGCATCCACGTACGACAATGCCGTATCGCTCCGCGCATCCATGTACGACAGTGCCGTATCGCTCCGCGTATCCACGTACGACAGTGCCGTATCGCTCCGCGCATCCACGTACGACAGTGACGTGGTGCCGTGTGCAACAGAGTGATGGTGGGTGCAACCCTAGCAGAGCTTCGGTAAAGTGACGCGTGGTACAACAATCTGCACGCCCTTGTTCAACAGCCACACGGGAAAGTACGAAGCCCCATCAGCCGTGGAGTGTGAGCGTGCCCTGGGACTGGAGGAAGACAGCACAGCGGTCGCTAGCTTGTCCCTGGATGAGCGGCGGAGCTTGCTGGCTCATGCCACTGACGACGTCACCTACTTGTCTAGCCTGCTGGCGATTCATCGTGTCATGGCCGGGCAAGTTAAGGGAGTGGTCCCCATGAAGTCCTACGCAGCCTCGACTCAAGTCTGCAGCAACGGCCTGGCTCGGCCCCTCGCCGATTCTGCTCTCAGCAGGCACGGTGGCGCACTCATCGCTATGGCCTCAGCTCAGACGCCAGCAGCACAGGTGGAGGACGCTAAGGGCCGGGACATCTGGGACGACGAGCAAACCCTGCACCTGCTGCGTCACGGAGTCATGCCGCAGGGCTTATCCACTCCGGAGCAGAAGCGCTGCGCGCGAAGGGCATGGTTGTACCGCTTCCAAGGTGACACCTTGTACCGCATCGAGGGGGACGCCAAGGCACGAGTCGTACCTCGGCCGGCCGAGCGGACTGACATCATCAAGCGGACTCACGAGGATACTGGTCACTTTGGGGTGCGTCGAACCACAGGACTCATCCTGACAAGCTACTGGTGGCGTGGGATGTCAGAGGATGTGGCAGCCGTCGTGAGGCATTGCTCAGCCTGTGACCGTGTCAACACCAGTTTCAACAGCAGAACACCTGAGCTTAACCCCCTGCCCATCTCGGGACTCTTCTACCGCTGGGGCGTGGATCTATGTGGGCCGTTCAACCGCACTGCCAGGGGCAACGTCTACACCATGATCTGCATCGAGCACTTCTCCAAGTATGTGGTCATGATCCCGCTGCCAGACAAGCAAGCGGAGCACACGGCCTTCGCCTTTCAGCAACACGTGCTGGGGAGATACGGAGCTTGCGCGGAGGTGTGCTCGGACCAGGGCAGCGAGTGGAAAGGGGAGTTCGCGCAGATGTTGGTAGATTCATTGATCACCGACAGACGTCAGCCAGTCATCCCCAGGCTAATGGGCTAACGGAGCGCGCGGTGCAGACATGCAAAAATGCGCTCCAGCGCATTGCGCATGCGGGAGGCGGCAACCAGGACTGGGACAAGCAGCTGGCCTATATCATGCTGGGCTACAACTGCTTGGTTCAGTCATCCTCTCACCTTGCGCCCTATCACATCATGCACGCCGTGGAGCCCACGATACCACCAGCTATCAAGGAGCGGTTCATGGAGGAGGTGAATTTGGATGACCAAGACACGGCAGCCCGCTCAGTCATGCAACGTGTGGCAGTGCTACGGCGACACATGGCGGTGGCGGGCAGCAACCTACTGATAGCCCAGCATCGAGACACCCTACACTACGCACGGATGAGGGGGGGTGCCATGCTACCGTGCTTGCGCCGATTTGATATTGGTGATTATGTGTACTACAGGAACACAACGGCAAGAACCACGTTGGATCCACAGACGCGGCCGGAGATTCTGCGCGTCACTGAGGTTCGTCCTACGGGCGTACTAGTCCTGGAGGGTCGTTGTGGGAATACTATCACGGCGCATGTCACCCATTGTGCGCCGTGCCACCTGCCTATCAGCGACCATCAGGTGGACCCTAGGCTTGCTCGGCCTTCGCCCAGCCTGCCTTGTGAGGTTTGCAGCTTTCCTGACGGAGAAGAATGGATGCTGCTGTGTGACAGTTGCGGGACTGGGTGGCATACCTACTGTCTACGACCCCGCTGAGTCATATCCCGGAGGGCGAGTGGGTTTGTCCCCGGTGTGAGATGAAGGGGATCAAAGTGAGTGATTTGCAGGCGTTGGGCCCCGACCCCTCGTCTGGGAAGCCGTTGCAGCCGCCCAAGCACTTGCTGGAGCTTCAGGGGGCCACGATCATGAGGGAGTCACGGGGACGTGGACGTCGCAGTACGACCCACCTCGGGGTGGCATCATACGTGGGGCGACAAGGACGTGCGCATCGTTTTCAAGTTACCTACGACGACGGTTTTGTGGAGGTACTGGGGGTTACAGAGCTGAGGAATCGCCTGGCTCCCAAGCAACGTGTGGAGAAATCAGCTAGGACAAGCACGTCTCAAGCATCATCGAGCTGGGAGCTGGACAGCCCACAGCACGTGGAGATGGCAGTGGTGCAGGGCATGCCCGGGGAGCATGAGGCCTACAAGCTTTCCGCACTCAGCACGGCACTTTCACTAGGTCGGATCCATCCGTGCCCCGTGACTGTGCAGGAGATTGATGTGCTCTTGGGGGTGTTGGTGCTGGAGAATGCAGGCGCAATGTTTCTACCATTCAAGTGGAGAGATGATGTGTTGCAGCGACTAAGAGGTGCAGCATGTGTGTTCAAGTTTCTGCCAGGAAAGCCGGACCTGAAGGCACTAGAGCCGAGCCTTGGAGCGTGCGCGAAAGGACGGTTTGGGCATGAATGTCATCGCAGTAGATGTTGGGGCCGAGGTGTTGGACTTAGTCTTCTCGGTCATCGTGCAGTTTGCTGGAGTCGTGGCCTTAGCGTGTGTATCCCACCTCTACCTGACAGCCGCTGACTATGCTAGGATGCGGTGGCTGCTCAGTTTGCGCAGACAGGACAGGTTGGCTATCATGAAGATGGGGGAACGCATGTGGGCGTGGTTTTCAACAACGCCCTGTGGAAGCATGCACTACTGCTAGACGATAGTGGTGTACTTGAACTTGCCTAGAATCCCTTCCTTTGGCCAGCTCACGGGAGCTGATACAGCACCCAGAGCTGGGGGGGGAGTAAGTGGTTCGCATGAAGTATGTGTGCGGGACGGTAATCGGGCGTGACAGCTGTCACGACGGATTAGGTGACCGCACATGGCAGGTAGCACCAGGAGTCACAGCATGCGTTGCGCAAAGGCATCATGGGGACAAATAGTATAATGAACTGATAAAGGCTTGTTAGACCGGAGGCCTGGCCCATTCGTGTGGTTGAGCCTAGGATACTTAGTGGCAGGGCTGGACCAAAGCGCGTCTTATATAGCGAGTTGCTTGTACGGCATGACTATTTGGCGGGTAGAGCGATGATGCTCATAAGTTTGCCATATTTTAATCTGTTTAAGTCTTAATGACTACTTCCGTGAGTTTTATTTATTGCCATTTTTGGAGTCCGTGAGAGGAACTTTGGACCCTTTGACTGTCACGACTAAGTGTACGACAGAAGTAGTCGATCAGGTATATTAGCAATGCTAGAGCAAGTGAGCATTGTCACTTGGCTCTAGAAGCATAGTATTTCTTGAGCGTAATAGACCAACATTAAATAATCTTTTCTTCTCTTTGTTTAGTGCCGCATATTGTAACGTGTGCGCTAGCCAAGCCCATTTCCGAGCCGCGTCTGGAGCAAAGGACTACAAGTCAAGCCCTTCGGTTGGCAGGAATCCGATCCTGCAACCCGCGGACGAGAACCAGCTGGTCTAGGCGCGCAATGGAGCTAAGTCGAGTACCTTTCAAGGCCAAAGCCAACCCATAAGTAAGTGGTTCGCATGAAGTATGTGTGCGGGGCGGTAATCGGGCGTGATAGGTTTTCTCGGGGCAAACAGGTTACACCACGAGTCAAAGCCCACATGTCCTGAGCGACCGTCGAGTGACAATCGACGTCCAATCGCACGCTCGACCTGTTCAAAGACCGAAGGCAACAATGCCTTCACGGCTTGCCGCATGAATGACAACCGCCCACCCGCAGGTTCCGCATTCCCAGGTGGAGTCCCCTCCAAACCATCCTGGGCAACCCCCTACTTCGGCTGCTGAGCCAAACGCGGCAACAAGGGGCAATCCCTCGTGGGATGCTCCTCCGCACATCTCTGGCAAACCTTCATCCGCCTTCGGCGTTTGAATTCGGATTGCGTGCACTCCCATTTCTTCAACCAACCGTCGTTGGTACGCTGCCGCTTGGTCTCGTTCTTAGCCTCGTGCATCACCGCTGCAGTCGGTGTACCTCCCTTCCTCTTGCCTCTAGCCGGATCCGAGCTCTGACCCGCGCCAGCCGACCCCCTCGGGTGACCCGAGCCGGAAGCACCACGAACGCCGTGACCTCTATCCGTGCGAACGGTGGTCACTGCTGCCGTCGGCGTTCGTCGCTCCATTTCGGTTCCCTGGTCGTTGGCAACAGCGTCAAGCGTCGGACCCTGTGCTCGCATGGCATGAACACGTTGCCCTGCTAAGAGACGCTTCTCGACCCCTTGCGTAAAGCGCACCAAGTCCCCATAGGACTCGAAGTCCTTGCCCGCCAAGTCCGTGGCACACTTCTTAGCCAGGACCTCAGACAATCCACGCTGAAACCAAAAGATGCGTTCGTCCTCTGTCAGGTTACCGATAGGCGTGATCAGGGCCTCGAAGCGCGACTGGTACGCGGGTACAGTCTCATCGTGGCGCATACGATACGAGCCAGAGGCCAACGTATTACGGGCCTCCACACTAAGCGGTTGAACCTCGGGAGCAAAGCGTGCAAGCAAAGCGGTAGCCAACTCCTCAAATGTGTATGTCTGCCTTGCCAACGTCCATTGATCATACCATGTCTTCGCCACCCCCCCGAGGGTGTTCCCGACGAGCAGACATTTCACAGGGTCACGATCACCACCATGGACCAGTTGCAAGTACATGCGAATGTCACGCAGATACGCACGAGTTGTGTCAGCAATGCTACGCTCGGCATTCTTCTGTTTCATGTCATGCGGGATGTCTAATTTTGGAGCGGGTATCGACAGTTCAATCACCTCTCCTTCGTCGTCGAATCGACCCTGACGAGGCGGTGCAGCAAACGGACCCCTCTGCTCCTCACGTCCAACGGGGCCTGCTTCGGCTGCCGTGATAGGAACAGTCGGATGGATAGGGGTTCGTGAGTCGAACAGCGGAGAGAGGAGAGGTGGAATGTGCAACAGTTTTGGTGCTGTAGAATGAGTAACGGTAATATGATTACGAAGGGCTGGCTCGCGGGAAGAAGCACGAGTGAGGAGGTTGAAACTTACAAACATGTACAATGAGCAGGGGCCAGTGAATTGGGTAGGGCCTATGCATTATGTCGCTAGCGTGAAATGAAGCGTACCCGTTTGTGACGGCAAGTTGAACCGAAACAGAAATGGATGGCCTTGAGCATTATAAGTGACTTCGGGTTTGGTTTTTCCAGCTGCAAACCCAAGTTTACAACTTGAAAAGATTGCAAACTCATAGCCGGAGGTTTATCTATCACGTAGTCTATTGCACGGCCAGCGTCCGCCCCCGTTCAACATCATGGCAGTCTACGGGATTGAGATGCCTTCCAAGTTTCAACCTTTCGGCCACGCACTTCATCATCAGCCTAGGAGGATCGCTTCACTTCACCACCAGTTCATTTGCTTTGCCTCTTAAGCAAACCCTGGCAACCAAGCTGCATGTGCTCTTGCATGGCAGGCATGGTAAAAAGTATTAACCATGGCGACCGGTATTTGAAGATGATGCTTTACCCCAAGCTCGCAACTGAAGCTGTCGCAGGAGCAACAACAGCGCGATCAAAGCCGTAATGCACTACTCGCCTTTCGTTGGTGGCACCAGTTGTGCTGTCGCCAGATCATTTATACGCGGATATATCGCCCGTTCGTCCAGCTGCGCTTGAGCCCAAAGCAGCAGCTTCAACAAAAGAGGCAGGCGGGGCTCCCGCTCCTGCGCCTGGCTCTGCAGGATGGCTGCATTGAGCTCGCTGGCGGTCTTCTGGCGCTGTGCCACGTCCATAAGGTCACCCACCGGGCTGGACTTGCTGTCCTCGAACGCCAGCAACGCCACAGTTCGTTCTGATTAAAGCAGTAAGTGTATTTAATAGCGGATCAGGGCATGCCATAATAAGTCAAAGCGCAGGACATGGCGAGGCGCTCAGCAAGTACGAGGCAAGGATAAAATGACTGCAGAAAGGGGTGGCACTCACTGATACGCAGACCTGATATCTGGAGATGAGGCCAAGGGCTAGACCTTCATGACCCTGCTAGGCGATCGATTTCATGCATTTGTGCTAGAATGTATAAATTTGCCCACATACACGAGCATTTGTCCCATGCGATGACCGCAATAACAGGTAATATATAGTCAGATGTTCCATTCACCCCCCCTTTTTACTGCAAGATAGCTGATGAGCGGCGTGTCCTGCCATACTAATGTGTCGACGAAGCTGAAGGTGCATGGTATGCAGGGTCATGAAAAACCTACCCAATTCCTCCAGGAACTCAGCATTCTCCTCGGCCAGCGGCGCTAAGTTCTGCTGTGCGAAATCTAGGGCAGACTCCACGCTTCCAGCACGGATGAATTCTATTAGTCGTTGCTGTTGGAGATGGAAGAACAGCTTCGGCTGGGATTCCAAAATCTGTCACGTTGTGGCCACACGCCCACACATGGGCGGCGATACAACGGCGGCACCAATTGGCATGGTGTGATTCCAGGAGGCGGGAGGTAAGCACAAGTAGCACGACAACTTCATGCCTTCGCCAGGACGAAGCAGGCTGCTTCCGACCAAAGCTGCTGCCTATTACAAATCATTTCCAGGACATAGATCGGCCTGTCCTCACCTGGTATTCTCCCACACAACACTACATCAGCCGTTTAGGCTCTCTAAAGCATGTTCCAACCAAGCAATAGGCACGTTCCAAATGGGCACACCTCAGGGTCCAGATCATTGACGCGCTCCATGGCCGCCTCTACGTCGCCGCCCTGCAGGGCTCGTCGAACCTCCATGCGGTCTGTAATAGCATCCAAATTTACACCAGGTGCCGTGCCGCTCTCCTTTTCAAACACACGCGCCGCTTCAACGTATCCCTGTCGAGTGTATTCCCAAGACGACACGTTTTATAAAGGGAACCTGGGATATTGTGGTTGTGTGTAATTGCTAACCTCAACATACTAGCCGACACACGCAGGGATGAACCGCTGCCGACTGATTTGCTACGCAGTTATCGGTAGTCCTGAGCAGAAACATCGGGAATATTATACTAAAATATTAAAAGGTCACTTAAGCCTTGCGATGGTAACATTTCCAAAAGAATCAGTGACAGGCGCAAACCTTGATGTCCTGGCCAGACAATTTTTATGGCAAGGTGGAGATCCACATGGTACCGGTCATGGAGTTGGTAGTTTCTTAAGTGTACACGAAGGACCGCAAAATATCAGTTTTATTCCCAAGCCCCTTTCCATATAGCCTCACCTCCGTCACAAGGAAGTTCATGATAAGTTTATTCAAATCAGACTTGGGAATCTTAACTGCAGCAAGCTTCTGCTCCCATGCGTCCAACGGAATACTCTTCTTGATTCCAGCCTGTTAATGGTATAGGAAGTACAAGTTTGCTCCTGCTGTGCTGTGAAATATGTGCCATAGATGCAGTTCCTCACCTCGCCCCGGCCCATCCCGACAACCAAATTCGTTACCGAAGTCTATGCTGTATTGTATTACATGCAAGCTACGTATGCCAGGTACAAGTCGATGCAGAACGAAAACTCAAGTTCACAACCCTGCAACCTAACGCAATACTACTCTTTAGTTAAGGTATGTTAAAAAACCCAAAAATATTTTTTAATAATACCTTCTACTTCTCCAGGATAACTAGGTTTTCGTACTTTGGCTCCAAAGCCGTTTGGCGGTAAAAAGCTGCCGGACTGCATGAATATGTCCTCACTGTTGTGTTTAAGCAACTTAAGGCCCGATACTATGCTGTGCGGGATGGATCAAATTTAGGATTAACAAGGTTTGGCAAGAATTGTTGTTCTAAAGGTTCACAAACAGTTAGCGATCTTTGGGAACAATAGCGAGTTGTGCGAGGTAGGTGACTTCCGACATCTTATTGTTATGTAGTCTGGATGCATATGCCTGCCGCTTAGCTTCTTGGACTCCTTGATGCAGATCTATGATATGATTGAGGAGCTTAAAAAAGTGCGAAACAGCAAAATCCTGGACGGCCTTCGCAAGGTGTCTGGACCAATTACCGTTAAGCTTAACCACCTCAGTCATGCGGAAAGCAACAAGATCCGCCTTCTGTTTGAGAACTCACTCAACATGTGGCATCAGCTGTCCAAGGTGAGTTCCTTTCATTCTATTTTCCAAATTCCTAGCCAATTAGCCGCCTCTAACTTGTGCCTATTGCTCTATCTGCCGTGCAGAACGACAAGGTTTGGCAAGAGAACCGACTGGCAGGCAGCGATACGTCCATGACTCTATAGACTAGGCACCCATGAACTGGTTTTATGCCACCTAGGTTCTATGCCTCCCAATTTACCTCCGTACTATGTACAACCGTGCATATATAAATACAGTTTTGATGCATTCGTGGGTTGAATGCAGCAATGTAAACATTACAATGCACGTGAGTGCACACAATATAGGTTGTATGCAGTGTGTACGACATGCACAGGTGTTCAAGCGCTGACATTGTAATTCATGCATGCACACAGCACGGCCTAGTGTACCCACAACGTGATATTTTTACACACGCGGCGCACAACGTTCCTCGACGACCCCCTTCATCCTTGGACATGTCAATATATATCAGCCACATACTCAAGCCTGCTGTTAGAGGCTAGTCAAGCTCATCTAAATCGACAGCTGTTGCACCGTTCCTCTCACATGAGGCAGCAGCCGTGACGACCCGAGAGCCGTACTCAACTTCTGACTGACAAGCGTCATCAATTCTCGGCGTGCCCGGCCCTGAGCCCTTGGGTTGCGTCAATACAATTGCTGACCTGTTTAGCTCTGCCTGCGCCGCTTTCACTGACTCCAGATACGCGCAGCCATCGTCCTCGGCTGTACGGCACCATTGCCCCTCCATAATCACCTTGCTATCACTTGCAAGCTGCTGACGTTGGCGTGACAGCTCTGCATGCATTGCGTCAAGTTGCTTATGATCAGACAACCGGGAGCACAACCTAAAGTTTTCTAGCATACAGGAGCATGGGTTTGGTCTTGCAACCCATGAGTGCTAGTGAAACCTACGTTCTTTAAATACCTGCCATCGACGGAAAATGCAAAGCATCAGGGTACATCATCCGTGCATGCTCACCTTCGGGTTCCTCCTCGCCTGGTCGTCCCGTGTACGCTGCGAGTCGCTGGCGCGCGTCAATCAGCTCCTGCGGTTCCTCTTCAAACTCGTACTCGCCGTCACTGAGCTCATCATACGCTGGATCAGTTTCTCCTTCGGGAAGCCCTAGCCGTTCTCGTCGCTGGTAAGTGACCAGGGAAGGTGGGAGAAGCAAAGCAAGAGGGACGGGAAAGTTAACGGACTTCACAGACGCAAAGCGTAGAGTGATCAGCTGTCCAACAACCTCAGCCTATCTGCTCCGGCCCAGTAAGGGGAAGAGTCGCCTCAAATTGCGCTGATGGGGTAAGACCGTATTTCACCACTTGGTCACACGGTTCAGATGCTCACCTCACGCCAGCCCTGGGCACGCATCTGCATCATAAACTCATGGTTTTTGCGATTGCGGTTGTCCTCCTCCTCCTTTAGCTTGTTGCGCATGGCCCTTTCCGCTTCCAATCCGCCCTCCAGCCTAACACGGGCAGAACCTGACATGAGTAAGATGACGTCCGAGCACATTGGGGGGCTGACATGCATTTTTCAGTGCACGCCGTACAACGTTGTAAGTCCGTTATGACTGTTCGTTTAGAGCTAGTGTTTCGAGTCAGGAAATCATGTGATGGTACACCGGGACAGGATCCTATTTCGCCATTATGTACGACCGCGCCGTTGCTCACCATGCCTCCGCGATTTTACGTTCGTTGTCAAAGACAGGCCGGTCGTCAAGGTAGGTCAGCGTCGGAATGCTCGTGATGATTACCTTTCGATAATTCCGGATATTGGAAACAACGGGATTACCCTTCAAGTACAGACAACGCAAGTCACAAATCTGCTTAAGTACGTCAAGAATTGCCGGATCAGACAGCTGGTTGTTTTGCAGATCCAACGTCTGCAAGGACTTGCATTCCGCCAGGTGCTCCACTGATTCCAGGGTAGCTAGGTGGTTGTGCGTTGCTATCAGGGTGCGGAGGTTCTTGCAGCAGGAAAGCCCGTCCAGGTGGGTCAGCTGGTTGTTGCTGATGTTGAGAGTATCCAGGTTCTCAACCGCCTGTAGGTTGCTAATCTTGTAAATGCAGTTCTGTTGCACATACCTGGATCAGCAGCAGCAAAGCGGCATTTTTTGTAGTCAAGGGGAAGATCTTCCTTTAACGTGCAGGCGTGCTGTGTACAGCACGACGCGTCCCGTCACCACCTACAGGCATTTCAGCTCCTTTAACGGCGGCAGCCCCTCCAAGCTCTCCAAAACGTTGCCCTCAAGGAATAAGGCTTTCAGGTTCACATAGTCTTCCAAGCAGGCAATTTGCGAAAACCCCTTAAAGTTGAGGTAAAGCTTGTCATTCAGGGACGGTGTCCGATAAAGTTGGTTTTGCTTACATATCTCTAGCAATGCTTCTTTCGTCATGCAGGCGCACATGGTCGCGTCTCTGTTCCCGCGGCCCGTGGCCCAGGTCGCCGTGAAAATAATCACAGATTGATCGAATAAATTTTGCCAGGCTGTACTGTTACAAATAATAACCTGTAGTAAAATGTTTTTTGCAACATTGCCTCCTGGCGTGTACGGGGGCGGATCCAGGCGAATAGAGTGTCCTGGACAGCAATAATGAATTTGATTGCAAGTTGAGACATTAGCTAACAGCTTTCATATCCCTAACATCACAATTAACAGACTAAAGTTATGGTGCATACGTAGGTAATCCCTGACGGGGCGGCAACCTGTGACAGCCCCACGGCATGGCAGACGCCCAGGGCCTCTTGGCAACCCTAGATGCAGAAGTCGACATAGAGAAGCTCAGGTCAGCGTTAAATGACATCACACGTACTTTGGAGCCGCTGCTTGAGTATGGCCGCTCAGGGAAGCTCGACTGCGATGCTTTGCGGCCGATTGCGCGCATACACGGGCCCGTCGTGACGTCCCTAATTAAATCCATGGGTATCCGCCTTTCCCCTGACTTGGAGCACACTCATGAGCAGCTTCTGGTGTTCGGTGAAGCGGTGTGCCTTGGTCTCAATGCCCTTGACGTCTTGCGGCCTGTCCTTAAGGCATCCAAACACGAGTTGGATGTTCAGAGATACAATTTTGTGCGGAAGCTGGCAGGATATGGATTACATGAACATGCATTGGTGCAAGGAAAGGTGCTGCTTTCGTCGGCGGCTGCAAGCCCAGGCACCGTGGCCGGTCCCGGTGACCTCCATATTGCGGCCGTCGCGAACCTCCTTGTTTGCTACCCGGCGCTTGTAAAGCAAGGAGCCAGCCGTGCCGAGATATTGTGGAGGGACATCCATTGCCCCTTGGACAACTTACTCTCCCTGGCCAGGTTTGATAGGGTGCTTACAGAGGCTTGCATCCGTCGGATAACCGAGAATTGAATTTTCCATCCGTCAACTACAGGGATGCGGCAGAACCCCACGAAGCAGCGAAGCGGCTCGGTTTGGTGCTGAAGTGCCTCAGCAAGGTGGGGGGCGTTGGATAATGTGAGCAGTGGCCCACCTTAGTGGTCGCCAAGGCTTTCCTTCCTTATCCTGTAATGGCAGGTGGTAGAGACGTTGCAGTACGCAAGCGTCGTCTGTAACTTGAGCCCGAGGGCGGTTGCACAGCAGCTGACAGCACTAACATCCTGCGGAGTGTTGTGCCGGCAGGAGCAAGCAGTCCAACAAGTGGGTTATGCTAGGGCCGTTCTATCGAAGGACATGGCACACTAAGTTTGTACGCAAATAAGCGCATGACGACAGAAAGTATAAATGCAGATGCTAGTTGACGATGCAGCGGCGGCCGCAGATACAGTGAAGCTTGCCTTGGCGGAGGCTTTGCTGCAAGAGATAGCATCCGAAGGTACGTAAATTAATACCAATTCGAGCTGAAACAGTAAGCAATAATTATAGATACCAATCCGGTGCGTAGGGTCTTTACCGGAGCCCCTGCTGCCCATGCTGCATCAACTCGTTGTGAGCCTCGGGCAGAAGCGAACAGGGCCTGTACCAGCGATAGAAGATCGGTAAGCCAAGTAAGCCGTTCTCAACCATGTGGATCCCAATGGCAACCTCCGTGATTCTTATCTTGCAGGCTGCCTGGCTGCCAGCCCTTAGCAGCCATCGTGCACGCGGCGCTGGCCTTGCCGCATTGCAAGCTTAATGATGTGCCCGATGAGCCGCTTCTTGGATTGCTTCACTCACTAGTTGCTGCAGTTACTAGTCTTTCGGCCGATACTTTAATATCAGGTCAATTGAAATCTCGGCTTTGGTGGTCCTGCTTGGACGGGTTACGGGTCTCCGTAGCCAGTATTCTAACACAGTTGCTGAGTTTGCCTCAAGCAGCAGGTAAGGGGCTGTACGGCTAACGGGTGTTATCACTGCTTTCATGTAACGGGTTAGCGTTGATTTGCGCAGGGGGGTACTTATGTGTCCTTGCACAGTGTATGGAACTCTTATGCGGTACAAATTTGGCCTTGCTGGAAACTGGCGACACTGCAGACGCTGCTGTGGTGAGTCCCTTGTTTGGGTGGAAGAGTATTGCAGCATTGTCCGTTACAAGGCTTCACGTTAATGCAGGCGGTATCCAGCGGTACCTCGGCGGTATCAGTTGCCGTTCGCCTGCGCGTAGCACATGCTTTTTGCACAGGCCAGGTATCGGCGCTCCAGGAGGACATGTCCCGGTATGTGGAGCTGCTTAAACGGCTTCTTACATGCCCGAAGCAACGTCAGCGGGCTGGTCCATCCGGCGGTGTGGAGCCAGCTGTTCTTCACAGCTTATCTGCGTCGCTCTCAAACGCAGGTGTGCTTTCGCAGAGGATCCCGTCCTTATTTATCACTAGCTATCAAATTTAACTTTACCTACATTCCATTTGCCTACAGGTCTTGACCTCCTTCAGGCGCAACATGCCGCCCCTGCAACAGTTTTGTTGCAGGCAGCAGCAGACCTGGCCTTTGAGCGTCTTCGGCAGCTGCGGGCATTGGGATGCCTGGTTTCTGAAACGGATGTATTGCAGCTGATCAAGAAGTGCAAGGCACATGTTACCGCGCTTCAGCAGCTTTCTTTGCACGGGGAGGCAATGGCCGCGGCGGCGTCTTGCGTGGCCCATCTGCATACGGTGGGCCCAATGTTCCATAATCTCATTACATGGTCAATGCGGTTTCAGCTCGCCAACACATAAGGAAAAGGCGGTTACCATTAACTTTTATCCTGCATGAATTTTGCAGTGCGCAGGGGGCAAGGTCTACCTCCTGAGGCCAATTATTAAACAGTTCGTGCTGTCAAGTATGGCAACCTTCGATGCTGTTGTAGCATCCGGGGCGTTGGCCACCGCGCCTCAAATGACATCACCATCCAGAGCGGACAGCACAGCTGCACCGGCGGCTCCATGCAAGGTGCAAAGACGCCGCGGCCGTTTTCAACGGATGCAAACTAGCATGCGGCTGCCAGGCTCCCCTTCAGCCGAGCAATTTTTTGAACAAACCGGACCCCACGAAAATTTATGTGGAGAACCGGCCATTGGTGGGCAGCCACCTATGCCGAAAGCCACATCAGCCGTACCGCGCGCGCTGGTGCAGTCCCTGGCGGCAGCAGCCGTGCGGGAGAAAGGTGGTCGACCAGGCTTGCTTAATGCGTTGGACATGTACGCTGTCCAAGAGCTTGAGATTTTGAGGGAAGAGAGCAAACGCCGTGACGAGGGTGACAGCATCCAGTTACTTTACAGCAGCGCCGTGCTAGGTAAGATTGTAATAATTGGCACGGTGGGACCCCTTCCTATCGCTCGCCTTTACGGTGTTCGCCCCATGTAATCCTGTTTACTGACTTCGATCCACTGATGCCAATCAGGCGCACTGCGTGCATGCGCCAATGCTAACGGAAATAGCCAGATCCTACGTGCGCGGGAGCTGTTGGTGAAGGCGCTAACGTCCACGGCAACTCTTGAAGCCCAAGTCTGCGACCTACGCGGCAGTTGTGAGCTACTGGACGCGCACGTGCACGACATGCGGGAGAACGCCGAGGCTTTGCATGCTACCGACCTTGGTGTGCTGGACTCAGCCGCGCTGGCGCACGCACAGCTGGGCCTGTGCCTTGCGCAGTGCCAAATGACAGGACGCATGGTGGGTGGGTTATGAAAGGTGCTTGGACACAAAGAACACGTGCAGGATGTAAATTGCAAACCCTGTGCCTACGGATGTGCACGACAGTTCAGCAGGCCCCTGTTGCCATTTGCCGGCTAGGTTTATGCTTCCCTCCTATTAACTCGCCCCGTCTATCCTGGTTTGCACACCATCATTTAGCCTGCCTCCGACTCGCTTCGGACAAACTATCCCGACGATTTCCGCGTATAGGCCGACACGTCTGCGTTTGGTCATATCGGCCAGGCTATAGCCTTGTGGCGCCGCCTGCTAGCAGCGTGGGTCGGGGACGATGCAACCTCGCTGCCGCGGATGCCCCAGGCTACGCTGCACGCCGCCCTACAGGTCCAACAGTTTATGCATCTTTATGGTAACGAGCATCCCGAAGCAGCTTGCTACAGTTATGAGATCATTTGGCAGCTTATGCGCGGCTTGAAAGCTAAGGCGAGTCTCACCAACTTGCCTTCATACAATTATGCGCATTTGCCGGTGTCGAGCGCCGTCGAATCTAAGCTATGGTACAGTCTGCAGGTGAATTGGTTTCTTTCCATATTAGCATCCCGGCCGCTCGCAGGTGAAGCTTCGTGAGCAGCACACGTACCTGCTGTCCTCAACAATGCCGTTTACGACTTGCACATCATGGCTGCTTGCGGTTCAGCTGACTGGCCCCCTCGCTGAGGTTTTTAGGGACACGCAGCAGCACAAGAAGCTGGACGAGATCCTGAAGGTCACGGAAACATTAAGGTGTGCGGGATGTTAGCAGACTGGTGTTACGGGTCCATGCAGCGATATTTTTATCCGCATGCATGTGCAGGAGCGCCAATGCAACAGACGCAGCTGACCATACCGCAGTTGCTGCTATCGCGGACGCCTGTGCCACGGAGCTCGAACTGCGAGGCTTCCTGCGCCATGGTCAAACGTCAATGCTTCTGCGCAGTCAGTGCCACCAGCTTTCAGCTGCCGCCTACCTGCGCGCGGGAAAAACGTCGCTCGCCTACGCTCAGGTGCAGGAGTCGCTGCGCATCACGTGCGGCCTGTTCATGGTCCTCGACTGCAAGGGTGTATCAGCCGGGGCCACGGGGAATCCCCCGCAAAATCTGCGCGACCTGACGCCAGCAGAAGCAGCTGCCGCGGTGGTCAAGTCGGGTACGATGGGCAGTGCGTTGGATTATGCCCCGGACGATCTTGGCACAAGCACGGATCAGCAGTCAGGTGGAGAAACGGCACTGCTTACGGATCCTATGGCAACGACTGGTTCATCGGAAATGCGCCCTGGCCGTGGACTTACTGTTGGGCTGGCGTGGGCAGTGACGGCGGCGCACCTTGCATCCCTTCACTATGCGGCGCGCATATTCGAGGCTGCCGGCTGTGTTGAAGATGCCATTTGCCTTTGGAGAGAGTGCAGTCGTACAGCAGAGTTGTTCGGTGTTACCGGCGCACAGTCCCTGTGCAGCAGCTACTTGGCGGAGTTGTCCTGCCGGCGCGGTGATCGTGTGGCCGCAGCCGCGTATCTTGAAACAGCCAGTGCAGCCATATGTGTAGATTGCAAAGACTCCGTCGCACAGACCAGCATGTATGCTGTGGAAGCGGTATTGCTAACTGCTCATGTATACTCAGCCCGCGCGCGCCTTGCGCTGTTGCATGAACACCTTGAAAAGGTAGACGAAGCCAGTCAGAAGGGCATTGCCGCCTGCGGTATTCCGGTGACAACAGTCCGTCTGAATGACGCCTGCGGACTGAACTATACCGAGGTTCCACCCACCCACCTTGACTCGCTGATTTGGCATGGCGCCTGCGTACGCGCCCAGCTTGAAAGGGTGCGTGCCGAGGCATTACTGCAGCTTGGCCGTCGCCAAGAAGCCGTTCAGCTCGTGGAGGGCGCATTGGGGCAGCTGCAACATGCAGCAAATACGTACTTCCTCCGCGGCGCGGCGGAAGTTTGGCCCGTTGACTACGGCCTTCTGTTGGCCCATCAAGCATTTGCGATGTTACAGGTGACCCCTTACCGCTGCACCAGTGCATCTGTCGTAGGCCTGGGCGGATCTTGGGCCGGTAGCTGCAGCGCCAAACCCGGCACAGACCAGGCATGCAGCAGCAGCAGCACGTCTGACACGACCGCTGGGTCATCTGGCACTGACCAGTCAGGCAAGCGAGGTAAGCACTGCTTGGCCAATGTGCATCGTTTGGAATGGTTAATGGCCTAATGGACTCAATTACAAAATGAGTTGCACGCAATAACTGCAGGTGGAAAGGGGAAAGCCAGCAGCGGCTTGTGCAAAAGCCGCCCTAAGCAGCAAATAATGCCGGAAAACCCGGATGGAAAGCAACTGGACGGCATATCTCTTTACGCCAGACCTGGCTTCCAAGCTTTTTCCTGTAGCATTCCCGCATTGCTTCAGTCCTTAGAGCTCTGTTGGCAATTACCGCTTGCCGCCGTGTATGCGTGCCGACAACTACTTAATGCGTCAATAGCATTGGGCCTTCCCTACGCAGCTACCATGTTCTTGCACCTAGGGCAGGGTATGTCGTACGCTCAGGAGCAGGCGCTGCAGCGAGAGTCCAGACGTTACGCATGCAGAAGTCTACGACAGTCTCCAAATGCGGTGGTCTCAGACATCCGCACAAGAACTATCTCCGATTGCAACAATACGGCTGAAGCCATCACGGAGGACTGCGACTCATGGCAGAAGGAATTCATCGTAGCGGCAGATTTGTGTGATTCTGCCCTCTCGATGCTCTCCGGACTTCGCGTAGATGGCACTAGCAGCACAAACGCATTCCTAAGGCTAGAAACTGGTGCGGAGCGGTGGCTGCGCTGTGTGTTTGACCGCCTGCCCGAGGGTGCTGTGGTTTCCTGTATCGTCCAGGACCCCCAAGGTGAGATAGACCTGGCGCTGGCGTTTCCGCGACTTTTGTGCCGCCTGATTTGTGTCTTCCGGGCGCTGCCTATGATGCTCACGCTCACCACTTCGTCCCTCGTCCCCGGCTCTCTGTATAGCCCGCCAGCTATTGTTGGGACGCGCTGCACGTGGCGCTGTGCCCTTACTGGCGGTCTTGCCGGGCGCTGCCTATGATGCTTCAAGCCATCGGCTGTCGGAGTCTTCTATTTTGGAAAATCCGGTCAGTCACGTCCTCGACCGCTGCGTTGCTCGGCTATGCCAGCTGCTCGAGGAGAGTGGCGACAGCATGCAGTTGGATCAGGACGCAGCGTCATCACAGAGCCACAAAGTTAAGTGGTGGAAGGTGAGTGCAGTCAAGGCTTTTCGGTTCGCAGTACGCCTGCTACAAGGTTTGATCCATGATTCCTATGTATGTACTGCTATTCCCCTGGCACGCGATCTCTCAAGGTATGTATTGCGTGGTCGCATATTTCACCTCGTATCTCGTGTTTATGTATGTTGTGCAGACACGTGTCTCACTCAACGAGGGCGTCAGGGGGCTGTTGCAGGAGCTTGATGAGCAATGCCTAGGTCCATGGCGTTGCCTGCTGCTGCCAGTGCCTGGCGCGCACCTCAACATATGGCGAACCGCTGCTGAAGCTTTCATCAGAGAGCACTTCAATTCTGATCATGGGCAGCACGGCTGCATTGGCGAGGAGCAATGCCGCGACCATGAGGGAGTCCTGCGGGAGCTACTTGTGGTTACCTTGTCGGGCATGCGCCATCTGCATGGAAGTGATCTAACTGTTCTTCTAGACGTTATCCGCAGCCAGCTTGGGCTTTCTGGGGCAAGCAACCTGACGGTGGAGCTCTCAGCAGCCGAGGCCGCCGTACGAGTCCAGCTCCTCAAGCTGCGCACCGGCTCCGCGTCAGTGGGCGCCTGTGAAGGTCGTGACGAGAAGGCATCACCAGGAGGTGGACCGATCGGTCGAAGTACAGGTCCAGCGGCAGCACGGAGCAGCGCAGCCAGCGCAGCCAGCGCACCAGCTGCACCAACGACCCGGGCACGGGCGAATCCATGTACCCAAGGCACAGCATCTGTAATACGCATGGGCAATCGGGACTCAATTAGGCGAGTTGGCATTGCGTCCTCCGGTGGGGCCAACGAGCACATGGATACCGAGAACACGCAATCGGTTGGCATGATGGATGGGCACGGACGGGCTAGGCGCGCATTGCGCCGGCCAACAGCGCAAGTTGAGCCATCAAGGTATGTATCGTGGTCGCTGCATCCTTCGCTGGAATGTGCGCGGACTTGTAGAACTAATCTGTAAGTGACTTGTTCGGGTATTATAACCCGTTGCGGCTGTTTAACGAAGAAATAAAGGACGGTAACCTTTTTGATATCACGTGTATTTTGCATCGCTAACCCATCCCTGTTTCGTCTTCGGCGATCGGTACAAAACAGCAGCCAGGCCATCGCGTGCAAGGGAACTGCACGTGGGGCCTGCATGCGGCAGACAACGCAAAGCTGCTTAGGCGCAATGGTCATAAGCGAGGATCAGCCTTCGGAATGCAGCAGGGCAGACACTGCTCGCGGTGCATGCAAGCCACATAAGACGCCTGTGGTCAGCGCTAACACGACCGAGGGCCCAAACTTGGAGCTGGGTGGGGCATCGCAGCAAGTTGCTGGTACAGTACTCCTCGTGCTCAGCCCTGCGCTGCACGCTCTTCCCTGGGAAAGTATTCCATGCTATCACGGCAACGATTTTTACCGGATTCTAAGCCTAACAACTGCCTGTGCGACAGCAGCACAGATTACGGAGAGGGAGCACGGCCGTGCTTCGGGTAATGTAGCCGGACAAGGTGAAGGCCTAGGGCCGGCTCGCAGATGCGGCCCAACCTCCGCTTTCGACATCAAGTCCGCACTGCCGTGCCTACCTTCCGCCTTCTATGTACTTAACCCTAGTGGCGACCTTGTTGACACTCAGTGCTTCTTTAAGCCGATCCTTGAGGCGCAACCCTTCTGGGAGGTAAGTTTAAGTGCAATCAATCTGTTAGTGAAAAATAGTTCCTCAGGCTGTTGGAGGGCAGATACGCTCACTTATGCGGTTGCACTGTTCATGCCACTGGTTCCGGCCTAGGGTATAACGGGCGAGCGACCCAGCGACAAGACGCTGCTGGAGGCGTTACAGTCCCATGACTTGTTCCTCTACTTCGGGCACGGTAGCGGGGAGCAGTTCCTGCCCCGACCCGCGCTACGCAAGTTGCAACGTTGCGCGAGCTGCCTATTGATGGGCTGTAGTAGCGGCCGCCTGCGGCTGCATGGAGCTTACGACCCAACAGGTGCCGCCGTGGCGTACCTACTTGCAGGTGCGCATTATGTTTAGAATGTTTTGTAGCGACATCTGTTCTTACCGAATGATCGAAAACCGCTGGGCAAGTACACGTCTCATTGTTTGGGGATGCTGATTTGGTTTTCTTACAAGTTCAAGTGCATTCCTGTAGGTTGCCCGGCGCTGGTTGCCAACCTGTGGGATGTCACGGATCGGGACATAGATCGCTTTAGCCAAGCGTTGATGCACGCGTGGCTTGGCTGCACTGGAGCAATGCCCGCGGCCTCAAGCACCATCTGCGGCAGCGCTCCTACCGTTGCCAAGCCTGAGCGCCCCTGCACGGTTAGGGGGATCTGTGAGCCGCTTGGCCTGGCAGTCGCCCACAGCCGGAGCGCCTGCAAGCTACCATACTTGATTGGCGCGGCACCTGTTTGCTATGGTCTGCCGTCAACATGAGGACTTTCTTAAATCCAAAGTGCGAGGTGGGGGTCGGCGTTGGTTTTGTTCCCTGTTTACCACGGCTGAGGCGACAACAAGTACGGCGGCAGGGTATTCTTCACTTTGCCACCTGTAGCGGGCTCCTGATCTGACGCTCGAATTTAAATTCAGCATCGCGCTGATGCAGGTGTTGGCCGTGTGGTATAGGAAGTAAATGTTCTCTGCCTGTTATGGCGTCCTGAAACGTGCCGTACGCGCAGAACTGGAGCCGAACGGTTTAGTTATATGTGTAAACCGTGTGTAAACCGTTCTGGTATGTTCGGTTCAAGGCAGCATTCTAGGTAAACGGTTGTGTAAAAAGTGAGTAGTAAGAGTATTTTTACATAATTTCTCGCACGCGGTCGTGTCTTTAAACAGCTGCCCCGGTTCTATTCTTGTAACATAGTCATTCTCCATTGTCGCGCACGAGCAGTTTTTGATTGAAAGATTGGAACGTCGCAATGTCTTCATGTGCGTTTCATAATTCTTGCCGTTTGCTGTCTGAGACCCGCCACGTCAGCGGTGTTTCCGCTCGACCTGGCGCACTTTTACGCACTTATCGCAGTAAGCTAAGGCAGCTAACGCTTGGGCGGAATCCTGGGGCAGGTAGGGTTCCAGCGTTGCTGATTTCGATGGTTGTCTGACGGTTGTCTGCATAACTTCGTGCGGCCTACGGGGTGCAGGCAAAAGCGAACAGCAAGCTGTCGACCAGCCAATATTAATACGTAGTATCTACGATGTTGATAATGGTCAGGTGCGCAGCGATCACCGGTCATACAAGAACATACCTGCGCGACGACTGTTTGTCTTCAAAAGCGCAAATCTTGTGAATAACAGATAATGGGCTTTGGTGCGGAACTTTCTGAAGATCATCCAGGCTACCATGATGAGGCATACAAATTTCGCCGGACAATGTTGGCAGAGGCAGCGAAGGAGCACGCCATGTGAGTCCAAATTGTCTACTGACATGGTGTTTGCGTTTTCATGCACTCTTTTTGGTCTTTCGGGACATCACAGCTTACAAATATGGGATAGGGCAAATATTGACCCATTGCGTGGACCAATGGCGGGGTTGCAGCGGGGCTCCCATTCCGGACGTGGAATACACCCATGAGGAAGTGGCTACCTGGAACACCGTGTTGGAGCAACTTCAGGATCTCCTGCCTCGCTATGCCTGCAAGGAATATTTGCGCTGTCTGCCACTTTTCAATTTCCAGCAAGACAAGGTGAGTAGGGGCGAATAATGGCAATTGCGGTGCCCTGTGCAATACAAACACGAATATAACACGAATGTGCAATACGAACGTTCAATACACGTCAAGCGTGAAAACCTTTTGTAAATCCGTGAATGTAGATTCTCCAGGACGCGTACATTACGGTTTTTGTGTTTGGACAAGATGCCATATTTTCCCCTACCTGTTCCCCCCATGTCCGATGCTATCTATTTTTGGAATGGAATTCGTGTTATGCTTTCACCATTACCTATGCTCGAGTGTTTAATATGTGGGTTTCAATCTGAGATGGCGTTGCCCCAAGTCCGCGCAGTCTTGAATTTGGACCAGCTGCGTGTCTGACAGGTTCCCCAACTTCAAGAGATGAACCAGGTGCTCCAGGCCACCACGGGCTGGACGATTAGGCCAGTGGCGGGCCTGATGCACCCTCGCCATTTCCTGGCGGGCCTGGCTTTCAAGTGAGTGGAACACTTGTCGTATTCAGTGGGGGCTAAGAGGAGAGCTGTTCTTTGGGGCTTATTGCACGTAGCGGAATGTTGTTTTCTGGCACACGAGCCATGCAGTGTGAAAGGTCCATGAGGGAAAGCTAACCGTTCTGTAGCTGTGGACAGGATTGCGCGTTTTCAGGCAAAATGCGCTCAGTAGGCGCTGGTGGATTGGCAGCAAGACATTTTTGCGCAGCCGTGACATAAAAAACCCAACCCCCTTACATTTCCCTGCTCTGCAGGCACTTCCATTCGACGCAGGTGTGCATAGTTATGGGGCTATGGGACGGACGAGCATGATGCATCATGCGGCCATCTATGTTATGTTGTTACAGCGGGCTCTGGCCGGGAGTCGAGCCATCGGGGGCACATCGCCTAGCGCTGCACGAGACACAGGCAGGACAAGGGAAAGATGAACCTGAACAAAAAACACAAAACTCAACGTCCAACTTACATAGCATTGTTGCCAGCTCCCCTAAAGCTCCCAAGAACTGAGTGAATGTCCACTGGCCCTGCTGTCGTGCTGTGTCTCACAAAGTGGAGAGGGGTCTGTTCAGCCCCAGCACTATTGATTTCGGGGCCCTCGCACTCCAGATTGCCGTTTATGACTCGTTTACGCTAGCTCGTCAAACCACAACATCGTGCAGTTTGTGTTGTGGGCAGCTAGGCGACGATCTACCGCATTGTGTAAATCGGTTGTAGCATTACATCTATCGCTCTCGCTTCCTTGAGAGATGCTTTAAGAATTAGTAGAGAGGACCGGACGACCAGCATCGCCTTGGCGCCCGGTATTACCTGCTGACGTCAAGGTTGCTGTGTGTAATATGCCATGTCGCAGTACATGCGCCACCCCAGCAATCCTAGCTATACGCCGGAGCCTGACGTGGTGCACGAGCTCATAGGTAGGTCTGTGCAAAACTTTCGTGGCGCAATAAACTGAGTATTTTACCGTGTTACTACTTTTACGCATTTACCTTATGAGACGTAGTCAAAAGATCGAGGTGTATTGCCTCTTATGCTAGCTTTGACCCTTTTGCCCTGCGGGATGTCCGTCATTACACGTAATATTTTACGACCGAGCCTACAGACCTGAGGTTCTGTTTGCTCCCCCGTCAAGCAATATCTTGAAGAGGGGCCCATGCGAAATGTCACGGCGCGGGCGCGCTCCATGAAGCACCCCGTCGCAGCAATGCAATCCATGGCCACCAGTTTCTCCCTTGCTGTCCTTGATCCGAATTGTGTCTCTTCGATTGCCGTGCCCCTGCCATTGACCGTGTTCCGTAGGCCACGTACCGCTGCTGGCCGACCCCGCGTACTGCCGACTGGTGCAAGCTATCGGCGCAGCCTCCTTGGGCGCCGATGAGAAAACCATCTGGCACTTGACGAAGGTGTACTGGTACACGGTGGAATTTGGGGTCGTGCGAGAGGCGGACAGCATCAAGGCCTTTGGCGCAGGTAAAGCGGAATACTTGCAAATGCGGAACGCAGCCACGCGGGCAATATCCCCGGGTGTCTCGAGTTCGAGAAGGACACCGCTGTATGGAATCTCTAAACTAGGGCCACTGCGACCATTTCTGATGCCGGAAATGTGAACCCTCAAAAGAATTCTGACTGCCCATCCCTATGGGATGCGGGCCGGCGGCTGTTTGTTGCCTGTCAGCCAATGCCAATGTGGGAGAAGGCAACGCAAACCCATTTGGAGCAAGTGCGGGCGTTGTTGCGATGGTTTCCGCCGTTGCTCCCTCCCGGTGTCGAAAGGGTGCACACTTGGGGCGCCCGCTCGACATTTTAGCCTTGACCCCATTGCCGCCCTGTGACTCGGCCGCACAGGCATCCTGTCCAGCTTTGGTGAGCTGAAGCATATGGCCTCAGGCGTGGCGGAGCTGCAGCCGCTGGACCCCTTCAAGCCTTTGCCGCGCATGTCATACAAAGACGGCTACCAAACCCGCTACTTCCTGCTAGACAGCTTTAAATCTGGCGCTGAGTTGCTTCAGAGCTATGCGGCTACCCTCGCATTGACCGAGTGATTCCATGGGAACCCATTGGCGGCGTGAGCTTGGGTGCCAGCACCGCTGGGTGGCGTAGACACTGGAGGGCTCCATCGGAGCGGTAAATGTGGAAGGAAGGATGGATAGGGGGTGATGCACATTTGGGAGGCTTTTTGCAGTTATTAGGGCGGGACCAGTCAGTAGACTTGCCTGATCAGTCAGGGTGAGTCCTCTCGCCCGGAGCCATCCCCCGGAGACACGTTAGGTTGATCTTTAGGACGAAATATTTTCATGATCATGACTTCGGCACACGTATGCTTGTACACAACAAGGGTTAAGCACTGCATACTTGCTCAGCTAATTCTGAGAGGGGTTGTAGACGTTTTGGTCGAAGCGATGCTGGCATTGGCAACGCTTAACTACAGCGTAACCTGGTAAGTCAGCAAGGCTGAATGTACCCAAGGTCATTGGCGGTGGTTTCCACATCCTTTGCATGTCATTTAATGCTGTAATTCATCCACCTTTCCGGTGGTGTATGCAACATATTGTGTGGTGTCCTTCTAAGGGTTTTCGTGGGAATTGTGTACGGTTTGCTTGCTGTATCGCTGATTGTACCTTCAGTGTGTCGTAGTCCCCCGCAGCATGTACCATGATTTGGTGTGTATCGGTAACTATGTTACTACCTGTATTATTATAACGGCCCAGAGACAGAGCTAACGTTTTGTGCACAGCTGGTCGCGGATTGACGATTTCATACCCCGGCGCGGCCTGTTTGCGATATCCCTGCAGTACAATGCTCATTCAAATTCTTTCCAGCACCCGTTGAGGGGAGCTGTATGTCTATCATCCATCGTTTTATATTTGATACGTGAAAGGTAGTGTGAACTCCGCGAAAGGGGACGCCGCGAATTCCCTGGTTGGCGGCGAAGGACGGACCGGCACGAGCCCAGGGAGCTTGCTCCTCGGGGTGGGTGCTATACGTGTGTGTGGTTAAGAACTGAAATATGTCGTTCGCCGTCTTTCCACGGCTGCTACCAGTATGTCGTCGGCAAAGCCGCAGCAGCGACAGAAAAGAGTTCCTTAAATCCCCGTGGAGGAGCGCTCACGGACGAAATTGGCCATGTTGGTTACGGCCCAAGTCCAGAGCTTGCTCCTGAGCCCTCCAAATTGTCGAGGGCGAGTGATACGTCCTGTTGCCGCTATATTTGCTTGATTCTGCCGGAAATCATACGTAGGTAGGCTGAATGTGGGAGGCCTACGAAGCTCAATATCTAGAATCATTTCGGAGTTGCTGTGTGTATGGGCGTGGCAAGATACTCGTATTAGAGGAATTGAGGCCCGGCCTGGGATTTGCCTGTATGTAATGAAAGGAAAGTTTATATGGCCACCAAGTGGGGGGGCACGATCCCTTTCAAAATACCACCCCATCTGTCCCAATTAAGGGTGGTGCTTCCAGTTAGGGAAATTTGCTCCAGAAGATACTAGAAGATGTGCCTCGATAGCGGGTCCCAAGGCGAACAGGTGAAGATGCTTGTTGTGTGCATTAAAAGCACTGTCGTTGGACATTACAGTGACGTCACCACACCGTCACGACCTGTGTCGTGTTTACTTAGGGGCAAATGGCTTTGGGTCAGGACTAGGATGCTAACACTGAATTGAAGCAAGTTATTTTCGAAAGTGCCGTCCAGTCTGACTGGTGTGGCTTGAGCGTAGTCCATCTCGGCTGCAACGATACGTGTAAAACGTGGGGATGGTAACATAGCAGGGTCGGGACAACAATGAGCGCACAGCCATCTAATTACTTGGAGGGTGTGGACCGACTTCCCTGGCCTCCCTGGACCGCCCTGAAACCTCCGTGGGCTACCAAGGACTCACAGATGATGCACAAACATCAATGAATGCTCCCATGTCACGACAGATGGGGTTACCGCACATGATAGGTGGTGTGACTGGCATGAATCGTTCCGACGCTCAGGGCAATGCATGGGCAAGTGGCATGATGAACTAATTATAGCAGAAAGGACCTGGTGATTGGCGCTGTCTTAGTGGCTGAGCTGAGAATGTTTAGTGGAATGACCGGACGGAACCAAGTCTTTAGAGTAAGTTGGTTGTACGGCAAGATAATGTGATAGGTAGGGCAACAATGTCCATAAGTTTGTTGCCAACCAATCCATTTACTTTGTGATGATTAAATACTTGTGCTTTATCTGGTGCAGTTCTCGGATTCTGTCGAGAAGTGTTTTGGCCTTTCGATTGTCACGGCAAAAGTGTACCACAGAGTAGTCGAACTGGTATATTAGCGGCGATAGAGCAAGTGAACTTTGTCACTTGGCTCTAGAAGCGTTAAGTACTTTTTGAGTGTAATAGACCGACTTTAGATTATCTTTCTTTTCCCCTTTTCTTTTGTGCCGACTACTGTAACGCATACGCCTACCAATTCCCTTCCAAGCCACGTTTGGAGCCTAGGACAAGTCAAGCCACGCCCTTCCGTTGGCAGGAGCCCGATTCTGCAACCCGTGGACGAGAGCCATCTGGAACTGGTGTGTAGCGGAGCTCAGTCGAGTACGGTCGAAGGCCAACGCCGACAACCCATAGCCAAGTGACGACACTGCCGTGTAGCAGTAAGTCAGTTACGAGCGACCCGCACGTTGGTGCTAGAGCTTTGGGTTTCCGGAACCTAGCTTAGCGCAACGATTGCTGCCTTGCTTGTCATCAGCTGTCAGTGTTCAACGCCCAGCACAGCGAGCGTTTAGCTTTCGCGGCCCATCCGAGGGTCGCCTAGGCGCGCTTATTTGCTTGCACGCAGCCATAATTGTGGACGTTGTGTACCTCAAGAGACAACGCCATCACGCACATCAGCGGCACGTCGCTACTATTGGCGACGCCGTCAACTCTTGCGAGCCCTGTGGACCTGCGACCTTGCTGCACTCAGGTTGCATTCCGTTGCCTCCTGTGTGTTAGTGTCGAGCAGGTACATCGGCAGGGACTACGAGCGATATTCACGTGACGCCAGGTCACGGAGCCCACGGCAACACCGCCAAGAACGCCTACCTCCACGCCAACTTTGGTAGGAGGGCCGTCGCTCACCACGCAGAGAGGAAAGCCCTGCTCCTGGGCAGCGCGACTCTCGTGAGCACACCCCACGCAGGTCTGTGGCCCCACAACGTGCGAGACACTGCACCCCAAGCACAGAACCTTTCCCAATCCCGTTCAGCGATCCCCGTCAGCCTCTGAGCTGTACGTGGGTCCGCAGCAGGGCTTATACCCGACGAGTGAGGGCCAGGCAATTGAAGACAATACCAGCGCGTCACCTAGGGAGGGAGCATCCCTTTGCCCCTGTCGTCGTAGGACCCCGACTCCCCGACTGACAACTTGGACGAGGCAGCCAACGCTGAGTCAGTAAGCAGCAGCGGGACTTCCCAGTTGGACGACGGCAGTGAGGAGGATACCATGCAGAGCTTGGACCCACATAACATGCCGAAGTTCACCTACGACGAGTTCCCCTTTTTCCAACACGCTGCATACAAGGCCTTGGACAATCTCCAAAATTGCAAGGAGTACGCCAAGGGCAGCTTTCCTATCACCCACACGCTCAACATCTTGCGGACTATGCCGGTGCCAGGCTCCAGCTTCGCGGCATGGCACAAGGAACAGCTTCCGACCTTGGAGCAGGACGCTGAAGCGTGGCTGGAGGCCAAGGACCCCACGGCCAAGTTTGACGGTGAAGCCCTGATGGACTTCTACATCAACAAGCTGGAGAAGCACTTCGAGCCGGAGATGATTAGCAGCAAAATTGCGCAATACATCTCCCTAAGGCAGACAACAAATTCGCCGATGTCATATCTCAGGCAAGTGCGGGAGCTGGTGCCTTACATCACGGAGCATTACACCCTATCTACCATTGCTCGGCGGTACATCATGCGCCTAGAGCCAAGTGTACGGGACCACGTGCTGGGCAAGTACGGTTCCATGAAGAACAAGTTGTGGTATGATTGCTTGGGGGAGATTGCTGAGTATGCGGAGGAATATTGGCAGAACCTGTTGCAGATCAAGGCGGATGACGAAGACTACAAGCCCACATCCGCTTCCGCGCGGGTGAAGGAGAGGACAAGCTCAGCCCAGCGAGAGGGACACAAGCCGGTGGCATCTACATCTGCTCAACATCACGAGAAGCAGGAGCTCTCGTTAGAAGAGATGATTGCAAAGGCAGTTAAGGTTGCACTTGCCACACAACTAGGTGCTGTGCCTATGCAGCCTAAGTCAGGCCAGCAGGCACCAGCTAGACAACGGAATGCTCAAGTATGTGATTACTGTGGGTGCAAAGGTCATGAGGAGCGTTACTGCCACATCCTTCATCCAGATCAGGCGGAGCCAGGCTGGGAGCCAAGGTCAGTGGTGCTACGCCGCCTATTTCTTCAAAATAAGGAGAAGCTGCAAGCACAACCACAGCAGCAGCAACAGCAGCAGGCAAGGCCCCAACGTGCAGCAGCAGTGGCGGTAGCAGCACACAGTGACGATGACGATGAAGAGGTCTACGTGCCACATCATCGAAATGCCAACATGCCCATGGTACAGGCAGCCGAGGTAGTGAGGAAGCCGAGGGTTAGCTGGAGCCAGGAGGTGGTGGCGCGTGCAGAAACCTCAGCAGATGATGCCAGTGGAAAGGTATGTGTGACACTGACTCATCAGGCTCCACCCTTATCCTTCGAGCCAGTGAAGATCAAGGCTGATGCTTACCCACTTCCGTGTCTAACACCCCCTGCTCGTCCCCAGCCACGTAGCCAACCTGACCAAATACTGCATCTACACCTGGATATCACTGCGGGGCTAAGTACCATGCGCCGCGTCATCAACTTGCTGCACGAAGAGGAAGAGGAGGGGTCAAGCAGGGAACAGCCGTGCAGGCAGCCTCGGCAGCCCCGGTTGCCAGAGGTGTGCCGCCAGCTGTCCAGCATGCCCCCCCCTGCTAGATCAGCATGGTGATCAGGAGGCAACGGCAAAGCTGGGTCAACATGCAGCCGCCAGGGTGGCTATTCATATGTGTACGGTGCCGTACTGCATTGCCGGGATGGCGGACAACACGTGGTATTGAAGAGATACCGTCGAGTACAGCTATTTCAACCGCAGGCAGCTGATGTCCTATTATTCGGAGGTAGCCATCCAAATAGGAGTGACAGCAGCCCCACAGCTGCGCTACCTTTAGGGACCATTGTGCAGATGTGAACCTGATCACTCAGCGCGCAGCAGCCATGCTGTGTTTGCCAATCCGGAGGACGTCAACCAGCCTCAACACTTCTGCGGATCAAGACGCCAAAGTCATCGGAGAAATCGAGATTCAGGGGCTCAAGGTCACAGTACTGCCTGGTACGGCACATGAGTTGCAGATGCTATCACCCAGTACCCAGTGGCCCAGCCACACCTGCTGATTATAATAAGATGCGGTGGCTCCTGGGTTTGCACAAGCAGGGCAGGTTAGCTATCATAAAGATGGGAGATCACACGTAGGTTATGGTTTTCAGCAGCGGCCTGTGGAAGCCTGCATTGATGTAGGATGGCGGCAGTTTGCACGAATTTACTTCGGGTGTTTTGCTTTTTTGCCATTTCACGGGAGCTGACACAGCACCCGTAGCTGGGGGGGGGGAGTCCGTGCTTCGCATGTAGTATGTTTGCAGGACGGTAATTGGGCGTGACAGCTGTCATGACAGATGGGGTTACCGCACATGATAGGTGGTGTGACTGGCATGAATCGTTCCGACGCTCAGGGCAATGCATGGGCAAGTGGCATGATGAACTAATTATAGCAGAAAGGACCTGGTGATTGGCGCTGTCTTAGTGGCTGAGCTGAGAATGTTTAGTGGAATGACCGGACGGAACCAAGTCTTTAGAGTACGTTGGTTGTACGGCAAGATAATGTGATAGGTAGGGCAACAATGTCCATAAGTTTGTTGCCAACCAATCCATTTACTTTGTGATGATTAAATCCGTGTGCTTTATCTGGTGCAGTTTTCGGATTCTGTCGAGAAGTGTTTTGGCCTTTCGATTGTCACGGCAAAAGTGTACCACAGAGTAGTATTAGCGGCTGAATGAATGAACTTTGTCACTTGGCTCTAGAAGCGTTAAGTACTTTTTGAGTGTAATAGACCGACTTTAGATTATCTTTCTTTTCCCCTTTTCTTTTGTGCCGACTACTGTAACGCATACGCCTACCAATTCCCTTCCAAGCCACGTTTGGAGCCTAGGACAAGTCAAGCCAGCTGGAACTGGTGTGTAGCGAAACTCAGTCGAGTATGGTCCAAGCCTAACGCCGACACCCAGCGCAGATAAAACCACAACAACCCAACTGAACTATTAAGTATGTGTTGCCAAGCACTGAGTCCAGTAATAATCCCACACATCTACACCTTTTTACCCCGTTCTAATGACCACGATCACTTTACATTCGTCCTTGGATAAGCAGGTAAAAAAGAGACAGTTGCTCTTCGAACCGCTTGCAGCCCCTCTCCGTGAATGCTTTGTCGCAGCACCACCCCAGCAATGAGTCCCACTCCGAAAGCACCTCATCATAATCACCACGGAGCAGCAGCAGCTCCTCTTTGACCAACCCCGCTTCCTGCCACTGTGGCTGCTGCTGCCCTGCCAGCTCCTTCGCACCCTCTTGGCCATGTGATGCAGTTCTGGCTTCACCCGCCATACCCACCACCAGTGCCAACGGAGCTGCACTCCAGCCTCCACCACCCGGCCCCGCCCGCTGCTCTAGCGCCATCCTTTTCAGCCACTCATCGTCGCTGCCCTCACACAACCAGCGAAGGTCTAAATTGTATTCATTGCTACCAGCTATTCCAAATCCAGCCCCAACCTCACGTCCACGTCTTCCAGATTCCGATGCCACAGCATCGCCACCATTGAAGGCCCGATTCATGAACCGACTCGTAAGGCCCCGGAGGGTGATGTAGAAAAAACGGGGTCCGGTGACCTTGGAGAGGCTCGCCAGCAGGTAGGGTGGATAGGCTAAGAGATCGGCTTTGGAGCCGTTTGCGGCCTCAAGCAGGAAGACCCACCGGCTCTCCAGTTGCTCAGGGGGTAGCGACAAGATGGCGGGTGCACCACAGAGCAGCACGAAGAGGGACTGGGACAAGATCCGTGCAGAGAAGGCGGTTGCGGGGTGGGAGTGGGGGCAGGGAAACATCGAAGTGAATGGGCGTATGGCTAAGGACGTGGTACATGGTGGGCCAAATCAGGCTACGCCCACCCCGTCCGGGATTCCCTGCCCGCCCACCTCTCCTTGTATCCCCATCCTGCCCGTCAGCAGCCGTAAGTTGGGCACCAAACGGCTCTCTGGAGGGCACTTGAGCGCCTCCGGCACCTCCCGAAGCAGAGCCTCCGCAGCAGGCCGACCCCCCGGCAGCAAATCCTCCAGGGCCACCAGCTTGGGGGCCACCGCTGTAGACCAATTGGCCAGTCCGTGAATCCTTAGGCGTTGGGTATGGCAGCATATTGGACAGCCGTTTGGAGTCACGGGACCTTCCCGGTAACATGGTGACAACCAACATGGTGCGCCTTACATGGACTGGATGGAGCTTGAGGTGTAGACTCGAGGGGGTGAAGGTGCCCACCCTTCTCTCTTTCAGGAAATGAGAAAACGAAAGAACGACGTGGTGGTGGTGGTGATGGTGGTGGGGAAAAGAATCTGTTCGTCTCAGAGTGTTTGTCGATGGACACTGCCACCCACCCACCTAACCCTGGGCAATGCTGCCTGGCTACAAGGCGCTGTTGCAATGGCTCCCATCCCACCCACCATCGTCTCACACTTGCTCACCAGCCGCACCAGTCCTCCCACAAAAATCCCCGCAGCAACCGGGAAGCCTCCGGTCCCAGACCCTTCAGAAACTGCAGTCGCGGCCGCAGCTCCCCCTCTACAGGGGCTGCCAGTAGCCCCGGGTATGTAGAGGCCACACGAGGCAGCAGCTCGTCTGGCACTCCACCCTCGCTCGCCAAGAAGGACGCAGCTGACTGGTAGGAACGCAAGAAGGGAAGGGAGAAGCCGGAAAAACCAGGGAAGACCCAGTGTGGGTAGGATGGGAGAACGGGCAAACAAAGGTATAGCACGTGGTGTCCATTTACCCACCCCCCACTCCTTTCCAAACCCCTACTACTACCCCTGCTACTAAGCGCTGGCTTCTCTTCTGAGAGAAGGCTAGTTCTTGGACAAAAGTACGGTAATGCCGTACTAGTGATTGTTGAGTAGTTATGCAAGTCTATGGGTGCTTGCAACGGCATCCACCGTTGAAGAGCATTACTAATTAGTAGACATAACTTAGTAGTCGTTACTTATCCGGAGGCATGGACGGTGTGGACCCGCCATCCCACCCATCGACAACCCTCCGCACGATTGCGTGCACGTTGGGGCCCGAGTAGTTGTACCGGACTGGTCCCGGGTTTATTGGTGTGATGCATCAACCGGCCACTTTAGGCAACTTAAAACGTCGGTTTACTAACACTGTGCTGTCACAGGTTCAGAGTCGCTACTGGATTGCTAGAGCTGTTAATGTACGGCAGGTCCCGTTGCTAGAGGCTAATCAGAATGTAACGTACTGAGGACAAGTATGGATGATTACATCACCGTAAGAAGCCCATTGCCCTTGTTTGATGAAGTGAGCCCTGCATTGACGCCGCTCACCTGCCCACTCCCTGCCTCCCTGCCTCATGCGGGAAGAGGCCAGAGAAGTATCTAGGCGGTAGCTTCTTGACTTAATAAACCTTCACTCCTCACCCCTAACCCGTACACACCTGGTAATCCGCCTCCTCCACCAGCAACGCCCTCCAGCGGAAGATGGGCCCCACGATCTCCTCATTCCTCAGACCCAGCTGCCGCAGAAACAGGAAAACCTGAAAGAAAGCGGAGGCGGAGGCGGAGGCGAAGGCAGATGCTGGGATGGCGAAAATGGGACACAAGCCAATCCTCTGCCCCGTATGCTAGTACACAGGCCGAGGCAATCGGGCAGGAATAACGTGCATCGGGCAGGAGGTGTCGCAACCCGCCCTTTCCCCGATGCATACGCAGCAGCACGACCGCATCACTGGTGGCAGCACACATACCACACCAGATGAGGTATATGTCCAAAAATTGTGCCCTGCAGCTCCCATCCCCTATTGAGCTCTGTCCCCGCATGCACACACAGAGCGGCTTCGCACCTCTGGGGCTCGAGCCCACTCCGCCTTTACCCGCATTCGCCCCTGACACCTGACACCTGACACCTGACACCTGACACCTGACACCTGACACCTGACACCTGACACCTGACACCTGACACCTGACACCTGACACCTGGACACCTGACACCTGACACCTGACATGGACAAGCGATGCGTCGCGCTGAAGGGTGAAAGCTGGGATACGTCTTGAGCGCCTGACTACTCATTCCCCTTGCGGCGGCATTATCTCTATCGCGCACCAATTCCCCGCTCCGCCTCCCGCAACTCACCTACGCCACCCTTCCCCGTCCGTCCACCCCTCACCTGTCCCGCCCGGTACACGGAGGAGCTGGTGATCACATCCGGGGAGTTCAGGAACAGCCTTTGTGTAAAAATGTGGGGACGAGGGGAAAAGGGCCGAAGTGGATCGGGATACATTTTGCGTCCAATGCGTGGGGAACTCCATTTCTTGTGTGTGTGTGTGTGTGTGTGTGTGTGTGTCCGCAAGAGTTTATGGAATGCAGCCAGGTGGGTAACGGATAAGGACTTCGACCGTTGGCATACCCGCAGAAACCCTGAACTAAGGACGTCATATCTGTCTCTCCTGAACCGGCTGAAAGGGGAGGGTGACGTACTCTTGTATCGCCAAGCGCTGAAACCCGAACGAGGCGAGGAAGTCCGCCCAGGCCCCTAGCGGTGCGGTGAGGAGGGGCGGGTGGCGCTCCAAGAGGGCGCCCAGTGAGCGACGAGGCACCCAGTCGGAAAGCGCAGACAGGGAAGAGGTTAGCTGGTAAACAGAAAAAAAGGGAAGGCAGGGGAGGGGGCCGGGGTCACGGAGACAGCACATATGCATGGTACAGTGAGGGGACGGAGGCTGTCGGGTTCTTAAGCTGGTCTTCATCTACACAGTGTCTTCCAGTGCCTTTGGCCCTGAACGCTTTCACCCCATCCTCTCTCTTTGATTGACATCACAAATCGCCTCTGGACCTGGATTCGCGTAATGTGGTTGCTTCACCGAACAGTAGGGGGAGCGCTTCAGGCTGAATGCCACCTGATTCTGAATATGAGGGGCCCTAACCAGATAAAGCGGGATCTCCACCCCCACCGGTGATCGCAGGCTGCGCACCAGTTCAGCATCCGCTGCTCTTAGGTCAGGATGATCGAGGATAACCTGCGGGTCGGCGCCTAAGGCTCGAAGATTTTCTGCAAGACTGGTCGTCACGTCCTGAGCTGGCCGGGCGGAGGGCGCTTTGGGTGACCGCTCATTGCGTATGCAGTATCTCAGCGCGGGAACTATGGAGCACGACTGATGATTCCGGCGCGCGACAACAGGTATGTTGCATGCTGTTGGGCTACGATGGACATCAACTTTCGTACCAACAGCGCTGGTGCCGCTGTGCGCCACAAAGCTCATATGCTTATGCATGTTGCACAATGCGCCGAACAACAAGTATTTTCAGTTTCTATCTCAATGTTTCTCGTACTAACGGTAAAGGAACGGCCATCGTGTGACGACAATACCGTCGTTACCTTGTTTACGCTCGAGGATTTATGACTATATTGCCGGCGTCTGGGTATATTATCGCAATAGGGTTTTTGTTTTAGGGTCTTTTTGTTGGCGGGACGAGCGCTGCTACTTAACGTGGAATTCCGATGCAAGTTGGCATATGTTCATTCTCTGTAAATAAAAGCAACATTTTCATTTTTGCTAAGCCCACCAGGACAGTAGTTATTAGGTCCTCTTCTCGAGCCGATGGAGGGCACACACACAGACCCCACACATTGTATGGACTGCTAGGAATTAAGCGCTCAGCTACACTCGCGGAAATTCGAGCGGCATATCGTAACGCTGCTAGGCAACTGCATCCGGACACAAACGCTTCGCCAGCGGCGCAGGAAGACTTTCAGGTGGGCGAAGGGGTGCAAGTTTTCAATCCCACAACGAGCACCGCCATAGCGTAGTCATCTCAAAGTGCAACCCCCTGTCGCAACCCTTTGCTGCCCTGTAGCGAATTAAAGCGGCCTATGAAATTTTGGGTGACAGCAGCTTGCGTAAGTTGTACGACAATGTGGGTCTCCAAGCGCTTGGTCCCAAATTCGCTACCCTTTGGAGCTACCTGGGAAACGGGTCCGATGATGCTGGTAAGAAGCACAACGGCGGTACCTTCTGGGGAATGTCTGTTTCCTTGTAAACTTTGGCCAGTGGATTATCGGTAGGGAGAAGCCCCGTGTATGCAAAGTTGGCCAAGCCGCGCCACACTTCATGCTATATCTACGATTGTGCCTTAGTTCAATGCTTTTGCACCTAATGTTTGACAAAAACTGGAATTGGGTTATCTTAATGACGGCTTCCCACCGAATGTTTGCCATGCATATCAGCTAATGCCTTGCCACTCCCGGGTCATTCCTGCCTGGCGGTGCGCACTCCTTCCATGCAATGGTAGCCGGTACGCGACCCGAACCTCATCCTGACAAGCAACTGGTCAGGCAGCTCCAGCTCAAACATGGTAGCTTCATGTTGCAATTGGCTGACTTCGCTCCCTGGCTGTCTGCACCCCAGGTGCACCAGGGGACGAGCAGCGGGGCGTCAGGGCCGGCCCCGGCGGCGGCGGTGTCCGTGGCCGCGATGTGCACCTGGTCCTGGGCATTATGCTGAGCGAGGCAGCCCAGGGAACGGAAAAGGTGCTGTCGTACGCGGCGATGGCGACATGCGAGGATTGCCAGGTGAAGCCCCTGGGAGCGCGAAAGGGAGAGGTCTGCTTTTGCCGCTCTCAGGTTGGGGGCTGTAGGGGGCTTCTCCAGGCGCCTATAGACCGCAGCATGTGGTAAGATGGTAAGGTGGGAAGACGGCTTCGAGCCTCTTAAGGGGCAGGGGGTAAGGGGTGTGGGGAGTGACCCTTTAGTGGGCACTGCTGCGCACTTCTCGCCCTGCCATCTGCTTACCACCTTTCCGGCCGCCCTTCTGGAGCTGTTCAGGGAAGCGGCTACTCCTCCGCCCCACCAGCCTGCACCGTGTGCCGGGGCAGTGGCCAGATCCTCAAATCGCAGTATCTGGGGGCGGCGGACAGCGGGCAGTTCGCCGGACCCAAGGTCTTGGGACTGGACACGTGTCCGGCCTGCGCGGGGTCGGGACGGGTGGACCAGCCTCCTTGCACGAGGTGCGGCCTAGCACGAGGTGCTGGTCTTAATTAGGCACATTGCCAGTCTGGGGCGGGGGAAAAGTTCCTTGGCGCAACGGAGTGGCACTGCCGAGTAGAGCCAGACCGGGGTGAGCGCGCTTTTTCCTCTTCGGGGGTCGGCATTGCTGGTGCCCATTTAGGCAACTTGCTGATAAGGGACACCAGATTTGGGGACTTACAGTTTCTAAGTGCTGCCGGCGTGCAGAGATGAGAGGTTCATAAACATGCACATGCATCCGCGCGCGTGGCTTAATCAGGCCCGAAGTAACCTCATTGTAAGATGGCTACTCAGGAGCGTGCGGCTGCAGCATGTGGGGCTTTATGGCGGCGGCCGGCAGCTGAGGTACGGCCCCGTTCGGCCGGTTGGTGTACGGCGGTGTTCGGCACACCATGGCTTAGGACTAAACCACCCCCGGAGGCACCCATCTTTCTGCATGCACACTCGGTGCTTCGTTGCCCGCATAGGGGAGGAGACTCGGGCGTCCACTTGGCGTGAGGTATACACTCTCCGGCTCTGCGGGTTGATAGCTTCCAGCCGATGAGGAGGATCTGTGGCATCTGGGTGAATCCCATCCCGCCAGAGACGTCAAATCCCACCCGGACCATTCGTGCCGTCGTCAGTTGCTTCATGAAGCAGTGCCCTGCGTTTGCAGTCATGGCATGCGATAGACATCATCCCGCCCTTCCAACCCTCCCTTTTTCCATATAGCTGCTTGGGACGAGGGCGGCGGTCGTCCAGTCGAGATCTGGCCGTTCGCATTCCCGCGGGCGTGGAGCGGGGTCAGGTTCTCCGAGTATGCGGGGAGGGCGGTGCGGGTCGCTGCGGAGGACCCCCGGGAGACCTGCTGGTACGGCTGGAGGTGAGTCTGTGTGCACTTGGGTGTGAATGTGTATGTGTATGTGGGTATATGTATGTGGCAGGGGGCCCCTGTCGGTAGGATTGCGGTAGGAGAGCAGACAGACGGGCATTCAAAGAAGAAACGGGCGGATGTAGATTGAAGGGGTGGCACAGATTGCGGCCCAGTGAGGCGCCCAGAGCTGCGTGAGTGGAGAACAGGTGAGAGCTACAGACCAGCTTGCCAGTTGGAGCTGATCGTGGAGGATAGGAAGAGGCGGTGGCGGGTGGCGCACAGCGCATCTGGATGATGATGCCCTGGGAGCCTAAGCGGCGGGGATGGGGTTTGGGCTCGCTAACAGTGGCGGCGTGCAGCTCCAATGTGTGAATTGTATTGCAGCCGTTCGTGGGGTGGCTGGGATTTTGTGGTGGAGGGACAAAATGCGGATGTGTTCTTATGGTATGGTAAGGCATGTTGTGATCGGGTGAGCCGGGCGAGAGCACTGTCGGACCAATTCAGCTCAACAGCGTACGGGCGGGCCGCCGCGCAAGTTCCCTGACGGGGCCTTACGCGCGACACGAGTTCAGCGCACTGGGATCCGCAGTATTCCGCTTGCAAAATGGACATGCAGGTAGAACGGCTTGCGGCCCTATTTCGAGCTCTGTTGGTTGCTCCCCGTGCTTGCTCAGAGGTAAAAATGTATTAATGATCTCTTACCTCTATTGCCTTACTTATCCGCATGCATGATTGGCACGACTCCCGATCGTTCCTGCGCGACAACGCCCACTTAGCTGGCGCCGGCGTTCTCTTACCAATATGCTGCTGCCGCATGCATGTGCGCCAACCCCTCCGAGCAGGTGTATCCAGATCCCAACCTGGAACGAAGGGGCCACGACCTGCATAGCTCCTTGGTCTTGGACGTGTTCGTGGCGGTGTTGGGGGGTGCGGTGGAGGTGGAGACAGTGCGGGGCGCCAGGATGCTGCAGGTCCCTCCAGGCGAGCACGCAGTGGGGTTGGGAGGCGAAAGCCCGAAGCCGGGTGCGGGAACGGGGACTAGCGGAGGTCGGAAGGGACTGGCTGGCTGGGCAAACGGTGACGGGGCTGCTGCGGCGAGCCGGGAACAGAGGGAAATTTAAGTGTGTTGCAAGTTCTTCTTTCCTTAAAGTTCTGCCCGGCCTGCACGAGCAGGAAGTCAACCACGTTGGGCTCTTCTTCAGTCGCGCAAGCACGTCAGGCACGCCGGGCTCGCCTCAACACTCTGGTGGTGCCAACGTCATGTTTGAACCTGGGTGGTGCCTGGTACACGGAAGTCCACGCTCCGAAATGCACCGACTTCAGGCACCGCAGGCCTAACGGCTGTGCTTTGTTCCCACGCTTCCATCAGCTAGACCGCGGCAGTCATGGATTATTGGGGCAAACTGTATATGCAAAATCTCAGTGCTCTCTGTCCCATGCTCGTCGGACCACCTCCCCACCCCCCAGGTTCCCAGCCAGGGGACGTGCTCCGCCTGCGGGGTGCGGGCATCATTCGGGCAGCACCCGGAGGCGCCGGCACCGTACGTGGCGACCACTACTTTACCCTGGCTGTCCGACTGCCCAGTGCCCACGAGCTGTGCGGCGCCTCTCGGGAGCTGCTGCGACAGCTGGCCGTCGTCGACAGCACGTTGCGCCTGCGACGGAATTCGGCAATAAGCGACGAATGCGGGGCGGCAGCTGCAGCAGCTGCTACTGCGGCTGCAGGGTCGACGGGGGGCTGAGGCCATTTATGCGGCCGGTGAACGGAGACACCGGGGGTGGTTGCTATTAACCACTCTTTACATTTGGGTTGGAATAGGAGTTGGGTAGGGTGGGGGCAGGTCAGGCCCGTGGCGCAGAGATTGCTGTCCGGGCTGGCGGATGTGTGATTGTGTGGAGGTGAGAGTGCAGTGATGACTTCACCAACGAGCGTGCGCAACGATTCTCCACAAATTATCCTAAGCATAAGCAGGATTGAAACATCATATCAATTGAAGCATCATACTGGTCAAGGTGTGGATGGAAATTGCTTCTAAAGGCCTTTGCTGTCTGATATTCACTCTATCTGCCAGGACCCGGGGAGATTTCAGTACACATACTATGGCTACAGAGATCCCTGAGATCTTCAACATTAGCATTGAGATTACCATCATCATTCTCCTTCACCACCTCTTGATTTTCCATTTCACGACCATAATTTGTTTTGTCTACAAGAGTTCGGGCGGATTGTGAAAAGCTCTAAACCGCTTTGCTCGGCCCCTGGCGCACGAAAATGCGCATATACGGCACTCCGCGATGGCTTATGCCTGTCATAATTATGCAGAAAGTCAATGTGCGTACTTATGAAGCCAGATTTGGCGAAGTAGATCACGGAATGGCGACGGTACGCCTCCGGAATGAGCGTACGACTACGGGCGAGTATATACATCTCCTTTTCCACTCACGAATTATTACCCCACTGCGCTACTTCGCAGACATGCTTGTCATGGTCTGTGTTACATCGTAACAGGTCGTCGTTAGAACATTTGCCCGTTCGGTACCTACGACTGTCATGTCATGTTTACGCCAGAGTGGCGGCGCTACGTAAATGCGCAGATCTTGACAGGTGATGAGCCTCGTGGCTCGCTATTGTGGTTGATAATCCTTCTTTTGTTGATTTCTATCAGAACACGTCTCATTGGGCAAAGATAAGCATGAGAATCCTTGATAAGCATGAGAATGCTTTGGATTCTCACGCGGAATTTGTACAATGCCTTGATAACCATTTAATAATCCACTACATTGTCGCAATTTTATGTTTATTTTTCTGTGTACATTTATTTACCTCTGCGATGACCTTTCTTAATAACGATATTGATCCGGTAATCTACGGGCATCCCAGCCAGGACCTACCCTGATTGATCTTCCTCAGATCAGACCACGGATCTTGATACTATTTATCGCATCGTTCGACCATGTTGAACTTCTTATCATTCGGAATGGGTGGTGTGTGAGCGTTTATGCCTGCCAGCCAGCCAGCTGATCGTGCACATGCAACGGCGTTCATAAAGGCGAAGGCTATTTATTTTTGTGTTGCGGGAAGGGATAGCAGGCACGGGATAGAGCGAGGAGGGTGAAGAAAAGGAGCGGCGCAAATACCTCTGACAGTTGTGTGCCTTGTGACATCGATCGCGCGTTGTGTGGCTTTCAAAGCTCGGGTGGTTGCGGACGGGTGGACTACCTAAGTCGAGTTTTGGGGACTACATGGGAAGGGCTGAAGCACGCACGTTAAGATTCCTTTTGGTCAAATGACCTAGGTGTGTTGTTTATTTATATTTGTCTTCAACTTGTTGCATCACATGTGGCAAATAAAGACGGCAATGATGCTCAAATTTTGTACTGAAAATTCTGAGGCACCCAGGGCCCCCTGGGTGACCTGATGCTAGTATCATGACTGAGCCGTCTTTGCTGCCTACCAGTGTTAACCCTCCTGGCTTTTGCGTCCCTGGCGCTCGTGGGCTCCTGTGCCCGAATCCGTTGCGGAGGCTGCGTGCAAACATCCTGATCATGCATGGAAGAACCAACATGATTGCCAAAGCCGTGCCAACGAGCAGGCAACCCGAGAAGTTGTGTCCAAATTAGCATTACAATTTCCTACCAGTGGTGCATAAAGCAAGGACTGCTCTAACGCCTATGGTTAAGCAGACATCACGGATGAGAGGTGTCTCCTGTCCGCCTGCATGCAACACTCCTGAAATGCGTATGGAAGCTTCCTGTACCAAGCCGCCCGCTGCGCACTTTCTGATTGCAGCGTTTTAAACGCAACGTTGCTGGCTGATACATCTCACACTCGCAATCCAATTATTCAACGCGCACGATGGCTTTAATAAGCCGCAAACTGCAAGTCTACCTGATGTACATCTGGCCTTTCTGTTCCGGCTTCTATGCAATCCAGTGTAGCTATGTTGCTCGGCTTGTCCAGCTAGCTATGCTTCACCAGGTTTTCTACCTGGCGATGGCCTGCATCACGGTCGTCTGCAGGTACGCCAGGTCTTTTTCCATTTCCAATGGGTAATTTAAGTCACGGCCTTTTATAAGCTTCATCGATGTTCTGTAAGCCCTGCCAGTCCTCTGCATGTTGTGGATGGACGCTGCAGCCACACCGTATGTTTCACAACCAGCGTCAACCTTTCCATCTTTTTATGCACTTCATTCTATCGTTGTCTCGGTATCACTTTCCTGTCTTAGGATTGCGCGTTTTCAAGGTTTGCAGGATAGGGAGCGAGTACACTTGCACCGATCGAAGCAGGGCCAGCAGACATGCATAAGCCAAAGGCAGCAGCTTCGTTTTTTTAGCACGTTTGTATCTGATGTAGTGCAACCGATACCGCACGCTGCACTTGTCCCAATAGCCCTGACATGCGACACCGCACGTCTAACTAACGTATCTTGCGGACGAACGGTTACCCTTGATTGCCCTTTGCCCATGCCTGCAGTGATATACAGTTCAAGAACTCGACACTGCAGCAGCCGTTTGCCGTTCCTTTGGGTGATACTAGTGGTACTCAGACAGTGAAGGCCGTACGAAGTGAGCCGAACGTTGACGAGGCCTGCCACGAGATGGACGTGGCTAAGCCCAATGAAGTTGCGCCAAACGGGGAAAATGGGTTCCCGCCCGAGGACACTGCTGAGACCAGCGGCAGCGAGGCCAGCCATGACTTCGACATGGCTATGCCCGCTAAAAATGAGCCAAACGGGGAAAGCGGGTTCCAGCCCGCCATGGATACTGCTGAGACCAGCAGCAGTGAGCCCAACCCCGGTCTGGATGTGGCACAGCCGGGGGTAGCCAAGCCTACGAATGATGGGGCCATCCATGCGGCAGATGTGGACATGAATGCGGCACTGGTTCAGCGGGTGCTTGCGTACAGCCAGATGGAGGATAAGGTGCTGGGGGACCACCTTATCTTCCAGCTGGCCCCTGCCGTGTACCAGCGCCAGGGCCTCAAATCCGTTTACGACAGGCTCAGGTGGCAGGCAAATCCCCATCGCCACCCATTGGGGGGTGAATCTCGGGCACTGGCGTTCAAAGCATTTGAGCACTTGCACGCAGTTTTCCATCGCTTGGAGGAGGCCCAGATGCTCTCATCTGGGTCTGGTAAGGAGTGAGGGAATGGGCAGGCTTTAGCCATAGGTGCCTGTTTACCATTCTTAGTTTGTCATCTATTAGGGTAAGGGGGTGATTAGCATGCATGCATATACTCAGGGTTCTTGCTAGCCATCTATCAGCAGGTAAGTGGTGTGGGATTTCCTCTGCTCCTATTGCGTCGCCTGGTCTGTACCCATGATTACACAGGATGTTGACTAACAACGAAAGCCTTTCCACGCAGGTTCACACTATCTATGCAGGTGTCGTCATGAGCGGAGGCAGGGGGGAGGGTTTGCTGCTGGAATAGTGATCTTGGTGGGCATAGGTATGGATCTATTCTCCAGTTGTGCGTGATGATGGGTCGAAGGGGGCCCTGCCTGGGCTGTCCAGGTGACCTTGGGGGGGAGTTTTGGCTTGTGTGTATCTGGACACATGTAGGACTCTGGCCCGATACCTAGCTCTTTCAACACTACTTGGCTATTTATTTATTATTGTTGCTATTTGGGCAGGTCTGGGCAGGCAGGCATGTGTAAGTTGATGCGTCTGGCTTCATTATACCATGTCCGGTCTTTTCACTGAACGGCAATGCACTCTGAGCAGAACCCCCTTAGCAGCGTGTTTTCTCTCGCCGCACTTCCACTACACCCTTGGCCCTGCCTATACCTACATGTGTCTGTTTGATAGTTACACCCGTGCTGCCCTTCACTAAAAGATGAGAATAGAAACAGCCCGGAGCCGAAGACTGAAAACTGACAGCAGACCTTACACTACAGCAAAGGCGAGCAACACAGACACGCATGAAAACATGCCAGCTGAAAGCAAGAACGCACAAGTGAGCACACAAAACGAGGGCACGAAAAAAGAGTGCCGGCATTGAAACAGACATCGCAGTTGCCAGCCCCAACTGCAGCCACCAAGAGCCAGCCACCGACAAAAAACACAGATACCACCAGCCCAACACGCTACAGATTGCACCTGCAGTCCGGCCCAATGATCTGGCTATCTGGTAACATTGTGGTTTCCATTTTCCCGCAACACCTAAGCCCGCAATTCCGTTAACTAAACCGCACCTTAATCAATCATAATGGGCTCGTCTTTATCGAACGTAAACGAGCTGCCGAGAGATCCTTGGAGGTTTTTACCATGAATGCTACTACTGGTGTTGTCGCCAGCACCGTGGCCCCCCTTGGGGCCCTCACCTCGCCGCGGCTTCTTCATAGGTAAATTGGCCCCCGGTCCCTCCCCGTCCTCCGCCTCCCTGTCCGAGTCTGACAGATCCACCATCACTGTACACCCCCTGGCCGTGCCCCCACTGTATCCCTCCCCATTGCAGGGTGTCCGCGACACAGCGGCCACTACCGTATCATCACCACCAGCACCGCCGTCAGCACCATCCTGCGCATGGTAAGATTCCCCCGCTGCCTCCGCTGCTGCTGCTGATGCCGATTCCTGGCATGATAAAAACGACCCCAGTCGTGCGTACGTCGGAGTCCCTGCTGCCACTGGGTTGCTAGTGCTGTGCTGGCTGGGCCTCCTCCGTCTGCCACCTCGCTGTCCGCTGTGAAACGGCTGGGTGATGACCGGTGCTGCACGAGGCAGGGTTTCATGGTTATTACAGCGGGTCGTGGTTCAAGTGGGGCGCCATCGAGCCACTGTGTGCGAGGTCACAGGTAAGCCTGGCTGGTAAGCCGCCAGCGGGATGGAGTTGGAAGAAGAGGCAACAGACTTACGGGCTCACCGTCTCATGCCACACACACATACACACCACGGGCACTCGTGCTCCACAACAACACGCGTCCCCATTCGCTGTGACGTTCGTCCCCAGGCACCGCCTTCCCGAAAGTACGACATCCCTGTGACCCTACCTCAGAACCTCGAACTACACAAGCTGGCATCTATCGTGTAAGGTAAGAATTTCTTTAGCATATTTTTTGTGTGCTTGGAAAGCTTTTCACAAAGGGGCTTCTTCAAAGCCCCTTTGATTACTTCAAGAAAGCAGCAAATTGAGATCAGGGCAGCGAGGCGGTGTGAACAGAATAATTGCATGGGAACTATTAATGTCCAAAAGAAAAAACATCTAGCGGGCCTTTGTACGGCGTGTAGCTCAGGAACACCAGCGACATTATGCCTTCCCCTGCGCGCATGGGACGAAAGCGAAGATAGAAAGAGGAGGGAAGGTATGGTGAATCGGGAGAGGGGACAGACGAAGTGAGGGGGATGTGGGTTTTGGGAGGGAAATGGAGTGGAGGAACGAACCCACTTGTCCGCCGGCGCGCTTGCCTGCGAGCAAGACCGCGAGAGGGCGACGTGAAAGTTAGTCGCTGCCTGCTTGCATGCGAGTGAGGGACGAGGGAGGGAGACAAGGCGAAACATAACCCCAACCTACGGAACGGCGAGGTGGTTAGCTAGGGGAACGTCGGGGTGGATGAACGGACATACAATTCAACGGGGCGCGTGTAGCGGATGTCGCCTGTGGCCAGCTGTGCCTTGTTGGTCAAGCTAGCGGTCGAGGAAAAGGCCGAGTTATGCGGCACACCGCGGGAAATCGGCCGGGCAGGAACGCACCGGCGAACTGCAAGTCACGTCAGGGAAACCCGCAAGTGGGTAAAACAAACCAGACGCCCGTGCCAAAGGAGACCCTCATAATGGCCAGAACGAGCGGGTCCATGCGTCCCGGGTCCAGACTGGAGGAGCGGAGAACATCTAAGGGTGTCGATGACGCAGGCGGCACCTGCATATTTGCCGAGAAGCATTACCGCCGCGAACAACAGCTTCTAATACATGTATGTTTCTGTCTGTCAATGCAATTGGGTCAATAGGACAGGAGTGTTCGTTTAGAGGAATTGTGAGGTGGCGGGTGTTGGGGTCCGAGACGGTAGATGTGGGAGCAGAGCCAGCTAGGAAGTGCAACATCAGGAGGGGCAGTGCATAGGGCAGGTCCTCACTTGCGAGGGCGAATATTTTTGGAACGACAGATTTCCGCTAGCCTGCGTGATGGGCACGAGAGGGTTGGAACCAGACAGTCGTGCGATGGCACGCACGACGCCGGAATGGGTGATTGTGGTGATGATGGTGATGGTGGGGTTGAGCACGGCCAGACCAAAATACCGGAGGAACACATGCGTAGAAATAATGGACCTAAATTTACAGCTCTGAACCGCATCCCTACTACAAATTTTATGTACACATTTATGCCGCTGACCCCTCTTTTTTCGACCTGACAACTCGCAGCTAATATCGCAGGTCCTTCCATGCGAGAGACTTGGCGACTTGATTCCCCGTGCGGTTGGTGCACCATAGCTTTGCTGGTCTTACGAATTCTGTTGGCTCTTCACTAGGGGTCTTCCAACTTATGCTTGCGTGACCGTTCATGGGCAGCACTTTGGATAGCACTGTTACAAGGCCGCAACAGCAACAGCAAAGCAGTGAAGAACGGGAAGGCCGTTTCCTGTTGCGGATCAGGCAGAAGCGCAGGGCCCCCGAATCAGCGTTTCTCGTGAAGGTCATGAACTGCACGCGGGATCACTAGACAGCCAGGACGGCGTACAAAGGACCGCGCAAGGCGCTGGGCACAATGCTGCTCGCAATGCGTCCCATTGTAAGTCACAATCACGGGGACCGCATATTCCCTTCATGCAGCTCCCACGAACCCCCCCCCACTTGTTACCTCCTCTACCTGTGCGGGGCCGCACCCACCCCACCATGGAAGGATAGGTACACCATCTCATCATGTACTACCTACATGCCAGGCGTTGGTACATTACAACCCCTTTGGTACCATCTTCCATCATCCCATGTCCCAACCCGTCTTCCTCCTTTTGGCACCTTCGGAGGCGAGGACGTCTGCAGAGACTGACCTACTAACCTTCCCTCCCTTCTATCACGCCCCTGTCACTCATAGCATTACTTCCGCACACCCCGGCTTGCCGCAATCATTTGGAAAAGTCTCTTTTAACATAACGCTGCGATCGAAGGGACGCAAGCGGCAGCTCAACGGTACTAACCCCCTTCCCCGCACTGCGCGGCGCTGTTGCAATGATAGTCGTACGTCACTGCTGGTGAGGTCGTAAAACGCGGTGACGAACCGGTGAGGCCGAGGCGCCTCAGAAGAAGTCCGACTGAGCGAACAGGATGTGTTCATATTGAACTCCTTTGGCGCTCAGCTGCTTTGCCAGGGCTGACGCCAGGTCTCCCGGGAGGCCCGCGAGCAGGAAGGAGCACCGAGAGGACGGTCCGCCACACACAGCTGGCACGCGTGGGTGGGTGGGTGGAATGTGAGAGGGTTGGGAGATGAACACTCTGTACAAGCGGATGGGATATGGAGCCAGCTGACGCTTTGGCATTGCACAGCGCGGGTTTACGTAGAAGCGTGGGAACGTGGCCGCACAGGGATGGGTAGCCCCCACCTCGCCCACCGAGGCCTTTGTTTGTTGGGTCTCTTGGATTTCCGCATTGTGGGATGGATGTGGGAAATGAAGCTTTGGACATCGGCCGGGTCAGTGGAAGGGCGAGCGCACTTCGGACCCCTCAAGTCACTAAGCCATCACGGTGGTACGTGTCACGTCTCATCACCGCCAGGCGTCTCTGCCGAAACCCCTCTCCCTTCTACCCCTCCCCTCCCCTCCCCTCCCCATGTCTCCCTATATCACATGTATCAGCATCTTTTCCGACAACCCCCAACTCACCTTCAAACCCGCCCTCTTGAGCGAAGAGTGCCAGTTGAAGCAGCTCCATACACCGCTCGTGGTCTAGTACGACAGCGGGCGACGCCGGACTGCCCTCGCCGCCACTGCTCGATCCGTTGCCGCTCACGATCGCATCATCATCAATCCCCGCAGAGGGGTTTGTATATAGCGGCCGCAGACGCATCTGCGTACAAGGAACAGCATGGAGGGCAGGAGGTTAATCAGAGGTGGAATGGCGACATCCGCAGCCCAATCTGGCTGCCGGCGGGTCCACAGGCTTTAACTGAGCTGCATAATACTAACCACGAGCTGTGCAACCAACATACCGCTGTCGGTGTGTTGCACGTATACTGGCTCCGATCATAGTGGCCGGATGACGATCCGCCGTACGTCACCGTACACCACTTGCAACATCTGAAATGATTCCCAGTATAACGTCACCTCTTGTTCATCTTAAGATAGCGTAATAACGGTAAAAACCCCAACTAAACATCCATCTAACCAACCAGTCCCGAACTCCCCTGCCCTTGCCCCTGTCGCTCACCCCCGCCTCCCTCCACGAGTCCCACTCAGGTACGAACGCCGCCTTGCCCGGGGAGTGGGTCAGGTAGAGCGCAGTAAGGGAGTGGGAGGAGGCGTATGCGAGCACGGGCTGCCAATTCAGGGCGGAGCGGATGGCGGCCACGCCCTTGGTGCCCATGGCGATCAGGACCAGGTTGCGACCCTCCTGGGCGGGGGGAGTCGGGGAGGAGGTTGAGCATATGGGACCAGATGGACGTACGGCAGGGGTTGGCGAGGTGATAGCAACACCGTAATGGCAGCAGATAGTAGTGGGCCGCGAGGCCATAACGTCCTCATGCAAGGCCGGCATGCAAAAGCAAAAAGAGGTACTAGCGTGGGTTGCAATATCGGTGCGGATATCGGCGCTGAGCTGGCTAATCCGCGCGTGTACGGCTGCCGGGATAACTTGCAGCTCACGCGAGGGCGCTACTGCCATCCACAAGATGATAAACCTAGGTGCAGCGCACCCACCGGGTAATCGTGCGCACGGTCGTGTATATGTGTGCACTTGCGTGTGTATGTACAAGAACGTGATTACTGTCCACCGTTAAACCAACGCCGTAACGACCACTTTTCTCTGCTTCGTCTTTATCCATCGCTCTGCTCTTTGGTGCCTGCCCCACCTCCAGTGCGTGTGTTAGTCCGTTGTAGCTGTCCAGCAGCGGCGAGAAGCCTCGACCGATAACCTGGGTCACCTGCGTTAACGCGATCGACGACACGCAGTGGGTACTGAGCACCGCGCAGGCAGAAGGATACATCTATAGAATGCTTTAGTTCAGGAAGGGAGGGGGGAAGGCGAATATAAGAAGCCTGGTGGGGAGCGGAGAGGAGAGGAGAGGAGAGGAGGGGAGAGGAGCCTTACCAGTAGTGACAGGAGGGGGTGCCCACAAGGATGACTGACAAACGATACCCAAATTTCCCATCCTGCTGTTCGCGGCTGGCGACGCCCTGGGCGCGCACTTCCGTCACACTTTACATGACACAGCTTTACCCAAGCAGCTAACCCTCATCTTCCTCGCAGAGCTCTCCCTCTTTCGGCAGCGCTCTGCCACTGTTCCCTGGTGATGCCCAGTGACCACCGAACAATTGCCAAGCAGCCGTACAGCCGTACAGTTAGGAACACTTTTTTTCGCGTGCAACATCCTCTCACCCTCCAGCCTTTCCGCACCCACTGGCATCACAACAAGGTCCTCCATGTTCTGCCAGCAATGAAAAGCGCACACCCAAACCGTATATGCTTCCGCGACCTCCTCTTCGTCGATGCTTTGCATGTGCGAGCCCACCGACCCACCTCCACTTGCGCCCCCGGCCCCAGATCCGCCAGTGCTGCCTCCTCAGGACCCGCGGTCCGTTCCACTACCACCTGTAACCGTCGGGCACAAATGGCACAAATGACACGTGCGGAGTTGTCTGACGCGTCATAGCGATGTGGCGTTTCTGACGCTTGAGTTGGTCGAGTGTGCGAGGAGCAGCCCTCCGGAGTGTCACTCGTCATAACGGACGTGTGACGGAGTGAACGCAGCAAGGCTTAACAACCATCAGCATCACGAGAGTTGCTTAGCCCAAGGAGCAAAATAACATACTTTTACTTCAACCTCCCCCATAGTTGGACCCGCATGGAAAGCCGCCAGCCCCCCTTCTCACACCCGCCATCATCCCAAGCGGCCCCATTGCAGCTGCGGCTAAGACGTATGCGGCTATCCAAGCGGCCCCCAGGAGATAGCGCGCACCTCGATCAGCGAGGCATCCACATATGCTGAGTCGCGGCGGGACGCGTAGGGGCTGCTGGCGATGGAGAAGAGGCGCGAGGGGGCAGACGATGCCGACTGGGGGCCCCCTAGGAGCCGCAGTCCCACACATTGCCCGGGGATCTGGCAGGATGGCGCCCGGTTGCGGCGAAGATTAGAATTATGAGCACCGATGAACATATCCATGTCCATGCGATAGTACCAATAACCAAACCCACATCGGCCCAGAAGGGAGCCCGATCAGGGCGCAAGGAAGACAGGCACCGGCGCGATGAAGGTAGCGGAAGGTAAGGCCGTGCTTTGAACAGCATTAGGACAGCTGCAGCACTGGCTGGTGGGAGGAGGGCGCGCCGGGTATGGTGAAATGGGACTTTACAATGGTGGTTTGCCCGCTTACATGGCGCCTCGCATCGCACGACTTTCCGAAGCCTGAAAGCTCGTCCCGGGCTCATCCGCAGCAGTCTTACGATATCCGAAGTGCGGTCACAACATAAGAGAGGAGGCAGGAGACCCCAACCTACCCCAATCTAAACCTCATTGACATTAGTTGGAGTCGTTTTATGCCAGAAATGCATTACGCACGAGGTACGACCCACCGTGTACGACTCAATCCAGCGTGTTGCATCGGGCACCCCCTTAACCCGCCTGCCGTACAGCATATCCACGTGATCCGCAACTGCCAGGTGCAGCACCCGCACACTGTTGTCCAGGCTCTGGGAGCTGCACGTCGCGGATCGCGCGGGTAATAATCGGATGTTGAAATTGTTGGTTCAAAACCCTAAACCCTAAGACCTTCACATGGGTTAGGCACTGCGAGGTGCTGGGCACCCGCGGGGATGACAAGCTGTAAAATGTGGAAGCGTCGACGTCCGAAAGCCCGCGTAGCGTGTTGTGCGAAATTTGGCTTTGGATAAGCCGCGTCGCGGGCACAACGCTACACGGCATGATGTACGACAGATACCTCACAGTCCCATTCCTCTTCCCGGGTCTGCGCTCCAGGAGGGGCGGAAATCGTCGCGCCCTCGTGGCATAGGACAATGCAAACACCACGGCAACAGCAACAACATTCACCTAGTTGCCCATATACAATCACACGGACAGACAGACAGGTAGCCAGGATGCCGGTGGGGGGGTGCTGAACCCGGTGGGGAAAATCACTCACTGATTTCGTATTAGTCAGTGGATGAGGTTGAAAGGATGAGGATGCCCCAAAATACAGGGGAAGGTGGGGACTGCCAGGTAGTGGCCATGGGTGAAGTAAAACCCGCCTATCCCACACACAGACAGACAGAAGATATGTATACCCAAATGGCCAGCATGCATTCACATTGCAAAAATTCCAACCCCGTACAATCCTTAGGCCCTTAAAGAAGCCAATGACGAACCCGGGTGACAACCAGATGCTATCGCCCGCATCAGCGTCCATGAGGCAGCATCCAAATCAATTCTCACTCGCCTCGAGAGCTACAAACTCCGCCAACGTGCCATCCCACCCGTTTTAATATCACTCACTCGTTCCGTACGACGGTGGCAGCGCCCCATTTTACGCCCTACCGGGACGGACAGTCGTGCAGGGGGCCGGGGGGAGTTGGTCTGGGAGTGAAACGTGCTAAGTTTAAAAGTGCTGATCAGAGGCAAATCCCGGACGCCTAGGATTCTAGTTGCAAGCATGTTCGGTCCCATCGTCTCGAACGCAGCAACGAACAGGTAAGATTCCCCGGGAGTCCGTACTTACGCCGGCCCGCAGGTCCTTGATCGATGCAATCACGTTGGGGCCCAGCTTTGTTTCATGATAATCCATATCGTCCTGAGGACCTCCTCGACCGATGCCGCGGCTGGTGGTAGCATTCACCTTGCATCGACGAGATAAGATCGCCCCAGAGCGAGGCCAGTGCACTAGTCTGCCACCCGCAGCATGACCAAGCTGTAAGATACGCTTATGCGTTGAACTAGTACCGCGCTGGTCATGTCTAACTAAGGCACTCCTGTTCATTCTCGCAACGAGTCACGGGACTACTGGCTCCGAAAGGGTTGGCAACGTTATCGTGTTCTCGTTGATGTCACGAACTATGAAGGCATATTTCAATAGTAAGATTACAAAATGGCGAAACAAAAGGAATCCTGCCGTTCTTCGGGAGCTTCGAGCTCGTTAGAAGCCTTCCAGACGAGCCGTACAGGTACCTCGCGAACGGCAAACATATTATTGTTTGTGCATACAAGAGTCTTGTGAGTTCTATGATGAAGGTATGCCTACTATAAATCTGGTTGAGTACCTGAGTTATGGCTACAAATAAAATTTGTCCATGCCACCGCAAGTCACCAACCTCACCGTACAGCGCGGCTGTTGTACCTTCTGACAGAATATATTAGTTCCGGCATGACTGGCTCATCGCGCCTGACATGTTTGATTTCTCACGCAGCAAGTTCCCTACGCTGGGTATGCAAATGTACATCCTTGTTCATCGCTATTTTCATATAAAGTCAGAACTGTATCACAATTATTCTTACAGGCTTCAAATGAACAAGCGTTTGGGGCTTGCAGCTACCAACTCGGCAAATTCTTGGTTCCAGTCCGTGGCAACCGAACGTCTGCAACATCAGAGGGTATCGACGTGTCGGATCTAGGTGGCAGAAGTAGCGGCAGTAGCGAAACTAACTTTATTGGTGCCAGCAGCGACGACAGTTGTTATCGAGAGTACGACCAAGACGACGGCCCGGAGGATCGGGATGATCACCAGCATAAATGCGATCGCACTCTCGGGCGAGTTCTGCGGTCATCAAATGCGGCCGAGGTGGGGGGCCCAGCCTGCAACGGAGTAAGGGCCAGGCCTACCCGGCTATTGGGGCCCCTTCACAAATGCTTTCTCCAACCTGTGACGCGAGAATGTTTCTAATACTGTGTTTATATTCACTCGGAGCTGTAAATTACCATTCATTTAACCGCTGCAAACAACCGCTTTACCGCAGCTTGCCGCGGTTCACTTCTTTCAAGGCTACAGCCAGTCACTACGCGGACGGGTGGACGCGCAATTCTTCGCTGCACAAGAGGCGGAAGCAGCGGACAGCGTACGGCAGCTGCTGCCGCGGTATCGGGTTAGGCCGTCACTGGCGCAGGTAAGGCTGTTACCCCAGCCGCTGTACGACAGGGCCGTCACAGGGCTCCATGGCAGGGAAACTTCTCCTAACGTGTTTGTGTGAATGCACTATGGGGTGGCCTTACGGCACGAGTGCTAGCGGCCTCGGGGAGCTACCACATATCCACAGGTACAAGATCATATATAGATTATGTAATCTCTCATCATTTACAAGAACCTGCATGTGGCCAGTTAGGTATTAAGTATGTGAGCCAAGGCCAAAGAACTAGCAGGCACTCCTTTGATTGGAAGTTGTGTGATGACGTACGGATCATAACAGGTATATACAAGTACTTAGCGAATGGGGGGTGCAAATGGATGGCTAAGTGCATGAGTGGTGCAGGTCCTGCAAAGATTTCTGTATGTAAAGATGGGCCAGACATAAGAAATCATTTATCTTGGGGTGTTACACTGTGGGCGACTCGCCCTACCAGGGCGAGCACCAAGGGGCCTGACCGGACCGAGCCACAGCGCAGGGGAGGGGCACGTGGCTTTGTCTGTCTGTCCTGCCACGTGCTCCCCCTCTCACTAAGACCAGCTAGAGCAAAGAAAGACTCAGAGGCTCTAGCCTGGCCACTAACAGAGCACTGAGGAGCACCACGAAAACGAGGAGGGAACAAAAGAAAACAGGGGGCGACTAACTGCACAAAGAAAGGGACTACTCTCCTCCAACACATCAATTATAAAGAATGTTTTCATCGTAGTTTTCTACCCATTCAGGAAAGTCAGCCATACAATCAAAATAGATATGGGTAAACTTATTACACAAAACGGAACACCCACCCAACTAAACGGAATCTAGGAACCCCCTTTTTCCCAGAGGTGCAACCATCAGCTCTTATGAGCTAATCATGCACTATCAAGACGTGTATACAGGTGTGTGTATACACATATACACGCACACTCCTCCTTCCTTGCTTTCCCTAGTGTCAACCTCACGCCTATGCCAGCCGGCCTGCTGATGCTCCTCACAGCCATGTCCCCGGTGTATAAGTGCCAACCCCTCGTATTTGCATCCACAATGATGTTGTCCCTCCCGCGCACCCGCACTTGCACACTGTGCCTGACAACTGTATGATGCAGGGCCCATTGAGCCTGGCCTGTTTCGCCCTAGGTGCAGCGGCAGCTGTCGCTCCCCCTCGCCTTGGTCTGGCGGTTATAGGGGCGGTTGGTGACGCGCTTTCCGAACACTACAACGAACAGTTACGGCAGATAAACGAAGGAGGTGCTGCAAGAGAGGTGCGTTTCAGGTCGGCGTTCGGGTGCTGTTACCGCCACTTTGCGGTCAACATTCTGGGCCGGCCCCTGGATGACATGCTCACTCGATCACAGGGCGGCTAACCTTACATCACACACACAAATACACACGCCCGTGTTTTGGGGATACTTTGCGCTGGCTCGGCCCTATCCCCGCAGCAACGCATCCGTCCGTGCATGTCCCAGCACTTGGGCTGCCATATCAGGCCAAAGTAACACTGAAGAGTAGTGGGTGGTGTTTTTTCAGTAGTGACGAGGAGGGGTGAGCAGCGGTGGCGCGGCTGGCAGTCCCATCTGTTCCATAGGATAGCATTGCGCAGCTGCGGTACCAAGGGAAGCTGTCTCTAGGTTTCCCTGCACGTGATGGGTTTACACATCGGCCTCCGTCTGACGAATATGGGTACAAGGACGGGGTTGATGGCGCTATGTTGCTCGTTGTATTCCACGACTAACTTGTAGCCTGAACAGGAGCCGGGGCCATCCTGGGAGGAGATCAGGCTATGACTAGCTGCGGTACCGTTTAAGACAGGTTATAGCAGCTATGTCCGGGCGATCCCGTATTCATGCTGGCATCAGTTATTGTGCACTGCACATAATCGGATTATCGGACTATGTCGAGATTAGCACCCGCCTTACTTGCATTGCCGCCACCTCACTCGTGACTGACCTGCGTCTTACCACATCGCACACCTTGTCCTTCTCATTCACGTATGTACAGGCAGCAGATGTACGGCAAGCCATGCGGTCGTTGCGGGACGTGCCGCGAATACCCGAGGGTGCCCCACCCACGCCGGACTTGGTTTCGGTGCTGCAGCAGGGGCTTACGAGTTCGGGCAATGGTAGCGGCCCATCTGCATCATCGATTATGTCAGCCGTAGGGGGGGCAGTGCAGGAGTGGGGCCCGGAGGGCACGGCTGGGGCGCTGGTGAAGGCCGGTGCACGGGTGGCTCTGGAGGTGGCGGCTCGTTTGTAAATGCCTATGGGATGGTAGACGGGATGGCTTGGATTTTGCATTTTTTTGGCAAACCCATTTCACGCACCCGGACTTGGTGTGTCTTTTGTTGTTGTCGTGTGTCGGTGTGTGAAGCATTAACAAGTAACCGGAACGAGACGCCAATGCCAGTACCAGTACCGGGGATGCCTACCTATTGAAACGGATGAAACTCATGATGCATGGTCCTCGGGGGCCTCCAGACTTCCCTCCGTCCAAGGCCTTTTCTCTGCGGGCCCCACGCACGTTGTGCAGTACGTCAACGGCCCCAAAGGCCCTCCAACGTCCGTTGCTAACCCCAAACCAGTCCCACGTACCCACGTGTGCTGGGCACAGCGGGGAAGGGGTTATAGCAACTGAGGCATACATGTTACATGCATCGCACGTATCACATACCTTGCATACATTCCAAAACTAGGCCAGGATTTCACTATGATTCAACAAAAAACCCAACCGAACCGCCTTGCTCCCTGTTGGCCGCCACAAGCGCATTTTGAAATGGCATAAAGTGCCACAACGGAACAAGAGGATACACGAAGTTGAGTGGTGTCTGAATCCCAATGCAAATGCGCAAGTAGGACCTCACCTGCACACATCCCTGCTGCACAATGCTGACGCGGAGATGAAGATCCGCACCCTCCTCTCCCCCCTCTCCCTCCACCCTAAGCACTCCGTATCACGATAAATTTACACCTGACTATTTTCGCACCAAGTAGAAGTGGTCACCAACGTCACATTACTGTAACTGTTGCCCTATGTACACGACAGTGCGTTCATCCTGCCGCATCCGTAAAAGGATAAGGCCCAGCGTGTGCGGGTGCACCTTTTGAGCTGATCGGGCTCCGCTGCAATACTTATACTCAACACCAGACGCGGTGATCCTGCATTCTACCAACACACCTACCAATCGCAAACGTACTTCCCACCTTCGCATATAAGCCTCCACCATAACAGCAACCAAAATGGCCTCTTCAAACTTGAACATGACACCCCAACGCTGCGCCTGCAACCCGGCGAGGCGCTAGATCAGCGAGCATCTGTACAACACAGGATCGACCATGGCTGCTGGCAGAGCGCGTCCACAGCACGTGCATCCGTTGAACCCAGATGCCGCCTTTGTTAGATCTGTGTGCATGCCATGACAGTACACGGACCGAACCATGGTTCATGCGAGGATTATGCCAGGACTCGCCCCCGAGTGAAGATTGGCAGCTCCTCCTGAGGAGGGGAAGGATACGCATGTTAATACGATGAACTCAGAGAACGGTTTGGTGCATCGGGACAATCTATCCGGTACCGGGTCCATGGAGAGGGTGGTGGTTGCAGGTTAGGTTTTGGGGTTTTAAGCTGTAAACCCTCCGGGGTCCTTAGGGTTTAGAGTTAGGGTTGTAAGCCGTACAAAACCTACCTCTAAACCCTAATGACCCCGGAGGGTGCACAGCTACACGCGTGCCCCTTACGAAGGTGTTCTTGGGGAAGGTATCTGGTCCTCTGCGAGGAGATATCAATAAATGAACTAACTGGTAAACTTGACCCAGGCCGGTCTTCGCATGTCCCATGGAGCACATCCCAGACTGAAGGTATGTGGCAGCCTGTGCCTTGGAGAGTAGAGTGTAATGGATTGGCGGGAGAGCAGCGTCGTCGGGCGGATTGGACGGCTTTAGTGGCCTGCCACAGTGCAGGGTGAATTTTGCCTTTGGTCCTTTGCTTCCGTTTAGTTACAGACCTTCTTAGCCCGTGCTACGCGGGCAACACACGATCCCTTGACCCTCTAAAGACGCACCTGCAACCAGTTGTGTATGCGGGCAGCCATCTCCCCGGGGGCCCATCGGGGACTCCAGGGATAGTCCCGGTACATGCGGGACGCGTCAGCTCCTGGAAGCACTCTGCACAACGGAAGCAACAACCGAAGTCCAACGGAATTACATAGAATAAAAGCAGAGCTGCAAACCACCAATAGTATGGGGTGCAATATCTTTTGATGGTTGGGTCGGGTGTGTTGTCAAACTCGCAACGACACAACGTCTTCCTTGCCCTCATGAAAGTGAAATGACAACCCGTTACCTGATGGAGGTTGCCATAGGCTAACCCAGCATGTGTAGATCCAGGCCTCAGGTGAGATCAACAGGGCAGCTCATGGCAGCAAATGCCGTACCATGAAATACGTTTGGTCTCGTATCACGATCGGGTTCTATCCGTATTCGATTATTACTCGTACCCGAAGAGAAGAGAGCCATCTCTCACACTGGTCACTAGCGGTACGGAGTACACGGACTGCCCCATCCTACCCCACAGGGGGTGCCCCTGTGAGATACACATCCCGTACTTACACCGTACTTCTTAACAGTTAGTAGTTTCAGTTTAATCATGGATTCACCAGTCAAGTTAGGGCACCTCCTGACAGTTCACGGCAGGTACATGCGATACGATCTTGCCCAAACCCTCGATGGAGTGCCCAACGGTTTACAGGCCGTTAACCCCGGAAGCCCTAGTCCGATGAACCTGGCTACGCCCCTTAACCCCGTGACCCCATCCCCCTGGGGCACCTGTGACCGGGTGGCGAGGGGTTTCCCCCTCACCACCTTCATAACCACGAGCGCACCTGACGCACTGCAGCACCACCGTGGGCTTATCCGCCGGGAACCTGCTCCCCAACTCCAGGGACACCAGCACCGGATTGCCCTCCCAGGCCACCGCGAACAGGGCGCTGCCGGCAACCAGATTGATTTCCAGGGGAAAGCCCAACAGGTTGCCCATCTGGTCCAAGAGCTATCGGGGCGTAAAGCAGGACAGGGACACCGAGGGGACAGAGCCGTAACGACAGCGACATGGGGAAGGTTCTTCGCCTTCTTCGATTTCTCATATCATCATCATCATCATCATCATCATTATTATTATTATTATTATTATTATTATTATTAACATGATGATGATGATATCGTATGTGTCAGTTCCCTAACGCCCACGGCCACTCGCCCGGGTCCCCACCCCACCTGTTGCCGGGTGGCCAGCAGATGACAATGGGCGTCCACTTGCGCCTGCAGCCTCTCCACCGCCAGCGGCACGAATTCCGCCAGGCACATCTGGGGGGACCACAGAGGTAGTAGGAAGGACGGAACTAGACCGGGGCCGCTGACACCGGCGGTGCCACCGCCGCCGCCGCCATTGCCGACGGTGTCCGACCCGCTTGCGGACCCTGCAGCTCCTCCGCCTCCGCCGGCACCTGCCGCAGCGGTGGTCCCTCCCTCCTGCGCCTTAAGGTCCATGAGCACCCGTGGCAGCTGGAGTGATGGAACGCGCGGGGTCTAGTAAGTGACAAGATGCTGAATTTGGTGAAGGAGGATCGGGGTCTCGTGGACGGACCGGCTTAGGGGTGGAGGAAGGTTCGGGCGTCCCCTGGACCGCCCCCGGGTGGCCACAAAGAGCTGCTTGAAACGTTTACATGTCTTCGCACCCACACACCCATACCCATACTTATACACAGTAAACAAGGTTCCAGGAATCTTAAGCGTTCTGTTCTCACCACCACCCATTCTGTAACTCCAAGGAACACACATGGGAAGGTGCTTGGCTGCCACGTGAGCAGCCAAACACCTCCTTCTTGCACTGTTCAACCTGGGGCCAACCTACTGCATGTGCACTTTATGTAACCACGGCACGCTGGCAAGCAATCCACATGCGCCCAGGGTTCTCAAAGAACGAAGACGGCAGCAGCGCACAGTCAAGCCAACGGCCAAGCAGCGCAGCTAACCCCGGTTAATGCTAAACTGGCACATTGAGAAAGAGCTCAAGCTTTGAAAAGGCCCCGACCACCACCACCGCACCTGCAACGTCAATTCTGGATCCTTCAGATCTGACCCCGCAGCAACCGGAAGGCGGAATGTCGCAAGCAACGTAAACTCCATGCCAACCAGCTGTAGCTGCTCCTGCGACGGCGGCGCCGGCCGCTGCTGCAGCCCCGCGTACTCCGTCACCCCGGACCCCAGGCCCCGTCCCGGTACGCGGTCTTGGCCGTGAGGGAGGTTGATGCCAATATCGCGTCCCTCCATAGCTGGGGAGGCTGGGGTCAATTGGTCATGAAAAGGCGGCTGCTGCTGATGTTGCTGGGCGGCAAGGGGGGACAGATGTTCGGAGGCGCCGTGATCTGCGTTAGGAGGCTGTTGCTGCTGCTGCATCGGCGGCGGTGGCCAAGGTGACAGGCGGGCGCCATAAATATCCGCCAGCTCAATTAGGCGGTGTAGGTTCAGGGACGGCAGGGGTAGGGCAAAACACACCTGAGCGATCGGAGGTGGTGATAAACACCGGACCCAGACACAGGGACAGAGGCAGAGGGGCCATTTCTAGGATCAGGATACGGGAGGAAGCCCTCTAAAAAACAGCTTGAGGGGCTCATGTCTGAAGGTGGGGCGGGCCCGAGCTGCACGGCGCCGGTTGCTGGCATCCGTATGCGTGGCTGAACCGAGTCAGGATAAACACTGAGTCAATACCACGGGAACCCTTTCAGGGGCGCTCGGTACCATAGTTCCAGAAGCTGCTTATCAACCGCTGACTAGTAACTGACATGCAGACGTGCCGCTGCCCGGCTGACGCGACGGATGCTTAACACAACGACCATCACATAAACGAACAATATTACCGAAATTGCAACAATAAAACACCTCCCTTCCCCAAGCCCAAACCCAAGCCCATGCCAGATCGCAAGCCCATTGGATCTCCGGTCCCTTTTCGCCCGGATTGCTGGACAGGCTCCTGTGGGACTCACTCAATATACGTCTTAAACATATGCGGGGTCCCATGCAAATACGACCTCCGTTTCCCCCCTGACACCTTCTTACCCGGACCTGACTTCCCTTCGTGAACGAACGAAGTGCGAACTTCGAACGAACACGCGAAAGCTTACAACGATGCGCCGATGTCCAGAAGGCTACGCGCTTGCACCCGTACTAAAACCTGCTAGCGTGCTCAACCTGGGAAGGAAAACTTCCCGACCCCACCCGTCTTTCGCAATTCAACTCTCCACACACGCAAACACACGCATACACACACCTGCTGCGGCTGCTGCTGCGGCGGCTGAAGCTCCAGCTGCACCCCCATCCCCAGCTCCAACGTGCTCAGTTCGAACTGCAGCCGTGGAACGGCTGCCGCCACTGTTCCCAGCTTTTTAAGATGATGTTCCCGATACGCTTCAAGCAGCACCGAAACCAGTCGGAGCAGCTGCTGATCTGTTGCAGCTCCAGAACCAGCACTGGCCTCCGTGCAAGGGGGGTTGTCGCCGGCTACGTCGTGCTGGTGGTGGTGTTGTGGTAGTGGTGGTGGCGGCGGAGCTGTGACTGTCGTCACAGCCATCGTGGCGGCAGCGGCAGTGGCAACGGCTAAACCCGCTGACCAGCCACGGAGCAGGGCGCGAAGGGCAGCTTGGCTGCTGCTGCCGCCTGGTTGACCAGGAGTCGGTAGTTGCGAGTGGCAATCGGAGCGGAGCGGGTCCATACAAAGGGGCAGAAATGTCTCGTCATCGAAGAGCAGGTCGGGGGCGGAGTGTGGCTGGGCGGGGAGTAGAACCTGCGGGGGTGGACGAGAACTTGCCAGCAGTAACAAAACGAGGGAGAATGCAAATGGCGGGGCAGGGAAAGGCGAACGGGTGGGTTACGGCGGGAGCGGGTGCCGCTGAGGTATACGGAGAATTGGGCGCGGCTGAACGCCTATGCTACCACCGGCTTTGCACTCGGTTACTAGGGTGGTGGGCCAAAGGGGACCGAAACGAATGCCGAGCTATGCCGAGAACGGGTACGTACAACTGCGCAGTCGTGCGTTTCGCACCTGCCAATGAAGCTGCCGCCCACACCAAGGAATAGCGAGATGGCAGATCCGCATGTTTTGCGAGGCATGCTCGAGTGTCGCTGAGCAATTGAGCGCCTGGCTAACATACTGCAGCTGTCGCTGCAAGTTTTCCATATTGAGATGACTTTGAAAGGTAATTATAAGATATGTTTTGATTGTACTGGGCAGCAGTGTGGTTTCAACTAATTAGTGCAGTTTGGAACCTGTCTGGATGGAAACAGTTGAAAATGTTCATACATATATGTATGAAAGTTACGACCGGGTAGCACAATCGGCTAAACCTCTAGACGCGTCGTTAAAATCAATTTCGATTGCCTGATGGTCGGCATTGCCGTACGTTAAATGCTGGGCGGTGGAAGTACGGCGTCAGCAGGGAAATCTTAATGCATCATGGTTCCATACCTTTTATGGAGATTTTCGAAAATTACACAAAAACTGCCTGTTTCGGAGCGGTGTACCGACCGAGTTTCGATTGCGAGGCAGAGGACGTACGGTAGGTTGGTTAGACCGTGTCGTGCAACCTGGCCGGACGCGGGTACCTAAACCCAGGGACCTAACAACGGATAATTCTCTTGTAAAGGGTGCTGTTGCTACCATCGGTCAGACAAGATAGACCCACTGACTTCATCACTGACGCACGCATCGCTCCCAGGCCTCTCTCTTGCGCCTGTTGGAAGGGTCATTACGACGGAGTGATAATGTGCTATCCTAAGGGAATAGAGCTCTGTAATGTTCCTGGATCAGGACTGTCTTCCCTGCGGAAAGACATTCCTTTCAGTATTGGGCATTCTGTCATCAGCTGCAGTTTCGGTATTTCCTCCACACGTACACATGTACACACACTCCATGCAACGGTCCCACAAGGACTCATCACCACATGAAAGGGGTTAGGTCATACTTGTCATGTCTGGCTTGAACCCTTCACTGTCACTACGCAAAGTCTTCCCCCTGTCCACCACCTGAGTTCCTTCCAAGGAGGGCATGACTGCAGCTTATTTGGGTGGCGTGCTTCTGACGTAATGCTCGTGAGAGCTGCTGATGCTGTTGTAACGCTTATTGAGAACGGAACTATTGAGTTTTGCAGGCATAGTTACCTTGCATGTGCCGCCGCCCTAAAAGAATAAATTTCATTTCCATGCTGCCGGCAAAATAATGAAAACCATACCTACTAGGTGCCATTACGTTACTCCCCCCCCCAGCACCGTACGTGGTATGCTTGGCGCTGGTGATGGTATGGGGAGGGCCTTTTCCGCTCACAAAGAATAGCTTCGAGAGCCGACTACTATATTGCATACAGCAATAGTGTGACTCTATCTTGGATGCTGTCCGTCGGTGAGGCTGCGTATGTGGGCAGGTATGTATCGTTATGTATGTGGGCAGGTCGATAGCATGTGGCGGGACAGGGGCAGGAACATTAATGTTGGCTATGGTGGGCCTATGAGTCATCACAGTTGAAACCCCAGTAGTGCTGCTGGCGATGACTGCGGGCTGTGTTGTGTGGCTGGTTATGTTAGTGCATACATGTTAGCAGCATTAGTGGCCACAGCAGAGGATTCCTGCCGGCTATAATGGAGGCTGTGATACCATGGGCCCTGTTGTATGTATGTTATTATGTTGGGTGGCGGGGTGAGGAGTGCGTGGCTCTGCTGATAACCTTCAGAAGAAGAGCATGTGATGAATTTGGCATGGAAGTATTACTGGTCCCTGATGAGCCTGTATCACTATTGGCGGCCATCCGTGTATGCAGAGCGAGAGCAGGAACTAATTACTTCAGAATAGGATCAGAAACAGCCAGCGACCCAACGGTCGGGTCAACGAATTAAGCAAGCCTGTAAAAATAAAACCCGCAGCCTGCCACATGATCATGGAAACATTCCCCATACCTGAACGCCGTGGTTGTATATTTTCATATCAGAAAGCTATTACGTCATCTTCTGCAGGCTGGCCAAACAAGATACCCCACTCCCACGAACGTGATTTATGGGAAAACCGCTCCGACAGAATCTTCTTCAAAGATTTTCATATATAGTTATAAATGAAATTCATTCGTCCCCGTTGACAGTATAGGCTTTGCGTCCATACATGCTCCTGTGTCTTTATCTCCGAAACCAGCACTGGCTGTAATTTGCCTGGTACTTTAGTTTCCAGGCAGTGAGAGGTCTTACTTGTGGGATTGACTGTCCAATCCACATTCAAAATATAAAAAAATGGATTCGCATGATAATATAACAACTGATGTTGATATCGTTACGCTGCGGACGATGTATTCAGTGCTCCAAGTGCAAAACATAAAGCTTCAGCGTGAATTGGCTGATTTAAAGGATCAGGTTACAGCCTTGAAGCTCGAGCTCACGGGGCGGAGCGAAGTTGTCCGGTCCGGCATCGGAGCGGCTGCTGTCGGGCTGTCGAAGGAGGACCGGGTAAAGGCTAACCTCTCAACCTTACTTGCTTATTGTACCAATGAATGAAAATTCCATAATCCCTTGATGTGGCGCATATTTCTGTTTCTCCTAAGCGATGAAGACCATTCTCCCTGACGTAACCCAGTAGCCACAACAGCACGCGGTGCCTACCCGTCCCGACTGCATCCCGATCCCATATTAGCTAGCTCTTAAAATTGCCTTCCGCATTGATTGCCTGTTGCTCTCCTGCTGACCAGCTCCTTCAGTGGCCCCGTTCCCCAGGCGTCCGACGGTGCAGCATCCGATGCCACTCTTACCAAAGGAGCTTCCACCTGCACCGCTGCACCCAGCGGGCAATGCTCTCCGTGTCCCGCAATTTCTGAATCCTCCAGCACCCTGCCATCTTTATGCAGCCGGCAGCCGCACCAGGGCTCCGGCGATCACGAGGGGCCCCTCCAGCTCCAGCCGCCGCGTGCTACACCACGACATGGCCTCAGCCGCGCGCAGGCCGAGCGCTATAGTCGCCACCTGTTGCTGCCGGACTTTGGGGTAGCGGCACAGGAGCGACTGTGTGGCGGCTCAGTACTGGTGGTGGGGTGCGGCGGACTGGGCTCACCCGTGGCGATGTACCTGGCAGCTGCAGGTGTAGGTGAGCACTGCGCAGGGACCTGCCAAATGCCATATGCCATGTGTCTAACGTGCAGGGCTTGTGTTTTTCCGGGGGAGGGAAGTGTATCCGAAGAAGGGTTAGCGTTTGCCTTGCGGATACGGTGTGGGTGGAGAGGGAACAGCAATCCTTAGCATAGCTGCGTGTGTGGTGTATTGATGTGCACACACCAGACGCTAGTAAGCAAGGAAAATGGAAACCATAAAAAGGCGAGGATATCGTAACTCGGATAAGAGTGGGGAAACAGCCTTGAAAAAGGAATATGGATGTTGGCAACAACAGCCCTCGTATGGTGCAGCATTCCACAGCTTCCTTGGCGCTACCGTTCATTTTACGGTGACGGCCACAAGGTACATCGTTTCGTGACCGATCTTTGTCCGGGTCAATCTGTGCTGCTTTGGGCCCTGAAGCCATCACGGCACCAATACAGCTACGAGTACCGATATTTGCAAACTGATGTGCGGTGTGTGCGGTGTCGCACCTCTACTCCGCATACCTCGCCTACAGGTCGCCTGGGTCTTGTGGACCATGATATAGTGGATGTTACTAACCTGCACCGGCAGGTGGGCACGTTAATGGGGGATGGGGATAATCCTCTCGGCCGAATCCCTAGGGACACATAGATACCTGGGGGACGCGGCTGTACCTAGAGGGGGCAGATGGACCTAGCATAATGGGGTGCCCTAGGCCGGTAAGCATCAGTACGAGCATATGAACGATGTGTTTGTGATTTGGGTGGGGGGAGTTTAGGTTCTTGCTCCCTTTTCTACGACGTGAGTTTACGGTCTGTTGAGAGCAAGAATCTAACCCCTCCGATCGATTAGCACCTTTCTTGGCTACGGCAGCACGTCCCTGGCGGCAGCTGGGATCTCCAAGGCAGCGCGGGCCCCGGTAGGCTGCGGTGCCCCAAGGTGAACCTTGCTGTTTATGTATTTGTACTTTTCTTCTCGTGGCTAGCCCAGCGGTCGAGGTTATCGACTTCCGCTCCATTTCGATTGTTGATTTCCTGAAGTCTTCCTCCCTGGGTTGATAGGCACCGCTACTCTATAGTCTTCCAGCCTTTCAGGTCATATTCCTTGTTGTATTGCACATTTCTGGGCCCCCTGCCAGGTAAAATCCGGCCACCAGATAATCAAGCTCGCTCTGCACTTCAGTGCCACCCTTGCCAACCTGAATATACCTGAATATCCCTGGGCAGGTAATGCATGCCACCAGCCGTGTGGGGCTCAACAAGGCGGTATCGGGCCGCATCACCTGCGCTGCCATTAACCCAACCATCCAGGTGCGCCGGGGGGAATAGCCGGACGGTGACGGCTGGGGCTGGAGACATCGTCCTTGTTCCCTGCGGCCCTGTTGCGCGGGGCTACCCGGTATAGTTTAGGCAGTGGGGGGATTGGGATAGAGATCCCAGCTCAGTGGTGGCGGAGGTTGTGTAAACAACGGACTCGGTGGCTGAGTGTCTCGGTCGCAGAAACACACGGGACATAGCGCATCTACCGGGAGCGCGAGTCAAGGTGTTGTGGCTGTGTTGTGGTAGTTTGCAAGCATAGAGCTTTGAAAGATTGCGTCTTCTCCTCCACCCCTGCATTTCGTCGCTTTCGCGGCTGGCTCTTGCTTCTCTCTTGACACATTTGCATCCACCAGGTCGAGGCTCACACGAGGGGCTTCACTCCGGCCACCGCTCTGGAGCTGGTGGAGCTGTATGACGTGGTGATCGATGCCACAGATAACCCCCCCACCCGCTACCTAATCAGGTGGGTGGGGGTGGTCTGTGACTGTCCGTGGCTTCCCTTGTTCCGTTTTCAGGATGAAGGGTCTCTCTGGTGAAGGACACGCGACGACTGGTTAGAACGAGCAAGCGCGTCATTGGACCCGCATGAAGGCTGTCGACGTATCTATCTATCATTCTTAGTCGTTCATTCTTAGTCGTTTCGTTTCTTAGTCGTTTCTTCTTAGTCGCCGTTTTTTTATCGTAGATTCATTGACAATGCCTATTATAGCCATATCTATACACTTATGCAGAGTCGTGTGTAAACAGGAGCCAGTCCAGGATTGTCGCTGGCTTGTGTGGATAGCCCTGGCCATGGCTTTGCCCCCGCCCATCCCGCTCACCCCGTCCGACTCGCCATTCTCGAATAACCCGCCCGCTCACCCCACCGTTCTCCGGATGCATTGCGCCGTACCTTTCGGGCCCTCTAAATCCTGAAAAGCGACGCCTGCGTGGTATCCGGCAAGCCGCTCGTTTCTGCGGCAGCGGTTGGTACGGATGGCCAATTGACGGTGTACAACTATGGAAATGACGGTGAGAGAATACGTTCGATCTTTGGCTTATACGTTAACCTTTATAACCGCCACCTGACTGGGCTGTATGGCTGTGCCCTGTGCCTAGGTGCACGACGGCTTGTTGATGCGGAGCGCTGTTTTACTGTAGCTCGTTTTCTCATCCCATAGCTTTGTGCAGCGCAGCTCTTGGCGTCTTCCTTCCGTCTTGTTAGCTTATTCGTCTTTGCTTCTTCCGTGCAATCGTTTCCACCTGCCGCTCCAGGTCCCTGCTACCGCTGCTTGTTCCCGGAAGCCCCCGCTCCGGAAAACTGCAGTCGCTGCGGGGAGGCCGGTGTGCTGGGGGTGGTGCCTGGCATCATGGGATGCCTCCAGGTATGCGAGCGGAGGGAGTGAGGGTCGCCCAGGCGGAAGCGAGGAGACGAATTACGTTAAAGTGACCCCGGCAGGGTTCTGGTGGTTAAGGAGTTTGCGCTTTGGGAGTCGCACCTGCGCTTTCCTGTACGCATGGGATATTCCGTTTGCTCTTCATGCATTATTGGCTAAACCTACACGTTCCGCGCTGTACTGTGGCCAGACCGTTGCCTCCTCCTTTACTCCCCATCCTTATCCTGCCGAGTTTCCACCTGTACACCACCTAGGCGCTGGAGGCCATCAAGATTCTGTCGGGCGTGGGTGACGTCAGCAGCAAGAAGCTAACCATCTTCGACGCGCTGGCGGGTGGGGGAGGGTGCCGGCGCGAGTTGGCTGCAGAAGTAGACAGCGCGTTGTGGAGCGATACCTTCAATTGGCTGGGAGATGCCTAAAATCTATAATCTTAAAACGGCGTCCATTAAGATGAATCTTCTCGTATGTGACATGTCAGACCGCATACAGCTGGGAGCGAGTAGAACCAGGAACCGCATTGGTTCAGGCTTGTTGACCGGTTATATCTCGCAGTGGCGGATACACTGAAAGCTTGTTATGCTCTGAAGGGTATGAACCGTGCGTGAGGGGGATACTCTTTATCTGCTGACGTCATATAAACCGCGGATGTTCAGCTGTGGTCTCTAAGTCCAATGTTCGGACAGAGATATAGCGTACCGGCAAAATACGTCCGCCTGCCACCCGTCCTCGCCCGCAGGCCGGTTCACCACAGTACGGCTCCGAAACAGAAACCCCGCCTGTGTGGCATGTGGCAGTTCCCCCGTTATCAATCGCGCCACCCTCCCCTCGTACGACTACGTGTTATTCACCGGTCAGCCGCCAGATGATGGGCCGCCAGCGGATCTGGAGTTGATCGACCCACGGTTCAGATTGAAGCCCCAACAAGTTGCGCGTCTATTGGCGGCCCAGATGAAGATGGACGTGGACGCAACAGCCGGGCAGCACAGGGAGCCAGACGCTGTGATAGGCGAAGCGGGGCCTGGGCCCGTCAGGAGTTTCGGTGCACAGGAACATGAGACGCAGCAGCAGCAAGGCAGAGTGCGTCAGGGAGATCTGCAGCAAGGTCGTGATGGTGGCGTCGGCCAGCAGCGGACGCTGTTTCTTGACGTCCGGCCAACAGCGCAGTATAACATTATGGCATTACCGGGTGTCGTGCACATGCCGTACGAACGCTTAGAAGAGAGACTGTCACAGTTACTGGCCATGTTGGGAGTGGCAATTCCCAGGATAGACAGTGCCGCTGCCTCTCCCACCGCGGTGGCAGCTTCTATGGCTGCCACTGTTATGGAGAGCCCTAATTCGGGTGCTATAGCAGCGGGAGCTATTGCGACTGTGGCAGCATCGTGTGAAGCTGTAGCTTCTGCTGCCGAGCCCTTGGCAGGGGGGTTTGCTATCGGCAGCGGAAGCACTGGGGATGCCAATGGCGAGACGGACGCATGGGGGTCGCAGCCGCGCGTGGTGGTGCTGTGTCGTCGTGGAAATAACTCCCAGCGGGTGGTGGCGCGATTGGCGGGCCTGGGCGTGAAGGGCGTGACCGACATGCAGGGCGGGTACACGGCCTGGGCAAAGCAGGTGGACCCCGACATGCCGCTGCTCTAGTTTACCGCCGCAGCTGATCAGAAGTCAAGTATGCTTAAGGCGGGTGAGAAGGACATAAGGTCTAAGGACATGCGGGCTTCTATAAGAACGTATGCTGCACGCATACTCACGCACCTCTTTCCACCCTCGCTCAGTACACCTCTCAACACCGCCACGTCTTTAATGAAGAAGGCAAGATGACGTCCGGTGCAACACTACCGCCTAAATCCATTGTGACCACGCTGCAAACCATGTCTCCAACAACTCAGAAACCGTTACTGCCCATGTCTCCAGCCGTGCCATATGTTTGGCCAGCCGCATCGACACTCATGTTATAATGGTTGAGTGCGAACCCAAACGCACTAAAAAAAGGCAACAATAATAAGTTCCTGTGGGCCCCAAAGTGTTCTGTGCTAAGTTGATTAGTCGTCCCTTTTCAAACAAAATAATAGTGCGCAGTGATAATAGTTGCTACCACGTTAACTGTTACAATGGTTTAATCCTGCTGCACATTAGCACTGATTGAGCCGGATGGATCCAGGATGCAGGGGGTGCAGATGTAAGCACGGGGAACCCACGCAAACATGATACAGGGTGGCTGATTCGGTGATCCGCACCTCAGAACAGAACAGTTATGCCTCAAGGATGGGCAAGGGCAGGCGCCCGAGCAGTGTCAGGCCCAGTGAAATATGTAAAATAATGCAAGATCCAGTGTTATACGTACAATACATAGGAGCAATACGAAGATAGCGGTGATTATGCGTACGTATAGAACTTAGGGGTAGAATATATCATCCGTCGGACGTGCGTGGAGATGCTATGATAATGGCGATGCCATGCTAATTAAACGAAGCTGAAACCACTCCTGCAGCTTTCAATTCGACACGTATCGATACTGCCGTCACGCGCTAAAAGGTTCTTTGCGTTCACTTGTGCACTCTTGCATGCGTGCCTTGGCATCAGAGCCTGGCCTTTGGCGTTTATTGCTTATGGAACTGCTGCTGCTGTCACTGCTATCACTGCTGTCGGAGGATGACGAACTGCTGTCGCTGCTGCTGCCGGTGTCGCATTCAAGATCTTCACGGATAGTCAGATCATGCGCTTTGGCGGCCAAGTCCGGACGCTCCTGCTCCAATGCCCCTAGCCATCTCTGTGACATCTTGGGCCGCCCTTTTCGGGTGTGCTTCCACACCTTCATGCACGAACACGGAGACATGGGATCAAGGAAGCGATCCAGCACCTAAATGTTTTGTCGGGATACAAGTTCATGGTATGTACCCCATATGTATCCACTGCGTACTCAACTTACCGGCACAAAAGGACCATCCCTAAAAGCAACAGATGAAAGGGAGATTGAACTCACCCGTTCGAAGTTGGCTTCGCTGACGTAGTTTTGAGTGACTGCCAGGGTATTGTCCAGGTTTAGGACTGCGTGCCACCAGCCACCTGGTATGAACACCGTCTCTCCAGGAGCTTGAAGCAGGTCTACCACCTGTGCTGTCGGCCAGTCTGCTTCTTTTGCACGAAGATAAACCTACGGTTGCGTACGGTCGGCAGCCAAACAAATTATAAACCATCCGGGGCTTGGATTGAATCCCAGTAACGTTTTCGAGAGATGCCCAAGATTGGAGCGTACATCAACAACCCGAACACTTGCCCACGTGCTCAGCTTTCAGACGTAACGTAGGCAGATTACGCACCGTGCTGAACCAGCTGACGGCCTCCCGCTCAACCCCTTGCTCCCGCGGCAGCACGTGGCACCGTGGGGTGCCCGGCGGAAACAAAGCCCAGCGCTTGTGGCCTGAGTAAAGCAAACGAGCACCAGGAAGGTAGGGCCGCACACTCCTGAGGGGCCACGTGCGCCCACTAAGACAAGACGAAAATAAGCGATAGGCAAACTTCTTCTATCAAATTATTGACGCAGTGAGCTTACCTGCTAAGAGCGTGTTCCAAGCACTCGTTGCCAAGGGGTCGATGTGTAGCCCGCTGCCACTGCGTGCCGGTCCCATCACGAACCACCTTCACAAACGAAGAGCAGAGACATGAAAAATAGACAACAACGGGATGAGTCAACTTGATGCGATGATCCTCACATGTTTGCCGAGTTTAACAGCGAGGCATAGATGAAAGTACTACCATTGCATCGCTTCGGAATTTCCGTAAACTCCACTCGTGCTTAATTCCGCATGCTTCGTGACAACATAAAATCAGACTTAACCAGAAACATGATCCATCACTGGCAGCCTGGCTCTCTGGGAGCCTGGCTCACCGGTAGGGGGGTCTTCTTTTTTCACCCACATAGCGGAAAAGGTCCTCTTGAAAGTACAGAGGCACCTATACATGTCGTCAACAAACATGTACAAGCGAAAGGGTCCACTGAGTCCATGAATCGACAAGCCAACTGGGACTGAAATCAAACAGCCATTAACCGCTACATTCTGCCTATACCATAGGCAAGTATGCATCTCCAATGTTGAAGACTTTGCAAAGAGGAAGAGTACGGACGTGCCTATCTCCTATCTACCCACCCACCTTCCTATCCACCTACCTACCTGCCTAGATACACACTTTCCTGCTGGTTGCGTATGACTGTCCAACCCGACAATGTGGGTGCATGCTCAATGTACGGTGCTCGGTCAATGCGGGCGTGCCTATCTGCTGCTGGTTATGCGTTTGATACACGCACCTACTGACCATTCGCACTCACACACCTGCATGCACTACACATATGAGCGCGTTCTCCCCCTTTTGCACGCGTTGCACTAACAACGCACACACATCGACACCACCAGCACGGAGCCCGAAAACGCATGGTGGCTGGCCTCTGTCACCCATACGCAAGCAAATGCACACCTCGTAATCCTTGCGCATTGGCTTGCTCCCCTCTCGGTCCGCAAATGTGCCGTCAAAGATATATAATGGAGAGTCGTCCCGGCCGCCATGCAGGGGATCAGACATGTAGTCAAAATACCAACTCATCGGCAGCCGCACTGCGTAGCCCTCGTCATCAGAGCCCACCTGGCATCAAAACAACGCACAATCCACGGAGCATGCGGTCATGCAGCACCAGTTTTCGTCATGAATTCCTTTTTTTGATTGTGGTAGGAGTCTATCGATACCTAGTAAATGTATGGCCCCCTGTTTCCCGGATCCAGGTTACCCTTTTTCCGAGAAATGTCCGTATCCCGGATTTTCGCGAGAAATACGCTTCCGGAAGATTACCACACAGTAGGTGGAATTAACTGTTTCCGGTCTTACAGAACAGCCAGAAGACCATGCAGAATAACAATTTCATCCAGCAATTTCTTGAAGTGCTATGCGTAGCAGCTCGCTGCCATTACTACAAACAAGCAGCTATTAACTAACTCCCTGCATCAGCATGCATGTCATGAGCTCGAATCTCTCTTCCCATACCGACATGCGTCTTCAACACGCGCCAACAGGTCCGTATGTCAGATTTGTGTGCGGGGCTGGAAACCATGTTGGGGATTGAGATTGTCAGATTGCTTTCAACAACCAACTCCCAAACGTAGCAAATGATCACGCATTAAGATGCCCAGGGAAGTTAAACTGCCTTATAGTCCTTTTCCCCTCCCTGCACTGTAGTGAAACATCCTCCGGCACAACAGGCCATCCTGTAGAATTTGGACCCTATGTCACGCAATCCACCCCACAATAATCTGCCGGGACGGATGGAAGGGGTTATCAAGACCAAACTGGAGGTCCTGATGGATAGGGGCCTGCCCGAAATCGAAGCAACATAGTGCCTTTAGGCAATCCCCTACCCAGCTGGGTTTGTGATAAACTGCTACTGGAGGCGTTCTGCCTCTGGATAGGTGATGCGGCCGCATAATGCTAGACGCGATAAGGGGCAGACAACATGACATCCCCGGATCAAAACTTTCTTCTTGTGTTGGAAATCTGAAATACTTTGTTTCAGTAAATACGATGATCTGCCGAAAATGCTTACATGACTGTGCATGTCCCATGCATTTCATCCTCCGTCGTCAAGGCGTTTCAAAAGAACTTCCAGGCTAGCTATTGTTGCCCAACTCAGCATCAGCCGCAGGAGTTCGCATCGATTGTTGTAACAGCAGGTTCATGATCGGATTCCATCTGGGAACTTCCCCCACGGGTAATGCCAACATACATCCAATACTTGTCATTCACATAACGTACGTACCTTGAATTTGTGTTCGCCGTACAGCTGCTTCAAGAGGTCTGGTGTCCAATTTTCTGAAGCCGGCCAGTTGTCGGCGAGGCCTGTGATAACAACCGGAATTCGAGGACGTTCAAATCGTTCCACAAACTCCTCTGGAGAAAGATCCTGTAAATATATGGATGTTGCACCAGAGAGGAGTCCAGAGTAAGAAGACATCACTTCCGTATGGGTCACAGGGCTTTGATGACAGCATCTGCCCAAACAAATGCTCCCGTATTTATTATCATGGAAGTCCTAGATAGGGGCTATCGCACCCGGGGAGACACAGCAAACTACAAGTGCACAAACCAGCCGCAAAGAAAGCTCAACGTGAAGGGAACGTGAATGAACGTGAAGAACGTGAATGGCTGCCTTAATATCCGAGTGCTCAACTGCTCATTATTGCGATAGCTTGCACCAGTTGGCTTCGTGCGGGGTTTCGTAAGCCCCCCACCGGCTTGCATATGGGAGATGAGCCAGGAGTATAGACGGGTTTTTGTGCCTCTAGTGTGTTTTATAGATATATTACCCATAAAATAATAATATTTACCAATCGAACTTGATACATACATACCTTCCAGTGTATGCGCGGAATGTGATCCTCGACGCCGGTGGTGTTGCAGATATCCGACTGCGCGTATCCATGCTTGTACCTGCTCATTAAGAACAGAAAACTGCTAAATGCACAAATCCGTTTTTAAAACGGGATCCAACATTCGCCGCAGGAAAGTCGTACCAGTCTCCCTTGCTATTGCTCAGCTCGCTTCGAGCTGCGCGCTTGACCTTTCTTAGCTTTCTTTCGCGTTCATCATTCCTGCATCATAATTAAAGCAAGGGTGCCCAGAGTACTTCCTGGCTCAAGTGACCAACCATAATTTAAGTCATACCCGATAGTCCAATTACCCGTAACAATTGGCAGCAGAGTCCATGTCCTCACGCATCAGGAACGTCGGAATCTTTTGACCTTTGCACACAGAATTGAATACCTCAAGCTCTAGTCCGGACCTTGCACCTCAATTTGACGCATAAGAAAAGTTTTCCGTTCCTCATGAAATCAGGGCCGCTATTATCAATGTATCTTTGGTACCATAACGCTTTTCTCGTTGCTTGAGCAGCCGATGTACGGCTTCGTGGAAGCAAACTGACAGGTGTAAAGCGAACTGGTGTAATATCTTTGCAACTTCACTCTCGAGCTCGCCATTGGGCGCTTGTCTGCGAGAGAAAAAATTGTACACACGAGAGGAAACCAGGGGACAACGCCGTTTGCGTAGGGTTTAATTCAGCTTTTCATTCAGTGCAATTACGTCGTCTATTTTCCAAAAAATGCTCCTTTGGGGATGAACTGGTTGGCCCTACAATGGCGGTGAGACCTTTCCGTTGGGCCCAGATATGGAAGCATGAGGAATCCTTACGACTGCTTCATATGATCACCGTAGGGCGCTGAGGTGGGCCAGCCGCCAGGCGAGCACGGTGGGCTGGGTAAGTATCTTTGAGCGAGGACCGAGCCGCAATTCGCCTCTTAAACCTGGCTTAGCACGACGTTCCTCGCTTACCACAGCAGGCCAGCATCCGGGCATTGCAACACTAAAGTACAGCGATGGCTCTGAGTACAAGGGGACCCTCAAGCACGGGACCCCGCACGGCATTGGGACTTGTGTCTGGACGGATGGCAACCGCTACGACGGAGAATGGCGGAATGGGGTCATGCATGGATTTGGCACGTATTTGTGGACGTCGGGACAGCGTTATGACGGGGAGTGGAAGGTGCGTCGTTGTCACGGTTACGGAGTAAAGGTCATTGTCGCAGTTGCAGCATGGCTTATTCTTTACTGGCTACAGGATGGTAAACGCGACGGTGTCGGCGTTAAACTGTACGCTGATGGATCCACTTTTCATGGCATTTGGCGTGATGGCAAGAAGCACGGCGTCGGTGTGTTTAAACCCGCAACTAAGGACAAGGACAAGGACCGCGCCAAGGCGGTGGTTAAGTCAAACAGCGGCAAGCTGATGGGGTCTCCAACAGATGGCGAGTCCGTATCTAACCTCCGTACGTACGAATCCGTACAATCGGTAGATGCGATGCCTCTTCAGGCCGGTGGGTGGGCCTACGATCGGATGGATGGAACATTAGAATGCTTGATCTGTTTGTTCTGCCTGGCTAAACTGCTGGGGTGATGCGCTTGCGGAAAACGGTGGCTGGGGCCAGTGCCTAGGGCCTGCACCTTTGACAGCATCATTCTATCCATTACGGTGCATGTGGTGACCTGCCAAGGAAAGAATGTTATCGGCCGCGGCCTATAACATTCGTTCTGTTGCTAAACTGGCGCCATGGAAAACTCTTTTGCAACCGGCCAACTGGCATGTATGTACAGGGATCCCGCCACGACACGTTTGCGCCCAAGTATATATGCGATTTAAACTGACATTGGCGCAATCCGCTCTTGCGCTTAATCAATTGTAGATGTGCACAGCAAGGAGTCAATGCATAGGGGCGCAGCTGATCCTGCCGTAACGACAGCATTATCAGGTGTGCCAGCCGAAGCGGACCGGGACCATGAGCGGGGCAGGGAGAGGGAGGGCTACCGAGATCGAAACCGGGAGAAGGAGAAGGAGCGCGACAAAGAGAGCAAGGCTGTGTTCATCCGGGCGTTCGAGGATGGAATTCTGCTGCGAGAAGACAAGCTTAGTAGCGAGGATGCCAAGATGATTTTTGGTCAGGTGAGGGTGGCGTTCGTTGGCGGTTGCGCATTGTCAAGGTGTTCTTCATTAGACCACTATGGGCTTTACTTGATGGCAGGTTTCTTGCCATATCTGCGGTTGCCCACCGCCGCCTGTCCTGACTGAAACTTCCTTGATATCTGGAGGATGCTCAGTGTTAACGAACGACCTACACTCTCTTGTGTTGCAGCTGCAAGCCCCCGAGGAAAAGAGACGGGCTAGCAAAGCTAAGAAAAAGGTCAAGAGGGCGCTTGGCTTAGGGAAGAAGCTGCAACAGAAGCATGGACAGCTCCTATACAAGGGGATGCCAGGGTAAGGCTCGGAAAGTGTGGGCGTGATTTAAAATACAGTGCCGGGGATCTGCAATCTTTTGGGGGCAGAAGCAATTGTAAGTTTCTCGGCTTAGAAAGGCTTGAACAACAGTTCGTCAGGTATTATACGTAGATCGTGTTTATTCTTTTTAAGTCCTGCGCGCTGCTAAAAGGGAGAGCGCCATCGGTCTGTAGGTATAACCTTATGCTGCGCCTGCAACATGGCATCCGCTGGAGTGTTGGTCGCGGCTCGTATGGAAGGACGTCGCCGGAGCAGGTGCCGCCGCAGCCACCCCAGCACGTGAATAGCCTGGGGGAGGCAACGGGGCCAATACCGCTGAGCCATAAACTGCAGCCATCGGATTTTACAGAGAAAGTCAAGGTCTTCTTTCCCAGTGCGGGCAGGTGAGGTAGTTTGGGTTTTGTTTATGCAAATGAGCCAAACGGCTGCTGCAATATTTTAAGCTAGAGAGCAAGTCCCTCGCCTAACGCTAACGGATGGGATGCATGCAATTCTGGGTTTCATCCCATCCCACCTAGCAAGGTGGGACTCATGCACCACTACACGGATCTTGTCATTTTGTAAGGGTTTGATTTCCCCTCGTACCCCCCTTCCCGTTACTTACCGGCCGTGCAGTAAGGAGACACCGGCGCACCCTGCTGGGGATTTCAAGTGGAAGGACTACTCGCCACGCGTATTTCGCAACCTGCGAAACATGTACGGCATTCCTGATGCTGATTACATGTTGTCGTTGGGTGGCAGCAGTGCTCTTTGGCAGCTTAATTCACCGGGGAAGTCGGGCTGCATGTTCTTCCTTTCGGACGATGAGCGGTTCCTGGTCAAGACCATGCGCAAAACGGAGATCCGGACATTGATTCAAATGTTGCCCGAGTATTACAAGTAGGTCTTCAGGGCCTACAAGTTAGCCATGGGTTTCGGCTAGCGGAAAATCTCTCCTTTCATGGCCGGCATGAAACAGCATGTCATCAGACATTAACATGATTTGTTGGAACTGAATGCCGAGCTCCGGAAGCGAAGTAACGGTATCTAAATTGCCTAAGGCAGTTATTAATCGCTTTAAATTCCGCAATCGTTGATCTACCTGTTGTGCCTGTTGGTAATAGGTGGGTGTTGGGTGGGCCTGATTTGGCATGCTTGAGTACGTTGGCTACAATTAGGGGTCCCGCAGCCACCCTGCCGTTCCCTGGCCTGTCCGTTTCGCGCATAGATACATGGAGATGCAACCCCAGAACATGGTCATTCGCTTCTTCGGGGTACACGGCGTGAAACAGGTGCATGGCCGCACTGTCAGGTTCGTGGTCATGCACAACATGTTCAACACAGACCTGCAGGTATGCAGCCTGTCAGACCCCGCTGGGGGTTTTAGGACACGAATTTCGGAGCCGTGCAGAGATTTCGAGGTCGTACAGGAGGGATTGTGGCGTTAGTAGCTTAGGTAACTGCTTTCGATTTCTTTGTTCACAGATCCACAAGAAGTTTGATCTGAAGGGGAGCACGGACGGCCGCACAACAGGACCCAGTGTCCACCCTAGCGACCCTAAAACCGTCTTCAAGGACTTGGATCTGGACCTGCAGGTGGGCAGGGTTTGGGTAGGTGCGCGTATGCTGACCTGGGGCCAGTTGGGCTTTGGTGGTTGCATTTGAGCTCCCCTGATCTGCACTGGCAGTGCATACACATGTGGACCACTGATTGGTCTTCTTAAGCACGCAACGAGGAGTCCCCGCACTTATGGTGCCTACGACTTTCCAACGAGCTGCAAGGATGGCCCAAAATTGATATAGCCATGCTGCAAGGCTTGAGGCTTGGGAATGAACATAGAGAGGTCTGCCCTGAAGGGGCAATCCTCACTCTTCCATACACATTGCTGCACGACGGCAAGCTTACCGTGAGCACTTGTATGTCGAAAATGGCCCGCAGTTCCTGCTGGAACCCGCATCCCACGCGGCGGTCATTCGCCAAATTGCGTCTGACTCCGAGTTCCTCCGAAAAGTAGACGTCATGGATTATAGCCTTCTGCTGGGGATACACTTCTGTAACCGCGTTCGACCTGCGCAAGACAATGAGACTTCTCTTACGCATCAGCATCAGCCAGAGCAGCATCCGCTGCAACCCGAGCAGCAGCAGCGACAGGCAATTAGCTCAGTTTCACCTTCAGATGGAGCAGGGAGGCAAAACATCAGCCAGGGTGCCAATGGTAGCAGTCCTGCTTCGGGAGCAGGCGCAGGGGGCTCGCAGCAGTTCCCAGTGGCGCTTCACTCCGTAAGCTCCCGTGAGTCGACAGACGGAGAAGAAACAGCAGGTAATCCGAAGTTACGAAGCGTTTTTCCTGTCTTGCTCACGTGCAATGATCACGCATGGATACCTTCAAGCACGGCCACGCCCAACATCACCCGTTCCAGCTGATAACAAACGCATGTAAGAGCGCGTGTGTGAGGCACTATAGCTGTTTGTTAGCAAGTCAGCCACCAGAGCCGATCCGGCAGTCACCAGATCCCAGCTGGGACGTACATGACGGCCTCATGACAGAGCAACCGACAAGTCAATGGCGTTGCACCCATCGACATCTGGCAATGCGTCCTTGTCACAACCCTGCATATCTTGACAGATCAATGTGTGCCACCCTTGCGTGCTCTTGGAGGCGGCCAACCACACTCTCCGGGAGCCTTGGGCGGCTTAAGGCTGGGCAGCGGTGATGATTATGATGGCGACCATGTGCGCAATTTTGATCTTTTCTCGGACCGCCCGGGTACGTTGGTAGCGTTCCACATAGGGCCCCTGGCCCTTGCGGCCAGGGCGTGGATTGGGAGCGCAAACACGCTTACCTGCCGCTGGTTGATCCTCGAACTCAGAGTTGGACAAGCAACTTCGATCGGTAGATGAGCGCATGCGAAGCCTGGGGCACAGCGATCAGCGCGTCCAGGACATTCTCAGCCTGGTCCGGCTGCGTATCCTTGGCGATCAGATGAAGATGCGTTCCAAGAAAGCATACAAGGTGAGCAGCGCTAGACTTGCATATACTTATAAGTGCTTATTAAAAGGCAATTGCATGGCTGCAGGTATATGATGGGCCCGGCTCGGTGTTGATGGCTTTGGCATCGCGCCGACATGGGTCAGAATTGACCCGGTTGGATGAAGCTGAGGAGCAGCCAGGGTCGGATGACGACGTGGAAGATGGGCAACCGATTGGGAAGCAGCCGCCCTGTCTGGGTTACCAAATGCGGGCCCTTGCGGTCCATAAGGTATGTACGGGATATGCGGCCATCATGATGTCTTGCCGTAATGGCACTGACAGTGCTCTCACGGTTTTAAGATAGGGTGGTCCACCCTGCGGCATTTGCTGTCAACTTTGATGTTATACGTGAGGGATTCTGGTCTCTGTATCCTTTGCAGAACGGTGACCAGCCGCCAGAAGAGGTGGTGCTGTGTTTCGGTATCATCGATATCCTACAGGAATGGAATGCACGGAAGGTGAGCCAAGGGCGTTAAGCGATGGCCAAGAATATTTTTGGCTTCCAAAACTGGTCATTAACCTATGTGCTTACCTCGCCCTGCCTTTTGCTTAACTGGCATTCAGGTGTTGGAGCGGACGGTCAAGAGCTTTACCCATGACTCATACGCAATATCGGTTGCTCCACCCAAGCTGTACTGCGCCCGGTTTGCGGATTTCCTTATGAGGACGGTCTTCTTGGACCCTGCTATTGCTGCAGCGCGCGGACTGAGGTTGTTGCCACCAGCTGCTGGCGCTTTGAGTATGACCGCTACCAGGGTGCATACCATTGGGGAAGGACGGGAATCTGACCACCTACCGTGACAAGGATGATGGACATTGAAAACTGATCGTGTGTCACAAGCCATAGTGGGATCCCCAGGTTCAGGTAATTGCACATATCAAAAGCAGGAGTTTAGCCTATTTTACCGGAAAAAGTAATGATGAGAAAGCATGTCGGTGAAAAGATTGCCCATAAATCGGGACTGATGGAGTTTACTCGGTTGTCACTTTTCCTCTGATTCCATGACATTAGAAGTTTTACTACGGGACGGCTTCTGTTAAATATAGGTAAGGGTTCTAGCTGGCAGAATTGTTATGCACAGAATTGGACAAATGACAATCATCCGTGATTTGTACAATTTCCAATTTTATGCTAATCGTCCTTCTCACGAACATCAGTCATCTGACCATGCGTAAATTGGCGCTTAATGACCTGGAAGATCAGCACTGTCCAGTATATGTGGAGAACAAACAAGACCAACAGGAGGCTGTTGAAGATCTCCCAATGTGGCCGTGGCTCGATCCCCAAGTATACAGCTACTAATACAACTGGCTCGAAAAGCGTCGAACGGATGACAAAGGCAGGGAAGATAACGACACGGCACACAATCCATGAAACAAAGAAGACAATAAACGTAGGCAGTCCAATATCATTCCTGTCCGCATAGCGGCAAAGCTTGGCCATTTCCAAGAATATATCGGATACATCGTGGATTAATATCACCACGACTCCAACGCGCGTGAAATTGACCGCATAAGAATAGAAGAGGAGTCCAGACGTGACGACGTGATGAATCATGCTCTCAAACCAATCTTTCCGTCGTTCCTGCGGTAAAATTTGATTGGCATGAGAAGCTGCGAAATACCTATTTTCTCTATTAAAATCTTATTTGACAAGAGGCTGTCAGGAAGCATATTACCTAACCAACTGAAAGCTAAACCCACCTCGTGCACGGCCAGAAAATGAATCGCTTGAAGGTAGAAACCAGCCTCAGCGCAGTAGAAAAGCAGGACACCGCGAGACACAGGGAGGTTGCACGGGGGAAACCGTGTGCAACCTAGCCACCAGTAACGGCTGTCGGTAAACCATACCTGGGGTTTAAGAGGTTGGCAAGCAATCAGCCAAGTGACTGTTAAGCTGAAACAGAACGCAGACTAGATCCGAAGTAATTACACTCCGTACCTCGCCCCAGGAGACTGCAATGGCTAAGGTGGTAAAGGCGATGTACACCGTCATTTTCCAGCAGGACTCGTTCCATTTCCGCAGCTTATTTGCACGTTCCTTCTCATCCACTGCCACGTCAGTCTTCTTAGGGTCACTACCAGAAATCGCCCGCCTGCCAAGGGGCTTCATCAACATCATGGAATGGCGGACGATGCACGGACCAGCGTCAACGTAACGAACAGAAATAGTTAAGGCTCTGCACGGGTGCTTCATTTTGTCATTAGGACAAATCAGGAATAATAACGAGAACGTCTTAAACAATGAGTGAAAGCACGGGCACCTGTGGCAACTTAAGTGTGAGTCTCGGGCCCTGAACAAGTACACCACGTGTGGGTGGCGTCGTGAAACCCCCCTCTCCCCAGACATGCAAACAATCACCTCACCTCAAACACAAATCGCGTAAGAACACCCCTGATGACTGGATACAGAAGGGCGAAGACGATGCACAGTGAGAAGTCTAAGTATCTGTCTCCCGAAAGGTATGCCACATCAGGCTCCGGCTGAACATTCACGGCTGTAAGGGTCGTATTAACTAAGCCATATTTCAAACCGCTTTTGTAAATCCACTGTCCCAACCGAGAAAGCTTATCAAGCTGCAGCGAGCCCTGAACCTCAGCTGCACTCATCAGAATGCTATTTCACTGTAAACTAACGATTATGCCGACGGTGTGAACAATAACACAGAACAGAAATGAGAACGCTTGGTTCACGCTTGTTTACTTCGTGGCTTTCCAAGTCGCAAGATTAATGGTATCCATTGCTAAGTAAAGATTCATAGCCCTGTGTATTTGAAAGGAAACGCCGCCGCAAGCGAGTTTGATTCTGCCGCAAGACGGACTAACCTCAGATTTTGATTGTAAAAAATAGCCTGTAGCTTATATGGCTGCAACATGATTATATGGACTTCCAGTTTTCTTACCGCCACATATACACCTGTCGTACACCTGGTCTATGTGCTGTATGAGTCAAGCCTTGACCATGTTCGATCAATTGTCTATTTGCGAAAATCCTATTAATCTCTTCTACTTTTACCGTAGAGCATTTATCAATCATCTACTAAGGCTTGTTTTAAGTGTCCTCAACTGGTTGCAGCCAAAAAGCATAGATTGCTTGCCGTTGTGTAAGGCTCATAATAAGTAGATGGATAATAATAATAACTGTCGCAAGGTGTGGGGCGGGACGGGGTATGTCGATGCGGCAACTTGGCCACCGCCACCACCACGGCCACCGCCACTTTCTTTGCTTATTTCCTATAGCCTCCCTGGCTTGCTGTGAGAGGGGAAACTCGCTGTGAACTTGACGCTGAGGCAACGGACACCATCTGCCAAGGGCCTTACACCACTATTAAAGCTCTCAGAGCGCCAGAAGCGCGTGGGCGCCAAAGCGCAGGCTGGCGCCACAAGGCGCAGTCAGAACACGCTAGGAGCGGCCACACTGGCACAGCCTGAAAAAACATTCGAGTGTCGGCGAAGCCCACACCACAAGCTGAACGGAAAGACCGAAGAACTGACAACTAACACTGGCAGAACTCGGCCGTGCAGTGTGCGCTGTTCTGATTGCACTGGGCGCCGTGTCCACCGTGATCTCAACAACTAATAAGCACCCCCTGAGGCTGAGGCCTTAGGGTTAGCTAGGTGTCCAGGAGGGCTTGCTGTCCGTGACCAATGGGCCAAGCCCAGGGAGTAAGGCGCACTTGGGCGGGAGGGGGAAAGTAAGAGAGCTATGAAAGCTCCAGTAGTGAAGGCAGAATAGCATACGTTGTTTGCCGTTGTGTAAGGTTTATAGTAAGTAGATGGCTGATAATAATAGCTGTCACAAGGAGTGGGGCGGGACGGGGTATGTCGATGCAGCAACCTGGCCACCACCACGGCCACTGGTACTTTCTTTGCTCTTCAACTGCGTACGTGCCTGGCCAGCGACATTAAAAGCATGCTCACAAAGCTCTGTCACCGAACGTTTTTCTCCAAAGCGTGTTTCTACCATCCAGACAAGACCTTTAAACTCAGCAGCACGCAACTGTCCGTAAACACTCACTTGTCGTACTGAGAGCAAGAATCGTTTTCGCCCAGGGTGTTCACCTGGAACATGTCTCTTTATACTGCCTCTTGAAGCCGAAGCTTAACACAAGATGCTGTCCTCCTGTTCATTAACTCCTCGGCTATGTACATATAGCATAAATCTTTTGCACTGAAAGGTGCATGATTGCGCCACTCTTTGCTTACAGTGCTCCACGTCATGCAGCCATGCAGGTGTGGGACGGCTTGCCGCTGCCACTCATGCACATCCATACCCCAGGACCACACTCCCACCCATATGGACGAAAAGGCCTCACATCAGCTTCAAGAAATCGAACACCCTGCTTGTTCCGGGTGTACCCGGTAGGCGATTGCCGAGTGAAGAGTTTCATGGATGAGAATCCAGTTTTATGGATGACCAGCTCGAGAACCATGCTGATTCATGCCGCTTCATCCGTTGAATTGTGTTGACCAAGACAGCCGTAGGAAAGCCGTTTGTAGCTTTGAAATCAGCATGCATATTTGCGTCCTTAATTGTTGCACGGCAAGAAATGCCGAAGGCCCAAGGTATGGGGTAAGGGTGGAACGGAGGTCTTGGGATGGGACAGATTTCTTATTGTAAATCTGTCCTCTTGGTCCTCTTGCTAATATAGCTGCTAATGCTTTGATGGAAGAAGCGGCCCGTGTTCATGAGCCCCCAAGGACGAGGGGGGAAGCTCATACACTGTTCGAATGCGCAATTGCAATTCAGTTACTTCCGCAAGAGTCCAGTGTGGAGGAAGCGGACACAGTTAGACTGGTTTATCCTGTCCGTGATGACAAGGCCTTCACCAAGTATCAGTCTGGTGCCAAGGATAAGGTAGTGGAGAGGTCGAAGGAGGTGAGGAAGCACAAGACTTATGCGCCTCGTTGGTACTCACGCACTCTGGGCTTAGGGAGAAGCTTGAAGAATGGCTTTTCCAATCACCCCGTGTGCACGTTGATATTATCACTTTGATGCAATACTTAAACTTGAAACAAGATCGTGCATTTTCGTTCCCCGGCCAACATTTCAAATAGGTACCGGGAATCCAAGGAGGTTAAAGACCGGAACAGACGTACAATCTGTGAGGCACCTCAAAAAGAAACGTTGGAGGGCTGCGAAGAGCCCGCCATCCGGAAGAAACAGCTAGCTCTATTGTCGAAACCTAGCGTATATACAAAATTTCCGTCACGTGCTGCCTTCCGGAAGTGAGCACACTGCAACTAAGCTGGTCAACAACTAGATGCAGCATCTCTTCCAGGCTCCTCCCTAGCTCTCCTGATATCGTGCTACCGAGTATCTTCTCTTCCAAACCGTTTCGCCAAAGCTTCCATTCAGGTCACGCTTTTGGGTGTCTGCACAACGGTGATAGCTACCGTGCGCACCACACCGGCAAAACACCTTAAGTGACATGCGTACCAGATCAAGCCGCCGAAACAGGTTTAAGCCATCATAAATATAACCAAGAAACTCAAGGCGCCAGTCCCACGCCGCCTCCCAAAGGGGCTTAACATCAAAAGTATTCACAAAGCAAAACCCAGGCAAAGGTTTCTGAGAGGCTGTACCCCGGTCGGATGACATGACAACCGGATTGGCCTCACAAACGCAACACGACCTGCAGCCGTTCTGAAGTCGAGATCTGTGTACGTCAACTCGTGGCAAGGATCTGTACCCATGCTGCTGTCGGAATTACACCACAGGCGCTGCAGCATAGCAAAATCGCTGTCTTGGTAGCAGCGCTGTTATCCAATAACTAGGCTGCCCATGGCTACCAAAAGGGACACCATCCAATGTAGGACTGGCACAGGTTTTCATGGTTGACCGCCATGTGAATCAGCCGCTGGACCTGTGCCGCCACACTGTCCGGCTCCGAAACCCCGGCACCGCTCCCAACTGACAGGTCCGTTGAGTAATCTCGGCCCATCAGCTTGAGCGACATCCGCGTCATAACCTCCACGGCACGCGTATTAAGAACCTGCAGTGCAGACCAAAGTTTTCATTTGTTGCGTTCGGGCAACAATTTAGGCCGGAAGCGGAAGGGCAGGCCTGTTTCACACTGCGCAGGGTGCTCACACCAGGTGCCCACATTCCGGGCTTCCTCGAATATGGATCTGCCTGTACGCTGCAAGTCGTGTGCGTGCAGCAAGACAACACTGTGCACCTGCCCTTATAGCAACAAATGATAGCGTTGCCAGCGGCCTCGAACAACGCATATACACATTCATGCATTCCGCCTGTTCCCCTGCGGCAATCCCCAGCGCACCTCGTTAGCATCCCCCAATAGCTCCCTTTCACGGTTCTCGCGGCGAGGTGGGCTTGGGATAGCATACCGGTCCGACACATAATACGACCGGCTAGTTGTCGCACCACCGCCCCGTGCCTCGCGGGTCCCTTGCCCTACTGGAGCATGGGAGGGATGTTGCGCTGTTATCACTTTGGAATGACACCATGCCGTTTATCATGGCGACGTATAGGCACTGTGCGAAGCATACCCACCCTCTCCGTGCGCGTCCCCTGTCCGCGCCAGGGCCGGCTCAGTTGGAGCTTCCGTCGTGTTGAGCAGGCGCCAATTGATGAGCGGGTCGTGCACGAAGGCCTCCAGCATGGCAGTCACCGACTCCTTGTTCGAGCGCAACACTCGCATAACGTTCTCGCACTGCACATATTTCGTTAATTCAGCATTTAGTGGGACTCGGGGCCGACATTACGTGCTTCACGTAAGGTGGGTAATGCGCCACCAAACGACTGGGAGCTGCACTGGAGCAGCGGGGCGCTAATTCACAAACCTGAAAGGCATGGACGTGCGACACGCACTACTGGAACTTAAGTTGGCTTGCAAAGTGTGCGCCTTACCGTTGTTCGGAAATTGCCTTCAATGCCGCTGACCTCCATAGCCTTAATCATCATGCGGGTTAGCCGGAAAGGCACCTGCGAGTTGCGCAATGAAATAAGATCTTTCCTTTTAACACAGGGTATTCGGCGTCCGCCGCTTCCTGTGTGTCTTGAAATGAACATGCAACGGCCCATGTGTTCCCAACAACTCATCAGTAGCCACTATGCCGTTCCACATGTCGCCTCGCCACAGGCCATTACGACCTGCTCTCAATGTCTAGCCCCACTCCGCCCTACCTTCTCAGGGAACTTTTCTCGGTTCATAGACGCCTCGAAGCAGTCACCGAAGTCGATGTGCAGCAATTTGCCGCTGTAGCGGTCCAGCATCAGGTTGGAGGGGTGGCGGTCGCCCAGGCCCAGAATGTAACCCACCATGGACATGACAGCAGCGGAGCGAGTGTAGTTGGTACGCCGGTCTAACCACACCTCGCTGTTACGGCTCTTAAGCCACAATACCTGCGTAAGAAAACAGAGCAAACGATGTGGCCTAACCATAGACGACGCGGAGGTGAAGGGGCCCCAAACCGTGGCGCACACGCGGCCGCCAAGCAACCACATTCACCGCACCCGTCGTAGAGGCCCGGCTTCGAACATGGACGTGGGATTCTGACCGTAATACCTACACTAACGTGCCCAGTCACCACTGCATTGAGACAGCCTTCCGGGCTTGTCCCAGTTGCTCACCCTATGTAGATCTTCCCCGCTGGTTGAGTCCAGCGCGTACTCAAAAACCTCCACCTTCTGGATGACAGTCAGGTGGTCGAAGTCCGGGGCCATGCCCAACATCAGCCGGTGCTCCCAGTTAAGCGGAACCTTCCGCATTTCCCTGGATCCACCGGGGTGGGCACCGGCGAAGATCTCAGTGTCTATGTGTGCGATGTCATGACCCAGCCAGGCAGTCCGTCCAGGGCTGCCCCCATAGCTTCCCATCTCTCTGCTCCGCCGCGTACACTGGTTGCCGCCTCGACCCGTGCCCCCTTTTCCAAACCCCCATTCCACGGCCCACAGGGGACACCTTCTCATCCTCCGACATCCATCCACACCTGTACTCGCGGATGAGGGCGTGCAACGTATCGCAGTTAGGCACCCAGCCGATGAGGCCGGTGTTGGGGCTGAGAGGGATGACGGCGTAGCGCGCAATAGACAAGTCACGCTCGGCTGTGACACGGTCGTGGGTCAGCATGGTGTTGACCAGGCCAAACAGCTGCATCACGCGCTCGTCCTGCCGCAGATCCTCGTGGCCCTGAGCATGCGATGGGGCAGGAAGAAGAGGCATTAAAATAATCATGGACAGGGAGACTTCGGAAACGAGGCGAGCGCACGGGCGTCTGATGACTACTGCACTGCTGATGTGGGTCCGCCATCCGATGATTTAACACCGCAACGCACTAAGATTGGATTACCAGAGGAAAATCCAACTTGTCAGAAAATTCCAGGCAGCAAATTATTCAGATGGGTTCGTCTACATTGATTTCCACTATCCAATGGCCATTGCCGGCCCACCTTGAGAAGGAACATGTACTCGGAACCATCGCCGCCATGGATGGTCAGCTTGCGGGGCCGCTGCTTGGACGAGATGACGTGCAGCTGGGGCGCGAAGGCTGCAATGGTTACCAGCGGCTCACCCGCGATGTAGGTGCCTGGAACCGCAAGCTCCAAGCCCTATGGAAGTGCGGCCAACACGAGCAGCAGCAGCGGGTAAACACATCGATATTGGCACAGAAAGCCTTCGCGCTGATGAACAGGCAATTTCGTTGACGTGCGAATACTGTACGTGCAGCAGCCGCTCTGGTTATGTGCAGAAGATGACTTCACGAATCCTCTCCTTCCCACAGGGAAGCGTACCTGAGCGCGCACGAGCGCCGGGCTTATGTATTGAAGCTCTAACGTGGTCAACGAGTGGAGCTGCTTGTTGATGCGCTTGAAGACGTGGTAATATAGATCCCAGGCCTACGATGGCAGACAGAAGAAAGGAGTTGTCAACATGAAGATAACGGCACGGGCATGTGTTATAGTGTTATTGTATATTTGTGTGGGAGTTTGAGTAGCAAGTGATGTTGATAACCGCTCGTCCTGTACGGCTTTTCCAACGCAGAGTCCCGGCCTGGCTGTTGCCATTCACCTGGTGCAACTCCGCCTCCTTCCGACTGGCCTTGTACTTCGTGAGCCAATCGTATGCCTCCGTCAACTGCAGGCGTGGCACCAACACGGCCAACACACGCGACACATCGTCCTCATTTTACAAGGTGGGTAAGTCCGCAAGCACGTTATTTACACATCGCCTCGGCGAAATGGTAATTAGATAACTACGCGAACACACATTGACCACATAGTGCGTTCCATTCCGCTCCTGGCGCTGTCCATTGCCGCCTTGAGGATCGACTCGTCTGAGGTTCGCACACATGCAGAAGGTTACACAGGCGACGAGCGAATGCCCGGCGAATGAAGCAGAATGCCAAAAGAAGGCTCCCTTACGCCCACCTCTCTCCCGTAGGACTGCACAAACGCAATCTCCTTGAGCGTCGTCGGTCCCGCCTTCGCCAGCATATCGTGCAGTGGCAGTAGCGTGTTAAGCATGCCCTCCACATTACTCTCACCGAAGTATAGCCGACTGGCCTCCTCCAAGCCTGCCAAGTAGAAACCATGCGGGTAGCCGCAAAGGAGGTAGGACGTTACGGAAATCTCAACCCAATCAGTCCATAAGCGGCAAGCTGACAGATTGCTCAGAAACGGGCACGCATCCCGCATAACAGAACACCCCTGAGAAGACCTCGTGATATAACAAGCCCGCACGCTGGTGGAGGTTGCGGCATGTCTTAAAAGAGCCCCGGTGCGCATTTGCACCATTCATCACCGGCTCCAAGGCAGTGCCCCCTGTGCTTCCGCCACCGATGCAATACCACCCGCCACTAGATAAGGCAGATTGACAGATAACCCGTAAAACCCCAAGTCTCCTTCCAGTCCTGCCACATTTGGATCTCCATGGCGGGCCTCAGGCCCACCTTCGTGCCACATCTCGTGCCACAGGATGGCCATCCGGATTAGTTCTCCACTGACCAGCTGAGCCTGCTCCACCAGTACCGCGCTATGCTGCCGAATGTACTCAAGCACGGTGAGGGCCGCCTGCCGCCGCGCGTTGCTCTGCGACTTGGTCGCCACCAGCAGAGGATACATGAGGGCCTGTCAAAAGGGAGAGAAAAGGGCGAGGTAGTGCAGCAGGTTTGCTAAGGAAAGGGGATGGTATAAAGAGACGCGCCCAATGAACAATCTGCCTATCAGGGTAAGGGTCGGAGGCTTGTGTACGGGTGGAAGCCCATAGCCCGGCGGATGCCGGTGTATGGGCTAAGTGCTGCTTTAGCGCTGCCGAAATGCGTGACCTACCCGGACAAGATCGCCACCGTCCCAAACGTGTGATGTTAAGCAGGGCGGACATTGAACAAACCGCTTACACTCAACATGCTTAGAAAGCACAAAGCATCCACAGGTTCCGCAAACGTGTGTATTGCTGTATACGCACCTGTGGATGATGGCGTCCTATCTTAACAAGCAAGTGGTGAATAAGCTGGCGGACGTCAGTGTTGTGTGTGTGGATGCGAGCAATGATCTGCGGAATTACGAGCAGCCACGTGTCGATGGATACCATCTTGAAGCCTTCCTGAAGAGCGGCCCGGACCTCCGCATAGGCGCCGTGGTTGAACCACAGCGTTAGCAGCCGGAGAATGTCCTGTGGCACGGCGGAGTAAGCAAAGAGCGTCATCACGGCAACGCCGGTAAGGTGATGGCAATCGTCCCACATCAAGCACAGCAGCCCACAACACCATATCCCGAACTCAACACTACATGCCAAGTATATCACAATACCTGCAGATTACCAGTGCGGTCTCCTGCTGCTTGGCCGAGCGCTACGCTACTGAAGAAGCCATGCACAGCGGGAGGCACGTGTGACACCGCTTTTGCCTCCTCGTTCCGAGCGCTGCAGCCACATACAGGAGATGTTGGTGTGTTGCGAAACGGACAACAAGGGAGGAGCCGCCGAGCGTTTACTCGCTGGGAACGGAATGCGCAGAAGATGAAGCGGCTGGCGCGGACGCGGTTATAAGATCATCTCGCACTCGCGAAGGAGAGGTTTAACCTACAACCATAAAACCTAACACCCTGCCCGAATTGAACTTACATCCAAACATGATGAAAATCATACTGCTCTCCTAGATAGATTGGTCACAACGCCAGTAATCAATAGAGCGCGACAGGCACATGCGAAAGAACGAGCGACAAAACAGCAAGCATACAAAGGACGAGGACAACTCCATCGCCAGCAAGCACAGGGCAGGTTCTTACCTAAAGTGTACCGACAAGGCCACGTTGAACAACGCCCATTGATGCCACGCCTTAGCCCAATTGGGCGCATGCTCGGTTGCCGCCTTGAAGGACTTCAGGCCAGCTTCACATTCCTTCAACTTGTCCAACTTCTGCATGTGCCGTGAGGGCGCCGCACAACGACGGAGGATTCAGAGAGCAAATGAACGACCTGAATGGTCCTGACCGCTTCAGATAACCTGGCAGTGTCCGCCGGCTGCCCCATGGAACCTCCAAAAACGAAGCATAACAGAAGATGCCGGCAACAGGCTAATCCCTTGTTCATGAACTTGCTCAATTATATCTTTCCAATAAGGAGCTTCGCGTGTAAAGGTGCATGGTTGTGCCGCTCTTTGCTTACAGCGCTCCACGGCCCAGCGTCCTCCAGCCACTCAAGCACCTACTGCCCACACCCGTACGGACTCCGCCCCTCACACCAGCTCCAAGAAACCCTACACCCTAGGAAGCACGTAGAAGAAACAACTAGCTTTATTGTCGGACCCTGCTCACGACGCCCTCGCCCGAATGCCCTGACGGCGTCTTTTATGTTACGGTACCCACATCGTTCATGGCCCACTGCCAGATGCCCTTGCGAAGGAAAGCCCGGCCGTTGAGTGAAGCCTGAGCCCTATCCAGCGAGCGTAGACCTCCGCCGGGCACAGTGGCGGTCACATTGCCGCCGTTAGCACCTAAGGCAGGCAGCGTCTTCACGACGACAGCTCCCGTCGGGGCGGTCGTGTTGGCCGCTGCCGCGGCAGCTGCAGTAGCTGTCACTGCCGCCGCCGCGGCAGCTGGTGGTACCGCGTTCGCTTCCAGTTCGCTGACCTGCGTCAATAACAATCCAACTTAGGAGCGAGTACCCAATTCGGAAGCTCTGTGCAACTATGCAGTGCAAGGGGTGTCCCGCAGTCCCCCGACATCAACCCTTTTCCACCCGTTTCCCGTGATGCCGCACCAGGTCGTGTATCCTGTTGAAAGCCTCCGTCCGTTGGCCCTGGGTCCACAGATGCTTCAGGAACGCCAGCATCACGTGTGGCGCTCCACTACCCGCGCCATATCCAGGCTGGCCGCGCTGCGTGATGGACATAGGGTTGTACCGGAGCAGCTGCAGGAAGCGGCAATAACAGGAAGCCAGGAGAGCAGAGCATTATATTGACTTTGAACGTTGCAACGGCGCTGCCGCAGCCAAGCGTTATCGGGGCTCCACATTATGAAATGGCAAGTACCAAGCTGACAGTTCCATACCCCGGCGAGATTCCCCAAGCATGCATGTCCAATAATCACCAACCCCAAAAATTATGCCAGGGTTATGTAAGCCGCAATCCACCGTACATGCGCACCTGTAAGAGCATGCGATAAGCTTGCCTCTGTCGACCGCTCTTTCGGCAGAGGCTCGCGAACTTGAGCCAGTTGTCTACATCCTGTGCACGAATAAGTACGCCCATATCATTGTAACATGCAACCATTCTAAATGACCGAGAAAGGGCGGCTTTTGCGAAAACCTTAGCCGGCATTGCCACGGGTTAATACATCCACTTGCATACGTGCAAGGGCACCGTGTCAGGTGCACAGAGAATGCGTGTGGCCATAAACTCGAGGGAGACGTAATGATCCAAAAAATCATAGCTAAGGCACCGCAGATGTATTGAGGCACGAACAAGTAGGACAGCTTCGAACCTAGAGGCAAATCCGGTTCGCCCATGCAGAACCACGCCTCCGCCTTACAATCGCCTCGCACCTGTGCCATAGGCACGACGAGACTGCGGATCGAGAATAGGCTTTGCCACACCTCCACATGCCGCTGCACACCCCGCAGCCGGTCGCGCCATAGTTGCTGGATGAAATTGATGCGCGAGTCCGAGCACGCAGGATCGACTGCAGAAGCAAGTTAAGAAACAACATGCACCAGCCGCTGGTTAAAACAGGGAGGAACGCAAAGCATGTGGGCCCCAGCCCGTGTGTGAGGAAAAGGATTTGCCTGCTGTAAACGCCATGCTGGACAGCTCAGTCAACGTTTATCCCTGTCCCGCGAGATGGCCTACATCCCATAATCGCTCACCCGTTCTCCGCTCCAATGCTTGTTTATAAGCAATAACCTCCTCCAACTCCGCCAGCTGCTGTACCCGAACCATGTCGGTGTAGGCACGCTCGTAACTCTCGCCCACAAGCGCAGCTAGATCCGTCACCATCAGCTCACGTGTCCGCTCCACGTGCACCCTGGCGGCATCGAACTGGATGTTGGGGAAGAAGTCAGGGCGGGCTGGGGTCAAGGAACACAGATGAAAGGCCCCCGTGTGCAAGCTCTGCGGTATGTCGTGGTAAATTGCTGAATGACACAGGGATGACCATCCCGGTCCGCAGGAGGACGCGATAAGTGTGCGAGCGGCAGCCTAGGTTTATGCAAAGCGGCTCATTTACATCCGTACATGAGCCATAATGTAAGCGACGCACAGCAAGCACCCGCTGAGACAAGGTCAGGGGCAGAAAGACCACCAAGATGCGCTGTGGGCACGTCGCCTGGAAACAATGTCTCCCGCTCCCCAGGTAGCATAAGATTAGAAAGATACTGTCTAGGTCGGTGACAGAAACGTTGTAGTGGGACGGTCCCCAACGCTCGCTTGACGCAAACCAACAGACAAAAACGCAGCAAACATTCCTTCACGATTACCGTTTCTAGTGTTACCTGGTTGCCCCGCACGCACAGCACAGCACGCAGAAACGCCCCCGCAGCGCTCTGGCTCTGCGGCCCTGCGTCCGGGTTGTCAATAGTGTCTACGTAGGACGCCATCTCATCCCAGGCGCCCATGTGCCAGGCTGCATGGGCGGCTATCATGGCCATCTCACGCCGCACGTGTGGCTCCGATTTGCGCCACTCGCTGCGGCACAAATTGGACAGGTTCTCCCACTCCGCCAAGTTGGCAAGGCAGCGCATCTTGCCCAAAAGTGCCTGGAAGGCAGCAGAAGGATTGCATACCAGCATCGGCATGCGGAGCAACATGAACCTTAAGACTGGCAGGGCTTGACTGCAACATGACCACATCACAACGTAGCCCACAACAGTAACCGGGCACTTCGGCATACACGAGGATCACCTCGGAGGTTACCCAGTATTTGGAAGAGACCGGCGGGAATGTGTCTGCATCAGGCAAAAGATAAAACGGGGTGCCGCTTGCCGCTTGTATGGATAGGCATTTGCCATAACGCGTGGACATCCTATCCTCGCCAACCCCGTCCTGCGGCTCCATTCGACTATTGTGCTCACGGTGTGGTACTCGACGCTCCCGGGAGTCACCGCCATCAGACGCTTCTCGTAAGCATCCAGAGCCTCGTCCCAACGGCACAGCTTCTCGTACCTGCGCGGGTCATGGTGCATGGTAAGACCTGATCCTCACGAGATAAGTACGAGATAAGTACGGTGGGGGCCGTTCGGGCTTCCACTGTATTTATATTGCACCACAAAATCGGCACCATACTGAAGCCATACTCAACCATGTCCTACCACAACACTCCGTCGACCCTAGACGCCCCGTTATTACGTTCTTCCGACAGTCAATAACCCACTTTCCATGCATCTAGTCTATCCCTCCTCCAACTCACCAGCTCTCTTTAAGCTCCATGTGCAGGTGCTTCTGCGCGTACGTAAGGACACCCACAGCCGCCTCGGGCTGGCGGAGCTGATTGTTGATGTGAATCAGCGCCTCAATAGCCGTCTGGGGACTGGTCTGGAACTCCAGCTCCTGCAGCGCGAGTACATGTGCACGTGTTGGACCACACAAATCATCGTGCATAGGTGCACGGTCTCTGGCAGGGTGCAATTCCAGCGTAATGTGACGGGCAAATTTGAAGCAGATTCATCAAGCATGGTTCTTTCCGTCTGCCGAGCGCCGGGCGCACCTTGTAGTGCAGCGCCTTCGCAAAGGCATGGCACTTCTCCGCCAGTGCTCCCAATGTCCGCGTGTCCAGCGGCAACCGCTTGTCGTCATGCTCCATGAACTCCGCCAAGTTCAGTAGGGCCGTCACAGTTTCCGGCGGGATTGTGGGGGAAGCTAGCGCAGCCTGCAGGCGCAGACACGTCCCGTATATGGCTAGCAAAACCTTCGAAAGTCCTGCTCGATACTACTATCCGCATTGCTCTACACGCGAATGCTGTTGTATAGTTGAGGCATATAGGCCAAAATTTGCAAGATTACACAGCCCCCAAACCTTCAAGAACAGGTTTTACATAGTCTTCCAAGATTTTCCGCTAACCCTCCTCTGCAACACAGATCCAAAAAGACATAATGACCGCCATTCCAACCCATGTAGCTCAGCGTGCTCGCGCGACACGCCTGGGGCCAGGAAGCCGAGAGTTTTGGACGTTTCATATCACCTTGCTCGTCTGCTAAGATTGTCGTGTTGTGCATGCGGAAACGCCCCAACACGCACCTCCAAGCTCCGCACGAGCTGCTCCTGCAGGGCGGGCTCCAGGTCCGCCCAGCAGCTTACGAAGCCCGCCGCAAAAAGTTCGCGAGCCATCGTGGGGTGCACCTGCAGGCGTAAAGGTCCAGAGTGGAGCGGAGGGTAGGAGGTTGCCTTCTCACGCATATTTGCAACCTTTTAACTTGGGAAGGACAATGGGCATGTGTTGATGGCACAGAAGGTTGAGCTAGTAAGATGAATCTTCTCGTCCATATAGTAATTCAACCAGATTGTGTTCACTGGAAAAGGTGGCGACGTGCGTCGAGGCAGCTATCGAAGGCCTTGAGGCAGCTCCAATAATGACAATACACAGGTAACAGATCATATTATCTTCCGATGCAGATCACAGGATATATGCGGTCTAGTACGTTCTGCCCGCTCCACTCACCTGTGCAAGGCCATGGCACGCCCTCAGTGCTGGCGATGGACTCTCCTTGAGCAGCTCCACACTAAAATTCCGCATCCACTCCGCCCAGTCCTCCTTAGTGACGCGGTGACTGCTCTCCCAGGCGCGCCGAAGCACTGTTGCGTTCACTGTCAGCTTTGATGGCGGCCCTACAGCAGGCAAGCACGGTGGCGTTGCGAGGGTTCGGCTGGGCTGCAGTAAAACAGTGAAATTAGTACGTTAGCTGCATCAGCTGGGGGTTCGAACCCACTACACGGAATCCAAACCGAACAGATTATGACCACCCCTTTCCCCCAAGGGGGCCCCTCATCCGTCCCCAGCCCCAGCAGCACCCACCTGCGTCCGGCTGGTGAGCCTGATGGCCACCACCGCCCTCCGCCTGCATGCGCGCCAGCAGATCGATCTCCATGGCCCAGCTGCCGCTGGTTCCAACTGCAAACCCTTCCCAATCTTCCGCGTCACTCATACACGGCGGTGAAACGCAGCAGACCTTCTGCGCCAGCCTCTCAAACCATTCGTGTTGCAAGCGATGGCGCTGGCAGATCTGCCGGGGGTTAACGAAGCTAGCATTGGGTCACGCTGATTACAGATCAAGAGAGGCAGCGCGCCGTGTTTGCCTGCAACAAGCTTCGCCCGGTTGCCCTCACACTCCGCAGGCCGGAACAGATCTCGTCCGCGCTGGAGTACCAAATATACACCCTCCGTGCCTGCTCACATCGCAGCGCAAGGCTGCCCAACAAAACTGCGCGTATACGTCCAGTCTTTTTCCGCACAACTCATGCACACCCGAATGTGGGAAACCGTTGCCTGCATGCTTACCTTGCGAATTGTGGGCACGAAAATGGCGAAGTCAGGGCCTAAGCAAACCGCGATTGTGCATATCGTATCGAGTGCGTCCCGCCGCAGTTGCTCGTCGCTCTGCCCGTCCAGTACCTGCGTGGATGCCAATGCATGTGTGCGTGCTGCGTAGGCAGGTGCCGGAGCAGTGGTAACCAGCAGCGGACATGGCCACACGACAATCTCTCGGTAGCTATTAAACCTGAGATGAGGTCACCGCCGATCCCACCCACATGCGCAACATCTGTAAATATTATAAAACGATCGGTCACATGCATATGCGCACAAGAGTCCATGAGATGTGTCCACACGCCGAAGCCTGAAACCTAAATCACCAGGGTTTTACGTAATAGCCGTGGCTTCGTGGATCACGAGAGTATAGGCGGCTATGACACAAGGCGTCAGCCTCACAGAAACGCACCTTGACGAGAGGATGCAGCACGGCAGATGCGTAGCCTCCCAGCTGCATTCGTGGAATGAGCTTGCGCATAGACCTGAGCCATAGACATGAGCCACGGGTTGGGTTTTAGCAAGCGCGGTCTAGGGTGCTCCGTACACCTCCGGTGTACCGATTCACCAGCTGCAGTTGCTGGACGGACACAATCCATCTTGGCTTGGCAACGAATAAGCAAGCCACCACATGCCGCCATCGTCCGGAGCTAAATCCGGACGATGTAAGAAGCCCACTACCCATGAAGTCGTACCTAAGAGCCGCTCGCCGTATTTCCGCGGGCGTAGAGCTTGATGATGGGCTAATGAGGCGCACCATCGAGGGCAGTAGCAAGTGCAGCGAGTCATCCACCGCAGTTCCCAGCGCCTCCAGCGCTCCCAAAGCAGGCCGAACCAGATCCCAGCTTCCCGAACGCTCCGCCTCGCCAAATACCGCCACGAACTTGGGCAGGAGCTCATGCACGTACTGCCTGCAGGTAAAGGAATGCGATAGGCTGTAGCTTCCAACACCGAAATGAGGTACAGAGGCAACGGGTGACGTGCCCTGATATGTTGGCTGCAAGGGCCGACGCCCTCTTAAGAACAGTGTCCAGCGCATCATTTCGTGTCCAGTTCATGGTTGCATTACGCGTCCCGGGAGCCCTTTCAACCCCATACTGCCAGCCAAACCGAACATCGGCAAAGCAAGCTCCATAGTCAAGACAGGGATTCCATTCCCGGCCAAATCGTTCCTGTGATTTGTTCTCTTACCGAGCTTCTTTACATTTGAGCTTTAATGCCGCACCTGATGTCGTCTCGTAGCGCGATGCCTAGGTCCCCAATAAGCGCCAGGCAGGTACGCGGAGCGGTGGCCAAAAACTCGTGGATTAACTGAAGCAGGTCCACCAGGAAGCGGCGCATGTGCTGTCGCACGTAGCCCACCAGCGCCCGCAGCGAGCTAAGGATCTCCTCGCGTAGCGCTTCATCACTGCCGCGCAGTACGCTGAACAAAAGGGGTAGCACCTGAAGCCGTGACAAGGGATGTTGTGGACAAGTTAAGGGACAAGCCGATTGTAATACTCCTATGGGTCCATCCACAAGCCTGGTTTCATACACATCACGCCTTTGGAACTCCGAAAATAGCGATGTTAAGCCGGAACCTTCCAGAGAAATGTAGCGCCATCCCAGCTGGCTCCTGCCCAATCATCAGTCCCCAGATCGACTTGCCTTTGGCAGATACGGCACAACATTTAGCTGGAGGGCCTTGAAGATGGCGGACAGCGCCCGGATGACTGCCAGGTGTTGCGAGGCCAGCGCAGGGTCGCGCAACACCCGGATCAGCGCATTAATGGCCACAGTGGGGTAGTAGTCATCGGAAGAGGTCACCAGGCCGGAGGCAGGCAGCAGGTCGCCGCTGGTGCCACCCTCGTCGCCCGGGGCTAGCAAGGTGACAAGGATGGGGTAGGGACATGTAGCGCCACGTGAAGCAGAGCAAGGGCCAAATGAGAGACGCGTGGTCAGCATTTGACACAAGTGAAAAACTGCAAGGCTGTTCAATGCGGCGCGCGAGGCATCAGCAGAAAGGTCCTCAAAGAATAGTTCACAGGACTCTCTCAGAGCTCACGTGCATTAGGCCCCGTCCATTTACAGGGCCCGCTTATTGATCGCTCCTGCCCATGTACACAGGGGCTACCCTGGTCTAGCCCAATGAAAGGTTCAAAACTGCAAACAGAACCGGATCCCCAAAGTGCTCACCCATTCCTGTGTCTCCGCTGGTGCCAACGAGACCTGCCCCGCCGCCAGCCGCAGCTGCTGCCCCGCCGTGTCGTAATGGCCGCACGCCTTCCTTTTCCAGTTTGCCCTCTCCGCTAAGGCTCGCCTGATTGACCTTGTGCGTGTGTGGGTCTAGCGCGCCAATGATGCCCAGCACCTAGATGTGATTAGCATAAATGTGTATGGTTAAACATGCGCCACGGGGATTTGAATACAACGATTGCAATGTCAAAAGAAGGCACACGACGGAGATGTGCAGGCTTTGGGAATATTGTGCGTCAAGGCCATGTACGAACGGCTATGCACATGGCATAACGCGATAACCAAGGTAGCAGAAACCGTGCGCCGCACAGCGGAGACGACCCTTCCTGGAAAATTGACGTCAGGACATTAGGAGGTCACATGTCAGCTAGAAAGCTCGAGGAAATAGACGTCTTTGCCGCAGGCCTCAATGACAAAACCTGCGACGCATCGGCTGGTACCTTGATGACCTCCTTCCTCTGAGCGGCGTGCCCCTCGTGCAACATGCGCAGAAGCACCGATAGAAGCTGAGGGTACTCCAGGTAGGGCCCCATGACGTTGCCGCAGCTGGACACGATGAAGCCCAGCGTCTTGACTGCAACCACTCGCCTCCGGCCGTCCGCATTGTCCTACGCGGCACGTAGAACGTTCAATCTTCCACCAACTGTTAGATAAGCACGGTCGGTCACACAGGCCAGGAACAAACGAACTCTGCACCAAGGATAACAAGAGCAAACAACTCTCCTTTGAGGCCACGCCAGTAGCACAGCTTGGAAGGAAAGCCGGCAGCGCCCGCCGACATCCGCCTGCATGCAAGCAATCGTGGAACCCACGCCTCCCCGGGGCACCTGTATAGCCTCGATGACCAGCGGCATGACCTCGCAGATGAACGGCCGGAAGTTGGTGCCGCTCACCTCCGCCAGAGCCCCCAGCGTCGACAACACGGTCTATGGAAACGCCAAGGGAAACACGTGGCGCTGATTAGGGTCTTCTTGTCGTCAGGGCCTGATGGCAAGACCATGCAGAAAACTACCAGGCGCACTATCCAGACACACCACACCGTGCAGGTCGAAAACATTATAAAACGCTTGGCGGGCTCCTGCGATAGCAGCCACCTTAAGTCGCAGTCACTGCCAGCAGCGCGATATTTCGAGAGGTTACATTTTAGATGCACAATAATTACACATCACCACTTACTAAAGATAATGCCCCACTCTTTCCACTCCACGGTCCAAGATTTCTTCTGCTTTTAAAACCGCTATAGGCCGAAGTCCTTTCGGGTAACCCTGTCGAACCGTATCCACACCCAACCTAACCTCATTTGAGATCTCGCACCTTGATGACATTGTTTTCGTTTACCAGGTCACGGTGCATGGCGCTCTTGGTCTTACTAACGGCGCCCGATACGCCCCCAGTCGTAACTGTGCCCGCTGCAACATCCTTGTTACTACCCAACAAGGTACCGGCCAGGACCGAAGACGAATTGGATACACTGCCCAGAGGAGCTGCAAGGAGCGGTCACAAGGCGTAGGCTGGAATGTGTTCGGGTAACAAGTAAAAAACTAAACTCAGAAGCTCTGGAGTTAACAGAGGTTCTGAGGAGTGTGATACATACGCCATGAACAGCATGAACCGGCCTGGCAGTGAGGTACTTAAAAATACCGTCGCACCACACTGACTGTCGACGGCGGCACAGGTATACAAATATAATTACTCTCAGACAATGTTGGAAGGTAGAGAAGCATACACGGCAACGTTGTTTCCGTGCAAGTAGATAAGGTTCCAATGAACTCGCACGCGTGAAGGCGACTGGGGTGCCAATTCCGTTGTCCTGGCATCCTGAAAGCGCACTCTTCTGCACCCACCTTGCACGGCACCAGAGGTAGAGCTTAAGGGAATGGCGCCACCTAGACCAGTGGGCAGGATGGCAGAACCAGTGCCGCGCAGCTTGCCCACCAGGGCCTTCTGGATAGGCGATACGTAAGGCATGATGAGCTTGGCGGCGCTGATGATAAGGACCTCCAGGAGGTACGCACTCTCTGCATCGACCGGAAGAGGTGCAAAGTCGGCATAACCCATCATGTCACGCAAGGAATATGTGAAGCCCGATGAAATCTGCGCACATTCTAACAGCCCCCTCCATAACAAACGCATCTACTAACCAGTCCCTAGGCCTAGTCCCTTGGCTGGATTACGTATTAGCCCAATTCGCCAATCACGTACCAGCACATGCCGCCGGAAGCACGTTATCTATGAAAAGCCCATGCTAGGTTCAGGAACACAATCTAGCCCCGCACCGCGACGCACCCTCCCTGGACCGATTGTCGGGGCTGAACTCCATGTCGTGCAACAGGTGCAGCAGGTGCTTCCGTAACGCGGGGTTGACATGCGCAGGGTTGCGGTCCGCAAGGCGCCCCACCAGCCGGATGGCCAGCGAGCGGACCATACAGCTCTCGTCGTTCATACCCACAAATAGCGCCCGCAAACAATCGGCCTGCACGCATCATATGCACGTGTCAGCAAATGGCCAGAAAAGGGAAGACGCCGGCATCGGAAATCAAGGAGTTGATAGTGCATAAACTTAGCCTCAGGCATAACCCACAATCCCAAATGTGAACATCGCTGCCCTGGGCTTGGTCCGCATATAACGCTCCATATGCAACACAGTAAGTGTAAAGATTTCAACCAAATGTACATCGACTTTCCACTCAAACCGTCCTAGGCTTACCCATCTTCGTCGGTGTGTCCCTCCACAGTCGAATCTCGACAACATGTTCATCCCTCCCTACAGTTTCCTCTCTCCCCACACCTTTTTTGAGCCCAGAAATTTCGGACCTGTCGTTTCCAAAGCTACGCACCTGCGCCAGGAAGTCGTCCAACGCCGTCGTTGCCACTAGCGCCCCCAGCACCTCCTTGCGCACACGCTCCGACGAGTCGGCAACAGCTACAACTAACAGGCGGTTCACACAGCGCTCTACAACGCGAGTGTGCCAGACGGCGGTGGCGGCGCCTCCTGCAAGCATTTGACAGGACAACAAAATCCTTAAGAACTTCGCGGCTAGAAAAGTCAGGGCCAAAGTATGTTAGGTAACATACTTACTTTTGCCCAAGCTCAAGTCAGTATGTTACCTAAATCGACCAGTTCAGAGTTCGTCACAGTCAAGAGCGTCCCCTTCATGGTCCCCCAATCCTCCTCGCCATTCACACCTTGGCTACCAAGTTGTGCTGCCCGGCCACCACCCGTCCCTGACGCTAATGTAGCTGTAGCAGCGTGTCGTTCCAAAACTCGGCATGCTGCCAGAACAGCTGCCTGGCGGATCTCTTTGTCCGGGTCCTCCGTGTAGAGCAGGATGTGGTCGCGCATGAATTCCAGCAGCTGGATACCCCCAAAATCAAATGTGCCTGCGCGGCCCGCAGAAGCACGTGCAGCAATCACGTTGCGGTTCTGTACAATATAAACGTCACCGTTAAGCGGAATCCCGCCGGGTACAAGCGACGCCTTCCGTAGATCGCAGCCGCGAGCGCACAGATTGAGGGTGCGTTCATGGCTCGCTGGCAATACATCCCGATGCGCTAGCTGGCATCCAAGGTCGTTATCGAAAACCGGCGATCGCACCGTTGTGGAGGGCGTGGTGATTCGCCCGTGTGAGATAAACCTTGAGTTCAGTGTTACGGGGCCTCTACTGTCGAGCTATGCTATCGCATGTTTATGAGCACCATTACCCCAAGATTACGGCCCCCCAGGCTGCAATTGCTGATAGCCGTTTTCTCCTGCAACCATGCCATCCTTAAGATGCGCACCCTGGGCAAGACCTTCCCTACACGGTCGTACATCACAGAGCCATTCCGGGCCCTTATGAGCAAAATAGATAACCGCGCGCACTCTTATCCTGCCTCTATGATCATGTTAAGCCTCACATAAGCTCACACGTAGACACATGCAGGCTGTAACTCGCCTCCATCAGATCTTATCTGTGCAAATTGCTGCACGTGTAGTGACAATAGGTATAAAATCCTCATGAGTCCTGCTGCTTACCAAGGGTTTGCAGTGCCAGCTTTATGAGAGCGTTACCCTGCAGCTCGCCCGCCGCGATGGCGGCACTAAGAGCAGCAAACTTGGGCTGCAGGGAGGAGCAAGAGATAAGCGCAAGTGCGGCGACGAAACAAGAGGGGCCAAGTGATTTAGCGTAAACGCTCCGTAGCAGCGCACCGACCCGACCCAAGCATAATAGCAACAATCGTGTGGAGGTCAAGGGCAAATGGTTGTATACTGCGTTCAACACCAATTCCGATTTGTTGGCAGTGTTTATTCACACAGTGAGCACCACACATCGGTGTGGTGCCGGAGAGGTCATTGCGAAAGACCTCCCTCCCTTCCGATTTAACCCCTCTTCCCACCTGCGTAGTTGAGCTGTTGAAAGGTCTCTTGGACAGGACCAGTGACAACAGGTCTAGCAGCTGATACTGTATATCTTCAAGCAGCTCAGGGAGCGCATTCGCCACCTGGGGCCCAGGGAGAACGGAGATGCAGCAGTGAGTAAGGCTACCCTGCCAAGGACCTCATGGCGATTCTTTCTGTCCAGCAACCACAATGGACATAGAAATCATGCGATCGAAACAAAGACAGGGAGGCGAGTTGTTAAACAATCTTGCTGTGCCGCGTCGCATCCCACCTGCGTCAGTGACGAGACCAACACCTCGCTGATGCCCGTTAGTACCATGGGCTCTATCAGCGCTGCTGCGTAAGGGCGGCACAACGGGCCCAGCGCCACTGCTAGCATGCCAACGCACTGCAGTGCCTCGGGGCAAGTAGCGGGGCGCGGCCTTGCGGCGGCTCGGGCAGCAGGCGGCACCGACACCGCCTCACGGATGGCAGCGTAGATATTTTGCAGGCAGCCCTCAAAACCTTGGGTGCATTGCGGCAGCGACGGGGGGAATGCGTGCGATCACACGAAATTGTGGCATGGTTTCCAGGGACGAGCACGATTGTGTCTTCATCACCTATAAAGAGCAGTCCCCGCATGTCTAGCCATCTATTGCACCACCCTGTTGCCGTTTGCGAGTCCCAACGCACTCCGCCAATCCTGATAAACTCCATGCGGGTCCCCAAAGTGTGGTTTCTAGGAGATCCCAAACGAAATTTCCACCTCGTGCTGCGTGACAGGACCATCGGAATACCGCCACTTATCACCCGTCCTTCCCGTTCCTCCCCTCACACGCCAAGCCTCACCCGCTGCGCAGTTGACACGGGCTAACGCCGCCGCCATGTCCGCAAGCGCCGCGAACGCCGCACCACGCTCAGGCGGGTTCTTGAGCACATTTAGCAAAAATGTAATCGCCCGGGATAAGTATTCTGCAAGAGCATCAGAGAATGTGGGATACAGTATCCATGTCCGAAGGCATTACCGACTAATGTATTTGTACTGAACAATACCCCACAACACTTGCAAGTACACAACCCCCGCTACTCCCCCAATCCAAAACATGGAGCCCCAACTCCCATGTATTCATGCGTTGCAAGCTGCAATCCACCAGCCCCTTCCCTGGGCATCCCCCCCCCACCGCACACGCGGCAGAGTGAACTGCAGTCAGTGGCTTACCCGAGGCGAAGCGCTCTGGGGAGAACGCCGCAATGCGCGGTAGTAAGTGGATAACAGCTCTACGGATATTCTTCTCCTTACTTTCCCTGTACCGGAACACGTTCTCTACCACCTCCTTGTACCTGCATTGAGGGGCGACACAGCCGCACCAGCCCCATGCGTCCGTCACACAGCCGTCGCCTCCCCAGTCGGCTTTGCAAGCGGTTACGTGTGCAGAATACCGTACAACAGGCAGACCAACTACCGTTCGTTGACTCCCCCTTGATTTCGGGTTCAAGTTCGCTGCATTAGCACCTTTATCCTCCTTTGGCGCTAGCTTGCGCTGCTGCTTAAGAAACATCTCTTCGGCTCTGCCGCGATACATGTGCCCACTTCCCACCCCAGCCATCGTTACCAGCAAGCCGCTCCACTGTGACCTTCTGGTCCATGGTCGGCTTCATGGCCCGACCATGCGCCCGTTTCCGACATTACCAATCTCCGCATGGGTCCCGCCACCTGTTACCTTGTCACATCCGCGAATCCAAATCTTATTCCGCGTCTGATGCCCCTTCCCAACTACAACACCGGCAATGGCAAGGCCTTCCCCAGTACCTGGTCCGTCCGCCCCCTCCCCGTATTCTCCATCGTTCGTAAGCTCAGCCACCCTTCCCACCTCGCCAACATGAACTCTCCCGTGTGCTGCAGGAGCTCCGCTAGCGCTAGCAGCGATCCGTGGATGGACTCGGCCGAAGGCATAGTGCCGGTGCGATGGTCGCGCTTCATGCCACGCATTGTCTGCTCAAACAATTTATAGTACCACTGCACGCGATACCGCGTCTCGCGCTTCTCAACTAAACACAGGCAAGCCTGAGGGTGCGAAGGCGGGTGCGGTCAGGCTGATTTCGGCATCAACCAGGTTCTTACGCCATTCGTAGCGTCCACCTGCCAACAGCGCGTCCAGTCCGCAACAGTAAAACAGACAATGCCAGCAGCATCACAGCTTCACAGCTCCAACCCAGAAACTTTCGGCGCCAGTTTCCGTGCATGCATGACAACATGATCGATAAACCCGTATCCCGCGCCTGCAAGTACCCAACGTACAAACTATCCACGCGACCCTACCTTGAGAGCCCGCACTGCTGCTTCTCGTAACTGCTGTTTGGGATCACGCAATGGGAACCATATGGCATCAATGAAGCTTTTAACGTGCACATTGAAGACGGCAGGGGCAGACTCCGCCGCCTCGTGCAGCACCAGGAGTGCAGTGAGCCGCCTCGACTCGGAAGGCTCAACCCGTGGATCGCACCAGGACAGCGCACGGCGGATCTGAAACCGAAGACAGAGGGTAGACGGAGGAGATCTTACAACGGTACTAGTTGCCGGTAATAGATCTCATGATGTATACTAACCTGTGTCAAGCACTCTTTAGGACGCGGTGGCAGCCTGCAACCTGGGCCAAAACATCCCTTCCAGCGACCCTCAGCTCCATCCTATCCTCAAATCCTGATGTATTTCACACGCGTACGCACCTCCCAAGCCTATAGAGCAGCTCTCGCTAGCGACTGTATTACTAATCTTTTCCATACTTGTCTCAGACACTGCCTGACTAACATGTTAGCGATTTACCAATTAGCCCTATTGACTATTGCGTGTCGACCTGCGCCAGCAACGGTGTATGCCCCACGGCCCCTACTAGCTCGTCGCAATGGGGCAACTCCAGCGCGAACGTCGCCCAACTGTCCCTCTGATTCCAAGCCAAACAGCCCCGCTCACCTCCTTCTCCACGATATCCGAAGCCATTGCCCCGCCACTCCGCACCAGGTGGCCTAGCGTGTGTGCCGCCGCCTCGCTGAGCGTGACGTCCTCGCTGTCCTCCAGCACGCGGGATAGCATGCCAGCCAGCCGGGACGTCTTGGCAGCATCATCACCGGACAACTGCACGTGCCGATGTAAGCAAATTGGTAACGGGCATACGTCTCAAGCCTTGAAGCTGGGCAACCTCCTAACCAAATCCAACAAAGCGAGAGTGAAAGAAAGTACAGTGGAAACGGTGCATCGAACCGCGATCCCCAAAGGGTGCCTCGTGCCACAGCCCTGGCCCGCCCGACAAGACACGAAAACACAATGAACGCGTCAAGCCGCAACTCATCCCACGCAGCGGAAATCGTGGGATGTGTTGGTAAAATCGCCAAAAAGAGTATTCCTGCAGGGAGGTAATCGTTTGCAACGTCCGGCCACCATGCAGTGTTCATGGCCCACCTTGACATCCGTCAGCTCATCGATTGCCAGCACGCCACCCATTCGTCGCGCGATGTCATTCCTGCAAATAGGTCATGGGTACTACACGCCGATTGGAAGACATGAGGGTCACATGCGGTCACCCGGCTAGAGATACACGTAAGGCCCCTCTCCTGTGGTAACGTATTCCACGGAAAAGGATCAAAATATGTTACACGGTTTGCATTTGTAGCCGCACGCACGCACGCACGCACACACACACACACACACACACACTCCCTTAAGCTATAATGAACACGTTGACACCCCGATGTAGCAACCCTCGCACATGACACCCCTCACTCACATTTTTTCTTGCTCCTCACATACCTCATCACATACATAAGATCCCCTGGCATTTGGCAGCACCACCAATATGCCACACAATATGCGCCAGGACGCTAAGCCGTAGGTGTGGCAAACTGAAGCTATTGCCCCCCGCAAAGCACGACGCTTCCATGTCCCAATGAAAATCCCGTGCGCACCCTTTGAACAGCATGCCGCCGATGCGTGTATACACATCGGACATCAACCGTCCGAAAGCCTCCAGAGAGAGATCCCGGGCTTCTGCCTCAATATATTCCAAGAGACCTTTGTCCCCATCCTTTGTGCGTCGTTCCCATGCGCCTGGGCGACATAGCTCCTCAAGATGCCGTGAGAGTGTGTCGGCAGCCTTGAACGCCGGTTTAGCCGGCACTGGACCCACACTCGAAAGCATCATGATGTCGAGCCAATTATTCAAGGCAACAGTGCAGCTCCGAGCCCCCAACGACCGTCATCGCAGCAAATTTTCGTTTCGCTGCCCTCTATTTATCTGGGTGGTAAGCTGATCTTAAAGTCTATTTTTGCACTTAATCTTGAAACGTTACGTCAATGATCGTCAACTGAGCCGTAAGCGAGCAAAACAAGCAGGGTTTTCCCACAGTCAAAACATGCAACATAGTACTTATGGGACAGTCCTATCACATGAAGGGTAGCAACAACAAAGTGTTAGCATCCGGAATCGTCGCTGGCTGTCACGATGAACTCCATACGTGCCTGCCATAGGCTTTCAATCGGCTGAAGCTATCTGTGCCGATAGATTTACTCATCCAAATCCTGCTTGACAGTATATGTTCCCGAAAGGGGGCGATTTCAGTTGTCACGCCTGTACTGGCCAAATTGCTTGTACTAAACCGTACGAGCATTTGCGAATGAACTCGCCCTCCGCTGCCTCAACAGTCAAATCATCGTCAATTATAGACATGCCTTTATTTACTAGATGCGGAAAGCTTCCCTCGGCCCGTAGACGGATGTTCGGGCCGTCCCGGTGTTTGCCTGCTAAAGAAGGGTTTTCATCAAGCGTGCGCACGAGTTTAAATAAGATGTGCACGAACACATTTTGCCTGGAGAGCGGCACATGGGGCCGCCATTCTATGCTGCGGTGACCAAATTCAGGCACGTCCGGCAACGTGAGGCCGTAGGGGCCGCACGATTGCATCATCAGTCTGCCGTGTCTTGAATTATGCCTAAATCACAAACTTGCAACTGGAACTGTCATCTGTAGTCGGCCTAGCACTTCCATGGCGAAATCCTTGTCCAAAGCATGGCCGGTGAGCACATGGCTCGCTTTAGTTGTATGCACGGTGCCCAGTATACAAAAGCAGACACCTAGTGGCATTTGATGCCGAGTGGGTCCGAGGATATCATAGGGTTCGCTGGTAATCAAATTTTGAGACACCTGACGTGGCCACAGAGGAATGAGAAGCCTTCAGCATCGATTCAAGCCTTTCTTGGCTATGTAAATGGCGATGCAAGTGGTTACAGCATGTGTTAGTGGCTAGCCCCAGCGCACTATTAATGCAAGACGCGAAACTTAGTGCTCCGCAGTCCATCATGTTGTAGTTAACATTGCAAATGGAAAACTAAAATTCCTGTCCGTTCGTTAGATTTCATGAATGGCAAAGAACAGCACCAAGCCTTGCAACGGTGGGATGAGACGGGTTCTCTGCCCCTAGGCGGAGATCCTGCGCTTACACTACCACAGAGCCTATCAATCTAACGCCACGTCCATCAACCCAGCAACAATGCCCGGCTAGCCGTACTGCGCACTACAGCAAACCTGGTCACGATGTACAACAGCCATACTCCCCCAGGAACTTTTGCCGGGAGACATCCGTTATACCATGTTGTCTCTTGAATACTTGCCATCAACATATTTCACCTCTTGCCCCAGAAAGGAACTTCGGAATTACATATTTCTTACTATCATGTAACCCAGTTTGCTTAAACAGCTAATATAGTACCGTCACTCTTGCCGATGGTTACGCTCACGGATCCGAATTATCCGGACCCAGACCCATATAGGTTGCGATGACAAACCCTGAACACGCGCACACACACACACACACACGCACGCAAGCGCCCAGGACGAAGCAGATGTAACGGCGGCTCACTACACAACAAAATGTTGTCAAGGCGGTAAATTTCCACAGCCGCGAACAATCACAGTAGGGCCTGAAGGCCCTGCCTGCACACATTTCCTTTGACAACTCCGAATGCAGCTTCACAATGCAGCTTCACAAGCGCTCAAGGCGATGGCCTCTGATGACGCCACACAAGGCCAAACGCGAGGATTGCACCCAATCTTAGCACCACGCTCTTCGCGACGCCAGCGTCAGGCCTTGGACAGTAAGCAAGTTCCCGTCCTTCGGGGTAGCTCAACCATAAGGCACCATGTAGTACTCTACCCAAGAAACGTGGAATACAGGAGTAACCGGGAACTGAAATGGACGATATCACGGGATTATTTCGAAGAAAATGCGACTCTTCCATCAAACCTCGTGGGGCCCTAGGGTATGTTGTCAAGAAGTAGCATCGTACAACGATGCTTCTCACGTGTGCTTCAGCTATTGGCGACGTAGCTGACCCTAGTGCCAGACCCGGGACAAATGCCCATGTACCTTTGCCCATGTACAGAGGCTTTCGCAGGCAGGCCGCAGGCCACGGGCCAGCTGCGTTATGGCAACGCTGGTTAGGATGACGACGGGGACGAGGCCAAGTGCACCGGCATCGGCGCCAACGACGTCTTTTGAAGACGGGCAGAACGCAATCGCTCCGCGTCCGCCTGTGCGGCATTCAACTGAGCTACACATTCCTCCAGCTGCTTCCAGAAGATATCCTTCATTTCTTTAATATCCTCCTAATGACCGGGTAGCATGGCAAAGTAAGTATCCACAGCACGCAATCGATAATGAGTAGTGGCGGCATGGGATGATTTGAATGCAGCGTGTCCGGCACGGGAGAGACGAAACCCACACATATGGGAGCGCGCCCATGTTAGCGCCGACTAGCTACTGGCCATGGACGGATCATTTCCAGGAAAGTGCTGAATCCGCCGAATGGAAGAATCTAAATAGATATGGTGCTGGTGCCTTACTTGCTGCTTCATCTGGCGACTACGACAATACTGCGGGCAACATTGCCCCATTTGATACTAGAGCGCTCCTGATGCTTTCTGCTCACGCAGTCATATAGCCTCATCCACATCACACATGCATTGCGAAACATGCCAGGCGGATTGCATCATTCCCAGGCTATTACAAATCCAAATTCCCGCACACACTCTCCCCTTACGGACCCTCCGTACACATACCTGCAATTGCTCGATGAGCTCGTTCCTCTCCCCTGGCAATCAGCAGTGTGGCGGGGCGCGGCCAGGAAACGCTTTAACGAGAGGCAACTGCAAGATAGGCCTTCTCGATTGTCCCGGCAATACCCGCACCCAACATCTCAAATCCTATAAAACCCGACATGACGAAGCCTAACGAATACGCACTCGTCACCGCATTTAGCATGAACAGCAACCCAGATAGATATGCAGAGGTTAGGTCCGACCCTTCACTGGATCTCTCATTGGATACCTGCTCCTTCCCCTCCCCTTGTGACCGAATCCGTTGTTTTTCTTTCTTCTCCCCGGGCCCCTTCTCGGTTCGTTTGCTAAGCCCCAACCTACCCAGCAGCTCCAGCAAGAAGTCAACCTTGGTAGTGGTCTCCCTCAACTGCTGACGAAGCAACTCGGCCTCCGCGGCGCCACTCGCGGCCGCGTCCGCCCGTTGCATGGCCGTACACAGAGCCTCCGCAGCACCCTCTCGTGCTGCTTCTGCAGCCCGCAACCGCGACTGCAGTAGCTCCAGCGCCCGAGCCACTGCTGCAGGGTCACTTAGCAATGCCACCGCGCCGCTAACAACACCGTTCAAAACCAGCTTTCCCGAAGCCGTGGCCCTATTATCACCGCTGCCGTCGCCTCCATGTGCGATGCCCACCTTTGCCACTGGTGCTTGCTGCATAAGCCCTTTGAGCATGCCGTCTAGCCCCTCCTCCTGTTCTAGCTCCAGCCATCCGCTTCTCCCGTCCCCACTGTCAATTGCAGTCCCCGCTTCTGGCCCTGGTTCGGATATGGCCCAAGGGCCACTCTGCGATGCGGCTTTGCGTGGCGTCTCGTCACGGCATGTCAAGTCCGTGGGCATGCCAAGCGATTGGCCATTCGCCGTCCCCATGCACTCTACTTTCGGGGATATCATAGATCCCTTACGGTTCGGACCTTGGCCACTGGCACTTGCCCGCATCGCCATCTCTAGTCGGGTCAAAAGCTCATCCCGCTCCTCTTTCATTGAACGTACCTGGAAGGACAGGTGAACGGGAAGAGGCGATGGTACAGAGCATAGGATAACGGAAACGAAAATGCTATCTGGTTTACCAAGTAAGGTTTACAGGTAGCAATCTAAAAGTAGTGATGGTAAGCCTTGTCCGCCTCACCCGCTCCTCTGCGTCCCACAGCTTCTCCTGCAGCTCCCGCTGACAGTTCTCCAGCTGACTCCGCAACTGTGCCTCCCGTATCATAGCTCCCGAGAGCCGTTCTTCCGCACTCGACTGGAGAAAAGGGGTACATAAATAAGAGGGCCTAAATGGGCACACAGCGGGGTCATAGCCATATCTGTGCAGCTATGCGACGAGTACTTCTGGGAAACCAATTGCACAGCAACATCTCCGTGGCAGCATCCGTACACTGTGATAGACGTGGCAAAGAGCACCCTTCTTAGAGACATTACTATCAGGGCAAAACCTGGCACCCAAACAAACAAGAAAACCCTTAGGAAAAGAGCAATCTGGCATAACAGCTGGCCCACCGCCAAGCCAACAACACTGGCATCACTGGACACATATGCACAAGATTACTTCCTCAATCCTTCATAGCATATTCGATTTTCCGACTCCTCCCAAAGTGCGTACTAAAACCGATGCCCAGGCAGGTTCTGCGTATCCCTATAAATTCAGCAGAACGGCGACTATCCACACGCATGGCATCCCTCGCAAACATACTATTTTGCGCCGGGTATAAACTTGTGCATACTGCCGTAACCAGCGCAGTATGTCTCCCTTCAGCCCGCCACGCATCTCAAGACTCATAGCGAACCTTTTCCGCCTCCAGAGCCATGGCATGCCGCTGCAGTGCTTCAAATCGGGACCTGGTCTCCGCCCCAGATGCCCCCGCAGCAGCAGCTGCCTCCTTCGCAGCCGTTACCGCCGCTTCAGCCGCTGCTGCGCGCGCAACAGCCGCTCGCTCTACCTCCCCCGCCTCCGCCGCTGCCGCCTCGGCGGTCCGCAACCGGGCAATAAGTTTCGCCTCTGCCTCCTGTGCCATGGCCGATGCGGCTGCAGCGGCAGCGGCCATGCTCTCAATCTGTTTGAGCAGTGGTTTGGAGGCCTCTGTTGTGGAGGCTACCAGGTCGTCCTTTTCGGCCTGTAATGCGAAGAAGGGAATCCCCGATAATGCACCATTATGGAGAAAATAGCAGCGGTATTCCGGGAATCACGACGGCCACGGCTGTGAGCGGAGATATGGAGTTTCGTGAAACAGATCGAGGTCAAGGTCCTATGTGCGAAGGCAAGACGCAACGGTAAAAAGGCAGTCCTGCCAAGCCGGCGGATGATCATGCAGCTGGAAATAGCATTCAAGCTGCAGAGGACATCATGATCGCTGTATCGTTGTGCTGGAGTTGTAACAGCCGCCATCATCCCATAACCGCGCAGGGCTCGCGTCAAATACGGCCAGCAGCGCCAAACACGGGTGCCACAGTACTTGCAAGCAAGAGTAAATTTCCAACATCGCATCTCGGCGCCGGCTGAACTTGCCGATCTTTCCCCCACCTTACGTTGCATTGAGATTATTGTATCATACCCTCGCATGGCGTAAGAATGAAGGTCCAAGAAAGCAGCAGCCGTTACCGTACGTGCGTTATTTCCCCATTCCCGGACCTTGCAACTGCCAAAGTGTCTTGCCTTCGGAAAAACTGCCATCCTCCCAATTCACACCTGGGCCCTCGCTCACTGCTTGCAAACGCGCAGCACTGTCATCTCCTGGTCCTGCCTCTCACTGAACCGGTCGCCACAAGGCCCCGTCCCTGCCCTGTCCTCTTCACCTCCAGTTGACGTATGCGCTCCTCCAGCCGACTACATTGCCTCCTCAACGCCTCCTCCCTGTCTGCTGCTGCCGCTTCCAGCCCGCTCAGTGCCGCCCGTAGATCCGCAATGGTGGCGGCCAGAGTTGACTCCCGCTCTCGCGCCGCAGCAATCACCTCTGCACCACCCCGAGCTGCCTGAGGCAACCGAGTCAATAGGGTTGGATTCATCAATGAACCTTATAATTTACTGAGGCTGGCAGAACAAGGCGTCCAACGCAATCAAAAAGCCTGAACATGCGCAAAGCATGACCGCTCCCTGAGGGCGCATTTGCATCCCAGCTTATCCGTCGATGATGCCCTACGCGACTCGGTTGACTTTGCCCTAACATCGCGCACACGATCCAGCAGAACCCGGCCGTTGATAATCTCGCGGCCCCGCGTCATTTACCAGCTTTCTATTGTCCCACCGCACCTCGCTCTCCGCCCGGGCCTGCGCCTCTGCTGCCTCCCTCCTCGCTTCCGCCACCATTCGTTTGGACTCCATGCGCATGGCGGCAATCTCCCGCTCAGCCTCTTCAGCCTGCGGGCGGCAGCAAACGCGAACAAGCGCAATACCGATCCGACACACACGCGTCATGTGCCATCACGCATTCATATACTTGCACACCCGCAGACAGGACGCTGGGCTGTCATGAGTTCGTGCCAGGTTAGCATTCCTTTTAATTTTAGATGCTAGTCCACCCCACCGTTTCGCGGTCTAGTCGGCCACCGCAAACGGTAGCCCAACGCTCGTCATCCCGTTCTCGTCCAACATGCAAACCGCGCCAGGACACTGCTGAGGAACCCCGTTTCACTACTGAGACTTGCCCAGGACCCACCTGTGCTGCTGCTGTGGCCGCCATTGCTGCTGCCCGTTCCTGTGACTCCATCAGCTGCGCCTCCAACACCTTAACGCAAGCGGTGCAAGCGGTAATGACACAGCAACAGGGCGAGTCGCTCGCGCCTAGCGCTTTCCTTGTCAAGCTCTGTTCAGCATCAATCGTGTACTAAATGCCACAGCCATTCATGCTCGCATGCAATCCACTATGTGCACGAGGAACTATACGCCTATGCCACTATACGCCTACTATATGCTTTTGGCCTTTGTAACCTACGCGGCTGCGTAGAGCAGTTAGAACGTGCCAACATTTTTAGGGTAATGCAGGGTTGGTAAGCTTCATCGGGTCTGTGGTTTCAGTTGCAACGCCCATGGAGCGGCGCCCTTGTAATGCGTTTCTCCAGCTCGGTTTTACCCACGTTGGGCTTACAGCCGCCACAGCACGACATTCAGGCAGAGTTTGTAATCCTCTGGCTCACCTAACCTGGGTGGCCAAATCCCTGTTACCACGCAAACCGCCAAGCTGAGACAGCTCGCACATCTTCCTTCCCGAGCCCAGTTAAAACCCTTTCCCTGATGGATCGTCGACTTCCCCGTACACAAACACCAAGCTCCAAGATACAGCCCACCCAAAATAGAGGGCCCCCAAAGCCAATCTCTAAGGCGCCGCACCTACATGCCCTGCTATACCTTGAGTCGGACTGTCAGCTTCTCACGCTCTGCCTCCACGTCTTTGAGCATCGCCCGAGTCTGAGAACGGGTTATGCACAGCGTTAATGAAGCATTGCAGGGTAAGCTCCAACGTGGTTACGGAACATAAAACCCAAAATGGGGAAATCAAGAAGAGAGCAACGGATTGCTGTGAGGTTAGGTGCTGCGATCTTCTAGTAGACGGCAGGACTCCGTGTACTGAGGTCTCCTCAAGGTGCATGTCACATGGACTGTCACGTAGGATGGCAAAAGGTGTTGTTGTCTTCTCCTCTGGTCCCCCTTATGCACCGGCGACCCTGCTTATCGCTTCAGCCTGAGCGATGTGTAGTTACAAGCAACTGCATACAAGCTTTATCCGTAGGCACGGCTCTTTCCTATCACTATTATACCCTTCGGATGGATCCTGGGTCAGGAACACCTCCCAATCTCCGTGATAGCCCAGTCCCTTCCCGACGCACTGCCCACAAGGCCCTCTGGATGACAGAAAAAAGTTGTCACCACAATGCACAATCCTCAGCAGGCCCCACCGCTCCCGACACAATCATTCTCTGCACCTTCCTCAGCGCTGCTTCCTGTTCTCCCGCCTTCTTGGCCAGTGCCTCTCCTTCCGCCCGAAGTTGGTTAATGGTATTGGACATCTCAGCCAGCCGGGCCTCACTAGCAGAGCCGCCTGCAGCCACCTGGCTAAGCTGTGCCTGCAGCCGCGCCTTGTCCTCCTGCGGAAATCGGTTGCAACGGCAGAAGCAATTACACGGAATTGGGGTAAGCTTGATGGAGATGGGTGGTGGACCGGACAACTTGCACCCCGGGACGTCGTGTGGGGCAAGGATATAACATACACTGTTCAAATGCAGGCAAGCCAGCGCATGTTGTGTGGCGACACCCGTACCATATCCGGGTCAGAAAGGTATGTTGTAAAAGTTATGCCCACGTTTTCGGTTATAAGCCTATCGCCCAGCGTGCCTCGTCATAAAAGATCTCAGCCTATTGCGCTACGGGATGGAAAATACGGCATTAACTGCACCTTTAAAGATTGAATGGTGGCATCTGCCACGCCAAGCCGCTTCGCAAACTCCTCCTTAAGTTCCAGCAACTCCTCCTCTGGGGACGTACACAAACGCAGAAAGTGCTATTCAATATATTTGGAAGAAATGTGACTATATGATATGCGGGCTCCCATCACTTAGATAACACCCGTGACTAAGCCTAAAACGCATTGGATAGTGATTATTTAATTTATTAACGATGACAAAAAATGTTAAGCTGTGTATATTGGGTGCATTCGAGTGACCGAAAGGGTGTGTGTTTCCACCCTCTACCCCCTCCCCCATCACCTTACCTTCTTGCCTATCCAAAATCCCGCCCTGGACACGACCTATGCTGGAACCTCACCAGCATCAGTCGTGGGATCCTGTGCCAAAGCCAGCTCCTCGCGCAGCTTATCATTTTCCTTTTGAAGTGCGCTGTTGATGGCGTTGAGGGCTGCAAGCTTGCTCTCATACTGCTTGACCCTGAACCCCACGCCACATCCAGAAACAATTCTATGACATGATGAAGGTCATTCACTAATCACCGATTCACGCGGAGGACAGGGACTCAGCTTGCACTCAAGATCAGGTTAACTGCAACTGTTCCTGGAAGTTTGTGTTGACAACATGTAACAATACCTGTCCACGATCTGCGCCTTCGATGCAGTAACTTCTTCACCACCCATTCTTAGGCAAAATTGTGTCCTAACCCCTGCAGCATGTATTCCTCATTTTTGAATACGTCTGCCGTTACTACCCTTAACCTCAGTATATATATGGTTCGGGACATAGACCATCCTTCCCGATCAAAGATGGATGCGCGAAAGGATTATAGAAAACGGGACCTCCGCTATGTGCAGTTTGTTACCCTGCGGCTGTCACGGCCAGAGGTAAATCTACGCGTACCGAATACACTTGTAATTTAAGTGCACTTGTGACAGGTAATAAGTTATGGGCAGGATCCCTATAAAATAGATTTCGTGCTGAAGCGACGTAGTACAAGTTCATTACACATTACTGAACCATGTTGCATAACGCGAAGTGCACGACATGTTTAATCCCTGTCCCCAAATAAGGAGTTTCAGTTGTTAAATAGACAACTCCTTTGGTTTGAGAGTTTGGAGGCCATCCTGCCTGCCCATGAAGGCTACCCTAAGTTGCTTGGCAGAAGCCGTAAAAGAAGTGACGCGCACTCCGAGGGCTAGGAAATCAGCGTTGGAGCTGACAGAGGCAGCAGCAGGTACGTCGGCATTGCCAAGGGTCTGGATTCATCATGTTTTGATTGGCATATAACTATATAGTCATATTCCTGTAGACCGCGTTCGGGAACTTCTGAGCAAACGACACAAGGTGAGCAAAGCTAAAGCATGGCTTTGAGACGTTCCAAGCTGTAGCTGATATAAAGTATGCCCGTGCAGGAGTATTTAAAGCTTGGAGTAAAGACGCGTGGTTGCAGCGGCTTGAGCTATACATTAAACTACGCAGGTGTGTGTTTGTCATACACCTGCTTCCTGAACGTGTGCATCCATGACTTTATGCCTTGTTGCTCTTCCTCATCGCTAATGGTTAACCGTGTCTGCAGATACCAAGGGGAAGTTTGACGAGCTTGTCGAGGAAAAAGGTGTCCGCATCCTCATCGAACCAGCAGCACTCATGCATGTGCTGGGTACGAAGATGGACTACATAGAAGACCAAGTGAGGTGCGTCGTCCGTTGCATATTTGCGCCACGTGACGGAGCCTCATGCAGTCTTTCGGGTCACCAGTCCGCGCTGCTCGGTGATGCTGTTTACAGGCAAGAGTTTGTTTTCGTGAACCCTAACGCCAAAGGAACGTGTGGCTGCGGGGAGTCCTTCACGACATGACCGGCAGCTGCATGGCGACTGGCAGCCCCTCATGCACCGTGCAGTGCCTACAGCATTGCTTTCGCAGGACAGAGATTGATCCACGGTCGCACCATTTGAGGACCGATCCACTTGCTACGAGCTGGGCTGACTCTTCCATGTAGATGAGGGAATGAGGGGCGTGTACACACGGTTACATCAATGTTGCTAACTTACAGGAACCGCAAATGGCCATTGTTGTGGAACATCTATCATCTAACGTCGGTACTGAAACTAAATGGTCAGTTTCCATGTCTTTACATCAACCATAACAAGCCCACTGACACCCGCTATAAGCTCCTCAACCAGCCCAGGGGGATTGTTGAACGAATATCACTGCAAAAACGACACACGATTCAGCCAGCGGAAACAAGACAAGTACAAACTATGGAACAGAATAGCGCGCCTGCAAATAATGCACGCCGCACGGGTGACTATACAAACGGAAGGTGTACTCAACTCACTCAGGAATACCTGCTATCCTGCACCCGGCCTCCTTGGCATGCTAGGCTAGCAAAAGATAATAGGCAGAAGCTGCAGCGTTAGAGCTTAGGAAACAAACAAGGTTTCTTTGTCAAAAAACACACCCCGATACCTTCTCTAATATAAACAATTGTAACAAGCCCAACATTTCTGTTGTAACTCAGGCAAACGTCAGGTAACTCAATAGCTGTTGAGAGCATGTACCACCCGGCATTTGCATCATCATACCGGCAGCTGGCCATGTCCCCGCTCCTGGTCACGCAGTTGCATCCGCCACACATACCGCCGAGCCGGGGCTTCAAATGCACCCGTGCGCAGCATCGCTTCGTATTGCTCCCGCCTGGCCTGGCGGGCAGCAATCCTCATAATGGTATACAGCGGGATGCCAATAAGGAAAGCCTACGGAGGTTGTGAAATACAAAATCGGCAAACATGAGGACGAAAGAGCGAGGTGTACAATCTGCCTAAATGCTCACAGAAGCTGGTATATCCTCCTCCTATGCAAGTACAACCCGCCGGCTGCATGCCAAATCGCATTGTTCAATCGCTTTGTGAGCCAAGTGGGCTGTGAGCGAACGCTTCAAGTTCCGCGCCTACTCCCGCTACCGTACCTTTGTTCCAATCCAGAACAAGAAAAGGGTCAATGAGGTTGCGTAGTCTTCGGACTCGTCGCCGGATGCAGTAGAACCGTCCATGCCGTCCGCCACTATCATGGTGTGGTGCAATACCACCTGTCATTAAGTCGCACCGAGAGTAATCAGCAGGTAGGATGTTACGTAGCCTGAGAGCATCCGTACCGGGTAATGATCCATTTTCCGAAAACGGCGTCCCTGCAACCAACCTAGATGTTCCCGACATGTGATACCCTCCCATCACTTCCCAGGGCTTGCCCAATAAAAGATAGGGATCTCGTCTTCTCGCCCCCAATCTTTTCACCAACCCCAGCCGCTCGGCACTTTTCGCGAGGGGTTTATCGCCCTTCATTATCACGCCTACAGCCATGGCTGGGCCAAACTCCTCCTTTAAAATAATCCTTGAACGCAATACACATGCGCCTTCACATACATGCACGTTTCACTATACGAAACCCCATATTCCCAGCGCTTCCAAAAACCCTTTGCACGTAATCGAATATGCACTTTAGCGTAATGTGTTTAGAACAAGCTACACTGTATACCTGAAATCATCCGCTACCTGGTCATGCACTCGAACAATACTACAGTACGCGATAAGCCAGGGTCAGGTACGCACCAGGAACATGACGAAGATAACGAACGTAAAGCACCAGGAAGCAAGCGGGTTGCGTTGGTAATAGTGGTCAGACTCATCCAGGAAGTCCAGCGCCGCACGATCATGTCGAGCTCCTAGCGGCTCACCGCCATGGTCTACGCGAATGGCGAACATGGATGAAAGCACATTGCCAGCGTCGTCCGTACCCGTAACACCCGGTGGCGGCACCGAAAAGTTTCCCCGGTACTGCTGGTCGCAGATCTCACAGCGGAGGTGACCTTTCTCATTTACCCAGCGCTGAAGGAGAGGAGCAGCAAAGGTGTACATGCAGATGGGCGAAGCGGGAAAGAGGACGGGGTCCAAAGGATAGGCAAACGTCGGCACAGGCAAACATCTCCAAATGCAACGAATTTGCACTAGGTTTTACTTTCCCAAGCACAAGATAGTACACTGTGTTGACGGAAACCTTAATCATATGCTAGAACTGGTTTCGCATTATAGGCGTTTCATAGTACGTAGTCGTCCCAGGAGACTGCTTGTGACAAGGACAGGCACTGAAAAGAGCTTTCAATCTATGCATCTGACCTCACCTGAATGCATTCGTGATGCGCGTACTTCTGTGTTCCCGCGCAAGCACAAGGCTGCTCAAGGTTGCTAAGGGAATCTTCCTCAAGGCAAATGCGGCAAAGGCCTGACTCGCCCTTTGGTGCCACGGTTGCGCTGGAGGGCCCACTGCCACTGCTGCTACTCCTGTTACTCTTCAAGCTGTCCAGGGAAGCTGTTCGTGCATGACAAGAAGCTCGTGGGCTGGTGCCACTTGCCCCGTTACGCCCGCTTGTAGACGCGGGTTGTTGGACTGCCGCTGGAATAACCAGTACGCAGTGGTGCCCGCGCTTCTCATTGCTGTCCTGATGGCCATCTTGGTGTTCCTCTGCCGTTGGCAAAGCTGCAACCGCTGTTGACCCATAGGAAGCGACTCGCTCGACCCGTTCGTTCGTCCGGCTGCCCAGCAACCGTTCGGTCTCCTCCGCAACTCCAGAACCAGGTAAAACAGGGTTCCTCATTACGAGGTGTGCCTGATTCTTTCCGGCGCACGGAAGACCTATGCAGCACAGAAGAGAACATCAGGTCCCGGCAGTTCAATGTTGGAACATTCCTTCTCAGCGTGCTTAAAAGTGCACGGACTAAGGCCCACGCACCACTTGTTCAGCACCCCGTGCGAAGGTGCTCCTTCAGAAACGGGCAGTCTTCCGAAAGTGCCCAGAGATTACCAGAGCTGTGCAATGCCTAAATATATTTTACAAAAGCCTGCTTCTTTTATGAGCTTTGGACGCTAACCTGGGAGAGCTCCTACTATACGAAAGGTATTTGAAACATGTGTTGCACACAACTACCTAAAATACATTTTGAAAAACTATTAAGAAGCTTTACAACATATTTCCGGCGCATCGAATATTCCTGTAGTCGCATTACTGCTCTTGTGATAGCCAGGCGTACGACACGCAACAAGGGCAACGGAGCCGCACTATCACCGCGCAATAAAAATCACTCAGGTACAATACTTAGGGCGCTTATCGGCGAACACAGAAAAAGTCCGTTTTACCCTGGAAAATCGGATCGAATTGAATGGCTTACATTTCGATGCGTTGCGCAATTTGGATCATCTCGACCTTGCTATGATGCCACCAGCAGGAAATGGATATCCGTAAAATGATCGTTGCATCATTATCTAAGGTTAAGGCCGTGACGGCGAGCGCACAAAGTTATGCACGATATATTGGGGTTAGAAGGACGTGTCGCCAAATCTTTCTTGGCCGAAGCTGTGACATGAATAAATAACCATGGATAGACGCTGCGTTACTTTCGTATTGGACAAGGGCAGGGCGGACAACCCAGTCCACGCTTGGCCGAACATTTTAGTTTACCTCTTATAGTCTTATAAGATGATACGGTCTTGTAATATGGTCGGTGCGCCTATGAGCTTGATTTCCGAAGTAAAACGGTTATGAGGGACCCCTGTGCTGAGCTTTAAGTAACCGCTTATGTGCCCTAGCATGTGGCCACATGTCCTGAAACCTGTGATCCTGCGGTCCCCTGTGGCTGGGGGTTGTACTGGGCTCCTTAGACAGATGCATATTTCATAGGCCAGTTTGAGCGATCCTGAGGGCAATTCTACACATGCTGCCCCAAGGAAACAAATTTTCAGCTCCACGTGCTAGGTAGCAGGCAATTTCATTTCCCTGGCCTTCCTTGCTGCTGGTGCGTGCTGCACGAGGTTGCCGATAGTATACACCCAACACACTCCTTGCAACCTTGCATTTTCCTAGATTTTGAACCTCGGGCTAATACGGCAAAGTTAACCGAACCTTTTCTCATGTAAACCCGATGCACGACGCCATCTAACAAGTCTGATTATCGCGCCCCGCCGATGACACCATGAGCGGGTCCCGGACCCCTGCTGTGTGCAGAAACGAGCGCGCGCTTGAAGCAAGTGTTTCGAATCGCGATGCAAGGCATATCTATATGTACTGCCAGCCAGACAGATATTTGCAACGGTTCTGCTCCCGCGTTCACATTATGTTGCCGTGAATGCACTAAAGCTTTCAACCACCTCGTTAGCCTTGCTTGTGTTAAGGCCCTTTAAGGCTAGGACTGGCTCGGCTACTCCCAGGGTATGTCAGCAGCGGATGCACGACATGTTAGACGTGTTGGGTTTCAGGGAAACTATCAAGACCATATCGCACATATAGGGACAACCAGCACGCAGAAGTGGTGCTGCGATGTGGTCTCGCGACACTGGACCCCAACCCTGCTGCGGAAGCATCTGCTGAACGACATTTGGGCGGCACCAGGAAGGCCGCTTGACGTGACCGCCGTGTCTATTGCCTGTACCCCAGCAGGCCAAGAGTGTAAGAGCCGTAGACTGCTGTCACTGGGAGTTATAGTAATAGAGAACTTCGAAAGCGCGCTGACGCAACACAAGACTGCAACAGGTTATTACGTAGGTGCAATATATTGACTTGGGTAATACGCAATGATGCCGAAAATCCCCACGATCTGTCGTTGCGCAAGCATTAAGTCATAGCAGCCAGGTCAGGTGTATGATTGATCTGTTGCCTGCATATTGTGGAGGATGCGGCCGGTGTAACATCCAGTCACACAAACATGCCGTCTTATCCTATGTACCTAAAGCTTTTCCTGTGAAAGGTAGAACAACTTTGGGTTTGCCATCGGTAAACAATTCTGTGCTCAACCATGACCACGTATGATCACGCAACCACCGATCCACAACTTTAACAAGAGCGGTTAGAGCTCCACAAGACATGGAGCTCATATGCACATTTCACCAAACTCATAATATATGCTCCAGCAACCACATTATGCTTTCCCCGTGTTAACTGCAGCTGCTATCCTGAAAATAGGGCTTGCTAATGCCGTCCGAACTTCTGATGCTGTTGTTGCTGCCATCGTAATAGTACAGGACAATAGCACACCATCTGGATGTGTTTGTACCGTTCAACTGGGCGACATCCTGATTCTGCATGCAGCGTCTTACTCTCTTGGCAGCCGGGTATGTTGGCGCCATTCAGTCGGCCGGTGCAGACCACCACCTCATCGTCCTAGGCAATGTGATGGCGGCATCTTGTTCGTGCTGCCGTCTTCAACAACAATGTCTTGTTGCCAACATCTTATCTAACAGTGGGAGTTCCGCCCCTACGAGGTGCTCATATACTGTTTAGACTGCTGATCCCTTTATTCAGTTCACTTCTGAAGACGCAGGCTATTACCCATGCCTTGGCCTGATTGCCTGCCGCCTGGAGCAGCATAATAGTTGTTCATGTGCAGGGTGCGCTTGTGTAATTGCGCACAGCATCTGCAGCATTTGTATGTGTCAGCTTGTATAGCTGTCAATATCTGCATTACCATTCACAACAGAACGCATCAAGTCATCCAATGGCCCTGCCTCATTCGTGAGGGCAAGCTGCTAGGCTGCGAGGACCACGACAGATGATAAGCTCAATCAATTTGAACTGCTCTGGGTCCGCCGGCACACAGGCGCCACTACGTATTTTCCGACGCCGCAGCAGGATAACTAAAGGTCCCAATACCACAATGCACAACTTCGTGATTTCATCAATTCACGTAGCACAGGTGGCGATATAGAAGATTCTAGGTGGCATGTACATACCGCCCCATATTTGCCCTGCGCTTTCATATCTTCTATGCCATTCCCGTGCATCACGTCTGATATATGCATGTGAAATGCATATGGCTACGGTGCGGTACATGATTACTCGTACCCCGTGGGGTGTGCAGGTTTGAATGACCTGTGCTCCTTCGTGCCATTCCTACAGCTCTGTTTGTGCAAGCGCAAACCCAAATCTGTTCAGAGCAGTTCTTGTCGGTCGTCAATGAAAGATGCAGTGTTGCTGATCCAGAACCGCTGAAAAACCACATACCGTGCTGGGCTATATCCAAGAGTCCGAAAACTGGCCCGAAGGTGACACGGTAACACGGCCTCCAACTGCAATCCTAAAAGACAGTATCACACATCGTCCAAGCCAATCGGGTGGGTGACCATTTGCCCTATGTCTTCCCACTCTCCCTGCCCCCTCTCTGTCACGCAATCGCAACCGCTGCTCTCTGCATCCTGCTATACATGGCCGTCAGATGGGGTGAGTGCGTCACGCTGGGCTGAACCAACAGCAGCGCCAATCCAAAATGCCGCATCGCGACCTGCGCCGGTAAGGAGGAACGAAAATTACGGGTATCACTAGTATCCACAGGGGGAAGGGGCTGAAGGGGCTGAAAGAGGCAGCGCGACCAATACGACAATAAAGAAAAACGAAACTAAAAGGATAAACATAAATAGGGATGCGGGAGAAGGACGGGTTCCAAAGGGGCTCCAAGGAAACTGCAGCTGCATGATGTCACAGCATACCTGGCGATTCAGTAATGAATTAAGCTGTCACATAGGATTCAGTTTCAATTCCCTCAAGGCAACGGACCTGCACTAATTTGCCTCATAATCATCTCATGCCTATTATCCTCACTTTGATTTCTGAGCAAGCGTATCCGTGTGGACATGTTTTGTTATTTGGTGACCACACACGATTACACTTTGCGCTCCTGCACAAGCTAAGTGTAAACAGTCAATCAAACCCAGCTTCCTCACCCGCTCCGCCCCAAGGTCCTCCTCCAGTGCCGCCAGACCTGCCTCACGCACGACCGCAGCCAAGTCAGCACCACTGTAACCTGCTGTACGTACGGCTAACAACTCAACGTCCACGTCATCAGCCATCGGACAGCGGCGGAGCTGCACTCGCAGGATCTCAACCCTTTGGGGGTTCCGGGATGGTGGCATTATGGGAGAAGGGCGGGTTAGCCAGAAACTCAACCCAGGCCAGGTTCGCAACTTTACTCCGTCGAGCAATGCTGTTTACATTTCTTAACAAGGTGGTAACGGGTTTCATTACGTCAATAACACGATATTGCCCCACAAGGCAGCCCGCACCTGGCGTCCTTGTCTGGAAGCGGGACGTGGATGAGGCGGTCAAAGCGGCCGGGTCTTAGCAATGCAGGGTCCAGGCAGTCAGGACGGTTCGTGGCGGCAAGAACTGTAACGCCGCCGCGATCCTTGGGGAGGACCGAGCCGCCAGCAGCAATTTCAATGCCTCAGTTTGGGAGAAGTTGGTTTTTAAAATGCAATGCAGAAGAAAAGCAGGACAATCCATGACCAGCACGGAATGGTCTCCAGATTCATGCAAGGAAAGGCCGCAATGTACGAACTAAAAAAATTCAAAATTAAAATTGGTTTTGGAGCAGATTCAAAGGGCAGAAGTTGTACAATCAAGCCCATCAGAAACCCCTGGGTAAGTTGCATGATGATCCCCTGCTCACAGAACCGCTTTACGTCATAGGTTGGAGCGCAGCTTCCCGACTGCCCGAACGCTGTAAACGCGTGACAATGCCAGGTATGGGCACCTGCTGGTGCTGCAGCATCGAAACCCTCTCGCAAGAGCTTGGACTGTGGGCCCCTTCCACCCTTCCAGCCGGCCTCCAAACCCACCAGCAGTCCGTCCATCTCCGTCAGCAACTGGCTCAGCAAACGCTCACTCACACCCGTTCCGCCACCTCCGGTAGCCTCAGCCGGGTCCCTGGAGCCCACCAAACCGTCAATCTCATCCAGGAAAATGATGGACGGTGCGGTTGCTCGGGCTCGAGCGAAAAGCCCGGCGATGGCCTTTGGATGGTAACGGAGAAAAGGGTCCCAGCATACGAGCATACCTTTGTCTAAATAACAAATCAGCCCGGTTAGAAACACCCCGCTCGGAGGTCGAGTTTTGTGTGTAAAGAGCGGCAAAAAAGAAAGGTAAGGAGATGAGGGTACGTATAGATATTTGTGTGGGGTAAGGGGGGGTTGCTTCACCCGTGGCCACTACCTGGCAGTCCCTACCTTCCCCAGTATTTTGGGGCACCCTCATCCTTTCACCCACGCGGACTTCTCCGAAATCAGTGACTTTCCCTAATCGGTTCAGCACCCACCACTGGCATCCAATGGAAGCTGCCGGATCAACGGCGGCATCAACTCCATTCCTGGTCAGCTCGCAGGTCACTTTAACCGGGGTCTGTCACCGTCCATCTTTGTGGGGGCATATCCACCCTCAACCAGTCAGGATCGATGATAGATGTCTTGACGCCTCCGCCATTTCCTTTTTCCCGCGCAGTTCCCCGACCAGCATTTGGGAGGTAGAATGGTTGCGATAAGTGACGTTCAGACAGCCTCTGGAAACGTCAGCACCCGAGGGACCCGGCCACTTCAGGCCTGGTCCATCACATCCCATTAACTGAGAGCCTGCCTTAACTTGCCTGTTTGTTAACTGTAGACCACCTTAAGCCTTTGAGTAATCTCTGATGGAAACGCGCTGTTAGCTTATAGTCGCCTCGCGTATGGAGCCCCTCTAACCCCTGTTTCACCCAATGATTTGACCGACCTTTTCGCTCTCCCCCACGTATTTGCTGACCAGCTCCCCAGCCTTGACCGCCAAAAAATTCAGCCGTGCTTCGGAGGCCACTGCCTTGGCCAGCAATGTCTTGCTACAACCTGGGGGACCGAACAACAGCACCCCGCGGGGCACCTGTGCGCCCAGCCGGGCCATGGCCCTAAGGCAGAAAGGAGGAGGACGAAACGTAATGCGATTAGAATGAAAATTTAAACAAAAATCTAACCCAGGTAATACCATAATGGACGGATTTGGCGGAACAGGTAGAGGGATGACGGAAAAGCAGTTTTGCGGGATGGATTTTAAGTCGTACGTGGGCGATCGGGATATGTCAAGGCAGACAGGCTAAATAAACCAGGACAGTTGGATGTCAGTTGGATCAATGGTTTAGCATACTTTAGGAAGGTGGAGGTTAATGTGATTTGGGGTCTATTTTCGCGCCTTCACTGCTCCCAATCGCAGCTCCATAGGTCTACGGGCCTCCATCACGATCATTTTCAACTCATCGTATTCAGGGTTTTTCTTTATCGTTCCCACCCCTTCCCACTCCATGGGCTATCTCGGCCCCCTTCGGCATGCCACCACCCCTTCGACATACGATACTTAGCGCCAAAACACCGCACGTTAACCCCAACCCATGCACGCAGCCTTAACCCGTGCCTCTGCCGGTCCATGCATCCACCTCTGTGCCTTGTGTGGCCACTCTACGGCCTCCCGTAACGCTTGTTTTACGGAGTGCATGCCACCAATGTCGTCCCATCGTACGGAGGGAATCTCAATCGCAACCTCACGGAGCCCGCTGGGCCGCACGCGTGTTTCGGCCGTCCTGCCGAGTGAAGAGGGACATGTATCAGAGAGGGGGCGGTGGGGATGCACGGGCTGTCAGCCGTAGGACCTGGGAAGGTGAGGAGCGGAGACACACTTATGATGTAAACAGAATGTTACGACAGATACAGAGAATGTTTCTACTTACAGCTGACGAAGGCCTTGGGGGTATTGAAGCATGAGCAGGCGGTGGGTATGTGTAAGGCTTTGTAATAATGAGCTGTCACGGCAGCCATCTATACGCAGCTGACAGATGCTGACCTGATCCTGGGTATGGCAATACCGTAGCATGCACTTCGGTACGGATGAGTCCATCAAGCTATGCCAGGTCTGTGACTTTAATCTTGGCGACTATGGCGAAACAGGAATGAGAGGCCCAACTATTAACCCCGAGGTCCCAGGATTGCCGTGGGACCTGGTCTGCATACCATGAAGGAAAGGAAAGCGCCCGGGGGCCCGGGAGCTTTTGCATTATTACTTATTCCCGACACACTTATGCGTGTGTCGATCATACACACTCCCCTAAGCGACACATTGAGCCGTGGCAGTGGCTGAAGTCTTAACTTCCATGATAGCTACATGGGCCTTGAGACCTCTGCTTTCGGCCTGCTGCCTTCCGGACACTCTCGGTCCTGGCCAAGGTTGGCAAGCACAGCCTGTAGCAGTGCAGTGCGGAGCCAGACGAGCTGGATATGAATATCGGTCATACCGTGCACGTACCCGTCTGCTGCGGGCCTGACTGAGTTCAGACTTCTGGCAGACAGGGTGCCAGACTCGTTGGCGCGCGAGCGCAGGTTCCCAGCGATGTTGTTCCTCACGGACAGGATAAAAACTGCTGGATGGTCACTTAGACCTAGTTGTGCGTGTTCATCCAAGATCATTTCGCGGCCCGGTACTTCCCCTGCAAGGATGCGCTGGCGGCCGGGGAAGCTGGCACGGTTCGGGCTAGCAGGTCCGACTGACCAATTATACTGCTGAAGGAATGAACGCCAGGGTACAGCGTTACTTTACCAACACCAGGACTTGGGTGTAGGGACCGCGTAGGGAATATTTTGTCGGCGTTGCCAAATGCTACTTGATTTCAATTCCGACAGCACGTGAGTCGCCGAGCCGAGGGTTCTTGTGCTGTCTTCGTTATCGTCTTTTGCTATGGAGGTGTGAGCTATGGAACTGCGGAGCCTTGCGTCTGGGCTGAAAAACGTTTGACCTTAAAAAGGACTTCACTGAAGGGGCTGCGTTCCCCTGGCGGCTATCGCATAAGTATTAAGACAGATGCCAGATGCTCGAAAAGCCTAGAAGAGAAACGACTGGGCAGTGAAGCGTGATGGCGGCGAGCAAGGAACCCAACAGGGAGGAGGAGGGCCCTCTGTCCGCCTCGTGTGTTTGGATACATACGATCCCCATCCAGCCCGTCCTTACTTGAAATCTCCGAGGGTCACCACGGCTGGCTCTCCCTCCTCCCCCTCCCTCCGCCGCGCGGCCCCCTTGGCCACCCTCCTCCTCAGTGCGCACATGGTGGCTTCATCCACAAGGGCAGCGAGGTCTGCAGACACGAAGCCGTGAGCGGACGCCGCGAGCGCCACCACCTCCTCGGGACGCAGGCAGTGCCGCACGGCGCGCATCCTGGAGGAAGGATAGGAAGTTCTGCGATGAGAACGAACCTATGAGACGGCGAAAAAGGCTCCATAAGGGCGGGTGGCGAAGTGGCCAATGCGCGTTGGATAGCGTTAACACCTTGGTCCATTTGGATACCCGTGAGATGTCCCCGCCGTACTCGCACCCCCTTGGGGTTTTGCGGTTTGTTCCCCGACTAAGGTCTCCACCTCCTCCTCAAGCTCCCGCATACCTGGCTTGCAATATCTCCGTCCTTGCCTCCGGTGTCGGCACCCCCACCTCGATTTCGCGCTCCAGCCGCCCGGGCCGCCGCAGCGCTGGGTCCAGAGCGTCGGGTCGATTAGTTGCCGCCACCACCACCACTGGGCGGTAAGGCTGCTGCTGCAGGGCCTCCTGTTCAGCTCCGTCCAGCAATGTAAGCAGGGCGGTGGCGAGGCGAGAGGCCACGTCGGAGCCGCCCACGATAGGGAGAAGAGAACTGATGCCATCTGATTGATGGGGCCCGGGCGGGGTGGGGCGGTTAGGGTTCCCCGGAGGGCGTGTAGATATGGAGTGTTTTGGAATGACGTCGAACTTGCTGTCGGGAGCCCCGCAGCTATGATGATGGTGGTGGTAATGGGGTTGGGGCCCCGGCGTAACGAACTTGCGGGACCTATGGAGCCGCATGTCGCACCACCGACAGGCGGCGATAATCATCTTTCAATCCCTTCCGATGGGACACACAGCCCCCAGCAAATGCAGCATAAGACATAACCGACTATGCGTCTATGTTAAAAGATGCCCAACCTGACGTTCCACAACCTGGTTGTCAAAATGGCTTACACCAAGTCACCGTACCCTTACATGGCAGACCCGTCACGTCCGCTTTTATTCCCTGAAATATCCCTCGGCCTCCGCTCCAGAAGCTTCTCCTTACCCTTGCATTTTTCGTCTATTCACACGACAATCGCGAAATTTCAGAAGCTCACGGCGGTCCATTCACAGGTGAAGGTCACGTTGGTTCACCTGCCCCAGCTTTCGATGTTCTCACCTCCTCCTGAACGAGCCGGCGCCAGCGCATCGACCTCGTCCATTATGATGAGAGAAGGGGCCAGGGCGGAGGCTGCCATGAAGATACCCCGCAGGCTGGACTCGCTCTCTCCTGATGGAGGGGGGGGCAGAGGCCAATACGGCCGGGTTGTCCACACTCTACGCATTCCATCTGCATGGGAACCATTGCCGTACTTGACCATGCACGTGTGCAAATGCATTTCCGTCGCCTTTCTTAATTACGTCCACACGCGAATGTCTCCGTTTGGGGTAAGGAGTGAGCCATGAACCCAAACAAGCTGCGTAAGCGGGGTTAGGGCGTATGTGGTGTGTCCCTGTATGCGTGCGAATGTGTTAGCGAAAACATTTGCATACACCGCAATACTACTGGAGAAGCTTTAATGGAAAACGGCTGCATAGTGGTGACGAAAACCAAAGGGGAGTGCACGAGAGTAACCGAGGAAATGAAGTCGAGCTCGGTTGGTGAAGTGCCGGGTGCCACCGCTGGGCATCCTGTACAGGCCACCAAGCGGTATCAGACCACCCGCCCGAGACACGTGGATCGACTCTCACCCCCATGCCGCGCATGTGATTGCCTATAGGATAGGATAGCCTAACCTGCGTATCATCTTCCATCCCGTTTCCTGGAGATTGTCCGCTTTGTCCAATTTTACTAGACTCCGACAAAGAGCCCCATAACAGCTTATTAACCTCGTTCCATTCCTTTGATTCGGATTGCCTTTCCGATCATCCTTCTCGTCTAACCCATCCGCAAAAAGGGATCATCCCCCTTCCCTCGCAAAGCGGGAGGGATCCGCAGTGCGCTTCTCCAGGGGCTTTAGGGACTCCCGCGACGTCCTGAAACCCGGGGCCCCTTCCTCACCATAGTACTCAGACACCACATCAGGCCCGTTGATGAGGAACACAGTGGCGCCCGCGTCCGCAGCGGCTGCCCGAGCCAGCACCGTCTTGCCGCTGCCCGGAGGGCCGTACAACAACACACCCCTGGGGGGTCGGATCCTGCAACAGACATGCAAATCACACCGCACAATATTCTTACATTAGCATCGTCAGGGAGACCGACATGAAGGAGTCGTGAGCGTAGTGCTGTTGGTGACTCTATTCACACACATCGCCGTCTAATTTACCCATGATGTTTGTTTACCTGTCCATGTTAGAAGCTCCTCCGCTCAGCTAAGCCAAACAAAAAATGTGCAGTGCTGGCAATCCTCATCGTGCATGGCGCCCAAGAAACCTGCCGTTCTACCGCTTACCCATACTGCTTGAACAGCTGCGGCGCCTTCAATGGTAGCCAAACCAGCTCCCGCAGGGTATGGAGGTACTGTCCCACACCCCCCAGATGCGACGTGGTCACACCGGCGGCAGACATTCCTACGGTATGACAACGGGAGCAGGAGGGGCAAAGAGTGCCCTTAGTTTCTCGGAACATGGGGTTCCGATGAAACGCACTACGCCGCGAACCAAGACAGCTGTGATTCACCTGTCTTGCCCGCCCCAGCCCGGGAGAACTACCAGGTGACTGCATAGGACCGTATCGCCTGCTTCTTAAGCCAATAGTTTGTAACCCTTGCCTGGCTCAACGCTCGTTATTCCCGGGAAAACGAGCTGTAGTTGGAACCGCAGTCCCTAGCAATACCGCAGCAGCCGTGGTAATTATAGCGCCACTTCTCTCCACGGCTCGGGTTGCCAGCCTTCACCATCGATCCCATCTCACCCGCGCGTAGAGCCCTCTCTGCCGCGTTCGCCGCCGCCTCAGCTGCACTCGCCGGAACCGCTGCCATCGCCGCCTCCCGCGCCTCTGACACCCTCTGCATGACACTGGCACCCAACCCTGGCCCAGGTGTTGCCAACGCTCCGGTTGCGGCCACATCATCTTGGCCCCTGAACTGCACTGGAAGAGGCTCCCCAGGGTACAATATCAACAGTGTAGTGTCACGTCCCACCTCCACCATTGCGCCGCGGACCTTGCCACTACCACTGTGTTGATATGATAGTCCGGAGGCGGCATCAGCTTGCGCCGGCACAAACGTGGCGGTTACACGGAATAAGACGCTGCTTCCAAGCACAGGCAGTAGCAGCGGTGCTCCCTCTAGCACGTATCGCCCCGCCAAGTGCCTCCGCGCCACTGCTGCCAGCGTTGACCTCATGGCCTCGTCGCCGGCATCTGCGGACTGCCGGAGCACATCTAACGGCCATCGCTGCAGCGGACCGCCGCCGCCAACAGGTGCCGGCTCTGTGCCATTGCCGCCGCCGCCAGTGCCAACGGCCCGTGGCACGGGTGTCCTATCCGCAGGGCTTTGGCCAGGGACCACGGGCGCGCCGCTGCTTCTCATCGACTTGGCAGTTGGAGAAGGACGCATGGCGCGGTCGTCACTGCTGTTTCCGCTACCACTCGGGTTCACACGCGCTTGCAACAGCACCTCACCGCACAGCTGCAGGACCACTGCATCACACCTACCCACACCGCTTGGCATAGGGGCAGCGTTGGCTTTGGAAAAGATGTCTGCAGCACCGGCCACAATCGAGGGTGCGCCAGGTATCCCCAAGCCGCCTCCAGGTGCAGGCGCGTGCGTAAATGTGGCTATGGGTGCGGAGGGGGAAACCACATTCGCAATGGCGGACAGGCAGTACAGGAGAATAACTGTGCCAGCCGGCGGCTGTCCCGCAGTCTCCCTCAATGCAGGGCTCAGCAGCAGGGTAGAGCGGGGGAGCTTTCTGGCGGCGGGCCACACCCGAGCAGGTAAGAGGTAGGTACCAACCTGGGCAGCGGCTTCATAACACGATATATCCCCGTCTATGCCTGGGGAGCAGCGGGGGTTCAGAAATTCATTCTTCAGCAGCACCTTGCAAGGCAAAGTAACTCGGCCATTCGACAGGTGCAGCCCGCCAGTCCCCACAGACAACCTAAGGGGCCCGCATACCTGCCAAAGCTGGCAGCCCCAGCCTCCTGATGCAAAGCCTCCAAAGACTTTCTGGTTGGGGCGGCTGCCCTGAAGGGTCCCCCGGGGCTATCAGCTCTGGGGCGGGCCCGAAGGTGGACAACCCAGAGGTTGGTCTGGGACTCCAGCCGGCTGCCGCAGGGCTTCCATGAGTCTGCGGCGACTGCACCACTCGGCTGGTGATTCCAACCTGAAAGGTACATTGGTTAGGCAGAGATTAAGTTCATGTCGCATGCATACCAAATAATATCCCCTTCACCTGGTTCAAGCCATGATTATATAATGAAAACTGAGGTTAGCACTAGCATACTTGCGTCAGCAGGCCATTACCCACCAGTACGACTTGCCCGGCGGCAAGGCGTGAAGAAATCAGGGAGTCAGGGGGCAGCGCAACCCAGCTCGATCCGGCAGGAAGCTTTGGCACCGTGTCATCCACTAAGCAGGCCGTCAAACTGGGGATACCGAAGCTCATGCCCGCCTTGGCTTGCCACCTATACGTCAATCTGACCCTCTGGACAACAGTTTTGAAGCTTCCTATACGCCTTGCTTTGATGATCTCATCATGACTTCTTGCATACGACTTAGCTTATGCAGAACTGCTAAAGCATCTTGTACTACAAGTTTAGACCCGGGCACATTTATGGTTGTGTGGCAATAATTGCAGTACTGAAAGGGACTATGACCGCCGTACCACGCGCGAAATATCCGCTCTGCAATCTCCATCAGTTGTGGCGTTTTCTGTCATTTCTTCCCATGAGCAGGGCATGTAAGCTCCAATTTCTTATCTTTTCAAGCAATTAACTTTAACCTTCGCGCGGGTGCTGATGAGCTGCTGACCAAATGCAACTAGGACGGGCGACGACCTTATAACGTCACAAAAAGACGAAAGGAGAATAACAATTAAATATATTTTACAACTTCAATTTTCTGAATATGTTGATTACAAACTCGTTAGAGCTCGTAAGGCCTATACGAGCCAGAGGCTCAAAGGACCGCATCAATCAGACAGAAACAAGTCTCTAAAGTGAGACTCCACTTAACCAACCAGGGGCAAACGGAAACAGCAAGGGTAGGTTTCATTCATAAGTCGCTTGCACCTGTAATCGATCGGAAAGGATGACTTTGCTGGTACTGAAGATTACATAAGTACGACATTATGGTACTGAGGGAATCGGCAAGGAAGAGACGGAGCTACTCCCTGATGTGGTATCAGTTTAATCGTTGTGAGAAAAGTTGCAAAGATGATAACAATCGAGTAGGAGGAAGTAAGGGCAACTACGACGTTACCAATTTCGCTGTTAGTTCGCTTTGTGAATTATTTAACCGAACCCTGATACCAACTTAGCAATCGAACGCACCATAATAGTAGACATCAGTCAGTGCAACTTCGCGGCTTTCCTCCTCAAGAAGGCGGCAACTTCGGACGGCGGCATAACATGCTGGTAAATCAACTCCTTTCTGGAGTGATTGGGTTGGGGGTGTTTACTTCAATAAATCAACTCTGTGGGCGCTGTGTGAATAGAGACGCCTCGTCGGTTAGGAGGACTGAGGGTTAGGTCTCGCACAGTCTCGCTCCGCCTTTAAGTTAGCCGAGCTTCCTTGTCTGCTTGTCGGTTGTTGTCCGCTTTCAGTCAGTGAACCTTTATCGTTGCTGTGAATCCCAGCGCGAATCAGTTTCCCGGTCGGGTGGAGCTACTAAGTTAACGGACTCACAGCCATCCTCAGAGACCTCCCGAGCCATTACAGAATGAAAATCCAATTCATGAATAAGCAAACGCGAAACCAAGAGCGGGGATAGGAGCGACAGGCGGGGATAGGAGCGACACATAAGACACCTAACTTTGCTCAGACGGGAGTATCCAAGGCCCACGTCGGTGGCGCTGCGTCCGCGCATAAGACCCACCGCATGGGTAGCGCCTCCTCGTCGAATCCAAGTCCACGTCAGTTGACGTCATGCCCGAGACCTGCCGCGGCAGATGGCGCTGTGTCCGCGTATGAGACCCATAGTGGGGTGGCGCCGTTTGTTGGAGCCCCTGTCAGTTGACGTCCCGCCCGAGACCTGCTGCGGCAGGTGGCGCTGTGTCCGCGCCCGAGACCCACAGTGTGGGTGGCGCCATTGGGTTTAAGTCGACGTCTGTTGACGTCGCGCCCGAGACCTGCAACGGCAGGTGGTGCTGTGTCTGCGCCCGAGACCCAGTGTGGGTGGCGCCATTGTGTTGAAGTCAATATCGGTTGACGTCGTGCCCGAGACCTGTTGTGGCAGGTGATGCTGTGTCCGCGCATGAGACCCACCGTGTGGGTGGTGCCGTTTTGCCGAAGTCTTAAAGTATTCATATGTATGGTGATTGGCTATTAACGAGCTAGGCTCGAGATTGATTGGCAAGTGTAGGTGTTGCGAACCAGCCTGAATGCATGTCAAGTAGGGTTGGGGTGGGCTGAGAGAGGAGATGGGCCTGGCCAGGCAAACCCCTCGGCGTAGTGGAGGCAGGAATGGACCATTAGATGTGGTAACGGACGAAGGCTGGATGGCCGGAACGGAAAAGATGAGATGGCAGACCAAAGAGCAAATAAAAAGTGAGACCCATTGTGATTGGCAATGCAACCTTTAATCAACTATGTAACGAATTGGCTGCCAGGAAGTTCAGCAGTCCGGAGAAGGAGCTTCGTGCCGCTCTGCATGCGCTGCATAAGTTGCAGGACAGGTCAACCGCATTGATCAAGAACAAGACAATCCAATATCAAACGGAGTGCCACTCTGCTTAGGTGGGCCTCTTGGGACAGAAAGGAGCCAACAACAGTGTGCATTTGGTGAAAGGCCTCTTCGTGGATAGCTCTAAACTGGGTTGTGAGATGGGTGGGGTAACCACAGACGAGCTCAGTCCATGATGAAATTTACGGCAGAATCCTAACCCGACCCTGTTTGTGAGGGAAACAGCCTAAGGTGGATTGTTTTGCAGATTCGTCGAATATCATGACGGTTCTACTCGGCCACCTGGTCTCCAGGGTGTATCGGAGTGGATGCCTTAGCTCAGGCGTGGGGTTGGTCGGGGGAGCTGCCAGAGCCGCTGTTCTACATCAACCCGCCATTGTCACAAGTGGGACGGGTACTAGTGAAGGGTACAGCCGGACTGCGTAACCATCTTGCCAGTATGGCCGAGGTGGTGGGTAGCTTTGCTCAAACAGCTGCCAGTAGCAGAGTTGTGGGACCTATCTACCTCTCAGGCCGGTTCTGTTCAAGCTGGGACCCCTAATGGTGCTAATCACCTCACGAGTGCCGAGGTTCAAGAAACAAGCATATTACATACCTTGGTGACGAGAAGTACAAGAAGAGCCCAGACAGATATGAAACACCGAATATGACTTGGTTGACTTGGTCGTAATGAACAGATTGATTATTACGCTGATGGTCAGAGGGGTACGGAACTACCCTGATTTATGGCAGGTAGAGGTCTGTTTCAGAAAGGGAGATAGAGCAAGTGTGATGAGATGGAAGAAGTACTGCACTGGCAGCAACCAAGTATGAAGGAAGTTAGGGAATGAGTTCCTGTAGTGCTTATGCAAGTTGCCGGGTAGTGGCAAGGGGAGCCTCAACAGTTTGGTGATGGAACATGGAGGAAAGGCCGGACTAAGACAATGGCATATATAGGTTCAACATTTGAGGCACCTATGGGATATATATGAGGCGACTGATGGTGAGGCGCGCTGGACGCGGATAGTCGGGATGCGTGGAGGGTGGGGGAGGGCCGTGCATGGTGCGCGGGGCTCGCGAGAGTCAGGAAAGTTACAACCAGACAGAAGCGACTTCTTCGTACTGTACGATCTATAGCCCAACCATTCCAGCCCCTACAGCATACGGGCATTTGCTCTGCAGAAATATCCTGCTTCTTAATTGCTTGAGTCGGCAAGCCTGCTTGCTTGCGGGTAGGCGTAATAAACATAACGGCACCATGCTCCCTATGTAGAATTGTAAATCCTGCACAGTCATGGCAAGGTCCATACAGGTTGATTTGTAGTATGATTTGTTGGTAACGTGCGTATGTACGATCCATTAGCGATTAGTGTGAGTGTCAACGGGCGAAGCAGCGGCTCAGAACCTGCTGCTAGCTGCCGTATCGCATATTGAAGTGGATATAAAATGATGGAAAGCTATTAGCCTCTGCTATAGGGAGGAGCGGCGTTTGGCCAACAAGGAAACTGAAATCACGCACTATAGATTCCGGAACGTCTCAGCGGGCACTTTTTCGAAAGATTACATTCTACGATGGAGAAAGCAGGAATCCTAGTTTTGTATGTGATTGCGGCCTTCTGTGTAACAGCAGGTGTGGTCCCGCCCCTACGTGCGTGTGGCCAGCTAGCCATGCATGCATTATTCGCCAGCAGCGCACGCCAGCAGGCAGCAGTCAAATGTTATCGCTTTGTGGCAAACATAACGTTTTCATGGTGCAATTAATCATGTGCGCGTGTTCGACATCATGTTGCAGGTACTTCTGCTGCTGCTGCTGCTGTTGCGCCAGCAGTTCCGAGCTATAAGACTCTGTATGACCTGTTCATTTCCTCGCCGGAGTTCAACGCTTCTCTGGGATTATTCAACTACACGGGCATGCTGCCACTGCTCAAAGATCCAAACACGATGATTACGTGTTTCTTGCCGACCAGCAATGTACGTACATGTGTAGCTAATTGCTACCGCTTTCATTAGCTAGCCTACTCATTTTTAGTTGCTTATAGTTTTCGTATTTAGTATTAGTTTTTTCAGTTTTCGTGTCGTACATTCATCGTCCGCCGAGCCTTGATTGCTCGCTCGATCGTGTGCATAATAATAGAAGTGTCAATTGGTCAATGATATAGATAGGACTGCCAATGGTATAGATCCAGCCGAGGGAGCCATTATTATGTTACCCAGCTGTTATTATGCAGCAGGTGCAATAATTTGCCTATCCTTGCTTACGTGCAACGTACATGCATGCATTCATCAAGAGCGAGGTCGTGCATCTATCTACATACATCTACTTGCTTGGTCATCCCTAGCCTGGACTCGCGCTATCTAGCTATGTATATATAACGGGCGGCCGTACCTACACGGTGGTGCATGAATGGCATTTTCGTTACTCTTTGCATATGCCTTGGACAAGTGCCATGCTTTGCGCATCAATCTATCTACACATGCACGTGTGTGCATCCACATACAGGCGGAGAGTATTCTATGGTGGGACGACGATGAGAAAGGTCGTTACGTTTGGGCCATACTCCTGCATCACTGCCTAGACGGTCAGAAGGCCATGACCCTGAAGAAGTTGGCCCCAGCCATTGGTGAAGATGTTCGTTACTACCCTTCCGCCTTTCCACCTTTTATCGACGACATCTCGATTGAACAGACAGAGTACGTTTATTTGTTGGCATGCGTACATTATAGTAATTTGTATGTATCTTTATTTGTATATATATATTATGGGGTGTTGCACTGTGGGCAACTCACCCTACAAAGACGAGCACTGGGGGGCCTGACCGGACCGAGCCACAGTGCAGGGGGGGGGCACGTGGCTTTGTCTGTCTGTTCACTCGGACCAGCTAGAGCAAAGAAAGACTCAGAGGCTCTAGCCTGGCCACTAACAGAGCACTGAGGAGCACCACGACAACAAGGAGGGAGCTAAAGAAAACAGGGGGAAACGAACTGCACAAGGAAGGGGACTACTCTCCTCCAACACAAAACTGACCTAGCAAGAGGTTGACAAAGACACAGAAGCCCTCAGAGGAGAGACGTCAACAGGAGAGCACACTCTTACGCAGCCAAGAAGGAACAACCAAGCTAAAGACGGAAGGGGGGATGACGAGCCAAATTGGCGCCCCTTTATTGCTACCGCTGAATATAGCTGGTCTAGTAATCGTTATTGGTTAGGTAGTTGTTTATTGTTTTTGGGTAGTTGTTTTAGATTATTAGTTGTTTTAGTTTAGCAGATTTCCTCTGTCGTACTGTCACCCCTATTACCGAGTCCTAGTAGTGTAAGGCCCTCGGGAATTTTGGCCGTCGCCGGCAAAACGTAATTACTTGCTTGTGAATTCTGTTTTATTTAGCTGATCTAGAACTCATAGATGCTATCTTTTAGCTGTGATCTTTTTTCCTCTTTTAGTCAGTTTAGCAAACTTTTTGTCTGTCATACCTTCACTTCTTTTACTGTAGATGAATTTTTAACTATGATGTTTTATTTATGTTCCCTTTGTATTTTACTTTAGCTATGTTACTCTGACGCTGATGCCAGACGAGGATATGTTGGGGAAGGGGACGGACAAGGCAATGGCCATGACAAGGGACAGGAAAAGGGGAGGGATCTCAGAGAAATGTTAGTCAGGACGGTGGCAGTGCAGGGAAGTGGGGTAGCAGACCCCACAACCTGCACGACCACCGTAACTTTCAGGGCAAGAACAGCAGTAGAAGCGGTAGCCCCATGGATCTTTAAAAGTATGATTTGTATATCAATATATTAACTGGGGTGTGGGTAATGCCTTCATGCCTCATGATAAGGCAGGGGAAGGCAGGGACATACATGCACCAGGCAAGGATATATATTAAAATACATACATTGGGATAACATCCTCTGCACTGCCTTAATGATGCTTAAAGTTGATACCTAATCTGTTATCAACTCGCGAGTACTTCTGCACAAGGGGCATATACAAATATATTTAAGGGGTGTTCCACTGTGGGCGACTCGCCCTGCAAAGACGAGCACCTGGGGCCCTGACCGGACCGAGCCGCAGCGCAGGGGAGGGGCACGTGGCTTTATCTGTATATAGTCATAACATGCAACAGCCAGCAGGAAGGAGGCAAGCAAGGCGCTCAAGCAGGTTTAGGTCCTTACAGTGTAATTACGTTAGTTGTTATGATATGATGCTAAGCCATGCAGGCACCAGGCCTACGTGAATAAATAAATGCTGCATTCGCTATAATTATTAGAGGCACTAATAACATTCCGTCTATCTAAAGTCTATGCATATACATGTTGACGTACGGAGCTCTACGGCATATATATATATATATGTATATGCTGTACGGCCTGGACTACCTTAAGTGAAATGGCATTTTCGTTAGTACGATGGTCGAGGTTCCCAAGGAACTGTGCCCCATATGCGACCAACTAACAATGCACATGCGTAACTAATAACTTACACACCGACCACCAACGTATCCCCCTACCATCTTAACTGGCTGAGCTAGAAGCTAATCCGGGGTATCTTTGCAATCCCATATTACTACTCCATTCATTCAGTAATGCGGTCCCTCCCACGTGCACGTGCGCGCGCCCACATGTATAATATGACATCTGTACATACATATATGTTGTCACCAGGAGCGGCATCTTTTTCTATGGCAGCCTAGGAGACGGAGGCAAGGTCGTGAAGGCGGACATTAAGGGCGGAAAGGTACGGACTGTATGATCTATCACGCATGCACGTCACTGCTGCAGCTTGCTAGTAGTAGTGAGTGAGTGTGAATGTGTGTATGTGAAAATATAAATGATGCATGGAATCAAGGATTGTGGTAGCTAGCTGTGTGCCGAAAAGGTCTCTCAAGATGTTCAGTAGGTGCTTTTTGCACCTTGCGTTTATTTGTGTGCCGTACATTACAAGGACTTGCTGCCGCCTGCTGCCGCCTCTGCCTGCTGCCGCCTCTGCCTGCTGCCGCCTCTTCCTGCTGCCGCCTCTGCCTGCTGCCGCCTCTGCCTGCTGCAGAGCATTATCCACTTGATCGACAACGGCAACCAATTCCCGGCATTTGCACCCCCGGATACGTTTGAAACGGTCCTGGAGTTTCTTGACGATTTTACGCCCTTTGCTCTCGAGGTCTTCTCTGCCAGCAGCTACGTCCCGTTTCTGACGGACCCGAAAAGGACAACTGACATCACCGTCTTCGCACCTCGTGATGATGTACGTGAGCGCTAAGATGCCATTATTGACATAAATGTATCTGGTTAACCTACTTATCCTAATGAAAAAATGGGCAGTTTCCATTAATAATAGGGCCGTGATATGGCGATATGGTGATATGGTCGCAAAGCCTACCTGCACGCACGTGTGCAAGCATATATAACCTCCCAGCATTCTGTGTCGTCGGCAGCAGCCTGGCACATACATAATATTATATATGTACAATGCATGTATAGTGCATGAATCATGTGGCACGTGGCTGCCATTGCCGGGGGGCAGCTTGAAGTAAATACACAATCATCTGTGTTCTTACAATTTTTATTTATCCGTATTAGTAAACCCTCAAACCAGACAGCAGAAGCGTAGCTTGCTGGGTAGGGAGCTAGGTAGCGTTCATACAAAGACCTGCCTGCGCCTCCCAGTAGCAGGTATATATAGATAACAGCTACCTGCCTTAAGCTGTGGTAGATAATAATATATGTAGGGACGTATGGAAATATTTTGCATAGAAAGGTTTGCTTTCAAGTTACCCAGCCACAATGTTGCTGCGTGCAATAGTAGTGTTATGCATGATGTTTACTACATTTTAATGCATCGGTAGCCATATATATTTCTTGCTTGCTTATGTACGTAGCGCACATTGTTGGTGGTAAAACCTATTCCCCTTGGTGTGTGAGTATGTACAGGCCTTTGCCGCGTTGCTGAAGCAGCTTCGGATTACCAAGACGCAATTGCTGAATAATAAGGCCCTTGTGGACTTGATCGTCGCCGCACATGTCATCAATGGCAGTGCCCTGTACACGGGAGCAATGGTCAGTTATGGGTCCCCAATCAAACTTCAGACGATGGCCGGCCCACTCAATGCAACTGGAGACTTGACCATGTGAGTGTTGTAACTAGTAGTAGTGATAACTACCAGCTGATAGGAAGAGCAGAGCATAGGTATTTGCAGCTCAGTACGGCAAGCCACCATAAAGAGCTGTAATCTCTAAGGAGAGCAAACATGGCTATTTATTAAGGAAATGCATAGTATGAAACCAGTTGAGTTCGGTTTCACTGGATGTATAAACCGAACTTAACTGAGTCTACCAGTGACAGTGTCACAGCTGCACTAGGGCATGTAACTCTTAGCCTCTACATTTGCACATAGAGGGTGTAGCTACTTATTTAGCAAGGAGCTAAGGCCAGTACCGTAATACAACAGTGAGTACATACGTGTATAGGCATGCCGGTATGGTAGCACCAAGTAGGACGCATCACATGTACTTAAGTTCATTTGAAGAGATGTATGTGTTGTATCTCTGTCATATCCGCCAAAAGCAAAGCTCGATCGAAGGATGCCAGACAACTGGCCAACCTAGATACTAGCCATGAGATACCCCAGGATACTACAGTATGAGCCATATATGTAATGCCACCGGACAGCGGACGCACAGTATTGCCCTTCCTACGCGATGTTATGCATGCACCGTGCATGCGAGGCGGCATACGTACATATGCTGTGTGTTATTTCCTAGAGCAAGGGTGCATGCTTCTTGTCTTAGATTCTATGCCATATATAGAGCGGGTTTCCGGCACACAATATTACACTGCTGATGCATGGATTAACTCCCTAGCTAGCTAGGTATCGATGTTAAATCACATATGTCATATTACTTGCTTGTCGTTTCATTTATAATTAGCAGCAGCAGGGACTAAACTTCATTCAGGCCTATTATATTATATATATGTATGTATATTCGTCCGCGCATGCATGCTCATCGTCATATCTGTATGCCGCTGCTGCTGCATCTGACTGTTCGTGCATCAAACTTGCAAACTAGGTTTTTTACAAACCTGCCAAATTTACCCCGCCCTACGTGCTTGCCATACATGCAGCTTTCCCAAGAGGTCGGGTCCCGCCAAGGTCGTGATTCTCTCAAACCCTTTCGTAAAGGCTGTGCTCGATGACTACGATACTGGCGGCAATGATCTGTGGATCGATCCTCCAAGGTGCATTGGCCACTTTGTGGATAAGGTACTGATTCCCATCAGCATTAAAGACCTCAGTAAGATCAAGTAGACGAGGTGTGGAGGCCCGTATATATGTATTATGCTTGATGATGGTCAGTGTTATTGTTATTGGATGGGGAAGGCTAGGTTCCATCCCTTGGCTGCTCAGGTTTGTTGTTTAAACCCTTATTACAGACATCCACCAACAGCAGTGGAAGGTGATACTGTAAAATATGCCTCATCAAGTCATTTTGCGAGAAGGACGTGTACTGCATGCAGTAATCGTACAGCACGACAAATAAATATATCTAAAACCAGGTAATAAGGTACCAAAAGCAGAAAAGAGAGGCCTTTTCGAAAAAGTAAATCTAGAAACGGGGGAGCTCACAAACTAAAATCTCGGAGCACATGCCAAGAATCAATCCGTCCAGAGATCTGCTGTACAGCCTTTATGGAGCGTACCATACAACGAGCATGTACGGCATGTCTTCAAGAACGCTAATGTAATAGGATTTCACAGTTCTTTATTACGACTTTACACCCACACAATAAAACACAGCAGAGGTGGCAGCAGTCAACAATAACGCATGGGTACATACTGGACCTTAGAGATTTATTGTCTTGTTTTGGCTGTATTTGTAGCACAGGGTGCAACAGCGCGCGTGATGCCAGGGTGCGAATTCCCCTGTTAGAGGTTGCAGCAGCAGCCTTGGTGATCACACGGCCAACCGGTGATGTTTCCTCACCCAGCTACAATTGGACCTTCTTTTTCTACCCGTACCATCTTTTTATGCCAGTGACCCTCATCATCATTTTCCTCGCTAACCAGGTCCTGTATATCTTCCTGACATGGGCTTGCTGTTAGGGGGCCGTGGCTCTCTCTGTATGTGGCTAATGAGGCACCGGTTGGGGTTCGGGGGGTCAGGCAGATTGCGCCTCATTTACCAGCGCGCGCCGCAGCTGCGCACCAGTTGCCCCGGGACAACACATACATACACCCATCCAGATGACCACCTTTTGGTATATGCATCGGGGAACACATGCGCGAGGGGGTTAAATGCAGATTACTTAGCTTCGGCATGAAATAAACACAGCAGACGACGCACACCACTGCTTCTCTAACCGGATGCCATAAAGGGGTATGATGGCGATAATGTATGCGCACGTGAATGCATGCGTGGTAGACATATGCATGTACACATCACGACGGACTTCGCGCAGGGTCTAATTTACACCGTACCATCTTTTCATCACCTAGTACTGTGTCACAGATTACAGTCTAAGCATTCATCAAAGTGCATCTCCCACCGGTCATGGCCAAGGATAGCGTCGGGCGATGGTCAGCACACGCGCCATCGGAAAATGTGAGGTCCAAGACGTCAATTGAAAATACGATTGGTCATCCCGTACGTTCTGAGGCTTAAATCACAACAAGTAAGCACGAGCACTTGCCCAGGCAGTTGCCATCCAGCCGAAAGACCGATAACGACGATATTGTTTACTAGGTATCATTCCGTGAACCATTGTTGTATAAATGTAAATAGGGATAGGAAAACCTCTGCTCCTTTCCCCCCTCCACCGGACCGCCGAGATTAAACTATAGTTGTACAACAGCCATGCAACAGAACCTCACTGGGGAAGTCTCACGGTGCATGTCGCCCCTCCTCTCACGACGGCCTCGCAAAATCCACACATGATGAAAGACGCCGCGTCAGCAGGCCCTATATATGTGCATGACGTACAGAGCTAGGACAGCTACACCAAGAACGAACCCATGTGCACATCACCACGGCGATGGTGGTGGTGGTAGCGGCACTGCTGCACATTAGCAGCGTGCCTTCATCCTCAAGCCACCATCGCCGGCAAAGAGCCCTTGACCCGTAACCTTAAGCAAATGCAGTTGCCCTCTGTCATCCTTACGTTGCAAGCAACCTATCGCACCCAACCTGCCCCACGGCTATGTGCGTGACATGCCTACCACGCTGGCTCCGTCCGTGCGGGCGCCAAGGGCCCCGTGCAGGGCAGACGTGCTTGTGCGGCGCGAGGAGGTGCCGTCCAAGGCACGCAATGGGTTATGACTCTGACTGTGGCCTTGGCTATAGCTATGGCTTCGGAGGAGCTGCTGCGGATGGTCGCTGTACTGAGAGTTACGCTGCTGCGAAAAGCTCCTCTGCGGCGACAATCCGCCATTCTCAGCCTCGTGAGGGAGTTGGTTCAAAGACTGCCGAGGCCGCTGTGCCTGCAGCTGCGGTTGCGGCTGCGCAGGTGGCTGTGGCTGTGCATGGGGGTAGGGGTATGGCGGGCCCCCGAGATAGCGATCTGAAATCCGATGGAAGCGTTCAAATTCGTGCTCGTGGGGTCGCTTTGGGCTCATCAGGTGCTGCTGAGACGCGACGGAGCCCATGCGCTGAGGGCTGTGCAGAGCGAACGCATACAGGTCGGAACTGGAGCGTTGGGGTGAGGGTGCACCGGCACCGTTGGGCGACGACGCCAATGTGGTAGAGCGGCCGGGGGAAGCACCGCTTCCGGCAGGCGCAGTGATGTCCCTCCCTGGGCCGACCCTGCTGGGTGCAGCTCCCTCTATTGCGTGACTGTAGCGTTGCTCGAGATCCTGTAGGGAGCGCCGCAGAGTGTAGTTCTCTTCCACCGCCCTGAATGAATGCGAGGGTGATGATAGCCCCAAAAACGCGGCGGGGCAAGATAAAGAGATTTTTGGAAGGATCTTTGAGACCTGAGCGATAGTGAGACATGAAGTAAAGGCTAAGAATGGGCGCCTTACAGCTGCAGGCCGAACCAAGCTCGTGTGGTCAAACATGCACCCCTTGGACATACTTCTGCAGCAGCAGCTGCTTCCGCTTTTACCGCACCTGTAATCAACCATGCTAGGCCCGCGGCATTGGGCCCATTAGTTTCCTGCCGCCACCTCCAACCTCACCTGTCCAGTTGGTAACCGAGATGATAATCCTTCATGGCCATCTGACGTAGGGACTGCTCCCCCTGCAGGACGGATAAGAGGTATGGCGAGGAGCTTCAAGTGCGGTGCGAACCTGGAGAAGTCCGCCGGGAATGTCAGCGGCAGCAGGTAAACAAGCTGTGTCCATTTGGGCAGAGCCCGGGGTCCCTATTCCGGTTGGAGCTGTGGGCATTGCAACAGAATTGGGTTGGCTGCTGAGAGTTCACATTCACCCTCAATCTATGCGGGTAGCAGTACAATGTTTAACGACCGGGATGAAGAATACATGAATCACGCACGGCTGATGGAATGTACACATGAAAGTCACATTAAAAAATAGCAGCGCGAAATAGGGGAAGAGCCAGACAGTTGAGCTCGGCGATGGTAGCGGTGCAGATGTGCAGGGAAACCCACCCTTCCCCAAATTCCGGCAAAATGCCAGTAGCGACACGCGCATCTGTTACCTCAGATCAGGTCATGCACCCTGCTGCCCACCTTCCGGTCGCTCCACGCAAGGATCTTGCGCGCGCTTTTTAGTTGACGCTGCAGGTGGCTGATTTTTCCATTTGCCACGGCGCTGGGGTAGCCCAAAGCTGCACGAACTTGCCGCTTGATCGCCTGCGGAATGATCGAGATGGGTCGGGAACAAACATGGTGGCGTTTGATGATGCCATTGTCCAGAGTGTCACGACATATTTCCGTACCGTCGTCATACGAAGTGCTTTCGCGTATGCCAGTGCATGTGTGCTGCGCGCTGGAAATCCAGGGAACCGCAAACTGGAGAAGGTACGAGAGCGCATTGTTTAGGACGTCGTAAGGAGGCCTCGAGGTTCCTAACAGTCTGCGCTGCCTCGGAAGTGTCGTTCGGGCGGATAGAAACGGTTTTCGCTGCAGCGGCAGTGGGCGCTGCTGTCGCCCATTCTCTGAATACCGATATCCGACTGTGCCGCCCGCAGCAGTTAGCGAGGGCGAAAGCGAACACGAAGCACAAAAAGCAGGCGGCTTTCACAACATTCGCCATTCTTTCGCACGTTACCCAACCAACCTTGAGCTTCTCCTGCTGTGACGCCTTCATGGCAGCCAAAGTGCTATCCGCCCGGTTTCGGTATACCTCGTCAATCATAAGGATTAGCGGCTCCCAGAACCGCCATTCCAGGCTCAAGCCGTAGCTGTGCCGGAAGGCCTGTGGATAGAGAAAGAGGTCGCGGAGGAAATGAATACCGGGGTTTGCGTGGACCACGGGGGTTCGGAAGAGGACCAGCGGGAAATGTGACATAATATCGGGGCCCAATATCCCACCTTCCTGTATGTATTGTGGGGTGCCTTAGGATAGAAACCCAGGAAATGATTATCGCTGCGGTTCAGTAGAGCTGCACGGAATGGATGGAGTCACCTAGCCAGTCCATGCGATTGGGCTCCCAAACATTACAAATCTTTTGAAGCAATGGTGGTTCAGATGAGGAGGAGAGAGCTGAGCATACGGGCTAGGCTTTGCGCGACAGTCGACACGGCGATGGCCACGGCAAACAGGGAATGGAGGCGACGGTGCCGCTGTTACACGCTCGCTCCAACGGCCGTCTGTGGCAATCACTCTCCAGGTGCTCCTAACTCACTAACGCCACGACATCATCGCCTTTACCTCACGGTTCCAACACGAACCTGAACTAGCCGAACGACGTCCTTGGGCACCCAGCCACTTGCTCGGGGCTGCGGGGTGGTGGGCTGAGCTGGGTTCTGGGAAATTGCATATGGCACAGAATTGGCAACAGCAGCATCCAGGGAGGGGGAAAAGTGAACGTGAGTGCAAACAGGATCGCCGCAAGTGAGGAAAGGTGAAGAGAAGAGGATGACGGTAGGTTGAAGCAGCTTTGCTGTCACTTCGGCGTAAGCTGGAATCTCCAAGGCACCTTAGCGCGCACCTTCCCTCCTCGTCCATATGCACAAATGGAACAATGAAGGCACCTTTCCATGTCGTTACACCAGAGCTAAGAGTCGAGGAATTGTAAGGTGAGCTGAGATGAAGACGCAACCTCCCTTGAGGCCTCAGTGAATAAATACACGCCACGTGCCCCTACCCTGCGCTGTGGCTCGGTCCGGTCAGGGCCCCCGGTGCTCGTCTTTGCAGGGCGAGTTGCCCACAGTGGAACACTCCTAAATACACGCAGCATTGCAAAGCCAAAGCTCTGCTCCCTCGTGTGCGCCCGTAACGCAACACTCTGCCGGCATATGATGACACACGCAGCACAGCCCAAGATCGACGCCATCCCGTTCAACCCACCCCGATGACTGCGACCTGGATAGTTGTTTTCCCACCGCACCCCATTCCATTTTCCATTTACTTACCACCTTCGGCTCATAGCCCCCTCCTACTCGGTAGAAAAGGTAGTTCTCGGGGTCCGGCGGGTAGGCGGCGGAAGGGGGCCCCAGGAAGGCCATTTCGCTAACGGGGTCCTCCACTGAGGGAGGCTGAGAGTGGGACTGGAGGTGGGAGAGGGAATGCGCACGCGACGCAGCACGGGGGGAAGACATCTGCAGCATCCCGGGTGGGGATGGGGGCCCCGAAATGGATCCTGCGGGTGCAGTTGGGTGGATGGGGGGTTGACCATGGCCCCAGGGCGGCTCGCAAAACCAATGCAATGCCACGAGTGAGAGATATGCAGTACTGAATGTATGCTGGGAGCAATGAACAATGGAGGGATGAAGCACACATGCACAGCGGTAGAGGGTTACGAAGCGGGTAAGAGAGGGTTACTCCTGCCTCTCAGCTCACTGCGGGATGTGGCGAAAAATCCTAAGATACCTACGCATACCCATTCCATAAAGTAGTAGAGGCCATAAGCTGGCCGAATGCCACCCAGCAGGACGAATTATACTCCAAGCCCTGGAGCCGCGCGCCCTCGGTATTACATATTATGTCACAATGTAGCGCCACGACTCAACGTCGCCATACATATGCTCGGTCAGGCGCTAGCGCTCAGTTCGAGCCACGTCTTCAAAGCCCCGAGAAAATAATGAAACACATGAGCCCCGATCCAAGCCGGCCAATTTTTGCAGGATATTCTGTCAGGCCCTTTCTGGATACCAACGCAGTCAAAACGACCACCTCACCTGACGGTAGTGATGTCCCGCGCCGCGACCGTGGCGCACTGCGGCTCCGGTCGCTGCCCAGCCGCGGGCCTAGTGCTGCCAGCCCTACCGAGCCAGGAGATCCCCCGTAGCTCATGATTGCCGTATTCGCCCCCGGAGTGCCGGGCCGGCTGCGGCGCCTGAGTGGCGTTGCCGTCGAACGCTCTGTGGCAGGGTTGTCGGGAATGCCCAGTGCCTCCAGGATGCGGCTGCGTCCCAGCTGAACGGCCCCGGCTGCCACCATGTCCTTGAGTTCCAAGTTCTCTTTATCCAGACGTTGAAGCTCGTCCCGCGCGGCGCCGTACAGTGTCTCCAGTGAGGACATGTCGGCCAGGCGGCCCTTGGTGACCACCAGCTCGCCTTCACCCAGATATTTTGGAAAAGATTAATACTATGGATCGGGACGTGCTTATGACCATGGATGACGCATCCCGCCATGTATTCACCTCCGTGAGCTATAATTGCACTGGAGAGGCGATTCGTCCACGCAGGAATATTCCCGGATGTCCATGGAAGCAATTGTAGATGCTGCACGCGCAGCAGGTTGATGCCAATGATCAGCATTACCCTCAACGCTGGATTTCTCCCACTTTCACACCCTTTCCCTGCCTACATGCAAATGCAGCTGCGCAGTTACAACCTATTTTTCCCGATAACGTGCACCCACTCCAGGCTGCCCGATTTCACTACTCGCCTAGAAGGCGGTTGTGCTCGCCCTGCACCTCCGCCACGCGGCCCTCTGATTCCTGTGAGTGGACAGATGGACAGACATCAGACAGAATGACGAACGACGAGTAAGCGGCTGAGAGGCGGGGGAAGGAGTTTTTGAAGGTTAGGGGAATTGGGCACATTTGCCTTAGCTGCCCGCAGTCGCATCCAGCTCCTCATGCCCCAACGTTGTGCGAAGTACATTCCCCTCAGTACATTCCTCTCCTATCCCGTCTAGCCAGTCCACACGTTTTTCCTCCAGGGAGAGACATCGGCCCCCCATCCTCCGTCCCTCCGTGCTTGGTTTGCTAGCCCCCGTCCTCCCACCTCCAGCAGCTGAGTCATCCGCTCCATGTGCCGCAACGCATCGTTGCGCTCCGCAATAGTCACTCGCCTGCATGTATGGACGTCGTACAGTGGACGTGAACTAAAGAGGGCGTGATACCAGGCGACAGGCTACACAACATCTATACCGATGCTTTTTAAAACCACGTACACTGAAAAGCAAACAAATGCTTTACATCGAGGCGTTCCTGGAAGTCCCAGTTGCGGGGCCCCTATTGGGCCTTCGCCAACAGGGTCCTATTATCAAACGAGATCTCCCTTGCCCTTCTCCATAGTCCGCATGTACACCTAGCCACGCAACCTCCAATCTTCCAAAGTCAGAATGCCAGCGTCTAGTTGCCTGACTTACTGATCACAAAAGCACACACCATTTAGTATGAGCAAGCTAAACCTCCAAAGCCCAACGAATTAATGCCCGACGGCCCCTTAATCAGGCGCCCTCACCACCCTTGGCCGCTGACTTACCATCCACGGGCCGACCATACGTTTATCCTGAACTCCGACTCACCCTAAAAACTCCAAAACCAATTGAGTAATGCCAAAGCCAAACCCATCCTACCAACCTGTCCTCCTCAGAACGCTACGGCCGCAGCATGAATTGGGAGTGCATATTACCACAATGCGGTAGAAGCAGAGGGTTCGGAACACGGACGAGCCCATGCCCAAAGCCAATCAGAACCGGAGAGCGAGAGCGGAAGGGCCGATGAATGGAGGTGAGGACGCAGATTAGGACGGTGCAGTGCGACGGAAAGGGGAGACTGGCGCAGACTGCAAGTTACCAGCAAGATGGGCAAACTACGTGAAACAACTGCAGGGATTTAAGACAGGCTTAGCGCCAGCAGCTGACATGAAATTGCTGGGCCGGAAGACCTTGCCATAGGTAAGCGTGCAAGCCCTCATCGGCTTTACCGTGGCCTTCTGGGCGCTTAATCGCCCAGCCTGTCTTCCTGCCAGCCAATCGTCAGTCAGCCACCCAGCATGCCACCATGCCCCCTGGAGCCCGAACGCCAGTTAACATCGTATCCCCCGGACACGCACACTGCCGGCCCGTTGCCCGAAGCCCGCGAAGTTCGGTACGTTTGTCAACATACCCAACCCTGCGCAACGGGTCGCACCTGCAGCTGTCTCTCCAGTGCTGCGATGTGCCGCCGCAGCTGGTCGTTCTCCGCGGCCTGCAAGGGTACATGAGACATGGCTAAGGCCGGCCACTACGTTGCTACTTACCGCCTCCCACGTTCAGGAAGACATATGCAATGCAGCAGGGAGACCACAACTATAGGACACCGTGGCCACCCGACGCCGTAGAGGCCTTCGACAAGCCTGCAGATGCCACCGTTAACCTGATCCCGTAACGGTCTGCACCCACCTGTGATTGCGAGACAGTCTCACGGGCGGCCAGAGTGGTGCCCTGGGCTTGGACCTAACAAAAGGCCAACGGAGACGGAAACAAGTATTCGAGGGTGAGCAACAGAACGTTAGAAAGCGGGATCCAGTTGGTCGCGACAGATCAGGGGCGGGCCAAACTCCAGATTTTTCACGGTGCGTCTTGACTGTGTTTGCCCTTGTGATGGAACGCCTCGCTCTCATCAACCTTCCCCAGTACCCACCGCGCCCGCCAGCCGCGCCACCTCTGTCTCCAGCTCCTGCAGCCTGGCCATGGCCTCATGGCGCTCCGAGCGGGCAGCCGCGACGGTAACAGAGAGCTCCTGCTTCAGGCTCCGAAGCCGGCCCTGACTGCGGAGCCGAAGAAGAAAAACTTGATAAACTTCCTGACAGGCGGCCGCTAAGTACATGCCGAGGACATACCAAGTTTCTAACGCGATAGGCATTGAGTACTGAGTAGCCGAGTCAGGCGTGCAGCTTGGAGAGAGCTCTGCTGCTTCTTTGAGCTTCCGACCTATTAGGCTGCTGCAAACGCATGACTAAATGATTGTTCACTGCGACAGGGGAGCACTTTGTGCATGCCATGACTAAGGTGGACAACGATGGGAACGTAAGCAAAGCCGATACGGGTACCGGGTTTCTTACGGTATATGCTTAAATCAAACGGTTTGTTGGGGAGATATATCCCCACTTAGGCACAGTATAATAAGAATACAGTTTAAACAGGTATCAGACACAGAACTATAAAAGGTTCACCGTGCCAGGTGTAAATGCACAGCCAACGGGCGTTACTTGTCCTAGCCAGATAGACTCGGCCAAAATACCAAATGACCGAGGCAATTTGCAGAGCCCTTTCGCAGCAGCTTTATTTATGAGCACTATCTGTTTATGCTCAGTTTTCGTGTGCTTTAATTCTTGCAGAGAAGCAGCTTGGTGACTGGGTTGTCAGTTTTGCATAGGCGGAAGCGGAAGGAAACCCTTATGCACTTAGGAGCTCAAATATAGGAAGGGTGATCGTGATGGACGCCTATCGAGAGCCATCCTCGTGAACGCATATGGAAATTGAAGTACCATTTTGTAACGCGAGCCACGATGTCCTTTGTCCATTTCCCTCACAACACTGATGACATCCCTTTTAGGACGGCTGATGTAAAACAATATTACTTTTCTATCTTTCCAAGCAACACGCGTTCAACGCCCACCACACACGCCAACTGACCTGTAACGTAACTTTTCTCGTAGCTCCACAGCGATGTTATAGAGCTGATCCAATGCACCATCGTCTCTACGCCCGCCAACGGCAAGGATACCAGCTACGCTCGCTAATGCCCGATTCCAAGCGTCCCACTTCACGCCCTCAACCTGCAATAAAATTTAAGAATGCAGAAGGATAATGTTTCTACAATTTAGTCATATAAGACAATACGTCCGATAAACCCATATCTAACCTCGTCGCGGTCCATATCACCTTAAGTTTCGGCCTAGGTTACAAGAAAAAACATACACAAAAGGAAGACGTTTTATAATTGATCTATAATTGCAACATATCTGGCCTGCTAACCGGAATGTTGCCCGGCAGAAGACTAAGGAACGGAACAAAAGATGGACTTTGAGATATCAATCTTGTATAATTATATGAACTTATATGAAGCCGTACTTAAGAAAAGGATGGTTTTCAACCATAGAATTTTCAGTCGTCGGCGGAAAGTACGACGAGACTATCTTTCACTTATATTTGGCATGCCGTACCTTTTGACACGAGAAGCACCAAACGTCTAGCTAAGTCTGCCGACTATACGTGGGACTATACGATACGTGGGATCACACGTGTTGTGGGTGCCAAAAAGTAAACCGATCTTACCAAATGTCCCACATGCAATCTAATATAATGGTATATTTAGTATCACACTTTATGTAGGAAAATAATATATGTAGGGCACTACGTAGAATGGCGTCAAAGCAAGGCTGCCAAAGCTATTGCAAAGTCCCATTGCGTCAAGGGGGAGGAATGGAAATGGTGATAGAGAACTCTAATACAATCACACTCGCTCACTCGCTCGCTGGCCGTTCTCTTCCCCAACCTTCTCGTGCGCTCCTTTGTGTCCTTTTTCACATTACAGCACATGGTTGATTGTCCGGGCGAGGTGCGCATGTGTGTGTGTGTGTGTGTGTGTGTGTGTGTGTGTGTGTGTGTGTGTGTTGATAGAGAATGAGAGAGAGGAAGATAGCGAAAAAGTCCCTCCCTCCCTGCCTTGCCCTTTCCCGCTCTCGCTCCCTCTTGCCCGCAAACTCTCCACTCCTCCCTTGTTCCTCCCGTCCCATCTCCCTCGCCAATTCTCTTCACCTCTCCCCACCCTGACCCTGCATTTGTGTTTCTCAACATCAGTACCAGGTCTAATCTACTAGCCTTCCCCAAGCAACCCCATTCCTCCCTCCCACCCACATCTGCCTCCCGCTGCGTGGTTATACCTCTTCATTCATCCATCCATCAGCTCCCTCCCACACGCAGTAGCCACGGCATTGTCAATTCATCAGATATGCATCTTAATGGCCAAATGCATCGGGGAACTGATATACGGAGGGATGGAAGCAAGGGGTGTGGGACGGATGGCAGATGGTAAGTCGGGATGGCTTGAGGGAGTCAGGGAGGTAAGTCAGGAGGATCGAGGGGAGAGATAGAAGGAAGTGGCGAAGCATGGAAGCAGGGGTCGAGATAGAAAAGGTGGGGCCGAGGGAGTGCAAATATAGGAAAGCTGGTGGTGATTGATGACGAAATAAGGACTAACCGTGAAAGTTGGCTGATGGTTGTCCTCATGCAAGGTAGCCGACGCGAAGAAAAAGAACCATGAATTAGGTTGCTGCCAAGGCCGAAAATGTAAGCCATATCCTATCGGCCTTGCTGCTTACGATGAAAGAATACCGCGGAAAAAGGAAGAAGCTGTGCTGACCTCTGGTTGCTGTTATGCGAGTGTTTCTCCTAACCCCTTACCAACACACCCTGACTTGATCAACCCACCACCCCGACCCGGGCTAGCTCGACGACCATGCGCACGAACCAACCGAACGAAGCACAGTCCCAAGCTCACCTCAAACTCGGAGTTGAGGCCAAGCCCGTGTAGGGGTGGAAAGGTCCGAAGGCGCTGGAGCCAAAGCGTTTCCCGGGGCTGACATAGAGAAACGTAGGCGTGTGCAGACGTGCCTGGGGGAAGGAGCGGGAGGCGGTCCGAGGGGAAGAGAGGCCGAGGGATGGATGGATAGATGGGGGAGCTCAGGTGAGGGAGGGAGTGTGTGAGTGTGTGAGGGAGCGAGGGAGTGAGTTAAGGAGCTTAGGAGGGAGGCAGGGAGCCAGAGAGGGAGAGAGCGACAGAGCGACAGTCACCCCGCAGTCCCTTCTCCATCCTTGCCTTCTCCCTCCATCTATTCTCCCCTCATCTCGCATCTCCCTCCCTCCTCTCTACCCCTTCTCTTTTATGTCATTTCAAACTCCCTTCTCCTTTATTCCTTTGTCCCTTTCTTTTCTCTCCCCTCCCTCCCTTATTTTTCCTCGTGATCCTTGTTTAAGGTAGACACATAAAGTCCTTTCCATAGGAACTTGGGAATGGTTCAATCTCTATGCCTCATGTGTATGTAAATGTTACAAATTCGCATGCCATATTCACCATTAATGTGCAAGTTTAAATTGCGATGCTGTGCTACTCCATACTGGCTCTCATTGGGTCTTTGGTGCAGAGCATAATATAATAGGTCATGATGGCCTAGATGTATCTATATAGGGCTAAAAGTAGTTGCCGTCGTGGATTATGCTTCAAGAAAACATACTTCAGGACCGTTACGATGTGAACTGCTAAATCTCCTTTAAAATCGCAATCTATGTCAATATGTTAATATAGGACTGTTTTTCAAGGTTGCCTACAATCTCCTCTGGGCGATGATTTAACTCAATGTCGGCTGCAGTCTTAAGAGCTCCCACCCAGCAACATCATGTGCCTAATGTTTGTAAAAATCTCCTTTCTCAAGTGTATTAAATGGTGAAAGTGAGCCGTTTAAGTAGCTCCTGAAAGTTTGCGCTCCACTGGCTCCATTTCTGGTGTCGTAATTAAGTGACTCAGAAATAGGCTAGTCAGCTAAGTATCAGCTAAGCCGCCAAGCTCCCAAGACCTGCTTAGCCACTTAGGTGAAACTTAGCGGCCCTGGCTAAGCTAACTGTTTCCACGATGACCGCTTAGCTTAGCCAAAATCTCTGCTAAGCGACTTAGAAACAGGCCTATTACCTTTGACCGCTTAGCTTAGCCAAAATCTCAGCTAAGCGGCTTACGACGAGGCCTCTCTGAGAGCCACAGATTGCCTGACAATGCTTCCAGTGGGCCTTATGAATTTTAATGATTCCTCGAGTGAATTTTAATGATTCCTAGTACTTTCATAAACACTTCTTCATTTTTTAGATTTTTGTCCTTTGCTTCTTTGTACTGTAAGCCCACAGGAGAAAATCCTAACTAGCCTAATTGGAACCACCAGTGTAAAGGAGCTTGAGCCAATCAACCACCTGTGGTAGTCGTGAACCAATATTTGCCGATCCTTTGAAACTTGAGGGACATTGAGCGGCTCGTCGAGGGCACGAGCAACTTGGAACCGTGCGGCCAAGGTTGTCACGAGTACATTTGCCATGGTAAGTAATAAAGTACGCAACTAAATGATTGGTTACATCATGACCGCCGGAGGGGCCCGAATTGGCGATATCGTCACCTCGGACTTGGCACAAGAATGTCCAAGTTGTTAATATCAACGACTAATATAATACTCCTGGGTCATCCATAAGTCCGCTTGTGTACGTGCATTGAAACCTGATAGGATTTGGAACGGCTCGCATACCCATCCGGCTGACAGCTTACCCTTGTAATAATAATAATATTCGATAGACGCGAATTTGTGCCTGACCTAATATTTCCCAAATGTATTTGCTGCGTGAAGGTTCAATCCATTTGAGTTGACGTCCAGGCTGCATACTAAGTTGGAGCTGCCCGCCGCAAGGCTACACAGCTGCAGAACGTTGCAGAATGAGCGATCTTTGGGATTATGACGACGATGATGACCAAGATAATAGGGCAACATGGGGGGTTCCCTCTCCAGACAGGGTGGTCGCACAGGTGAACGGCAGTTGCAGGAAGCGCAAAAGCAGGAAGCCTGTCAACGCGAGCAAGCGCAGGGCAGTTTTACCAGCTGCCAACCTTGAGGTTCGGCCTATCCAACTGCACACTACCATCCTGCTTGATGCCACTGATGATGACGATGATCTTGTCTTGATGACATCGCCAATCGTAAAAGGCGACGAGGTGGACCTGGAGGTCACCAGTATGGCCGGGCCCCGGAATCCGGCACCCAGGACGGCACCCGTGGCAAGTTCCGCAGTTGCAAACCTTAACTCTGCAACACAAGAATCATTGGCTAAGGAGCAAGAGCTGCTTCACGCCCTGCAGCAAGTCACCAAGTGGGAGAGCCAGCTGGACGCCGGCAATGAACCATGCCCTTTGCCCAGTGTGTCGAGGCTGCCGGGTCTGGGCCTGTCGCACCTGACAAGCCGGTGGCCTTTGGCCGGCAATGCGCACAGGACAGCTGATGCCGTCGATGTCGACCTGCGGGATGAAGAGGAGGTGGTGGCTAATGACCGCAACTTACAGGAGCCCACGGGTAGCGGGCAAGACATCGCTCGGACAAGCAGCACAGCAGGAAAGGAACAAACCGCCGAGGAGCGTGTGCAGCTCAAGCTCATTTGGGGCCGTGATAAGGACGAATGCATTAAGATGAGAGTTGTTAAGACGGACCCCTTCGAGAGGATGATAACAAAATTCAGAGAAATCGCGAAGCAGCGCTCGCTTTGCAGCGACCCAAATAAGATCAAGTGAGTTTGGCGACAGGGGCCGTGCGCGATTGCCTGCTCGCTTGTACATGCGAGGTGCTGGTAATGCTACTTAGGCTTAGTATACCTCGTGTACTGCGGAAAGTTAACCAACTAAGAGGCCCAAAAGTGACTCATGCAAAATGGGGTGCAAAGAGCTTACCACTACCTTGCAGTACCGTATCTGCCTGCACCTCGTGCTTGAAATCCTGCTTTGAGAGACGGTATCAGCTACGATTCCGTTGATGGTCTTAACGGGCGGCCGCCCTTGCGATATTATTAACATCCTGCTTGCAGGTTTTTGTTTGATGGCGACGACTTGGCGAAAATGTCTACAGAGACACCGAATTCCTTGGATATGGAGGACGATATGATAATTGACGTTAAACTTTAAGCAAGCATAGGTGTGGACACGGCCATGTGTGTTTGGTACATGATACGCCCTATTACTTGTAAAATCTGCAACCATACGGCATATATGCCATTCACGCAAATCTATGTGGCATGCTGCAAATGAGAGCCCATCGCATACTTATACGGTAGCATTTACATAGTGCCCGAGAGTCATGAAACTTTCTCAGTGTAAATAGGCCTGTTTCTAAGCGCTTAGCTGACTCGTGGTTCCAGATGGTTTCGGCTCCGTACAATCATTTGCTTAGCCGCTTGCAAGCTTGCCTGTTTCTAAGTGCACGGCAGAACCACGGTGAAACCACGAATGTAACGGTATATAATGCACTCAGCATTAATCGCGAGAATTCCTTAAAATTTTTAATGTGCGAGAGGCATACTTTCACCTGATTGTCGGTCGATCATGGACCCTGTCTTATTTCCTTTCTTTTAATGAAGCAAAGGCATCTTTCGATGTTCATAATTCTCACTTCATCTTTGTTGTTTACAGTCGTCATTCCAGCTGTCACCAACATCCTTCAGGATGGCGATGCGACTGGGGAACGGGACGAACTATATGGGCCTCCACAAAGGCGTCGCTCTTATCCTGAAAATCGAATTGATCAAAGGCGCACCGAGCCGACATATAACTCCATAGTGCACTGGGATGACACACGGTTCACGCAGATATGAACTACATGTCAGGCAGGAAAATTGTGATATGACATGCATACTATGATTGATGTGTGCACCGTAGGCCTTGAGCGTGAGAATTCACTAGGATTATGCATCTGAGGGTAGCAGGTGTACATTGCTCTGTGTGTGGCGGTAACTACTCTGGCCTCATGCGTCAAACTCAGCTAGGCAAAACAACATGACAAAGCGCAGTTTGTGAAGTGACTTAATCCATTTATAGACGCTGACAGCACCATGCACCCAGGCCTCCGAAGGATTTGAACGAGATGGTGGAGGTTGTTGCTGCCTTCTCTTTTAGGAGGGAATTGGAAGTTTGGAAGCCTGGGATCCCCCTTCTGCCATGCCTCCTTTCCTTCTCCCTCCCTTTCCAGTCTCTTCTCCCGCCCTTCCATCTCCCTCTTACGTATCTCCCTCCCATTACTTCTTCACCCCTCAGTCCCTTCTCCCTCCTTGCCTTCTCCCTCTTTGCCTTCTCCCTCCCAACTATTCTTCCCCCATCTCCCTCCCTCCCTCTCTACCCCTTCTCTTTTATGTCCTTTCAATATTTTCTCTCCCCTCCCTCCTTTTTCCTCGGGATCCTTGTTTAAGGTAGACACATAAATTCCTTCAATCTCCATGCCTCATGTGTACTTAAATGTTACAAATCCGCATGCCACATTCACGCGCAAGTTTAAATTGTGATGCTGAGCAGTTGCCGTTAGATATTGTGCACCCAGCACTTCAAGAAGACATACTTCAGGACCATTGCGATCTGAACTGCTAAATCTCCTTTAAAATTGAAATCTGTGTCAATATGTTAATATTGGACTGTTTTTCAAAGTTGCCTAAAATCTCCCCTGGGTGATGAATCAACTCAATGTCGGCTGCAGTCTTAAGAGCTCCCACCCAGCAGCATCATGTGCCTACTGTTTGTAAAAAATGTCCTTTCTTAAGTGTCTTCAATGGCGAAAGCGAGCCGCTTAAATAGCTCCTGAAAGTTTGCAAAAGGCCCTCGCGCTCCACTGGCTCCACTGGCTCCATTTTAGCCACTTAGGTGAAACTTAGCGGCCCTGGCTAAGCTAACTGTTTCCACGATGACCGCTTAGCTTAGCCAAAATCTCAGCTAAGCGGCTTAGGAACAGGCCTAATGAGTTATAAAACTACCGATGCAGGATCGGATAGGACCAAGGATGCCTAAAAACATAGTTATCTTGTCTGTTCACATTGTGGAACAGTCATGCGCAGCGGCAGCGGCCGCAATTCGCACTTTCTTTTCGCATTTCATTTTCACAACTCATTTTCGCAATTCATTTACACAACTCATGTCAGATGCCCTTACTTTTCCACTTCTTTAGGGGATATTTTGAACGCGTTTTCAAAAGTCTGAGTTTGCGTAGGTACGGAAATGCGTAATTTTCTGGCTCATAGCGAATGCCTCCGCATTTTCTTAATAACGCCCGCGCGATACTTTAATTGTTCATGGAGTTACGTTGATCTAATTAATGCGGTAACATGGAAGAATGCGAGGACTGCATGACTGTTTTAACATAATACTCAGAATCTCTAATGGTTTTTGGCACCTCCTTCGAGCCAAGAGCAACGCGGTTTGGTCTTTCTTGCCAAACAGCTTGTGAGTGAAAAGCTCAGGACGCAAGTACTGCGTTTGTTTGCGACTGGGTAGCGCCGTGGTCCGTAGACGCTTCTGGTAGCTATGGGACTAGCGCAGTCCTGCTTGCGCTCCCCGAAGGCAGTAATTTATGAGGTAATGCGCGTGAGGGGTCCTTTGACGTCTGACTTTTCTGCTGCGTCAGTTGTATCTTGAACATATCTTGGGCAATATGTGACACCCATGGCCAGCAGTAGTTATGCAAATAAGTTATAATTGTTTCTTGCTCAGGCACCTATCATACCTGAAGTGGACGGTGCGTGTACTCGTTTACATCACGGGGGCGGAGTCAGCGAGCTGAATGATTCCCCGGTGTGCAAGGAACGAGACTCGACTGTTTTTATCGTCAAGCCGGTCTACACGCAGAATGTTTCTGCCGGCGTAGGGACTGGCAGTGTCGGCGACGCTGTCCGTGAAGCAGAACAGTTTTGCGGTGCGCTCACTGAAACAGTGACAACCAGCAGTTTGCAGTCAGCATTTGCGAGTTCCGATGGTTACCCGCATTCTTCGTGGGACTTAGGGCCGCCCTCAACGGACGACGAGCAGTCTCGCGTGCAGTCGCTTCGAGCCCTGGATATCCTGGACTCTGTATCGTATGGACGCCGCTTGCGTATAGATCAGGAGGCCGACATAATTCTCGGGGCATTGATGCAGATGTTCAATGCCATAACGGCGATGTTGGTGTTGTTCGACGATACGCGGATTATTATCCGAAACGCTAAAGGCGTTATGAAACCTGGAGAGTTTCCATACCGGTAAGAGAAGCGGCCGAAAGCTGGGTGGACCAACCGTTTTGGGCCGGGGGTGCTCAGACTTTCCTATCCGCACCTAGGGCACTTGGTTTGAATGCCGGCAACGGTAGCAGTCGGGTCAGGAGCATCTTCAACGAATGGGTTCGGGCCTTGAATGCATGTTGCATGCCGTTATCGGCGTCTCTGTATGAGGGGGCCGAAAAAAAGCCGAAACAGGGCCGTCACAATTACATCCTAGGCTCAATGCGCGTGGTGGGCCGGTTAAGGCCATGCCTTGGAAATCCGCACTGTGAGCATGACTTTGCGGTTGTCCGTATTTGCGATGCAGGTGGTCCTTTTGTGCATATACCCTCACCAAGAACAGGCCGCAGACTCTGATCGTTCCAGACGCAACGAAAGACGTTAGGTAGGGACTCCAAATTATGTGGCTACATTGTTCGCAAGATCAAACTTCTAACTGATTGATTCCACCACATCATTTAGGGAGTGTTCATGAGATACGCCTGATTTTTCTGAGTGTCACGGGTGGCAGGAATGCTTCTGTGGGCTGTATGTCGCTTTATTTCCCAGCCTGTTCTTTTATCCAACTTAGCAGCTGTGAATTAAATATTCGTCCTTCCAAATGTAGCTGTTAATGCTCATAACATGTATGCTTGACATGCATCTGAGCAGGTTTTCCGAGAATCCCTTCGTCCGCGGTGAGCCCTACGTGCGCTTCTACTGCGGGGCGCCCCTGGTGTCAGCGTCAGGTCACATCTTTGGCACCGTCTGCTTTGCGGACAATAAGTCGCGGGCCAACTTTGATGTGTCGCAGTGCTACATCATAAACAACATGGCGGAGCTGTTGGTCCGGCACATAGAACGCTTCTGCCCCAATGCGGGTCCCACCGGACGAATTGGTACGTGTCGGCGGGAAGCAATAAGCGGGGGCGTTGGATGGAGGTGGAAAGTGAAGTGGACATGCCATCGCAGGATAACGCCTAGACACCGTTGTGCGCAGTCCTTTGTAAACATTGGTCTGCCTCTTCCAAACCGGGAGATGGAAAGTGGTTCTTAAAGGGCGATAATCAAGGGGGTGGACAGCATGAAACGGCATGCTTCTCCTGAATGCACACGGCCATTGCTTGGACAAATCTGCAAATGCACGCCGTAGCTATTGCGCTGGCTTGTCCTGGATCATTTTGTTTTGTGCAGACGCGGAGACCACCGCCCTAGCGCGTGTGGCAAGGACTGTTGATTGCTATGACGCCGTCACTGGCCTGGTGGATATCAGCCTACCGGACGGGTGGATGCTGATGTATGTCAGTGAGGTGCGATATGTTCAGCCTCGGATTTCTCATGTGTTGGCACGGGTGGGTAGGAAAAATTAAGCCATTGTTAGCAAGGATAAGGCGAAGGCGGTAAAGGCCAAGTTTGGATACCAAGGTACCAACCTGTACCTGTACCCTAACCTATGGATCCATATTGCTGATAGGCTTGGGAAGCCGTGTGCTCCCCTTGGACCCGCAAGCAGCTGGTTGGCAGGCTGCTGCAGCTCCTGCTGTTGCTGGAGGAGGAGCCCAATCAGGAAATGAAGCAGCCTGTCTCACAAGAGCCTCTGGCGTCCACAGACGCGACATCAGTGCCCCCGCCGGCAGCTGCAGTGACCGTGATTAAGGGGGACGGCAAAATGTGCCTGGCCAATGAAGCGGAGGCTGGGGCATCCGTCAAGATGTTAGGTCTGTCAATTGGGCCGTCCATGTCCAAGGGGACGGGGTTGGAGGGCGTGTCCAGGCGAACCTGTAGCAACGCCAATGACACTTGCCACGCCAGCCACAATTTGAGCGCGACTTCGAGCAGGGATGGTAACGTGCAAGGCATCATGCTTTGTGGTGATGAAGCAACGGATCCGAAGCTCGTGACCACGCCAAGAAATCCGTTGCAGCATCACAATCTACGGCAAACACCGTGGGGAGAGGCGTGGCAGCGTTGCGAGGGGGAGCTGCGAGCGGGAAAGGAAGTCGAGCTGGGCAAGGCAAGGATCTTGATGGAGGATGGGCGGCCATCAACAACGGTTGTGCGTGTGTCTGCCAGGTGAGTGAAATGCGATGGTCAGAGAATAAAATGGCACTTGTTGGCGGTATGGACGGTGACAAGGTGCCATGCGTTGGTGGCTTCTCTGGCGCTCCCAGAACTGGTAATACTCTCGTGTGAACGGCTTTGGTTTTGGTTGTGTCACTTAATTTCGTACGTTTTTTATTGTACGTTAGGCATGATAAATACGGGCTTCGTTAATTCCTTGCAGCTTTTGGTGTTGTAATCGCTATTACTGCACCTGTGGTTCGCTGCGGAAGTCAAGTCATGGGATGCCCGATCTTAAGGCCCCTGCCCTTGCACCCCTTGTGCCTGTGAATTTCGAGCATTATTATAACGTGGAGTAATTGCCGCCGTCCTCTGCCGTGCCAGGTCCGCCAATTGCCACGTGCTGGATGCAGCAGTTTGGATGCCCGTGGGCGTCCCGCATCACGTAGGCCTGCCGAGGTCCATCCTTGCAGCCGGAGCCAAGCCAGCCGTGCAACCAGCTGGACATCCGGGTGCAATCAACAGCACGATTGATAAGGCTCCCACAGATGAGGCAACGATACAGGCCATTGAAGACAAGCCCGAGCCGTATTACTGCCTTGTTACTCTTACTAGGATTGGGGAGGATATGGAGGCTGACAATGGCAAGGAGGGGTGCCAGCCACAGCACCTCGTGCCGATGGTGGCGCTGCCGGGTACATCATACGACAAATCAGTCAACAAGGGCGGCGGTGGTGCTGCGCCTGCTCCCGCCCAGCCTTCACCAGCAACACGTCCCGGCTCGGGGGTGCAGGTGATATCGTATTGCGGACGGCCTTCTCTGGACAGCAGTGCTCATGTTAGTGCCAGCCAGCGTAGCCGGAACATGGTGTCGACGGCCGCGTCCTTCAGGGGCTCCGCGAGATCGTCTGCATCGCATGGCCTCAGCGGGTGGATGTACGGCATGGAACCCTTTCCTGGACTCAAGCTTGGGCACTTGCTGGGGAAGGGGGGCTATGGCAAGGTTTTTTCGGCGTCATACAAGGGCCAGAAGGTTGCGGCCAAGGTGCGCAGTCCATGACCCATCTTCGGTTCGCATCCGTATGCACGCCTCAAGGAATCATGTAGTTTCAGGGTGGGGCTTGCAAAGTTGAGCCGGGGTTCAGGCCCGTAAAGCAGGAAGTTGATTAGATGTGAAAATCGGACTTTCCCAACAGTCCAGCTTCCGCCTCACCGCAACCCCCGGCAGGTGATCAGTAATGAGATGCTCAAGTCCACAACGTGTGTTAACGGCGTTACGCTGGAAGCGCTGCTAACGCAGGAGGTCGAGCACCCCTATATTGTCCGAACTTATAAGTGCGTAGTCCGTCCATACGGGCCATGCGAGCGGCAATCGATGACGGGCATGGGCGCCCGTAGCAATACGCACGTTGCTTCCTCGTACAAGATACCGTCAGTGCGCGGTGGCGGCACACCGTGCCGTAGTATGGTGCCCTCGCCCATGCCCTCCGCAGCTTCGACGTTGCCAAACGGTCCCAGCAACGGCATAGACTCGACATGGGGTATGTCGAGGCTGGGGCGCCCGTCTGAGACAGGGCCGTCGCCTGGCGTCGCCATGGATGTCCGTAATGTAAGATCCCGCAGCGGCGCCGCGGAAATGAATGGCGATGCTGTTCCTTCTACACTTACTCCTTCAAAGGCGGTCTCAGCGGCAGTGGTGGAAGCCGCTGTAGTGCCTACTGCCTGCGATACGGCGGCGTCCATCTTCTCCTCAGCTTCAAGACGGACGTCAACGACCACGCCAGAGCCAGTGGCCCAAGTTGCGCCGCAGGAAGAAGACTTCGACTCTTTTGACGCTTGCAGTGACAAGGTGCGGTGCCTCGCCGTAATGTGGAAGCATATGCTGTTCACGTTTCTTGTGAGCGATGCATGTGGAAGCGCTTAATGTATCCGCATCTACAAGCTGTCCATCTACCCAGCCACGCTGATACCGTGCTGTCTGGAGGTGCTTCTTAGAGTTGCCGTCCACTCCAGTCAGCTGCTTAGTGATCGCCTCGTGACACGCTTTAATCATGGCAGGACCTTCTGGGGACCAATTGCTAGGTTGAGTCACTCAAACCTTTTTCGTAAGGCAATGGCACTGCAGCGGCATGCCCTAAGGCTATCTGTGCCTACTCCTGCTTACAGGCTGCAGGCGGCATGATCGACCAGCTTGTGTCAGGTGGGTCCCCAGTGTACGTACCCCAGTCCGCCACGGTGCAAGCTGCACCGCTATCGGTCGCTAGCCATTTACAGCGGCCGCCGTATACTGCCACGCCCGAACAACCATCCCTCACTGCAACAAGCAACGTCGTGGCACAATCCATACCCACGACCCAGGAGTCAATGTCAGTTCTCAACGCCAATGTGGACCAGATGATGGTGGTGTTGACGGCAAGTGACCAGGTGCCACCACGCGTACCACCGGGCGTCATGAGCCCAGCGGACCTCTTCAGCCCCGGCGCTGGAGCCGTCGAAGTATTCAGTACCCGAACGGCGGCGGCAGCGGCAGCTAATTGCCTTGATGCAGACGCATCCTTTCAGTACACCGGTCTTCCACAGAATGACACGCTGCAGGACGGTGAGACCTGGATATTGCAGGAGTTTTGCTGCTGTGGCACACTGCAGGATGCGATTGACACAGGACGGCTCCGGACGGAGCCTTCCCGGATGCACGGCAAGCCACATATGCTGCATATACTGCTGACGGCACAAGAGATAGCATCGGCCATTACCTGCGTGCATAGCAGGTGGGTATGACAGGTTGCGCGCACATGTATGTTTAGGTGAGATTTGGGTGAGATGTTTAGACATTTTGATAGGGTAATAGCGTTGGCACCCATGCTTTATTCCAGCTGTTGGTAATCACTGATGAAACACCCGGCAGAGCATGCAACGTGCGGATCAGCGACGTAATTGAAATGTGGGCAGCAGGATCCCATTAGATGCAATGAAACATTGGTTTGTGTTTTTGCAACTGGCGAAGGACTATTCGCTCACCTTGAAATTTTGCCGTTGCCGTTCGCGCCTCTGCTGGTGCATGCTGTTCCTAGTAAGAACTATCGATTGTGCCGTATTGCCGCCTACGCTAAGATTGTTGGTTTACGGCGTCATCTTTAAAATTGCTTGATTTCTCTTAACTTTTGCGGCGGTACGTGTATCTTCCCTTCTTCGAGTCGCAGGGGTTACATGCATGGTGACCTGTCTGCCGTCAACGTTCTGTTGACCGATGCCCCTGGTGGTTCTGAGGCAGGGACCACAGGGCGCGGCTGGATTGCCAAGGTATGCGCGGTTTGTGGGTCATCTAAGGGTTCGATATGGGCTGAAGGACAGCAACGGTGGTTTGCGGTTCTAGGTGTGACCATGTTACTAGTTGTGATCACGAATATCTCTTCTCGTGACGTCTGTATCGTGCGATTTCGACCCCTTGTAGGTTGGTGCTATGGACAATTCCGTCCTGAGACGTTTGTTTATGTCCCATCTATATTTGCATAGAGAGAAACCCATCATTCCCTTCTTCAACGCCTTGCTATCCTGCCTCAGGTGTCGGACTTCGGGCTGGCAAAGCACCTGCCCGACCCTAATCAGCCCTATGTCAGCTCTTCTTACGGCGTCATTACGCATTGTGCACCGGAGGTGCTGAAGTCGCACATGCAGACGCAGGTATCTAGGTGTTCAGCCCTGTAGCTGGAACTGGCTTGGCAACATCTTGGCGTTTGTACGTGTTGCACTTAGGAAGTGGCGGTTTTGCCGCGTTGCACGTGACACTGTATTGAAAGGTTAACAACACTCTTTCTGCCGCTCTAGGGAAATGTCCACTTACACGTAACACAGCTGCGCACGCCTACCTCGCCGCCCCGCAGAAGGCGGATTGCTACTCCTTTGGGGTGCTCCTGTGGCAGATGTTCACGGGGTCGCGCCCCTGGGCGAACATGAACCGCTTCCAGGTGGGGGCGCAGCATGTTAAAATGGGAGCACGGCTGCTGCACGTGTATGCCTCCCTGATTTGCGTACACTGTCATCAAACCTGCAGAGCGCGTAGATGGCGGTGGACACCTGATATGACGAGTGTTTGCGTTCATTTCTCATATGCCATTTCTTGCGTATCGAGCTATCGACATACGGTTCCTGCTGCCACCGTCCATCGATTAACCACAGATTTTCGGCACGATGACAAGTGGAACGTCTCCGGGACTTCGTTTCCTGCCTACCCAGCTGCCGCCGCCACGCTACCACGACCTCACAATGCGGTGTCTGTCATACAACCACGAGTCTCGACCGACCTTTGCGGAAATCTGCGAGGAGCTGCGACTCATGACCTATGAGGCCATAGCCGCCGGGGAGATTGTGGTGTAATATTTGCGAGTTTGCGTTAGAAGCTGCGAGGTGAAGGATATGGGCTTTCGGGGCAGGGATGTGGCAACCACAGCAGCGGGGACTAGCAAGGCACGCAATAGGTTTGCGCAACAGTGTGGATATTTGCGTTTTTGAGCTTTTGAGCTCAGGTTCGACCGACAAAGCGGCACTTGCAGAGCCCACGTCATGAAGTACCGTGGGCGGGCGTCGAACTGGGCTGTGTATGTGTGTCTTTCCTTCTGTTGACGATGTAAGCAACGATGGCAGTATTTGAATGTTTGCCTTTAAGAAAGTTGATTGCCAACTGGATTGTGCTAGGAGCTAAATTAGGACATTACTTTGTGTCTGAGGATGTGGACCAAAGCATGCATGTACATTGTCGCACAGTTTCAATGCGTCCATGTGTAGTAAATATGGGTTGACACTACTGACGCGCTAAAGTCGCTCGGATAATTAATTACATTTTGTACGTATTTTGGAGGTCCCCTGTTTATCCGAAGAAAGCTAGAATGGCGTGTTACGTGCCATGTGTCACGGCCATGCGGTTACGTCGTTGGGTTGCATAAGGACTCGTATTCTGATTTGTGCTTGCCTTTTGGGAATTCGGGTTCAACGAACAGATGCTCTGTCAGCGTGACGGGGGTGCTGGGTCCCAGCGCGCAAGCTGCAGCACGGATGATTGAAGCAACAGTCCGTGTTGGTTGCTTTGTATATGTATGTTTTCTTACAGGAATGGGCATCGCATTGGCATGGCGAGCATGCGTCGTGGGAAGTGCGAAAAGGGGGGTGAGAGATGTCGACGTCAGATGCGTGCAAGCCTTATGCCTAAGGCCGGAACTGCACAGTTTGCCTGTCCACAGCGGGTTGGGGCGGTGTTAAGCTCATATGTGAGCGGCACACGATGGAGGGGCTGGGTATTGGGTATTGTATAGCTGCATGCTATAAATCAATAGCTACCAGGCAGTACCGAAATAGTGGTTGGAGGCGCGAGCTTGAGCAGTTATTATGCACCAGTAACACCTTTAATGTCATCCGGCTTTTAGTACTGATGCAGGAGCTCCGCGCAAGATTGGGGTTGGATTCCACGTGTTGGTCGTGTTTCTGTCGTGCCATATTCCAACCTCATCGCTTGGCAGGATGGACTGACTGGACACCTGATTCATTCCGTATTACGTTGGGTCCTTGGGCGTGATCACCCTCCTGCCCTTCTGTGTGTACCCAAGACTCTATCCCATTTGCATAGTTTATGCACTGAAATAATATATCCCGTCCAATCGGGTCGCATTTTGGGGCCATGCACGCCTTGGTAAACCATGTACGGTGCATATCGATTTGTATCCGTAATGTTTGAAGGTCCGTACAATCCGCGTAGTTCCTTGAATGTAGTCATGTTTGTGGTTTTTGCACTGTAGGGCGGCTTCGTTGTGCGATGATGATGCTGATTTGAAGCTTTGGCGTTGCAAGGATTCGATGGGCATTGTGGTGACCAATCAAGTAGCACTTAAATAGCTAAATGTTATAATGGTTACGGCAGGAAATTGAAACATCTCCATGTGGGTGATGGATCGGTGCCATTGCGGTGCTATTGCACGCATGCATGTCGGAGGCGGACATTGCTCTTTCATAGCAGGACGTGTTATTACCATGTTCACGTTGCCCAACGATGGTGTCCTACTTTCCCGGGGATTTGGCGTGCACTTGCAACTGTAACGTGCCTCCAAACTGTAAAATGTAAGCGTCGTTGTATCATTCTTCAGTGGTCGCAATGGCATGTTGCACTGGGTCGTCTTACGTCTTCAATACCGTTAAATAATTAGCCGGGCTGTTGCACCACAGTCAACTGCTGCTGTTGTTGAGCACTGGAGCGAGCTCGTGCTGCCGGAACGCAGGTCATTAGCATTAAGTAGCCATTTTACATGCCGCTGAGTGCTGCTTGCTGTAAGCGGCTGATCCTAGCGGGCTAGGATATAGAACTCGTGTATATAATTTGTTACTCATCCTGGGAACTCTCTGGATATCAGTCATAGATGGGTTGGTTTCTTGTCCTCAGCAGTTACAATCAGCATAACACTAGAAAGCCCCGGCAGCTGTCACGACATAGTACTGATTTTCGTACATACTACGTGCGAATGCGTCACTTGAAGGATCTCGTCGCAATGTCGTTCACTTGTCCGTTCGCAAAGGTGCTCGCACTATTAACAGCGGATGTTAATAGGCGAATACTACTCAAGAGCGGATCTTGGAAGTAGTCCCAAAGGCTTCTCCTTGTGGGGGTTCACGCGCGCCGACGTCTTGACGATTGTGCAGCGCGACGACTTCCGACGGAACTAGTTTGGCGAATTGCGATAAGATGGTTACAATAATTATTAGCTCATAGATGGTCTGTTACGCTCACGAAGAATAGCTCCGAGAGCCAATTGACACTTGGTCAAAGCTCTCGACGCGTTAAATCCGCCGCCGACGACTCACAAGGCCCTAACGTCAAACTGGATCCAACGCTACAAACTGCGGCTCTGGAACCACCCTAACTACTAACGTTCGGTTATCCCTTTGAACCAAATTAACAAATTAAAATTATCCATCTAATAACGGGAAATAACGTTGTTAACTCGTCTATCCATTAGACGGTTACAACTTGGTCCGAACATTGCTCGCGACGACATTGGGTCGTCGTTCTGCTTCGCCCAAACTTCTTAGCTAGCTACGAAGTATGACAGGCACCAAGTATGTCGTGACAGCTGTCACGACATAGTACTGATTTTCGTACATACTACGTGCGAATGCGTCACTCCCCCCCCCAGCGCTGAGTGCTTTAAGCGATTTGCGCTGGTATGCCTTAAGGTCTAGGGGTCCTTATATCAACTCCCACATCTCTTCCACCGGCCTCAGTAAAGCCTCCTTGAGTGCTACAGTGGCAAACAACATGATCCATACCTTCTGGCCTGCCGGACTCAATGCCAGCCTTCCTTCTAATTGCCTCTTTCTCAACCAATTTATTCTAGCTTCATCCCCTTCGGTGATGTACCTCATCGGGGCACAGACAGCCATCAAAAGACCTATTTGTTGCATGGTGCTGGGCATCAGCAGATCCAGCAACTCACTCGATGCTCCAAACACTACAGCCTCAGTGCACGGCCTTCCATCCTGCAATAGTACCTTGGGGCCGACTGCTGCAGGTTTAGGCTCTCCTAAAATCTGCCTTACACTACATCCCTCGTCGTGCAAAGCTTGCCGGATTTCGTTCTCCCACCGGAATGGCAACAGGATACGGCGTGCTTTTTCCACCAGTATTACCTTGCACAGCTTCTTCACCTCGCCTAAGGAGGGTTGACATTCCTCCAACCTGGGTTGCTTTAGTGCTGTGCGTAGGGCTTGCACCTTGCTTTGGGGATGCCAGCCCGGCATGCCCTCACCCAGGGTTTTGTTGCTCCAGCTCTTCTACACTCTCCAGCTTCCAGCTTAGGATTGCCGGTTCTCCAGCTGCTGTGCTCTGGGCTGCTTTCTTTACCGTGGGCACGGATGCCAGACGGTTTCGCAGCTCAGTTACACCCATAAGCTCCACTTCTCCATCTTCATACGTGATTGCAAATCTGTGTCCTCTGCCTTGCCGTCCCACGTATGAGGCTACACCAAACTGCAGTAGCAGTAGTGCCAGTAGCGCCATTGCCATAGGTGACTTCCATGTCCACTTGGGCTGATAAACCCGTGCACCAGGGGGCGGGGTTGGCATGAACTTTTTCCGCTTGCTGGTCCACCGTCGAGGCTTTGCTGGCTCAAGCTTGAGGTCCTCTGAAGGTGCTGCTGAGGTGATCAGGGCATCAAGTGCCCACAGGCCGCTGCCTGAGGTCTGTTTTGCTAGGTCGCCTGCTGAGGTGACAGCTGAGCAGGGGGTTTTCTTAACGGTGCACCCACCCCCCAGCTTTGTGATTGGCGCTGAGCCTTGCACAGAGCTGGAGGTTATATAGGCGGTCCTAAGGAATGCAGCCGCCGTGGCGTGTGCTGGATGTTTGATCGAGGACATGGGAATCGTGACCACATACCCCGGGTTTTCCAGCAGGTTCGGCAAAAAATGCAGCTGTGCTGTGGGGTACTGCGTGATGGAGTCAGCTACTGCGTGCATCTGCTCGTTTCCCACCAGGAAGTCAAACAAGGGTGTGTTGTCCACCACCAACGTCTGAGTCAGGTTGAGTGCCGTGGCGTGCTGGGTGCCCGGCAAAAGGATGAGCTGAATTCCTCTTGAGTCCACTTCCTCCTGCGTGCTAACCTCCGGGTTTGACGACGTGCTGAGCGTCGTTTTGGAGGCAACTAGGGGTAGCCGTAGCTGCTGTGCTGCTTTGCGAGTGATGATGTTTACATCCGCGCAGTGGTCACGCAAGAACTTGAGCCTTCCCGTTTCCAGGCCATAAATGCCCACAGCACCAGGTGGGTAGTAGAACATGAGTTGCTGCAGTTTGAAGTATGCTGCAGCTGTTGGATTCCGTTGCAGCAGGTGCTCCCGTTCCTGCTGTGGAATTTGCTGGATTCCCCGTTTGCCCGCCTGGTGCTCACCAGTTACACAATAGGGTAAACCCGTTGGCGTAGACATGCTGACCGGCTGCATTGGCTGCTCCAATTGCTCCGGTTGCTGCTTGACTTCGGCCGCCATGGCTTTGCGTGGAGGGGCTTCGGAAGTTTCCCCCGCTGCAGATGTGTGCCCCGTCTTTGTGCTGTTCTCCGTTTGCTGGTGTAACTTGGCGATTTTCTCCAGCATTGCCCAGCTGGTAGTTAGCTGCACGGTTACCTCCTGCACTGCTTGATTTGCTGTGTGTGTTGCCGCCCGTGGCCTGGTGATGAGCTTGGGCAATGGGTACACGTCCATCTTGATCGGGGCCGGCTGGAATGATACTGGTACCTGCTGATGGGTCTGAGTAGCACAGCTGGTTCCCGCCTGGTACTCTTCAGCTGACAACAGCACGGAGCTGAGGTTAGCATTGCGGCGATTTGGCAGGTACACATCTTCCTCCTCATCTTCCTGCTGGGCAGCCGCTGCTGCAGCTGCTGCACGCTGTTGCCTTGGCTGCTGCTGCAGACGAATTTCCTCTAGATTGCGATCGAAGGTACTCTGCAGAGCCTTGGTCGGTGCTTTGAAGTTAGCTGTTGCCTTGTCTGGGTGTTTGATGAAGCACTGCTCTTCCGTGTGGCCAAACCGCCCACAGTACTCACATGACGGTGTATCACGTTCCTTGTGCCCAGCACCGGCCACGGGGGCACGTTGGGGATGCTGCTGCAGTGCGGGTCTCTCCTCGGATGCCATCGCTGCCCGTAAGCGCTTTGCTTGCGCTTCAAACTCCGCTATGAGGGCCTCAACCGTTGAGTTTTGGCTACCCCTTGACGTGCTTGCTGCTGACTTTCTGCCATGGAGCACCCGGCAATCTTTGCTGTCGTGTGAGGAGTTAGCCCCATGGTGGTTGCAATAGTACCCAGCGCCAGTGGATGGCACTCGAGGCTCAGCCTGGCTTTGTTTGACTTGTGAAGTTGTGGTTTCTCTGGCCGATTTTGGAGCCACCTTCTTTTCCATATCGTGCTGCTGGTTCATCCATATGCGCTCAGCATCTGCTGCTATCTTGGAAAGGAGGCCATACCATTCGTGTGTGCTCACGTCACAGTATTTAGCCTCGATCCGTTCCCGCACATAAGCGTTTAAGCCGTCTACGTACTTCCTAGCAATGGCCCGCTCACCGTATTCCTCCTTGGCGTAGGGGATGAGCAGCTCAAGCTCCTGGAGGTAGCTTGTTGGCGACATGTCGTCTTGCCGGAGCCGGGAGTACTGGATGAGTTTTGCATTGCGCCTCTGGGGCTCAAAATGCCTATCCAGTCTCTCCAGGTAGTACTCCAGCATGGACTCCCCATCCAGCTGCGCATCTGGCTTGCCAGACTTGTCTCGGAGCCATCTGGTGGCATTGTCCTTGGCGTCTCTCATGAAAGCCTTGTGCCACGTGTAGAAGGGTGTCTCCGGTGTGGGAAACCCATCCAACAAGTCGATGGCATCCTCCAGCGGCACCTGACCTCGTTGGTATCGAAAGCGCCCACGGAGGTGGCTCATGGCTCTGTGAGCAGCTGCCCTAAATGCTGGGAGGTGCTCATGAGTGAATTTGGGCATTTGTGCTGTAGACTCCATTTGATATGGGCTGTAGTCGTAATCGAAGTCTAGCTCTTGATATGAAGCTAACTTGATGTGTGGGGATGCGGAATCCGTGCACACAGCTCCGGTTCTTTTTGGCTCCGATGCCTCTGACTTTGCTGATTGATCTTCCTCACCAGATTCTTGCTCACCTACAGTTGGCTGAGTGCGTGGGGATGCGGAATCCTCACACGCAGCTATAACCTCCCTGGGCTCTGGTGCTTCGGACTCAGCTGATTTATCTTCTGGGCTTTCTTCACCTGAAACCTGCTCACTTGATTCTAGCCCTTCCTCGTCTGACTGCTGCTCAACTTCGTCTGCTTCTGACTGGTCTTCTTCAGTGCTGGATGAGGCTTCAGCAATTGGTTGGACTAGTGGGACCTTGGCCTTTCTCGGTAACGGTGTTACAATCGGGATTGACACACCGTCATCAAACTCTGGGTTGCGTTGCCACTCAACTTCCTCCCGCTGTGTACGTAAACTCCTTGAGGAACCGCTGGTGCTGGGCCTGGCGGCTCTATCAGGGTTACGACGGGGGTTGGTTCTGTCCGCCAGCGCTGCTCCACACTAAAAGCTCAACGAAATGAAGAGGTAGTCCCACAGAGGAATGGTGAACTGCTACAGGCGCTAGAGGGCTTAGGAGGTTGTGGAGCTTGCTTTCACAAGCAGCACCCAGTGAGCTGTCCTCCACAGGGGCTTTGATGGCGTCCACCGCAGGGACTTACTGTAGCTGCAGACTAGGTGATGTGCCACGTTCAGTCACGGAGACTGTAGGTGGCAGCTCACGTGGCAGGTGCGGATCCTGCTCACGTAAGTCTTGGGGTTGATGACTGCCTGTTTAAGCAGTCCCGGGCACTGATGGCACAATACTGAGGCAAGAGAAAGCAGTAATTCTAGATCAATTCCCGACTGGCAGCTAGAAGTCAGGCAAACGTCCCTGCAGAAACCGCTTAACAAACAATGAGGATTATTCGCTAGCTTGGGCGTGGCGCGCCTGTTTTGTGGCGGCTTGGTCAGAGCGGATCTGACCCAAGCGAACTCGTTGGCTGCAGGCAGTGACTCAAAATTGCCCTTATAAATCTTACTTGAATATTACGACCTTATGCACTACCGCTCCACGCAGCGTGCAGAGTCAATTGGCTGAAGGATCTCGTCGCAATGTCGTTCACTTGTCCGTTCGCAAAGGTGCTCGCACTATTAACAGCGGATGTTAATAGGCGAATACTACTCAAGAGCGGATCTTGGAAGTAGTCCCAAAGGCTTCTCCTTGTGGGGGTTCACGCGCGCCGACGTCTTGACGATTGTGCAGCGCGACGACTTCCGACGGAACTAGTTTGGCGAATTGCGATAAGATGGTTACAATAATTATTAGCTCATAGATGGTCTGTTACGCTCACGAAGAATAGCTCCGAGAGCCAATTGACACTTGGTCAAAGCTCTCGACGCGTTAAATCCGCCGCCGACGACTCACAAGGCCCTAACGTCAAACTGGATCCAACGCTACAAACTGCGGCTCTGGAACCACCCTAACTACTAACGTTCGGTTATCCCTTTGAACCAAATTAACAAATTAAAATTATCCATCTAATAACGGGAAATAACGTTGTTAACTCGTCTATCCATTAGACGGTTACAACTTGGTCCGAACATTGCTCGCGACGACATTGGGTCGTCGTTCTGCTTCGCCCAAACTTCTTAGCTAGCTACGAAGTATGACAGGCACCAAGTATGTCGTGACACAGCAATGCCACCGGCGGCTAACCTGATAACGCCTAAGAACCGCCCCGCTGTTAAACAAACCTACCAAAATCGACTGACTGACCTGCGCTCCGTCAAACCGCCCTGCTGCTTAGCCCGGACCCCTGTTGGACTCCGCCACAACGCCCAACCAAACCCCATATTTAAGTTGGATTAGTGGCCGGCCGTGACACTTAGGCTCGTAACCACCGGGCCGATCCAGGCCTGGTGGACGAACAAACGTGAAAACGTGCCCTACCGGGTGGGAAGGGCGGGCACACAAGGTGAACCTAAGGTCACAACACGGCGAATAGTCGGGAATGTTGTGACCTGCGACTAATCTCAATCTCAGTACGGCAAGTACGAGCAAGATGCATTTAGTTACTTGCTTCGTCCAAGAACCAGCCTTCTCGCCTCGAGAAGCCAGCGCAAATAGCGATGGATAGAGAGCCTTATCAATTGGATTTTGAGTAATGCAATGTAATGCGCACGTAAGATATGCCATCGACGGGGATTTCGCGATCCTCCGGCGGACCGACAAGAACTCGTAGCATGCTGCTGACTGCTGCGGACGATCACTTCGTATCGGGATACCCGGAGAGGTCGTACGGCACAGACGAGCCAGCAGGCTCAAAGAGCCGCAAGGTGGCGTGAAAACAGGTAAACAAACATAAGTTAGAACGGAAACAAGGATCCAAACAATGGTAAGAAAAGCAAAGGCCATAAAGCCCAGGTCATACCAACATCGGATCGGATATGAATAATTCAAGCAAGCCCTAGGTGGCCTTCCACCGATACAGCACAGCTCTTTACGTTTTTATATTCAAATACTGATAGCGTAAACACTGGAGCTGCATTTCTGATGCGCAGCATGCGCAGCAAGGCGCACGCAAGCAATCGGTCGGCCACGGACACATGTGGACAAAACGCACAAAATTTTGGTTTCATGAAAACGCACCTAAAATAATATCAGAAGCCGCGGTTGGCCAGGAATCCCGAGATGGCCTTATTACTAATTGCGTAACGCTGCGTAAACCTTGTAGCTACTTAGTGAAGGACAGGAGTTACGGAGTTATTTTGTTCAGAAGCTTGTACTTGGCGGGTCGTGCCCATCCTGAACTGTGCGCTATATTGCGCTACATGGCGGCTTGAACTAAAACATGTTGCCTACAGGAGTTATCCACATCCCGTTTCGATTGGAAGTTTTTTGGTTCTAATTTACCTGGTGTTCAGAGGTTAAGCATGTTTTTTTTGATGTGAGATATTCTTTGGCAGGCATTCTCATGCAGGCACGGTCTGGTGAGACCCTGGATTGCACTATGGAAGATGCGCCCATCACAGTACAGCTCTTCAATAGGGATGGTAAACACAGTGACGTGTGGTCATGCAACACGTAGCGAATTCCTGTAACGCCAGGCGAACCTACAAGCCAATAAACTACCCAATCTGTGCCTTTGACTCTCTGTATTAGGACAGATTTCCGTTACAGTCCTTAACACGCGTTTCTCGTGTAACTATCATGCCGGGGCGCCAGAGCCGGTTTAAAATCGCGCCTCTGTGTACGGCGGTTACCTAGGGGAAACAGCTAAAGAGGCAGCCTGTAACATTTTGAATGTGGGGGTGCCTCCTTCATGCCCTTCAAGAGGCGAACAAGCTACTAAGGGAGAGTGAATGTGTTGTGCTGTGTATGGCAGCCGAGAAGTCGGCTGAGCCTGGGGCCTTGGCCAGTGCCAAGGCAAACGGAGCTGGCATTTGTGTTACACTACCAGAATTTCACTGAAGACTTGCCAAAGGCCTGGGAAGTCGGTGCTCGGGCAAAAACATGAATAATGTGCGCGCCGTGCGGTGCCTCCATAGCACACTGTGCGTGGCCGTAACGCAAGTACTTCATCCCACCTTCCTTCGAACAGTACAGTCACCCTGATGCACCTTAATCTCAGGTTTCCAGATAGGTAGCTTCTCGCGGGTTCTCTGTGCCAGGCAAACGCTGTCAATGCAGACGGCGTTTTTTACCTATGCACTTATGCATGGAACGAACACTTGTGTACATGGAAGCCCCATGCGTAACGTTTCATGTGTTAAAGTCCCGTTTCCAAGTCCTGTCCCACAGGTCTAGGTTTGGGGAGAAGGCTAGAAGTTGGAATACGGGAAATCACAGTGCGATCGAGACCTATGTTTGGACAACCACATACAATACTTGATTATATAAATTAAAACGTGTGTCGAAAATCCGATGTATTAGGAGTGAAGCTGTGAGCCTTGAGTGGGTCCGGAAATTTCGGTTGGCCGACATGCTTACAAACCGTCCCATGATCCCGTCGCGCATTGATATTTAAGTATTTCGTATGTCATTCATATCCCGAAACCTTAAAATTAACAACATATGAGTATGCCTTGTGGCAAGCTCATACGATTATCGCCCAGTCGCAGCGACTTCCATAGGGACTAAACTCACAAAACCAACGGCTAGAATATATTACACGATTTAATTATATACAAGAGACTGCGTAGTTTGGTTCGTCGCTGGGGACCTTGATTACGCGATCGCCACGCGATCATGATAAGACAAAATTGGAGGCCACCGGGGTGAGAGGACCATGGACCAACAATTGATTGTTAAGCTTATATAGTCGCGGATTCGAGCTGCCTCAGCTTCAAGCGCTACATGGTCCGCAGGGAGGGCGAGGTGGAGCTTGCGGATATCCAGCTATCCGATAGGCGTGCAGGAGATTCTAGGTAATGTTTGTTGTGCGAGGGATCTCGGCGTATCTATTCGGGTGCGGGGTTTGAGGTTGTGCAGCTGGGAGGAGCCCACCAGGGGAGAGCGCACAACCTAGCTACCCAAGCTCCCTTAGCCATCTCTGACTCTCCTTCCACATGCTTTTGTTCCATTCCATTAGCAGCACACCGAGACGTGAGTGTTTTGCTTGAGATTTTAATCTTGATTCTGTCCCGCATGATGGCATGAACCATGCATTATGGCATCAGGGGGTCATGCGACACTCCACATAGAACATTCCTTCACCCAATTCTTCTAAAACATTTTCAACCCCCCCCAAACACTACCTGTGAAATTTATGTGTATGACGCAAGACGCACTATCCTGGGCAATTTAGGGGTCTTTGTGATGTCCCGTCCGAATGATCGGTTTCTAATGTGACCTTGATGTACCATGTTACTTATCTCTCGGAGCAGCGCCCATGGAGGGTACGAACCAATTGGCTGGGGCACTTCTTCGGGGGGCGGCGCTACAGGCGGCGCGATGTCGTCCTCTGGGATGGGCACCTACGATATCATGGCAGGTAGAGGTAGCCACGGCGACGGTTATGATACACGCTACGATGCTGGTGCGGAAAAGTACGGCGATATATCCAGGACGCGGCTACTAGACACTGCTAAATTTCCCCAGCCCTACAAGTAAGTTGAAACGCGGGCTGGGTCACAGTCGCGCAGCATCGATGCAGGATGGATAGCCAATAAGGAGATGAGACCGGGGATGCGACGGGTGGTGATTAATTCTTGCGTTGCGTGATTAGCTCGGATTACCCTGGAATCATCGTCCTCCTTGCAAACTTATGACTGCGTCCTTGCGTCTGCTGTCCGGTGCTGGCTTCGAACTTGCTGTTCGTTATTACTACTGTCGTTGTCGTGGACAGCCGTTGCCATGGCTGCTGTTGGTTTCAGGGAAACTGGCCGCGGCGGTCCGATGGCGCGGCTGTCCAATTGCTTGGAAACCCGATGGAAAATTGTTTTGCTGGCATGGCTGGCCATAGCCGTGGTGGGCATAGGTGAGTTAAGAAGTCAATGGACTCGGGTGCACGGATGAGTTCATGGAATATGACTGTCGGCTTGGTAGTCAAGGAGGGCGGGTTCGGACGGGTCAAGTCGGGCACCACAGAGGGAATTGTACATACCAAAATGTGCGGTTAGTCAGACAGGAAAGCTAGGGGGTGTGCTAATGCAATATGGCCGTACAGCGATTGTGCTTTCACGAGATAAAACATGAAGTATAACGGAAAACAATGCAGAAAACGCGAAGTTATCCAAATCGAGGCGAACAGGCAGGAACGCGGGTAAGTGGATGGTTGTTGACTGGGAATGATTGGCTGTGCAGCCGGAGGCTGCGCGACTTCCCGTACAGAGAGTGAGCAGGGGATTTAGCTGAGGATTGGGCAAAAGGTTGGCCAACAGCAGCCGAGCAGCAATATGCGATGCCAAGCTTTAAGCGATCCACCTTGTCAGCAAGCGGAGCAGCTTAATCCGATTGTCTGAATGGTCCGGTACAGGCAGCTGTCATTCTGCGTGCAGATGCGAAGTATACGCCGTATGATGAGGTGCTGAAGACATCTTTAGGGCGTATACCGAGGTGCACGTCAACTGAAGATGTTAACGGAGATCTTCCTTTCCACCGTTGAATGTCGACATTGCTGATTGTGAGATTGTTGAGCGGACGCTGCCCCTGCTCCCCGACCGTGCAGTAATCGCCCTCATTGTGTCGCTGACGGTGGGCCCAAAGGGCAGCCCCTCTCCATTGATGTCGCTATTTCCACCGCCACCGCTCCCAACTTCGCCGCTCTCATTCACACCTGCTCCAACACCTTCGCAAATGGTGCCGCTGCCATCACCACCCTCACCACCCTCGCCTCCATCGCCACCCTCGCCTCCATCGCCGCCATCGCCTCCATCGCCGCCGGTACCTGCGGCCAGCCTCTTCGGCCTCTGTAATTATAACGTAAGTTCGTGATATGAGGACCATCCGATGCGGTCCTGCAACGCTAGGCTGGCAGTGCTGGTGCACGTGCCTACACAAGTGCGGACGTAAGACGTATCACAGCCCTGGACTTGAATTGTTTTCGTCATCGTGCCTTCCCTTCCGAACGCGAAGCGGACTTACTTCCTGAGTTTTCACAGCAGAAGTTAGTAATCGGAAAGCAGATCGGAACAATGCGGGCCATATACTGGGGTATACATATATATATATACACATATATATATACACACATATATATAATATAATGGGGTCCATATATGGGGGTTGTTATTAAAATGTAACAAGTCACGGCCTAGGGAGAAGGACGGCGCCCGCCGGTGGTGGAAGATCTTGCGCAGGCGCCCATGACCGTGGCCGTAGTTTACTCCGCAAGGAGCTTGTCCGCATTTTGCCAAACCATCGCACGTGCAGCATTGTATATATGAACACGACCAACTGCACTGTTCCAAACCGCCCCGGCCGCACGCGGGGACCTTTCGGCCCTGTACTTATTGCCAGTCCCATACAAGTAGTACGGGACTGGCCGTTGTGTTTCGTCGTCTTGTTCAGAATGCCTAAATCCCCACCCTTTCTCCACCGCAGTCCTCCTCACTGCCAGATGACATTCGTGCGGTGCCGCTGAGCTACAATCTGAGCCTGTCCCTGCCCGACTACGGAGCATTCAAGGCTATGGCTGTCAGCCCCACTCAGCTACTACCCGCCCCGTCCTTTAACGCCACTGCCTCCCTGCTGCTCAATGTGACGGGGTCCAGCACCGCCTGCCTTGTGCTTAATGCAGCAGGGCTCGTCATTCAGCGGGTTGATGTGCTGAAGCTGCTAAACGGTGGCAATGACAGCACTGCTGCTGGGAACAGCAGTATTAGCAGCAACAGCAGCGCTAGCAGCGGTGAAGGCGCCCTGGGCAGGAGGCGGTTGCTGCAGGGGTCGCAGTCGCAGCAGCAAGGTCCGCTGACACTTCAGTGTCTCTGTGGCTGCAATAGCACCAGTACTCCATGCTCGGCCTCCACGATCAAAGCAGGTGGGTCCAGGGCTGGTCCTCCGGATCTTAGCAGGGCGGGGTCAGTGCCCCGGGTGCGGGACAGATCAACTCGTAATGGGAGATTTAAATCGTGTCCTGCGTGTAGGTGCTGTGCGGGACCACCATACGGCGAATGGCACGTAGACATGACGATGTGTCAGAAATGGGGCTTATGGGGCGTTGCGAGGCCATAGAGACCAGGGCCGGTCGGGCAAGGTTGGGGGTTGGTGCAATGGCGGCTATGGGAGCCACGGGCGACATCTTACTTATAGTAAGATATATGGCTGGATGGTGCGTTGATGCGCAAAGGTGTAATGCGCCCTAAACCCCTGATGAACAAACATCCCCCAAACCAAACAGCCAGCGACGAGTCCATCATTGTCGACCTGGCCGGACTGGTCATGGCAACTGGCGATCTGTGGCGTATCAGTTTCAATTACATGGGAAGTATACTCACTGCGTCGGACGGCGTCGGGCTGTTCGTGTCCAACCCATGGGTAGCGGACGGGCCATCGACTGACGTATTGCTGACAACTCAGTTTGAAGACAACTACGCGCGATACTTCATGCCCTGCTACGATCACCCCTTGTATAAGGTACGGAAGAAACGCGTACGGCGGATACTGAGGCCGCTGAAGAGCTCGCTGGCCATTGCCACCTAGGGGGTTCGATCACTCCCTGTGAGTTACCGTTACATTTTCGGGCTGCTAAAATCCAAGCTGCTAGGATCCAGTTTCGAAGCGGGGATTTGTAGAAACGTGGATTCCTTGGGCAATGGCCTGTTACACGTGACCTAAGTTTATTAATAGCTGCCAACTGCAGGCTAACTTCACGGTGGCCATAGAGCTCCCAGACAACCTCACCGCGCTGTCCAACGGATTAGAGTATGTTTCAACACCAACCACAGCCAACCGCAAGCTGGTCAAGTTCCAGGTGGGCAGAAAACAACGGACTCGGGCGTAGGAACCGGTGGATGTGGTTCGGGTTTCGGATATGGATTGGCGGCTCTGTAATCTCTGTTCGCGTACTTCCAAGTCCGTGCCTATGGCGGTACGGAGTATGGCGGCCACATATCTGACCCTGGCACGGTGACCGAAACGCTTTCGTCGTGTGCGTGCTCTCTCTCTCTTCCTTCCCTTCTTGTTTTGGCAACTTAGCGATCCATGTATTCCATCTCAAAGTACCTGAGCGCCCGCACCGGGACCTTTCCTCCTTCCTTTGCAACACAATTATGGTTTCAGACTACCCCGGTCATGCCTGTTTATTCACTCGCCATCGCCGCCGGAAACCTGGCCAGCCAGGAGAGCAATACCTCAGCGTAAGTCAACCAGTCCGTTTGTCTGCGAGCATGTGATTTGGCCTCTCTTGTGAGAGGATCTGCGGTTTCCGTTGACCAGTGGGATGATATGCACGTGTGATTGGACCTTGCCTGAACGTATGTGCATATGCTGATGGAAGGGACGAAGGCGGGTGCGTTGCTGTGTCGTTAGGAAGAACACCACCACCTGACGTGCGTATGCCGGGGGGCATATTTGGAGAGCGGTTGATGCTTTTCTGTGCTGCTTTCGACTGCGATCAGCCCCTATATATCGGCCCACGCCATTAGTAGGTACTGCTCCCGGTCTGGAAGTTAGGGGGTTACGGCGACAGGCGGGCGGTTTGCATTTGGATAGGGAGGATCTGGAGGTAGGCCCTGCTGGCTGGAGCCTCATCCGTTCTCCTTTCTCCTATCAATATGTGGCCCTTCTTTGCCCGCCATTACCTCCGCTGCGATTTCGGCCGAATCTTAATTCACCAGGATGCGATTCCGCGTGTGGGGCCCCGGTTCGATGAACGTGTCCGGAAGGCTGCAACTGGCGCTGCGCATTGCAGAAGCATCGTACAGGTGAGCAGGACCGTTTGCAGGCAAGTGTGTGTGGGGGGGCACCATTGCGCTCGCATTTGTGTGTCCGGGTCACTTGTATTTCCGAGTGCTGCGAGTGAGGGGGCCTGTTCGCATTGCTTATGGGCGGCATGACATACCTCCTTGCGTGCTTCCACATACGGGTATATTCGTCCTTTTCCCTTTCTCCTGCATGACTGGAAAGACCCCCTTTCTTCCCCATACGCTACGTCGTCGTCGTTCTGAAGTCTCGCTGCCCTCACCCGGCATGGCGTGGTTTTCCCTGATCGGCTCAACTCTGGTTAGCATCTCCTAAGCAACACATATCTGTTGGCAAGCTTGCCACCCCAATACACATGTAACCTGCCGACAGCTACCCTCACAACGTGACCCCATTTCGCCCGCTCGCTGCAAACCAGCTTCTACTCAAATTACACTGGCAAGCCACTCCCTCTGAGCAAGCTGGATTTAATCGCGGTGCCCGGGAAGGATTACGCCATGGAGAACTGGGGGCTGCTGATGTTTGACACGGAGAGGTGTGTTGGGACAGGGGGGCCCTGTTTGGCTGAGGAAGATGTCGAACCGAATCTACACAACGTCCGGCAAGACACTGAGGTCCATCAGAACACCGTTCGACAAGGCAGCATCCAATGTCTTAGGGGCGAGCGGTGGCGAGGTGGTGGAGTGAACCGGGAACCGGAAATCGGGACGAAACGGGAGGGGGCATGGGGTAGGATGGAGCGTGGAGGCGACGGTAGGATGGGCGCTTTGGGACGGGGCTATGTCGAGAATCATAGGAGGCAGGAAGGTTTCCGGAATAGGCACTCGTCGTTCCCTGGACCTAATGGCTGCTCATTGAAAGGCTGATTACCGTCAGCTTCAAACAGGGAATCGTGAAGCTGCTGATGCCCTAATTTGCATATCGGCTTCCTACACGTCACTTCTGTAGAGCACATTTTCCAGGTGCACTGTCTGGGATGTTGGAATTGCGATCCCCACCTTACATTACACTTAGCGCGCCCCCAACGCTGCCGCAGGTTCACGTGTCCTTCCAGCAACCCGTCGGCCTGGGATCTGTTCCAAGCCGCTGACGTCATCTGTCATGAAATGGCGCACCAGTGGTTTGGGAACTGGGTCACGTGCAAGGACTGGGTGAGTCGGTGAGGGTGAACGTGGGTCCGGAAGACGAAGGATCCACAGCCCAAGGGTGCGGGAAGCGAGTGCAGACAACACGTATTGTGTCGCAGCAAACACGGGGATAGGGGCTCTATTACTGGTTAACGTGACAAGGCTGGTGATCGTGGATGGCTAAAAGGATTGTTGGAGGTGTGAAGCTAGGGTCAGCCGCGACGGAATTTCGATTTGCCAAGGAGGGTGCAGGCGCTGCGCAATGGAGGAGCCATCAGCGAGCCTTTTGCTTGCTGGGGATGCGGTGGGGAAGTGCGGGGACTAGGGTTCACCGGTAAGAGCGCAACCATGCCTTGAACCCTGCATCCCTCCGATCAATCTTGAACCAGCTCTGCAAAGCCAATTAAACCTGTGCAGGTTATGTGCATTGTGCAACCTATTGTGCAACCTATGCTGGCAGAGTTAAACTGTTGAGGATTTCTTCCAATTAAAGAAATATACAATATATTATGTAATATAAATTTACTGTTTGGCAGCTTTTTCATTTGGATCCTGCCCGATCCTTCTGCGCGCTATGATCATGGTCCAGGACAACCTTGCCCTGAATGAGGGCGTCGCGTCGTACATCGAGTACGACTGCGCTGCCGCCGTCCTGGATTACATTCTCTCCTTCAATGGCAGTACGCCGACGGCGCCGCTGCCGGTGTACTCGCCGGGGCTGCCGTTGGCGGAGCCGCTGCGGCGCCTGGTTGTGCCGCCGTTGGGAATGCTACCGGGCGTGCACGAGGGGGTGGTGGGGAGGGCGCGGTGGGCGGACGAAAACCCTCTGGTCGGTGTTCCGCTGGATAAGAGTGCTGACGCTGTACTAGTCTACTCCAAGGCCGCCACCATTCTGGACGCAGCTGGGGGGGTTGTAGGCCAGGACGGACTTCGGAGCGCGCTTCAGGATCTGTTGACTGCGTACGCGTATCAAGACGCGGATGTGCAAGGCCTAGTGAAACTTTTGGGAAAGCAGGCCGCCCTAAAATGGAACGGCAACGAGCTAGGTGACCAGGATGCATTTGTTTCGGGCATCATGGGCTGGTTCACGACCCCGGGCATTCCACTGGTGACGGCCGCGATGCCAGCGCCATCACCGCCGCTACCGGCGGTGGCGCCAATTCAGCCTGTGCCACCTTTGTCTCAGTTGCCGCCACCGCCGCCGCCGTCGCCACCATCTCCGCCGCCAGCGCCACCGGCCCCGTCGCAGAACCCTCCGCCGCCGCCGCCGTCGCCACCATCCCCGCCGCCGTCACCACCGGCCCCGCCGCAGAACCCTCCGTCGCCGCTGCCACCGTCATCATCCCCGCCGCCGTCACCACTGGCGCCACCACAGAACCCTCCGCCGCCACTGCCACCATCACCATCCCCGCCTCTGTCGTCGCTAATCCCGCCGCAGACCCCGCCGCCAGGGATTTCCCTGTCACCTTCCTCGCCTGTGCCTGCTACCCTACCAACTTCGTCCCCGCCGCCGTTACAGCCTGCGAGCGCTCAGATTGGTGCGTGCAGGCCTGAGGTGCTGGCATTCGTTATGAGAGGCCGGCGAGGACAAAGTCGCAACAGCAATGCCGCAGACCCCACATGTTTGTGGGGTTGGCACAACGTTGGATTACGTTGGACATGACGGAGTTCGATGACCTGTTCGATGCGTCCCTAACCACTTCCCGTAATGCCAATTTAGCAATCCACATGTTTGCATGGAATTTATTCGTCAGGTGTTCTTATCAGGTGGAATATGTTATGATTTCACGACCTGACGCTGGAAGGGCTACTCCAGTCTAATTGATACCCGCCTGACTCCCAGGCATCCAAAGAACTGGCCATCCCGCAACCCGCCCATCACCACCGCTCATCCGCCTGGCACCTGTCTGGTAGTATATGATCTGTGTTGTGATCTCTTCAGATCAAATCTAATGCGCTTTACTTGTTGCGTTCCTATGCCCTCCTATGTTCCCTGCAGAGGCTCCGTTCCCTCCTCCGCCCTCCCCTCCACCAACCCTCTCTCCTTCCGGAGAGCGGTCAGCATCACCGCTTTCTGCACCATTGCAACCACCTGCTAGCCCTGCGCAAAAACCCACCGGCAGCAGCAGGCGCCGATTTCTGGAGGCAGCGACAAACTCCAGCAATGGACCCATGCAACCGAATGGCTGGACACCACCGCCACTATCCCCATCGTCGCTGTCCTCACCGTCACTGTCCTCGCCGCCACCATTGACACCGCTGCTGTTGCCAACCTTGCAGCTGTCACAGCAAAGGCTGTGTGGCTGGGGCCTGTTGCCGTCTGAGGTCGTCTGCGCAGCGGGTGGGTTATCGAAGTAGGACAGGTAAAGCTAACTCCTCGGTATGCGGTCGGCGCTTTTGGTGAGCGACCTTGGATAGAGCTTCTCTCCTGAGCAGTATCTGTGGGCTGGTCCGTTGTTTTCCGTCGCCCCAATGTCGCACAATCTCCACACCGCGTCCCGCCTATTGTAGCATCACCCAAAACCGCGCGACGCAGCTAGGTGTAGCCCCAGCCGTTTCTGCCTCCTACCCTGCCGAGCACTGCGCCATTCTCGCTTACCTTTTAAGTTTCCCACGCCCTTTTGACCATGACGACACGCCCTGTATGATGGCCCCCGCCCCGGCCTCTCGTTCCACATGCCCGGGCTCTTGGTTCTGGCTGCTCGTTCTGCCGCTAGGGCCCGATGGTAGCTACACTGCCCAGGCTTCTAAGCTTCAGTGCCCGGGCGCCCCGGCCGCGGGGACAGACCAGGCTAACCCAACGCGCTGGTGGCTCCCCGTGGCTTCATACGCTGCCTTTTCTGGAAGTGGAGGAACGGCCACCAGCAGCATGTTGTTGTTACCTAACACCAGCGGGGGCCCGGTGCTGCGTAATGTAGGTCGTTGGGGCTACATGGGAACTGGAGTTGCGGATAGGATTTGGTGCTGTGTACTCATCGCGCTGAGAAAGCGCCGGCAGCATTGTACAAAGGATGTGTACTCAGGGGGAACTCGTATGATAGGCTTAAGCTACCTTTCAATACTTGTTTTGTTTTATTATTACCGGTCATATACACATATACTCCCTGAAACTCGGCCCCATCTCACAAATGGCCCTGAAATGGCATGGCCGATGTAATACGTTCGCGCATATTCCCGGGAAAGGAACCGCTACCTTTTCATGGATACACTGACTTTCACGACCGCTCGTCTCCTTCCAGCTGACGTACGGACTACCTATGAACAACTGGATCCTGCGGCGTCCAGGCTTCACGGGGATGTACGTCAGCGCGTACGGCGCGCCACCAGGAACAAACGGGTCAGGCAAAGGTAAGTCCCTGATGGAAGTGCAACAGTGCCGTCTAGAGTTGACTTTTCTGCAGCCAGCAGTAGCCTAGTGCTCCGTTATTCCTTGGCTGCGTTTCCATAGCGGATCGCCGCGCCTTCCCTCACACAGCTCATCTGGCGGACCTGCTGTCCATGATCCGGTCTACCAGTTTGGATGCAACGATGAGCGCCTCCGACAGCTTGGTCGCCATCCTTGACGCCCAGACGGTGCTCCAGGATGTCCTGGCTACTGCCTTCTCACTCCCCGCCTCCGCGAACTCATCATCATCATCCGGCCCTGTCGTGGACGATTCAATGCTGCTGCTGCCACCCGGTAGTGTGCCCGGCGCTGCGGCGATGAATAATGGCGCCCAGTTGCCTGCTGTGTTAGGAGCCGTTGACGCGGCGTTGAAGAGCCCAATGGCATTAACAGGTTAGTGTGGTGTGAAAGGCGGGGATTAGTGGTCGTCAACGAAGCAGCGAATCCGAATTGATAATTGCAGAATTGTGCGGATTCTAGTCCAGGGCTTTGACGCCGCCAATTCGGGTTAACTCTTAAGAGCCAGATCTTAGGTTATGGGCATGATGGGCGATTGACATGCGGGTTACAGGTGCATACACCTCACACTGATTTCGTTTCTACAGTTGCCCGCAACACGGTACTTATGCTATTGTGAGCGCACCTTGAGATGCGCGCCAGTGTCCGCCATCCTGTTAAACATACAATATTTCTCCTCATCGCATGGATCCACCCCATGATGTCCCTTCTCCCTCCGCTGTGCCTACCGTTCGGCAGGCGCTGGCTTGTACGCCCTTGTTCAGCCTGCGCTGATGGCGCTGGAGATCCTGCAGGTACGGAAAGGGCCAGGAGCTATGTTTGTGCGTATGCATGTTCATGCGCGAGTATAGCAGGTGGTAGGGAGAATTCTGGATTGAACGTGGGGGTTAGTTTACAGGTACATATGCCCAACTACGGATGCCACACATTTGCATTTAGTAGGGTATGCACAGTGGATTGGAGCGGGTGCAGCTCGGCAGCTGGGCTTTAACCGTCCCAATCTAACCACGCGTGCTGAGACTGACTTAGCTTCCCCACTGCGTACCCACGCTGCTGCTACAGAGTCTGCTTGCCACTGCGGCTACGGCCTCAAACGTGACGGCTACCTGCAATGCCGACCTGCAGCGCTGGGTGCTTGCCCGCCTGGGGCCGGTGGCCAACGCTATCACAAATAATACCATCCAAGCGAAGGCCAACCAGGCCGGTGAGGCAAACGAGGAGGGGCTTACACCAAGGCGGCGCCGCGCGGAGCTTTGTAGGCCAAGGGGCGATTGGATAAAAAATAGCTTTTCTGCATAGTTTCTTCGTCCTTTGCTTCGGGTTCACAACGCGTTGCGCTCATGCCGTACTTCTGTGATTACATTTCCTCCAGCGATCCCCAGCCATTTCACCCACATGAAAAGGAACAGCCAGTTTCCTTGAAATTTCTTTTGGCATATGACACCATCCACACGCACTCATCCTGATCCTGTCCATTGCTTTTATTTCCTTCCCCCGTCATCCTGCAGGCTCCAGGACCGACGGATTCCTGCTGCGTTTGGCCCAGTCCAACGTCGTGACGGAGGCGGCCCTCTGGGGCGACACTGGTGCGCGCAACTTCGCCTGCTCACTGGCTAAAACCATCGCCACGGTGTCGCCCGACTGGCTGCCAGCAGCTCTGGCCGTACCTCTAGGGGCTCCTGGGGGTTGCAATCTCACGGCCACGCCGGGGGCACCGTTGCCAGGTGGGCGAAGGACCGGCCTTCAGTTAATGTATAGGATTGGATGGCGGGGGTGAGAAGGGATACAACGGGCCTGCTTGGGTGGCGAACGCGGGGCCCCAGATGATACGTCGATCGCTGTAAAGCCCTGTCCGTGCGTGAGCCGGAGAGGCCATGCCGCGGCAGCGTGAGGACGGTGATCTAGGCAGCCGTCACGGGCTTTTCCTTCCTGTTTCAAGTGGGCGGTACACGGAAGCTAACGGAGAACTTACATGCAGGTTCGAAACCTCTGTTGTTAACGACGGGGACAAACGAGACTCGAGCGGTCGGGGATTTGTCTCCCGGCTCCTCAAATGCCCCCCGTGGGGCACCCTTGCGATATAATGTTAGAAATGCAGAGATACCCGCTCTTTTCACCTTCGTCATCGCCCCCATCCATTCCGTGGGAGTGATTCCGCCGTCCGCCTTCCCTTCCGTCCTTCCTGCTTTTGTTTTTTTGGTGTACCGTCCACCCTGTGCCATACTTTGTCGCAACAAAGAGCAACGGATGATTACAGACACGCAAAACTCAATTTTCCCGGTACCATGTCGTTCACCCGCTCCTCAGGGGATGCGTTTAACGCGAGCCTGGCACAGGTGCTCAGCGCGACCGACCCAGAAGTCCGTGCAACGCACCTCTTTGCGCTATCTTACGCCATTGACGTCGAACAGAGGCGCAGCCTACTTATAATGCTTCAGGGTGTGGCCAGTGCACCGAATGGCACTGCCCAGTCCCTGAGCGGGTTCCTGGCGCAGGAAAGCTTGGTGGGTGGCGCAACAAGATCAGTTCAATACAGTGTTATGTCCTTTGGGGCTTAAACCGTCGATTATCGGGGCCGCGTCCCGTGCCCTTCCTGACTTCAACATACTCTCTCACATGGGTGCCTTGCCTTGCTATACGTCGCCCACAGGACTTGATATCTGCCCTTTGCTGCAGTCAGTGCGTTTTCACTCGTTGGTTCAATTCACAGATATTCACACACCTGCTTCGAGCTCAGCATTTTCTAGCGAGCCTCCCAAATTGTCGAGATGTCAAGTTGGATCCATCTATCTACTCTGGAATGATGCATCCAACTGTGGCAAAATATGACGATCGTGGCTGCGCCGGGGGCGAAATTTTATGTTTTTGCAGGGCCGGCTAGTGAGCACTGCTCAGAGGTGTGCGTTTCTGAAGGCGGCAAACAACACGATGATGAACTCCCAGACTTCCGCGCCCGTCAACGAGCTGCTGACGGCGGCTCTATCCGGCACATCAAGCAACGGCGGCCTGGCCTTGATTAGCACCATCGCAGGAAATCGGTGAGGTGTCATGGCACAAGGCTTTTCCTCCGACATGAAGAATTGCGTCGCATTTATGTAATTACGAGGGGGGGCCCATTCCGGATCAGCGCGGGCATTACAGAGGAGGACAAAGCCAGTGAAGGATGAGAAAATAGCTGTTATTGAGAGTAGGGTTTGGATACCGTCGTTGTGAGGAGGAAGGTCTAGCACAGGGTATGTGAATGGGAACTGGGAGCTGGATTTGGGGGAATTCGTGCGGGAGCCGTGCGTCATCATTAACCATCCCCTCTCCTCTCTCTCCCTCTCTCTTTCTGCCTCTGGCCAAACGATTCCATTCCGCAGCACCTCAATGTCGTTGTCGATGCTGGAGCACATTGTGGGTCGCTCCTTGACCACTGAGGATCAGATGAACAGGCTGGGAGCCCTGTTGTGCAGCAACACAACCGCAAGCAATAGCTACACCGCCAACGTGGCACCAGGTGCGGATGGGGCTGGGCGGACCAAGGCCGGTGGTCGTAAGGGACCAGTAGGATTTTATTGTACTGGGGCAAACATGCCGTCGGCGGCCGAGGGGCCGCGGCTGCACCACACGCTAGCTAGCTCGCAGTAACTACTGCTCGAGCAGCTGTGGCAAATTGTTCTGTGGGGACCCGTTGGCGCCTGCCTCGTTCCTGTGGGGTTTGCCAAGTATGATTGCATATCCGGCCTACAGCCGGGAACAGCCGTTGTGGGGACTCTTATCAGGCACGTGTTCTTATTTGCACTGCGAGCGATAATTCCACATCCGTGCGCATTGACCTTACGCCATGTATCTCCAAGACCTGGCCCTTGGCCGCATTCTATACTTGCGGTCCCTGATAACGACAGACGGCAATCGTAGTGCCCAAAGCTTTTCACGCCATGACCTTGGTCAGTCCGCTCCCCGACTCCCATATATCCGCACAGAGGACTTGAGTGCGGCCCGGTCGAGGATACTTGGCCGCGCGCAGTCACGGCTGCGTTGGATCACCAAATTTCTGCGGCCGGTCTGCGGTTTCCTCCAGGCCGAGGCCGCCGCCCTTAGTTAGTGAACCACGGCCACCACGGCAACTTATGACAGAGGAGCTTTCTCCTGGTGCGCTGGAATTTCGGACTCGAGCAATTTGGCAATAGCCTAATGACTGGACGTCAGAAGGCGTGAGAGAGAGATCGCCGGCGGAGAGAGATCGCCGGAACATATGTGAGAGTCGCATGGGCATCATTGCGCATGCGTCAATATATACGTCATGTCCGTATTTTTTCGTTTGCAGCGTCGGGGGCACATACAGCACGCCACAAACAGCAGGAGGGCAGAGCCGCAGAGGACTCCGTAACGGCGATTTCGTTTACGGCGTGTTCGTATATATATGTATGTAGATGCATGTTATACCAATTATGATACATGTAGTATCATATATGATAGTGCATGTTATATATAGAAACCGACGGTGGCGGTGGCGCAGGCTTGGGTGCGGGCAGCTGGTGTTCCGTGATTAGATCACTGTTCTCCAGATCGGCTTCTTAAGCTCAGCCGTACTTCTGTTTTTCATTTTTTTTTCGTTCTCTCTTCGTTCCAGGCGTATGGGCTAGGGTAGTTGCACGCAGTAGCGCTGGCTGGATTTTGCACGGCTGTCCGACGGACCATACCAAACTTGGGAACCGTACTTTTCCTGTGTCAGCGTGCACCGCCAGGGGCCTTGCGATGTAAGCGCCCGTAGCAACAGGTGGACAGGGCTGGGCTGGTCCCGGTTATCTTCTTTGGGATTTTTCTGCAGGTCGCGCTTCATTATCTTAATATGGCGTTTTGCCTCAACGGATGTTTTGGGGGTCGTTTTCGGGGTGCGGGAGAAATAGGTGTGGTAGGTGAGGTTCCCAATAAAGGCGGCGCTATAAGGCACAAGAGTAACATTGCACCCGCATTCACATCGCCGCGTCGTGGTTCCGGCCACACCAAATGGAGGCGCAGCTTTGACTGTCGATTTGGTGACGGCATTTCTGTAACATGTCCCGGGAGGCGTTGGAAGGATGTGCGATGCAGGTCACAGGAATATACATGAGAATGCGCTGAACCTTGCATGGAGGTACAAGACTATGGAATAGGAAAACAATAGGAAAACAATCTCCTACATTGTCAAAAAGGACAATATCGCCTCCGGTTTACATGCTTCTGTTGCGCAGCGTTTGTTGAAACTCGTTGGGTACCCAAGGTAAAATTTATGGAATCACGTTGCTACGAAACGAAATGGCTTGTGATAGGGGAGGGGCTGAATTTGGCAAGCAGGGGCAAGCTAACCCGGGCGAACCAGTTGCAAGCGTGTCATTTACATTTTCACCCTAAAAAACAGTAAAATTATGACACCTACGTAACTCACATGCACGCTGAAGTTCCTAGCAGCGTGCCAAACTACCATTCAATCGCATTTCCACAGCATATATATTCTTCTGTAATCTCGCGACTATCTTTCCTCGAGTCTGCAGACGCTCACGTAACACACCACCGGAGCGGACTGGACGCGTGCTCTCAACTCTTGACGCCACACACTTTGATGGGAAGCACCAGAGCTCTGACCGCACACCAATATACATAAACCTCAACCCTGGAGGGAGATTGCTCCGCAGAACGTGCATGGGCATTACGGACGCGTGTTCGTACAACAGTGAAATAGCAGTGGAGCTCAAGTTTGCTATCATGCTGTCGCCTTGAAAACTTCCCGGGCGAAATACCTGCAGCTGTTAAGACGACAGCATCAATGAAATAATTGCAGCATGGAGTTGATTTTTGAAACGCCCGCTTCACCGTTGGCCCTCGCAAGTTTTGGTATCGTTTGTCAGGGAGTATGGGAGGAATCACACGAATGTAATCAAGACCGCCGCCCCGCCAAAAGCAGGGTTATTCACGTAAGCCATAAAAGCTAGAACGCCATGCACAGGATCAGATCCGCGACAACAATCCAGCGTCGCTGCCACCGCGTTATCATGTTGACCATGATGCGCCACCAGTTCTTTAAGTAACGCGGCACCCCAGGCCGGTGTTTGCATGGATTTCTCCACCATGGATAAAACCAGCGCTCCACGCGTGCATCGCCTCTTCAAGCCTTCAAGACGCTGCAGCAGGCTTCTCTGGAAACGGGACACCCAGCTCCATCAGTTTCCCGAAAGCCACAGCAAAGTCCTGAAATGTCAGGGGTAGACAAAATTCACAAAGTAAATAGACGTGCGACAATGTTCAGGTATGGTACAAATCCGAGTCGGCTAACATGGCTATGTTGACGGACGCAGTCGCGCACGGATGCAAATCCGGGTGGCCCGCAGAATGGATCGAGCACAGGGCGGCCGATTTCGGCTGCCGCCCTGATCCTCCCGAAGAGTATCTTGCTGCCGTAAGCCGTCCCCACACGCCCCAAAGACCAACTGTCACATTCAATAAAAACATCCATATCTAAAACACCAAAAGAGTCCGATCTTCATCGCGACAAGCATAAAATTTTCTTGCGCTGTTTTCGGTCGTGGCAATGCTGCCGAGGCAAGTGCAAACCATGTGCCCCATGAGGATTGCTCGGGGGCCCCAATATAGATCCAACAACCGCAACAATTTCAACCGGTCGGACTTCTGCCATTGTATTACCTTAAAGAATTCCTGCTCGTCCTTAGCGTACAGGCTGACCCACTTCTGCGGTCACGAAACGAGGGTACAAGGCGGTGTGTGTGTATGTGTATGAATGGGGATTATTAACCGTCTATGCCATGGCTTGGGCACTACCATATCCCGTTTCCCTATTTCCATCTGCATGTCCCACACGACCAAAACCTCATCATCGGCCATACGCACCTTAAACGTTCTATCCGACAGTAGAGCAAGATCGGTGGGAAGCATCATAAGGGTGCCAGTCTTGGCGTCCTCGTACTGTAGGGGGCCGTCCCATTTCTTAGGTCGCCTTTGGGGCGGGAGGAGGGGGTGGGGTAGCACGTAGCGTGTGCATGTAAATAAGGCTAGTCCCGTGTTCTAGTCAGGTCAACGTGGGAAAAGGGAAACGTAAACAGGGATGTAAACACAAGAACCTGGTGGACTGAGCAATAAGCTGTACGAGGCACGAGCTGTACGAGGCACTTATCGATCTGGTATTGCCATGTTGGACAGACCTGCATCTGCCTGCCCTTTTTACCTACCACAAGCGCCATCGCAAGCCTTTTGCTTGCTTTTCAACGGCGCTTATGATGCGCACGTACAACAGGGAGAACACTTCGCACTGTATGATGACCGCACAGTATAATGTAGCGGACAAGTGGGCAACTTGGTGATGCCGATGCCGGTGCCAATGTCTACCACAACAGCGGTCATCTCTCACCACTTATTGTTTACCAGCTCCTGAAAGTACAAGTTCGAAAACGTGGTCGGCGCGTTGGTCCAGGGCCCAGAGAAGCCGCTGCGATCGGGATGGCAGCGGCCCAGCGTGTGTGCGCCGCTAAGCGCCACAATGTCTCGGTCGTCAAAACCCATGCGATGAAAGATGTTGCGCAAGTGTTTGGCGCCCTGTGCGCAGTGACGGGATGCGACGTGGCGGGATGTGTTAAGGCTGTGCTGGGAACGTAACCACGCCCGGGCCATGATTAAGGTAACATGGTGAGCTGCGTGAGAGATCAGCATGTGTTTTGCGAAGTCAGCGTCACCGTCCCGAGTTCATGAAGAACTGCGAACCTGACTCAAGCAAGGCACGCTCGGGGGCGTGTCTGCATGCTGTGCGCGTACCCTGTTGCAGCGTAAGGTCGGGGAGCATCAGTTTCCAGGCGGCGAGTGTCGAACGAGGCCCGACATGCCAACGATCAGCGGGCCCCCACCTTGACACTTCGGATCATATTCCCCTTCCCCCAATGCACAGTCACCCCCAGCAACCTCCCGTCGTACAAGCGACCCACCTGCGTGGCGTCCGGCAGGCGGCCATCTGGGACGATCTTGGAGCCGTCAGGGTAATCCACCCGACCGGGGCGCCATGCCACCGTTGGGCCTACATTTGGGATATACGTTGGGAGGTTCGTAATCGGACCATTTACGAGTGCGCGCACACGGAGAGTGAGTGCCTCGTTACGCAGCCACTCCACACCAATGGCACAACACAGCGCAATAATGACAAGATACCCAATAACTCAGGACCAATAACCCGGTCATAGATTCAAGGAGGTACAAAATGAAGGAACCATCAACGAGGCGTACGGCTAAAAATGCAAGAGCGCTGGCTGGCAATTAGCAACGGCAAAGGCTGCGGCCATGCCGCCATGTGGAAAATGTGGACAACACAATTCCCAGTCCTTGGTTTACGAAAGAAGTGATATGCTGTAAGCAAAATATACTTATGTCCGCCCAGCTTAAGTGGGTCACCAAATCCTCAAATTACTGTGACCGCTTCGGAGCGTTCAGGTGCGACAATGATTGTGGCGACGGAACGGACCACTGGGCCCACCCGGGCGCACCCGCAACTCCATTGTCATTCCAGAATGTCGAACTCTCACCCGATTTGCATTAGGTGCTGCCTTCGATTACGCTCACGACCTGCCGAAGTCCTTCCATACCTTGCTGCCCATCTTTGCCCACCTCATTGGCACGGACGACGATCTCCCTTCCGACTCAGTCTTACCTCCCATATCCTCGATGGCCACTACACCCGCCAGCGTCCACAGGTCTGAATAGCTAATCCAAGGGTGGGCCGCCTTGACCGGCTCCAGAAGATCTCGGGCAATAGCCAGGCCCCGGTTGGCGGCCCAAGCGCACTCGGGCGGGAACCTACAGGCCAAAGTGGCAGCAAACTCTAGCCGATCGGTTTAAGAATCTTCAAATGGGATTTTGACATTTTATTAAGACCAGGAAAAAGACCAGGAAATTGTGTTTTATCTGGTATTGACGATGAATATGGCTGATTTAAAAGGGCTCCAAGAGAATTTAATCACGAACACTATGTTTATATGTCAGTATGCGCCGAGACTCGTAAAGCAATAAGCCAACAACCAGCACGTCCATGCTCTTAACTGCGGCTGTAGACCCACGGCAACCACCTCCATGGTACCCATCCCTCCACAGACCACCTCATCGCCACACATTCAACTGCCATATGGCGTGTTCGTATATCCGCTTCCCCGTCCAAGCTACATTGAAAGGATATTCGTACATCCACACCTCATGGTAGCGCCATTGGAGCCTCCCGTGCAGGAAACCTTGTCGTAGGTGCCGGAAGCGTGCCAAGCAAGCCGCACTAGAAGGGGCCCGTACGAGCCATCATCGTAGTCCGCGTCCAGCAGAGACGAAATGGACGCACGAACAGCGGCATAGTCCCCAGGCGTTGAGGTCTGGGAGGGTCGGGTAGATACGGTTTTGATATGAAAGTTAAGGCCCCACAGGGTTCGAAAATGTGTGAAATGGCCATCTCGTAATGTGGGTTAAAACGGTGACAGTTCATCAAGCGAGCAGTTGGCAGCCGGGCTCGTCTAGCAAATACCATCACACCTTCCGCTTAAAGTACGCACACGTCCGTATCCTGGTAATGAACACAGGGAAAGTAAGTTATCGAAAACAAGGTTGACACTGCGGCTCAAAGCAGACCGCACGGATACAAACTCCCGGTCTCCTGTTGCATGAGTTGGCAGTTGGGGTTATAATATGCCAGAATCCCAAGATGCCCGATACAACATGAGTAGCATTTCCCTTATTAATGCCCGCCTTTGAATTCCATACCTTCGGGGCTGGTGCTGCAGGCGATACAAGGGGACCCGTTTGGGGAACCTGTGACGTGAAGAGTGAGTACCCGTACAAAAAGCCAGCGCCAAGGCCGCCGAAGATCAGCATCTGAACTCCCTGTGCGACAGCATAACATTTCCATAGAGTAAGATTGGTGAAGGCAATATGTAAGGATAACCTAAAGTTCAGGCTTGGTGCAAGTAAGCCCTTCAGGCAAACTCAGAAATTTGGAATAAAGTTAGGCATCACCCATTTCAAAGCAAGCGCCTTCTATCAAAGCATCGCTCCCGGATGCCTACCGATAGTCCTGGCAATTCACCAAGTTGGTAATACCCCTGACATATTTCCAAATGCAGTTGTCAACCAAAATACACACCCGAATTTTAGATTTAGCACCGGGGTCTGCCTTAACAACCTCTGGAGCAGCTTTGGCTGCCTCCGCAGCAGCGTTGTCGGAGAACATCCGGAACTGCTGCTGTAAAAGAAATGAAGGAGCCGCCCGCCGGGCTAGTGCAGAGCCCAGACAGAGGATCCGTGGGGTTGACAAAGCCATTTCCCTGCTTGAAAGCGACTTGTGACCTGCTAGGAAGCACAACTATCGGTACTGCGCGCACAACTATCGGTGCTGCGCTCACAACGGCAAAGGAAAATACCCTGCGAAGCTTCGCTTCGCTTATACATAAAGCATTGGACCAAATACGGACATGAAGGGCTTTACATGCTTTCCCGTTCTCCATGCATGTTGTACAACTCCGATCCGCTGCCGTCGTACTCACAAGACCTAAGAACATGTTAAAAGGGCAAGTTTTTAGGAAACGGGCAACGACAAGCAAGTATTGTGGCCGGAGACTCTTGGGTTTGGGTGGTTGAAAATGATCAAATCCTTTATCCGTTGATGTCTAGGAAAACGGAAAATCGGATCTGAAACACGATTGTAATTATTATTTTGATTAGAACCGTTTATTCGGGATCATCCTTTGGTAATGGCAACGAAAGCTTGTCCGGCTAGCGGCGGGAAAGGAGGCCTTGTTTCCCTTGCCACGGGAACCAAATCCAAGCAACTGATACGGAGGGCACTTAAAATGATAAACGTGCTGTTTTTATCACAAGCAAATAAAAACCAATGTTGGCACAAACCAGAGCTATGGCGCAAACTTGCAAATGCACGCTTAAGTCACGCGTGTCCAATGTCGACTTCCCTACGAGTCTAAGTGCCTTGTGTAAATAAAATTATTATCAAAAAGAACTAGTTAAAAGCTCTAAAGCCCTTAACATCAGCACCATGCGCGCTGGATACAGAATAAGCTGCCACCGGGACGCCATGGAAGCCGTTCATTCACGTAAAAATAGATACAGATGTAAATATACCAGGTTGGCTTAGCCAAAAGCGACGAGGACGACCCTCGGGTCGCCCTCAGCGGGAGCCCGGGTGCAGGTAATACAAATGTAATCTGATTGGGAATAACATTTTTTAAAGCATATACCGCAGGTGCAGGCAATCGCGCAGTCTCAACTATCAATCAGGCAAGTATTAGAAAATCAGCACAACCAAACAGCGAGTTTACGACGAGACCGCCTACTGCCCACGCTATTGTTGGACGTGTGCCAAGCGAATCGAACCTCCGATGCATTCAAGGATGCAGAGGCCACGGCCGTGCCGCGCAGACGCATCCGTGCCGACGCAAGCACAGGTCCAGGCGGAAGCAATAACCCGCTCGCGCAGAGCCCCTCGCCGGCGGCGTTTGAAGACGAGGTCATGCAGTTTTCGAGGGATGCGGCGCTTGGCTACGAGGTGCCTTTTGGGAAAGAGACTGCATGATTTCCGCCGTGTGAGCTGAAGCCTGTTCAGTCCATCCGAGACCACACACCCCATTCCATCCAAGACCACAGTGCGGCGGCTCTCACAGCTGGAAATATGTCCGCCTGTAAGTTGTACGACGTAGGGCCCAGTCCTGGCCCAGTCCTGGCCCAGCCAGGGCAAACTGGGCCAGGGGCGCTGGAATCTTCTGTCACCATCACTGCCGGCGTGCGGAAGCTGCTGGCGGAGTTGCAGCGGAAAGGGCGTGTCCCTTGGCATAGTGTGTCACGACAAGGTCACAATGCTGGTGCTAGTCAACCCACGAAAGTCAACTGAGTCGAATACCATGTCCGCGGTTACGGAGAGCTGTCACACCGTCCGTAGCAGCGTTGACATTGCCCACCGCAGCAGGCGCACCTGTGGGGGCACAGGCGGCGGCAGCTGCACTGGCGACAGCATTGGTGGGGACTGGGTCAATTGCTACGGCGGCGCACGTGGTGGCTGCCGCGGTCACAGTCGAAGGCGCGGAAGCGGAGGCAACGGTATGGCTGGCAAGGCGCAGGCGGGGGTGATGCCGACAACTGCAGCGGCATCAGCGGCGGCGTGAGCGGCAGCTGTGCCAATGTTGGTTGGTAAAGGATCACACCCTTCGGCACCCGCAGACGTGACGTGCATCTCGTAGTGGGTCAGCGATGGGATGGTGGACAGGATGTGGTCGTGTTGCAGCCCTGTCACATGCTGCCACGTGGCCAGGTGAAGCGTAGTGTTTCTTTTCTATATTGTCGTTGGCGTGTGCACCGTTTATCCTTTCGAATAATTACCCCTCAGAAACGCCTGCATTGTGACGCAGCATGTGGAATAAGGCTGAGGTGCTTGAGGGCGGAGGTGCTGGACCCGGCAACCTGGACCCCCTGGCGGGCACACTGCAGTGGCAGGTCTCTGCAGCGCCTGCTGTGTTGGATGGGGCTGTAAAGAAGCTTGGTAAGGGCTATACCACCACTTGTGTCAAGATCCGTTTATCATGTATGACTGACTGCGAGTCGCTTTGAGACTGTAAGAACGATGTCAGCAAGCTGATATATGTGCTGTAGGAGAGAGGGCTTGGTCACGGCCGCGGTACTGTTGGGCCTGTTAAGTGGTGACGGGCCTGGTAAATGGGTTCCTGCTGGCCTTTATGCTTCTACAACGGCTCTGCATAGGGAAGCAGGCCTGTCCCTGGAGTGACGTAATCTATAGTATCATTGTTTCCTCCAGTCGCCGCCAGATGACTCAAACACCGGCTTCACTACGCATCACGTTATGACAGGGCTTATGGCGCTTCAGCACCATCGGACAGCAAATCAGCGGTCGCGCTGAAGCCTGGTGGCGACAGGGCATCATCGGCACTGCCGATGTGTCCTGCAACATGGCCTTGCACATCGGCGACAGTACGCGGCAGAAGATTGGGGAGCGTCCTGCCGATTAAGGGGAGACCAAGGGCATTCTGCAGAGACTAAGACTCGGCCCTGCTCAACGGCCACACGCAGGCCATGGGTGAAAGCGGGGCTGATGGCCGGTTGGGATACGTGGCCTGCCACGGTGCTGGATGCTGTGTCACAACTGTGCCTGCAGGGCCTCTACAATGTTCATTGCTGCGGGTTTCCAGGCCGGGAAGGCGTTGGGTTTAGTGGAGGGCGACGATATCATCGCTTTCGTGCTGGCAACGGAGAGGGAGGTGAGCGGAGGACTTCCGTTGACGGCAGATGGCGCAAGCTGCATGGTAGAAGTGCTGGACATGAAAGAACACCTTAGACGGCAACACCCAGTCCGTGCCACGCCTGTTGGACACGGCGATATTCTTCCTGTCTTTCTTCACTTGAATAAAAGCCACTTCAAAAGTTCATTGACAGTTCCTCCAACACAGCCGCCGCGGTATGTTTGGCGTGCCAGTGGTGCCCTGGTGGTGTGCAGTGGCTACTGCTGCAGCTGCTGCTGTCTACAAAAGCTACCTTACGGCTATAGGAATGTCACGTATGCCGGCCCCGTGAATCCGTAATATTGTCCAGCAACGTCCGCTGGCTAGTACGGACCATTGCTTGATGGCCGGTCTCCTTGGCGACACCAGCCGCTACGACCAGGACCGATATTAGGCAGCCACCTGCCTCCAAAATTGTGTGTATATGTAGATGCTTCACGAAGGTGGTTAGCATACGATGTCTAACCAGTAAACCTCTTCCCTGAAGCCAAGGCTGGCCTGGCACGGCCAGGCGCCTTGCGCACCTTGGTCTATACGATGAATCTATGCATACCTTTGAGTTTGCATACAGGCAGATAGATACGTGCCCAGGGTTGATTGTTGCAAGAGGGATATTAGCAAGTGCGGGGGATGCCATGCATCCATAACTTACTATTACGGGCGGATGCAACTATACCCCCCTCGTCTCTGAGACTTTGCGACGGACGTACGGCGATGATACTCCGCTAGATGATTTGTCGTCTTCATTAGTAGTTAATCCAGAACGCGACTGCGTTTCCCAACAACTATTCCAAACGAATTAAAGTGTGAGGATAGCGGAAGACCGAAAACGGGCCATTTTCGCACTTGCAAACACAGGTATTGCGTTGACGACACACAGATTCAACGCATCATAAATATTTCCCTGTACAAATGTTTCCACCTAATATGCATTATTTATGTGCATCATGGGGCGAAATGGCATCCAACGTGGACACATGATGGTCCCAATCGGGCCTTGTGTGCGATCTCATCCCCACATGAAATAGCGCGATAGCTGCCATAATCACGTTGTCACAGGAGCTGATCACAACATTTGCAATTTATCACTGCAGCATCCCAAATCTGCAAGATGATTGCCGCTCGTGTCCAGGCTAAGCCCGTCGCTGCCGCCAAGCCGGCTCGCGCTGCTGTCGTAGTGCGCGCTCAGAAGGCCGAGGCTCAGGTGGGAGACGTCTTCGTGCTTGCTCATCATGGAGATTGATGGGTTGTAGGCGAACTATCACGAAGCTATCTAACAGCATCGTGCCTGTTTAAAGCTTAGAGCAAGCATTCAGTACTGCGGCATTAGGGATTAAATGTTCATTATGTATAGATGCTTACTTCAGCTTGGGTGGTGGGTTATGTAGTTTTCACAACGGGATTCTCAGCTGCTGTATTCGCTGTCGGCCTGGTATCAGTAAGGAGTACGATAGCACTTGATTGAGGGCTGCAGATATCGTTAACCTTGCAGAAGCCCAAGGTCGCCCAGGCTGTGATGGCTGTTCTGGCGTCCACTGTGATCGCCCTGTCGTCCTCATCGGCTGCCAAGGCTGAGGTAGGATTCTCTCTGTCGCGATGTTCTCTGTCGTGTGAAGAATTTTACTTCGTATGTGCGAAGAAGTTCACCTAGGAGGGTCTACAACAGGCGTCTTAACAAGCGAAGGGTGGCCATTAACGGTTCGATCCCACCCCTTCGCTCTGCCTGTCCAGGCGACCGTCAAGCAGGTTGTGTGTGCGTCTAACCCGGCCGCCAAGATCTGCCTGAAGGACAGCGCCAAGTAAACTGGACGCCTCTTGCAGTTAGGATCCTGGGGAACGTGGCGTTTTTGTGATTTCTCTCCTCTGGCAGCCACATTGTTGCTCCGGCTTGGAAGTGGAGGCAGGGTTTTTGTTTAGGACGTACTCACTATTGGCAGAGAGTTGGGTTCGATCGCTTGTTTACGTAGCAGCGAATTGGAAGCCCTTCCGCTGTCCCAGGCTTGGATGTCTGGCGGGAAATATGATCTCACCACGGGGGTGACAATCAGATGAAAATGTAACGCGTGCGAAGCCATCATGTACTGCGTGAAATCTTGGGTCGGATATCGTCGGTATGCTTATAAAATTTAAGGATGTGGCGAGGAAAACTGCCATCTTCCATAGGACAGTTAGAAGTACAGTAAAAGTCAAAACATTGTTACAATGCAGACAGCTCGGTAAAATCCTGCACGCAAGCGTCAAACAGTCTAGTAACGTCCATGATCTGTATGATCTTGTTCACGTGGCTTATACTATTCACCGTTGCTAATGCGTCATCCTAGAACAGGGCCAGCGTCCTATCTGGAATATGTGTACATTCAACGAGTCAATCCATTTTTACAATAGTTACTGCGGCTGCTGCTGTTGTTGTAGCTGCCATTGTTGCCATCGGCGACGAACGCTTGCTGCTAGCGCACCTATTGCTGCATCGCTGCACACTACAATTCCCCCACCATAGCCACGTCCTGCACCAGCTCCACAGCCCGTGGCTCCCCCTACTGCCCTTCCTCCGCCAGCGCCCCCACCGCCCAGCACAATCCGCGCAGCCCAGGGCGCCAGCTCCGGGACAACTAAGCCGCACTCCTGCCCAATTGCGGTTTGAAGCAGCTCGCCAGGGCAGCGGGGCCACGACGCAAGGCGGCTGGTGGCGAGCTCCATGAACTGCTGCGAGTCGGAGTCCGGGAATGTGGAAGCTAAATCTTGCAGCGCGGCTCGGCCTGCAACCAGCAACGTGAACGGAAATCCGTGGGGATGGACGGCGCAAGTCAGTTGCACGTCGAAGCGGTACCACAGCGGGAGCACTGATCGTATGCAATCGACTACATGATGCAGAAGGCGGAGGGGGCTGCACTAGCAAGGGGCGGAGGTGCTGATATTTAATTAGCGTCGAAGCACACAACGGCGCATTGGTTGTATCCTGGTAGCTATGAGGATTAGGCGCAGGAATCCTTTTGCGACAATTCGCACTTATAACGACGATATCCATACAGATTGAGAGCTGAGCAACACCTTGAGCGGCCTGACGCTGCCCCCCACCTGCAGGACATGGCCCTTACCCTTTCAGCTCCATTCGGGCCCCTCGAAGCGCACTTTGCTGCGTGTTCGGTGGGGTATGCCTGGGCAAATTGTTTCCAATTACCTAATATCTTTGCGCCAAAACAGGGATTTCCCTGGTAGTAGGTATCGGCGGCCGTACTTACCAGCTGCAGCCCTCCATGTCTCCCCGTCTAACCTTCGCCCCTCACGTCTCATTAACTTACGCGTACCCTTGCTGGCACCCGTCAGCAGCTCCTTGAGCAGGATCAACGCCTCCTGAGCGATGCGAAGTCGCTGCACAGCATCACCAGGACAGGATGGCACCACAATACCATGGCACATCACAAACGGGTGCACGGACCACCACGAGAACGGGAAGGGTCGTGCTCTCAGGCTCCTTTTGATATGATATACCGTGGATGACTACTTGCATCGGCAACCAAGCACATGGCAGCTACAGTAAGCTGTTCGGCCAGGGAATTCCAGCACGACCAAATAATTAAGCTGTTCGCACACGCGGCGCACTGCCGGATCGCAAGATCACACGCGAACAACAGGGAAAGGCCACGGACCGTCACAAGAGTACCGCGGTTGGCGACGTGTGCAGATGCTCCCAAGTACGGGTCATGGCTAACGGGCTAACCGTGCGCGCCTCGCCCTGCCAAGCCAATCCTGAACTTATTTCATTAGTATACTTTGGGCTGTTAGATTTGCCCCAGTGCTTATCTTAGGCTTCCGACGTGGGCGGGGACGCCGCGTAACAATTTGCATCCCGCAAATAGAAACTGTCCTGGTGCATGTTAAGAGCTGGCCGGATATCCGGGCAAGCAAATTGGCAAGCATCCCATATGGCCCCGTTAATCGAACACTCCTGGCTTACCTGTAGCCATTCCACGGACGGCACGCATGCCTTGGCCACAATTTTAAAGGCGGGGTTCGACGGAGCGGGATAAACCGGCTCCAGGGTATCTTTAGATCCTGGTGAAGTGTAATTTGCGAAAGCAAAGAGAATGTGGCAGGGATCGGGGGTTTTGTATGAGGTACACAGGAGCGGCTAATAATTTGGTCGAACATGAACCCCTTGATAGCTGTACCGCTTTAAACCCCGAAGCCTATGCCTGTGAAGCCTTAATTGATTAACCTCCTGCACTGCACCCATATCCTCACCCGGCGGGGCGCACGCTGCGTCTGCGAGCGCCAGCAGCCGCAACGGCAGACCGCACCCCTGATAGCAAAGGAAACAGGCGGGACGGGTGTGGGCACACCACGACAAGCGTGGACGGTCAGGCGGAGTTAATTATTCTCCAGTGGCTGGCCTACAAGGATAGAAGTGTCCGCCTCCATCAGCTTAATTTCTGGATGTTAAGGCAACGGGATTCAGCGGGCCGCACTCCATTCACGCAGGACGTTCGCTTCTCAGGATACATGAGTTCCAGATGAACACAGCGGAGAAGAGGGTGCGCGACAGTGCAAGCTGCCTCTCAACTTCTTGATTGCGGAGTAACATACTGCGTCAGTAAACTCAAGAACAGTTATTGCAATTTACGTGCAGTTCTCCAGGAACATCCATTTCACGGGCAGAGGGCTGTTCTGCCGCTTCCAGTCCGGGTCCTGCCTGGGCAACTTGCTTCCTGGGCCAATTGAATTATAGGTCCTTCGTACTGTGGATGCCGTGACCCCTGGGTCCTGGGTACGCCGTTACCATACCCCTCAGACCGCTTCCAAGCGGCGCGCATCAACCTGTTCGGCGTGACCCACCCACCTCCAGCCACGATGGACAGCACAGCGCTCCTATCACCGCATCGTGCCCCGTCTCCAAGAGCATTGCAAACAGCCCCAAGATGAGGCGCGGCAGCTTGTACGGAGAGCTGCCGTCGCCCCAGCAGTTACTGCCAACATCATTATCATCGCCACCGTGGCGCCTCCGTCCGGCAGTGCATTCTTGTCCCCAGTCATCGAGTTCCAACCCATCAAGAAACGCTGTAAACAACTGTCTGGCGGCGGTCGGGTTAAGCAACTTGTCATGCGGCGAAGATTGGCCTCGGTCGCCATGGGGTTCGGGGCCCCTGCATCGGCCGCTGATGCCGTAGCCAGGGACGCCGAGAGCAGTGGCAGCAGTGGCGACGCAAGAGGGGTTCTCTAGCAAGATATGGAGCAGGGAGGCGGCGGCCAAGCGGGACGGCGTTGCGCGGCGGGACAGCAGCGGAACCAGAAGGTGCTGCGGCTTCAGCAGGACGGGAAGGAGCGCCTGTGGTAGGTAGGCAGTTGAATGGGTGCGGACGGAACGGGTGCTGAGCGAAGAAGGGTGCTGGCGGTATGTTAGGCATCGCGGTATGCAATGGGAGAAGGGGAATGCTGCATGACACGTGTATGACCTCATATAAAGCTTCATGTTGACACCCTGCGACATTTCCCCACATCTAAAGAAGCAATTAAATCGTCCCCAATTTGCTGTTTCCCCCAGTGTCCTCACATACTTCGCGAGTAGACGCCGCCGGGAGCATTGTTCCGATCGCTTTTAGAGCAGCAGCAACGCAGTGCAAAACATCCAACGGCGCAGCTATCGACATTGCCGCCGCCATGCCGCCGCTGCGAGCGGCGGGAGTTATACTGGCTGCGGCATCATAGTATTGGTGACTACACAATGCCACCGCCATCAGTAGCTGCACGAGCTTCCCCGGACTGCAAACGGCTCTGCAAGCCACTCTGGAGGTGGCCGCACCGCCACCGGTGCCGCCGACTTCCTGAATTGCAGCGCTTGTGGGGGCCGGCATTTTGTCATAATGCTGTTGGTCCTCCAGCTGCAAACTCCTTGCTGTGTCAACTGCCGACGAGCCGCCAGTGTGGAAAGCCCCGTGGCTGTCTTCACTGCTGCCATATATGAAGCTGCGCAACTGGCGACGTCGTTCAGCACGTGCTGCTGCAGCAGCGACAACGGCGGCGGCGGCAGCGCCGCCGCCACCACGATCTGCTTCTGCGCGTGCTGGAAGCAAATACGGAAGGCTCCCTCGGTGCAGTTCCCTGTAGCATCGTCCGCCAGGTCCCAGCGGCGTGTCTGCTGTCGACGAAGCTGGTGCCATCGCTACCTCGGAGATGCCGGGCAGGGAGGGCGATGACGACGACGGGAGTCCTGTAACATCGCTGTTGCTCGCCATTGCGGTGCATACAGCCGCCCTACAGGCAAGCAAGTTACGCAAGGAGGCCCGCCAGAAACGCAAGTGACTGTCTGAGCATTCACGTGGAACCAAAAGATTCGACGATAAGGCAAGGCGCGAGAATGCGCCATAAGCCAGTCCGACGCTGGCAGCAGCATTTCTTCCCCCATGCCCGTGTTGCTATATGCACACCGTCCCTGGTCCCTATGGCCGCATAAGGTTTCACCTAATGAGCTAACATTAGGGTCATAACGTAACCCAGGACATCTTATGAAAACTGACATTTAGTTCGCGAAATTGCAAATGATTCCATGCCTCAATCCATCCGTCGGGTCTTCAGAGCCCGTCAGCGCCATGTAGGCGGGTCTGCGAAACCCGCTGTAACCTTACCCCTGCCCACACCTGCACGCTTCTGAGTGCACCACAAGCCCAGCCAGTAAGTCCACGCATGGCCCCACCAGCGGCCACAGCGCCATCCGCTGCTGCATGAGCTCCTGCTGCTGCCGCGCCTGCAGCAGGTCCTGCTCCTGATGGGGCTGCGTGTCGTCACCGGCCTCACCTGAGGCAGCGGACCTACCACCTCCGAGACCCTGCCCCTGCCTTTTTCCGCGGTCTATTGAGCTCACTGCATCCTCACGGCCTAAATGACCTGTCGCCGCCTGCGTGATCGGAAGAGCAACATGCACTGACTTGTTCTGGTTCATCCCGTTCAGACTGCCAGCTATGAAGTCTGTAAGGTAAACCGACTGATCTAGCTGACTAGGTCAGGTCTTTAACCTTTTGGTAGGTAGTATGGGAAGCATCTGGAACTGAACTCCGCCCATGGCTACCTGTGTACCCCACCATGACATGCAAAGGCGATGCCACGAACGCACCTGCAGCAATTCCAATAACTCCAGCATCACAGCCGTGCCGTCTCCCTGACCCGCTGAGAGCGCCCTTAGCTGTGCTCGGACTTCTTCCACAAGCAGCACACAGCGCTCCCGTACACTCAACCCGCCGCTGCTGCCGCTGTCGACATCACCGTTACCAGAGTGCGACGGGCAGCCCGCCTGCGTGAAGCCCGTCTGGCTTGGCTGGTTCAGCTGGCTACTGGTATGATGGGGCCCGGCAGAGGCAGCGGCCGTCGCCTTCAAGTCAGGACGACCCTCGTGCCCGTCGGCTGCTGCCGGAGCCGCAGCAACCTCAGCCGTCGCGGTGGGTTGAAGCAGGACAATGAGAGAATCGGGACAGGCGCACCAGAGGCGTTGCCACAATGGCACGCGAGCGTCAAGAAGGCCGTCCAGGGCCGTCAAAAGCAATGGTGATGCCAAGGATGCAGCTGTGACAGTTGCATTTTCGCCGTCTGCAGCCGCATGGGTTGGCGGCGGGGTGGCGGCTGCGGTCCTGCCATCGGCACCACGTATCGGGTGCTGCTACACGAGGATGCAGCGGAAAACAGCAAAACGATTGAAGTAAAGGGACCTCAAATGTGCACGACACGGAGTTCATGGGCTTCCCGCTCAGCATGGGAGCGAGCTGACGAAAGCCCCAACGTGAACAATCAAAATAATGGGAAGCATTTCAACCACGATGCAATCTCTGGAAGATCTCTTCACAATTGCGAAACTCACATGAATTGCCATTCCCGGGCGCAGCACCTCCCCGGTTAGTTCGTTATTGTTCAACTCCTGCTGCTGCTGTAGTTCTTGCAACTGACTGGGCTGGCATTGGGACTTAGCATACGGCTCGGGCCCCTGGCGCAGCCGATTCACGCTGCCGCTGCTGGGGCTCATTCGCTTCTTGGGCGGTGGCGTCCGCACCGCGCCGGTGGCCGAGCCGGAAGCCCTTGCCTTATGCAGCTCCGCTTCTAGCATCAGGCACTTGTCCTGGGCCTAAGCCGAGGGCGCAACAAGGGCGGCAAAGGATGTGTGCTACGGGCTACGGAATTAGGCAGCCTCATCATGGCTGACGCTAGACCGAGCGCTGACCAACGCCATTAGTTAGCTCCCGTGCGGGTTACACCTCGGGGCTAGATGCGTTCCACGCACGCGAACACGCCGCAGAGTAGTCCCTCCCTCCACGTAACGACTAAATCCTACGAAGAGGCGGATGCGCTTCTATCCCGATATCCTATCGCTCCTATCACCCTTTTCTGCTTCGTACCTCTTTTCTCTCTCGCTCTGCAGCCTCTCCTTTCGAACGCTCCTCCTGTGGTAGCACGTGCCGCACGGTGTGACATGTCGGATCCGATTGTGCAAGAAAGCCCTGAACGGAGCGCTCATGTGCTATCCACTAAAGGTGCGTAGCACCAAAAGGGTTGGAATTATGCGCGGAGAAGGATTCCCCTAAACAATAGGGAAATCTGGGGAATGCGGGCGGAGCAAGGCAAGTGGGGGGATCATAAACCCAGAATTGCTTGTACAACCCGTTTGCCTGAGTGCCTACGCTGGAGACCGCATTCACTGCAGAAACCAGTGTTGCAGCTTTCAACCGTAAGAATCGTTTTCCAGTCCGAGGTTTTCTTATGTTCTATCGCTGTGCAATCCCAGACTTCACAGGTGCTCCATAGCCCACCTGCAACCGGATAGATGCTTCTCGATGCCTTCGCTGCAGGTCTTGTGCCTGCACGGTTCACTGGGTCAGTCATCTGGTTATTAAAAGCGCCACGAACTACCATGATGGGTGACTTTCAGTGCAACGGCAGCAGCAGCAGACAAAACATCCAGTGTCCAATGGACACGGCTCATGCAGCAATAAGTACGCACTTATCAACCTGTATGAGGATCGGGAACTTTTGATTCTCACCTCGGCTTGCACGTGTTGCAGCTGCTCCTGGAGCTGTGGACCGCAAGATAGTGTCAAGTGGGCGAACGGATTGCACCGGCAGGGGGGGCGTTTGAACAGGCATCTTAGGATACGGGCCAGCGACTCGTGAACTGGCATTTGCTAGTCCTGCATCGCCTTAATAACAACGTGCTACTATCGAATTTGTCTCTAGCTCGGTACGGCGCTGGGTCTCCTTTGCCCTAATATTGCGATGCTACTGCCCGTCCCTCCGCCTCTGAAAGGGCACCGCCGCGCGTGTTTGGAGGCCCCACATGCGCCTGTTTAAGTTAATGCACTGCAAAGGGATCCTAATCCATGGCGGCCAAGGTGTCTTCGGGTCCCTGAGGAAAGCACCAATCAACAAAGCAAGCCCTTCTCTATTATATAGCCGGACGCCGAAGCACACCGGGCGGCATCACCTGCCTGTGGACACCGATGGAGATAACTGCTGCATGGCACCTCCCAGCCCTCTTCACTCTTCGGTTTCTGTTCCACACCTAAACGTGCACTCAATGTAGGGCTGAGAAAGGCGCGGGCCCAACATTACCTACTAACAGGCATTTGCGCCAGCGGTTCCTTTCTCCCGTTTTACAACCATCTCCCAACTCACCGATTGGGTGCTTTTGGCCAGCTTAGAGCTCTCCTGCAGCTGCCGCTTCAATGTCTCTACCTGGGCCCTGTGAGCAACCAACAACCAACCTTAATCTCCCCCTCCACGTGGTCACGAACCAGACGACACAACGGTATGGCTTGGAGCCAGATACCGTCCGTTCAGTTGATTTCCTTCGTGCCAGTATTAATGCTATGAAGGTCAGTATCTGCCGAACTATGCAGGGGTCTTAGATGCCGCAGCTTCCTAAAAGCCAAACCTTCCGCCAGTTCCCTGATCTTTCTACGGCCGGGTTCCGGATGTGCGGTTTCATCAGCCGTCGCTAGAACAACAGCGGGGAAACGCTCCTATGGGCACTCACTCGAGAGCGCTGTTGTAAGCGCGTAGCGCGTTCATATCGTGACCTTGTACATGCAACGCCGCAACACCACTGCTTCCTCCAACGCAGTCACCACCTCCCGGGTACAGCCCGCTGCCGCTAGCAGCACCATTCCCGATACTACCAGCAAAACCCGGCGGCGGTTGACCCGGTCCAGATGATATCTGGCATCCGTAACCTCCCAGTCCGTGTGTATGGGCCGGTGGTTGCGGATCGGCACCGGCAGCACCCGCGCCAGGCCAGTAGGAAGGCCTAATTGGCAGAGGCGCCGCTGCTACGCCATCTCTCGTACTTCCAGATGGATGATTGAGGTTCGGATTGGGCCCGAGTGTGACTCCATTAGACGGCACGGCCAGCACTGCACTGCTGCGGGCTCCGGGATCCGTCACGACTGTGGCGATGGTTGAAGTGGTGGCGCTCGGACCCGTGGTGGCCGTTGGCGCCGTCGATGCTGGTGCAAATGCTGCGGGGTGCAGAGCGGGCAGTCCGGACGAATGGCCGGACGAATGCGTATGCATCCATGTTTTAGGAATCCAACTACCTATGGCAAGCAAATTCCGCACTTCACGGCACTCATAGTCTCCATGCTATGCCGCCGTCGCAACGTAACACGTACCTGGTTCACGGAGGCCTATTGAGTTAATTTGCAACGTGTTGTGGCTATTATTAAATGCCCCGTAGCCGCCATACGGTACACCTTGCGTACCCTGACCTGCGCCAGGCGCCCTGAAACCCAATTGCTGACCCAGGTTGCGGGGCTTGTTCAATGGCTGGGCGCCGGCAGAGGTGGTGCAAGGGTTTTGCGGATGTTGGTATATGCTGCCTAGGGCAGGAATGTGGGCGCCGGGCTGCATGACTGCCGGACCGCCATTTGGAGGGGTAGCCGTCATGCTGTTGCTGCAGCTGCTTGTCGCTGCAGCTGCGTTACTTTGCCGAACAAGGTGGGGGTTGCCGGTAGCACCAATGCGGCTTGCAGGGTTCATGCGCTGGAAAGGTGATCCACCGGGGCCCGGCTGCGATTGCTGCTGTTGAGGGAGCCTCGGAGGCTGTCCGCCGTACGGCAACATCATGGATCCCGTCGTGCCCAATGTGGGTTCATTAGTATTGGATTGGTAAATGTTAGAGTAGAGCGGCAGGACCCCTGGGCCGCCGGGCAGCGACGGTGGCCCCATGAGTACAGGCTGCGGATCCACGCGTCCAACCTGACTGGATCCATGTTCTGTTCCGTTCTGCGTGGGCAGAGAAACAGGAACAATACAAGTGGCAGGCCTCTTGTTCCCAGGTTCCCCCAAAATGTACCTAACCCCACCTGCCCGGAGACGCGAGAAGTATGCCCCTGAACTATTTGGTCGATGTCAACTTCCAGAAAATCATCGTCGTCGTCCATGCAGTTGCACTTCAGGTCATCGTTCAGCACCTTGAGTGTCGCTGACGGCGTGCACCCACATGTTCATATCCATAGTAATACCAAGCGCATAATGAGTGTTATTAATGACTGCTAAAGGATAAAAAATGGGCATAAACTGACATTGTATATCCTCTATCGGGAATGGATCGATTGTCACGCAAGGTCCTCAAGCGAATTAAAAATGGCCTTTCTTCTCAACAAGGATTGGGAGGCGGTTCTGTACGATGAATTGACATCCGAATAATTGCAACCTGACATTCCGGTGCCGTACCGGGACTTCCGTTTTGCGCGGGATGCAGAAAAACCTGAAGGATGTAGTTGCAACTGAATTGTCTTATCCTATATTAATCCAACTGTTGCACTTTCATTTCGAACCATCTTTGTACTGTGATGCTATTGGCTGCACACGGGCTGTCCTGTTCAATTGTCAGTCTTAAGGTGAATGCCATTGATGAAAAGTCATGATTAGGTACAAACGCACGACATGATCCGCTTGTTTCTATGTGCCCCAACGCCAGGTCCCGAGCTGGTGGTAGCGATCGTCAAGGTTCTTTGACCGGCGTCCACTCTGTCCATAAGATTCTGCCAATTCAACTAGCTAACGGCTTGCATGAAGTTATCCTATCTTTTTAAACGCAAATTTTTGACATCGTCAGAACATTCAGCACCAGCTGCCAGGGCTATCAATCTGGTTGTCGACCGAGTGCATTCCTTGCAGGTATGTAACGTCCTCTATGCAATAAACCCGGAAAAGACGCTCGTAGTATTGGTTTTGCGTATGTACAATATGTATTGTATGCACAATAAAGGAGCAATACCTATTAGGACCAGACCAATATGCATTATACCCGCCGCCGGCCCGGCGGACACCTTCCAGCAGCCAGGCCAAGACTTTTAGGAAGGAGTTTCGTCTTCTTGATTACACTGTCATGCAAAACGTTGATCCAGAGCTTGGCGTCCTTTCTGTGCCTTGATTCGACGAAGGGGATGCCTGCCGCAGCTGCTGTCTGGGTCACCAAAGGCTGCCCCGCCGACGGTGCGACGCGCACAGCATGTGATGTTGCTGCGCGGTGGATGGTTGGATCGTCTTATTTGATCGCTTCATGTGTTACTTTGGGGTCCTACGGACATGAACCTGCCCAGCGTCTTCAAACACCTGCCGTGCAATGTAAGTTTTTTGGAGTGTTTAGTTTTCAAGCGAGGAACTGGGGAACAGGATGCATAATGACTACAGTGCCTCCCTACCAATTGATGACCAATGAGTGTCCCCCTAGGTATGTGGTGCCACTGCCATGTATGTGGTGCCACTGGCGCACTGCATGCCACTGTTGCTGTGTGCAGTGCTGCTGGCATGCGGTGCCACTGCCATGCAGTGTCACTGCTGTGCGGTGCTGCTGGCATGCAGTGCCACGGCATGTGTTGCTACTGCTGTGTGGTGCCAGCAGTATATATGGCATGGCAGCAGCACCGCATGCCAGTGGCATGGCATGCTAGCTGCACCATGCACCAGTTGCTCAGGGTACTTCATCCCAGATGGGACCTGGAAACTTATAAAATATTAGAAAATGCCCGTAAAAGTGTTGGGTCTGCTCCAGGGATCTCTGGGAAATTTCGGCCGGGCAAAGCATGGCTTTCCGGGGGCAGAAAAAACATTCCCCATGAAAAAAGGTTTTTCCCGGTGCACTGGAAAAAAATTGCTGGAAGCATGGTTAAGTTACGGGGATTACTGATGTATGTTTGACAGCTTCATCCTTAGGAAAAGCTAAAAATACAAAATATAGTTTATTAGCTAGAAAAGTTATACATAGAATTTGTAAGCAGTTCTACAAAATATCATTTTCCTCAGAACTTATAGTATTGATTGCTAGCAAGCTAGCTGATGCTCGAGGTGACCAAAAATCTTGACTACATACAGACCGCCACAAATATTTAAGAGAAAAATCAGGGGAATACTTTGGACCCCAGTCCACAAAGATGGTGAAAGTGCGGGGAACTGGGGCAGCAGCATGATGTATATCTATGACTACTACACTCCCCCCTTGTGGAGGGCACCTCCCGGGCACTAAGTCCCCTGTCACAAGTACTTGCCATCTCCAACTCTGGCCATGGGAGTATTGTGTTCCCAGGTCACGTCATGCCTGGCGCTCAGCATGTGTCATAGCACTCATGTTTTTCAAGCATCAGACCTCTTTTGGTATATCATTTACAATTCCTACCGCTGTAGGATATGTGATCGTGTCACCTTATCAATTCGAACATGACAGTTGGTACTTGTCGGGATCAAACTGGGGACTTTAGGGTTCATCAGTGACATCCAGTCTCACTACGAAATGTAGTAGGTGATTACCGCAAAGGCCTCTCATGATAGTGTATATCTACGACTACTACATGCGTGGTCCTTGCCCATTTGCCTTTACGACAAGGAGGACTGGAGCCCCATAGGGTGAGGTTGAGGGTTCAATGTACCCCTTACTGAGCAGTTTGGTAACTTGCTTTTTAACCTCTTGTTGCTCTAGTTGGGTGAGCCTATAGGCCTGTTTAGCGGGTGGTATGGCACCATCCACTAAATGAATAGTGTGACCAATATTCCAAACAGGGGGAAGGCCTTAGAGGTCTATGGATACATCCTTGTATTCCTCCAGTAATTCAGATAATTTTGAATCAATAAGGAGATTATTCTCACTGGAACTGGGGTCAGGACAGAGCAGTGATTTGCTCCTCTGCTTGTACGAGCAGGAGATAACTCTGTGCTCCTTTAGCACTGCCCTGTTGGGATCGGGGATGGGGGTGTTTGTTGAAGGTGGATTTAGATTTAGCAGGAGTCACAGTAGCAGCCTTAAGTCCAACCATTGTGGTTTTCCATTGTGCATTGTGCATTTTTCCTGCTTTCCATCAGACTTCCTGGCCCACTGCATAGAGGATGCATTTATCTAAATCCTGCCAGTCTTTGCCCTCATCGTCAGTTGCACACCGACCCAGAACTGCTGGAACTAAGCCTTTTATGTACCAGCTAATCTGGTCGGCTTTGTCCATGTCCTTTGCTTGATGTAGGACATCATGGAAGTGCTAGCTGGGTGTACTCAGCAACGGTTTCAGCAGTTTTCATGTCATATTCATGAGAGTCCAAGCAATCCCGTACTGCCATGGCAGTGTAGTGTTACATGTCTCCATGTTGCAAGAGAAATGCTGCCCTTAAGGTTTCGTGTGTGAGGTGCACAAGTCGTGGCTTCTTGCCCGACTTGTACATCTCTTGGACATCTACTGCCCAGACCTGTGCTTTATTTGCCCGTTAAGAAGTACACTATATGTTTGAATGGATCCATGTTCGTCAGGTCAAAGTATTGCATGAGCACATCAAACCAGGCCCGAGTGCAAGTAATGGCACTATCCTTCTTCCCAGAAATTTTGGGGGGGTGCGGAATCTGTTTATTAAGGCTTACCTCACTTGGACGGCTGGCCTTAGGCGCTGTTGTCTGGGAGCCGCTGCCTCCAGGCTGTGCACCCATGGTCTCTCTTTCCCAGAGGGATTTCACCTCCTCAAGGGTTGGCATGGGTGTCAGCTGTTTCTCCAGGATTGCCTGCAGAGCTGTCTGCTGCAAGGAGTCCTTGGAGAGAAGGCCGATTAGGCTGGAAGTGGCCACAGTGGTGATGACGTCTACCATGGCCTTCTTCCGGAGGTCCGCAGCTTCAGTATTCTGCGACCTCTCCAACATGTTCTCAGACATTTGCTCAAACATTGCGAAGGTTCACCTCATCTATGGATCCGAGGGGATCATGCACAAGGTCTCTAGGGTGACCACACAATTATGCGTGGCATTACGCATTGTTTTGGCAACATGTTGGGCCATGCACGCTTGTTCTGGTGTTTGATGGGGAAGTTTGGTGTTGGAAAGAATTTTCCTGTCTTCACCCATTCGTTCCTGTGGCACATGAGCATTGCCATTAATTTCATTGGATAAAAGGATATTACTAGGCAAACGTTGGTGAACTAAAGATTCCAGTTTTGGTTCGTCAATGTTTGGTGGCCCAATGGCGGTGACAGTGGCTAAGCGCTCAAGTTGTACTAATTGATTGTCATATTTACCTTGTAAACGTAGTAAAGCCTTCCCCGCTAATTGTGTCGGAGGAGTTTGATCTGTCACTAGTCGCATTTTGTGAGGTTTCACACCTTGTGAGGATCAAGACCAAGATCAGAAGTAGCAGTTGTCATTTTAATGATGTTAGATTTAGTGTTCGGAAGTGTTTTCTTGTATGGGTTGGCGAGAGCGCATAAGTATGTTAGATTGCAAACTTGGTACATCGAATGTGATCTGGTAGCAGCAGAGTCTCAAACTCTGAGTACTTAGTATCATAATACTTCAGTATCTGGCCAAAGCACTCCACCAGGGTAACTTTATTAGTTCACCTACTGGGATGTACTACAGTCTGCTTTTATGACTTGGTTAGTTTTTGGTTAGGCATCATATTTAGCGCATGATTCCCTACCAGTTTATCTAGGCCCATTTTACTAAGGTAAATATAGTTTCCTACAAAAATGACGACCGCTACATCTGGTAGCAAGGATCTCAGTCTCCATCCTCACAAGGTGCAATACCTCACAAAATGTGATAAGCGACAAATCAAACTCCTCCAATGCAATAAGCATGGAAGGCTTTATTATGTTTACAATGTAAATATGATAATGAATATTGTGACTTGAGCACTTAGCCGCCGTGACCATCATTGAGCAACCAAACATTGGCGAACTGGAAATGGAACCTTTAGTTCACCAACATTTATCTAATATTATCCTTATATCTAATGAACTTAATGCTCGTGCACCACAGGAACAAATGGGTGAGGAAGGCAAAATCCTTCATAACTCACAAAATTCTTCACAAATGCCTGAACAAGTGCACGCGGCCTAACATGTCGCTGAGGCAATGCGAAATGCCACACATAATACCATGGTCGCCCTAGAGGGTGAACTGACAAAGCTCCGGGAGATTGCGGATGATTGCCTGGGATCCATCAATGAGGTGAACCACAGGCTTTTTGCCATGTTTGAGTAATTGTCAGAGCGCATGATGGAGAGATCGCAGAACACTAAAGCTGTGGACGTCCAGAAGAAGACCATGGTGGATGTCATCGCCACATTGGTCTCTTCCAGCCTCACCGGCTTGCTCTTCAAGGACTCACTGTAGCAGACAGCTCTGCAGGCAATCCTGGAGAAACAGCTGACACTTGAGGAGGTGAAATCCCTCTGGATGGGAGCAACCATGGGTGCATAGCCCAGGGCAGCAGCTCCCAGACAACAGCGCCTAAGGTCAGCCGTCCAAGCGAGGTAAGCCCTAACAAACGGGTTCCACATCCCCCCAAATTATCTGGGAAGAAGGATGACTTGCACTTGGTTTGATGTGCTCATGCAATACTTTGACCTGATGAACATGGATCCATTCAAACACATAGTGCTCGACGAGCAAAGCACAGGTCTGGGCAGCAGATGTCCTAGAGATGTACAAGTCGGGCAAGAAGCCTCTCACATACGAAACCTTAAGGGTGCCATTTCTCTTGCAATATGGGGACATGCAACACTACACTGCCATGGCAGCATGGGATCACTTGCACTCTACAAATATGAAATGAAAACTGTTGAAACCGTTGCTGAGTACACCCAGTGCGTGCTTTCATGATGTCCTATGTGAAGCAAAGGACATGGACAAAGCCGACCAGGTTAGCTGGTACATAAAAGGCTTAGTTCCAGCACTTCAGGGACGGTATGTAACTGATGGGCAAAGACTGGCAGGACTTAGATATATGCATCCTCTATGCAGTGGGCCAGCCAGGAAGTCCAGTGGAAAGCAGCCAAAGATAAAACCTCAATGGTTGAACTTAAGGCTGCTACTGTGACTCCTGCTATATCTAAGTTCATCTTCAACAAACACCCCCATCCCCAATCCCATCAGGGCTGGCAGTCTGTGGGCGGGAGTCCGTGGACCGAGCACCCTTCTGACAAGTCTCCTCATGGGGACCAGCGTTGCCATAACTGCCAGGGTCTCAAGAAGCCCGGCCGGTCTTGGGCAGACCACGCCATGGACTGTGCCAAGGCTATGAAGGCGGCAGACGCAGAACAGAAGATGGTGCTCATGACCAAACTTGAGTCCTAAATGCAGGAGGAGATTGGCAACCGTATGGAGGAGTGTAAACCGCCCAAGCTGGTTCCACCAGATGGAGAGTTTGTTTTGCCCATGATGGATCCCCTGCGAGGTGGTTGGATATTCTGACCTGATGAATTCCGTCAGGTTGAGTCTCAACTCAGCTGTCAAATTATATCTTTGACGCCGCTTGTAAGGATTCGGGCAAAAACACTCTCTGTCCATGTTTTGCCTCTCCATCAAACCCATTCGTGAGCCATAATATTGTTGTATCCTTAAGCATTTCCGTGCATGCTTAAGAGATATTTAGCATTCTGTTAATCATTGTTAATACCTGTTTGACTAACTAACATACTAACTAACGGAAACCAATTAATAATCAGGATTATATTACGGATAAGTTAACTGCCAACCAACCCTTCCGAGATTCCGTACCTGACGGAAGTCCAGAACCTATCTGGATTGGGCCATTTACCGACTGAATGGTAAATAGTGGAACACCTGGTTCCTGGTTCACTGATTTTCCGGTTGTCAAAGTGACCTCTGGCAGTCACACCCAATTTGACACTCTACGACATCACCCAAGTACGACTTGGATCTCTGGCTCTGTGATGCTATATAATCAGGCTCTGACCCAACAACTGGTATCTTTGATGCCACCATCAATTGGTTTCTAATACAACATGCTGGTATCGAGACTGTTCCTCCCTGGGATGTCTTGAAAGCCTTCCGTTCAAGTCTTCCGCTCAAGTCTCCCTGATTACCTACCATTATCTGTCTGATATAGCTTAGTAAATCTCTCAAGCAATGGACGTGGACCAAGACCTCCGGCCGCCCGAAATCGCTATGGAAATGGATGAGGAATTGGGAGCCGCTATCCTTGCTGCTGCTGCCAATACTGGTCTGTAAAATTTTGCAATCGATAGGTGATAATTAGAACCTGTTTTCTGGGAGTCCAGATTTGCATTTTGCTAGGTTGCACTTGTTAGTTGTTGCGACGACCAGAACCCGTTTTACAGATGCTTTGTTTTTCCTGCCCCAGAAATATTGCCTGCAATATAGGTTTATATTTAGAACCTGTTTTGCAGTTTGCTTTGCATTTCTGAGAGGTCACAGCTCCGACTGTACTGTTGTGCCTGACCGGACTAAGAGCTGCTCTCGCAGTTTTACTTTGCGTTTTGCCAATAATAATACCTCTTATTTCCTTGAAAGGTATTGTGCCTGCTTTGCTTGCTGCAAGTGCATTTTCAGGTTCGTCTAGCCAGAGCGATATTTCTGCATCTTCGCTCCAAGCTCTTGTCCGCAAATTCCGCTCGCGGACTTCTGAATATCTTCATTTCATTGAAGGCGTCAACATGTTGGGTAGGTCCTGGTCCTAGCCTTTGCCTTCAATTTTAGCAGACATTTGCTGTTTGCTCTGTTAGGCTTTCAGGCATATAGTATGCAAGCCGTGAACTTTGCAAATGCTGTATCTGCTGCTGTCGCCAACGCACTCCAGTATGTTGGCCGGGTTGCTACGAATGTTAGCCAGGCTAATAGGTGGGAACACTTCTCCTGGTTGACACAGCCATCAAATGCTACTGTGGCAGGCTGTCCAACTCTGCAGGCTAGAGCCCCACCACCTTTGGCATCAGGCGGCATAGCAACCCCTGAGGCACCAACATCTCCGGCTTATGTCCCATCCCCTTATTATGCTCGTGGCCCTGTAGTGCAAAATTACCTGGCGCCTAATGCCACTGAAGCTGCTGGGATGGCCGCTGCTGCTGCTACCACTGCTGCTGCTGCTGCGGGCACCTCTGCTGGGCTATCTGCGCCCCCTCATACTGGACATGAGGACGAGGTGATGAAAATGATGATTCCGGTGCCTAAGCTTAATATTGCTGCAGATGTTAAGCTGTCTGACTTAGGGCGAGTGACTGCACCGCGCACCAGGTCCTTTGTCCGTGGGGGTCACCAGGACTCTATGCGTTGTCTTTTCCTGGCCAATGCCCTTGAGGGTGCAGTGAAGACATGGCATGGTCAATGGACTAATGCGAGGGACACCTATACATCTGAGGAACTGCTGGAAGCACTGCTTGCCTGTTTTGCACCCCAGATCCAGTCACGTGCCACAGAGGCACGCCACAAACTGTCTGCTGGCAAATACCGCATGCACCCTGGAGAATCAGTCTCCTCTTATCAGAGCCGCTTTGAGGCCCTTGTCACCCCCATTGCAGGCCTGTCTGATAGTGAGCATGTGTTTTGGTTCCAGCAAGGTCTTTCTGCTGACCTTAGTGGGGAATGTGCCACGGATCTGATGGGTAACAGCTTTGAGTACTACAAGGACTTGGTTTGGTTCGCTCTGGGAGCTGAAAGCAGGTTTACTGCTCGTTGGATTGCTGAAAAGCAGGCCCGCCCCAAACTTAACGCTTTGTCCATTCAGGATATGGGAGCTGATGAGGATCCCTTGGATGAGACCCCGGTGCCCCCACCCAAGAGGCCGTGGACTGCATCTGCTCGGACAGATACCAACAGGCAGGAAGGGCAGCCGTGTGAGGGCAAGGGCGCCGGTAAGTCTAAGCATGGAGGGCAGAAGGCAGGGGAGGAACTTGGCCCCCAAGGAAGGCCACGTGCAGAAGGGCCATAAGGGAAAGGATCCTATGGAGTTCCTCAGCAACTTTAAGTGCACTCGTCGGGAGTTTGTGCACCACAAGCAGAAGGGGATCTGTCTCCACTGTGGGTCCGACCAGCACTGGGTAGACACCTGTCCAATTATGTTAGCAGAGGACCCGAAGGGAAGGGTCACTAGGACCTTGCCCAGGCTGGGATAGAGGGATCACCACCTGGGATCTCTGTTGTGTGCAAGACAGTTGCTAAGTGCCGTGCAGTACAGGCATGGGCCCCCTTGTGGATCATGCGTACCGCAGCTTTTCAACCAATGGCTTCAGGTTCAGCATGTTGGCAGATAGCAGTGGCAGCATAGTTAAAGCAAGGCTCAGGTTTCATCTGCTCTGGTGGCTGTCCGGCAGTAGTACAGGGAACCTTGTAAACTAGAGTCCCCTTATGCAGGCGCAAGTTCTTAGACTCATAGTACAGGGCAGCCCCATACTGCGCTAGGTGTTGTATCTCTGTTATATCGGCCTACAGCAAAGGCTGGATTGAAAGGATGCCAGACAACTGGCCAACCTCAGATACTACCCGTAGATACCCCAGGATACTACACTAGGGTGGATGACCCCAGGATATACGTGGCAGCATCTGTGAGCTCAGGCAACACGTATGGACGAACATTTAACCTCAAAGGACCTGCAGAAAGACGGAGATTGACCTGCCCCAATATACTTTGCTTACCCCCATCGGCGAGAGTAACTTGTGACCAGGAGCATGGGCTTGGCTTGAGTCCGAGCTGCGAAACCACTGATACTGATATGAAGTCATCACTGGCTCCAGAATCAGCAAGGGCGGTGAATGTGCAACCAGCCGTACTTACGGGGATCAAAGGTACACCAGCGCCTATCAGGGCAGCAGCTTCAGGACACAGGAGGGCTGAAATACAGGGTTCAGCATCAGGTATCCCCTCCTTAGCCATTCCAGGGGCAGCAAACCAGACGTCAACAGAGTATGGACTCCCAGGAATCTGGACGGCCTCACCTGCCATATCTATGCTATAGAAGAGAGCCGTACCTGGGGAAACCCGTTGCATCCCAGCCAAGAAGGAAGGGCTACGTCGGGACACATACTCAGGCAACAAGAGACAACCTGAAGTCTCAGGGCGTTGATGTTTGCATGCCCTAAAGTGAGTCAACTGCTTCTGAAGCTCACACAGTGAAGAGGGAGTGAACAAGACAGTATGCCCGCCCAGCAGAGAGGGGACCACCTTGAGGCTCAAACAGGTTACACAGGGCATCAAAGCCAGCACGGACCGTTGGAGCGTCAAAAGAAAAATGTCGCCCTATTGCATGCTCAATATGGTTCAGGACGGCAGGTAGTAGTGCCCGTACTGCACGGCACTTAGCAACTGTCTTGCACACAACAGAGATCCCAGGTGGTGATCCCTCTATCCCAGCCTGGGCAAGGTCCTAGTGACCCTTGCCCTTCGGGTCCTCTGCCAACATAATTGGACAGGTGTCTACCCGGTGCTGGTCGGACCCACAGCAGAGACAGCGAGATCCCCTTCTGCTTGCGGTGCACAAACTCCCGACGAGTGCACTTAAAGGTGCTGAGGAACTCCATAGGATCCTTTCCCTTATGGCCCTTCTGCACTTGGCCTTCCTTGGGGGCCAAGTTCCTCCCCTGCCTTCTGCCCTCCATGCTTAGACTTACCGGCGCCCTTGCCCTCACACGGCTGCCCTTCCTGCCTGTTGGTATCTGTCCGAGCAGATGCAGTCCGCGGCCTCTTGGGTGGGGGCGCCGGGGTCTCATCCAAGGGATCCTCATCAGCTCCCATATCCTGAATGGACAAAGCGTTAAGTTTGGGGCGGGCCTGCTTTTCAGCAATCCAACGAGCAGTAAACCTGCTTTCAGCTCCCAGAGCGAACCAAACCAAGTCCTTGTAGTACTCAAAGCTGTTACCCATCAGATCCGTGGCACATTCCCCACTAAGGTCAGCAGAAAGACCTTGCTGGAACCAAAACACATGCTCACTATCAGACAGGCCTGCAATGGGGGTGACAAGGGCCTCAAAGTGGCTCTGATAAGAGGAGACTGATTCTCCAGGGTGCATGCGGTATTTGCCAGCAGACAGTTTGTGGCGTGCCTCTGTGGCACGTGACTGGATCTGGGGTGCAAAACAGGCAAGCAGCGCTTCCAGCAGTTCCTCAGATGTATAGGTGTCCCTCGCATTAGTCCATTGACCATGCCATGTCTTCACTGCACCCTCAAGGGCATTGGCCAGGAAAAGACAACGCATAGAGTCCTGGTGACCCCCACGGACTAAGGTGAAGTACTTCCTAACATCACGGACAAAGGACCTGGTGCGCGGTGCAGTCACTCGCCCTAAGTCAGACAGCTTAACATCTGCAGCAATATTAAGCTTAGGCACCGGAATCATCATTTTCATCACCTCGTCCTCATGTCCAGTATGAGGGGGCGCAGATAGCCCAGCAGAGGTGCCCGCAGCAGCAGCAGCAGTGGTAGCAGCAGCAGCGGCCATCCCAGCAGCTTCAGTGGCATTAGGCGCCAGGTAATTTTGCACTACAGGGCCACGAGCATAATAAGGGGATGGGACATAAGCCGGAGATGTTGGTGCCTCAGGGGTTGCTATGCCGCCTGATGCCAAAGGTGGTGGGGCTCTAGCCTGCAGAGTTGGACAGCCTGCCACAGTAGCATTTGATGGCTGTGTCAACCAGGAGAAGTGTTCCCACCTATTAGCCTGGCTAACATTCGTAGCAACCCAGCCAACATACTGGAGTGCGTTGGCGACAGCAGCAGATACAGCATTTGCAAAGTTCACGGCTTGCATACTATATGCCTGAAAGCCTAACAGAGCGAACAGCAAATGTCTGCTAAAATTGAAGGCAAAGGCTAGGACCAGGACCTACCCAACATGTCGACGCCTTCAATGAAATGAAGATATTCAGAAGTCCGCGAGCGGAATTTGCGGACAAGAGCTTGGAGTGAAGATGCAGAAATATCGCTCTGGCTAGATGAACCTGAAAATGCACTGAGGCTTGAGCGGAAGACTTGAACGGAAGGCTTTCGAGACGTCCCAGGGAGGAACAGTCTCGATACCAGCTTGTTGTATAATAATCCAATTGATGGTGGCATCAAAAGATACCAGTTGTTGGGTCAGAGCCCGATTATATAGCATCACAGAGCTGGAGATCCAAGTCGTACTTGGGTGATGTCGTAGAGTCTCGAATCAGGCGTGACTGCCAGAGGTCACTCCAACAACCAGAAAATCAGTGAACCAGGAACCAGGCGTTCCACTATTTACCATTCAGGCAGTAAATAGCCCAATCCAGAAAGGTTTTGGACTTCCGAATCTCGGAAGGGTTGGTTAGCAAATGGTGGGCGGTTGTTGTATCCTTAAGCATTTCCGTGCATGCTTAAGAGATATTTAGCACTCTGTTAATCGTTGTTAAAACCTGTTTAACTAACTAACATACTAACTAACAGTAACCAATTCATACCCAGGATTACTGATTAGTTAACCAACCCTTCCGAGATTCCGTCCTTGACAGAAGTCCAGAACCTGTGTGCGTATGCTGTGCAGCCAAAGACCCTTAGGTGACTGATATCTGGCTTTGTGCCCATGAACGCCTCATGCGGTGTTACCTTGGCACCAGCGACAGGCAAGATGTTGTGAAGGTAGTTCGCCGTCGCAAGTGCTTCTGCCCATAGCTGCTGTGGCAGTTCAGACTCCACCAGCATAGCCCGCGTTTTCTCCAGAAGAGTCCTGTTTAGGCGTTCTGCTGCCCCATTTTGCTCTGGAGTGTACCCCACTGTTGTGCCGTGGATAATGCCTTTGTTGCTGAAGTAGTTGCCCATGGCCTGGTTGACGAATTCCCGTCCACGGTCCGTGCGTACCTCCTTGACACGACGTCCAGCAATATTCTCCAGTGCCTCAAAAATAGCGCGAACCTTCTTGCCGATGGCGTCCTTAGTCTCTGTGAAGGCCACCGCTGAAAGTCCCGTGCAATCGTCCAGCACCGTAGTCACGTACTGGGATCCGCCAAGTGACGTCTCGGGCATAGGACCACAGACGTCCATATGAACCAGCCCAAGCGGTTTCACCGCCTTGTGTCCAGTAGCTGGGAACGGTCCACGTGATTGCTTCGCATAGATGCACGGCTCGCAGATCCGTGAGCTGGCTGCCTCCAAGCTCCCGTGATCAAGCTCCATGCCGGTTACCATATTCTCCCGGCACATCCATTCCAGGCTCCCGAAGCCCAGATGTCCCAAGCGCCGATGCCACAGCGCTGCCGCCGAGTCTCCTGACCCGGTTGCCGCACATGAGCGGCTATCGCTGACTAAACGCTCTGCTGCGTTGTAGCGAATTGCGTAGAGGTTTCCAACCTTCTCGCCTTGTAGAATAGTCCGTCCTTGATGCTGCACCAGAGCCTTCCCGTCGCCCAGCACCACTTTGGCGCCACGGTCGTCGAGGATACCCGCCGAGATAAGCTTGACGGTAGCTTTCGGCACCACGTACACGTTGAGTAGGTCAATCTCCAACCCTTCGATCACATTGCTCTTTAAGGTGCACGATCCCACATGCGTCGGCTGATGCCTGGAGCCATCGTAGCCGATAACGTTGAACAGTTCCTCCGCCTTGACTGCATGTACGTTCTTCAACTCGGATGCATCGTAGGTAATGTGCCACTCCGATCCCGAGTCAATGTGCCAGTCCTTCAACCGGGATTCTCCTCCAAGCGCGAATGCCAACTTACTGGGCATTGCTGATACGCTCCCACCACGTTGCTTGCCGTCTCCTCCACGCCCTTTGCTCCCCTGATCTGCTAGACGCTTCCGGCAATCCCTCATAAAGTGTCCGGGTGTTCCACAGTAGTGGCAGGTAACATTGGGTCTGCCGCCAGTCCTTGCTCCTTGACCTCGCCCTGACAAACCGGCGTTGCCGCCACCCCGGCGCGCACTAAACGCCGGTGCTCAAACCCACTAAACCCACAAAACCCACTAATGCTCACCTGTGCCAAACGGCCTGCAAAGTCTTGGCTGATTCTGGTGCTGATTGCAAAGGTTTCGCAGATGGGTTTATATCCCTTAAAATGGCAATTGCTCTCAAACCATCACGTACCAGCTTAGTTAAAGTGGCAAATGGCAACACAGAACTGATCGAGGGCTCAGTTGTTGCCCATCTTTAAATTGACAAGTTTCATGACACAGTCAAACTCCTTGTTCTAAAGCTAGGTGTCCCAGGTGTTGACATTATCCTGGCTAATGACTGGTTGGGGAAATGAAAAGCCATAATGTGCTGGACAACACATACCCTGACAATGTATAAAAAGCCAAATGCTGCATACACGTGTTATGAAAACGTTATCGCCAGTTAAGTTTAGCGAGCCGTCCTAGCTGGTTTGCGTATCCGTGAGCGAGCTATGCACCCTACCAACTTATAGGGGGTATAACAGCTGTTAACAATGCATGACAGCCAGCTAGAGGCTGTTTGGTGCTGTTTGGTGCTGTTTGGCACCAGTTAAACCCCCTATAAGTTGGTAGGGGCAGTACGACCTAGTCGTGTACGTGAAGTGAGCTTTTCAGGGATCTATTTGTGGTACGTTATAAGGTTTCGAATTATGTATATTTTTGGTATGTTTTGTGGGCGAAGTTCCTACCACCTTGCGTACAGCTGCATGGACTCATCCGACAGACGTTGCTTCTATTAACGCTTTTATCTCTCTCTCTTTCTATTATCTAATATATAATTATGTAACAAATACTTCCTCGTATTACGGCCAAGCTTTGCCAATGTCCGCTGGACTATCTCACAACAGGTTATGAGCCCCGGCAACATGTGCCGCGGAGCTTGTTCTTTCACCCATTTATTAGTGTTGATCTTCGCGATTATAGGTCTTCACAATGGGGAAGGATAGGTTAGACGAACCGCTTGACCTTCACAACTACACAACCTGGAAGCTACGATTCGAACTACTATGTGGAGAGCTCGGATACAGTCATGCTCTGCTTGCTGCACCGATTTCAGAAGCAGAGGTTATTATGTCGAACAAGGTCAAGAGCGTCATGGCCAAGAACGTCAAGAACCACCACCTCCAGACCATTGTGCGGGCAGCTAACACCAAGGCTGCCTGGGATGCTCTGGCGGCGACGTTCACATCAACCTGCAACACGAGGAAGATAGCTCTACGACAGGAGCTCAGCAACTTCAAGATGGCCAATGGAGAGCATATGCTGGTCTACATCAGCCGGGCGCGGCAACTCCAGTCAGACTTGCTGGATGTCGGACACGTGGTCACTGATGCCGAGCTGACTACAATTATTATCAAGGGTCTCCCACGCAAGTATCACGTTATTACGACTGCCCTTGAGACGCGCGAAGGTGAGCTGGATTTTCAACAAGTCGTTTCAAGGCTGATGGCTTACGACTCAGCGGAACGAGAGGCAAGAGGAAAGGAGACGACGGCGTTTAGTGCGCGCCGGGGTGGCGGCAACGCCGGTTCGTCAGGGCGAGGTCAAGGAGCAAGGACTGGCGGCAGACCCAATGTTACCTGCCACTACTGTGGAACGCCCGGACACTTTATGAGGGATTGCCGGAAGCGTCTAGCAGATCAGGGGAGCAAAGGGCGTGGAGGAGACGGCAAGCAACGTGGTGGGAGCGTATCAGCAATGCCCAGTAAGTTGGCATTCGCGCTTGGAGGAGAATCCCGGTTGAAGGACTGGCACATTGACTCGGGATCAGAGTGGCACATTACCTACGATGCATCCGAGTTGAAGAATGTACGTGCAGCCAAGGCGGAGGAACTGTTCAATGTTATCGGCTACGATGGCTCCAGGCATCAGCCGACGCATGTGGGATCGTGCACCTTAAAGAGCAACGTGATCGAAGGGTTGGAGATTGACCTACTCAACGTGTACATGGTGCCGAAAGCTACCGTCAAGCTTATCTCGGCGGGTATCCTCGACGACCGTGGCGCCAAAGTGGTGCTGGGTGACGGGAAGGCTCTGGTGCAGCATCAAGGACGGACTATTCTACAAGGCGAGAAGGTTGGAAACCTCTACGCAATTCGCTACAACGCAGCAGAGTGTTTGGTCAGCGATAGCCGCTCATGTGCGGCAACCGGGTCAGGAGACTCGGCGGCAGCGCTGTGGCATCGGCGCTTGGGACATCTGGGCTTCGGGAGCCTGGAACGGATGTGCCGGGAGAATATGGTAACCGGCATGGAGCTTGATCATGGGAGCTTGGAGGCAGCCAGCTCACGGATCTGCGAGCCGTGCATCTATGCGAAGCAATCACGTGGACCGTTCCCAGCTACTGGACACAAGGCGGTGAAACCGCTTGGGCTGGTTCATATGGACGTCTGTGGTCCTATGCCCGAGACGTCACTTGGCGGATCCCAGTACGTGACTACGGTGCTGGACGATTGCACGGGATTTTCAGCGGTGGCCTTCACAGAGACCAAGGACGCCATCGGCAAGAAGGTTCGCGCTATTTTTGAGGCACTGGAGAATATTGCTGGACGTCGTGTCAAGGAGGTACGCACGGACCGTGGACGGGAATTTGTCAACCAGGCCATGGGCGACTACTTCAGCAACAAAGGCATTATCCACGGCACAACAGTGGGGTACACTCCAGAGCAAAATGGGGCAGCAGAATGCCTAAACAGGACTCTTCTGGAGAAAACACGGGCTATGCTGGTGGAGTCTGAACTGCCACAGCAGCTATGGGCAGAAGCACTTGCGACGGCGAACTACCTTCACAACATCTTGCCTGTCGCTGGTGCCAAGGTAACACCGCATGAGGCGTTCATGGGCACAAAGCCAGATATCAGTCACCTAAGGGTCTTTGGCTGCGCAGCATACGCACACGTGCCTAAGGAGAAACGCAACAAGCTGGAGCCGGTGAGTCGGAAGGGGATTTTCGTCGGATACAAGCACAGTGGGCACTATCGCATCCTTTTTGATGACGGCAGCATCACTAAACATTCTGCGGTGAGGTTCGATGAGACGGCCATTGGAAATAGCCGTATGGACTCTGATGACGATGAGGAGGAGGCTGATGACGGCGCTGGGATGGTACTGCCGTCAGGGGGTGGTGGAGGCACCCTGGATGGTTCAAATATGGACATTGAGATGGCGGAGAACAATAGTGGGCCGTCAACCAGCAGTGGGCAGACGGCGCCACCAAGAGGCCAAGCAAATATGCCGCTGGCGCTATTCCCATGGACACATAACACAGAGCAGTCACATGGTGGTGGCGGTGATGGTGGTGGAGGGCCTTCAACCAGCGGAGGACAACTAGCACCCGCAGGAAATGCAGATGTGGAGATGCAGGATCGCCGCTATCCATTGCGTGAACGCAAGCGGCTAATCGAATGGAGACGGGAGCCCAACGGGAGGGTGACCTATGGGCGGATCAATGCGGCATCTACTGGAGAAATACCTGAACCGTCAATGTACGCTGAGGCTACGAATGGGCCGCATGCGGAAGAATGGAAGAAGGCGATGGATGAAGAGATTGCGGCGCAGCTTGCCAATGGAACATGGGAGCTGGCACGACCACCGGAGGGCACACGACTGCTACCTTGCTGGTGGGTATACAAAGTTAAGCATGGAGCAGATGGGGAAATTGAGCGCTTCAAGGCGCGTTTGGTGGCGAAGGGCTATGAGCAGCGGGCGGGGATTGATTATGGGGAGTTGTTTGCCCCTACCTCGTGTTTCGCTTCGCTAAGAGCTTTGCTGGCGGTGGCGGCAGCTAAGGGTATGCCCATCCATCAGCTGGACGTGTCAACGGCTTTTCTGGATGGAGAGCTGGAGGAAGAGCTATGGATGCAGCAGCCGCCGGGCTATGAGTCGAAGGATCCCAACCTGGCGTGCAGACTTAAAAGGTCTATCTACGGGCTGAAGCAGGCCCCGCGCTGCTGGTACGTGAAACTGATGGCGGCGCTGGACAAGCTCGGGTTCAAACCATCACAAGCAGACCCGGCGCTATTTATCAAGAAGGACGAGAATGGGATCGTTTATCTGCTGGTGCACGTCGACGATATTGTCACTACGTCCGACGACGTGGAGCTAATCAAGAAGGTGAAGGCGGCAGTGGGAGAAGCCTTTAAGATTCGAGATCTTGGTGAGGCTATAGTTTTCTTGGGGATCGAGATCAGCAGGGGAGAGAACGGCGAAGTTAAGCTTTCGCAGCGGAGGTACATTGAGGAGCTGCTACAGCGACACCAGCTTGCGGATGCTAAGCCGCAAAGCACTCCATTACCTCCTGGCTCGAAGGTTCTACCGACAGGAGAAGGTGAGACGGAGCTCGTGGACAGCACAGAGTACCGGACGCTAATTGGAGAGCTGAACTACTTGGCGACGAGCACAAGACCGGACACCGCACAGGTGATGAGCGTACTGGCGCGCTTTATGGGCAAACTGTCGAAGACTCACATGGGACTGGCTCTGGGCGTACTTCGCTATTTGGCGGGCACTAAGGAGCTAGGACTACGATTTGGCAGAGCTGGAGAACTTAAAGTGGAGGGATACAGCGACGCAGACTGGGCTGGTGATCCGGCGACGCGCAGGTCAACAACTGGATACGTTTTCCTGTTGGGCGGAGCAGCTATAAGCTGGAACAGTCAGCTACAACGCACCGTGGCGGCATCTTTGGTGGAGGCGGAATATCAGGCTACGGCGGCAGCAGTTCGTGAGGCTCTATGGCTTCGAAAGCTGGCGGGAGATTTCGATCTGTGCTCAGACGTGATTGGGATCTGGATGGACTCTCAGGGGGTGCTTAGCTTAGGAAACAACCCTATTACTTCGGTTCGGTCCAAGCACATTGATGTGCAGCATCACTTGGTGCGAGAGCGGGTTGCTAGAGGGGAGGTAGCGCTTTCCTATTGCTCTACGGAAGATATGGTGGCCAATATTCTCATGAAGGCTTTGGGAGAGATCAAGTTTAAGAAGTTTCGGAACGGAATGGGAGTTATGGCGTGAAGTCCTATCTTTTCCTTTGCGTGCTATGGTGACTTAGGGCGATGGCGTGAGCGCGCAACATCTTTGTGGTGCTGGAGCTGTTAACTTGCCAGACCGACGTTTTTGGAGCTAGGAATGTCTCGAGGGGGCATGTTATGAAAACGTTATCGCCAGTTAAGTTTAGCGAGCCGTCCTAGCTGGTTTGCGTATCCGTGAGCGAGCTATGCAGTACGACCTAGTTGTGTACGCGAAGAGAGCCTTTCAGGGATCTATTTGTGGTACGTTATAAGGTTTCGAATTATGTATATTTTTGGTATGTTTTGTGGGCGAAGTTCCTACCATCTTGCGTACAGCTGCATGGACTCATCCGACAGACGTTGCTTCTATTAACGCTTTTATCTCTCTCTCTTTCTATTATCTAATATATAATTATGTAACAAATACTTCCTCGTATTACGGCCAAGCTTTGCTAATGTCCGCTGGACTATCTCTATGCAGTGACCACTGTCGAGACGGTATCTGCTAAAGCAGCAGGCAAACGAATTGCTAAAGGAGCATGGAGTTATCTCCTGCTCATGCAAGCAGAGGAGCAAATTATAGCTCCTGACCCCAGTTCCGGTGGGAATAACCCTTGCTGATTCAAAGTTATCCGAATAACTGGAGGAATACAAGGATGTATACGAGGACCTTCAAGGCCTTCCCCCCAACTGGGATATAGGTCACACTATTCCTTGAGTGGATGGTGCCATACCACCCGCTAAACGAGCCTATAGGCTCACCCAACTGGAGCAACAAGAGGTGAAAGTGGCAACAAGTGGCACCTGGTCATCTTTTGATCGAGCCTTTGTTGTAGGTGGATATTGTTGTACCACGCTTCACTTTGCCGAAGCTCTGCTAGGGTTGCACCCACCATCACTCTGTCGCGCATGGCACCATGTCACCCTGTCGTACGTGGGCGCGCGGAGCGGTACGACACTGATGACGTCACCTGTCGTACGTGGACGCGCGGAGCGGTACGGCACTGATGATGTCACCTGTCGTACGTGGACGCGCGGAGCAGTACGACACTGATGACGTCACCCATGTCATACGTGGGCGCGCGGAGCGGTACGGCACTGATGACGTCACCTGTCATACGTGGACGCGCGGAGCGGTACGGCACTGATGACGTCACCCCTGTCGTACGTGGACACTCGGAGTAGTACGGCAGCGGGCGCGACGCGACCGCACGCACACCACGCAGCACGTCGCATCGCACGCGTTAGGCGCATTGGCTAAGGGCACAAGCAACCCGCGAACAGCACAACGCCTAATGCATTGTGCACAACGCTGCAAGCATACATCACGTGATCGGTATCGCGATAAGTGCGCATGGTCCGGCGACTTGGTCGCGGACGACCTAGAATGCATAATGCATCACACATCAATGCGCACTAATGATGACTCGTGCACCATGCATACGCACGCACTCGAGCACGATAATGTGAGCGTATCTTGAGGTCGCGAGGCAATGGCTCGAGCGATGCGGCGCGTCGAATGCAACACTACGCGCGATGGCGTAGTCGGCACCTTTACGCAAGTAAAGAACATTGCACTATTGCTATGAGGGCTTATATAGCAATATCCGCACGCGGGATCACGGTAGTACACTTACTACTTGCAGATCTCTTGTACCGTGAGCCGTCGCTGCGAGTATATCTGCTATGCTCATTGACGGCCCAAGTATGAAATATGAGTGCAGTTACACGCAATCATAACGATTGACACTAAGACAAGCTAACCATGCTTTGGTTGAGCTTACACTTTATATATCGCTTCTGGTCGTATTTCTTGGATAAGCCCGAGCACCGATTTGCATCGGTTAGATGATGATTGCCTCGGCTAGGCACTGATAGCTTATCATGTCATCTACGCCTGTCTTGGAATATACATTGTAACTCCTTGCATCAAAGACTTCCGCTGCCTCGATTGGTACGTTCTGATATAATCGAGCATGATGCACTAAGCCTGGTTCACCGCAGAATCAATGGGCGATTGGAAGGAGGGATACAACAGATATAACAGAGATACAATACCGAGGCATCACTAAAACAATCAGATCCTCTTGTGGTAGCCATTGCGGAGTATGAGCAAAGACTCAAAGTGAGGGGGGGAATATAGTAAACTACATTAACAACGAGGTAGGCAATCATGCGCTAAGCATGATGCCTAACCAAAAACAAACTGATTCATAAAAGGCAAAAGCAGACTGTAATACATCCTGGTAGGTGAACCAATTTTTTAAAGTGCTTTGGCCAGATACTTAAGTATTATAATGCTTAGTATTCAGAGTTCAAGATTTTGCTGCCACCGGACCATAATACGTTGGCCTCTGGCTCGTATCGAATTCGCCACGATGAGACTGTACCAGCGTACCAGTCGCGCTTCGAGGCCCTGATCACGCCTATCGGTAACCTGACGGAGGACGATCGCATCTTTTGGTTTCAGCGTGGATTGTCTGAGGTCCTGGCTACACAATGTGCCACAGACTTGGCGGGGAAGGACTTTGAGTCCTATGGGGAATTGGTGCGCTTTGCGCGCGGGGTCGAGAAACGTCTCTTGGCTGGTCAGCGTGCTGTTAAACCTGTCCCTCGTGTTAATGCCATGCGAGTGCAGGATCCGACGTTCGACGCTGCTGCCATGGACCAGGGGGCCGAAACGGAGCGTCGAACGCCGATGGTAGCAGTGACCACCGTCCGCACGGATCGCGGTCACGGCATTCGCGGCGCTTCCGGATCGGGTAACCACAAAGGGTCAACCGGCGCAGGTCAACGCGCGGATCCGGCCAAGGGCAAGAGGAAGGGAGGTTCACCGTCAGCTGCGGCTGTGCACGAAGCCAAGAACGAGACGAAGCGACAACGCACCAACGACGGTTGGCTGAATAAATGGGGTTGCACGCATTCCGAGCTTAAGCGTCGGAAGAGCATGAAGGTTTGCCTGAGATGTGCGTCTGCGGAACATCCTACGAAGGATTGCCCGATGCTACCGCCTTTGGCTCAGAGGCCGAAGTAGGGGATTGCCCAGGATGGTTCGGAGGGGACTCCACCTGGGAAGCTGGAACTAGTGGGTGGGCGGTTGTCGTCAGTGCGGCAAGCCGTGAGGGCATTGTTGCCTTCGGTCCTTGAACAAATCGAGCGTGCAATTGGACGTCGATTGTCACTCGACGGTCGCTCAGGACGTGTAGGTTTTGACTCGCTGTGTAACCTGTTTGGACCGAGCAAGCCGCTGGCGTCTATCGATTTGTTGGGTCACACCGTCTTGTTCCTCCCCTCATCTCTGCGTGAGCTGCAAGCGCAGCTGACCTTCTATAGGAGATGTAGGCGTCAACGTCCAGACACTGCCGCTTGCGTCCTTCTACCTGCTTATAGTCGGTGAAAAGCCTCGACTTTGCTAGCGGGTATGCGGAAAGTCTGCCGGTTCGAGCCGGGCACCGTTCTGTATAACGGTGTTGATTTAGCAGGTGCACCTGTTCCGTTGTTGGTCCAGGCCTACGCCGTTGACGTTTGGTACGAATCTCCTGCACCTCATTCTGAGGGTTCTGCCGAATGTTTCGAACCAGCCCTGAGCGTCTTGCTTTCGTCCGCAGAGGCGGTACCGGCAGACAATCGGGTTCCCTTGACTCAGGTCGATCTTGCTGGTCGCACCCTGAAGGCGCTCGTCGATACTGGCGCCAGTGACGACTTCATCTCAACGGCAGAGGTGAATGCATTGGGTCTGTGCCCACAGTCGTCGGAATGGTCGCAGGTTACCCTCGCGGATGGGGGTAAGCAACCCATATTGGGCAGGGTCACCCTTCGCCTGTGTATAGGTCCTCTGCGTATTACGACCCAACCTTATGTGCTGCGCAAGTTGACTGATGCTGCGACATATATACTGGGGTCCTCAACATTACGGCAGTATGGGGCTGGCATTGACTTAGAGTCTGGAACCCTTCGCCTACGTAAGGGGACTCTGTCGTGCAAAATACCCTTCGTGCCGTTTGCAAGTGTTGGGCCAGAGGGGGGTAAGACTGAAGCGGAGCCTGTGGTTAACTACGCTGTGAAAGCCATGGGGCAGCGTGCTGAACCCAAGCCAGTCGGGCATAAAGAGGCCATCCGGATGATCCGGAAGGGTGCCCACGGACTGCTTGTGAGGCCTAGGTTGCATTTGAATGCGACCACCACTCAGACTTCTTTGGATCCTGAGGTTGAGGCCTTGCTCACAGGGTACGCAGACGTTTTTCATGACGTACCTGGGCTTCCTCCTTTGCGTCCCGTGGACCATACCATCCCACTCATACCCGGCGCTCAGCCTATTTCACGACCTATGTACAGGTTAAGTCCTCTGGAGTTGGACGAGGTGAAGCGCCAGGTAACTGATCTGCTCGCAAAGGGTATGATTCACCCCAGCACATCTCCGTACTCTGCGCCGATTCTGTTTGTCGGTAAGAAGGATGGGAGCTTGCGCATGTGCATTGACTACAGGGGGTTGAATGCAACGACGGTCAAAAAACGTTACCCATTGCTGCGTGTGGACGACCTGCTCGATAAGCTAAAGGACTCGGCTTATTTCAGCTCGATCGACTTGCAACAGGGATACAATCAGATTCGCATTGCTGCGTCTGATGTGCCGAAAACTGCTTTTCGGACGCCCTTTGGTCACTTCGAGTACACGGTCTTGTCGTTCGGGTTGACTAATGCCCCTGTGACGTTTCAGGCGGTCATGGATCACATGTTTAGACCATACATCGACAGGTTCGTCGTTTGCTACTTGGACGACATCCTGGTCTACTCCAAGACGCGCGAGGAGCACCTGGAGCATCTTAAGCTTGTGCTTGAGGTGTTGAGGCGGGAGCAATTGTTTGCTAAGCGTGCCAAGTGTTTCTGGGCACAGCCTCAGGTGGAGTACTTGGGCCACATCGTGTCGGCCACCGGTGTCAAGATGGACCCACGGAAGGTAGCTGTGGTTCGTGATTGGCCAGCGCCTCAGAACCTTCAGGAGCTTCGTAGCTTCCTCGGCTTGACCAATTACTTTCGTAAGTTCATCAAGCAGTACTCTATCCTGGCGGCCCCGCTCACTGACTTGACGCGTAAGGGAGCTTTCGATTCGCCTAGCGCTTGGACGCCCGAGTGTCAGCTGGCGTTCGAAGAGCTGAAACGTGTCGTTGCCGACGACGTTACCCTTGCATTCCCCGACTACTCGTTGTCGTTTCGTGTCGAAGTATTTTCGGATGCTTCGTTGTATGGGAGCGGCGCTGTATTGTTGCAGGAAGGGCGACCGATCGCCTTCACGAGTAAGAAGTTTACGGGTGCAGAAACCCGTTACACCACAGGGGAGCAGGAGCTGTTAGCGGTCTTGCACGCGCTTAAGGAGTGGCGTTGTTACCTAGAGGGACGACCCTTCACCCTTAAGACTGACCACAAGCCCCTGACGTTTTTGCAAAGCGTCCCCACCTTGAACCGACGGCAAGCGAGGTGGATGGAGTACCTCGCGCGGTTTGACTGCACCTGGGAGCACGTTGCCGGCCGGATTAACATCGCCGACGCTCTCAGTCAACATCCGTCGCTACATGCTGCAATTTTGGCGGCGCCTGTCCAACGTCCACAGACCCCGGACGTGCCTCTATCCTCGGACCTCGCGGCTCGCCTGAAGGATGCCTATGCTGGCGACTCTTGGTTTGCTTCGCCTGGCAATGTCGAGCACCTACGCAAGCAGAATGGTCTTTGGCTACGGACTGAAGGATCGACGACTCAGATTGTCGTGCCCAACGACGATTCCCTTCGTCGCGATATCCTTTCCCGTTTCCATGAGGACCCGTTGGCAGGACACCCAGGTAGCACGCGGCTGGTCGAGTTGGTGCGACGCTCGTTCTGGTGGTCTCGTCTGGCGAGAGATGCCGAGAACATCGTGCAGACATGCAGTTTGTGCCAGCGCAATAAGGCTTTGTCTGGTAAGGGCCACGGGTTGTTGTAACCTTTGCCTGTCCCTGACGCGCCTTGGGAGAGTGTTTCCATGGACTTTGTGGTCGCGCTGCCCAAAACTGAGGGGGGATACGACTCGGTGCTCGTCATGGTTGACCGTTTGACTAAGATGGTTCACCTTGCACCTACCACGTCGACCTGCACTGCTGAGCAAACTGCACGCCTGTTTTTCGATAACGTGGCCAGACCGAATGCACAAATCGCACACTGGGGGATATGTTGCGCAACTTTGCTGGTCGCACGCCTCTCGTTTGGGATACTTACCTGACTGCGGCAGAGTTCGCGATTAACAATGCTGTTAATCGGTCGACAGGTCATAGCCCGTTCTTCCTTACTTATGGGTTTCACCCGGCGCTACCTGTGTGGCGTGAGCTGGAGGTGTATGTCCCTGCGGCTAAGACCTTTGCCAAGACGTTCTTATCCCGAATGACAGACACGAAGTCGTGTTTGGACGCGGCGCAGCAACGAGCAACGGAGTACTACAACAAGTCCAAGCGGGACGTGGTCTTTTCGGAAGGACAAATGGTTCTGCTGAGCACTAAGAACCTGCGTTCCTTTGCCGAAGGATCCCGTAAGCTTTTGCCCCGTTGGATCGGACCGTACCCCGTTGTGCGCAGGGTAGGGAACGCAGCCGTCGAGCTCACGTTGCCCTCTAACATGAACATCCACCCAACGTTCCATGTGTCACTTGTTCGTCCATATTGTGGCACGGAACCCGCGCCTGTTACCACTGACACCCCTGCAGCAGTCGAACCAGGTCCTGAGACTTGGGTCGCAGGAAAGCAGAAGGTATACAATGTGGAGCGTATCTTGGACTACCGCACCCGACGTGTGGGTAGACACCGACGCAAGCGCACCGTGCACGAGTACTTGGTCAAGTGGACGGGCTACTCAAGCGAGCACAACTCATGGGAACCTGCGCGTAATTTCTCCCCGGAGATGGCACCCATCCTCGAAGAAGCTAGGTTGCGTGCCACGCAATCTCAGTAGTCTTTGTCGCTTGTGCGGCAGCGAGGACGCTGCCTATGGGGGGGAATAATTGTTGTACCACGCTTCACTTTGCCGAAGCTCTGCTAGGGTTGCACCCACCATCACTCTGTCGCGCACGGCACCACGTCACCCTGTCGTACGTGGGCGCGCGGAGCGGTACGACACTGATGACGTCACCTGTCGTACGTGGATGCGCGGAGCGGTACGGCACTGATGACGTCACCTGTCGTAAGTGGACGCACGGAGCAGTACGACACTGATGACGTCACCCATGTCGTACGTGGGCACGCGGAGTGGTACGGCACTGATGACGTTACCTGTCGTACGTGGACGCGCGGAGCAGTACGGCACTGATGACGTCACCTGTCATACGTGGACACGCGGAGCGGTATGGCACTGATGACGTCACCCCTGTCGTACGTGGACACTCGGAGTAGTACGGCAGCGGGCGCGATGCGACCGCACGCACACCACGCAGCACGTCGCATCGCACACGTTAGGCGCATTGGCTAAGGGCACAAGCAACCCGCGAACAGCACAACGCCTAATGCATTGTGCACAACACTGCAAGCATACATCGCGTTATCGGTATCACGATAAGTGTGCATGGTCCGGCGACTTGGTCGCGGACGACCTAGAATGCATAATGCATCACACATCAATGCGCACTAATGATGACTCGTGCACCATGCATACGCACGCACTCGAGCACGATAATGTGAGCGTATCTTGAGGTCGCGAGGCAATGGCTCGAGCGATGCGGCGCGTCGAATGCAACACTACGCGCGATGGCGTAGTCGGCACCTTTACGCAAGTAAAGAACATTGCACTATTGCTATGACGGCTTATATAGCAATATCCGCACGCGGGATCACGGTAGTACACTTACTACTTGCAGATCTCTTGTACCGCGAGCCGTCGCTGCGAGTATATCTGCTATGCTCATTGACGGCCTAAGTATGAAATATGAGTGCAGTTACACGCAATCATAACGATTGACGCTAAGACAAGCTAACCACGCTTTGGTTGAGCTTACACTTTATATATCGCTTCTGGTCGTATTTCTTGGATAAGCCCGAGCACCGATTTGCATCGGTTAGATGATGATTGCCTCGGCTAGGCACTGATAGCTTATCACGTCATCTACGCCTGTCTTGGAATATACGTTGTAACTCCTTGCATCAAAGACTTCCGCTGCCTCGATTGGTATGTTCTGATATAATCGAGCATGATGCACTAAGCCTGGTTCTCCGCAGAATCAATGGGCAATTGGAAGGAGGGATACAACAGATATAACAGAGATACAATACCGAGGCATCACTAAAACAATCAGATCCTCTTGTGGAAGCCATTGCGGAGTATGAGCAAAGACTCAAAGTGAGGGGGGGATTATAGTAAACTACATTAACAACGAGGTAGGCAATCATGCGCTAAGCATGATGCCTAACCAAAAACAAACTGATTCATAAAAGGCAAAAGCAGACTGTAATACATCCTGGTAGGTGAACCAATTTTTTAAAGTGCTTTGGCCAGATACTTAAGTATTATAATGCTTAGTATTCAGAGTTCAAGATTTTGCTGCCACCGGACCACATTCAATGTAGGCAACTACATTTACCTTAAAGAAATAGGCCTAGACAAACCGGTAGGCAATCATGCAATAAGCATGATGCCTAACCGAAAACTAACTACGAGAAAAGCTCGCGATTGGCAAAACAAATTGCCGTACATCTCGGCTAGGTGAGCCGATATTAAAATCACCCTGGTGAAGAGCTTTGGCCTGACAACTTAGTATAATAATACTAATTGTTCGGAGTTCAAGACTCCGCTGTCACCATTTCTCGCTAGATGTACAATTTCGCGACCTTGACATACTTAAAAGCTATTACCAAACCTTCTAAAGCTACGCTTCCGCATAAGTCTAGCAGCATCATTAAGACGACTGCTACATTCAATGTACCAAGTTTGCAATGTACTAACACGCTCTTGCAAACCCATTTAAGGAACAATTTCTGTATGGTAAATTATCTGTGAAGATTGTGTATACAGCCTGGAAGTGTGTGTCTGTGGAAGGCAACAAGAGCCCTCAAGGGCCCAACCTTGGTGCACAACATGCATATTGTGACACCTTCCGACGAAAAAGCCGGCCAAAACATGCACAAACGTGCTTGACGAATAAGGCACAAGGTATACGCACACATGCCGTGTATTACGTTTCCTTCTCCTCTTTCCAAGGCGCCCAAACATTGAGACTATGCCACCAAACGCATCAAAACCCACTCTCCCTAAACACATGTGGCAAGCAGCCCTGGTCGATGACTAACCCCACCTCCCCAACCTGTACGGCCGGTCACCTCTATGACTCTTTGTCTCTACCTAGCTAAATCCAGCCGCTCCAGGCCTACGTTCACATCCAAATGTAGCCTATATCGCTATCATCAGGTTCTTGTCAACTGTTAAAAAATACTTCATTCCCGCTCAGCCACCTGCTGTCATGTGCAAGTACCTTCCTGCCAGATAACCTTCAAATCTCTATCAGTACGATGAACTGCCTTGTTTCGGAGCGAAGAAGAAGTTCACATCATCATTTCAGCACTCACACAAGTGTATGGAGGCCAGATGCTTAGACCAGGTAAGGTCAAAGCATCAAACAATAGGCAAAACAACAGCAGGGTAAACATGAAGAGCAATCAGCCTTTTGTTTGTAAGGGCCTCAATGTGCATGCGTAGTAAAACCAGATGCGGGTATCGCACCTCCTCCCTTCCCATGAAGTACCGAATTCCCACCCCAGACCCCACCCACATACACATACACATACACATACACATACACATACACATACACATACACATACACATACACATACACATAACATACACATACACATACACATACACATACACATACACATACACATACACATACACATACACATACACATACATACACATACACATACACATACACATACAAATCATCATCCCACCAGCCCCCGCACGCCCATCAATCAATCGTCCTCCACATCGTCCCCACCAACCCGCATACATCGAACAGTCGCAATCCATCAAAGCCTTCGGTGCACATTTACAAGACAGTACTATGTATCCACAAGTACCCACACTCTCGCTGTCATTATTCGTCATCTGATTTGTTGGGGGAGGCCAAAGTGCACCTAGTACGTAGTGCACACCTTGGTAAGATCTTCCCAACGGGCACTGCTTGTGCCTACGGGAAACCTGGACAGGCCCGGGGCCCAAGGCGCACCACCGCTCACTCTCCTGGCACCCGACTGAATAATCAACACGATGTACCGGGAAGCCAGTGCGGCACAGCCCAGTGCGCAGCCGACAGCTCAGTTCGCTGCCTAGCGGGATGCCACCGAGCTCCCCCGCTTATTACCCTAAAGGACTAAGAGAAACACACGCACCTACATCCTTGTCGCCACTAGCCCCCTCCGCCGGGGCGCCATTCTCGCGACATGGGCCGACCACCGCCGCCGCTGACCCCCCCGAGGCCCACTCGCGGACCTCCCCTACTGACACTCCCGGGTCGGCGGAACAAATCGCTGCCGTTGCCGCTGGTCTGCGCATAGTACTTGCAAAGCAGCAGGTTGTTCAGGCGAGGTGTCTCGAAGAGATTCAAGTACCTGTACCATGCACAGGAGGAGGGAGGAGGGATTCCGGGCGGCTGAGAGGGGCGGAGCGTGAGCGTGAATGCAAACCACGGAAACCAATGGCCCCCAGAAGGGAGGCGAGCTGCAGACTCGGGTGCAGTTGAAAGCTGAAAGCTGTCCTGCACAGTTTGGAAGGAAGACATGAAGGACCCCTTTCTGGGCGCACACACAAAAAAACCACCAGGATGGAGCGGAACACAATGCGTTCAGTATATGGGGATCTGATAGGTCCAGCTATAGATGTTTTCGTAAATCGCAACAGATCGTGTACCAGGCGGCATCGCCCTGCAGACCATCTTCCTCCCTCCCACCGCAGCTCCTACATTCTTCCCGCCCTCTTACAGTTCCCCTTCGTGGCACCTTCCTGAAGCACCCAACCAAATCTCCCACTCACCAAATTTCTAATGAAACATTTCCCTTTCCCCACCTCGCCGGCAACCTCACCCTCCATTTCCCTCCCGCTTCTTCCCGCACTGACCTGGTGGGTTCATCCTCGCACGGGAATACCCGTTGCCAGCTGCCCCTCCGAGCCATCTCGGCCTCCGCCTCCAGGACCACGTCCGGCAGCTCGGCCGGCGACAAGGCTGCGGAGAAAATGACAACAGCGGTCAGGAAGCAAGCGGCATGGGGGAGATAGGGTGAGGCCCTGGCAGGCACGGTTGTGTTCTGCATGGCGTTCTCATTATGTCCGGACACGCAGTCTCGTGCTTTTAGCCACTGCTCGCTGCTTATACTCACTTGTGAACTCTATGGCATCCAGCTCATGCAATGATTTGGGTTGCACCACGGAGCTGCCGGGGCCGCTGCCAATGCCGCCGGAACTGACACCGGCCCCAACTGACTGCCCAAACGATTGCTGGGCCCCCAGCGTCGGCGTCGGGGGCGCCTCGTCATCCCCTCCACCTCCACCTCCACCTCCCCCGCTCGACGCCCCCTGGCGAGCCGCAGCGGTGCTAGACACAGGCAGGCCTGTTAACCGTGCCTGGCGCTTCGCCTCCGCCGCCTTTTCGTATACCTATATTTGTCGGGGCCCCAGCAACATGAGCAGCGGAAGTTGTGGGGGCGCAGTGATTCGCGATCACGTAATAAACACGGTAGAAGAACAGGAACTTGTGTAGGTGTTGCGGCCGTACCTCAATGACAGTTTGACGAGGCCGATCGCGAGATGGCGGATGATTTTCTCGTACTAACGCAGGGCTGCACCGCAGGCGCTGAAGTGATTACCACGGGCTCCAAACCCGAACACAATATCATGCATGTCGCGATGTGAGGATGTGCCATTGCAGGCTACCTGCTCTATGTGAGTGCAGCTTCTCCATAAGCCCCACCTCCCATTCGCTCTGTCTTCCCATATCTTAATGTGCCTCTCCCTCGGCCGCTTTCCCTTCTCCCACAGGTTCGGTTATTGGCTTCACACCATTCACCATTCATTGCCTGATTCCCCGGTTCCCATCCCGTCAGTTTCATCCTCCCCTTCCCCTCCCCGCGTGTCACGCGCACCTCCACGTCATATGGCACTGGACCTAGGAGGTGCATCAGCTCCGAAACCATGGAGCACTTAACTCTCATGTCCAGTCTGCTGTCGGCTGCAAGAGAGGGGCAGGTGTTGGCCTCAATGAGCCAAGCGCGGAAAGTGTCTGTCAGCATGATGTCGAAACCCCAAACCTGCGGAGGTGAGAAAGGATTCATCTCGGTTAGGAACGTCGAAGAGCAAACTCCCTGGAGTTTGGGCGGAGCCTGATTGGGGGAGGGCAGGCATAGGGGCACGGCCCAAAAGTGATAATGTTAGGGAACGGGGTCTGAACCCCTACGTCGTGCTGCTTCGTGGCCCCCCATTTGGCTCCCGAGTTCCGATATGTTGAAGATGGAGAAGGAAGAGAAGGAAGAGAACTCCGCCGGCAATCATCAAGACTTGAAGGCACTCATTCCGTGTCCATGCGTGTGCGGGTGGCGAGACGCCTTCAGTTGCGAGGAACCATCTGCAGGTGCAGGCCCGCAGGCCCCCGTCCAACAGGGCTCTAACCTGCGGCCGCATTTCGTCGCATCCCCCGAACACCTCCTCTTTCTCACGCCCGAACCCCAAAGCCCCGCTGCAGTGGGTGCTGCTGCCACCCCTTCCCGCCCTTTCGGGACTAACCCCTGTTTCATTGTGTCTGGTTCTTTAACACTCACACGCTAAGTTCATAACCCTCATGACGATCCTCTCCAAAGCCCCACAGCCCCACAGCCTCCCAACCTCCCAGTCGCCCGCTCCCAGTCGTCTCCCCCAGCCGTCCGCACCTCGAAGCAATTGTTTCGGTGGGGCACCTTCATCTTGAATTCGGTGTTCATTCGGGGTTCGGCGGCAATGACGGCAGCAGCCACGATGTCGCAGACCTGGAAGGAGAGCGGAAAGATGAATAATTCGTGCGACATGGAGGGTCGAAGGCATGAGCTGCGCTGCGTGTCTAATTGCGCCATAATTTTCAACACCCCCCGGTTACTTTGACGCAGAAAGGGAGGACCACCAAGAGTTGGCGCGACCGTCACCAGATTCGTACCTTTAGTTAGGTTAGTTTAACGCGTAACAGAAATGTTTGTTAATTTGTCTGCCTCGCATGCAGAGGATGGGGCTGCTTACCGGCACCTATACCACAGCTACCCGTCCTCCTATTCCAACGCCCACGCCCTACAATGCCCCAACCCCTTTCCGCCATCTGCTCATTGTACTTTCCAATGTTGCCAATCATCTACTGAATCATTTATTTATTCATTCACCCCACCGTTACCGTCCAACCCCCACCCGCCTGACCTGCCTCCACACTGCGTTCCAGCCAGGCCCCATGCCCTTAGATTCCAAATAGTGTCTCAATCCGGCAAGACTCCATTTGCTTCCGTCGCACTCGCTGGAGGGGTCCGCGGGCTGGTGGTTGTATGATGAGGATGAAAACGATGGCAGCGCGGGCGGCGGCGCTGAGGATGTACTCGGCACGGCGTCTCCGCCGCCGCCTTCAGCGACTTTACCTGACTGTTGCCCTTGCGGTTGCGACAGCAGCGGTTGAGTCTTAATGAACTTGTTCGACTTCTTATTAACCGAGTAGTTCGTCAAATGAACGCAGCGCTTGCTGCGGGACAGGGCGGGAGCGGAGGCAAAATAACATCCACATAAGACTACCCGATCCGGAAGTAGGAAAAGGAGCTGGGGGAAGGACCACATACACGTAGGTCTCATACACACACGAATATGTATGAATGCGGGTCCCGGCGGTTGGGCGGGATGTTAGGTCGGTGGGTGACATCCTGCGGCTCATCTCCTGCTCGGGCGGCAAACGAGGCTGCCAGGTCTCATTTATTCGCCTTACCCCCTTCGCTTCCCGAGATCGGGTCTGGGCCATTTGGTCTTCACCCTGAGCGCGACTGAGCTCCCACTGCACCCAGTAATACGAAAGCTTTGACGTCGTCCGCAGGCGGCGGATTCTTCGGTTTACATTCCCCCTTCGGGTCCCCTTTTGCCTTTCCCCGGCCACATTTCCACAATTCCCCCAGTCCCACTCACGTCAGGTCCGCCTTATCGGCGGAGTAGGGCTCTGTGGCGAGGCGGGCGAGACCATCCGGGAAGACGTACAGTCGCAGCGGATCCAGGCACGTGGCGGCGGCATACACCCTCATGTCGAATTTGAAGCTTCGGACGGGGACAAGAGCAAGGGGAGGGAGAGAACCGGTAGTGACCTAACCGAGCAGCGTTAGGGACCGAATGAGGAAACGGATGATGGCCAGTTTGTGATTTGCGCTGCAGGGCTAACGGCTAACGGCTTTGCACTGCAGGGAGGGTTGAGCGCCATCGCGGTGCACCTTATTTGCGGAGGCAGAGCGCACTTGCCGAAACAAAGCCAAAAGACACATGCCTCGAGCGATACCACTACAGGGGTACGACGAGTACGGCATTGGGCATATATCTTCTTGATAGGTCTGAAAGCTGATGAAGATAGCTCTTAACGCTGAGAAGGCTTAAGTGTACCGTTAAGATGAACATCCATTTTCCCCCTACCCTTTTTCAATACGTTTTTGACGACAGCCTTAGAGCTCCTGCTGTTCCTTGCAGTAACCACCCCACCCGGCCCCCGTTCCACACCCATCCACCCACAATCCAAGTCCTCTACATCGCCTGCCGCGAAATAATACCCTAACCTGCCGGTCGTAGTTGGCCGCCACCGACACCCCAGTCTGCCTGTCCATAACTGTACGCATGCGATCCTCACGGCGCCTACTCGTGCCGCGGCTACCCACCTCCTGTCACACGAATATCGGCTACTCCCACACATCCCCGCACCCGTTCATGACGTCCCGGGATTGCTATCATGCCACGGCTTATCTCTTCGTATCCACCTCCCGGCCACCGCCTCCGACTTATCTTACACATCTCTCGCACATCTCTCCGTCACTTCCCGGTCATCGGACCGTGTTGCAACTATCAGCCAGGATGTAGTGTACGGCGGTATTTCAATATATAAAATGTACCAAGCGCAGGTGTAGAAATTCCTGCGACCCATGGGTCCGTTGTTTATCCTGACCCCATCCCCGCCAAACGCATCGACCCAACTGCCTCGATCATTTATCCGCATGGACAGCCCGCCACCTGCCCCTTCCCGGCAACTAGTTTAGCTTGGACATGTCCTGTGTGTTCGTTTCCCAATGCGCCACCGGTCTTCCACCTACCCGTTCAGTAAGAGCGGGTTGGAAATGTAATGTTGCACCAGCACGTCCTTTGCGTCTCGGGAGATGGCCTCGGGGCGGGTGACCATTCGGATGCCACGACCTCGGGAGGAGTTGGTGGGCTGGAGCCGCCAGGAAGGGAAGAAGGGAGGGGACGGAGGGGATGAGACGAAGGAGGGAGATAACATTCACAGAAGATGGAAACCCTAAGCCACAAACCCACAAAACAACACGAGCTCCCGGCGCAGTGGCTTATAGGGAGGATGCACATGGTTAAACTTCGGGCACGTAATGTTGAGACCGATATGCGATGGGCGGGGAGGGGGCCGCAGGAATTTGCCACTTCGGGAAATGCCGTGCGATATGAAGGTGCAGATGGGATTGAGATAAGAGCGGGATGTCGGGGATGGCTTAAAGAGGCTTCTATGCCATTTTTCCTCCACTGCCCACCTTCTGGATGTACAGGCGATCGGGGAACCGCTCCACGTCTGCACGGAACTCCTCGTAGTCCCGGGGCATGATGTAGAAGCGGGGCACGATATCAAACGCCTCAGCGGCAGGGCTGCGCGCACGGCGGCGTGCGTTGTACACATTCCGGTATAGGTGACCCTTGTGACCTAGCTCCCACGTACCTGTGTATATGTGGTCATATGTACATGCGTAAAAAGTGGAGAGGGAAGGGTGGAGGGAAGGGTGGAGGGAAGGGTGGAGGGAAGGGTGGAGGAAGGGTGGAGGGACGGGTGGAGGGAGGGGTGGAGGGAGGGGTGGAGGGAGGGGTGGAGGGAGGGGTGGAGGGAGGGGTGGAGGAAAGGTGGAGGGAGGGGTGGAGGGAGGGGTGGAGGGAAGGGTGGAGGGAGGGGTGGAGGGAGGGGTGGAGGGAGGGGTGGAGGGAGGGGTGGAGGGAGGGGTGGAGGAAAGGTGGAGGGAGGGGTGGAGGAAAGGTGGAGGGAGGGGTGGAGGGAGGGGTGGAGGGAAGGGTGGAGGGAGGGGTGTCCATCGCAGTATTTTATCCCTACTGCCCAGAATATTTCAAATATTCCCGCTTTAAAAAGTTAAAACCAAGACATATTTTTAACCTATTCATAATATAATAAATATTATATAAAGTAATATTATTAAAATGTGCAATTATTGTTAAATGTTTTGCTTTCACATAAGCTTACAAATTTAAGCTAGATAAAAACATTTACAAAAATACACAAGATAAAGCCGAACTTCGGCTGGGTGGAGGGAGGGGTGGTTGCAAATGATTGAAGGAGAGCAGGGGAAGCCAGAGTGGGAAAGAGACAGGTAACTAGACCCCACAGGAAACGAATACCCGGATAGGGCGATGCACCGTTCAAGCACCGCCGTCTTGCGGGCAAAGGTGCAAAAGGAGGGCCCAAAGAGGAACGCGAGGGAGCCAGGACGGCAAGCATCTCTGTTCCCTACTGCTCACAAACGCCGACAGCGTGCGGTGGAGCACGGGATGTAGAATGTAGGTCCCTGTCGTCCCCTCCTTTTCGCACCAGCCCAATTACCGAACAGAACAAGTTGGATGTGCGGTTGTCTGAGCTTCCAACCCAATTTGGAGACCTCACCTCACCACATCCGGACAAAGCAGCCTCTGCTGCCGCCACAGGGGAAATCCGAACCCAGCCCAAATCTGATGCCGCACCGATGACACTTGGCTACCCCCATGCGAACCTTCATCCCACAATCGATCCGGCTATGCCTGTCAAAAGCCTGCACCACCAAACGCCCCACCGTTTACCGTTGTCGCTGCAGCACCGGAGCTCCCGCCGACGTGGTGTCCTCCTACCGCTTATTTGCGTCACGCGGCGACATGTAGCGAGGTCCATCATCACTCCTAACTCCTCTGCACCACTGCCGACTGTCCCCCTTACGTAACCCCAAATCTTGGCCCCTTCGGACAATCCCCAGGGTCGCGTTGTGAGCCCAACCCCCCGGCCGCTGGTTTCCCCCCCCCCCCGGGCCCATTTCCACCCACCTGGGAAGTGGTTCACTCTTTGAAAGCTGTGCAACTTGGCGAGCGCTGATGCGTCCAGAATGCCGCCCCACTGCACCACCCAGCGCTTGCCTTTGCGCGTGGGCCGGAGGCCCCCCTCCTTAAAAGCGGTACGTACGGGCGTGTTGGCGACTCCGCCATACTTGACGTACAGCGTGGGACTGAGTAGCGGCTGCAGCCCTCGCTGGTACTTTTCTGCCGCTGATCCCACGAAGGCGATTGTCGGGCAGGTGCCCGGAAAAGCAGGCGGTTGAATGTACGGAAACGGCCTGCCCTTCTCATCCGTTGGGATCCGATCCGTACGTTTTTGGTCCAAAGGCAGACTGGTCAGGTCCGTCAGGGCGAGTACGGCAGGATGCAGCGCCCGATGTGGTGTGGCGTTGCCGCTGCCGCCGCCCGTCTTGCGATTGCGACCCGTTGACACTTCGGCACGCTTCCGACCGGCGGTGCCGCCACCACCACCGGAGGAGACTGATGCGGCACTAGGGGATGCCGGAGAGGCCATGGCCAGCGTCGCTAACAGCGCCAAGGCCTGTACGGCTGTTCGTTCGGTGGCAGCAGCGGCGCGATGGCTCGCAGCGCTGCTACAGCGGCTCAAGGTCGTCCCGGGGGCTTTGCCGCCGTTATTGCGAGCCTCCAGCGCTACCGCGTCCCGTGGGTTGCTGGCAGCTCGACGACGCGCGGCTGCTGCACCCGGCGAAGATGACGCCGCGTTGGAGCCGTCGACGCCATTGGCCTTTCCACTGCTGCCGTCAGCGCCGGTGTCCCGAGAATCGCCCACTGCGGGCATGTTGTCAAAGCTTCGTCCGCGGCCAGGCCGCAACTTTAAGTTCGGCGGTTGTAGCAAGTCATACCCCGACCAGGCGGACGACGCTGTACCCGGCCTCGATCCCGCTTCTGACGCGGACCCCTCCTTTGAGCCAGCACTGACGCTGCCGTAAATGCTAGCGGCCGCCGCCGCGGCAGCTACGACATCAAGGCTGCTTTGACGGCGCAGCACGGGGACGCCTGGGGGATGCGGCGGCGGGGGCGGCCGCCCGCTTGGTGGCCGCTGTAGCGACCATGGCAGAGCCTGCTGCTGCCGCTGCTGCTGCTGTCGCTGAGGCGACGGCGGACCAGGTCTGGCCCTCTGTCCCGTCGCCGCTGCTGCTGCCGTCACTGCCGCGGCTCGCCGAACTGCATGCACGTTGGCCGTGCTACGGACGCCGCGAGCCGATCCGACATGCCACGGGAAGGCCTCATCCCTGCGCTCTTTTCCGTCCTCATCCTCGGCCACTTCGCCCTCTTCGCCCTCCTCTTCGTCACTCGCTCCATCCTCTGCACTCAGGGCATCGCCCTCGTACAGACCGAAATACTCCAGGGCGGAATCCTCTGTACCACTGGCGGAGGAGCGTGCGATGCGGCGAGGGACGGGGGAAGACAGCCGCGGGGCCAACCCGCTGGATGAGGCAGATGATACAGAGGCTGGCGGCGGTGTAGGGGGCGGTGGGCGGGCTGCGCCTCCGTCGCGGCCATGTCCAGCGAGTCCCCCCAATGGCGACGGCGGCAGCGGGACTCCCGCACCCAACACCGCCAACGCAGTGTGCATGTTGACTTGCATCAGCGGGGACGAGGACTGCTGGGACGGCGGGGCGGCGCAAATCGTCTCGTGCCTGTGCCTCTGGGCGGACGACGGCCGCAGATCGGATGCATCGGCTCGGGTGCGTGCGCAGCCGCTGCTCCACCATCCGCTGCTGTTGCCGCCTTCGCGGGGGTCTACAAAGCCGCTGCAGTTGCGGTGGAGCCCAGGCCCAGCCGCAAGGCCCGTAATGGACGCGTGACCAGTTGCAGAGTCAACGCCCTGCGAAGCAGCGTTGAGCATGCTGCCACTGCCGCTGCCGCTCCTGCTTCCTGCGCAGCCGTCAGTGCCGTTCACCCGCGGCGACCGGGGTGACCGTACCTCCGCTGCCGTTGCCATCGTCGCCGCTGCGGCAACTCCTTCCTTAGTCGCCGCCATTGGCGTGACGAGCTCCGCTGGATGGCAACCGTACAATGAGACAGGTAGCGGCGGCGCCACCGCTGCACCCGCCGTCGTGATCGACTGCGCCGGCCCGGGTGCCACATTTGCAAGGTTGGTCGTTGCAACTGCGGGGGGGCATATGGAGTCGGCGGCTTCGGTGCCAACAGGAGAGGAGGAGCATTGTAGGGCTGCCGCTGCATTACCATTCGATGTGACCCGCCTGTCCCTGGGCTTTGGAGCAATGCCGGAACTGCTATGCTGCGGTTGCTCCGTTGGCCAGAGCTCCGTGGGTGGTCGCCGCCGCCCAGCAGAGGGAGTGCGCTGTCGCGGCAGCAGCGGGTTGTACGCAATTGACCGTGACACCGACGCGGTGGCGGCGCCGGCTCCGCCAGAGGAGAGTGAAGAGGCGGCCGTCTGACCTGGGGCCTGACCCGCTGCCATCCGAGTTAAGCCGCTTGCGGCCGCGGGCCGAGCTGCAAGTGGGCGATTGCGCTGACCCAGTTGGGGGGGCACCGCGGGGTCGGTTGGCGACTGGACTGGCCCGCGAGCGCAGCCGGGGGATAACACAATCATGGCGTTACTGGCGGTGCTCGCGGCCACTCGGCCGCCTGCCGAGCCGTTTGCCGGCAAGATGGGGGATGCATTTCCAGCGGTGCATACCGATAGCAGCAAAGCGGAGTAAGGCTGGTGAGCGCTGGTCGCGTGACCGTCCGCAGCGGCGGATGGTTTGTAGCTGTGTGCAGGCTTCCATTGTGCGGTCGAAGCTTGTGCCTGTGAGGATGCGCCCCCTCCCAGAACTGCAGGCACACCCCGCAAGTCAAGCTGAAGGACACCGGGCCCACGCCTAAGCCTTTGCGGGGAACACGGGACACTTTGCAAAGATTGGGCGTTATCAGCGGTACAGGCCGCGTCTAGAACCCATTGCGCCTGAGGCATAGGAGGAAGCCCTTTCGCCCGGCTAAGAACATGTACTTTGGTAACTGGATAACGTAGCCAAAATAACTAATGAAAAAAGTATTGAATAGGGCTTATAATGGTATAGTCAAGGGTTAATTATGAAACAAACACGATTACAACTTGCCGTTACAGAGGCAGTAACTTCATTGGCAGTCATCAACATGTTTCTTTGTAATTACCATAATCTTTGAAAAGTAAAATGATACTTCATACAAGGCAGATGTAACCCTAAGGTTGTAACTGTAAAAGGATTGACGTTGGACAAGGGATGCAGGTTTTTAGAAGCAAGAGGTGGTTTTATGATACAAATTTTATATTGAATAAACTGATGTCTAGCATTATTGGACGCCATGAGTAAATGAAGAACCATGGGCGGGGCGGAACGGATTTGTGCCTAACAAAGTATGTTGCTCAGATATAGGTTGTATTACAAGCAAATGTATCGATTGGGGTTCATCATGCATATTCTTATACGGTTCCCGTCAGAGTTGGAAGGCACTTCGACAAGGTAACAATCCCCTTATAATGAGCTTGCCTCTTAAGAGTTACAAAATAAGACCATATTTAAATTTCTGCGCATCCCTCCAAGATGGGTAAGGAAAACCCCACCAATATCCTTCTTGAGAAAGAAAGACGCAGATCCGGGTAAGATAGGTAAAGCCATGCCGAGACGCCAAGCTCAGTTGTTGGATCGGCGGTGCGCCTGCAGCACGGTGGAGCACCCTAGCATCAGAATCCATGTGGGGACGCCGCCATGAATAGGAACACCAGCGCTTGTGAACTGGATGCCGCTCCCCATGATGCCGCCGCCATTTGGAAGACCATAAGTAAGCTGTGGGAATGCCGGCGGAGCAAGCCTTGAGGCCGGGGACCACATGATAGCTTTGGGTCGTTACCGATCATCGGCCCCAGTAGCATGCTTGCCGCTGCAAGATCTATCAGCATAGCCACGTCCGTACGATGCTGAACACCAGAGACGCCCAAAATAAAGGTGCCCATGTCGCATAACATATTTGTTGCCTACAAGCTTAACACTCCTTCCGATGGAATATTCCTAAGAGCCTAAGGTACAGTGAACCACCCCGTCTTACACAAAGCAAGCACGAATGTCTCAGAATGAGCAATGCAAGCGAGTTCTGGGATAACAGTATGGTAACTCACCACACCGCCGCATATCCACTTGAGGAGAGAGTTGTCGCTCCATGCATGGCTATTAGCAGTGTTGTGACCACATCATCACGTTCGTGTCACGCATGTATATTTAGCAGTGAAAATCGTACATACTGCATGCACGCCTATCTTCACACGGATAAGCGTTTTAGCTTACCGCCCTCCTGGTAGTTATAGGGAGCCTGTCTGCATCCCAGATGCGAAACAGCAGTTTTTCGTGGTGACTTTATTTACATGCACGCATGTGTCGCGACCAGCCACTGTTCCAACGTATACGTTCCGCATCTTTCAATGTAGCCCTTGGGAGTGTTCGGTTTCATTCCGCAGGAATGAACCGCTTGGTTGGGGGAGATAGATTCGGATATAGGTGCTAATAAGCCGATTAGCGGCGGGCACAGGCAGGGTTAAGTTTGAGAGCCACAGTGGAGCGAGCATCACTGCCATGGCTTGTCGTGTGCTGGGGACAAGAAACCGCATCAATAAGTACACACGAATTGGAGGGCGAACAAGATCATGGTTGGACGGGGTCGGGGACGAAGCAAATCACTCCCTTATATCTGTGTATCTCTTCTTATCCCGCGCTTGCACACTGTTAGTTCGTGGTTGTGGAGCGGCGGCTTCCGTCGAGCGGAATGTTGTCACGCCAAAGTACTGAAAACCGAACTTAGTAAGTGCCGTACCGTCACTTGGGTAAAACGCTTCGCCGCTCGACTCTCCTCAACGCGAAGGTGTTGGACTCCTCGGGAAGTGTGGGATGTCCTCTTATCCACCGAACGGGTGGTGGATAAGGCCTTGGTGCGTTGCCCAGGGCACACTGATGTCGATCGATGATTGACGACTTCTTCGGGTTGGGGCAGCAGACTTGGTGGCTTGGCTTATTTGGGGTTTACAATCTTTAACTGGTATTTCGTAGGTCTTTTCCGCTCACAAAGAATAGCTTTGAGAGCCAACTGACGATTACCTCAGTTGCTCTCAACGCTTATATCTGAAACAACGTCTCGTTATGGGCCCTATGTCAATCGACGTGGCCTCGGAAGACTCAAAACGCGCACACGCCTGTCGTTCGTCCAACGTCGCCATGCGCGCGCAATCGTATTTTATTCATCCAAAAATTCTTTTATGGGTCGGTCCTCCAAAGTACCGACCCGTTGGTCTCAATACGAAAATGCGACTCTATTTTCCACGCATTATGTCCGACACGCTGTATGTCACGACAGCTGTCACGCCAAAGTACTGAAAACCGAACTTAGTAAGTGCCGTACCGTCACTCCCCCCCCCAGCGCTGTGCCTATCGTGCCTGGCGCTGGTAGCTAGATGGGGCGAAGTTACACCTTGAGCATCTCAAAGGTGTTACCGGCCTCTCGAAACAAAGCACTCTTCCAAAACAACGTGGCAAAAATCATGACCCATAGGCACCCACCATTCTGGCATAAAACCATCCTGCCTTCGTCCTGGCGAGCACGCAACCACCTTACCCGGGCCTCATCGCCCGTGGTGATGTACTCTAAGGGCACCCGTGCTGCCGTCACTATCCCGGCCTGATCCTGTAACGGATGCTAGGCTGATCACCTAGACATCTCTAACATAACTATAACTATAATAATAACAACTATATAATTAACCTAAACCTATACAACTTAATTAACTAACTAACTTCGGAGCACCACATAACGGTCTCTGAAGGGTCGCCGCCCATATGGGTGCTCCAGGGAGTGAGAGCGGAGGTCTGGAGACTAAAGGCGTTCAAGGGAACTCACAACCAGCTTAACTTTAACTTTCTAAGTGACGGAAATCCCGTCACAGTTGGTATCGAGGGATTTTCGATCCTTCAAACCTAACTTTTCGCTGGTACTCGCACCATTGCCCAATATGGACTCTGAAATGGACGATCCTAGTGCTTATTTTACTTAACAATTTTCATCAATCGAACCCAAACTACTAACCTTTAGCAAACCATTAGAAGCGCAAGCGCAAGGATAACTAGCCTCCTGAGCTGACCTCGCTACTAATGCAATTCAACGCAAGCCCCATTACCAGTTTTCGCCGTTATTTTGCAATACATGGATTGGGCTTCACTACAGCGGACCATTCCGGAGCTTTATCGGGCGATCGGCCGTCAACGCCGCCCATCGCGCCGCCTTTTCCGGGCCCCGCCGCTCCGCAGTCGAACGTTAACCCGGCTGCGGCAGCTAAATTAAGTCGCCAATATTAAACGGCGCTTAATACCTTGCACACGGATCGCACTAACGCGATTCGCCATTTTATCTGCAACATAACTATATATCCCACCAAGTAATGGTTTGTGATTTAGATGCGTTTCCAGCATCTCCAGATGAATTAACTTGCGTTCACGATTTCATGGAAAAGAAAGGTTTTCCTGCGCCACCTAAACCGCAGCCTCCTTTTCCATGACCGGTCGATGACTCTAGTCCGCTTTACTAACCAAGCGGTCGACATTCTTCATTATCACACGGTCTAACATTCTCAACACCGGCAACTAATGCTGCTAACCATCAAGCTACAATTAACGTAGTTATTCCTGAGTTCAACATGTCGAACATGCTGAAAGTAACCCCATCTATCCACGCCGCTTTGGCACTAACCTTTTTCACTCTATTAACCCTTCTGGTACACAAAAGCAAACTAAACCGCTTCAGTACCCCGTTCAAGTCTGGTATGATGCTCCCGGCCCTAAACCTTTAACCCCAACCTTGCATCATACTAGCGGCCACATCACAATGCATGTTTCTGGCCACATTAATGGATACCCTGCACGCATTCTCGTAGACAGTGGTGCTTCCACCTCTTTTATTAACGCTAACTTTGCACTTAAATATAACCTACATATCCATCTAGCTTCCTTAGATACAGTTCAAATGGCTAATGGTCACTGTCAGAAACCATTAGGTTATCTGCAGGGTACCATCACAGCCCAGGCGTTTAAATATCCTGTGTATCTAACAGCTATGGATTTAACCGATGCCTATGATGTCATCCTTGGTGATGCCTGGTGTACGCAATATAAGGCTTGTTTGGACTACGCTACCCGTAGTATTCGGGTCCAAACTTCCAACCGGAAGTACACCTTACGAACTAACTTAACTAACCCTTCAACTAACCCCCTTATGAGTGCAACCCAACTCATTAAAAGTTTACATAATGAGGAAGACCAAGTCTTCCTAGCTATAATTAAACCCCTCTCGGGCGACTCAGCCCCCACGCTTCCGCCTAACCCCAACCTCATCCCAGATCAACGCTTACTTAACCTTCTCGATGAATACAAAGATGTATTCGCTCCTTTAACCGGCCTTCCCCCTGAACGGGATGTCAGCCACACGATCCCACTAACGGATCCTAACATTAAACCACCTTAACCAACCTTTACTCAACACGTTACTTAGTATTACCCAGCAACCTATCGCCGCACGTCCACCAATTCAATGGTGTGTACAGCATGAGCGTTTCAAATTTGATTGGGCTTACCACCCCCATCGAACCTTGACCCCCGCTCATACAATTGCTGTCTTAACCCGACAACGTACACGTATGCTCTCAGGAGATCCGGCTCAGGCTGGTCTACCACCAGCTCAGGCTCCGGTGGTTGAACGTGTTGAGGGGCGTCGAGTTCAGGCTTCTCACTCCTCACCGCGCTCATCTGAAAGTATCCGTCCTCTTAACCTTAACCCATCTCTTCTGGAACGAGTTCTTCAACTGAATTCCTCCCCATCTATACAAGCTTTTTATCAAAAGACTTGTCTAAACCCACGTTTTGAATTTTCCGATAACCTTTACTGGCGAAAATCTAATAAACACCGCCTTTTGGTTATTCCTAATGACCCTGCTACAAGGCAATATGCCTTGCAAATGGCCCATGATCCCCCATACGGTGGACATGGAGGTTGTAACCGGACTCTTAAAAACCTCCAACTTATTTGTTGGTGGCCTCACATGCACAGTGATGTTGACGATTACATCGCATCCTGTCCAGACTGTCAACATAACAAACCCTCTAATAAACATCCACAAGGTTTACTTCAACCCTTACCTATCCCTAGCCGAAGGTGGGAGAGTGTGAGTATGGATCTCATTACTCAACTACCCAAGACCCAGCATAACCATGACGCAATGCTGGTATTTGTGGACCGACTATCTAAAATGGTCTACTTTGCCCCAACAACCACTAACTGCACAGCTGAAGACGTAGCTAACCTCTTCACTGAGCATGTTTGGAAACATCACGGTCTCCCTAAAACTTTAATCACAGACCGTGATGTTCGATTTACCTCCGCATTTGCAAAGGAACTATGCCGCCTAACTGGCATTCAACAATTAACCTCAACCGCGTTCCACCCTCAAACTGATGGACAAACGGAACGAGCTAACCGTATTCTGGAAGAATACTTACGACATTACATCAACCCCACCCAAGATAACTGGGATACCCTATTGGTAGCTGCTGAATTCGCAATTAACAATAGCTACCAGGAGTCTATTAAAACGACCCCATTTATGCTCAACTATGGCCAACATCCACTTACTCCTTTAAGTGTGCGGTGGATATCCCAACCCCTAACTTAACAGCTCATAACTTTAACCAACGTCTTAAGGAAGCCGTACGTAACGCAAAACACTGTCTTGCGGAGGCTCAGGCCAAGCAGAAAAGATTTGCAGACTGAACCCGTACTGATGCTTCTTACAAACCGGGAGACCTCGTTCTCCCAAATACTAAAAACCTGAAGAATTTACTACATTCTTCTGGTACCCATAAGTTCCTTCCCCGATGGGTTGGACCTTTCTCCGTAATGGAGCAAATTGGTATGACTGCATTTAAATTGCAACTACCACCATCCTGGCAGATACATCCCATATTCCACGTCTCCTTACTCAGGACATGGAAGGATGATGGGTGCACCCCTGCCCCACCTCCGCCAGAACTCATTAACAATACCCTTGAACATGAAGTTCAATCGATCTTGGATCATAAACCCAAGAAACCGGGCAAGAAACCCTCCCACTACCTCATTAAATGGATGGGATATGGTGTTGAATGTAACACCTGGGAGCCAGCTCGCAATCTAACGAATTGCTCACAAGCCCTCGCTGAATATTGGGCTGTCAGACAGAACACAGACCCTTGACGGAGAGGTGTTTCTGTCTGAACATCCAAGACTTAACTCCTAAACTTCTTGTGATGCTGCCAAACCGATGTGGCCAGTACCCAGCAATTAAATTTAAATGCCCCAGTATGTGTACACGACCGGGTAGTATCTTGCCGATTACGATACTCGCTACCGTCAAGCGCTTAACTTTCCCTATTTACCCCGCTGCCGGGACGTCAGCAGCTAAAGGGGGGGGAGTGTAACGGATGCTAGGCTGATCACCTAGACATCTCTAACATAACTATAACTATAATAATAACAACTATATAATTAACCTAAACCTATACAACTTAATTAACTAACTAACTTCGGAGCACCACATAACGGTCTCTGAAGGGTCGCCGCCCATATGGGTGCTCCAGGGAGTGAGAGCGGAGGTCTGGAGACTAAAGGCGTTCAAGGGAACTCACAACCAGCTTAACTTTAACTTTCTAAGTGACGGAAATCCCGTCACAGATCCACTACGCTGGGCAGAATCAGATCCAACAGTTCACAAGGTGACCCCAAAACCACTGCTTCCGCACATAGTACTCCTTCAGCGGCCAAAGCACCAGGGCCCACTGACTCGCAGATACCCTTGAGGGATCGTCGCACACTGCATCCAGCTTCGAGCAACGTCGCCCCCAACTCCTCACTCCGACCGAAGGGCAAAAATACTTTTCGCGCTTTCTCCAGCATAAGAACGCTTAACAGGTCCTTCAGCTCCGCTATGCTCGGCTGGTACTGGGCCAGATCCGGGCATCTTAGTACCGTGTATAACGCCATAACCTTAGTGCGGCTATGCCAGCCCGGCATGCCTTGTCCCAGGGCCGCTTCCACTCCTTGCACGTCTTGCAACGCCCAGTCAGTCCAGGCTCCTTGTTGTACCGCCGTACTCCTGGCGGCTTTCTTGCCCACTGTGGTCGAGGCCAAGCGTGCGCGCAGCTCTGGTAGCCCAAGCTCCTCTATCTCCCCATCTTCGTACAATATCTGAAATCTGTGTGCGCGCCCCTGCCGTCCTAAGTAGGAGGACACGCCCAGCTTGCGGCCATCTCGCTTACCCCGTCCGCGCGACTCACGCATGACGGCGGCGCCTACCAGCTCTTCGAGATGTTTTGGGACCACGACCGCCATCTTGCCCCCGGTATTGGCAGCATCCACCTGTTCACCTGCTATACCCTTATCCGAACACCGTGGGCAATACCAAACACCCTCCGGTACCTCGGTGAGCGGGGGTTTTAAGCAATACGTGTGCCACCCAGTACCGCAACTATCACACAATAACATCCACTCCTCCCCGTCGGTGTAACACTGGTGCAATAGCGCGTGATGCTGGGGTGCGAAGTCCCCCGTTACAATCCTCCCCGCCTTGCAGCGAACGTCCTCGGGCGCCCCTGGCACCCCGTAGGGCAGCTTGCGCCTTGCACCCGACAGATGGGGTTCGTTTGTTTTCCCGGCACTACCGCAGCTTTTCTTTGCTAAATGCGGCGGGTCGTAACCCTGACGCAGCGCCAACCCGGGCATCCACCTTAAGGCTGACGGGATTCATGCGCATCCTATCGCGAATTGTTCAACCAGTGTGCGCTAGTCCGGGTTCGACCCGGGGATCTTAGGTCAGATACTAGCAATTCGCACCAATGTAACACTGGTGCAATAGCGCATGATGCTGGGGTGCGAAGTCCCCCGTTACAGTCGGGAAACTTGCACACCTCGCATACTAGATTAGCGGAAGGCCTGGCTAACCTAGGATCAATGGTGTGGTCATCAATGGGCAAATGGCAGGGTGCACAATGCGTAACATGCGTTGTAATGCGATTCCCACATCGTCCTTCTAGCTGCAATACGCCCGTGGGTCGCACCTCTACTACCCGCAGTATTTCCGGCCGCGCCTGAGGTTCTAAGGCAGTACGGCCAGTGGTGTTTCGATAGTACACATAGTCCCCTGCTTCGAAACGGCGCATCCGGGGTAGTATTGCGCCTCCTCTCAGGTGCGCATACCTCAACGAATCCCGGTGCTGCGCAATGAGAAGGTTGGCCCCCGCGATGGCCATGTGCCTCCGTAGAACTGCGGCGCGCTGCATAATGGCTCGCGCCGCTGCTTCAGGATCATCGAGATCCACTTCACTCGCAAACCTCTCCTTGATCGCTGGTGGGATGGTGGGCTCCACAGCATGCAGGATATGATACGGCGCTACGCGAGAGGATGACTGCGCGGAGCAGTTGTATCCCAGCATAACGTACGCCAGGTGCTTGTCCCAGTCGGTATTGCCGCCTCCTGCCTCCGCAATCCTGCGCAGTGCATTTTTGCAAGTCTGCACGGCCCTTTCGATTAGGCCATTCGCCTGAGGATGGTTCGGTGAAGTCTGCCTGTGGTCGATCAGTGCATCGACCAACAACTGGGCGAACTCTCCCTTCCATTCACTTCCTTGATCCGTGCAGACCTCAGCACATGCGCCGTATCGCCCAAGTACATGCTGCTGGAAAGCAAAGGCCGTCTGCTCCGCATGCTTATCTGGCAGCGGGATTAGGACCACGTACTTGGAAAAGTGCTCCACGCAAACCATAACGTACGTATGTCCTCTTGCCGTTTTGCAGAAAGGCCCACATAGGTCCACACCCCAGCGGTAGAATAGTCCACATACTGGCAAGGAACTGAGCGCGGGCGCCTGCGCTGAGAAGGTCGTGTTGACCCTATCACATGCCGCGCAGTGCCTTACGACCGTTGCCACGTCTTCAGCCATACCGCGCCACCAATAGCTGGTGAGCAGCAGGCCTAAGGTGCGCCTGACGCCGAAGTGTCCCGTGTCTTCATGCGTCCTCTTGATTATCTCCGTGCGCTCTGTGGCACCACTCGTCCTTTGCCACTTGAATCCAGGTGGTAGAGGACACCCCCTTGCATGCGATAGGATTTGGCCCTTCGCACACACCTCTTTTGCTGCAGGGGGCTTGCTCCCGGAGGCGGCACCCCATGTTTAAGCAAATGAAGGGTGTCATCATCCTCCCATATGTCCTGAGTGCTCCCCTCCTCCGCACTTGAAGTGGCGAGCGCGGTGAGGTAAAGTCTGCTTTCAGGCTCGCGCACCGTGTGTGTTGCCAGAGCAATTGCCACGCTGTACGAAGCAAAGGCTGCACAGTGGGGTGTCTTGCCAAGGCTCTCCAGGTGCTTCACTTGTCCCGCCATTACTTGTAGCATTGCTAACATACTGGCGAGATATGTGACGTCATGAATGTGCGCAAACAGTTGCCGGCGCTGATCAGCTGCCATGCCGTCCATCCGCGTACTGTCTGTTTCTAACCCCAGGATCCTTTCGCACTCCTCAGGGTAGAGCGCGTCGTACTGACCCGTAACACTGTTGTACACGGGTGTGCTCCGCCCTAGAGAACCCGAAGTGCCGACGCACCCAACCGAGCCAGGGTACAGAGCCCTGACAGGGTTGTTTTCGTGGTCACATGGGTAGAAGGGACTCCTCATCTGCCGTGAAGGTACGGGCGCGGTGTGCTCCTCTGCCAGCACGTCCTGTACCTGGCGTCCTGGTGGTCGAACTGCGGCTTTGCTCACAGCACTTAGCTGTTCTGATGCCGCCAGATTTGACCAGAGCTGGAACAGCTGGTGCGTGTATGAACCAAAGGCCGCCACGTCCGTAATCGTGGATTCGCCAAAGTAAGCTCTCACCTGTGCCTCAACTGCTTCCTCTTCCGGTGAGTTGCTGCCAGGTGGCTTAGCCGGGCGCCCCAGTATGCAAGCTGCCTTAGGTCGTGTTATGAGCTGCTCCACGTGCTTCATGATGCGCAAGATCGATGGGACTGCAGCTGCTGAACCCTCATCCCATGTGGCCGCAGTGAGCCAGACCACACCATTCTCGGCTCCCGCATTCTTTAGGTCTGCCTCTGTGACCTGCTCCACGTCCTGGGGTAATGCGATGAACGCGTCTTCCCAAGCCTCCAAGGGCAGCAACGTGGGGTAAGCATTGCTGAGCACGCGCAGACGCTCCCTGGCCAGCCGCCTCATGCTCGTGTCCTTGTCCGAATAGAGGTACCGGTTGATCCTGATGCCGTTTAGCAAGCAGGCCTCCAGCATGGTGCATGCTCCTCCCAAGGGCTCATACAGCGTGATGCCTTGCTGCACGGCCAGCTGGAAGAATGGCACGCCCACCTCCCACAACGCAGTGTTAGCACCACTCTGAGTTGGTAATGACCTTGATCGCCGTGCGCTCGTGAACCATTCCATGACGCGGGCTAACAGCCGTCGTCGCTGAGTGACGCGCTGCTCGAGCTCCCCATCGGGTGGGGGTCTCAGAGCCTCGAAACGCCACCCATTCCACCCTGCTGCTGTCTCCTCCGGGGACGGGCAGAAGTCATCGCTGAACCGCGCCACTGGAGATGCCAAGTTCAAAACCTCGCACATAATCTGGTTAGCCATCCTGGAGGCACGCACCGATGCGAAGGCAGAACTGGACATCCCAGGTGTTGCGGGTAAATCTTCATCGAGTCTTGCTCCCGTCACATCTTCAGACTCCAGCCTAGGGTGGCGCGAGAGTGTGTCCGCGTTCTGGTGGCGCAGGCCTGGCCTGTGTTCAATAACAAAATTATATTCTTGTAGCGCGAGTGCAAATCGTGCGTACTGGCCCGTTAAGCCCTCCGTACTCATGAGGTACAGGAGGGGCTGGTGGTCCGTGACCAGCTTGAATGCCGGTCCGCCAATGAGGTGATGCCTGAACATCTTGACCGCCCACACAGCTGCCAGCATCTCGCCCTTGTAGCTGCTGTAGTTAGCCTCATGCTTGTTGAGCGAGCGGCTGATGCAGGCGCACATGTACTCGTTGCCTTCATCATCGACCTGCCCCAGCACCGCACCGATTCCCTTGTTAGAGAAGTCCGTGTGCAGCACGAGTGGGCGGTTATAGTCGATTCGTCTGAGTACCATGCCCTCCTTGGTAAACGCCGCCTTGATTAATTCGAAGGCGCGTTGCTGTGCTGGCCCCCAGTGCCATGGCTCGTCCTTCTTCAGCAACTTGTTGAGGTCCACCGCAAGCTGGCTCATGTTCGGAACGTAGCAACGGTAGTAGTTGATAAAGCCAAGCTGCGTCCTGAGCTCCGACACGTTGCGGGGAGGTTGCAGGGCCATGATCGCTGCTACCTTGGCCTGGTGAGGGCTTATTCCTGAGGCACTCAAATTGTGCCCCAGATATTCAATGACGTCCGCTCCGAAGATGGACTTGTCCGGGTGGGCGTGGAGCCCACACGCGGCAAGGGCGTCCAGCACGCGCTCGACGTCCCTGACGTGCTGTTCGGGCGACTCCGACCAGATCAGTACGTCGTCGATGAAGGCGATGCTGATATCGTCCAGTCCTGCCTTCGTGAGCTCGTAGTCCATTACGCGCTGGAACTTAGCGCTGGCGTTCTTGAGGCCGTACGGCATTCGGGTGTACATCATCAATTTGTTACCCACCCAATACGCCGTTTTGGGTTGATCCTCCGGCCAAATAGGGATCTGGAGGAAACCTTGCCTCAGATCAAGCTTGGAGAAGATTACGGCCTTGCCCACGCGCTGAAAGATCTCCTCAGGGCGATGGAGGCCGTATCTGTCTGAAAGGGTGTGCTGGTTGACTGGACGGTAATCCTGTGCCATGCGGAAATCCGTCCATTGCCCAGTATCTGGGTCTTTCTTAGCGGCTAGTACCGGGTTAACCGCACAGATTGTGGGTCCCGTGTACTCCTTGACGATGCCGGGTTGTATCAGCTCGGACGTCTTGAGTTGGATTACTTCCTTCTCCCTGGGGCTGTATCGCCGCGGGGGTTGGACGATCGGTTTGTCGGTATCCAGGTCCAGGGAAAAAGGGCCCTGGTCCCCGTGATACCCGGGCAGCTCCTCCATGCTGTAGGCAAACGCGGTATGCTTTCGTGAGCGCACCGCGGCCTTGAGTGCTGCGTTGGTCGTTGTTGATAGGGTCTGACCATTGCCCCAGATCCAGCCTCCATCTGTGTCTTTTTGGTACCGCTCATATGCCACCGCTGCTGAGTTGCCGTCCAGCGTGAACGTGGCCACGCTGGTGAATGCTGACGGTGGATCAGTGGAGGTTCCCGGGGTGCGAGTTATATCCTCGTACATTCTGGACCCCGGATCCCAACCATCCCTGACCAATATGCCGCCCGTAGTCATGGCATGGGTGGTCATGTGGAGGATGGACTGGTCGGTGAAGGACCCTTTCATGGCGCCTGCACCCACCATGAGGGAGAGAAGCAGTAGCGCCAGTAAGACTGCCGAAATTGTTGTCCTCCACGTCCGCTTGGGAGGCTCAATGTAAGTGCGCATTCGTGGCGCTGGTTGCGCCTTTTTGCGCTTCCCTTTTCGTTTGGAGGGCTGATCCACCTCGTGTCGAATCTCGGGCTGCGGGGTTGCCGCGGCTGCCAGGGCGTTAAGGGCCCATAGGCCACCGGTGACTGCCGCTTGCGCAGCTCCGAGGGCTGAGGTGATGATGCAAGCTGCACCAGCGCCGAGCTTGGCGGCGCTCTTTTGTGGTATGCTGTTGTCGGCTCCCTGGGGCCGAGTAAAATTTAGGGTGTTGGGCGCGGGTGTGCATCCCCCCCCCAGCTTTCCCGTGGCTCCCTGAGGCCACGGGGAGCTGGAGGTTGCAAAAGCCATCCGCCGTAGTGCTGCTGCCGTCGCGTGCCCCGGCCTTTTGATAGAGGTCATGGGGATGCTGACGACGTATCCGGGGTGCTCCAGCAGGTTCGGCAGAAAGTGGAGCTGTGCGGTTGGGTATTGCGTGATGGAGTCTGCCACAGGGTGCATCTGTTCGTTCCCCAACAGGAAATCGAAGAGTGGTGTGTCCTCAACTACCAGTGTCTGGGTCATGTTGAGGGTCGTTGCATGGGGTGTTCCCGGCAGCAATGTGACGCAAAGTCCCCGTACGTCCACCTCGCCGTGCGTGCTAGCCTCTGGGCTCGAAGATGTACTAAGGGTCGTGCTGGACTGAGTGACCGGAAGCCCCAGCTGTCTAGCCGCCCTCTGAGTAATTATACTTACGTCTGCGCAATGATCGCGCAGGAATCTGAGTTTGGTGACATCGTACCCCGGGATGTTGAGGGTACCCTGCGGATAGTAAAACATCAGCTGCTGCTGTTTGAAGTAGGTAGCTGCGGCCGTGTTCCTGTCCAGCAGGTGTTGGACGTCGTGCTGCGGAATCTCCTGGATACTTCGTACGCCCGCGTGTTGTTCGCCGGCGACACAGTAAGGCACGCCTGCAGGTGTCCTGGCCGCCCTGGAGACCGAGGTACTTTGTGCTGGAGAGGCGTAGTTGCCCATCTCCAGAGCACTTGAGGCTGCGGCGCTCTTGGGTGCAGGGGCGTCTGATGACGGGGGAGCTTCAACCTCCCGTTGTACATGCAGCTGCACGATCTTGTCCAGCATGTTCCAGCTGGTGGTTAACTGGACGGTCACCTCGTCCATTTGCTGCATTCTCGTAGGTATGGACGGCCGTTGCCGGATCCCCAGCTTGGGCGGGGGGTAGGCTTCCTTCTCAATCGCCACGGGTTGGAATGAGACCGGAGCTGGTTGGTGCGTGAGGGACGCACAGCATACCTGTGATTCTGCAGGTTGCCGTCCCGCCGCTGCTGAGCTCACGTTCGCGTTGCGGCGATTTGGGAGGTAGACTTCTTCCTCCTCCTCCTCCTCAGCCGGCTGCTGGGCCGCTACCGCTGCCATTCTCTGCGCTCGCGGCTGCTGCTGCCTGTTGAGCTTTTCCAGGTTCTGGTCGAAGGTTGCCTGTAGCGCCTTCAACGGTGCTTTGAAGTTTGGTGGGGCTTTGTCCGGGTGCTGAATGTAGCACTGGGACTCATGATGCCCGAAACGGCCGCAGTAGTCGCATGCACCGCCTTCTTTGTTTCGTCCCGCCGCAGCGCCACCCTGGGGGCCTCTTTGCGGGCGGTTTGGTTGGGCAGGCCTCTCTCCTTTCTCCGTTGCCATAGCGGCATGCATGTGCCGCATTTGCTCCTCCATGCGTGCCATCATGGCGTGCATGGTGTCGTTGGATGGGGCGGTTGAAGTACTTGCTGCACTCCTCCTGCTGTTCAGAGTACGGCAGTCCCTGGTGTCGTGCGTGGTATTCGCGCCATGGTGACTGCAAAAGTACCTTGAGCTGCTTGCCGTTGGGGTTCGCTTGCCCTCTGTGCGCGGCGGTGGGGTCGGGGCTGACTTGACGACCTTGGGTGCTGGCCTAGGCTCATCCCTGATGGCAGCCTGGCTCTGGAAGTTGATCCATAGGCGCTGTGCATCCTCCGCCACCTTATCGAGCATGCCGTACAGGTCGCTATGCTCGGTGTAGCAATACTTGGCCTCAATGCGTTCACGCACGTCCGGGTTAAGGCCCTCGATGTACTTCTGTGTAATCGCTGGCTCTCCGTACTTGATCTTGACGTACGGGACCAGCATCTTGAGCTGTTGAAGGTAAACAATAGGGGACAGGGTGCCCTGCTTCAACCGCATGTATTGCAGGAGCTTGGCGCTGCGCCGCTGGGGCTCGAAGTGCTTGTCTAACGCCTCGAGGTAATAGACCAGCAGTGATTCTCCGTCCAGCTCCAAGCTTTGATCTCCCTTCTTCTCCCGCAGCCACGTGGTGGCCGCCGGGAGGATCTTTTCGATTATGGATTGGTGCCAATCGTAGAATGGCGTCTCCGGCGTTGGGAAGCCGTTGAGCATGTCGACGACGTCCTCCACTGGTACCTGACCCCGTTGGTAGCGGAACCGAGAGCGAAGGTTCGTCATCGCTCTGGTCGCTGCTGCCTGGAAGGCAGGGAACTGATCATGCGAGAACTGACCCATAGACAACGCGGCAGTCTCCATCTCGTACAGCTCGGACTCGCCGTCGGAATGCTCCTCCAGAAATGTTGACCCTGCTGCTTCTTGGCTATCGATTGAAGGTTCTGACTCCGCCGCTGCAGACCGTTCCTTCTCCGAACACTCCTGCAGGTCGCTCGAAGGTTCCTCGTAACTCAGCTCCTGACTCGTCTGTTCGTCCGGGGCTGTGTGGGGTACCGTTGAGGGCTCCACCACCGCTTGAAGTAGCGGTGCCCTGTCCTTCCTTGGCTGCGGAGTGATGACGGGAACTGAGTGCCCGTCGTCGAACTCCGGGTTGCGCTGCCACTGCACGGATTCAGATGCTGCACCACGTGTCGTAGCCCTCGAGACCTCACTAGTGCCAGGCCTGGCCGCCCGGCTTGGGTTTCGTCGAGGGTGCGCCTGATCCGCCAGGGGTGCTAATGTTTAGAAGGTTGGGTACCGGCGACGCAGTTCCACGCGGCGCTGGTACAGGTTCCACCGATTTTGCCAGGTGAGGTACGGCGCGTCGGGGTGACCACGCTGCGGCTCTCTGACCGCGAAGATATCCTCGAGGCGTTGCAGCCGCGGGACGGAGTCAGCGACCCGTTCCAAGGGCTGCTCGGTCCCGTCGTGTAGCACTTCCGCCAACGAGACCTGCCTGGTCGGCGGGAAGATGTTCACAGGAATGACGTAATAGGGCCTGGTGCCCTCGGTTTGTCCCCAGTGGCTTATGGGGTCGAAGACCGGTGTCGACCTGAACGTGGGCCTGGAGGTACGTACTCCAAATGCGTTGAGGTGCGACGGTTCGTACGGGTAGTACCTTCCCGCGAACCGACTCCACAGGCTTCCCGGATGTTCGGGATCCTGGAAGATTGTGACGCTGGGCTCGGTTGGGGCTGGGTCGCTCCTCACCGGGGTCACCACTTGATAACGGAGGTCAACCTGCGTAGCCTGATCGCAGGTCTCAATCACCCGCAGCTTCGGAAGCGCGGATGAATAGGGCACCACCTGCGGCGGATGGAGGATTAAATCAATCACCTCCTCCAAGTTCTCCGGCACCACACCTTCTGACTCCGAATCGGATGTACTGAGGGATGGCAGGGGATGTGCCTTTGGTGCCTCTGCTCCCGGTGAATGGCGAGCGCCTGGACCAGTTGCCGGTGCTCGCCCCGGGGTAGGGCGCGGCTCGGTGTGAGGCCGCGACGATTGCACTCGCTCGCGTTCTGCAGTCTCTTCGACCGCGGGGGCCGATAGAGGCGAAGCGCGAGGCGGGGCAGAAGTGGCTTCCGCTGCCCCTCCGGTCTCTTGAGCCGGGGGGGTCTTCTTGGGACTGGAGGGAGGTCGCTGCTCAGCGGCCTGTCGCTCCCTGTCCGCTTGATGAACGATTGACCCTGCAAGGCGTTGCGCTTGCAGGGAAAGGGCCTCGTCCCACTGAGTTGCCTGCCGGCACTGGCTACACCCGTGTGAGGCGGCTAGCCTAGCCAAAAATCGACAGCCAACAGTGGGATGATTTGCGTTGGGTCCGTGAAGGTAGCAACCTGGTTGACACCTGTAGTGCGCTACCGGGTGTCACGACGGATTAGGTGACCGAACATGATAGGTGGCACGGGCCCCCACAACATGCCCAAATTCACCTATGACGAGTTCCCCTTCTTTCAACAAGCGGCGTACAAGGCCTTGGCCAACCTCCAGCAGCGCAAGGAGTATGCCAAGGGCTGCTTTCCCATCACTCATGCTCTCAGCATCTTGCGGAATATGCCGGTGCCAGGCTCTAGCTTCGCAGCGTGGCATAAGGAGCAGCTCCCAACCCTGGAGCGTGACGCTGAGGCATGGCTGGCGGCTAAAGATCCCTCAGCCAAGTTCGATGGTGAAGCCCTCATGGACTTTTACGTCCACAAGCTGGAAAAGCACTTTGAACCGGAGATGATCAGCAGCAAAATTGCGCAGTACATTCCACTTCGGCAGGGCACCACATCGCCGAAATCCTACCTTAGGCAAGTACGGGAGCTGGTGCCCTTCATCACGGAGCACTACCCCCTATCAACAATAGCGCGGCGCTACGTCATGCGCCTTGAGCCGCGCGTCCGAGACCATGTCCTAGGCAAGTACGGATCGGTGGACAACAAGCTGTGGTACGAGCGCCTGGGGGAGATTGCTGACTATGCTGAGCAGTATTGGCAAAACATAGTGCAGATCAAGGCCGAAGATGAAGACTACCAGCCCACATCCGCTTCCGTGCGGGTGCAGGAGAGGACAAGCTCAGCCCAGCGAGAGGGACGCAAGACGGTGGCATCTACGTCTGCCCAGCGCTATGACAAGCAGGAGCTATCCTTAGATGAGAGAATCGCAAGGGCGGTTCAGGCTGCACTTGCCACACAGCTAGGTGCTGCACCTATGCAGCCTAAGTCGAGGCAGCAGGCACCAGCACGACAACGGGAGGCCCAAGTGTGTGAGTACTGCGGGTGCAAAGGTCATGAGGAGCGCCATTGCCACATCCTTCACCCGGATCAGGCGGAGCCAGGCTGGGAGCCAAGGTCAATACCACTACGTTGCCTGTTCCTGCAGAACAAGGAGAAGCTGCAGGCACAGCCACAGCGACAGCTGCAGCAACAGGCAAGTCCCCAGCGTGTGGCGGCAGTGGCAGCGGCAGTGCAAAGTCATGATGAGGAGGAAGTGTACGTGCCTCACCACCGCAATGCCAACGTATCCATGATGCAGGCAGCGGAGGCCAAAAGGAAGCCGCGGGTGCACTGGAGCCAGGAGGTGATGGAGCAAACAGGAGCTGTAGACGATGAGCTGCAAGGGGAGGCTTGTGCGACGCTGACCCATCAGGCGCCGCCCTTGTCTTTCGAGCCGGTGGAGATCAAGTCCGACACCTACCCACTCCCTCGTCTAACACCCCGTGCTCGTCCACAGCCATGCAGCCAGCCGGATCATACCCTGCATCTGCGCCTGGATGTTAATGCAGGGCTGAGCACCATGCGCCGTGTCGTCAACGTGCTGCAGGAGGAAGAGGAAGGCGTCAAGCAAGAGATGGCTGTGCGGGTGACCCCGGCAGCCCCGGCTGCCAGGGATGTGCCCCTAGCTGTGCAGCACGCCCCTCCTCAAGCGCAGCAAGGGAATCAGGAGGCAACAACTTTCCAGGCTCAACATGTGGCAGCCAGCACGGCCATCCACACGCGAATGACGCCCTCGGGGGTGCCGTATTGCGTTGCTGGGGCTGTGGAGGGACGTGTGCGAGGTATCGAGGACATACCCTCAAGCGTGGCTAGCATGCTGCTGAAGCGAGATCAGCAAGCCGCGGGCTACTTCGACCGCAAACAGCTGATGTTTTATTATCCGGAAGGTGGCATCCAGATAGGAGCAACAGCAGCCCCACAGCTGCGCTACCTGAGGGATCATTGTGCTGATGTGAACCTGATCACGAGGCGCGCAGCAGCCATGCTGGGTTTGCCAATCCGGGGGACATCCACAAGCCTGAATACTTCCGCAGACCAAGACGCAGAGGTTATTGGAGAAATCGAAATTCAGGGGCTCAAGGTCACAGTACTGCCTGGTACGGTGCATGAGGTACGGCTGGGCTTCACCCAGACATTGGTGGTTGAGCAGGCGGCTATGTACGATGTGCTTATTGGCAACGACCAGATGCACCCAGTTGCGGACGCCATCACCCAGTACCCTGTTGCCCAGCTACACATGTACCCCAATCTATTGGAGCACCCCAAGTACATTGTGTCAATCCCCATGACGACAGTCAAGCTGCCTACCAAGGGAGCTGTTGTCACGCACAAGCGAGTGGTTTTTATGGCTTGCAGCTCATCCGTCAACCCAAGGGAAGGGCTGGGGGGGGGGATGCAGCATGCCCATGCCCGTCAACCCTATGGTGGAGCAGCTAAGGTGGGAATGGCCAACGCAGGCTCTAACCGTAGCAAGTTCAGTTGGCTGCATAGCAGTTAGCAACTTAGTAGGGGCAGTAGTACCAAAGTTGGAGCTGCAACCTAGCCCATTGTCAGGAAAGTGGCAATCAGGAGTTGGATAAATATTTGGCCTTGAGTTTCTTAGCGCTGGAGAATGCAGGTGCAATGTTTCTACCATTCAAGTGGAGAGATGATGTGTTACAGCGACTCAGAGGAGCAGCATGTGTGTTCAAGTTTCTGGCAGGAAAACCGGACCTGAAGGCGCTAGAACCGAGAGCCTTGGAGCGTGCGCGAAAGGACGGTTTGGACATGAAGGTCATTGCGGTAGACATTGATGCCGAGGTGTTGGATTTAGTGTTCCCAGTCATCGTGCAGTTTGCTGGAGTGGTGGCCCTTGCATGTGTAGCATAGCCTACCGCTACCTGACAGCCGCTGACTATGCTAGGATGTGGTGGCTGCTCAGTTTGCGCAAGCAGGACAGGTTGGCTATTATGAAGATGGGGGAACGCATGTGGGTCATGGTTTTCAACAACGCCCTATGGAAGCATGCACTACTACTAGACGAGAGTGGTCTACTTGAACTTGCCTAGAATCCCTTTCCTTGGCCAGCTCATGGGAGCTAATACAGCACCCAGAGCTGGGGGGGGGAGTAAGTGTTTCGCATCTAGTGTGTTTGTGGGGCGGTAATCGGGCGTGACAGCTGTCACGACGGATTAGGTGACCGAACATGATAGGTGGCACGGTCAGTAGTAGCATGCGACATGCAAGGCCACATAAGGGCAAAAGGGCATAACAAAACCATTAGTTGCATAAGATAACTAATAATCAGATAGGGAACCGGATTTCTGGCCTTTCGCATGACTGAGTTGAGAATGTTTTGTGGAATAGCCGGGTCAAGCGAGTCTTATATAGCGAGCTGGTTGTACGGCATGGCTATTTGGCGGGTAGAGCGATGATGCTCATAAGTTTGTCATAATTCAATCTGATTATATCTTGGTAACTATTTCCGCGAGTTTTATTTGTTGCTAATTTTGGAATCCGTGAGAGGTACTCTGGACCTTTTGACTGTCATGACGAAGATGTACGGCAACAGCAGTCGAACAGGTATATTAGCGATGCTAGAGTAAGTGAACTTTGTCACTTGGCTCTAGAAGCGTAGTACTTCTTGAGCGTAATAGACCCAACTTTATATTATTTTTGCCTTATTTTCTTTAGTGCCGACTACTGTAACATGCTCGCTAGCCAAGCCCCTTTCCGAGCCGTGTCTGGAGCAAAGGACTACGAGTCAAGCCCTTCGGTTGGCAGGAATCCGATCCTGCAACCCGCGGACGAGAATCAGCTGGTCTAGGCGCGCAACGGAGCTAAGTCGAGCATCGACCAAGGCCATAGCCCAACCCATAGCCAAGTGACGACACTGCCGCGTAGCAGTAAGTCAGTCAACGAAATTTTGCACGTTGATGCTAGAGCTTTGGGTTCCCGAAACCTAGCCTAGTGCAACGACTGCGGCTTTGTTTGCTTGTCGCTGTCAGCGCTCAGCGCCTAGTGCAGCAGACGATTAGCTTTCGCGTCCCATCCGAGGGTCGCCTAGGCACACTCATCTGGCTCAGACGCAGCCTATACTTGTGGACGTTGTACTACGTGAAAGACAACGCCATCACACACATCGCCGGCACGTCGCTACTACTGGCGACGTCGTCAACTTTTGCGAGCCCTGCGGACCTGTGACTTTGCTGCGCTCAGGTTGCATTCCGTTGCCTCCTGTGCGTTAGTGTCGGACAGGCACATCAACAGAGGCTACGCGCGGTACTCACGTGACACCAGGTCACGGAGCCCACGGCTACACTGCCAAGAACGCCTACCTCCACACCGTCTTTGGGAGGAGGGCCGTCACTCACTACACAGGGAGGGAAGTCCTGCCCCCGGGCAGCACGACCCTCGTGAGTGAAACCCACGCAGGTTTCTCCCTCCACAAGCGAGAGTCAAGCAGTTGAAGACAGCACCAGCGCGTCACCTGGAGAGGGACCGTCGCCCTTGCACCTGTCATCGGAGGACCCGGACTCCCCGATTGATAACTTGGGCGACGCAGACGACGCTGAGTCAGTGAGTAGTAGTGAAGCTTCGCAGTTGGACGACGGTAGTGAGGAGGAGACCATGCAAAGCACGGGCCCCCACAACATGCCCAAATTCACCTATGACGAGTTCCCCTTCTTTCAACAAGCGGCGTACAAGGCCTTGGCCAACCTCCAGCAGCGCAAGGAGTATGCCAAGGGCTGCTTTCCCATCACTCATGCTCTCAGCATCTTGCGGAATATGCCGGTGCCAGGCTCTAGCTTCGCAGCGTGGCATAAGGAGCAGCTCCCAACCCTGGAGCGTGACGCTGAGGCATGGCTGGCGGCTAAAGATCCCTCAGCCAAGTTCGATGGTGAAGCCCTCATGGACTTTTACGTCCACAAGCTGGAAAAGCACTTTGAACCGGAGATGATCAGCAGCAAAATTGCGCAGTACATTCCACTTCGGCAGGGCACCACATCGCCGAAATCCTACCTTAGGCAAGTACGGGAGCTGGTGCCCTTCATCACGGAGCACTACCCCCTATCAACAATAGCGCGGCGCTACGTCATGCGCCTTGAGCCGCGCGTCCGAGACCATGTCCTAGGCAAGTACGGATCGGTGGACAACAAGCTGTGGTACGAGCGCCTGGGGGAGATTGCTGACTATGCTGAGCAGTATTGGCAAAACATAGTGCAGATCAAGGCCGAAGATGAAGACTACCAGCCCACATCCGCTTCCGTGCGGGTGCAGGAGAGGACAAGCTCAGCCCAGCGAGAGGGACGCAAGACGGTGGCATCTACGTCTGCCCAGCGCTATGACAAGCAGGAGCTATCCTTAGATGAGAGAATCGCAAGGGCGGTTCAGGCTGCACTTGCCACACAGCTAGGTGCTGCACCTATGCAGCCTAAGTCGAGGCAGCAGGCACCAGCACGACAACGGGAGGCCCAAGTGTGTGAGTACTGCGGGTGCAAAGGTCATGAGGAGCGCCATTGCCACATCCTTCACCCGGATCAGGCGGAGCCAGGCTGGGAGCCAAGGTCAATACCACTACGTTGCCTGTTCCTGCAGAACAAGGAGAAGCTGCAGGCACAGCCACAGCGACAGCTGCAGCAACAGGCAAGTCCCCAGCGTGTGGCGGCAGTGGCAGCGGCAGTGCAAAGTCATGATGAGGAGGAAGTGTACGTGCCTCACCACCGCAATGCCAACGTATCCATGATGCAGGCAGCGGAGGCCAAAAGGAAGCCGCGGGTGCACTGGAGCCAGGAGGTGATGGAGCAAACAGGAGCTGTAGACGATGAGCTGCAAGGGGAGGCTTGTGCGACGCTGACCCATCAGGCGCCGCCCTTGTCTTTCGAGCCGGTGGAGATCAAGTCCGACACCTACCCACTCCCTCGTCTAACACCCCGTGCTCGTCCACAGCCATGCAGCCAGCCGGATCATACCCTGCATCTGCGCCTGGATGTTAATGCAGGGCTGAGCACCATGCGCCGTGTCGTCAACGTGCTGCAGGAGGAAGAGGAAGGCGTCAAGCAAGAGATGGCTGTGCGGGTGACCCCGGCAGCCCCGGCTGCCAGGGATGTGCCCCTAGCTGTGCAGCACGCCCCTCCTCAAGTGCAGCAAGGGAATCAGGAGGCAACAACTTTCCAGGCTCAACATGTGGCAGCCAGCACGGCCATCCACACGCGAATGACGCCCTCGGGGGTGCCGTATTGCGTTGCTGGGGCTGTGGAGGGACGTGTGCGAGGTATCGAGGACATACCCTCAAGCGTGGCTAGCATGCTGCTGAAGCGAGATCAGCAAGCCGCGGGCTACTTCGACCGCAAACAGCTGATGTTTTATTATCCGGAAGGTGGCATCCAGATAGGAGCAACAGCAGCCCCACAGCTGCGCTACCTGAGGGATCATTGTGCTGATGTGAACCTGATCACGAGGCGCGCAGCAGCCATGCTGGGTTTGCCAATCCGGGGGACATCCACAAGCCTGAATACTTCCGCAGACCAAGACGCAGAGGTTATTGGAGAAATCGAAATTCAGGGGCTCAAGGTCACAGTGCTGCCTGGTACGGTGCATGAGGTACGGCTGGGCTTCACCCAGACATTGGTGGTTGAGCAGGCGGCTATGTACGATGTGCTTATTGGCAACGACCAGATGCACCCAGTTGCGGACGCCATCACCCAGTACCCTGTTGCCCAGCTACACATGTACCCCAATCTATTGGAGCACCCCAAGTACATTGTGTCAATCCCCATGACGACAGTCAAGCTGCCTACCAAGGGAGCTGTTGTCACGCACAAGCGAGTGGTTTTTATGGCTTGCAGCTCATCCGTCAACCCAAGGGAAGGGCTGGGGGGGGGGATGCAGCATGCCCATGCCCGTCAACCCTATGGTGGAGCAGCTAAGGTGGGAATGGCCAACGCAGGCTCTAACCGTAGCAAGTTCAGTTGGCTGCATAGCAGTTAGCAACTTAGTAGGGGCAGTAGTACCAAAGTTGGAGCTGCAACCTAGCCCATTGTCAGGAAAGTGGCAATCAGGAGTTGGATAAATATTTGGCCTTGAGTTTCTTAGCGCTGGAGAATGCAGGTGCAATGTTTCTACCATTCAAGTGGAGAGATGATGTGTTACAGCGACTCAGAGGAGCAGCATGTGTGTTCAAGTTTCTGGCAGGAAAACCGGACCTGAAGGCGCTAGAACCGAGAGCCTTGGAGCGTGCGCGAAAGGACGGTTTGGACATGAAGGTCATTGCGGTAGACATTGATGCCGAGGTGTTGGATTTAGTGTTCCCAGTCATCGTGCAGTTTGCTGGAGTGGTGGCCCTTGCGTGTGTAGCATAGCCTACCGCTACCTGACAGCCGCTGACTATGCTAGGATGTGGTGGCTGCTCAGTTTGCGCAAGCAGGACAGGTTGGCTATTATGAAGATGGGGGAACGCATGTGGGTCATGGTTTTCAACAACGCCCTATGGAAGCATGCACTACTACTAGACGAGAGTGGTCTACTTGAACTTGCCTAGAATCCCTTTCCTTGGCCAGCTCATGGGAGCTAATACAGCACCCAGAGCTGGGGGGGGGAGTAAGTGTTTCGCATCTAGTGTGTTTGTGGGGCGGTAATCGGGCGTGACAGCTGTCACGACGGATTAGGTGACCGAACATGATAGGTGGCACGGTCAGTAGTAGCATGCGACATGCAAGGCCACATAAGGGCAAAAGGGCATAACAAAACCATTAGTTGCATAAGATAACTAATAATCAGATAGGGAACCGGATTTCTGGCCTTTCGCATGACTGAGTTGAGAATGTTTTGTGGAATAGCCGGGTCAAGCGAGTCTTATATAGCGAGCTGGTTGTACGGCATGGCTATTTGGCGGGTAGAGCGATGATGCTCATAAGTTTGTCATAATTCAATCTGATTATATCTTGGTAACTATTTCCGCGAGTTTTATTTGTTGCTAATTTTGGAATCCGTGAGAGGTACTCTGGACCTTTTGACTGTCATGACGAAGATGTACGGCAACAGCAGTCGAACAGGTATATTAGCGATGCTAGAGTAAGTGAACTTTGTCACTTGGCTCTAGAAGCGTAGTACTTCTTGAGCGTAATAGACCCAACTTTATATTATTTTTGCCTTATTTTCTTTAGTGCCGACTACTGTAACATGCTCGCTAGCCAAGCCCCTTTCCGAGCCGTGTCTGGAGCAAAGGACTACGAGTCAAGCCCTTCGGTTGGCAGGAATCCGATCCTGCAACCCGCGGACGAGAATCAGCTGGTCTAGGCGCGCAACGGAGCTAAGTCGAGCATCGACCAAGGCCATAGCCCAACCCATAGCCAAGTGACGACACTGCCGCGTAGCAGTAAGTCAGTCAACGAAATTTTGCACGTTGATGCTAGAGCTTTGGGTTCCCGAAACCTAGCCTAGTGCAACGACTGCGGCTTTGTTTGCTTGTCGCTGTCAGCGCTCAGCGCCTAGTGCAGCAGACGATTAGCTTTCGCGTCCCATCCGAGGGTCGCCTAGGCACACTCATCTGGCTCAGACGCAGCCTATACTTGTGGACGTTGTACTACGTGAAAGACAACGCCATCACACACATCGCCGGCACGTCGCTACTACTGGCGACGTCGTCAACTTTTGCGAGCCCTGCGGACCTGTGACTTTGCTGCGCTCAGGTTGCATTCCGTTGCCTCCTGTGCGTTAGTGTCGGACAGGCACATCAACAGAGGCTACGCGCGGTACTCACGTGACACCAGGTCACGGAGCCCACGGCTACACTGCCAAGAACGCCTACCTCCACACCGTCTTTGGGAGGAGGGCCGTCACTCACTACACAGGGAGGGAAGTCCTGCCCCCGGGCAGCACGACCCTCGTGAGTGAAACCCACGCAGGTTTCTCCCTCCACAAGCGAGAGTCAAGCAGTTGAAGACAGCACCAGCGCGTCACCTGGAGAGGGACCGTCGCCCTTGCACCTGTCATCGGAGGACCCGGACTCCCCGATTGATAACTTGGGCGACGCAGACGACGCTGAGTCAGTGAGTAGTAGTGAAGCTTCGCAGTTGGACGACGGTAGTGAGGAGGAGACCATGCAAAGCACGGGCCCCCACAACATGCCCAAATTCACCTATGACGAGTTCCCCTTCTTTCAACAAGCGGCGTACAAGGCCTTGGCCAACCTCCAGCAGCGCAAGGAGTATGCCAAGGGCTGCTTTCCCATCACTCATGCTCTCAGCATCTTGCGGAATATGCCGGTGCCAGGCTCTAGCTTCGCAGCGTGGCATAAGGAGCAGCTCCCAACCCTGGAGCGTGACGCTGAGGCATGGCTGGCGGCTAAAGATCCCTCAGCCAAGTTCGATGGTGAAGCCCTCATGGACTTTTACGTCCACAAGCTGGAAAAGCACTTTGAACCGGAGATGATCAGCAGCAAAATTGCGCAGTACATTCCACTTCGGCAGGGCACCACATCGCCGAAATCCTACCTTAGGCAAGTACGGGAGCTGGTGCCCTTCATCACGGAGCACTACCCCCTATCAACAATAGCGCGGCGCTACGTCATGCGCCTTGAGCCGCGCGTCCGAGACCATGTCCTAGGCAAGTACGGATCGGTGGACAACAAGCTGTGGTACGAGCGCCTGGGGGAGATTGCTGACTATGCTGAGCAGTATTGGCAAAACATAGTGCAGATCAAGGCCGAAGATGAAGACTACCAGCCCACATCCGCTTCCGTGCGGGTGCAGGAGAGGACAAGCTCAGCCCAGCGAGAGGGACGCAAGACGGTGGCATCTACGTCTGCCCAGCGCTATGACAAGCAGGAGCTATCCTTAGATGAGAGAATCGCAAGGGCGGTTCAGGCTGCACTTGCCACACAGCTAGGTGCTGCACCTATGCAGCCTAAGTCGAGGCAGCAGGCACCAGCACGACAACGGGAGGCCCAAGTGTGTGAGTACTGCGGGTGCAAAGGTCATGAGGAGCGCCATTGCCACATCCTTCACCCGGATCAGGCGGAGCCAGGCTGGGAGCCAAGGTCAATACCACTACGTTGCCTGTTCCTGCAGAACAAGGAGAAGCTGCAGGCACAGCCACAGCGACAGCTGCAGCAACAGGCAAGTCCCCAGCGTGTGGCGGCAGTGGCAGCGGCAGTGCAAAGTCATGATGAGGAGGAAGTGTACGTGCCTCACCACCGCAATGCCAACGTATCCATGATGCAGGCAGCGGAGGCCAAAAGGAAGCCGCGGGTGCACTGGAGCCAGGAGGTGATGGAGCAAACAGGAGCTGTAGACGATGAGCTGCAAGGGGAGGCTTGTGCGACGCTGACCCATCAGGCGCCGCCCTTGTCTTTCGAGCCGGTGGAGATCAAGTCCGACACCTACCCACTCCCTCGTCTAACACCCCGTGCTCGTCCACAGCCATGCAGCCAGCCGGATCATACCCTGCATCTGCGCCTGGATGTTAATGCAGGGCTGAGCACCATGCGCCGTGTCGTCAACGTGCTGCAGGAGGAAGAGGAAGGCGTCAAGCAAGAGATGGCTGTGCGGGTGACCCCGGCAGCCCCGGCTGCCAGGGATGTGCCCCTAGCTGTGCAGCACGCCCCTCCTCAAGCGCAGCAAGGGAATCAGGAGGCAACAACTTTCCAGGCTCAACATGTGGCAGCCAGCACGGCCATCCACACGCGAATGACGCCCTCGGGGGTGCCGTATTGCGTTGCTGGGGCTGTGGAGGGACGTGTGCGAGGTATCGAGGACATACCCTCAAGCGTGGCTAGCATGCTGCTGAAGCGAGATCAGCAAGCCGCGGGCTACTTCGACCGCAAACAGCTGATGTTTTATTATCCGGAAGGTGGCATCCAGATAGGAGCAACAGCAGCCCCACAGCTGCGCTACCTGAGGGATCATTGTGCTGATGTGAACCTGATCACGAGGCGCGCAGCAGCCATGCTGGGTTTGCCAATCCGGGGGACATCCACAAGCCTGAATACTTCCGCAGACCAAGACGCAGAGGTTATTGGAGAAATCGAAATTCAGGGGCTCAAGGTCACAGTACTGCCTGGTACGGTGCATGAGGTACGGCTGGGCTTCACCCAGACATTGGTGGTTGAGCAGGCGGCTATGTACGATGTGCTTATTGGCAACGACCAGATGCACCCAGTTGCGGACGCCATCACCCAGTACCCTGTTGCCCAGCTACACATGTACCCCAATCTATTGGAGCACCCCAAGTACATTGTGTCAATCCCCATGACGACAGTCAAGCTGCCTACCAAGGGAGCTGTTGTCACGCACAAGCGAGTGGTTTTTATGGCTTGCAGCTCATCCGTCAACCCAAGGGAAGGGCTGGGGGGGGGGATGCAGCATGCCCATGCCCGTCAACCCTATGGTGGAGCAGCTAAGGTGGGAATGGCCAACGCAGGCTCTAACCGTAGCAAGTTCAGTTGGCTGCATAGCAGTTAGCAACTTAGTAGGGGCAGTAGTACCAAAGTTGGAGCTGCAACCTAGCCCATTGTCAGGAAAGTGGCAATCAGGAGTTGGATAAATATTTGGCCTTGAGTTTCTTAGCGCTGGAGAATGCAGGTGCAATGTTTCTACCATTCAAGTGGAGAGATGATGTGTTACAGCGACTCAGAGGAGCAGCATGTGTGTTCAAGTTTCTGGCAGGAAAACCGGACCTGAAGGCGCTAGAACCGAGAGCCTTGGAGCGTGCGCGAAAGGACGGTTTGGACATGAAGGTCATTGCGGTAGACATTGATGCCGAGGTGTTGGATTTAGTGTTCCCAGTCATCGTGCAGTTTGCTGGAGTGGTGGCCCTTGCGTGTGTAGCATAGCCTACCGCTACCTGACAGCCGCTGACTATGCTAGGATGTGGTGGCTGCTCAGTTTGCGCAAGCAGGACAGGTTGGCTATTATGAAGATGGGGGAACGCATGTGGGTCATGGTTTTCAACAACGCCCTATGGAAGCATGCACTACTACTAGACGAGAGTGGTCTACTTGAACTTGCCTAGAATCCCTTTCCTTGGCCAGCTCATGGGAGCTAATACAGCACCCAGAGCTGGGGGGGGGAGTAAGTGTTTCGCATCTAGTGTGTTTGTGGGGCGGTAATCGGGCGTGACAGCTGTCACGACGGATTAGGTGACCGAACATGATAGGTGGCACGGTCAGTAGTAGCATGCGACATGCAAGGCCACATAAGGGCAAAAGGGCATAACAAAACCATTAGTTGCATAAGATAACTAATAATCAGATAGGGAACCGGATTTCTGGCCTTTCGCATGACTGAGTTGAGAATGTTTTGTGGAATAGCCGGGTCAAGCGAGTCTTATATAGCGAGCTGGTTGTACGGCATGGCTATTTGGCGGGTAGAGCGATGATGCTCATAAGTTTGTCATAATTCAATCTGATTATATCTTGGTAACTATTTCCGCGAGTTTTATTTGTTGCTAATTTTGGAATCCGTGAGAGGTACTCTGGACCTTTTGACTGTCATGACGAAGATGTACGGCAACAGCAGTCGAACAGGTATATTAGCGATGCTAGAGTAAGTGAACTTTGTCACTTGGCTCTAGAAGCGTAGTACTTCTTGAGCGTAATAGACCCAACTTTATATTATTTTTGCCTTATTTTCTTTAGTGCCGACTACTGTAACATGCTCGCTAGCCAAGCCCCTTTCCGAGCCGTGTCTGGAGCAAAGGACTACGAGTCAAGCCCTTCGGTTGGCAGGAATCCGATCCTGCAACCCGCGGACGAGAATCAGCTGGTCTAGGCGCGCAACGGAGCTAAGTCGAGCATCGACCAAGGCCATAGCCCAACCCATAGCCAAGTGACGACACTGCCGCGTAGCAGTAAGTCAGTCAACGAAATTTTGCACGTTGATGCTAGAGCTTTGGGTTCCCGAAACCTAGCCTAGTGCAACGACTGCGGCTTTGTTTGCTTGTCGCTGTCAGCGCTCAGCGCCTAGTGCAGCAGACGATTAGCTTTCGCGTCCCATCCGAGGGTCGCCTAGGCACACTCATCTGGCTCAGACGCAGCCTATACTTGTGGACGTTGTACTACGTGAAAGACAACGCCATCACACACATCGCCGGCACGTCGCTACTACTGGCGACGTCGTCAACTTTTGCGAGCCCTGCGGACCTGTGACTTTGCTGCGCTCAGGTTGCATTCCGTTGCCTCCTGTGCGTTAGTGTCGGACAGGCACATCAACAGAGGCTACGCGCGGTACTCACGTGACACCAGGTCACGGAGCCCACGGCTACACTGCCAAGAACGCCTACCTCCACACCGTCTTTGGGAGGAGGGCCGTCACTCACTACACAGGGAGGGAAGTCCTGCCCCCGGGCAGCACGACCCTCGTGAGTGAAACCCACGCAGGTTTCTCCCTCCACAAGCGAGAGTCAAGCAGTTGAAGACAGCACCAGCGCGTCACCTGGAGAGGGACCGTCGCCCTTGCACCTGTCATCGGAGGACCCGGACTCCCCGATTGATAACTTGGGCGACGCAGACGACGCTGAGTCAGTGAGTAGTAGTGAAGCTTCGCAGTTGGACGACGGTAGTGAGGAGGAGACCATGCAAAGCACGGGCCCCCACAACATGCCCAAATTCACCTATGACGAGTTCCCCTTCTTTCAACAAGCGGCGTACAAGGCCTTGGCCAACCTCCAGCAGCGCAAGGAGTATGCCAAGGGCTGCTTTCCCATCACTCATGCTCTCAGCATCTTGCGGAATATGCCGGTGCCAGGCTCTAGCTTCGCAGCGTGGCATAAGGAGCAGCTCCCAACCCTGGAGCGTGACGCTGAGGCATGGCTGGCGGCTAAAGATCCCTCAGCCAAGTTCGATGGTGAAGCCCTCATGGACTTTTACGTCCACAAGCTGGAAAAGCACTTTGAACCGGAGATGATCAGCAGCAAAATTGCGCAGTACATTCCACTTCGGCAGGGCACCACATCGCCGAAATCCTACCTTAGGCAAGTACGGGAGCTGGTGCCCTTCATCACGGAGCACTACCCCCTATCAACAATAGCGCGGCGCTACGTCATGCGCCTTGAGCCGCGCGTCCGAGACCATGTCCTAGGCAAGTACGGATCGGTGGACAACAAGCTGTGGTACGAGCGCCTGGGGGAGATTGCTGACTATGCTGAGCAGTATTGGCAAAACATAGTGCAGATCAAGGCCGAAGATGAAGACTACCAGCCCACATCCGCTTCCGTGCGGGTGCAGGAGAGGACAAGCTCAGCCCAGCGAGAGGGACGCAAGACGGTGGCATCTACGTCTGCCCAGCGCTATGACAAGCAGGAGCTATCCTTAGATGAGAGAATCGCAAGGGCGGTTCAGGCTGCACTTGCCACACAGCTAGGTGCTGCACCTATGCAGCCTAAGTCGAGGCAGCAGGCACCAGCACGACAACGGGAGGCCCAAGTGTGTGAGTACTGCGGGTGCAAAGGTCATGAGGAGCGCCATTGCCACATCCTTCACCCGGATCAGGCGGAGCCAGGCTGGGAGCCAAGGTCAATACCACTACGTTGCCTGTTCCTGCAGAACAAGGAGAAGCTGCAGGCACAGCCACAGCGACAGCTGCAGCAACAGGCAAGTCCCCAGCGTGTGGCGGCAGTGGCAGCGGCAGTGCAAAGTCATGATGAGGAGGAAGTGTACGTGCCTCACCACCGCAATGCCAACGTATCCATGATGCAGGCAGCGGAGGCCAAAAGGAAGCCGCGGGTGCACTGGAGCCAGGAGGTGATGGAGCAAACAGGAGCTGTAGACGATGAGCTGCAAGGGGAGGCTTGTGCGACGCTGACCCATCAGGCGCCGCCCTTGTCTTTCGAGCCGGTGGAGATCAAGTCCGACACCTACCCACTCCCTCGTCTAACACCCCGTGCTCGTCCACAGCCATGCAGCCAGCCGGATCATACCCTGCATCTGCGCCTGGATGTTAATGCAGGGCTGAGCACCATGCGCCGTGTCGTCAACGTGCTGCAGGAGGAAGAGGAAGGCGTCAAGCAAGAGATGGCTGTGCGGGTGACCCCGGCAGCCCCGGCTGCCAGGGATGTGCCCCTAGCTGTGCAGCACGCCCCTCCTCAAGCGCAGCAAGGGAATCAGGAGGCAACAACTTTCCAGGCTCAACATGTGGCAGCCAGCACGGCCATCCACACGCGAATGACGCCCTCGGGGGTGCCGTATTGCGTTGCTGGGGCTGTGGAGGGACGTGTGCGAGGTATCGAGGACATACCCTCAAGCGTGGCTAGCATGCTGCTGAAGCGAGATCAGCAAGCCGCGGGCTACTTCGACCGCAAACAGCTGATGTTTTATTATCCGGAAGGTGGCATCCAGATAGGAGCAACAGCAGCCCCACAGCTGCGCTACCTGAGGGATCATTGTGCTGATGTGAACCTGATCACGAGGCGCGCAGCAGCCATGCTGGGTTTGCCAATCCGGGGGACATCCACAAGCCTGAATACTTCCGCAGACCAAGACGCAGAGGTTATTGGAGAAATCGAAATTCAGGGGCTCAAGGTCACAGTACTGCCTGGTACGGTGCATGAGGTACGGCTGGGCTTCACCCAGACATTGGTGGTTGAGCAGGCGGCTATGTACGATGTGCTTATTGGCAACGACCAGATGCACCCAGTTGCGGACGCCATCACCCAGTACCCTGTTGCCCAGCTACACATGTACCCCAATCTATTGGAGCACCCCAAGTACATTGTGTCAATCCCCATGACGACAGTCAAGCTGCCTACCAAGGGAGCTGTTGTCACGCACAAGCGAGTGGTTTTTATGGCTTGCAGCTCATCCGTCAACCCAAGGGAAGGGCTGGGGGGGGGGATGCAGCATGCCCATGCCCGTCAACCCTATGGTGGAGCAGCTAAGGTGGGAATGGCCAACGCAGGCTCTAACCGTAGCAAGTTCAGTTGGCTGCATAGCAGTTAGCAACTTAGTAGGGGCAGTAGTACCAAAGTTGGAGCTGCAACCTAGCCCATTGTCAGGAAAGTGGCAATCAGGAGTTGGATAAATATTTGGCCTTGAGTTTCTTAGCGCTGGAGAATGCAGGTGCAATGTTTCTACCATTCAAGTGGAGAGATGATGTGTTACAGCGACTCAGAGGAGCAGCATGTGTGTTCAAGTTTCTGGCAGGAAAACCGGACCTGAAGGCGCTAGAACCGAGAGCCTTGGAGCGTGCGCGAAAGGACGGTTTGGACATGAAGGTCATTGCGGTAGACATTGATGCCGAGGTGTTGGATTTAGTGTTCCCAGTCATCGTGCAGTTTGCTGGAGTGGTGGCCCTTGCGTGTGTAGCATAGCCTACCGCTACCTGACAGCCGCTGACTATGCTAGGATGTGGTGGCTGCTCAGTTTGCGCAAGCAGGACAGGTTGGCTATTATGAAGATGGGGGAACGCATGTGGGTCATGGTTTTCAACAACGCCCTATGGAAGCATGCACTACTACTAGACGAGAGTGGTCTACTTGAACTTGCCTAGAATCCCTTTCCTTGGCCAGCTCATGGGAGCTAATACAGCACCCAGAGCTGGGGGGGGGAGTAAGTGTTTCGCATCTAGTGTGTTTGTGGGGCGGTAATCGGGCGTGACAGCTGTCACGACGGATTAGGTGACCGAACATGATAGGTGGCACGGTCAGTAGTAGCATGCGACATGCAAGGCCACATAAGGGCAAAAGGGCATAACAAAACCATTAGTTGCATAAGATAACTAATAATCAGATAGGGAACCGGATTTCTGGCCTTTCGCATGACTGAGTTGAGAATGTTTTGTGGAATAGCCGGGTCAAGCGAGTCTTATATAGCGAGCTGGTTGTACGGCATGGCTATTTGGCGGGTAGAGCGATGATGCTCATAAGTTTGTCATAATTCAATCTGATTATATCTTGGTAACTATTTCCGCGAGTTTTATTTGTTGCTAATTTTGGAATCCGTGAGAGGTACTCTGGACCTTTTGACTGTCATGACGAAGATGTACGGCAACAGCAGTCGAACAGGTATATTAGCGATGCTAGAGTAAGTGAACTTTGTCACTTGGCTCTAGAAGCGTAGTACTTCTTGAGCGTAATAGACCCAACTTTATATTATTTTTGCCTTATTTTCTTTAGTGCCGACTACTGTAACATGCTCGCTAGCCAAGCCCCTTTCCGAGCCGTGTCTGGAGCAAAGGACTACGAGTCAAGCCCTTCGGTTGGCAGGAATCCGATCCTGCAACCCGCGGACGAGAATCAGCTGGTCTAGGCGCGCAACGGAGCTAAGTCGAGCATCGACCAAGGCCATAGCCCAACCCATAGCCAAGTGACGACACTGCCGCGTAGCAGTAAGTCAGTCAACGAAATTTTGCACGTTGATGCTAGAGCTTTGGGTTCCCGAAACCTAGCCTAGTGCAACGACTGCGGCTTTGTTTGCTTGTCGCTGTCAGCGCTCAGCGCCTAGTGCAGCAGACGATTAGCTTTCGCGTCCCATCCGAGGGTCGCCTAGGCACACTCATCTGGCTCAGACGCAGCCTATACTTGTGGACGTTGTACTACGTGAAAGACAACGCCATCACACACATCGCCGGCACGTCGCTACTACTGGCGACGTCGTCAACTTTTGCGAGCCCTGCGGACCTGTGACTTTGCTGCGCTCAGGTTGCATTCCGTTGCCTCCTGTGCGTTAGTGTCGGACAGGCACATCAACAGAGGCTACGCGCGGTACTCACGTGACACCAGGTCACGGAGCCCACGGCTACACTGCCAAGAACGCCTACCTCCACACCGTCTTTGGGAGGAGGGCCGTCACTCACTACACAGGGAGGGAAGTCCTGCCCCCGGGCAGCACGACCCTCGTGAGTGAAACCCACGCAGGTTTCTCCCTCCACAAGCGAGAGTCAAGCAGTTGAAGACAGCACCAGCGCGTCACCTGGAGAGGGACCGTCGCCCTTGCACCTGTCATCGGAGGACCCGGACTCCCCGATTGATAACTTGGGCGACGCAGACGACGCTGAGTCAGTGAGTAGTAGTGAAGCTTCGCAGTTGGACGACGGTAGTGAGGAGGAGACCATGCAAAGCACGGGCCCCCACAACATGCCCAAATTCACCTATGACGAGTTCCCCTTCTTTCAACAAGCGGCGTACAAGGCCTTGGCCAACCTCCAGCAGCGCAAGGAGTATGCCAAGGGCTGCTTTCCCATCACTCATGCTCTCAGCATCTTGCGGAATATGCCGGTGCCAGGCTCTAGCTTCGCAGCGTGGCATAAGGAGCAGCTCCCAACCCTGGAGCGTGACGCTGAGGCATGGCTGGCGGCTAAAGATCCCTCAGCCAAGTTCGATGGTGAAGCCCTCATGGACTTTTACGTCCACAAGCTGGAAAAGCACTTTGAACCGGAGATGATCAGCAGCAAAATTGCGCAGTACATTCCACTTCGGCAGGGCACCACATCGCCGAAATCCTACCTTAGGCAAGTACGGGAGCTGGTGCCCTTCATCACGGAGCACTACCCCCTATCAACAATAGCGCGGCGCTACGTCATGCGCCTTGAGCCGCGCGTCCGAGACCATGTCCTAGGCAAGTACGGATCGGTGGACAACAAGCTGTGGTACGAGCGCCTGGGGGAGATTGCTGACTATGCTGAGCAGTATTGGCAAAACATAGTGCAGATCAAGGCCGAAGATGAAGACTACCAGCCCACATCCGCTTCCGTGCGGGTGCAGGAGAGGACAAGCTCAGCCCAGCGAGAGGGACGCAAGACGGTGGCATCTACGTCTGCCCAGCGCTATGACAAGCAGGAGCTATCCTTAGATGAGAGAATCGCAAGGGCGGTTCAGGCTGCACTTGCCACACAGCTAGGTGCTGCACCTATGCAGCCTAAGTCGAGGCAGCAGGCACCAGCACGACAACGGGAGGCCCAAGTGTGTGAGTACTGCGGGTGCAAAGGTCATGAGGAGCGCCATTGCCACATCCTTCACCCGGATCAGGCGGAGCCAGGCTGGGAGCCAAGGTCAATACCACTACGTTGCCTGTTCCTGCAGAACAAGGAGAAGCTGCAGGCACAGCCACAGCGACAGCTGCAGCAACAGGCAAGTCCCCAGCGTGTGGCGGCAGTGGCAGCGGCAGTGCAAAGTCATGATGAGGAGGAAGTGTACGTGCCTCACCACCGCAATGCCAACGTATCCATGATGCAGGCAGCGGAGGCCAAAAGGAAGCCGCGGGTGCACTGGAGCCAGGAGGTGATGGAGCAAACAGGAGCTGTAGACGATGAGCTGCAAGGGGAGGCTTGTGCGACGCTGACCCATCAGGCGCCGCCCTTGTCTTTCGAGCCGGTGGAGATCAAGTCCGACACCTACCCACTCCCTCGTCTAACACCCCGTGCTCGTCCACAGCCATGCAGCCAGCCGGATCATACCCTGCATCTGCGCCTGGATGTTAATGCAGGGCTGAGCACCATGCGCCGTGTCGTCAACGTGCTGCAGGAGGAAGAGGAAGGCGTCAAGCAAGAGATGGCTGTGCGGGTGACCCCGGCAGCCCCGGCTGCCAGGGATGTGCCCCTAGCTGTGCAGCACGCCCCTCCTCAAGCGCAGCAAGGGAATCAGGAGGCAACAACTTTCCAGGCTCAACATGTGGCAGCCAGCACGGCCATCCACACGCGAATGACGCCCTCGGGGGTGCCGTATTGCGTTGCTGGGGCTGTGGAGGGACGTGTGCGAGGTATCGAGGACATACCCTCAAGCGTGGCTAGCATGCTGCTGAAGCGAGATCAGCAAGCCGCGGGCTACTTCGACCGCAAACAGCTGATGTTTTATTATCCGGAAGGTGGCATCCAGATAGGAGCAACAGCAGCCCCACAGCTGCGCTACCTGAGGGATCATTGTGCTGATGTGAACCTGATCACGAGGCGCGCAGCAGCCATGCTGGGTTTGCCAATCCGGGGGACATCCACAAGCCTGAATACTTCCGCAGACCAAGACGCAGAGGTTATTGGAGAAATCGAAATTCAGGGGCTCAAGGTCACAGTACTGCCTGGTACGGTGCATGAGGTACGGCTGGGCTTCACCCAGACATTGGTGGTTGAGCAGGCGGCTATGTACGATGTGCTTATTGGCAACGACCAGATGCACCCAGTTGCGGACGCCATCACCCAGTACCCTGTTGCCCAGCTACACATGTACCCCAATCTATTGGAGCACCCCAAGTACATTGTGTCAATCCCCATGACGACAGTCAAGCTGCCTACCAAGGGAGCTGTTGTCACGCACAAGCGAGTGGTTTTTATGGCTTGCAGCTCATCCGTCAACCCAAGGGAAGGGCTGGGGGGGGGATGCAGCATGCCCATGCCCGTCAACCCTATGGTGGAGCAGCTAAGGTGGGAATGGCCAACGCAGGCTCTAACCGTAGCAAGTTCAGTTGGCTGCATAGCAGTTAGCAACTTAGTAGGGGCAGTAGTACCAAAGTTGGAGCTGCAACCTAGCCCATTGTCAGGAAAGTGGCAATCAGGAGTTGGATAAATATTTGGCCTTGAGTTTCTTAGCGCTGGAGAATGCAGGTGCAATGTTTCTACCATTCAAGTGGAGAGATGATGTGTTACAGCGACTCAGAGGAGCAGCATGTGTGTTCAAGTTTCTGGCAGGAAAACCGGACCTGAAGGCGCTAGAACCGAGAGCCTTGGAGCGTGCGCGAAAGGACGGTTTGGACATGAAGGTCATTGCGGTAGACATTGATGCCGAGGTGTTGGATTTAGTGTTCCCAGTCATCGTGCAGTTTGCTGGAGTGGTGGCCCTTGCGTGTGTAGCATAGCCTACCGCTACCTGACAGCCGCTGACTATGCTAGGATGTGGTGGCTGCTCAGTTTGCGCAAGCAGGACAGGTTGGCTATTATGAAGATGGGGGAACGCATGTGGGTCATGGTTTTCAACAACGCCCTATGGAAGCATGCACTACTACTAGACGAGAGTGGTCTACTTGAACTTGCCTAGAATCCCTTTCCTTGGCCAGCTCATGGGAGCTAATACAGCACCCAGAGCTGGGGGGGGGAGTAAGTGTTTCGCATCTAGTGTGTTTGTGGGGCGGTAATCGGGCGTGACAGCTGTCACGACGGATTAGGTGACCGAACATGATAGGTGGCACGGTCAGTAGTAGCATGCGACATGCAAGGCCACATAAGGGCAAAAGGGCATAACAAAACCATTAGTTGCATAAGATAACTAATAATCAGATAGGGAACCGGATTTCTGGCCTTTCGCATGACTGAGTTGAGAATGTTTTGTGGAATAGCCGGGTCAAGCGAGTCTTATATAGCGAGCTGGTTGTACGGCATGGCTATTTGGCGGGTAGAGCGATGATGCTCATAAGTTTGTCATAATTCAATCTGATTATATCTTGGTAACTATTTCCGCGAGTTTTATTTGTTGCTAATTTTGGAATCCGTGAGAGGTACTCTGGACCTTTTGACTGTCATGACGAAGATGTACGGCAACAGCAGTCGAACAGGTATATTAGCGATGCTAGAGTAAGTGAACTTTGTCACTTGGCTCTAGAAGCGTAGTACTTCTTGAGCGTAATAGACCCAACTTTATATTATTTTTGCCTTATTTTCTTTAGTGCCGACTACTGTAACATGCTCGCTAGCCAAGCCCCTTTCCGAGCCGTGTCTGGAGCAAAGGACTACGAGTCAAGCCCTTCGGTTGGCAGGAATCCGATCCTGCAACCCGCGGACGAGAATCAGCTGGTCTAGGCGCGCAACGGAGCTAAGTCGAGCATCGACCAAGGCCATAGCCCAACCCATAGCCAAGTGACGACACTGCCGCGTAGCAGTAAGTCAGTCAACGAAATTTTGCACGTTGATGCTAGAGCTTTGGGTTCCCGAAACCTAGCCTAGTGCAACGACTGCGGCTTTGTTTGCTTGTCGCTGTCAGCGCTCAGCGCCTAGTGCAGCAGACGATTAGCTTTCGCGTCCCATCCGAGGGTCGCCTAGGCACACTCATCTGGCTCAGACGCAGCCTATACTTGTGGACGTTGTACTACGTGAAAGACAACGCCATCACACACATCGCCGGCACGTCGCTACTACTGGCGACGTCGTCAACTTTTGCGAGCCCTGCGGACCTGTGACTTTGCTGCGCTCAGGTTGCATTCCGTTGCCTCCTGTGCGTTAGTGTCGGACAGGCACATCAACAGAGGCTACGCGCGGTACTCACGTGACACCAGGTCACGGAGCCCACGGCTACACTGCCAAGAACGCCTACCTCCACACCGTCTTTGGGAGGAGGGCCGTCACTCACTACACAGGGAGGGAAGTCCTGCCCCCGGGCAGCACGACCCTCGTGAGTGAAACCCACGCAGGTTTCTCCCTCCACAAGCGAGAGTCAAGCAGTTGAAGACAGCACCAGCGCGTCACCTGGAGAGGGACCGTCGCCCTTGCACCTGTCATCGGAGGACCCGGACTCCCCGATTGATAACTTGGGCGACGCAGACGACGCTGAGTCAGTGAGTAGTAGTGAAGCTTCGCAGTTGGACGACGGTAGTGAGGAGGAGACCATGCAAAGCACGGGCCCCCACAACATGCCCAAATTCACCTATGACGAGTTCCCCTTCTTTCAACAAGCGGCGTACAAGGCCTTGGCCAACCTCCAGCAGCGCAAGGAGTATGCCAAGGGCTGCTTTCCCATCACTCATGCTCTCAGCATCTTGCGGAATATGCCGGTGCCAGGCTCTAGCTTCGCAGCGTGGCATAAGGAGCAGCTCCCAACCCTGGAGCGTGACGCTGAGGCATGGCTGGCGGCTAAAGATCCCTCAGCCAAGTTCGATGGTGAAGCCCTCATGGACTTTTACGTCCACAAGCTGGAAAAGCACTTTGAACCGGAGATGATCAGCAGCAAAATTGCGCAGTACATTCCACTTCGGCAGGGCACCACATCGCCGAAATCCTACCTTAGGCAAGTACGGGAGCTGGTGCCCTTCATCACGGAGCACTACCCCCTATCAACAATAGCGCGGCGCTACGTCATGCGCCTTGAGCCGCGCGTCCGAGACCATGTCCTAGGCAAGTACGGATCGGTGGACAACAAGCTGTGGTACGAGCGCCTGGGGGAGATTGCTGACTATGCTGAGCAGTATTGGCAAAACATAGTGCAGATCAAGGCCGAAGATGAAGACTACCAGCCCACATCCGCTTCCGTGCGGGTGCAGGAGAGGACAAGCTCAGCCCAGCGAGAGGGACGCAAGACGGTGGCATCTACGTCTGCCCAGCGCTATGACAAGCAGGAGCTATCCTTAGATGAGAGAATCGCAAGGGCGGTTCAGGCTGCACTTGCCACACAGCTAGGTGCTGCACCTATGCAGCCTAAGTCGAGGCAGCAGGCACCAGCACGACAACGGGAGGCCCAAGTGTGTGAGTACTGCGGGTGCAAAGGTCATGAGGAGCGCCATTGCCACATCCTTCACCCGGATCAGGCGGAGCCAGGCTGGGAGCCAAGGTCAATACCACTACGTTGCCTGTTCCTGCAGAACAAGGAGAAGCTGCAGGCACAGCCACAGCGACAGCTGCAGCAACAGGCAAGTCCCCAGCGTGTGGCGGCAGTGGCAGCGGCAGTGCAAAGTCATGATGAGGAGGAAGTGTACGTGCCTCACCACCGCAATGCCAACGTATCCATGATGCAGGCAGCGGAGGCCAAAAGGAAGCCGCGGGTGCACTGGAGCCAGGAGGTGATGGAGCAAACAGGAGCTGTAGACGATGAGCTGCAAGGGGAGGCTTGTGCGACGCTGACCCATCAGGCGCCGCCCTTGTCTTTCGAGCCGGTGGAGATCAAGTCCGACACCTACCCACTCCCTCGTCTAACACCCCGTGCTCGTCCACAGCCATGCAGCCAGCCGGATCATACCCTGCATCTGCGCCTGGATGTTAATGCAGGGCTGAGCACCATGCGCCGTGTCGTCAACGTGCTGCAGGAGGAAGAGGAAGGCGTCAAGCAAGAGATGGCTGTGCGGGTGACCCCGGCAGCCCCGGCTGCCAGGGATGTGCCCCTAGCTGTGCAGCACGCCCCTCCTCAAGCGCAGCAAGGGAATCAGGAGGCAACAACTTTCCAGGCTCAACATGTGGCAGCCAGCACGGCCATCCACACGCGAATGACGCCCTCGGGGGTGCCGTATTGCGTTGCTGGGGCTGTGGAGGGACGTGTGCGAGGTATCGAGGACATACCCTCAAGCGTGGCTAGCATGCTGCTGAAGCGAGATCAGCAAGCCGCGGGCTACTTCGACCGCAAACAGCTGATGTTTTATTATCCGGAAGGTGGCATCCAGATAGGAGCAACAGCAGCCCCACAGCTGCGCTACCTGAGGGATCATTGTGCTGATGTGAACCTGATCACGAGGCGCGCAGCAGCCATGCTGGGTTTGCCAATCCGGGGGACATCCACAAGCCTGAATACTTCCGCAGACCAAGACGCAGAGGTTATTGGAGAAATCGAAATTCAGGGGCTCAAGGTCACAGTACTGCCTGGTACGGTGCATGAGGTACGGCTGGGCTTCACCCAGACATTGGTGGTTGAGCAGGCGGCTATGTACGATGTGCTTATTGGCAACGACCAGATGCACCCAGTTGCGGACGCCATCACCCAGTACCCTGTTGCCCAGCTACACATGTACCCCAATCTATTGGAGCACCCCAAGTACATTGTGTCAATCCCCATGACGACAGTCAAGCTGCCTACCAAGGGAGCTGTTGTCACGCACAAGCGAGTGGTTTTTATGGCTTGCAGCTCATCCGTCAACCCAAGGGAAGGGCTGGGGGGGGGGATGCAGCATGCCCATGCCCGTCAACCCTATGGTGGAGCAGCTAAGGTGGGAATGGCCAACGCAGGCTCTAACCGTAGCAAGTTCAGTTGGCTGCATAGCAGTTAGCAACTTAGTAGGGGCAGTAGTACCAAAGTTGGAGCTGCAACCTAGCCCATTGTCAGGAAAGTGGCAATCAGGAGTTGGATAAATATTTGGCCTTGAGTTTCTTAGCGCTGGAGAATGCAGGTGCAATGTTTCTACCATTCAAGTGGAGAGATGATGTGTTACAGCGACTCAGAGGAGCAGCATGTGTGTTCAAGTTTCTGGCAGGAAAACCGGACCTGAAGGCGCTAGAACCGAGAGCCTTGGAGCGTGCGCGAAAGGACGGTTTGGACATGAAGGTCATTGCGGTAGACATTGATGCCGAGGTGTTGGATTTAGTGTTCCCAGTCATCGTGCAGTTTGCTGGAGTGGTGGCCCTTGCGTGTGTAGCATAGCCTACCGCTACCTGACAGCCGCTGACTATGCTAGGATGTGGTGGCTGCTCAGTTTGCGCAAGCAGGACAGGTTGGCTATTATGAAGATGGGGGAACGCATGTGGGTCATGGTTTTCAACAACGCCCTATGGAAGCATGCACTACTACTAGACGAGAGTGGTCTACTTGAACTTGCCTAGAATCCCTTTCCTTGGCCAGCTCATGGGAGCTAATACAGCACCCAGAGCTGGGGGGGGGAGTAAGTGTTTCGCATCTAGTGTGTTTGTGGGGCGGTAATCGGGCGTGACAGCTGTCACGACGGATTAGGTGACCGAACATGATAGGTGGCACGGTCAGTAGTAGCATGCTCCATTAGTTGCATAAGATAACTAATAATCAGATAGGGAACCGGATTTCTGGCCTTTCGCATGACTGAGTTGAGAATGTTTTGTGGAATAGCCGGGTCAAGCGAGTCTTATATAGCGAGCTGGTTGTACGGCATGGCTATTTGGCGGGTAGAGCGATGATGCTCATAAGTTTGTCATAATTCAATCTGATTATATCTTGGTAACTATTTCCGCGAGTTTTATTTGTTGCTAATTTTGGAATCCGTGAGAGGTACTCTGGACCTTTTGACTGTCATGACGAAGATGTACGGCAACAGCAGTCGAACAGGTATATTAGCGATGCTAGAGTAAGTGAACTTTGTCACTTGGCTCTAGAAGCGTAGTACTTCTTGAGCGTAATAGACCCAACTTTATATTATTTTTGCCTTATTTTCTTTAGTGCCGACTACTGTAACATGCTCGCTAGCCAAGCCCCTTTCCGAGCCGTGTCTGGAGCAAAGGACTACGAGTCAAGCCCTTCGGTTGGCAGGAATCCGATCCTGCAACCCGCGGACGAGAATCAGCTGGTCTAGGCGCGCAACGGAGCTAAGTCGAGCATCGACCAAGGCCATAGCCCAACCCATAGTAAGTGTTTCGCATCTAGTGTGTTTGTGGGGCGGTAATCGGGCGTGACACGGGAACTCGCTCTGTCGGATGGAGATGAGTTGCTGGTCTCCTCGTAGGTGGTTGATTAGCCAGCAATCCGACGAGATGTGATCTGCGTTCCACCCGTGCAAGACGCACCCGTAGATCGTCTCGCGATGCCTTCTGGGCGTCAATGGTCCTGCGCCTGAGGAAGGGTGATGCGGTCTTGTGTGATGTGCTCCGGGAGAGCTCTGCAACCTAGGTCGTCGCGGGGGTGACGGTGAGTGTTGGTCCCGTCTCCTTGATTCGCGACGATGTGGTGGGCTACGTGAGCGTTCCTCGCGACGCGCACGGTCCGATCGGCGCCGGGATTCCTGCGCTTCGGACACTAAAGGTCCGGAAGGCGGTAATCAAGGTTAGAACGCGCCTGATCGTGACAGCTAGTTCCACTACGGGTGATAAACTTCTGATGTGAAAATCGAAGTCGGTCGATGGATGACTGCGTCCCGTAGCAGAAAAGGCGAAAGTAGTGAGCTATGGAAGCTCGACTACGTATGTGTGACCACTTGTAGCGAGCTGCGGAAGCTCAGCTACGTGTATGTACACGAAGCGCTCGGAGCCCGTCCAAGGCTCGAGCTGAATTTCCAATGGGGAACTTCGCGTGCAGGACAATTATTCTTCAATTGCGACTTAACGAACGCACTTACTGCTGATCGCAGCGTGCAATCGTCAGTTGGCTGGGTAAAACGCTTCGCCGCTCGACTCTCCTCAACGCGAAGGTGTTGGACTCCTCGGGAAGTGTGGGATGTCCTCTTATCCACCGAACGGGTGGTGGATAAGGCCTTGGTGCGTTGCCCAGGGCACACTGATGTCGATCGATGATTGACGACTTCTTCGGGTTGGGGCAGCAGACTTGGTGGCTTGGCTTATTTGGGGTTTACAATCTTTAACTGGTATTTCGTAGGTCTTTTCCGCTCACAAAGAATAGCTTTGAGAGCCAACTGACGATTACCTCAGTTGCTCTCAACGCTTATATCTGAAACAACGTCTCGTTATGGGCCCTATGTCAATCGACGTGGCCTCGGAAGACTCAAAACGCGCACACGCCTGTCGTTCGTCCAACGTCGCCATGCGCGCGCAATCATATTTTATTCATCCAAAAATTCTTTTATGGGTCGGTCCTCCAAAGTACCGACCCGTTGGTCTCAATACGAAAATGCGACTCTATTTTCCACGCATTATGTCCGACACGCTGTATGTCACGACAATGTGTCATGGGCCGGCCGCCACGGGTCCAGCTTCAAACATTTCGCTGCTAAATGGCCCTCAGGAGAGTGAGGTTCAACAGGCAGGAGTCGCTGATGTGGGGGGATTTCATGTGTTGATGCTGAGCCGATAGGTCCGGGGGAGTAGTCCGATGTGACTGCCTGTCTTCATTTGATTATTTGCACAGTTGCTGCACTTTTCATTATGACGACATCCATACTCTTCAGGCCGAATATGTTTTAAAATGGAGTGAGCAATAATCATCCAGGATAGTCATTCACAGCTCGCGCATCCTGCCGTACGGTCGGCCACCTGGTGGCGGCCACGACACAGACAATATATATATACACATATATATACATGTGTATATATATATATATATGTATATGTATATGTATAGCACTAAGCGACTGAAGCTTTAAGTAAACAACGGATGCATAAAGATGTTTCTTTATCCTATTGCGAAACAGCGTGCGACTATTACTTGTTTGGGTCAAAGGCGGTTAGTCGCATCGTATGATAAAGCGATACCCGAGGCATGCCGTTACTTGTAAACCAACCCGTCCGGAATTTTCGCAGACGCCGGCATGCACGGCATCAGAGTGCGCGCAGGCATCTTTGTTTGTAAGTCTGCGTAACTTACGGAATTCTTTTTTGCGCAAAATACGCAATATGTTCGTACTAACAAGCCGCCGTCAGTGGTTTGCCCTCTTAGAGTTTATTTTTCAAGCAACCAACGCACGGAAAGTCGTAGGGATTATGCAATCTCTTCCAAAGCACGTCCAAGGTAGCTAATCGCAAGTGAGTGCGTAATTTGAGCTCATCTCATAAATACATTTACTAAAAGTACGCCTCTATGTACGAAGCAGCGTAAGAATGACACTGGAAACACAGAGGATTTGTCATCGAAGGCATGCATGGAACTCGCGCACGGGCGTCGACCTGATCAGCTCATGGGTAACAAGCTCATCATAATATTACAAAATGTGAACAGTAATGACGCGCACGTACTGCAGGAATCCCTGAGGTTAGGAAGTAGGAAAACGTTAGGTAACAAGCGTCCGCAAACTTAGGTTCACAACAAATGTTGCTTGTTATGGAGGTAGTAGAGTGGACATACAGTAGGGTGGGAAGTACGTAATCTGCTGTAGTGAATGTTGGGAACTCATATCGATGTAAGTGTGTTAGAGTGTGTTGATTGGCAGCGAGCAGGTAACCAACTAAATTACAGCAGCAGTTGTTATTACCATAGTCAGCTTGAACTCATTGACCTTACATACATCTAAGTAGATTGATTGACCTAATAACTCAACACAAGTTTAGCTTAGCAGGGTCGCTCGGTATCTCTAGCTAGGTTATCCCCGAACCGACTCCATTCCACCGCAGGACACTGTACAGACAGGTTAATAAGCTGACTTTTCGGAGTTGCCCGGAAAGATGATCAGGGATGATTAATTATGCACATTTGCAAGGATCTCCTGGCGCAAATTATTACTTTGCTAACACCAAAAGTGTGTACTTCACCCTACCTGCTGTCCTTACCAACCTCGGGCCCTTTGCATGTATATACACACCGGTCGTTGTCCGCACCTGCTAGACGGACTGCCCCATCCTATCCCAATTACATACATGCAAGCAAGGGGTCCCATCGACCTCGACTTAGGGCCCCTAAAGCAAAGTAGGGCCCCCGCCCAAAAAGGAAGCGGGAGCAGGCGGGAGCGAGGGTTGGCGATCAAAAGATGCGATGCACCAGCACCCGAACAGGCAAATGCCTATACGGCTCAGAGCGCAAAGAAAGAGAACGAGGATGGAAAGGCCCCAGGCACCTACCGATCGATGAGTGCGTGGATGGAACCCCCCCCCCGCTAAATAAACCAGCACTGGCCGAATGAACAAAACTACAACTGACCGTTTGGAATTACAATGAAGTCCAGAGGTACGGGGTTCGCTGCATGGGGAAGTAGGGTTGGCAAAATCCTACTAGGGACAAATATCACCTAGAGGGGGATCTGATTAGGTAGATCCGTAGGTATGATTACAAAAAAAACTAGACGAAGGAATTTCGGCCTGAAATACGTTATGACGCTAAACGGGGGGGCGCACCAACTAACCACGCACCATCGTGGTGACAAATGGCCGCCGTGTCGTCGAATTTCTGATGGTTACAGTTATACTGAGTTGGTTTTGCTTCAAAATCTGCCATGTATGGGAGCTTGGATCTTTTTGCGATCTGTTATGGTCCGGCAACGCAAGGACAAGTCACGCACCCACAAGAACCCATTTACGTACAAACACCCAGGCCCAAATATACCCACGACAAGCCTTGCCTTGTGCTAAGGAGGTGAATTGGAAGCAATAGGGCAAGGATGACGACGCTGGCGACTGCTAGCCTGCTGCTGACACGTTCCACCTGCACGCCTCTTACAACTCGCTCTGCCAGCGAGCATGTGCGTGGCCACCCACCTATGCTCTGCCAAACATCCAACCACCTACCGACCCCGTTCGTCCTGTGTCAGAGCACGCACCCCAAGCGAAGCAAGCGTTACCCACGGTCGCAATGCAAAGAGCCCCGGGACCCAGACATCACGATGTACCACCAAGATACGCCGCCACATACACCCACAGCGACAAGTGCTCCACACACCTCTGATTCCCATGAGTGAAAACAGCACCCAGGCTAGCGAAGGGAGATAGGAGCGAAAGGGAACCGGAGCTAATGGAAAACCTCCCCCCACTGGGACCACCCTAAAACCTAGGGTGCATGAACCTGCTGAGGACAGACAACATACCGCTCGGGGCCCCACATGCATGTCAGGACGACAGGGGGAGGCGGCCGGGCAACAAAAGATGTAGGTGCTAGCACGAATATGTCGTCACGACATGGGATATACAGCGGCAGAGGGGCGCATTGTCCCGGCACGTATGTATTGGCATGTTCCGTCGGGCTGCTGCGCGCACGCTGCAGGTACTGGTGAACCCCATAGCACTATCATGATTTACATGGGACCCCATATACAATACTTCTTGTCCATATTTAGTGGCCGCATTTACAATATTCATGTGCGACATAATGTGTCATACAAGCTGAAATCAAAGGAAATTGATTGATTTTGCGACATTAAAACCTTAAACTTAGTGTGTCTTAACTTGGAAATTCGGTCCTTAATACATGGAGATTTCATGGATAGTACATGGACAATAATGGCGCATGGCTAGATTCGGTCAGGTCGTCTGTGTAGTAGTCGTACATGTACGGTACACTCTATCACAGTGTGTGATATTGATGCCATTCTATCTGTTCTACGCCTTGGTGGCCTTTGCATCAGGAGCAATATCTATTGCAATTGATTTTGTGACATCACCCAGACATTGTAACATCACATGTACAGGATTACCGTACAATGGCGATAGCATTCACTCAATTGCCATGGAACCGCCGGGTATCCATTCGACCCACCCTGCCGTTTTTCCTGGCTACCCCGCAACCGCATCTAGGTTCCCGTGCGTAGTACCCTCGCGTTCACACCTGGCTACCACGTCGCAAGATACATAACATATATACACATCCGTCTATGCTCATGGGTTTTTAAGGGATGCCCAGCATCCCCAACCAGGTGCTTAAGGTACTTCTATCTGATGTGCATAAGTAACCGTTCGTTCGCATGAAGCGGTGCTCCCCTTGTTTTTTAAAAAATTCACATGCTGCTATTTGGCCTTGTATGGGGTCTAGATTGGTGTTACATATAGATGTAGGTGTTGTAATACAACAATGTTTTTAACCCATCGTACGGTCGCCATCTGGTTCCCGTTCCAATGTACTCATGATCCAAAGTTATTCTAAAAGGTATGAAGTTTAACTCTTTTCTTATATTTTGTGGATGCAGCTCAACTTGCTTAACAGTGAAATACACGCAGTACAACGTGCACTTTCCATTGTAGCTTTTTCCAAGCAGGACATAATTACGAGAACAGATGCGAGTTTTGAGTATAAAGTATAAAATTAGGACGTATGATAATGCATTAGAGCACCACTAGCAATAAACGTGAAGCAACTTGAATCCGTTCACGAGCTACCTAACTCGTGCTAGCATTCAACCTGTCCTATTTCAAGGTGGATTGATTACCAACTTAGCAAAATATAGCTTCGCCCGCCAAGGTTTAGTTGAAACGGGACACACACATCGATAAGCATATGTCCAACAAGCAGCCATCGTGCACAGTTACCAACTCATATCACCCTTGCTGGAATTAAGAGTCCTCTTGCCGTCAAACTCTGTGGTGTGGAACTATGGTTGTGCTTTGCTGGAGGCCGGCGTCGGACTCTGCTCCCTTTGAGGTGAGATACCGTGACGCCTTGTAAAACCTGCAGAATGGATCAAGTTATGTATCAATAAGAAAATCACGGGATGGGTTAATTGATTATGGTCACGTCGTCGCTGCTTACATATTGTAGATATGGTTACGAAGGGTTAACATATACAATGATGCAGACTGAGAAGATCGACGACTTCCGCCGTAATATTGCTGCAAATTCGGCTTCATGGCCATCCTTATGGAATGCATACGCGGAAAAAGTGATGGCTGCTTGTGACTGCGGCGGAGCCCTAGCCAGGTGAAAACCATTGTTAAACACATAAACCACGCGATCTTAACATCGCGGTTGCAATAGCTTTAGCTGTATGTGCAAGCCCTCCCTGCGTACGCCTGGAGAACATGGTAAATGAGGGCAAATTACTCCAATAGTTTCGCGCAATAATGCGCGTGCGTGTATCGCCGTGGTCGTTTGTCGTGTTTGCATGCAAAGTTTGTTGTTGTTAACCTGGTTAGCTCGGTTGATCCCGAACCCTGGTCCCACACCAATGCAGTATCCTTGGGGCATCCCACAATAGCAGCACCTTCACTGTGCTTGGAAGCTGGGGTCCAGACGCAGCTACCTTGTGCTCGGGGCGGGTGTTGCCATCACCATGGAAGCTGCCGTCAAGGTCCGCTGCCCGACAGCAGCAGGAGTTGTCTGTCTCTCCTGGAAAGGCATCCCTGCCAGCAGAAATTCCCTCGGCATTAACGTGGAAGGTATGCATGCTGGCCTCCATCATGGATGGGTTCCTCAAGACCGGGCCCAGCGCATTCCAAGAGATCCATGCTGCTTACTTGCCCGTGTCATGGCCGCGAGGCATATGCGTCCTGATTTAAGACGGGACTTAGGGTTGCGAACCGCAATGTAGACACTGGTTCAGCCTTCTTGGATCAATGCCATCTTAACCGTAAAACCCGATGCAGAGCGGTTCACAGCTGTCACTTCCGTACGAGTGGCATCAGCTTCTGGGTCAGGCCTGTTTCTCGGAGACCCAGGTGCTTCACGCTCACTTGGAGCCGCTCGTGCTGGGCTCCAAGCTGGTGGGGGCGCTGCTGGTAGTGACTTACCCGGGAAAGCTGCCACAGAGCCGCGAGAGGCTGCTCGCCTCCGCGCCCTTCACATCCGGGGAAAGCGAGGGAGGGGATGGGGCCACCACGTCACCCGTAGCGACCTTACTGCAACGGCTCAGGCCCAAGAAGTTGAAGGCTGCCGCTGCTGCTGCTACATCAGCGAATGCGGGTTGCAAGGCGGGCGCCGCCTCAACCCCCTCGCCCAGGCTGGTGCGGGGCATTGCAGCTGCCTTGGCACAGTTAGCGTTCGGACCGCACCTGCGAGCGGTGTCCCGGGTAGGTGGGTGGGTGGATGTGACGAAAGGGGGCAATAAGTACCCGGCCCCTGCAGAGCTGGATGAAACGCCTACGAGTTGCCTTACGTACCTTGTGCATGTGCATGGCATAGGGGTTTTAATAGGCATGGCAACGGCTTCTATCTTCGGGGGAACCGTCTGCAGCCTGTGCGTGGAGGGTGTTCGTGCGTGCTTCACCGCGTCCCCCAGCAGTTGCAGGCTGACGACTGCTGACCGAAACCCTGTGTACCTAGACGAGTCTGCCCGCCTTCGGTAACACGGCTCCGTTCATCTTTCCTTGCCGGCTCCCTTTCCAGCACTCGTGCCTCAACTTGCCATTGCCGCGATCTCGTGCGATCCCGCCTGTATCATTCCCAGACGCCTTTGCGTTCCATTTCACACCGCAGGTTTGCTCCGCCACACAAGCCCTCATCGTCGCCACCTCCCTACAGGACTTCTCCAGCATCCTGTCCTGCACCCTCGCTGAGGCCCTGGCAGCGGAGCTTCATATCAACCTGAATGTTCGTGTCGCCATCTTGCCCTCGCTGCACGGTCAGTATGGTTATCTGCTGCCCCTGGACTTGCCCAACACGGCCGTTGCAGCATCAATAGCGGAGCTGGGCCAGAACCGCAACACCCCTGTCAAACGTGCTGCGTCAAGCACTTTATCGGGCGCGACTTCGTCTGTTTCCGGACGTGCTCCAAAAAATAACGGACGAGCGGGTAGCTTCTCTGGACAGGTGCCGCAGTCCGGTCCGAGTGCGCTGACGTCGGCACCAGGTGGCATGGCGGGCAAGGGGGATTCAGGCCGGGTGAGTTGGGAACTTGGGATGCTTTCTTTGTGCTACGTGTTACAACCTGAGAAGTGTTACTGCTGTGTCCTTAACGGTCTTCATGTGACGGTCTTCATGTGTAAACTGTACTTTTCGTGAATTCGAATGTTGGCTGCCCAATCCTCCGATAAGATCCGAGCGAAGCATGCCATGCCAGAAGCCCATTGCTATCCCAAAGCGCATCCCCGGACGCCATTCCAAGTCTCATGGTGCCAAAGTGTTCACCCCGTTTCGTTCCTATCCATCTGATTTTCCCGCCACGTTCATGCGCAGGCCACACCCTTCCCACTATCGTCCTCCTTGCTGCTGCAACTGATGAGGCCGGGCGCCGGTAATCGCCTAGGCAACGGCTCTGTGCACGCCGGCGCCAGCAGCGGCAAAGGCAGTCTCAGCTATTACCCAGAGGAGCCCACCGTACGGAGCATCGTCATCACTGCTAAAGCCTCTGTTGTCGACGCTGCAAGCTGTACGACAACCATAGGGTCGACTAAGGAGTCTGGTATGCAGACCCCTAGCTGCAGGGGCCCCGGTCCGCAGCGCGGCGGCGTTGGCGTTAATTCTGGCGTTCCTCCTTCCGTCAGCACCGGCGCCGTGTCCGGTATGGTGGTTGCTAACCTCCATGCGTGGATGCAGGACGTGGAGCGGCCCTCATCTGACGTGGCTTTGCTGATGATGGCGGCCCGGGGCCGGGGTGCGCTGGGAGGGGCGGGCCCGGGAAGGCCGTCACTGGGCGGGGTAGGGGGAGCAGCGCTGGGGGGCGGCCCCGCGTGCCTGGTGGCGCTGGGGGGATGTGCACTACCGCGACCAGGAGTGGCGGCAGCGGCTGCAAGTGTACCGGCCGGAGGAAGCGGCAGCATCCATGCCAGCACGGGCGTCTCTAGGTTGGCACACCCGGGAGATGATGCGTGGCTCTGGAGCCTGGACACGTCACAACGTCGTGGCATAGTTGCCGTTGGCGGCCTGGGTGCAGACCGGACCAGTTATCGCGGTGGCCAGAGTAACTGGTACGGCGGCGGCAGTGTTCGTTTTGACAGCGGCGGCTTGGGTTACGGTCCGTGCGTGGCTCTGTACATCACGGCACAGGAGCGGCTGCCTACCTCTCTGCTGAGGGCAGTTAAAGACAGGGCGGCGGGCCTGCTGGAGGTGCGCAATGTGTGTGTGTGTGTGTACATGGAATGTGTTTGACATGCGTTTGAAAGGTATATGTGGCTTCCAACTATCAGCGGGCAGACGGCATGAGGCGGACAGGACCAACCGTGATATGCCCCGTCGGCTTAAGATTCTTTGTCGCTGGTCGATGGCCGAGTACTGTTTGTCCTTGCATTCAATGGTCCTTCTTACTGTACCGTATGGTTCTTGAGTTGTCGGAAACGGACAATTGGGTTCACATTGGGTTTACCGGTCCCAGTTCGGTTCTGTGCTCCTGGTGTACGCAGATGCTTCTTCCCACCTGCTTGAGCTCCCTCCAAATGGGGCCCCTGCGGACCGAGGCAGACCTCCTCAACGCCGCAAGTGTTGGCGGTGGTGGCAACATTGGCGTTAATACTCGACAAATCCTGGTCGCTGTAGGATCTAATTCTGGAACCGTCCCATCAGCCACAGCGGCAACACCCAGCGTCAGCGCCAGCGTGACACCACTGCCGTCAACCCAGATGTCGGGCAGTCATGTGCAATTCTCTCAGTTGCAGCTTCAGATGCAGATGTTGGCTGCCGGGCGAACCAGCGCTGGGGCGGGATGCTCCAGCCCGCGGCGGGGTGCGCTAGGCAGCGGCGCCGAAGAGACGGTATTGTTGCGATCACCTCTCGGCATCGCCGCCACGCAGACGGCGAGCATATCTGCTGTAGCGGCCGTTTCCTCCGGTGCTGTTTCTCCAGTGCTACTGCCTCAGGTAGCAGGAACACCTCGAGCCGCAGACAACGGAAACGCCACCATATCCAGCCTTGAGAACGGCTGCGGCGGGGGAGGAGGAGCACGGGGCAGTGACGGCGAGGGCACAGGCCGGCTTATTCCGATGTTGGGTTTATGTCAAGATTTTAGCCTTATTGCCCAGCAGCGATGGCCCGACGCTGAAGGTGGAGGTGGGGGGGCAGGTGGGGGCCCCGCCGGCGGGGGGCCAGGCCCCGCTACTCAAGGAGGTACGGGCCGGGGCAACAGCCCCTGCTGTCCGCCTCCAGCCATACCGCCGGCAATGACAGCTTCATCCCAGAGCCGTACGACACGTGGCAGCCCCGAATCTTTTGGTTTCAGAGCAGGTATTGAGGAGTCAAGTCTGATGGTGTCCATGGATGCGGCCGGCCCCATGGACGATGTGAGCAGCATGCGGGACAACCTGGACGTGTGGGTGCATAGCTTCTGGGAGATGCTGCGGGATGCACCTCCAAACAAGAGTGGACACACGCATGGCTCTTACGCGGATGACGACCTGCGCTACCTGCGCCTCTATCAGCGGCTGGGGTCTGGCGGGGCGGCGTCCGTGTACGCGGGAGTGCTGCTAGGGATGGACGTGGCGGTGAGGAGAAGGGAGGCCCGTGGGTCGCTGTCACCCCACGTATTTCGTCGTTCTTGTGCTTCATGAATTTCACTAGCCAGACGGCCGCCTTGCAGATGCCTGGACGTAATGCACGCGTAGGGTCTGTCGCATTGGATTGTGGGCTTGGCGTGGCCCCACGTGCCAAAGTCGCTTTTTTGGCTTCTTTTCCCAAGTCCCTTCTCTCCTGACTGCGTGCTTTCATCACCTGCCCGAACTGCCCCCTCAGGTCAAGGTAATTGAACCGCCGCCCGAAATTGATGTTGAGGCCTTGGCCAGCACCCAGCCGCTGGGACCCTCGGGGTCCCTAGGGGAGACGAAAGCAAGACCCCGAGCAGGCGAGGGGCCTGAGGGCCAGGAGGCAGAGTCGGAAGAGGGGCGGATGGCGGAGCTGGCAGCGGCTGTACGGCAGGCACAAATGCGGGAGCTGGTCCGTAGTGCGAGGGAGTGTGCCGTCCTCACCACTGTGAGCCATCCGGCCATTGTCCAGGTGAGTACGACGAGGGGTGGTGGAGGGCATGGCGGCTGCGGGAGGAAGGATTGGGAGCTTTCATCCATATTTGGACTCATCCTCTCTGCTCGCCATGAGTGTGGCCGCCGCCGCCGCCGCCGCCGCTGGGGGTTGACTTGTTGGGGTTTATTGTGTATCCCGTCCTCCTTATGAATCATCCGCCTTCGCCTTGCTTCCTGTTGGCTGCCGGGCCCCTCCCTGCCCCTGATCACTTGTGCATTACCCAATATGCTCTCGACCAGATAACACCGTCTGCCCTCCGACCTGTGGCCCCTCGTGCCTTAGGTGTATTCCTACCACACGCGGGTGCAGGTGGTCCCGGGGGAGGGACCTGACGGCCTGCCCCGCCTGGTGCCTGTGCCGCCGGGGGAAGGCGGCGAGACGCAAGGTGAGGCGGAGGAAGAGAAAAGGATGATGGGGATTGGGGTGGGCTGGAGAAGCATCCAACATGCAGACAGAGGTTCAGGGATCAGGTTGGAGTGCGGAAGAATGGTCGGCCAAGTTGCAACCGCCTCATGGTCAGCGGTTGTTACAATGTCCCCCCACCCAGCACCCTAAACCATATTGAATGCCTTCGTCACGCCACCCTTCGCCAGGTCCCCTTCACTCGGTCCTCGTTATGGAGGTAAGGGATCCGCCATCCGGTTAGCTGGCAACCGGTGGCCAGTGTGGGTTCGAAGTGTCATAGGGTGCAATAGAGGGCCCCTCCGGGTGAGCAGAGGTGTGTCATGTTAGCCGTGTGGAACACCGTAGATGTAAGGGGCGAAGGGAGGGTCGCGGAGGATACACCAGTCCCTCGCATGACCTGCCGTATCTTGCAGACGTCGTGCCTCGGCACCGATGCATCTGTTGGACTTGATGACTGCTGATTAACCGTATCGTTCACTCATGCCACACGTCTCTCCCTTTTCCCTTCTGACTGTCAGCGTTGCGACCTGGGCTCGCTGGCCGACGCTCTTGACAACGGCATGTTCAAGAAGGCCATCATCGCAGCAGCCAACAACACAGGGCCGCTGTCGGCAACCAGCCCTCCCGTTCCAAGGTCTCAAGGGGGAGGTGCGCGGCACCCGCTGAGCGGTGGGCAGATGAGCAACAGTGGAGGCGGCAGCACCGGCTTCACGTTTGCCACGTCACCCAGTTGCGGCGGCAGCGGCGGCGGCGGCATCGCCATGCGCGCCATCTACCTGACTCTGCTGGAGGTCGCTTTGGCGCTGAGGCACCTGCACTCCATGAACTTGGTGCACTGCGATGTGAGTGTGGGGTATGGGGGCGGGGAGGGCGGGGAAGTCAGACGGTCGGTTGTTAGCCATTGTTCTCGAGTTTTACGGAGGCGGGTAGTTTAGCCCTAACGCATGTGGCACATGTCCACGACTGAGGCATCGCTATGTTCGCTATACCTTCGTTGCTGCATTAAACTACAGCGGCACGTTGGTTTGCGCCTTGGTTAGTTGGTTCCTTGGGTTTTCTTGCGGCCTCCTCGGGTCAACAGCACCGGTCATCAAGTTCCTGATTCTGTTTATTGTCGCATTGCACGTTCGCATCATCCCCTCCCCTCCCGGCCCCCCGTCCTCCCATCCCACTGCACGCAGATTAAGGTGGCCAACGTCCTGCTCAAGTCGTCCTCCAGTGACCCACGGGGCTTCACGTGCAAGCTGTCCGACTTCGGGCTGGTGAACCTGTTGAGGTCGGAGGAGGAGTCGCCTGAGCATGAGCATGAGCAGGGCAGTAACAGGAGCGAAAAGGCCGCAGAGGGAGCTCCAAGACGGCAAGGGGAGGCAGAGGGACGACGTGCAGTGACAGGGGGATGGGAAGGATGCAAGCCGTGGATGAGAAACGCGGACGCGGCGGGCACGGTGAGTGCGGGATTTGGGGAACCGGGTGATGGGGAAGGGGGCAGAGGGGGAGCTGGAAGAGGGGAAGGAACCTAGTACTCGCAGAAACATTGGAACGGGCTTGCGCCCGGAGTGTAGGCATGGTGGTGATGATCGGGAGGGCACACCCAGTGTCTGTCTGCAGCGAAGAGCATGTTCTTTCCCGCCAGGAGAACCAGACTGCGCTCCGGTCGCCCAGGGGAGTGTTCTTGCAGCCGCCCCTGAACCGGACCGTTCGCATTGCCTCTGTTTAGCCTCCCTTTCTCTCCCCCTTCGTCCCCGCCTCCGCGCCCTTCCCCCCTCACCAACCGGCACCGCAGGTCACCCACTTGGCACCCGAGTGCTTTGAACCAGGTATGACGGGCGAGTGGGGCTTCAAACAGCGTAATAGACTCCGTACTCCGGACAAAAAGTTTGCATTTTAAGTGTTGGGTCTACTCGGGGAATCCCCGGGAGGTTTTTGACGTGCAAAGCGCGGCTTTCCCAGTGGCAGAAGACACGTGCCCAGGGGCAGAAGGAAAACTGTTTTCTGGGTGTACCTCGAGAAATTTCGCTGAAAGCAAGGTAAAGTTCTGGCGATGACTGGCTCCAGAACCATTAGAATTTTGACAGTTAAAGTTTAGGAAGCTCTTGTGAAACTTTGAGCTTGTAAGCTATTTTACAAAACAAGATTTTCAATAAAACTTACAGCATTGACATTTTTGCTTTTAACAAGCAAAAGGGGAGCCGGGCAGGCGTGTCGCAGGCGTGTCAAACATTTCAAGCCAGCAAATGCTAAGAAAAATACTAAGCATTCCTTTATTCGTTGTATCTATGTTTATCACAGCTTAATGAATACGACTTGTCTTTTTTAAGAATTATTTTTCCAGGCAACAAACAAGTGTTTAATGCGGGGTCCGCGGGGCTCCCGGAACAACCAGCAGCCCCCGTTGAAGTACCCTGGCTTCAAAGGGCTTGAACCTCAATCCGGCCGGGTGGTGGCTGGGCTGCTCTGTCGGGCCTGAATGGCACATAGGACTCCTGACCCAACCTGGTCGTCATAACGTCTCCGGGCCCCCCCTCTGTGGGTTTCTTGTGTTTCTTGCCTCGTCAGATCGCAAGCTGGATCAGTCCGTGGACATATACGCATTCGGCATCGTCATGTGGGAGGTCTTCACGCGCAAACCGCCCTATGCAGAGTTTGCGCCAGATTTCGAGGTATGGTACGGCTGTGGTACGGGTCCTGTATATGAAGTTACTTTCCCGCAAGTTTAATAATTTAGTAGAGAAGCAAGCCCACGTAAACACGATCCTGCCGGATGCTAAGTTCCTTTAACTGCACGCTTCGGCATTAACATGTTCTTTCTTTTTACCCATCCTAATCCTCCTCATATTGAACCTGTGCCGTCCTACCCTGACCCCCACTCGTAGGGTTTGCCGGCCCGGGTTTCCGAGGGCCTGAGGCCGCGGTTCCCATCGCACTGTCCGGCAGCTTACAGGTGAACATTGAGAAAACCGCCGTGTGGGACGTCCAGCGCTGCACATGTGCACAGTGTCGCTTAAACGCACACCGTATACACACACGTACACACCGTTGATTTTTCGTCTTTGAGTGGGGCTTTGGGGGCGTAGTGCTCCGTCCACACGCCCTCCTGGTCGGCATTTTTAAGCCCTAGCGGTGCATGCATTAGCTGGTCGGTCCGACCAGGGGTGCACCGCTCAGGTGCCTCTCACCAGTATAATTCAAGTATTCGTCTTAATTTTTCTCCATTGCTCACATAACAATGCCCATACCCATATGTGCCTCTTGCACAGAGTGCTGGCCCAGGCGTGCTGGTGCCGCGATCCCGCTCGCCGCCCCATAGCGGCATCTCTCGTTAACTGCCTGCAACATCTGCTTGAGGGCGGCAATTTGTGAGGGGAAAACCCATAAGCAACGCTGTGCTATGCTGTGCTGCAGTATGTTATGTACATGGCGTTTGTAGCACACATCACGTGGCTGGCCTATCGCGGCGCTCATTACAGCACGAGGAATTCGCGATGGTACAGCGGTGCAGTACATCGTGGAACGAAGTGCCGGTATCCATGGCACATACTGCACGGGGTTTCGGTTAGGATAACCCTCTTGAACGCCCCGCGACTACAGCACCCGTTCACTGCAGTTTTCGTCAGGTCACGGCCTGTTCGCTTGAAGTTAGGAGATTCCCACATATCCAATCGCTGGGTCAACATGAAGTATGTTTGAGGAATGGGCTCCATCTCCTCTCAATGCAGCGCGGTGCTGCGTCTTCCTGCAGGGGCCTTCCTCCGTGCAGCAGAACCTCTATCCAGCTCCCTGCTTGCTGCATTTTTCAATAAAGGGTCTCGGCTGGGCGCCATGTAAGGAAGCTTGGAACTGTGAAGGTCAATTTTTCGTTGTTGCGCGGCCAGGAGCTATGAGTCTCAAAGGAAGCGTTTTCTGTGTTTGTGGTGGATTATAGCTACGGGGGGTTAGTTGGGGCCAAAAATGCGTCCTCTTTACCAGCCTTCGTACGCCTACAGGACTGGATTAATAAGCGAATAATAAGCGAATAATCATCATGATGATAATAATAATAATAATCACAATCATAATAATTCCCATGATCATGTGTATAAGTAAACGAATAGTATTTTGGGAAACACCTCTGATGGTTGAATTGTTTATTGATGATTGTGGCTGCAGCGATGGTGGCGATGATATCTGGGCTATGGTAGTTGTAGTAGTAGCCATGTTGGAAATATTGATGGTTGGCATTGACCTGCCTTTTTGGAAACCCTCATTGTTTCCAGTTAGCTTTCGTTACTCTTCCGCCCAGTGATTTGTTGGGGCGGCAACTAGCCCGTACTTACAGCTATTACTTGGCGTCGACAGTCTCGCACTGCCCTGGTGTATGTCGTGTGTGTGCGGGTGCCGGTGGAGGGTGGGGGCCACACGTTACGATTTCGTATACGGTTGCCTGGAGGAAAGAAGGACTGCTTCTTTCATGTGTATTTATATGTGCGTCGAAATGTGTTATGGGGTTAATGCGCCAGAGCGCAAGCCTGCTCAGCTGCCCACTCTGACTACGGACAAACATACGTGCCAGTGGCAAGATTCCACATTCTCGGATAGCAAGGTGATTCCTGGATTTGCTTTATGCATTGCCTCGACCCGCATTCATGTGCGAGACGATGATGCCAGCTGCCGCATCCGGGTCAAGTATGAAGACACGCATGGGGCCACAGCAGGCTAGCGAAAAGAAGTGGTGCCGCTGCCTTGGAAGGGCGCGGAAAAAGTACAAGACCCTATGACGCACTGTATGCGGCTGATTCCGCCCGCTGTCTTTTGGCCTCGACAGCGGTTGAACTGATGCCTATATTGACGTTTCAAGATGCGTAGAAGCGGGTAACGACTTTAGTAGTTGTCGATAGAATTATTCCCTCTGCACGGCTAGGATGGAACGGCTTTGCCTAGGTGCGCACTGGGCGGTAAGATATGTAGTATGAATCGATGGTTAAAGGTGCAGAGATGCAGTGCGGAAATGATGCAGGTGTGGAGTGGGAAATAATGCAAGTATTAGTAACTTGACTGCTTGTTTTTTGGTTGTCGGTCTGTGGGCCGTTACTTTTCCTGGGACGTGACTTGCGAGGAGAATGCATTGCCATTGCACTTTCGTTGCACACGCCAGTCCATTCATTCGTTATCCCATTCGGGCGTCGGAAATCTCCAGGCCACGCCGCCAGTCAGGATTCCGCTCGCCCTCGTCCTCGCTCGTGCCCCTCGCCACCAAATCACCTAATCATGCCCGTTATCATCGACACCATTTTAATTATCATGACCGGTATTGGTATTGTTAATTGCACGTCAACGTATGCAAATTAGAGCATATTATGACCCAAAGATGCGAAATATGGGAATCCGCGGTTGAGTCCCCAGGAGAAGCTTGAGGCGTGATTGGACCTCCTGAAAGTGGAGGTGCCTCCCCGCTTCCCCATCATAGGGCGCCGTGGTATTCCTTACGAACGCATCTTATTTGGGTCGGATTCGTTTGACAAGAGGAGCTCGCGGCGTGCAGGGTTCCATGTCCCGTGTCGTTTGCAGCGAAGGCGCGATTTTTTACTGCGTTTGCTGGTGTTATGCATTTTTCTCCAGAGCGTTGCTCTTCTGATGTAAGGTGAAGCATGCGTGTATGACTGTATGAGTATGCTGCCTAGGTAAGGCGAAGAGGTGCACGTGTGGGACGGTAGCGCGGGCGTGTGACGCTAGGGTGGAGCCGTCCTCTCAAGGTTCCCTAACCTATTGCTGCAGTCGCGGATTCTGCGGCGGCGCCTTGCTTCTTTTCCTTCTTTGGATGTGGCGTTGCTCGTGGGGTAATGCCCCATTGAACATGAGTGCGCGTGAGTCTGCCATAACGTCGTCATTGAGGGTCGTGTGTGTAACCTACGAGCAAGGGCACATTGCGAGACAAGGGCCTTATGTGAGTCGAATCATTCTGATAACTTCGTTAGACGAGACTAGTTCCGTTTCATCTTCGGCAACATGCATTTATGCTGATCTATTTATCGTAGCTGTGCATTTCTAGGTGCGCTGTTGTGCTTCTCGTCGTAAGTCCCTAAACACACATTAGACCAGCAGCCAAATGTCGGTATTTATGCTGACCAATTCTGTGCTTACGCATGCTTGCATGCTTGCCTGCGAAGACATGGAAAATTACCTTGACCATAGGCTGATGAATTATGTGGGGCGGCTTGCAAATGTTTTGCTTGTGTTTATGGTGGAAAGGCGGTTGCTGAAGTTGCAATTCGTCCGAAGCTGGCGTTTGCAATCGTTTTGAGCCATGCACGCCAAAGCTGTGATCTGCTCCTTTGAGGTATCTGTCGAATCCTCTGGATGATGCATGCGCTGTGGGAAGTGGGAACTCCTTACCCTGGGCGCGTTTGCTTCCGCAAGATGGGATGTGTTCCAGCGATGTCCCCACTTCCCGTCTTTGAGTGCATCCATACATCCGTATATCATTTAAGTCAGGAACGTTTCACGCAGCTGTGAGAAGTATCTTCATATGTGTATCGTTTTGTGAACGTGAATGTGGGTTATGCATATACGAGACACAGTGCATCTAGGCAAGAAGATGCGCATGCCACTATCTTTTAGCCACGCTCACAAAGGCTGAACTGATCAGAGGTGGCAGTCTGGCTCAGGGTAGGGGACTGCCGTGCAGGACACGAAGTTCATCCCTCATTAGTCGTGGGATATAGGCGTGATGTAGCAATTGTGAAACGGATGGCAACCAATCTTCCTGAAAATGGCCCTCCTGCGTCCAGCGCAACGTCAAAGATGGTGCAGTATGTGCGATATTTGTTGTCGTCACGCCACACTACGTTGGGCTAATTGTGTAGAAGAGAGTCGATGCCATCAACCACTTTCTTCAAGCATAAGAGATAATAACCCTTGTGTGGTACCTGGATAAGTAGTTGACTCCAGTATAATTAATGGCCCTTTCCTAAACTCGGGACGATATTAGCCAATGGAAATTCCAGTCCTGTGGAAGCTCTGACCTGCTCCAAAATCTAAATCAGCGGGGGTAAGCAGCAATTTTTTAATTAAGGAACCGATCACTATGTTAGGGCGGGAATCTGTGGCGGAATTGAACCGGTTGGGTTGAAGTGCCTTAAAACTGTTTCCATATCTTCCCGCGCAAGATGGACCGTCATGGACTCGGTATGGGAGGGTGCGAAAATGTAGGGAAACCGCCCCTGGATCACAAAGGGGCTCCAGGGGAATTCCGAGATTGCGCAAAGCGAAGCACAGCACGCCGTTATAACCCTGTCGCAATTTTGGGCCCCAGCTCTGAAGCAACCTGGTTTTCATCCTAAGCCGGCGATTAATACATGCCGTAAATCCCCCCATACTCGCGAACCAGCTTACAGTTTGCACCAGAGTACACACGTGTGGTGAAGCAATGTGCGGCTTCGATGCATCATTTAGCGCAATTTGAGTTGGCATCCCGTAAAGCTACAAGTAGACCGTACCGTGTGTAAATGAAATTCTAGTATATAGGCAGGGAAGGTGCCGTACTTGCCGTATTCCCAAAGAAAAAAGCCTGTAAGCCGATAATAGTATTGTTGTGTAATCTAGCACAGCGTGCGGTCTTTCGCTTGCGGTAGTTTTCTCTAGCAAATGGCACGGACGCAGATCCTGAGGCGTTTGCTTCCTTTTCCTGGTAGTTCCAGTCTCTTATCTCAGACTTGCACATTACTTCCAACAGGTAATGTGAAAAAATGCAATGCTAGGTTGTGGCTAACCATGGCGTTCACGCGTTCACAGGGTAATTGGGTTTACGTCGCGTCCCGCTTACCTCAGGTGTTCAAAGCAACGGTCAAGTTTTCAGCATTAAAAAGGATGATGATGAGCAACGTACTGGGAGTTCAAGCACTCCAGCCCTTTCGCTTGCAAACTTCCGGCCGATGCAAGGCATCATCGGAGCTTCAGCTAGGGGCTTTGCATCGTCCCCTTTGCTCATGTCAGGCCGGCGACGCGTAGGCGTGCTAGGAGGCATGCGGCCCCCTTTCGTGCCACTGCCGGGAATGGGCTCCACAGCGCCAGTTCGCGCCTTTTACACGGAAGGAGAAGTTTTCGGAACTACCTTTATGTACACAACCAACATGATGTTCTGGGCAGGCATTGTGGGTGCAGTGGCTTTCAGGCGGAACCTAATTATTCTCCTGCTGAGCGCGGAGACTGTGATGCTAGCGTGCAACATGAACTTCCTGTTCACGGCGGCATACCTCAACGACATAACTGGAGTAATTATGTCAATCACAATCACCACGATTGCTGCCTGCGAAACAGCCATCGGGCTGGCGCTGTGCGTGGCATATTTCCACATGCGATCTGCTACCGATGTGGAGGCGCTTAACCTGCTCAAATGAGGGGGTAGTATGGTGGACAAGTACGGCAGGGCGACGCATTACAGCAGGGCGTGCTGCGGGAAAGGCTACGAGTGGCGATAGGGAATGATAACAGCCAAACCAGGCTGTCCGTCTAATTTTTCAGTGCCCATGTTTGTCCTGTGGTGGCTAAGGTGTTACCTTGCTAAGGGTTTCATCGAACATGGTTACAAACTATGTTGTTCGGGTTTATGCCGTGTGCATGCGGAAATGTGCCCGAAGCTTAACACCGAGGAAAATAACGTAGTGTGTCGCAATGTAACCTCCCTGAGACCTGGGACATGTCATGTGGGTCTTGATAGTTACAGCGCAAATTATTACAACAGTAGGACCCTGGCGTGGGAGGTACCTGTCCCGTATTGCACAGACAGTGGACGGTTTGAGGTTGCACCGTTCTTTGTTTCGGACACGGGTAGTTTCGGATGGAGCACCACGCTTCATGCGGTGCACACCAATTCTGCTGTTGTGTCCCGAAGGCGTGTAAGCAAATTCTGTCCTCCTCTCTCTATCTCCCTGCACCCGGGCCAGTGCAAGGTAATGAATGCCGCATTCGTCAGTCTCACTGAGCCCATTCTGCGTTTTTGTTTCCAGTCCTCGAGCGAGTTGGTTTCACTAGGTACACGTCAAGGTAGCTGCATGCCAATTGTCGTGTTTAGCCGTCATTCCGCGCCATATGCTGAGTCCTGGAAGCCCCATGCTTTTGGCACGGCATGGCAATCATATTTCACATACAATCTATGGTTGGCTGCGGGGCCTGCCATGCGCTAGGGCAGAAGGTTCCCTCTGTGCAGAGTGGACATGGCCGGGCCGCCGGCGACCTGGCCACTAAACGATCGCAGAATGGGCGCGACAGGTGATGGTTTGGGGCCGGATTTGGAGCAACGCAGGCTGCCAGTTCTCGCACGGAAGCACTGGGGCACGACGTGGATGACCGGATCTTCTGCTGCTCTCTTCCCACATTCGACAGTTGCAGGCTCAGTCGCTGTCTGCCAGCGAGGGTCAGCGACCACACGATTTTGCGGTGGACAAACCGCTGTGCACGGGACAACAATATCCATCAAGACCTGACTCTGTTCATCAGCTACACCGCTGTATCAAGCCAGCCTTTGTGCGCTTCTAATCCCTCCGATCCAAACATTGTTATATATGCGCACCAGTTGTAAAAGTGAAGCGCCCGAGTCCGAATATCTCAGCCTAATCAGATACGGACTGCAATCCTCTTGTGCAACTGAACAACAATAACGAACGCGACATAAACACAATTGCCTTACTCTCAGGACTCATGTCACTATGTGGCTTATACAGACAAATTATCTTCCAATTAAATGAAACGGCACACATATGGCGCCGTTGCATACCGCCGCTGCAGAATGCGGTGCATGTGAACAACGTTTATGCTTTCCATATAAAAACGTATTGGCACAGTTCATAACCCTGCCACCCTTGACAACCGCACGTACAACAGCACAGAGCTGCAACCCTGGATTTCACTACCATGAATAAGCAACGCTCTGTTGATCCAAAACATCGCATCAAACTCTCCATCCTTTTCAGCCAGCATGTGAGACATCCACATTCGCGGCGGCTTTAATCACACAACTGACACTGCGTAACCCTCCAAGTCCACACGACTTGCAGCAGCCCGGCCTCACAAAAGCCCGCATCCAAGTACAAGCCAATAGGTTATCGGAATATTTTACTCAATTGAAACATGCAACTGACAGCGGGTGAGTAAAACACATGTAAGCAGGCGTGCGGTGTGATCACCGAACTATTCCGCGCTGAGACCGATTTCAGGATGTGTTCCTGAAAATTCCACTCATGACCCGAAGCGGATAGTCGGGGGTTTATCCGGTGTAGCGCCACCACCGACCTATGGTCGCCTATGGTCGCGTAACGGCCCGCGTGCAGGAGCAAGCCAAGAGCGGCTTGACGTTACCCATTTGCCGCCTCACGTTGCCGGCTCACGTTGATGAGCAAAATACGCACTGTAATTTCTTACGGCCTACTGGTTTCCATTCCGGCTACACACGGACACACACCCGTCCGGACTCCATGGGCCAAAAATCAAGTATACGTGAATCAGATTATATTTAACAGGCAGGAATGTAAGAAAAAACGATTCTACAAGGCTCTAGGACACGGACCAACTAGTTTTTTCACGGTTGTCGAGATCGTAGTTTCGTTACGTCTGCAGCTCACCGAAACCCTAAGGTAACCCAACAAGTACCCCACATTTCATAACGTGCAATGCGCACACAGTCCACTGCCCTCCCCGCGCAGTTTCCGAGCAGTGACAGTAACAGAGCCAGAGGGCATGGTCGATAACATGGAGAGGTTGGCCGAAGGGCGGATCACGGTGGACGAACTCGCGGGCATCGGGCATCGCTCGACAGGGGCACCATCAAAGGAAACTGTTCATGGCAAGTAAAACGGCCAGCTGCACTTAGAATCTAACTTTCAGCCCTTAAAACGACCGTCCACATCTTTATGTAATACCCCGAGGGGCAGGAACCCGCGGAGCGCCCCACACCACACCACACATCACAAGAAGGTGCGGCCCACTAGTGGCCCCAAAGCGCGCCTAAATGAAACTGGCGGCGCAAAAAAGGGTGCAGAATACGAGGGGTACGTCTCCCAAAGCGTCGTTGGACGATCTCGGGAGAGGGGTTACGAAAGGTCAGGAAAACGCGGGCCCCGTAATCGCTTGGGCTCGAATGAAAACACTAACAAGCGCTCGAATATGCTTCCTGTCCGTCCCCCAACAGCTTACATTTGAAAGCGTGTCCGACCATGAATAGTAATGATATCCGTACCCTGACGCCACCAGGGGGCCGTGTTTCGCGGCGTATACATGTGAGCGCGTGCGGCTATAATCTGCGCGACATGCAGGGCTGAGCACGATTATAACTTATTCGTTCTGGGCGCGCAAACAAAGGATTGCGAGCCATCGCGGGCATCCGCCGTTACTGGCACAGTAGCCATAGGTATTCTTTTCATACCTGGAAATACTACTCTCCCTTCTTGACATTGCTGAATATCACCTTCTCTTATTTTATCCCCCGGTCTTGCAAAGCTGAGACTTGAGACGGTTTCCATTCTCAGCAGCCTTGCAGACGGCTAGGGCCCGGCACTGCACCCGACCGCAGTGCCCGAGACTGCTCATAGGCTCCGGGTCCACTGATGCTGACTCCACTGTCGAGGAAGCTCTGCAGACATGTCACTACCGCAGCTGCAGTGGGCCGCTGCGCTGCGTCCCCGGCCCAGCAGGCCTGGGCAAGGGCTCTACAACGGGGGAAAGCCGCAAATTGGGCGTGCATCGTATGCTATCCGTTAGGGGAAGAAATGCGTGGGTGAATTGCAGCGTTCAGAAATTTGCGCCCGATTAGACCGACGATAGGCAAAACAGAACAGAGGGGAGAGGGGAGAGGGGAGAGGGGAGAGGGGAGAGGGGAGAGGGGAGAGGGGAGAGGGGAGAGGGAGAGAGGGGAGAGGGGAGAGGGGAGGAGGAGAGGGAGAGGGGAGAGGGGAGAGGGAGAGGGGAGAGGGGAGAGGGGAAGGGAGAGGGAGAGGGAGAGAGAGGGGAGAGGGGAGTAGAGGAGAGGGAGAGGGAGAGGAGGGGAGAGGGGCGAAGAGGAGAGGGGAGAGGGGAGAGGGGAGAGGGGGGAGAGGGGAGAGAGGGGAGAGGGAGAGGGGAGAGGGGAGAGGGGAGAGGGAGAGGGAGGGAGAGGGGAGAGGGGAGAGGGGAGAGGGGAGAGGGAGAGGGGAGAGAGGGAGAGGGGGAGAGGGGAGGAGGGGAGGAGGGGCGAGGGGAGAGGGGAGAGGGGAGAGGGAGAGGGGAGAGGGAGAGGGGAGAGGGGAGAGGGAGAGGGGAGAGGGGAGAGGGAGAGGGGAGAGGGGAGAGGGGAGAGGGAGAGGGGAGAGGGGAGAGGGGAGAGGGGAGAGGGGAGAGGGGAGAGGGGAGAGGGGAGAGGGGAGAGGGGAGAGGGGAGGTTAAGTTACACGTGCCCTGAACTGCACGCCGTACACTGTACCTGAAATGCGGGGGGCAGTGCGAAGGGAAACGGGGCCGCAGCCCCTCCACCACACGAATTGGAAGGTCCTGCATAGAAACAGGTGAAGTGGGCGGATAGAGGCGTGTGTGGGTGTGGATGTGGATGTGCCTTCGGAGGTTCGAGGGGAGACCACCAACTGTGACGGGCGCCTGTGAAAAAGGTTCTCAAATGAACCGCTCGCCATCTTTAGCAGTGCCTACGAAATGATATGATTCACCACCGAAGATCATACTGAAAACCAAGGTTGTGCCATGTTGCGCGCACCTCGAAATCTGGCGCAAACTCTGCATAGGGCGGTTTGCGCGTGAAGACCTCCCACATGACGATGCCGAATGCGTATATGTCCACGGACTGATCCAGCTTGCGATCTGACGAGGCAAGAAACACAAGAAACCCACAGAGGGGGGGCCCGGAGACGTTATGACGACCAGGTTGGGTCAGGAGTCCTATGTGCCATTCAGGCCCGACAGAGCAGCCCAGCCACCACCCGGCCGGATTGAGGTTCAAGCCCTTTGAAGCCAGGGTTCTTCAACGGGGGTTGCTGGTTGTTCCGGGAGCCCCGCGGAACCCGCATACAAGTTTCTTGGGCATTAAACACTTGTTTGTTGCCTGGTAAATAAATCTTCAGAAAAGACAAGTCTTACTCATCAAGTTCTGGTAACCATAGATACAACAAATAAAGGAATGCTTAGTATTTTGCTTCCTTTGAGCTAACATTTGATGGCTTGAAATGTTTGACACGCCTGCGACACGCCTGCCCGGCTTTCCTTTTGCTTGTTAAAAGCAAAAATGTCAATGCTGTAAGTTTTATTGAAAATCTTGTTTTGTAAAATAACTTACAAGCTCAAAGTTTCACAAGAGCTTCCTAAACTTTAAATGTCAAACGAAAGCCAAATCAAAATGGTTCTGGAGCCAGTCATCGCCCGAACTTCACCTTGCTTTCAGCAAAGTTTCCGGTAAACGCCCGGGAAAAGGGTTTTTCTTTACGGGGCACGTTTCTTCTGGCCCCGGAAAGCCGCGCGTCACACGTCCAAAACCTCCCGGGGATCCCCCGAGTAGACCCAACACTTTTACGGGCGTCTTCCTAAAATGCAAACTTTTTGTCCGGAGTACGGAGTCTATTACGCTGTTTGAAGCCCCACTCGCCCGTCATACCTGGTTCAAAGCACTCGGGTGCCAAGTGGGTGACCTGCGGTGCCGGTTGGTGAGGGGGGAAGGGCGCGGAGGCGGGGACGAAGGGGGAGAGAAAGGGAGGCTAAACAGAGGCAATGCGAACGGTCCGGTTCAGAGGCGGCTGCAAGACCACTCCCCTGGGCGACCGGAGCGCAGTCTGGTTCTCCTGGCGGGAAAGAACATGCTCTTTGCTGCAGACAGACACTGGGTGTGCCCTCCCGATCATCACCACCATGCCTACACTCCGGGCGCAAGCCCGTTCCAATGTTTCTGCGAGTACTAGGTTCCTTCCCCTCTTCCAGCTCCCCCTCTGCCCCCTTCCCCATCACCCGGTTCCCCAAATCCCGCACTCACCGTGCCCGCCGCGTCCGCGTTTCTCATCCACGGCTTGCATCCTTCCCATCCCCCTGTCACTGCACGTCGTCCCTCTGCCTCCCCTTGCCGTCTTGGAGCTCCCTCTGCGGCCTTTTCGCTCCTGTCACTGCCCTGCTCATGCTCATGCTCAGGCGACTCCTCCTCCGACCTCAACAGGTTCACCAGCCCGAAGTCGGACAGCTTGCACGTGAAGCCCCGTGGGTCACTGGAGGACGACTTGAGCAGGACGTTGGCCACCTTAATCTGCGTGCAGTGGGATGGGAGGACGGGGGGCCGGGAGGGGAGGGGATGATGCGAACGTGCAATGCGACAATAAACAGAATCAGGAACTTGATGACCGGTGCTGTTGACCCGAGGAGGCCGCAAGAAAACCCAAGGAACCAACTAACCAAGGCGCAAACCAACGTGCCGCTGTAGTTTAATGCAGCAACGAAGGTATAGCGAACATAGCGATGCCTCAGTCGTGGACATGTGCCACATGCGTTAGGGCTAAACTACCCGCCTCCGTAAAACTCGAGAACAATGGCTAACAACCGACCGTCTGACTTCCCCGCCCTCCCCGCCCCCATACCCCACACTCACATCGCAGTGCACCAAGTTCATGGAGTGCAGGTGCCTCAGCGCCAAAGCGACCTCCAGCAGAGTCAGGTAGATGGCGCGCATGGCGATGCCGCCGCCGCCGCTGCCGCCGCAACTGGGTGACGTGGCAAACGTGAAGCCGGTGCTGCCGCCTCCACTGTTGCTCATCTGCCCACCGCTCAGCGGGTGCCGCGCACCTCCCCCTTGAGACCTTGGAACGGGAGGGCTGGTTGCCGACAGCGGCCCTGTGTTGTTGGCTGCTGCGATGATGGCCTTCTTGAACATGCCGTTGTCAAGAGCGTCGGCCAGCGAGCCCAGGTCGCAACGCTGACAGTCAGAAGGGAAAAGGGAGAGACGTGTGGCATGAGTGAACGATACGGTTAATCAGCAGTCATCAAGTCCAACAGATGCATCGGTGCCGAGGCACGACGTCTGCAAGATACGGCAGGTCATGCGAGGGACTGGTGTATCCTCCGCGACCCTCCCTTCGCCCCTTACATCTACGGTGTTCCACACGGCTAACATGACACACCTCTGCTCACCCGGAGGGGCCCTCTATTGCACCCTATGACACTTCGAACCCACACTGGCCACCGGTTGCCAGCTAACCGGATGGCGGATCCCTTACCTCCATAACGAGGACCGAGTGAAGGGGACCTGGCGAAGGGTGGCGTGACGAAGGCATTCAATATGGTTTAGGGTGCTGGGTGGGGGGACATTGTAACAACCGCTGACCATGAGGCGGTTGCAACTTGGCCGACCATTCTTCCGCACTCCAACCTGATCCCTGAACCTCTGTCTGCATGTTGGATGCTTCTCCAGCCCACCCCAATCCCCATCATCCTTTTCTCTTCCTCCGCCTCACCTTGCGTCTCGCCGCCTTCCCCCGGCGGCACAGGCACCAGGCGGGGCAGGCCGTCAGGTCCCTCCCCCGGGACCACCTGCACCCGCGTGTGGTAGGAATACACCTAAGGCACGAGGGGCCACAGGTCGGAGGGCAGACGGTGTTATCTGGTCGAGAGCATATTGGGTAATGCACAAGTGATCAGGGGCAGGGAGGGGCCCGGCAGCCAACAGGAAGCAAGGCGAAGGCGGATGATTCATAAGGAGGACGGGATACACAATAAACCCCAACAAGTCAACCCCCAGCGGCGGCGGCGGCGGCGGCGGCCACACTCATGGCGAGCAGAGAGGATGAGTCCAAATATGGATGAAAGCTCCCAATCCTTCCTCCCGCAGCCGCCATGCCCTCCACCACCCCTCGTCGTACTCACCTGGACAATGGCCGGATGGCTCACAATGGTGAGGACGGCACACTCCCTCGCACTACGGACCAGCTCCCGCATTTGTGCCTGCCGTACAGCCGCTGCCAGCTCCGCCATCCGCCCCTCTTCCGACTCTGCCTCCTGGCCCTCAGGCCCCTCGCCTGCTCGGGGTCTTGCTTTCGTCTCCCCTAGGGACCCCGAGGGTCCCAGCGGCTGGGTGCTGGCCAAGGCCTCAACATCAATTTCGGGCGGCGGTTCAATCACCTTGACCTGAGGGGGCAGTTCGGGCAGGTGATGAAAGCACGCAGTCAGGAGAGAAGGGACTTGGGAAAAGAAGCCAAAAAAGCGACTTTGGCACGTGGGGCCACGCCAAGCCCACAATCCAATGCGACAGACCCTACGCGTGCATTACGTCCAGGCATCTGCAAGGCGGCCGTCTGGCTAGTGAAATTCATGAAGCACAAGAACGACGAAATACGTGGGGTGACAGCGACCCACGGGCCTCCCTTCTCCTCACCGCCACGTCCATCCCTAGCAGCACTCCCGCGTACACGGACGCCGCCCCGCCAGACCCCAGCCGCTGATGGAGGCGCAGGTAGCGCAGGTCGTCATCCGCATAAGAGCCATGCGTGTGTCCACTCTTGTTTGGAGGTGCATCCCGCAGCATCTCCCAGAAGCTATGCACCCACACGTCCAGGTTGTCACGCATGCTGCTCACATCGTCCATGGGGCAGGTCACATCCATGGACACCATCAGACTTGACTCTTCAATACCTGCTCTGAAACCACAAGATTCGGGGCTGCCACGTGTCGTACGGCTATGGGATGAAGCTGTCATTGCCGGCGGTACGGCTGGAGGCGGACAGCATGGGTACGCCTGTCCTCCGTAGGCTCCCTGGCCCCCAGCGCCCCCACCACCTCCTCTGGAGCCGACGCTCTCGGGCCAGTGTTGCTGCGCGAGCAGGTGAATCTCCCGACTCAGCGCCGCAGTAGATGTAGACATGCGTTCCTCGGTGCCGCTTGTCTGAGCCCCAGGCGCGGGATTACCGCCTTCAGTACCCACGGCCATCTCCAGCAACCTCAAGGGGTTGTGTCGGTGCGCCGAGGCGGGGAGGACTACGGGGACGGGAGGCCCACTGGCACTGGGAAGCCCAGAGGGACCAAGACGAGCCCCGATGCTGCAGAGCAATGCGGCGGCGCGGGGGCTGGGGCCGGCCTCGTCCGACCCTCCACCGATGACACTCGCTATTGGGCTTCCTCCGGCTAGCCCCGTTAGTGCGGAGTGCAAGTGGAGCTGGCTGGGGGACGGGTACGGCGGAGTTTGTAGGCCACCGACGCCGGAAGCACTGCCGCACGGACCAGGGGAGCTGTGAAGCCCGATGGCGAGAGCTGCAGGAAGTGAACGCTTGCTGCGCGAGCCGCCGGCAAAGGTGGCGGCGCTGGCGTTTGCGAGGTTCTCGACTTCTGCGCGTGGAGTGCCCGTTGTGAGCGAGCTAAAGCAGGCTGGGAGCAGCAGCTGCAGTCAGGGGCAAACATGAGGAGGCAGAGAACGAGAAGAGGTGGAGGAGAGAGAACAGTGAGAAAGTGAGCGCGTTGGTGGTGTTCGGACGCTTTCTATCCAGCGAGGTGCTCTTAAGCAGAAACTTGATCAGCACCTCAACAGGAACCAAGCTTAACCACTTTCAAGCTCTAAATAACCGACGTGGCATATCACGGTTGGTCCTGTCCGCCTCATGCCGTCTGCCCGCTGATAGTTGGAAGCCACATATACCTTTCAAACGCATGTCAAACACATTCCACGTACACACACACACATTGCGCACCTCCAGCAGGCCCGCCGCCCTGTCTTTAACTGCCCGCAGCAGAGAGGTAGGCAGCCGCTCCTGTGCCGTGATGTACACAGCCACGCATGGACCGCAGCTGACGCCGTTGCCGTGTCCGTTGTCATGCTTGATTGATAGGTCGACGGCAACGCCGCCGCGCATGGACGCCTCAAGGTTTTGCACCCAGTCAGCGGAACGTCGGCCAGTCTTGACCGACCGAGCTGCGTGGATGCTGCCGCTTGGTGCGGCCGGTACGCTTGCAGCCGCTGCCGCCACTCCTGGTCGCGGTAGTGCACATCCCCCCAGCGCCACCAGGCACGCGGGGCCGCCCCCCAGCGCTGCTCCCCCTACCCCGCCCAGTGACGGCCTTCCCGGGCCCGCCCCTCCAAGCGCACCCCGGCCCCGGGCCGCCATCATCAGCAAAGCCACGTCGGATGAGGGCCGCTCCACGTCCTGCATCCACGCATGGAGGTTAGCGACCACCATACCGGACACGGCGCCGGTGCTGACGAAAGGAGGAACGCCAGAATTAACGCCAACGCCGCCGCGCTGCGGAATGCAGTTGGCGCTTGCGCCATTCAGCTGCACCTGAATGTTCGAATCTCTTGCGCTCGCCAGGACGCTGCTGCTCATCAGAAATTCAGCGGGTTGGAGGTCGCTGCAGCACTGCGTCGTCATGCTTTCGCACGCCCTGGTAACGATGCTGCGCACAGTGGGTTCATCGGTCGTCGGCGCCGCCATTGTAAGCTGGGAATGGAAGTTGCCAGCATGCACTGAGGGCGTGCAAGAAGCGTTGCCAAGGCGGAAACTCCCCGGTCGCAGCAATTGGAGTAGAAGGGAGGAGGGCAGTGCGAAGGGGGTCACCTGGGGGAAGAGCAGGCAGACGGGCATGGCAGTTATGAAGGATTGGCCTATGGAGGCCGCCGCTGGACAAGACTGGTCAGGAGGAGGGGCCAACAGTGAGGCGTGGCCGCTACCTAGTTAGTCCCTATGCGGTTGAGCAAGATGTGAACTTTTGATAAATCGCTCAAAGCGACCTCGGAGTTCACCGCCAAGTTATCCCCGCAGAGGACTTTCAGCAGCGAGGCCATATCAAACGTGTGGGCCTTATGCGGGTTAGGGTAGACCCCTTCTGATTACACGTATGGTGGTATGCATCGCTAACCGTTACTTCCGCATAACAGTAATAAGGGTGAAGAGCGAAAAATTGCTTAAACCTTGAAATAGTGCACATTCGTCACCAAGATGCTGCAGCAGAAATAGCAGTGGCCGGGGCAGTGGCGGGGGCAGGGGCACCCCGCCTCTTCGTCGTCCTCTCACCTTCCCCTCGCTGCTGCGCAACGGTGACGCATACCCCGCCTGCCCCGACAGGATTACGTTGGGTGCCGAGCAGGGGGACAGCGCGGTGTAGCTGTCGTCGCGGCCGCTAATGTTGCGCGGGGCGGCCATCGTCCGTAACGATGTGGATGCAGACACGACTCCGGAGGTGGCGCGCTTGTGCAAGTCTAGGAGCATATTCCCACCACAGCCCGCTGCTGTCGGCAGGGAGGAAATAGGATCACATGCAGTCTGAGCTGCAGAGGGTTCCAAAGGAAGCAAGTAGCCGTTGTGGCCGTGCACGGGTGGTACGACAGCGACCCGTACATTGAGATTGACATGGAGCTGCATCGCCAATGCCTCCGAGAGGGTGGAAGAGAGGACAGCTCCCAGCTCGTACAGGGATGCAGCGGCTGCCAAGGTCTGAGAGGCGGAGCAGATCTACAAGGGAGCAGGTGCGGGCCGGGGTGAACTCGGGTGGGTGGAACCCGGGTGGGTAGAGCGGAAGATCGAATGAAACGGAGGTAGACCTCTGACACCAAACTGGGAGAGCTCTTACCCACGCAGCGATGGGGACGAGGTGAAGAACGTGGGTATGTGCATGTGTTGTAGCGCAATTTAAGCACGACTTAAAAATTGAATAGAAATGATCATGAATATCGTAATAATAGAACAAGATTGAGAGGTCGTTGTAACTGACTAAACGAACCTAACGGAACACCTTTGAATAGCCTACCAAAAGGCCGTTACTTGTAAAGGGTTATACTGCTGCAGAATACTCAGTGACGAACGTGGTTACTTAGGGTTACTTAGGGTTACCTGCGATAAAGCTATTTTAAACCACGATTTCTGTCTGTCAGGAGAGATCCTGTACGGAAGCACCGCAGATCTTGTTTTAGCTTGTGTGTGTGTGTGTGTGAGTGAGTGAGTGAGAGAGTGTGTGTGTGTGTGTGTGTGTGTGTGTGTGTGTGTGTGTGTGTGTGTGTGTGTGTGTGTGTGTGTGTGTGTGTGTGTGTGTGTGTGTGTGTGTGTGACGGAGAGGGCCGCGCACGCGCGTGCGTGTGCGAGCGCCAAGACATCCCCGGGGGGCAGCCTCGCGGGAGGAGCCAACACATACCCAGGAGCATGCAGTGGAGAGGTCGTTGCGGAAGGTTGAAGCGAAATCTGATAACGTCCCCTGAAGCTGAAGCTCTCTTGGAATCAGAGCAGAGTCAGCAACACTCAAGAGTGCATCGGACCCATATGCCGAGATGATAGGGTGCTGCAAGCCCTCCTCCTTCAGAGCCCAGAGCCCGATGCAAAAGATCACCACGAGAAGCCCCTGGCCCATCCATTACTCCGGACTGAGGCCCCTCCTCTCCTTCTGTAAGCCTCTTCGTTGCAGCGTACGTTTCTCGCTCCCGCCTCCTCAACTCCCTAGTTATTGCCCCCTTTCGTCACATCCACCCACCCACCTACCCGGGACACCGCTCGCAGGTGCGGTCCGAACGCTAACTGTGCCAAGGCAGCTGCAATGCCCCGCACCAGCCTGGGCGAGGGGGTTGAGGCGGCGCCCGCCTTGCAACCCGCATTCGCTGATGTAGCAGCAGCAGCGGCAGCCTTCAACTTCTTGGGCCTGAGCCGTTGCAGTAAGGTCGCTACGGGTGACGTGGTGGCCCCATCCCCTCCCTCGCTTTCCCCGGATGTGAAGGGCGCGGAGGCGAGCAGCCTCTCGCGGCTCTGTGGCAGCTTTCCCGGGTAAGTCACTACCAGCAGCGCCCCCACCAGCTTGGAGCCCAGCACGAGCGGCTCCAAGTGAGCGTGAAGCACCTGGGTCTCCGAGAAACAGGCCTGACCCAGAAGCTGATGCCACTCGTACGGAAGTGACAGCTGTGAACCGCTCTGCGGATTTGAGGACATTCTGATTAAGTCTCGAGTATACCGCGTACAAAGGAACTTACAGTGCTGCAGGCGGCATCAGCATGAGGAGGCAGAGAACGAAGAAAAGAAGATCAAGACCAACCAATCTGGCTCCAAGCAAAGACGTGCCAGTCGTATGACACAGATGCCTCAACGAGATGCGCTGACGTCTCTTCTGAGAGAAGGCTGGCCCTTGGATGAAAGCAGGTAATGCCGTACAAGTGAAAATTGGCTATAACCGTTCAGTTATACAGGTCTGTGGGAACTCTGAATGGCATCCGCCGTTGAAGAGCATCACTGATGATTTCGTAGGCATAACTATTTGTAGCCGCTAATTTTGAGAGGCATGGACGGTAAGGGTCCGCCAGCCCGCCCACAAATGTCGCCCACATGTCGGGGTCTGGCTAGCTCTGTGCGGGGCCGGCTCCATCCAGGTTTAATGGTGTGATGCATCAACCAGCCACTGAAGGCAACTTGAAAAACGTCGGTTCACTAACGTTGTGCTGTCACAGGTTCAGAGTCGCCGTAGGTTCGAAAGAGCTGATAGTGCACGGTAAGCATCGTACGTTGCTAGAGGTCATACAGAGTGTGACGTACTGAGAACAAGAAATATTGTATGTGAAGGAGAGCGGGAAGCCTCGCAGGACGAAGTCCGTCGCTGCCTTACCTTCCAAAAGAGGCTTGTGAATACTTTTGCAGAAGGCGCCTTGCGGCAGTGGTTGGATTTGCCAGCGGTAGTGGAAGTTTCATTATCGGGTGTGTATGCTGGCCACGGTGACGTTAGGATCCGTCCGACGGGTGCTGCACACGCTCCGAGACCATAGCTCCCCAGTATCGTAAGCGTCGCGCCGTCTTGCGCTGCACCCGTAATGCTGGGGGGCAAGGGGTGCCAGATAGATACCAGAGAGAAGGTATCAGCAATTTATCGATTATGTTAAGAGTGCGGACGCCCACATTTCATTCATCAACGGACCGACAAGCCATGCATATTATGAGAGGGCGGTGGATGTATCAATAACAACAACAGCAACAACGTACTCCGCTCTTCCCAGCTGGAGCAGCACGGTTGAACATACCTTGCTTTATTGCTCATTATTTGCAAAAGTATAATATCAAATCTAGGCATCTAATTGCATGCTTTGGCGTGGACCGCTGGGCTGGGCCCGCACAAAACATGGCGGAGGCAGGCAGCACAGCGGTAATCGTTTCATAACAATAACGGGTAAGCCCAACCGAAAATCGTTTTCATACATTAGAGCTATTGAATTCTGTTGGGAAAGACACACACGCAGGCAAGGAGGCGCGCAGCAGGCAAGTAGGGTAACGGCAATTCATCCCTAATGTCGCTTTCGGGCGACGGTTGCCCAGAAATGTGGCGTACTACAACATGCCAACATGCCAAATCGAATGCCTGATTACCGGATGCCCTGTTTTCGGGTCTTCCGGTTGGATACCAGAGGGTTGTGCTCATCATACAGGATCAGACATTGCAAATACTTTTTTTAGGTTCACATGACCGCATGCTCGGAGGGCCAGACAGGGATGGTTGAACTTGCTGCACCCAGGCAACTTAAGACTACAGAAAACTCAAACACGCAAGAAAAATCTCTAATTCACCAACACGTACCTGACGAGCGCTGTGGTACGATCACATGATTCGAGTACTTTTTCGGCACAAAGCCCGAAGCAATGGGGCCAGAAGCCCGACAGCGTTGCAAAGTCGCTTTTCAGATCCTCGATCCGTTCATCCTGATAACAACGGAAAGCATAGAAGAACGAAATTTTGGCATGAGCCCTTTCACACAAAAACCCTCCCCAGTCCACAGCCATCGCCGTCTTCAAATCCCATGATACATTGATCTAAGAGCTTAGATGTGAGGATTACCTCATCAGATTTCCGGTAGGCGTCCTGTATGCAGCATAACATTCTCATCGCCACAACCCCAGGGTATTGACGAGAACGCACCGATGCTAATGACCTGAATTCATGCAGATATCATAAGTTAGGATGAACACTAACTGACAAATATTTGCTGCTGGAATTCGATGCGCGCAAGACACGTGCCTACCGTTACAGAAGCGATACCGTCTTATATAGAAGTTGTATTATGTCATAAAACTACATTAATACATTAATCAATTACTAATCACAACTTAATAGCATGCAACTACTTCACTTTTCCTCCCGTGGGTTTCATGAAGGTGTACAGGGTGCTGTGGTACGCATTAGGATAGTCCATGGACATAACATTAGCACTTAGGTTATTATTTTGTTTTTCCTATATGTCTAGTAATTACGTTTCAAGTTCTAGTGGCCCAGGAGCCTTCTGCCGAGAAACGGGCCTTACGCGCATAAAAATCTGGCTTTAATCATTCACATTGTGCCGCATTATTCTGGTTCACTTCAAGGATATATTCTAAAAACAATATTTCATGGGCGGGAAAGATAACCGAGCGAGGACATTGGCTACTGGGCTTCCACAGCTCCAGGAAATGCGAAACAATTATTGATTAGAGAGGAGTTAGTTACTGCTCTCGGAAACAAAAGCCATTGCCATTTCTGTTACAAATGCACTGCGCTAAAGGGGGCCTAGGTCAACAACCGAAGGCCCGCGTGCAGAACAAAAAAACAAGATGAAAAGGACAGACAAAGCACGCGAATAAATACAGCCCTGAGGACACGGGCTGAGGTAAGGCTCTTAGTTCAAACGCCTTACCAAGGCCTTACGCTTAACTAACCCGGCTTCCTACGCAAGCCCGCATTAAAACCTATATTTTACTTTCCTGACACTTCCATGTGAAATTACATGTCTTGTTTTATGATTTTATTCATCGCATTCTTTTCTTATTGCGGGGCAGCTAGGTGACGGCACATACAGATCGTACCTAAGTTCCAGCTCTACGAAGGGACGTCATTTGAGATGAGCGCTGGTGGCTACTTCAACGTGGGAATGACCCATGAAAATGTGATATCAACAGCTTGTAAATTACGTGGGGGCCTTTTTTTACCTCTTGCTTGATGAGACTCCAGATCCCTTTTTAGGCGCCATATGTATAGTACAATGTTTCCGCGTTCCTGAATTGGACGTTGAAGAGCACGGTATGTACAAAGCAATTAACAATAAGCTAGTGTGCTTATTTGCTTCTATGATTGTTGGTTTCATGTGGAAGTGTCATCATTTACGTGGAAGTCTGCTGTGGCGTACAATGACATGTTTTTGCAAAAGCCCAGCCTCACACTAGGGGTACGAAGGATCGTTCGTCCCGTGCTCACCTTCCTGAGGATGCAATGCAACCTTGAATGAACGATGATGCTATCATCATCTACCGCCGCCAGTAGATTATTACATACATGGATGATATATTGTAGCCGGCCCACCCAATTAAATTTACGGAATTAAATTATGTATCATGTTAAGACCACCCTCGACCACCCGAAAGCTTAATGGAGAAGTAAAAATTGCAAATAAAATATTTATGCTGATGCCAACTATAGCTTTAACAAAATCGATAGGGCTGAACGGGTCTAAATCTTCTACCCCTTCACCAACCCCTAAAAATTACACGAGTAAGGAGTATTTGTCTGCTACGCATACAATTACGCCGGCTTTTGCCGTGCCATTTAACTTTGTAGATAATAACTAAACCTTAAATTGGAACAAGCCACTTAAGTTGTTTCGTTTGCGTGAAAGCATTCTGACTAGTGGTAGCATCTATAACAAGTAAAGTATGGTGAGGAGCTGATTGATTGACTTTTTGTACAACCTAACTGTTTTAGTGAGTTGCTACCGCTTTAATTAGTGAACGTATACTTTAAAATCGTATATTAAACATCTTTTAGTTATTACTGCTATGTCTTCATGTCGTACATCCATTTCTATAGTAAGCAAGGAGTTGTGGTCATGTCCCCAGGGAATTTATGCCATCGTTATAGCAGGTTGTCTCTTATTGTAAGGAGTGCTAGTCGTGTAAGGGCCCTGGGAATTTTTCCCACCACCTACAAAATGCACTGACTAGTTCACAAAAAATAGCATACGTGATTCGTCCCCTGTTTATGCATTGTAATATTTTTGCTGTTTAAAGCATTTCCTCATCCTCAATTTTCACTACTTGCTTGTGGCTCTTTGTATGCAGTCCCCATGTATCCCGTAAGGCGCCGGCCTCACTATCTAGGCAGCGAGCCCTGCAGGCAAAATGGTTTAACATTAGTATCATATCTAATCCCTTCCCCTGCGCTGTGGCGCGGTCCGGTCAAGGACCCCCGGTGCCCGTCTTTGCAGGACGAGCCGTCCATAATGTAACACCAGTTAACACCCCTTAATATCTATTAAATTCCTGGGCAAGACTTCACAAGCCACTTCTAGTTCCCTTATAAAGAAAGGCTTTTTTCTTTGCACGGGGTGCAAGGGATGTCTGAGGAGGATGTTCGCTGCGGGGCTGCAAGGGGGTAATAAGGGATGGGGGAATTTGCAATTTTGCATTATTAGCTACGTAATCCACCCTCGTTACGTGCTACATACAATTGATTTTCGGAACATGAAATGCCATAATACGTTAAAGTGTCTTTAGGTAACTCCATTTTTTTTTCAAGAATCCATGTATGGGCCATGTACGTCAAGACCATGGAAGTGCGGGAAACTGGGGCAGCAGGCCCCAGTACAACCGTACCTTTAAGGGCTAGGAGAACGGGTGGAAAGCGGTAGTCACAGGAATATCTAAAAGCATGGTTAATCGTTTTAGTAATATTAATTATGCAGTCTACCTGCGGAAACAATAAGCCCTAAAACCCTAATATCCACATTACGATCATATGATGGCAACTGGAAACATTTGCAGGATCAGATCTTTTCTCTCGACTATAAAATAGCTTTTTCTTCATGCTCACTTGGTTATTTGGTCGGTTGCTGCTGCGCTAACAGTATCACAAGCAGCTATTGCGACTTTTCCCCTCTCGAGCATAAACGTACCTGATTACTTTTGCCAGCCATCAACATTAGCACAGCATACGAAAATAATGTGTAGGCCACTATTTAGTTTAAATTTATCGTCATGCTTTTCTATAAGCTGGGAGATAGTAAAAGAAAGTTCAAGTTTAACGTCATCCACCGTTATATCTTTGTAAAGCCTTTTCTTCTTCAAAAGCTCAACAATCTGTCCTGAACCTTTTACCCTAATATCAGAGGATATAAGCAGTCCTTAGTTTACGGACAAACGTTAACTAGAACGACCAGACCGTGCGCTGTGACAACGCATGCGCTCTGGCCTCGAGGTCCCAATCGACTCAGTCGTTTTAGCCGCTGTGGCTCAGCGTGTAGCCTAGCGCGTGCAGGGGACACATTATCACAAAGCTGATGCTCTGACCCTCCAACCCATCTACAGGAGCCTTCAGCTTATTCAGGATGCCCATCCTCAGCGGCGAACTCCAGATGCCGAGCATGCCCTATTGAAGTGGCCCCAATAGAGCTCATATAATGTTCCACTGAGGCGCGTCGTTCGGATATGTCAAATAAACTCGCACAACTTGCTTACCCGCCTTGCCTTGCTGCATCGTCAGGTTAAACTTGCCAGGCCATCGGCTGCGGCAAGAGGAGCTTTCAGGTTCCTCGTGCTCTCCTGCCGGACAAGCTGAAGCGAACTGGAGACGACACGGAAACCAAGTAGCTCCTGCCCGAACCCCCTCAATTATCCATTGTACGGTGCTGCAGTGCATACGAACGCACATTCTGCTGAATCATATGCGCAATACTGCGTGAACAGTATCCCTTCCTAATAACGTCATAGGACGCTAACAACAGCAAGACCCAAATCTTCCCGCTCACATTGCCGTACACTCCGAAAACAGCCCTGACTAACGGGAACGCCGAGCGGTACGCGGCTCGGCTCCACCGGTGAGCGCAGCAGGGCCACTGCAGTGTATGCAAGCCGCTCACTCGCGCAAACCATTTAAGGAGTCACCCCTCCTCGAAAAAGAAAAGGAAGTCCCGGTAGATCCGCCTAATCCATACTTGCGCCATTACCAGATGAAAATATACCATATTTCGGAAGCCAAAGCTCCGGCCGGCCATTTCTTTACGTGCGGCTTGTAGGACTGCCCTTCCTAAGATGCTTCCCGAGGCCACCAACCATCCTGCCATTTAAGACTTCGCAGCACAGTCCCATGTGCCGCACAAAGCAGTGCGACCAACATCTGATCCGGCCCCCAATCCTCGAGGCGAACCCATCAAGTGGAAGGCAATGCTGCCATCACCATTACCACCATCCACCCCCACCCCCCACCACCACCCAACACCGCCGCCCTAAAGCATCGTGGCAAGGCAAAGCAAACACGAAGGCATTAGCCAGCCATATTTGGATATCCTCCATCATCCGTCGTCCGTCCCATCCGCCATACTCACGAGTTGTATCATATGAGGTAATCGATACCGACACCAAATCTCGACACAAACGCTCAACCAGGTAAGGCCACGAGCTAGTCCGTTCGCAAAAATACGTTGTCGAGTTATCAGGTCATCCGGTCACCGTCTGTGTGGTCCTAATATGAGATGGACAGGGCCAGTGGAGGCGGGGGCGGCGGCAGTGTCGAGTCCACCGACGCGAGCAATTCGAAGAAGTCGATAAGGCTGAGCAGCGTGATAGCCAGCAGGGAAACCACCACTGCCCCACACAAACATAGCGGCCCAACTCGATCATCAAAGTGCACAGCACGCTTCCGAGCGATATTGCTGGCGCGCCAGATGAAGACATACAAGGCGTAACAGCACATGGAGACCGCTAGTGGCAGCAGGATGAGCGCGATGAGCTCCACCAGGTGACGGCTGATCGCTTCACCGCCGGATTCTGGTGCGGCATCGGTCTCCGAACCGGCGGCAAAGCCCAGCAATGCGGCACTGACGGACCCAAGGGTCACTGCCATGTGCAACCAGGCCAAGAAAGTGCGCTCGTTGGCGAAAAAGGTCTTGGGTTCAATCCGCATAGGGGTGGTGCGCATTGCGCCACCGGCGGGTGCCGGCGGCACGAGCCCCAGTAAACGGGAGAAAAAGCCCGGCTGGTTGCGCTGGCCACCGCCACGGGGCCCCATGCCAGCACTCAGGCCCAGCGTCCGGAAACCTGCGGCGGCAATACCGAGAATGGCATGAGCACTCGTGAGTGCCGGTTAGTAGAGAGTGAGCATTTGGTGGAGGTATCGCACACACGCACACACGCACACACGCACACACACACGCACACACGCACGCACGCACGCACACACGCACGCACGCACACACGCACGCACGCACGCACACACGCACACACGCACACACGCACACACACACACGCACACACGCACACACATACGCACTCTGTCTCACGTACATAGAGACACACTTACTTACGACACACACACACACACACAAGCATCCACATGTCCCGCTGCGCGCCACCCTTTCATGAAGGAAACCCCGAACACCGCCTCGTCTTCTGGAAACGCAGAGCAGAGCACCCTCCCTTACCGCGCCGCTGCAATATGTGTTGCGGAGTCCTCAACACCTGGCCCCACTGGATATCAGCACAGCCGCAAACACCGCACACATCCGCGACTCGCCGCCTGGCCCCTTCCCGCTGCATGACCGCATCCCAAGCATGTCTCCTTACCCTGAACGGTGTTAGGGTCCGGCATCAGCTTCAGCGTGGGCTGTTCCCCGAGCAGGGGGTGCGAGAGCTCCTCTAGCTCGGGTGTGACGCCGGCGCGGCGGGTGCGGGGCTTCGTACGTGTAGCTGCTGGGGCTGCGGCAGGCGGCGGGACGCTGGTACCCGGTGCGCTCTCGGGCAGTGGTGTAGTGCCCTCCAGCGGTGATGGTGCTGACGCCAGCATAGATGCACGCACCGACTCATCGTCAACCCAGTACGGCACCGCACGCACGTCGCCGGGGAAAAGCGTGGCGCTGCCGTGTATGAACTTGGAGAACTTGTGCACCTCCGTCAAGTAACCAGAATCCAGCAGCTCCTGCGAGTGTACGGCAGATTGGGACGGAGGGCGTGCGGAAGCCAGGGGCAGGGAACCCGGACTTGGTCGTAATTTAACAACGGCACGAAAAGATAAACTGATGAAAGCCTTAACGGAGGCAAGGCGCGACAGCATGTCATGCGATCGCCGCTGCAGGTCAGGCCAGGTCAGGTCAGGACGGTGCATAAGCCGCCCAGGCATATCACAAATTAAAAAACAACAAATATCAAAGGAAAGCAATTATCAGGAAAATATCAGATGAGCAAGAGCAAGAGGAAAGGCAGTCGATCAAGTCACGCAAAGCTGGCTCCGCTCATCGGGATACGGCAGATTCCGCTGTCCAGATATCTGCGTATTGCACAACCTCCCCACTCCCCGTACCCCAACCCTCTTTGACCCTGATGCTGCGCCGCACCCACCTGCACCCACGCCGGCGCGTGCTGTCCCTCCTGCAGTGACAGCTTGACCTCCAGCACGGCGTGCGGGAAGCGGGTGATCTCAGTGCGCATGACCGGTAGCGCGGGGTCGCGGTACCAGCGGCCCGTTGCGGCGCACGAGGGGCCGTCCTCGGGGTTCTCTTTAATCATACACAAGTTTGTGTCGAGCGAGATACGCACCGTGGCGTCGAAGGGGATCTGAAGGGGACAGGAAGGTATGTCATCATGTACCGGGACCTTGTCAATGTGGCACGCTTCAATGCACCGCATGCATGTGTTTACGTCTCTTTTTGCGCCCGTGCGCGCGCATATTTGTGTGTAATATTGACAAAGTTTTAACAAATAACAACAACAACAACATATAATAACAACATGAATAAAAATTGAAGCGCGGATGGCAAGGATTAATTACATTGCCAAAAGTGGTGTAGGTATACTAACGAAAAATTTCAACACGGGCAGAGGAAGGGGCTGATTAGTACTAACCGAGTCTTCAGACTGTTGGTCAATGAGCATCAGATCCGAGGGCTATATGCAAATGTACAAAGCAAGAGGCATAGAAGACATATGGCAGCAGTGTCGGCGCAAAACCAAAATTCGCAATTCGCAAAAAGAGGAGGGTGGGTATCGCCCGCTGCGCGCTCCTCACGTGCTCATGAACACGTGCTATACATAAATATTGCTCATCCGCGTCGCCCTCGGTCACGTCGCCCTCGGTCACGCCAGATCCATAGCTTTTTGGGGCGGCCGCATCCTTAGCTTCTTCTTTGCGCTCTCCACACAATCGCTGTAAAAGGTAGCTGGCTTTGTCGCCCCCCTCATTACATACATGCGACATTGCCTCACCCACAACCCCTTCTCCCCCCAATCCGGTTACGCACCTGGAACGCCGTACGCATGTACTGCGTTCGTACAAGAGGCTTGAGCTGTTTGGAGTCCACGGCCTTGTAGACCTCCATGAACAACGTCTTGTACGACTCCTTTTCCTCCTCAGTCAGCGCCTTGCCCTTGCGGGTCGCTGCGGCCTCTTGGTCCGCGAGCGCGTGCTCCAACGTGTATTCGCCGTCCATGAAGGCTACCACCTGAGAGCGGGCGAACAGGGGGCCGCGCGGACAGTGGGTGAACGGACGAAAACATCGATATCCATGTGCATGGTGTAGATCTTTTCGGCCGAGATCGAGCTGCAAGGTACAAGAAAAGCTGGAGAGTACCGACGGCTAAGAGGGAGGTCGAGTTCGGTTGCAGGGATCTAAAATTCAACAACGGAATCTAAAACCCCAAAACCCTAAGGGCCGGGAATTCTCGCGTCTTAATCGGCCCAGGCCGACCTAATTCCGCAGACTGAAAGGATGCCCCAGCGCCGCAATATGTTGGGGGGAAGTGGCGTTATTAAGATGGACTGACTTGGTGGCCTAGCCGCAGCATAGGCTTGAGGTTTCCCCCAGAGCTGTAGAGGGGAGTGTTTAGGCGGTTTCTTGCTGTCCCGGCAGGGCATGGTGGCCCCCTACAGGCATCAGGCCCACTTAGACATGTAACAACATACACCCTCGCACACACACACACAAAAACACACATATCCACATGCGTACGGCACAGCTTCCAGGCTTCACCACACAGCCTTCAGTCAGCCGTTACTACTGAGCGCTATCTTCTTTTGCATTTCCCTTTTCTTTCTGGCTATCATCCCCCCTCCTAATCACATATCGCCGGCTGTGTGCTGCAAATACACTTGCACACTTGCATACGTGCACCCGCACCCGCACCCACGTCGCATGTCACCCCACATCACACTCATATCAGGGAATACGCGCGCTGATGCCGAGGTTTAAAAGCAACCATCGACTTCAGAGCAGCAACGTGTATATGCTTGCATGATAAGGTGCATGGTGTGATCGACCTAAGCGACCAACACATGAACGCCGCCCACGATCAAACATGCAGCACTACTTCTTCGACGACATGTTCAATTTTCTGAAGCCTTCTGAAGCTCCGTCACACACCACAGGACACCCACCCAAGCAAGCAACTACCATCGCCACACCACCACGCTACACGCTGGTGCAGCCGCGCACACCCGGTGGTTCATGCGGTCGGTCCTCACCTTGTCACTTGGCAGCGCAAACCGCTCCTTGACCGACTCCTCCCCTTTCCAGCTCTCCTTGTGGGTCTTCCGCTCAAAGAACACCATGGTGGGTGGGTTACTGCCATACCACCTGTACCACCAGAAGGGAGGCGGTAGAGAATGGGGGTTAAGGGTTTTAGTCAACGTGCCACGGCCCAGTGCGTGTTTCAGGGCCCCCAGCAACAAGGGGGAGGGACGATACGGAAGCAGTGGAAGTTAGGAGTACTGATAATTACTGGCGGCGCGGTCACCTGCGAAGGATTGGGATTAACTGCTCAGGCAGCACGGGATCCAGGATCCAGCACATGCTGCCAGATGGCTAATACAAATGTTTTCGCACGGAGCTGCAAGGGGATACCCAGGTAAGGCGAATGAAGCTCCCTCGTCATCGTCATCCTGTATGCACACACAGTCGACTGTCTGCCCTCAACCCATCGCAAGTTGTTAACTGCACCGAGCTGCTTTCCGAGTACGACACCGGTCCCGAACTCATGTAGCATGTCCCGGTCCCCAGTGCAGAGCACCTTAAGAAGCCAACCAACCCGGGCCCCAACCCACCGCACACGCCCAGTCGTCACATTCGGAATCACGGGCCTCATGGGCCTCACGGGCCTTGATAAACAACTCGCAATGACCGCCCGGCGGCAACCAACTCCCCGAGGTAACCAGCTGATCCGCTGTCTTCCAGCAGCAACAACCCCGGCAAGGACCGACCAGACGGCCAACCAGTCAGCCGGTGACCCACCTTATACGCAGGGCGATGGCTCCCGGCTTCTTGTCGAGTCGGCCGTGATATAGCTCCAGGTTGGAGTTATCTAGGTAGACGGAGTTAATGAGCTGGGGTGGGGTGGGAATATGTGTAGGATACGGCAAAAAATATTACGTAACGTAATCCATCCATTCAGATCAGAGAGTTTCTGTGTTCCGTAATCACAATAAAGGATTAGTCAGCGGCGTCGCATGTCGACATCTGCGCACACGGGTGCGCGTTTCCAAGCTCTGAGCACAGAGTTTTACCCCGACCTCATCATCAACGGCACAGAGGCAGACTCTCCTTCTCTCACCTGCGCGTCGCCCGTGAAGTTGTTTTTGTCGAACTGGAACACTGGCAAATGTTGCAGGACGTGGTGCTTGACGGTGGACACGTCTTCATTGCGGACCCAGTACTTGGTGGTGCTCCGAACAAAGCCCTGCGAGGGGCGGAATACGTGCATGAATTGGAAAAAACACTTTTTGAGCGTCATACCGTATTCGGGGTAATAGCTGAATAGTGACGGCCCTCGAAAGAAGTGGCGGGTGGGGCAGAGCGGGGCGGCCATACAACATGTGGCTATCGCCAAGTCGACACAGACCACATTGACGGGCCTTCCTTCCATCTGCCCTTCGCCCTCCCAACTCGTGCGCTACTGAAGCAGCAACGTCTCGAAGTGTGTGTTAGTATACGGGAGGCTTTATGGGATAGGCCCCTTCTCTACGCTGGAGAGTTCTTGGATGCCTTTCATAGCCCTCATGTTTCGACTCTTCCGCTGCTCATTCCCCCAAATGCCTCCGGCGCTCCAACAAGCACGAACCCTGAGTTCTCTCCCGTACTCCCGCCAAATATGCGCGTTAAGGACAATCGTCCCGGCTCTCCAGTCTGGAGCTAGAACCGTTGCCCTTTGTTCATCCTCACCCACCATCTCTCGGTTCCCTACCCGTATCTCACTGCTTCCGACTACTACCCGATATTTGCCATGTTCCCTCCCCTCCTCGTCCCCCTCCACTCCCATGCCTCCACCTGCGCTGCGTCCTCGTTCTTCTCCCCCGACGAGTCCCCGCGCAGCTTGGAATAGATGTTCGATAGGGACACCAGGAGGTCCGAGTAATTTCCCTGCACCCAGGGCTGCTGGTGCAGGTGGGCCACGTAGAACTGCCGACAGGGCGCGTGAGGCAGACATTTGTCGTGCTTCTTCAGGATCTTGTGAAAGCCCTGTAGGCGGGGTTGGGATCGAAATGAACCCGAGGGGGGCTTGCTGGATGTCCTCACACACTAAGTGGAGTTGACAGATGGCACCACAGGCTTTTAAGTAGTTGGGCCGCATCATCACCAACGTACACCCCACATCCCGTAGGGCACGGGCACCACCGGGTGCGCACGTGGAGGGTCCTCCATTTCTTTCGGAGGGCAAGGGACCGACCCGGAGTGTCACCCGGTGGCAAGGGCGGGAGCAATTCATTAACTGGAATGAATTAGTTATGCTGTAGGCGCATGATCCGAGTACATCATCCGCCGCTGTCAAACCAGCCACCGCTCGACTGCTGTTTCACATGGCTGCGACTGCGGTGCACACCGGACAGCATGAAGACGTATGAAGAGAGCCGCGTCTTACACTGAGCCCAGTCGCATGGGAGCGTGGATTGCCGGCATGAGTGCGGGTTGGAAGGTCCAAAATGTGGGGCGGGACCATAGGCAGCTAAGGTGGCCAATGCGATACGGGACACTGCCACTGCCACAGCTGCTGGCATAAAGCTCTAGATATGGCGGACCAAGTCGGCGTCGGTCAGGCCTCCATGATGTTGGAAACACGGGACGCGCATGCACACACGCCTGTTGGCATTCCATTTGTGTTCCAACAGCACGTGCCCCGGCAGCCGTTCACAAAAACATACAACGTGATGGAGACACGTTGCTTTGCACCATCAGCACGGGACAATCAACGAACACATCAAGGTGGGCGCGCCGCCGAGTGAGCGCAGGGGCCCTGTTGTGAAAAAGAAAGCTCAGTCCAAGCAGTATCAAACATGACAACCATCCCGTGGCGACTGCCCGCAGTGACTGCCCGACGCCCCATTTTCACACGTCAACCAGGCTTGGGCCCCAACTCGTATAGTTCTATTGGCTTCCCCCAGATGCGTCCCACGAAGCATCTCGAAGCATGTGTCTCACCAGGTAGTTGATATTAACGAACTTCTCAAGAGCCAGGAAGTCGTCGCCAATGTATTGGGCTTCCTACGCGTAAGGATGGTAAAAGGAGGGAGGGAAGGACATGGTTTGGGAAGATGGAGGGACGGACGGAGGGACGGCGCGCAGGCCTCGAGAAGTCCTGTGGCCAGCTGCCAGGCTTTGAGGTGCATCATGAGATGACAGCAACGTGCTTAGAACGCATTCGCAAGGCGGACGAGCAAGACACATTTAGTTGCAGCGCAGCAAGTGATGGAATTTGTGCAGCTCATTCCGGAGAGAAGGGAAGACGGGCGCAGCGTCACATGGCTCCCACCCAAAAACTCATTGCCAAGCCATGCAGATTGGGGCACTTGATGCACTGGAAAGCTTGGCTGGATCAGGCTCTGGTTGACATCGCCAAGCCATAATGTATAACAACCTGACGAAGCTGCCCGCTGGGGGGTCTGTGCAAACCCAGGCACCTGGAGGAGCTCGTCTTTCTTTTCCGGTGCCGTTTCTTTCTCCGCCTTGGCGTTCAGATTTCGGAGGCTTGCTCGCATCTCTTCGACAAGCTTGTTCGTGAACTTGTTAACTTTATCCACCTGAGTGGTTCCAATGACGTGAGGGGTCGGGGTTGGGCTCAAAACGTGGCGGCCATGCCGCAGACTGGTGCTCCGTTTGCCCGCACAAGTGAATGTTTCTAATGTGTAGGAGCGTCTAGCCTACGCCTAAGCGGAAGTCCCGTACTAGCTTACATCGCGCTCCAGGCGCCGGAAGAAAAGCTCCTGGCTGGAGTCCTTCGTGTTGCTATATCGCTGCACAGTCAAAGATGTCGTGCGGGGAGAGAAGCTGGCCTCGCCCGCCGTCTCGGCCTCCTTCTGGCATTTTTTAATCAGGTCCTTGAGGCCTTTATAGTCGATATAATACTCCAACCACTCCGCCTTGACCTTGCTTTCAATGTACTTTCCATACTTCATTTTCGCCTTGACGCTCTAGCCCAGAACTAACACTTTAAACCTAAAGGTTCCCACACCGCAAGGCTATACGGCTTCAACTCACTGCAAAATGCACCCTATGATAAATCCCTTTTCAAACGTATACTATGATTTCGCATGTCGGAGTCAGGTGGCAAAATGATGCTTCAAGTACGGCAGTATAGGAAGATGCCATTACAGCCATCACGAGACCATGTGCGAACCTAGCCAATATAAACATTGATTTATCTCTAATCCTGAGGGGAAAAACTTCAGTTGTGTCTTTTTATGTTGTCCGCCGAAATTCCGATATTAGGCCCCAAAGGATGACTAACTAATGCAACCCCCAAAATGAAAACATACACCATAATCAAGCAGCATTTAAAAATCAAACCAGAGCTTCAATTGTGTAGCTGATACAATTTCTCAAGTATCCTTGCCCATTCATTCAATCGTACGTTAGGCATGAAAAAGATGCTTTCATTAGTTCATAACACAATGAGATGAAGTCACATCAAAGGTTACTATGTATTGTATCTTCTCAAGACCTCGTTCTGTTACGAATTTTATATAAACCTATTTCCCTCTCGAACGGTGCGATACCCTAAGCGTACGATAGCCTCCGCTGACATAACAATGCCCGAGACTAGTATTCGCCGCACCGATGCAAAAGCGTTTTTTGGTGAGCAAGTTGCAGCATGGGGACTGATTGGACTCCGCCGGCTTGGTTGTGATCGCTTCGGATGCCTCTTTTACATGCAGCAAATGAACGCACTTTCCTTCATTGGATGAGTACTTCTGTTACTATTGGTGGCATTGCAGCAGCTCTTTCTGGTTGGTACCTGCCAGCTTTGGATTGCACTGCACATATATTCGTCTCCAGGTAGCTTACAACATTAACGGAATTTCAGGCGTCGCGGGACACGCGCATCGACACTGGGGTGACGAGTTTACGGAGCGAGCCATCGTTGTGCGGGTTGTCTCGCTTGTTATGCTCTTCATTTCCGTCGCCATCGCCGTGTGGTCAGGCCTTAACTTCCAGAAGCGTGCTATCTTTCTTGAGTAAGGCTACTTGCGCAGGGCCAGGGAATGGGTGGCGGGGTCAGGAGCTAGGTGGCTTACCGGTGACCGAACTTGGATTAAGCTGTTCCGGGACGGGACTGGGTTTTGACAGGGTCAGGGACTGGACCATTGGATTGGGACAGGAATGGGTGCGGCTTGGCCCGTTTTCATATTCGCATGTTTCACGTCTTGCTTGCAAACCCATCGGGGCCACATCACTCACCTGTGTGTGCAAATTGTTAGCTCACGAGCCCTCACCCAATGGCTGCAGGGCCAAGGCCGACGGACCTTACGACAGCAGATTTCTTCCAGTGCTGCTTACAGTTTGCATGGTCCTGTCCATGTCTGTGGTGTTTGGTGGCGCTGTCTATCGACTATCAATCACGTAAGCATAGGCCAAGCACACAGGCTTGTGATTCTCTGTTTTTGTGGCTGATACATGTCGGCCGCAGGCCGGTGGCCATAGGTGGGCATCGGCAAGGGAGAACTGGGGCTGATGTTGGGGGGCGTCCGGAAGTCAGATTGACGGGATGGCCTTGTGGATTGCACCTTTTGACCCGGACGCCAGATAGTTTGCTCCAATGACAAGTCCGTATGGGGGGGCTGGGGAGACAGTCTCTTGGCTGTCCCTCACAATAATTTTATTCTAACTGTAAAGTAACTGAGACAGCATCAGGATTCCGGCCCTTCTCCCTATCTTTTCAGTTGTTGAGTAGTTGGTATGACTTGCCGAGCATTTCAGTCTTATCCACCATGAGCACGCAGTTTGATTGCTCCTCCCGTATTTTCTGCGCCACTCACCCCATCAGCCGGAATGGTGGATTGAAATTGATGTATAGCAGCTGGTCAGGGCCTCCGCACGGCTCGGTAAACGCATCTATTCCCGCAGAGTTAGGGCTCCAGGTTGGGGAGTAGTTGGGCAGTTTGGTCGATCCACAAATGCGTCGACCGTGGGTTGACGGCCCCCCAAGCATGGTTCAATCCATAGTGAATTGAAGACCTCTCTGCGTAGCTGCTACTGGGTCAGGTCAGAGTGCTTGCTTAAGGTATCGGCTGCCTGTTGAAAGTCTGACTCCCGCAGGTACCATACCATTTTCAACTCCAGGTCCCGCTCCACACACCAGCACAGCAGCTCGTCCACAGCCCACAGGCAGGAGACCGTACCCTTCATGCCTAAGACACAGAACATGGCTGACTGGCTGTCGGTTTGGTACTGGATAGTACCGCTCATGGTTAGCACGGGCTGGTTGGCTTCAATCCAGCTCAGGCAGACCCCCATTGCCAAAACTTCCCACTCTGTAGATGAGAAGTCTCTGGCCATCATCTTCGCATGCATGGTCTGTGGTAAAAGGGACATAGAATGAACTGGCAGCACCTAGCTCCCCATCTGGCAGTAAGCCGCCAAAGCCCAGCTCAGACACGTCTCCCACTGCCCGCAGATGGGTTGGGCTGCGTTTCGCCCACCAGGTGCGCCCATTCTTGAGTTCCAAGAGCATTAGGAATGTAACAGCCTACCTGGTACCTGGAAGAGAGTGAGCCGTGCTTACTGGGGGAGCATTGCGGCTGCGGGAAGGGCAGCATCCCACGCTGCTTGGCCCACCAACGCTTGGCCCACCATCCGGGCATGAAGGGCGACTGCAGGAGACATTACCATAGGCTTGCCTGCTACCTGGGCCACCTGCCGATACGAAATGGAATCGCCTGCTCCCGTCTGGGTCTCTGTCTCTACCACCATTGTTGCTAGGGCCTGCACCTTGTCTCAAGCAGCGGGCAGAGGGCAGCCTGGAGACCCGTTGAAGTGGCCATGGTACGCACGTCTGCTTCCGAAGTCTTCAGCTCCGTTATCCGGCAGGCCTGCAGAAACACCGCCAGCCCTCTGCTAAGTCCGTAGGTCAGCGGACCCCAGAATCACGGTATGCATAGATGGGCAGCAAGCATTCTATGGCTTCAGCTGCGAGCATCTTTGCAGCCGCACCTTCGATGTGTTTGCTGCCTCGGACAAGGGCTTGGGTAGGCTGTATGTGAGTGATCTCTAACTACAAGAAGAGCGCCCATCATGGTGCAGCTCCAAGATGTCACACAGCCCTCCCACCCGTTGGTTCCATTTCTCCCACAAGAGCTTCTCGACAGACTGTGGCAAACCTCGGTATTGGAGGAGGTATTGGATGAGGTCAGGTGGGTCACAAGGTTTGGCAATCTGGTCCTTGATGGTAGTCCAGAGGTCTTCACCCAGCTTAGCCACAGATACTGCCGTACCACTACAAGTGGTTAAGTTGCGGTATCAGCCTGGGTGCGGACCTCAATGAGGCGCCCAAGCTCCGCCCAGTATGGGCCTGGCGCAGCAAACCGTCTACTTTCCATGGCTGCACGCATAAATTCCTTGTATGCGTCCTGGTTGACCAGAGTCAGGCCTCATGGCTTATCGTAGATCAAACCCCTCTGCTGGTCTTGGATGGGTGCACGGCTGAGGGTTCGATGAGCCATCTCAAACTTATCTTCCCGCTTGGTGTTGAGGTGGGCCATAAGCGTCACTAGACCTTGCACGTTGTTGGGCTCCCCACCGCTGTCTTGCCCAGGCGGGAACAAGGTGTTGAGCCCGCCATGGTTCCCTGGTCTGTCTTGAGATTCACTGCTACATGTCGCCCATCCAGGGTTCGAGGTTACGTACCTCTGCCAGCCATGGGTGTGCGGGTCGATGCTCTTCGGTGCTTCAACCACCACTCTTTAGGGACAAAGGCCGCTGCCTTCACATCACCTGTTGGGGACCAAGACCCTATCTGGTGTGATCCGAACAGGCTGCCGTGTGGTTCGAAATTGGCTCCCTTGCTTGAGACCATAGGAACATTGGCCAGGCAGACCAGTCACTTCTCCTTTCAGCTGGGCGGCCAAAGCCCATTTCCATGCGGCACGCTTCCTCCTCTTCTCCAAAGGTGCCACCAAACACGTGGCTGCAAACCATGAAGCTGCCCGGTTTGGTGGGGTGGGTCCGGGTCCGCGCAACGAGGCGTGCTTGGTGGCAAAGGGGTATGAGCAACAAACGGGGATAGACTGTTTGCTCCCACCTCGTGTTTTGCCTCCCTTCGCACACTTCTAGCGGTAGCGGCAACCAAGGGGATGCTGATGCACCAGCTGGACGTCTCGACTGCCTTCCTAAATGGGGAACTGGAGGAGTAGCTCTGAATGCACCAGCCGCCGGGGTACGAGTTAAGGGATCCCGATCAGGCCTGCAGATTCCTGCGTTCCATCTATGGGCTGAAACAGGCCCCCCACTGCTGGTACGTGAAGCTGGTGGTGGCGCTGGACAAGTTGGATTTGAGCCCTCACGAGCAGACCCCCAGCACTATTCATCCGGAAGGATGACAGTGGGACAGTGAATGTACATCACCGCACGTCGACGACATGGCGATCACGTCCAAGGATGAGGAGCGCATCCGCAGCATCAAGGCTGCTAGCGGGAGGGCCTTCAAGGTTCGAGACCTAGGAGAGACCTTTCTAGGGATGGATCCATCAAGCCGAGGAGTGGATGGATCCATCAAGCTGGCACAGCGGCGGTATATTGAGGAGGTACTGGAGAGACGCCAGCTCTCGAAGGCCAAACCGCGAGTGACTCCACTACCTCCTGGCTCTAATAAGGTGCTGCCCGCAGACGATCACGATACAGAGCTGAAGGATAGCACGAGCTGCAGTGCACTATACCTGGCAATTTGTATTATGCCGGACATAGCACAGGCACTGAGCATTCTGGCGCATTTCATGGTGAAACCTGCTAAGAGCCACATGAAGCTAGTGCTGGGTGTCCTAATGAACCTGGCAGGTACTCGTGAGCATGGGCTCGCGTTTGGTGGTCCGGTGAGTTGGTTGTGTAGGGCTATAGAGTGACGCTGACTGGTTTCCTACTGTGCCACGAAGGACATGGTGGTGGATGTACTGACGAAGGCACTTGGAGAGGTGAAGTTCAAGAAGTGCAGAAATGCCTAATGGGCACTTTGGGCCGAATATTCATTTCTTGCCTGATGAGCTGACGTCTTTGGGTGTTTGGTGCTTTGCTGGTGCTCTAGGGTGCCTTATGTATCTAGGGTTTACCTTTGAGCCTTTGTGTTGGGAAGCGTCTTGAGGCAGCGTCTTGAGGCAGCGTCTTATGTAATAGCGATACTCCCTAGCAGTTGTTAGAGCATCGATTGGTCTACGGAACGAGAGCCATTAGGCGAGTCGTCCGTCGATGCCTAAGTACCCGAGCGCTTGCGGCTGTTAATCTAGATTGATATGTCTAGCGTTTCCCTACTGTGTGGTATCAGTTGCTGATGTGAGTGCGCTAGTGTTACCGTGCGATGTGGACAACTGTACTTCCTGACGTTATTCCCGGAGACACTATTCATTGCTTGCCCCGACTGCTTTATCTTGTCCTTTTATGACAATATAACTTGATCACCTGTATATGCGAGGTTCACTGTTCAGTGTTTGGCCAGACTCCGTTAAGCGAGACTCGATTCTCAGTACAATAAGCATCTCCACGCCAGTAGTAATCTCCTTAGATGCCAGAATATCCACACGACCTTCTAGATCTACGCCATCAGGGACATCTTGCCAGTGTCCTAAACATCTCAAACCTCGCAGGACAAAGAAACCCCTGCTAGAATCCGGACAGTCAGACAACAGGGCAGTACAAATTTCTTCACGAAAACACATTGTACAAAATATTGTTACTGCCCTTTACTAGTTTGTTTCAAAAACGATAAAAGTGTCATGAACGAACGAATGCAACCTTTTTATGCCTAACCTACGATTTAAGAATGGACAAGGATACGTATGAAGATGTATCGACTCCACATTTAAAGCTATAGTTTGATGTTCAAACGCTGCTGGATTATGGTCTACGCTTACATTTGTTTGGGTTGCATTAGTTAGTCATCCTCGGCGACGATGATGCAAAATGCGCTGCTCATCCCCTCGCATCGACTCTTTAAAATAATAACATTTTTACATTTAACATGTAAAGTGTAATAAGGACGTGAAATCAATGTGAGTCCAGTTGTGACGAAAAAGGATGATGCAGGTACAGCATAATCAAAACAGGTAATCAGGTTTATGGCACATGAAGCATAGTTGGACTGTTCTTGTTGACGATTCTAGGGACATAGGTTCAACCCTTGGTTCGGTGACCCGTGGTTCAGGGCGTTCAAGTATCCAGCACTTTCTCTACAAGCTTCTTCCTATATTACACAAAATAGGCAGAAGTGTTACTTTGCGAGCCGCAGCACCAGACAGTGCAGTCGCAGGACTCACCGGATGAAAACACGTTTCGTTTTGCGGTCGTGGGGTCTGTGTGTTTAATGACGGGCGGCCCGAGGCTGTCTGCGTCACTTTTAACAAAATACGGCAGCAGCAAGCTTGGAACTAAAGAGAAAGAAACGGTGCGCACCAATCCATGTCCCACATCCTTATAATGCAGTCCGTAATCTCCGACGACTAATTGCTAAAGCCAATCCTACTCGGTTTTAAAACCGCACCTGTCCAAAATGCTTACCACCCGCACCCGCACGATGCAAGCCTGCCGCCGCCGGGCGCCCGCCATGGCCGCACCCTCCAAACTCATCCGAGGCCCCAAGCGAGCCTCCCTGCAGGTGTGTGAATAGGTGGAGACACTCAGCAGTATTCTGTTACGCCGCGAGTAAAATCATAGTTCAGACCCATGGGTCGATATTTTCCGTGCACGATGCATTAATCTTAACTGCAATCAAGTTTTAAGTTCCTAGGGTGCACTCCTGTCTCACCTTCTGAAGCGTCCACTTCGGCGACACAGGGTAACGGAACGGAAAGGGAGCATGTGGTCGCTTGCACAAAATAGCCACGCAGCACGTTTTTCTCATCTACCGCGTGGCCCTGGGCCGAGTGGGAAAGTGCAGCCTTAGCTGGGGTTTCTGCTTTCAGCGATCAGGAACAATTTGGTCGAGGATACAACACACGGTGAAATTGGAATTTTAGCAATCTCATCGCAACCCTGAAAAGCAAGGTTTTACTGCATATTGAAATATCTCGATCGGGTTTTAATGCGTCTGACGCCTGCAGGTCGTGTCGTACCGTACGGACCTGAGTGATAAACTCTTTAAGGTATAATGGGAGGCGAGAGGCAGGGGATTCCGGAGGCAGGGGAGGGATCAAACAACGCAGAAGGCTACATCCAACATCTCAGCGGTGGCGGTGGCGGTGGAGGACGGCAGCGGGTAGCATTCGAGTTGGTTTCGGAGGTGAAATCGTGCTCGCCGCACGCCCGACTCAACACACGCAACATGGGATGGCCGATACCCCCCACCCGCGCACTTCGTTCAGTCACATAGTTTCTTTCACGGCCTTCACACGCCCTTCATCATTAGCTTCACGGGTCACACGCCCCAGTCCACCACCCCATCTGCCCTCCTGTCCCTGGGCCCTCATCATTGACCAATCCGCATTCAGCAGCGAACTTGCACGCACTGTCACGTCCGCACGCGTATGCTGCGGGCTGCCAGCCCCGCTTGTTCAGGATCCAGGATGTGGCCCCGGTATCACCCTTAACCCAGGATGGAGCATGGTGTGTGTGTGTGTGTGCGTGCGTGCGTGTCCGGATGTGGGGCAGAATCACAAACCTAGATGTGAGGTGTACTCCGTACAAGCAGCTCTGATTTGACCATCCCCGTCCCCCCCCAGCTCTCATCTGTTCATTGCATTCCCACTGTTGGCATCCGCTCCCTTGGTGCTCTCGCTGACTCTCGCTCAGACCGCCCACGAGTACGTCCGTCTCACGGGTGAGGCCGGCCGGCTAACACGCGCGGAGTTGGCCGCCCGCCTGGAGCCGCTGCTGGAGCCCCGCGGAGTGTCTTTCCTGGCAGATCACGTCATATACCCCCAGAACAGAACGAAGAGTGGGTGACACGCGGACGGGGGGATGCAGGGCTGGAAGCGGCGGGAGGCAGTGGTTCAGTACTTTCATGCCCAGGGCTGGAGGCGGGGCGTTGTCCCTCCGCGCGAGGGGGTGATGCTGGGGTAACCTCCACGCGAACCTCCGACCCCATATTGTGGTAGTTGGGTGATGTCGGGAAACTGACTCACCGCGTGCGGGACCCCGTGTCGTCACGGCCTCCCCGTGTCCCCTTCCTCCCTGTCGTCCTCTTCTGCCGTGCAGATGTGAATCAGCTGGTGGAATCCCTGACCCGCCAACACGCCGCCTACGAGCACCTGGTGTACCGGCCCGTGGTGGCGGCGGTGAACGAGGAGGCGGGGGCGGTGTTCGCCGCCATATACTACGTGCTGCGGAACAAGGGGCCGGTGCTGGAGGCCGCGGAACCCACAGGCCGGTGCGCGGCGGCTGGGCTGGGGTGCGAGGGGAGAGGGATGGGCTGGGGTGCGAGGGGGAGAGCGGGAAATGGGAAACAAGAGACCGGAAAAGCCCGGGACACAATTGACTGTATTTGCCGCGGCTCCAGATCGCGACCTGTTGCGTTTCGCCGTGCGAACGGACGACAGCGAAGAGGAAGCCAACCATGCATCTGAGTTGGGCCAGCGGAACCAATATGCGGTTAGTGGCGGCCCTTACAAGAAGGGGAGGACGACCTGAGGAACTTCAAGATTTTATTACAACGACGTCGAGAAATGGGATTCGCGCCCTAGGTCTTCAATCTATGCCTTGATGGGCCGGTCGCTTGTCGCTTGGTGCACCGCCGGATCCTTCCTAAAACCCTTCGTATTGTACCGCTCGTGCAGCGGACAGCCCGTATTCTTCCCCTTGCCCTTTCGTCCCGGTGTCTGCCGCTGTCTCCCGGGGTCCTCCGCACTCCACTCCAGTATCAAGCACCCCTAACATGCGCTGCTTCGTTCTTTTCGTTCGTCCTTTTGGGGGCATTGCTTTACCTTCCCACCTGCAGCATCAGCAAAGGTTTTCTGCTGGACAAGATGACAGTCGACAAAAACACGGGTAGGTGCAGTTCTGAGGCTTGCGTGAGAAACACTGAATCCATGCTTTGCTCATGGGTTGGATTATGGCGTTGTAACCGTACAATTCCGTACAATTGTACGGAAGTATAGGCCCCAGGATTTCTAAATCCTGAGACCTTCACTCGTCCCCTCACACAAATTCGGCCTTGGCCTTTCCATCTCTCTCACTCGAGGCCCATTACTAAGAAGTGCATCACTCGCACTGGTCGGTCTCTCCGTCACTTCTTCCGACGAAGTCGACCTATCAACACTTGGGACGTTAGCAGCCGCCTACATCTTGCCGACGACCAAGACTCGAAAGTTTGTTGCTGATACGTAATTGCAATTCTGAGCCCCCCCCCCTTTTCTACAGTTTTCATATCTTCCCCTTTCGCTGTCCCCCTATGATGGTCAGCGTTGGAGTACGGCATCAAGGCCGCGCGTTGCTTGCCCTGAAGGGTAGGATCCTCTGCCCCCTGGCGTACAAACCCGCAATCCCCTGCCCCTTCCCACCTCCCGGACTCCTTACAGATTCCATCGCGGTTCGTTGTTTCCGTACTGCCCAACACCAGTGGCAGGTCTCGCCTGCCTATCTTCTCCTGCGTCCCCTCCCCGGCCCCTCCCCGGCCCCTTTCCCCAGGCCGGCTGACCTCCTCCCTTGTCACTCGTCAGATGACGCTGGAGGAGCGCGACTCGCTGCTCGAGGACCCCACCGCCTGGCAGCCGGCGGTGGTGGAGGAGGGGGAGCTGGTGGCGGTGCCCAATGTGGTGGCGGTGAGGGAGGGCGAGGGGGAACGGGGACGCGATCGCGCTGCTGAGCACTAGGGGGGGGGGCGGTGACAACGCAGTGCCATGAAGTGGGCGTATGCTCATTTATTCTTCCCCTTGAAAGAATTGCCTTGCGGTCGCTCCTCGATGGGGATTACGGCATGTGTGCTCTTCGGAGGACATCACACATCACACATGTCGTCATTGCTGTAAGTCGTTGTCACCTGTTTGAATCTGGCAACCGGCAGTGGATCTCCAGTGGCCGTTGTAGTTATGTTCGTTGCCACGTGTTAGTTCATTTGTCGTATATTCCGGGTCCAAGGATTGACAAATCGCGTTGCGATGGTGTCGTACAGTGACATGCACTTCGCGCCACCTCGGCCACCTGTCTTATGCATACACCTGTTGTGTATCACACGGGTGGCCACCTCCAAAGCGCACCTCCTCGCCAATCCTTTTTCTCTCCCCTCTTTCCCCGCAACTATGTTCCTCTGAACGTTTGCGTTGAAAACACTATCCTCCCCTCCGCCGACCCATGGGTCATAGGGCCCCAGCGATTACAAATATATGGGCGAGGTGGTCTCCAAGTGGACCGGCATGTGGAGCAGCGGGGCTCCGATGGACGAGCTGCCCAAGGTGACGTCACACATATACGTAAAAACATATAAAATATGTATGTATTTGTGTGTGTGTGTGTGTGTGTGCGGGGTGGGGGGTGGGGGTGGGGGATCGAGGTGACCAGGTGGGTTTACCCGGCAGCTTGGCAGGGGCGTCTTGGCAGGACAGCCTGCCCGTCACGAAGGCCTGAACGTCCAAAAAGATGATGTTTTCGTAGGAGCGGGGCCGCCCGTGCTGCCGCCTCGGACCGCGTCCCATGCTGATGGCACCTAGGTGACGAGAAGCGCCTTCCCTCCCCTCCTCTCCCCTTCCTTGTATGTCTTACCGTACGATCTGTACCGTGCGATCACAATGTGCCGGGATGTCTACGGTTACACCCTCGTGCCTGAATGGGCAGTTGGTTGACCCTAACTGCCGCGATCACGACGGGTACGGCCTTTTCAACAAACCCAACGGCATCGTCTGGCAGGTGTGCCGCAGGTGCAGTCCCGAGGAGGGGGGCACTTGTGTGTGTGTGTGTGGGGGGGTCACCCTCCTCGTCCTCCCACCAGCCCGTGTTGTTGCCAGCAGGGGGCTTCGGCCGCATGCGCCTAGCGAGGATGCTCCAAGCTCGGAGGGTGGAGTTGTCACTATCTTGCCTATTTTGGATCCTAATGTTGCGGCGGCGCAGGGCCTGAATGGTGCGCGGGATGCCATCAACAAGGTACACAACACATACGAGAACCGCAACCAGCTGCTGTCGTACGCAGTTTCGTACGACCACAAGGTATGGTACGATGCCGTACACCAGCCTGATGTATGCCGCAGTTGGAATGACACCGTGGGTTGGTCCTCTGCCATGCTCGGCAATGGATGCCGTACCTCGCAATGGTTCAAATGCACGCTGGCCGCATATTTGACACACTTGCACACTGCGGGATGAGCTGGGCACGGCTGGGCGCTTACGGCCCCGGTCGAGGACGTGTGCGACGAGGACGTGTGTGCATACACCGGCCCCTTCTCGCCTCCCTCCTTACCCTCCATGCCTGACACGTCGCTTTGCACCGCAGCCGCACCTGCCTCCGACCCAAAGGTCCTTCCCGTCCTCCGGGCCCTATGTCCGCAGCTCGCCTTCCAGCACTGGCGCGCCGATACCGTGGAGCGGGGCGGCAGCAAGCGTGCGCAGTCCATCGAAGGCCTAGGCCTCGTATGCTTCAACGAGCACCTGCAGGTAGCACGATAACAGTCGGGTGTTGGGGTATGGGAGAACAAGAGGGGAAGGATGAAAGGGGGCCCCGCGGCAGTAACGTAATGGGTGGAGTTTTCATTACTTCGGCACGACCGACGGCATACTTGGAATGGGTGAGCCCGGGGCCCCAGTCGGCTTCCACACGTTGAATGAACGGATGACGTCCTCAAGAATAGCCGTTGGATCCTAGTCATCGTCTTTGTATGGGTGTGACTGTAGGCCTAAGGATTACGATCATTTCGGCCCTCGGTAAATGTGCGCTTGTTCCGAAGTGGTTACGTGCTGATAATTAGAGAAGTGCACAGTATCAATAATTAGTAATTTATAATTTGTTGGCATTTTAGCATAGGGTTTTACGTCGTAGGGCGGGTTTAGGGTTTTAGGGTTTTAGTGAGTTTTGAAGAAAGGTACACACACAAGTCAATATTTGCACGGTTCAGAGCGCGCTGTGGGGTTCACCAAAGGATTGACTGGGCTGCTGTTGTCGGTCCTTCCAGCAGCATCTTTCGCCTCCGAATGCGGTCGTAGGTTACCTGCGCGCTTGCAACCTCGTCCTCCATATAGGGCCTTATCACAGGGCCCTGGTGGTGGGGGGCCGGTCAAGAGAACAGCTGCCGTTTCAAAACACGCGGTTGTCCGCTTATCGTGTGGTCTCATTGGGGTGTTTCAGGTCTCCCCAATGCATGCCCACCCCTCGGCCACCCCTCGGCCACCCCGCCCCACCCCGCCAGCACAGCCTAGCAAAGCAAAGCGTAGCACTGCATCGCAAGGCGTTGCTGTATCCCCCTCGAGCCAAACCCATCCGCCTTCGATACTTTGCAACGGCGCGGTAACGGTATCGTCGGCCCCTCCCCGCACAGATTCGAGACATCTACACCTTCGTCATGCAGGACTATCCGCTGCGCCATAACAAGCTACGGGGTGCTAATTAGGCAATACCATACGCCCAACAAGGTCCACCGTTGACTTAAGCTACCAGAACGCCTTACCAGGTCCAGACACGGGAAGGATTGACAGATTGAGAGCTCCTTCTTGATTCTGTGGGTGGTGGTGCCTTGGGGAAGCCGGTGGGGGCTGGTGGGTACCTCATTTTTTGCTGTTGTGATTGTTGGACCTGTTGATGATAGGCTGGATACTGACTGGAGCGCTGCCATTAGGTCTGCAGTTCGGGTACCGGCCGGGTTTCCATGTCGGTGAGGTATGCCGGTGAGGGTAAGGTTGCATTTACATGTGGTCGTTGAGGGCCTGCTCCATGCGGCGCAGGGTGTGACGTGTGTCCTCGATGGCGATAAAAGAGGTTACGTGGATTAAATGACGCACATGGAGGCCCTGTCTAGCTGTGCCATTGACCGGTTGATGCGCGGCAGAGCTGTGCCATCTCACATCTAACCGCTGAAGGTCTGTCATTCGGCTCGGCGGGAAGTCAGTTTGGGCATAACGCCCAGCAGGGCATTTCTTGGATCTGGACGTGAAGGTCTTCATGTTGGGTTCACAATTGATGATTGAGCAATCATCTCTCTGATTTCTCTCTCGAGGTCAGGATCGGTAGCGGGCTGGTTGTGACTGGCACTATTAGGTCGGATGGCAAGCACACACATGAAGCATTTGAAGCACGCACGTGAGGACGTGTGGATCGGGGCTCGCGGCGGCATCTTGGTGTATTCGTAAAGGTCGCGTGGACGGCCATGTATGTGTGGCCGCTCTGGGAGATGGTGAACCCAGTACGTTGGGCTTTGTCCTGCTCATCATCACATGCAAGCAAAGTTTCCGAAAACAGATAAATCTTCGCCCTCTCTTCGCCTTCTCTTCCCAGACTGCAAAGTTCCACATGCGCATCATGTTTGAGCATTATGACCTGGGTACTATGACCTGGGTACTATGACACGACGACATGCACAATGTCACATCGTCAACGATCATTTTGCACACATGTTCGGTCACATGCACGTCTGCGGTCTCTCTCACAACCAATGTAGTTGTTGACCGGTTGCCGGTTACTGCTTATATCGACTTCGCTCACCCGTTTTTCATGAACTGGCGGCGCAATTTTGTTTCATGGCTTATTCGATCAGTTCATTCGTGTGGAGTGGCCACACCTGCAGGTTTTCCCGCCCAGCCGCCAAAAGGCATCCTCTCTTCGCTCCCATCCTCTCGCTCATTTCTGCGGCTGTAAAGCCGCCTATTAAAATTATGCAATCGCAAGGAGAGCTGCACACGGGGGCTCCCTCCCCATACCCTAAGGAACGCCAGTCACGTTGCGGTCACACCTATGGTCTTCGGGCAAACTAAATCCCTGTCTATAAATATGCACAGCACAGCGCAGAAGCTGCCGGTCGCAGGCTGTGTATGACTTCGCTTCGCTTCGCTTCGCTTCGCTTCGCTTCGCTTCGCTTCGCTTCGCTTCGCTTCGCTTCGCTTCGCTTCGCTTCGCTTCGCTTCGCTTCGCTTCGCTTCGCTTCGCTTCGCTTCACTTCACCCCACCCACATCCAGCACTGCGCCCCGATATACCATATGCCCCTCAGGTAGTGCTTAGCCCTTCAGTTGCCGGCCCTTCAGTTGCCTAGATAGGCAACTCGTCACCGGATCTTCATCCCTCGTCGCGCGCCAGGTAGCTCTCCACCAGCACCCAACCACGGTCCTCCGCCCCTGTGCACACAGGCCCCGCGCATCATTATTCTGTGTGCAATGCCGTACTTCCACTACGTAACCCTAAGCCCCTTACGGCTTGCTGCTTGCCAATCAACCAGGCCCGGCAGCTTCCTCGGCTCCCACTTTCTGCGGGTCCGCGCTTCCCAAGCTCCCAGTTTCCTGGCGCTGCTGCTCCACGTTTCAGAGGTAGTCCCGCATCTCCAGGACCTCATCCGCCAGGTCCGTGCGTCCAACACCCATGCAGCAAGCAGCCACACATGTGAACTGGAGAGGGGATTTGGGAAGCGCAGCATGCGACATGATGTAGGCAGGACGCTGAATTTACACATGGCTGACACGACCGCACAGAGCCGGATTCCGGTGCGGGTGACTGAGTGAGTTCATGAGGTGCTGCGAAAGATACGTTTGCGGGTAGTGCTAAGAGCGCACGAGACCCAACACCCAACACCCAACAGGGGTAGAGAGTTAAGAGGGACTGACCGTCTAGGGTAGGAATGAATGGTGGGACGGGATAACCACACAACCTGAACGGGACGGGGCCGGACAGGTCCCATCAACATGCAGCTTGATCCCAAAGTTCCCTTGTGGTAAGCATGCAGCTGGGTTACGGAATCCGTCAGCGTGTCTATCAGTGCTTTTCCGTGAAAGCGCTGTCATATCTAACATGCTACGTCAACCATTACTGCGCTTCCGCAATAATGTGTTGGACGGCCTAACTGCTGTGTGGGATGACGTCCTAACGACAGCACAGGCCAGAATGCGAAGTGCGCCCATGACTAGGAAAGGTTCTCATGCATGCCGACAAAAGCATGGGCTCTGTTATGCCATACTGCAGGGTGCGTAGTTTGACTTTGACGAGCGATACTTGGAATCCTCCCCTTCACATGTACACGTCTTTTACTTCAGTAAAAATCACGTAAAGCACTCGAACGGGTGAACGGGGCAGGAGTGTGATTCTCTTCCGCAGGGACACCGACACGAGGTAACAAATGCTGCTCCGTATGCTGCCCAAGCTCCCACTTATCCAACCTTACGCTGCTCCGAACCTACCGTGCTCCCTTCTACGGGTGCCTCCATCTTCAGCATGCGAATGAGGATATCGTACGCGTCATCCAAATGGCCTGCGCCGGACGTGTGGGGTGCGCAAATTGTGTAAGGTGGCTTTCCGTCTGGTTTTGACGTCGGTTTTGGATTCGGAGGCCCCGAGTGGGTTGCGGAGGTGTCTTGGCACATAATTCGAAGGGGTGCAGTTTCGCTGAAACGCTGCCGGATCAGTGACGGCCCCTGCCATGTCGGTGCTGTCGGTCAGAAGTCGCCCAAAGCTACATTTGGAGCCCGGTTGGAATGCCCCACGATCAACATACGGCTTGTTCCGGCTTGTTTTGATCCCCTCCCCTTCTGTGCCAGCCTGCAAAATCCGCGGCTCGGGAGCTCGGGAACTCCGAAGTGGCTCCCAGGGTGTTACGCTCCGCGAGGCGCACAGGAATCGGCTTTCTCCGCGTAATGCTGTTGTCCCCGTTGCCTTCATGCATGTTGCACACTACATCCAGCGCCTCAACTGAAGGCCGTCAACGAGCACGTCCATGCAACTGAACCGCGGTTCCATGGCTATACTAATAACGCTCACAAGTGCTTCATTTTTAATGGTGCGTCCGGCTTGACTAACTGCTGAGCCAAAGCAGTCCATGAGCGTACTGCATGCGTACCGCCCCGCACCCCTCTCACCTTGGCGGGCTAGGGCTCGCACCACCAGATTGTACGCGGGGCTGAGACTGGATGGGTCCCCTGAAACTAGTTCGCCAAGGAGGGATACCGCACGCTGGCCCTGCTGATTGCTAGCCAGGCACGCCACCAATGCTGTGGTGGTGTCGCTGGTGGGGCTATGTCCCCGGGACTGCAACCGGCGGTAGAGGTTTTCTGCGCGCTGCCACTGACCACCTGTAGCCCGAACACAGAGGATGAAGTCTTAAGGAGGATGGAAGTTGGCTATTGCCGTATTTCCCTGGGAAAGATTGCGGTATGCAGGAAACGAGTCTGAGTCTGCGCGTACCTCGAGCAAGCGAGATAACAGCATTTTCAAGAGCCCTCGGATCCACATCCAAGCGCAGGACATTGATTTCAGCTATGAGCTCCAACGTGGTCGTCCAATCGTCACCGGTGGACATCAACAACCGGGAATACTCCTCTGCGACAAGCAAAATTACAGAACGACATCTTGACAAGTAAAGTTTGATATAATTTGATCTCCCAATAATTAAGCGAAATCAACAAGACGGTGATCTCGTTACGAAGCTTCCAATCGCGAAGCCTATCTATACGGAGGTCCATGTGTTACTGCGCACCTGCCGTGCGATGAGTTTCTTTCAATGCAGAATTCATCCGCGGCATTGGCAGGCGGCGAGGACAACCCGTCGAAACATTCACACGCGAACAACGGAGCTGACTGCAGCGACGAAGGTGGAGGTACATTCGTGCTAGAGTCAGCCCCAAAAGAATATGAATGTAAAGATGACAACACAGGTCCAACACCTAGTAACAACAGTTGCAAGGCGGTTACGGCACACGGAAATGCAGTTATGCAACCGAACTAACTATCCCCGTTCAACTACGAGTCTGCGGTGGTGAATTGTCAATCTTCCTTGACCCTGAAACTGAACTGGAGAATCAGATTGGGACAAGGATAGCCTGGAATACCAAGATTTGTATCCAGGCATTTAGAGGCAGCTGTGAGGTGGTCGGGGCTTTGGAGTGAATATGAATGTGAGTTGGATGTGAATTTAGGGTCTGGCACTGTCAGCAGCAATAGCAATAGCAATGGCGGTGGCAGCGGCAATAGATAGCAAGAGCAGCGGCAGTAGTGGCGAAAGTAATGGCAGCGGCAACGGACAAACCTAAACTTAACGTGTACAGGAGGATTCGAACCTCCCATCAGGTACGTGTATCCTGATGGCAGCCGACTGCTGTACACCCGCCCCAGGATAATGAAATCCTGGAAAAAATAGCCATATCCCCGCCTCGGGCTTGTCTAAATGTCGGTTCCCTCCAATGGCAAAATGGGGATATGGCAACACCTAGCCAAACTGATCCAAAGAACACGCCTGCTGAACTAATAAGCCTGCTCACAATCACCACTCATCCAGCCCCAAATACACTTACCTGCCTTATGCACGGCCCCGCCCATCACACACTAAACACCACCAGAGCGCCTATGATGTAAACGTAAAATACCTGCCCAAATGACAATCACATTAACACACACACACGTACGCGCGCGCACACACACACACACACACACACACACACGCACACAAGCCATCCCCTGACTGCTCCTGACTTCCACGACGGAGCGCGATCACTGGAGCCAGCTCTCAGCCTCCTTGCAGAGGCACTCGTAAGCATCCTGCAAGAAAAGCAGCGCCTCCTGCACCTGCTGGCACTCCAATGTGGAGCAATCCTGCTGGCTCTTGAACCCCCGGATGAGGATGCGCCGCATCTTGTCACTCAGGTGGTTGAGCTCGTTCAGGTTGACGTCCACATCGGTGCCCAGCTTGAAGAACAACCAGGCCCCGAGTGCTGGGTCTTGCAAGGCCTTTGCTTGGATGGCATTCTGGATCACGCGCCTCACGTCCTGGACGCCTGCATCGGTGCCTGCCGATGGCTGCTCCCGATCCTCCTTGCCAGCCTGCTCCATGCCGCCTGCCATGGTCGGTGGCTTTTCCTCCTCCTCCTTGCCCACCTCCACCTTGACCTCCTCCTTTTACGTCTTCCCCGGGACCACCTCGGTTTGGTCGCCTGCCACGGTCAGCGACGTTTCCTCCTCGTCCTCCTCCTTGCCCGCCTCCTCCTCCTTCCCCACCTCCTCCTTGACCTCCTCCTCCCTTTTCATCTGCCCTGGGACCACCTCACTCTCGTCACCTGCCACAGTCGGCGACGTGTCCTCCTCCTCCTCGCCCACCTCCTCCTCGTCCTCCTCATTTACCGCCGCAAGACCGGGATCCGCCTCCGTCTTGCCATCTGCCGCCACCATCGACGGGTTATCCTCCTCATCCGTCTTCTTGCCCTCAAACACCTCACGATGACTCACCTCTGCGTCGTCTGCCACATCCAACGACGTAGAGTCCTCCTCCTCGTCCACCTCCACGTCCTCCGTCCCCATCTCATCCCACCGAACTTCTCCTGCACCATCCTACCAATGCTAACACCCATACGCGCATCGCCAACCCGGTCCCCTCAAATTTATGATTACGGAACCGAATTGTACGTTTGGAGTACTTATATATGAATAATAGCCCTATAATCGATGCAGGGCCGAAAACAACGACGAAAGCAAGGTGTGACGCGAACGAAATGAACACGGCGATTTGCTGCCATCTTCAGTCTTTAGGACATGCCACCAACCCATATAAACCTATCATATATAGGATTACAAGTCATAGATTTCATACGGCGTACCTGGTATAAACGCGGAAAATAGCCAAGGCCAGGTTGACGCGCAGCCTGGCAAACCGAGAACCGAGTGGTGAGCCAAGCCGAAGCCATCACGATGATCAACATGTTGCTGATGGCTGCAAGGCTGATGGGTGTCACTGAAGCTGAGGAGCGGAAATGAGGTATGTTGGACGGATAGTCGCAGAAGGCTTCCATTGTGATGCTTACTTGTAGAAAAGAAAGATTTTAAGATTTTATGCAGAGAAAAAGCACCGTAAAATGCTCAAAGTTTGTAGCGGCTGTCACGACACATCACGTAATGCGCATATCACGTGACTTGCGCCGTTTGCGGGCACACACCCACATTCTAGACTAAACACCACGATGAACGTATTGTGACCTCACAGCGGCAAGAATTTGGCTGCGAGTTGGCATGTTGATGTTAGGTAGGAATGAACCGTCGGCATGACGGTAAGGTGAACGATGAATGGTCGAAAGTTAGGAGTTAAGCTTTGAGGATAATATGATTCGAGTTAAGGGCCTGATGGTAAACCGGGCAATGGACGAGAGCAATTTAGGCCCCAGTACGACTTGGCGCGATGGCGCGCAAATCAGGTACTTAAGTCGCTGCTCACCCATATTGAGCAGTGATTTAGACGCAATTGCATCAAGTGATGTTTTCCTTGTAACGGACTAAGATTAGATTGGCTGCAGCGTTCTCTCGCTCAATCAAACATTCGACATCGACTAGGTGCAGTGAGTCACGATCACTCGCCCGAGCCTAAGATGTCATCAGCAAAGCTGCCTTCTCCCACGCGTTGAGGAGCGTTACCCGCGGAGTGCGTCATCAAATCATCACGTCCAAGGCTTCACCTGAACGAGCAAGTAAGAACAAGGTCGGCCCGCAGCTTCCTCTTGTCAGGTCGCTGCAGGAACCTGGTCTTTATAAGACCGAAACCCACCCACAACACTCATCTAAATCGCTGCCACCACTAACTTCCGAGTAACCTTCCTTCGAGCACCTGTCACGACAACTAGCCAAGTCATCATCCACGCACCAGCCACGAGTCCCATCAGCGACACCGCCCGATCGCCCCTTCAGCCGGCAAGCGGAGATCCGAGGAGAGCTGGTCATCGGCGTGCACTTGAGCGTCACGGAAGGCGCCTAATTGGTTGATTGAGAGCGGTGGCCCAGGTCGACCGTCGTGAACCGTGGCTGCAGCTGATCAACGTCAACACTGGTGTTGCGGAAGACAAGTCAAGACGGGGCTGAGCAACCCTGGCGACCGTCAGTGCTACCGTTTCTCTCCCTGCTAATGGACGCAGCTGAGGAGACCGCCCCTGAGCAACCACCACGCTACAACCTACGCTTGGCTAGCCCACGTGAGGACGCCTTCCTGGTTCAGCGTGCCATAGCCGACGGCCAAGTTGCGGTGGAAAGAGGAGCGGGTTCACAAGTTGCTGACGGCAGGGATTTCAGCGTGAGTGTTGGTGGGTCAACGTCTAAGGGCAACCAAGCCGCGACTAACCACAGCTCAACCACCCAACCCAGCCCCGTTCATGCGCAGATCACCCCAGAGGCCGATGACGACATAGAGAGCCTACAAAGCCTCATGCGCTGGCCAACCTTCACCTCGCGGGCACTGGGCTCCTTCGCCCAGTTCGAGTATGAGTTCCGTAAACATTTGAGCATCATGAAGTTTTACGGAGTGGTGCAGGGCAAGAAGGCGCTGTTAGTTCATGGATTCCCATGCATGGTGGCAAACATCTGCAAGGAGCGATACGACCCCTTCACCGAGTGGGCCGAGAAGGAGCACCTCAAGATACTGCACGAGCACAAGCAGCTCTGGGTGCAGGCAGGCCACCGGGAAGCGGACTACGAAGGCCTGGAATTTGTTGATGACCAAGGGAACAGCACACCGGACCTATATATATTCTACCTGGCCAAGGTCAAGGCCAAGTTTGACATCCCTGACCCGGACGCCAAGTGGAAAGTGCAGAATTTCTGGCAACAAGAAAATGAGACACTGACTCAAGCAGCACAGCGTTTTACAGATCTGGTGCGATGCATGACAAAGGGCGCCATCTCCGACCATGACCTAGCCACACACTACTTCGACGGGCTGCGTGACGAACAGATGCGGATCTTCATTGAGCTGGCCCACATGCGGGAACCGGTGGGCCAAATGGACACTTGGTCGTTGAAATTTGTCATGGAGCAGGCCCAGCAGTACTACGTCTCCAGGCGCATTTCACGAAGGGCCAATGACATGCCTGTGGAACTCAAGAAGGCCAAGGCGATGACCCTCAACACACGTGAGTGGCAAGAGTTTCAAGAGTTCAAGGAGTGGCAGGCATCACGCAAGACGCAACGGGAGAGCAACACGACCACCCGGGACACAAAGCCAACAGCTGTGGGCACCTCCAGCCAACCTCTGACAACCCGCACATTCCAGTCCACGGACCGGCGGTCGCGAGGAACCCAAGGCAGGCGGCGTGAGCACAGTCAGCGGCACCCCGTGGACGGCCGCCCCTGCATGTACGCCAAATGTCTGGGTCGTCGTGCAGCACACTCGGAGGCTGAATGCTGGACCAAACAGCTGGATGAAGGGCATGTCAACAACCAGGCACCACCTCCAGCCTACTTCGTTGAGAAGCATAAGCAAGCGAGGTCCATGGGAGGGACGGCGATGTTCACCGTGATGGAGGAGGAGGAGGAGGAGGCCACCACCCTCACCATCACCAAGGCTCATCACACGTGATGGGAGCTGCAGGAGCTGGAGGCGTCAGCACTGGGCAAGACAGGAGGCACTGCTGCCGCACCACTGTGCACAACAACAGGCACTCAAGAAATATACGAGTCGAATTCTGGTGTGTGCACAGATTAGCAAAAGGAGGGAAGCTGGGTGCAAATGGAGGTTTACGCATTGGAGTGTAGCAGGGGAAGTGGGAAGTGGGAGGCTTCCGCGGTAGCAGGGGGAGAGAAGCTAATTAGTCAAGTAAAATACTGGGGGTTTTCAACTGTGGCAGGCTGAGGCAAAGGCCACGCTGAAGCCCAGGCCCGGGCTGACACTAATCTTGTGATGAAGTTGGCAATCGCAGCAGCAGCTGTGAGGGTGAATATGGTGGATGCGGCGGCGGTGAGGGTGGCAGCGGGCTGTGTTGGCCGGGGTGGTAAGGTCGGTGGCTCGGGACTGGTGGAGGCAGCGGTAGAGGTGGACTGGTTGGTGAGGGTGAGAGCGGTGATGCTGATGATAGCGGTGGTGGTGGGGTGATGGAGCTGGAGGCAGTGGGTGTGATGAGGATGGCGGTAGTAGCAGTGGTGGTTGCGGGGAGAGCATTTAGGGGCAAGTGAATGCAACATGGATGGTGAGGGTATAGGTAGTTGGTGGAGGAAGAGGCTGGGATGTGGAGGCGGAGATGGTGGTGCGGGTGGTGGTGGCGATGGAGGGGGCAGTGGCGAGGATGATGGCGGTGGCGGCGGCAATGCAGGGGGGTAGGGTGTCGGTGGGGTTGGCGGAGATGGCGGTGGGTTTCATGCATATGCTATATCTCTGAAATTAATAGTAAAGATGTTTCCAGATGCGAAATCTTAACAATTGGTGACGACATCAAATGCTTCGTGCGGATTCAGTGATGCAAGCACTGGCACAGCAATTACGGGGCAAGTGAGGACGGGAGGAGGGGGAAAAGGGGAGGAGGGGAAGGAGGACAACAAGGTATGCCAGAAACCCTCATGGTGCATGGATGTGAAGGCCGGCCCAGGCCATCCGCTTCAGAAACCTGAGGCTTAATGGGTTAGATTTACTTGCTGGTGCATGTAAGTCCCAGATGACCAATGAGCATCGTGGGAATGGACCTGTATCTGATAGTGCAATCTACCAGATAATTCAGATGTGAACAGACCTCATCCTTCCCGACATCCAGGAAGCCAACAACCCCCTGTCCAAATCTCCCTCAAGCTGAAATCCTTTCACTTAAAAAATTAACCCCGAGGCCAAAACCAATCCAACAGGTTTCAATAGGCACCACTCGCTACAACAGCTTACTGGTCATCCAAACTCCTGGCACTTGCAAAACACAGACAAGGAGCAAGCTCATCTGCTCATCATAGCCCAAGCAATGAAGCCTACGCTGTTCATTATTATCTCTTCCAGAGTAGGCTACGCCTGTAATAACCTTGGGGCTGGGGATGATGATGCTGTCGGCTGTAATTCAGCCCTCATGATGAAGCCGTATTATCAACAATTATCCAAACCCCAAGTCCAACAAAATTAAGGGTACTAGCAGCCCGCCCAAATGCATAGGAATGGGAATCAGGTTGCCCAGGAGGCAGAAGCCAATCCAAGGGCCCTTCCAGAAGCAGGCTGATGCGATTGAATTGCGGCGGTGACATGGGCCAACCATGGTGGTACGGCAGCTTTTACGTACGCTCTAACTGGATGTCAGACCGTCCACTTAGGAGGGAACCCCCCTCATCCCTATCACCACCATGGGCCCTGCCACTACCTGCAGCAAACACTCCGTTGTGTACTGTTCTTCCAACTGATCTGCTGCTGATCTCTGTCACTTATAACAGCCTTATCCGCAGACCCATAGCTCCACATGCATGTGATTGCCTGCCGGCTGTTTGTGCCTGCCAATCGGTCCGGCCCTGTCACCACCACCAGTTACACCCGCAGCATCGTCACAGTGCTTTTGACAGACAGCACGCCTTTTGGAACAGCACGCCGACTTGAGCAATACAAGCCAGGAACTACAAAAGTAGCATACCTTTGTCAATACCCTGAAATGAAGATCGGGGCCTGAATAATTAGGTATAGGCATAAATAATTTCCATCATAGGCACGTCTGAAAATTGTATTTTCTCTGATCTGCAGCTGTCCCTTCACATCTTCCTCGCTCCAAAACAACAATCACCCTTATTTTCCTGCGTGCGCACACACACACACACACACACACATACACGCACATACACACACGCACATGCACATGCGCGCACACGTGCTAACACCCAAGCATCACGACTGTTGCCAGGAATCCACGATGGAGAAAACAAATCATTGATAGTTAGTAAGCAGGTTGACAGGTAGGTAGCTAGGAATCAATAAGGTGTCCAGGTACTTCGGTGCCGTCATGCGGTGCCAAACACATGTCTCTTTCACGGATGGTGAACAGGGATTGCAGAAAACATGCACATGCATAAACACAGGGGAATACAGCCAGATCGTCATCAATACCTCATCATGCATGGGTGGAAGGAGGCAGAGCTTGTAGTAGTTGAGAGCCGCAAAGGCCTCTCAAGATGTTGATGGCGTGTATCTGCACATCTATATTGTGCTAGAGTGTGTACGACTACTACAGAGCTGGTCTCAAAAGCCAACGGTCGACCAATCAACAAAGAACGTGGCAGCCCGGACGGCATACCCCTGCTCTCTTTCCGCCAAAATTGTTACTTTATGCTCACCTTGCACACGTGCAGGACCCCTGTTCTAATGCCCCTACGCAACCCCAATACCCGGCTGCAACTCCCAGGCCAACTGCAGTGCGCTCCAGCAGCCCGACTTGAAACATGCAAAGATACAAGCGCCTGTGCATTGAGGAGGACTATCCGAGCACAAACTCCAAGCTGCAACCAAAGGGGCTTGCGCCGACCGCTGGGCTCCTCTACCCACTTTACTTCCCAAAATAGGACTGTCGCACTTCCGTTTTCAGAAGCCCAGCGCACGTGTGCCAGTGCGATGCAGCGCGTCATCCCAGGGACGGGGGAAGCATTAATGCTGAACGGCAAAGTGGTCCGGAGACCCCGTCTCCTCTGCCCGTATCTTGATCAACCCATCCGGCACCTCTTGGATCCCTACTGCAGCTCAAGGCTGTGTGCAGCTTCACGACAACGAAGAAATCGCTTCGAAGAAATCAATTTGTAATCCGACTGGTATATATGATATACTTCAGGCCCTATGCACCCACCCTCTATGACAATTTGACCAAGCCATACATGGTTGCACCCTTCCGGATAACCCACATGCAATCACCTTTTGTCCTCCGGCGCTGGCTCGGGAGGGATATTTGTCAGGGAGTGGGGGATGAGGGAGATGTGGGGTAACAACCGCACGGAAGAACTCTATCTCCCATGACGCGCACATCTTCTGTCAACCTCGATCTAGTTGCCAAAACCACCACCACCACCACCATCACCGATATTGGCTTGGCAGCTGGGTTGATTTCGTGGAATTGACGAACGCATCATCAATTTCCCATGCCGCAACAGCTGCATCTTCTTATGCACGTGACATTTGAGGATGACTAACTGCCTGAGGGAATCCACGGAAAATACCTCCTCGCGATGCAGATACCTCCGCCCTTCTCTGGCGGGTTTTGGTTGTTTCGTTAACCTCCTTATGGCGATTACGAAAACCGACAACCAACCCCGGGGCCCCTTTCCTTCAAGGCGGCGCCAATGCACCTCCACTGAGTGGCAAAGGGATGGGCAGCGCCACCAGCACCTCCTCCAGGAGCCCCTTGCCCGACTCCAGCAGCGCTGCCTTCGTATTCAGGCCGCACACCTGCCCTCCGCCGCCTCCCATTTCCGCCCCTCCCCCTGTCCCTCGCGACTGCACTCTTGGCGGGTCTCCGTCGCCCGCAACCCCATCCCCAACACCTCCAGTAGCAATAGCAGCCGAGGCCCAGGCCGACTTCAGCTGCACGGCAAGTACCGCCTGTCCATCGGGTAGCCCCTTGAACTTGTACATGCCCAGGTCGACTACCTGCACCTGGGCAGGGGACACCACCGCCCGGGCGGACGACGCGAGTGCTCCGGCTGCAAGTGCCGCCAGGTAGTGCTCGTATATCAGGACCCCGCTGCCGGCAACCGCGGCGGCAGCAGCCCCCGGTGCCGATGGCGGCGGTGGCGCGGAGTTCCCGGTTCCGGTCCCCGGACCGGATTCAACCCTTGAGCCAGCGGACACAGGCCCAGAACCAGTGCCAGTCCCGGTGCCCGTGTCAGTGCCCGTGCCTCCTGCGGGAACCCGTGTTGTTGCCGGTGAAACCGTGAAACCCGGGATGGCGGGAGGCTGTGCGCCGCTGTCCAGGGTATGGACAAGAGGGATAAGGCGGCTGCTTCCGGCTGCGGGTGCAACACCAGCAGTTGATGTGGCAGCAGTGGCATCAGATGGCGTAGCAGCAATAGTAATTGTTGCAGTCGCAGCATTAGTTGATGCAACGGCAGTAGCAGCAGTTGGGGTAGCAGCAGTAGCGAATGGTGTAGTGGCGGCAGGATCGGTTGATATAGCGACTGCTGTGGCGGCAGCAACAGGCCCTATATCAGATGGTGTTGGTGGTGTCGGTGGTAGGGGTAGGGGTGGTGATGAAGCACGCGGTATCGCTGCCGTAATGTACTGGGGCACCTCCCCTGTCGGTGGCGGCGGAGGCATATCCTCAGCTGCGCCTAGCGACAGCGGCAGCAGTCCAGCGGTGAAGGACAGCAGCGCCGCCTCCGGCGGGATCCCCTCACTCGGGCCGTCCCCGCGGGCCACCGAAGACACGCTGACCTCGTCCCCGAACAGCCGAGACTGGGACCGAGGCTGCTGCTGCGGATGTAGCGCTGCCGCCGCGACGTTGGTGGCAACTGCACCTGGTGAAAGACATGCAGCGGTTAGCGAAATTGCTGTTGATAGATTACATGTCAAAGATACTGAAACTGTGGGAATTACCATATAAGCCAAAGGCGACGAACCTGTGGCCATGTACCGCACGGGACGGCACACTACGATAAGCAACTGTAGCGTGTGTGCGCAGCCTCTTATCCACGGTGGGGAGATGTATCTATACACACGTATACGCACACAGCCTCCTCTTCCTCACGCCTCAGTGACAGAACCAGCAGCTCCTCTTCCCGCCTCCTTCCGTATCCCTTCCCCCCTGTGCTCACCAGAGGGTGGGGATAAGTGCGCGCTCATCGCTGCCGCCGCCGCTGCTGCATCTGCAGCAACCTGTCGCCACTCCCTCAGCACCTCCAACCCCGCCACCTTGTCCATCAACACCTACACGGGCAGGGTCCCAGTCCAGGTCGGTCAGTTCGGGCCAGAACCTTAGATGCAGCCGCACCTAACCGTCTGGCGCAATGGCATATAGATGCGCCGTACGGCGGAGGCAGAGGTAGGTTCATCCCCCATGGCGAAAGATGCCCCCTGGATTTCGTAAAGCGCATGCGTCGTGTCCTCAGGCTGCTGTGCGCGTGTGAGTGTAGCTATATGGTTGTTGAAACAAACGCATTCTTCAGTTTGACGCCAGGAGGAAAGCTTGTGTGTGCCTACGTGTGCGTAAGGGGGGGGGAGCTGATGCTGACGGCGGGGCCCGGCCGACCGCGCCTAGCTTGTGCTGCCGCCGCTTCCTGTCGCCACGCACTGATCCGTTCCTGTCTCAGCCCAGCTCCGACGGGACACAGGACAGACGCTTCCGGATGGTTGGCAGAAGCCCCCCCGGGTGACGCTGGCTACAATTGACTTGATGTGTGTTCCGATAGACCGCTCTCTAAAGTGCTTTGGTTTGAACTCCGTGGGAGGATTCATGCGTAGGCAAGGAGTGTGGAAGAGTGCACACCTGCGCCTCTCAGTATTTTTTACCGTTTCCAAACTCGCCTAAATGCGAATCAGCTCGCTGGCTCTCTTCACACGCACCCACCGCCGCTAACCATTGGCCAGGGCCCATAGGTTAACCCCACAAACACAGTCGGCCCCTCGTTCGCAGTTCCCCCCATTTCCCCTCCCACCTCCCCGTTTCGCCCACCTGCCCCGCCTTCGCCCCCGCCATGAGCCTCGCCGCCCGGTTGACCATGGCCCCGAAGTAGTCCGCCCGGCCTGTGGTGGCATGGGGCACCACCGATAGCGGCACACCCGTGAAGATGCCCACCTTGGCGCGGAAGCCTCTGAAGGCAGGGTCGAGGGAGGGAGAGACAGGGAGGGAGGTGAAAAGGGGGGGGCCAGGCCAGATGAAGGGTACGGAAGTACACCACACACAGCCCGCAGCAGTTCGTACAAAGACAGTGCACAGTACAAAACATCTCAGGCAGCACTACACTATCACGCAACGAGGGTGTATAGGGCGGCGGGCCGAAAGAGTGGAGCTTGGAGAGGTGAAGTGGCAGAAGCTGCTGAATGCCTAAAGAGAACTATTCAACGTGGGATGTATCTGTTTTGCTGGAGGAGGATGCACAATAGCAGAGACAGCTGGTCGCTGACAACTGATTGGCCAGCATGTGGGCTCAGGCGGTCGAGCGACACCCCGTCGCTTCCCCCACACCTGGTCACAGCCACTCGTCCCTTCTAAGCCGCAGCCTCCTGCGTCACTCACCTAAGGAGGGGCCGGCCGCCAGGACCCAAAGCCAATCGACCCGAACTCAGCTCGAACAGGTCGGTTGGCCAATCTGCCTGCGGACGCCACCACCACCACCACCACCACCCGTATCAAAATCATAAGTAGAGCAGAGGAAATTAACAGCAGCAGCGCTATTATATAGCTCACAGCAAGTTCAATGCAACTGGCTTATTACCAGCACCCAGTTCCGTTGGGAGGCTGGGGAAGCCTTCGCTGCGAGTTGGATCGCAAGACGCGTGTGTGTGTATGTGTGTGTATGTGTGTGTGTGTGTAAGCTCCGAACGATCAAAGCCGTGAGAGCTGGAATCCGATTAGGACTGGCTTCCCTCGCAACCCCTCGGGATTACGAATTCCATGCCAGCCTTAACGCCCGAGGCAACCCTGCTCCTCGACACAACAGCAAGTTTACCGACCGCAGTTACCACCCACGACTACTGTACTTGTCGCTTGTTGCCGTGCGTTTTCCGTATTCCAGACCCTCCGGCCCCTTCCGGAGCCCACACACGGAGCAGCATGACACGTGGTGGTAAGTGATGCGATAACCGAAATTTGCACCGTACGCGTCGTATGGTCGACGTTTCGTGCGAGCCTAGACAACCCCTTACCTGCAGCAGCCACTCCTGCAAGGCCAGACCCGCCTCCGCCGCAACCCGCGGGCCACTGCACGCCACCATAAACGTACATTCGTACTCCTGACATTCATACGCGCCGTACATCTGAAGTACCTCACGTACGGCACCACAAAACACCGCTCCACTCCTCTCCGCCACCTCCAGGTTCGCGTTGGCGACAGTGGAGTATCCGGCTGGCTGAATGAACATGAGCGACAGCCGGGGGAATGAGGGCGGCTGGGACGGCGGATACGGCATCAGCGCCTGCGCTGCTCCCGGCGCGTCGAAGAACCCCGGGGCCAGCTGCTCCTGCGACTTGAGGGGCGGCTGGTAAGCGGCCCGGTGCTTCAGGTGTGCGGGGAGCAGCTGGATCACCTGCAGATCAGGACGGGGGACGAGGGCTGAGAGGGATGGATGGTGGAGGGAGGGAGGTCGCACGCGGAGGGATGGGAAAGGAAACAAGCGGCGCGCCCTCATGTCTGCACGCATCCATCCGGACACTTTCAGGCAGTCACCGAGGACAAATGAGAAATTTTCATCACCCAGCAGGGGGCGATATTGCTATGGTGTTGGATATTGCGATGGATGGTTATCAATTGGCGGCATGTCAGGGGGAGGTGTGGATATGGATGATCGATGCGGCAATAGCAGAGAGATCAGACAGGACATACATCAGTGCTACTGCCGTAACTAGTTGAAAATTATAAAAGGGATATCGTACATGTCCACGTAATTGTCCGTATTTCACAACTTAGGTGCCGGGGAACTGTTTGGACGCCGAATCTCTTCTGGTGGAAACCCTCCGGGCTTGGTGGACGCGACCCCGTGAAAGTGGCGGTAGCAGCGGCGGTAGCAATGGCGGCCATTTCAACCATGAAAGTATGACTCCCCGCGTCAGGGCTTGCTCACCTGCACTCCATCGTACACATCGCCGTACGCCGGGCCCAGCGCCGGTAGCTGCAACCTGTGTATACCCATGTCGATGACGACCAGTGCATGGCTGCTTGTACGGGACCGTGCGACCTTCTTACTATGGCTGCGGTACAAGGGCGAGGCCGGAGATTTGGAATTCTCTATTGCCGGCTGGCCCCCGCTGGTGGGCAGCGAGACGCTGCCGCCGGGGTGCCATGGCGGCGGCGAGGGTGATGGGGGCGGTGGACACCCATCGGCGGCAGTCGCTGTTGATTGTACGAGCGCTACCGGCAACTTGCCCTTCGAAATGGCTGCGACCCCTTTATGGAGCTTGGCCAGGCTACTGGGTTGGACGTTGGGGGTTTTGGTTGGGGGTTAGCGCCGGACGCAGAACACGATGCTGTGATCTGTTATACACCTTCGTGTACGACAACGCAACGAGCATTGAATGTACCATGGCCGCATTGACCGCAGAGCATGGCCCGCGCAAACCCCACCGACCTATCAACCGAAACCCGCCAAAATATATGCACACACACACACACATGAATGTTTTGGTTCCTGTGACGAACGTAGGCGACCTCATCCCGCGTTTAGCTCTAGCGCTGAGGGGTCCCTTCCTGTGCCCCTGCTGACGTATCACCCGCATCCCCCATCACCGCCCCAAACGGCACAGCACCGGTCCCACAACCGCCAACCCCGCAGCCTCGAGCAGCCCCGGGCCCTAGGGCAGAACCCCGCCCCCGCCCAAGAGCCTTCCTCCCCACGGCTCGGCCGTCCTCCCGATTGGACCCATCAGCATCCGCCCCTGTTTCCGGCCAAATGCGGGTGCCTAATTGCTAGGGTGTGGATCCGGAGCGTGTATACGCCGTCCCCCTCCCCCTGCCTCAATTCCCACCTCCTCATGCTCTTGATCCTGTCCCCCAGCATGTTTAAGGATACCGCTGAGCGGGGGACATCGTCATCAACCGTCGCCGGTGTCGACGCCGCCGTTGTTGCCCGGACGTCCAGCGCAGAACGACGCCGAGATTGCACCCGGCGCTCGGATGTGGTAAAACCCAGACTGACACTCAAGCCCACACAAGGAGAAGGCGCCGGCTTTGGAGGAGCCGCTGCCGCCGCCTCCACCTGCATAACTGTAGCCAATACGGCGGATGTTGAATTTTCATCTATTATTGGGGTTTCGTCGATGTCGGACTTTGCCTGGAAATCCGTCGCTGTGCTCGACGAGGCACTAAAGAATCGTTTGGGGTAAGACGATGGACGCTCCCATGTCGTATTCCCCGATGACCCATGGGTCGGTAAGAACCGCATACGGCGAATGATACCCTGTCCGCCAACCGTGCGACCATCCGAGGCGATGGAAGCTTGGAAAGGACGCATATACGATAGCCGGCGTGAACTAGATTCATGTACGGCAGCCATGATTCGTACGCTGGGGCCGTCGTGCTGCTCCAGGGAGTTCTGCGGGCCGATGAGGGCGCTGGAGCCGGCTGCAAGGAAAGCAGGTGGGAGGAAAGAGCGAAACGGAGAGCAGCGGGATGCAGGTTCAAACGCAGGCACGGAGGTGGCACGTGTACAGCAATTAGTTCAGAAGATATTCAGGTCGCCACAAACACGTAGACCATGCTATGCCCATATGGTCTCCGTCAGAGGACGAAGGACACCGGGCTCACCCCTGCCCGTCTTATCAATCACACCACTTGGCGTCCCTGACTTGGCGTCCGGCTCTACGGCCGCCGACGGCTTTTCCTCCGACTCCTGGGCGGAGGGTGGCCCCCGCGCGCCATCCGGCCCCTCCTCCGCCCTTTCCGGTACGTCCTCCTACGCATACAGCATGACCACGAGCAGGTCACATTTAACCCAAGCGGAGAGGCACATGCTGAATGTTTCTGGGGCAAGGGTGCAGCGTGGAAGGAAGGGGTTGTGGCAGGGGGCCACCGCCGATTCCACAGTCCCTACAATAGGTTTTAAATTGCCCCGGATAACCGAAACTATCCGATCATTAACCTCAATGGGTCTGTCCCACTCACATTGGCCATATCTCGAGCCTCTTTGGCCGTCATGTTCGCAAATGAACCGCTAACCTCCAGCGCCATTGCGGACCGCAGCATCAGCACCAGACCCTCGCCAGAGCTTCGGGCCGGCGGCAGTAGTGCCACTCCCACCAGCGGCACGGAGGCGGCGCCGCCGATGCCAACATTAGGGTCCTGCCACAGCACCGGCAGGGAGGTGCGGCTGCCGCGCCCGGCTGACCCACCAATGTCTGAGGCCGCATAGGTTGCATTCGGCCATAATGTCTGACCCGGAACCTGGACACCTATGCACGCGGATAGACGAAGGACGGCAGGTGGCGGGGAGGGTTGGGCGGGGGATAGGACAGGCGGTGTGCTTCCAGCTGGCAGCAGGTGCCGTCCATGGCGCGTGTAACCGCCACCGCAATGCAGTGTACTAAAAGTCTACAGCGCGTCTTCATTGGGGAGGGGTAGCCACGAATAGCCCATTGGGCGAACGCACCCGTATCTCCAATGGTCTCCCTGACCCATGGTATGTGGCCGTGTCTGCGGTATTAGCGCTTTGGATGGATCTCAAGAAGCTCAATCTTCTGCATCATTGTGCAGCACTGCATAAGGACCCGGATTGTGTCGGCCCCCCCCCTCCCTGCTCCCCCTCCCCTGGGCCAAATAACCCTCACCCCGCCTGCGGCCAATGGCAGCGGCTGAGAAGCCGGAGGCGGCGTCCAGATCCGCAGCACTTAAGTTGCTGTACGCAGAGCGCCACAGCCCCGAGCCACTGACACCGCCACCGCTGGCACTGCTGCCGTTCCCCGTATGCGTGGCAGTATGGGACGACCGTTGAGGCAGCGGGCCGCGGCCTGGCCCCGACAAACCGGCTGATGCCGTCGCGGTGGCGAAAGAATCAGCAGCGCCAACGGACCCACCGCTGCCACCGACCGCGCCGGAAAAGCCGCCGAATGAGTGTGATGGAGGTGCTGGCGAAGCAGCTATCACCGCCGGTGCTGCCACCGGCACCGCGGCGATGGCGGCATCCGCCGCAGCTGGCGCTGCCCCAGCAATACCTCCGTGGATGTACGACTCAGTCGCGGCAGAACCAGCTCCACTATTGAGATTGCTGCCACGACCTCTAAAAGAGCCCAGCATCAGATGCCCTGCCAGCTGCGCCACAGACAGCCGGCCCGTTAGGCCGCCGCCGCCAGCGCCGCCGCCGGCAACACCGCCGTGCCCTATTGGCAATGCCAGCGTCAAGCTCTCGTTCCCGCGACTAACCACAGAACCCCCAGCGACACTCAGCAGGCTTGTGAGGCGGCCCGGTATTGATCCTAGCTCCCCGCACCATCCTGCTGGGGGCCCTCCACCGGATCCACTTAGAACCTGCGAGGAATGAATCGGCGATGGCAACGATGGCGGGGATGGCATCACCCCACCGCCGTCTGGCGGTGGATCCAGCCTCGCAGTACTGGTGGCGGCAAGAGCAGCAGCAGCAGCAGCAGTAGTAGCAGTAGCAGTAGCAGTAGCAGTGACCCCGCTGCGCAAATGGACTGCACCAGACGGAGCCTCGGGTGCTACGGCAGCAGCGGCGCCGCGATCTTCTTCGGATCCAGCCTCACCGGTGCCGGCGCTAGCGGCAGCACCGCTCCCGCTGACCACTGCGTATTCGGTCGAATGGGAGCTCGGCGCATACGGGATCGGTAGGGGGGAATTGTTGGCCGAGGCAACCGTGGATGAGGCGAGGCGATGTACGGGTGCGTGCCCACCGGCAACACCGCTGGGAAAATGGTGTTGGTGTTGGTAATAATGATGGTGGTTGTAAGGGTACGTTGGGGCGTGGGTGTGGGACTGCATCAGGGCAGCTCGGAGGCCAGCCCCCTCACGCCAGGGGAATCCGAGAGTCACGGCGCCGGGGGTTCCATTGGCTAGGGGGGATTCCATTCCAATGCCGCCGCCGCCGCTGCCAACAACCCCCCAAACACCAGGTGCCGGCTGCTGCTGCGGCGGCTCCGCTGTGGAGTTCGCTGAGCGACGCTTCTCACTCAAACACCGCCGTACTTTGTTGTACATGGTTTCTACGGCTCCCGGTGGCGGTGCTGCTGCGAAGGACAGAAGAGACGTCGGCCCCGGGGGTTCATCGCCCAGCGGGTGCTCGCAATCTTGCGGGCTGGCGTCCTGCTGGTGAGGGAGGCTGCGTGCGGCGTAGCGTGGGGGCAAATCGACGGCGCCTTGATAAGAGCGGCCGCAGTCGTCGTCACCGCCATTGCGGTTGCCGCCGCCGCCGCTGTCACCGCTGGCTGTCGGATAATCCCGTGCCTGTGCGATTTGCGATGGTGCAAACGACGGGGAGCTTGGGACGCAGACGCGGAATGAATACACATACCAATAATATAGCCTCGGGCAACGGCTTGCGTCTTGATTTCAGGCTTGCTAGTTAGAGCCGCCACCATCGGCCCCAGTTCCCTTGCGACTATCATGCATCGCAGCTGTTTCAGGAACGAATCAACTTTTGGAGAGGAAAAATCATCACCAGGCGCTCTTCCGCATCTCCTCAAGTTAAGCCCCCGGATGAAATCAGTTAGGAACAACGGTATTTCGTTTGCCGGAGGCCGCTACGTTGCTGCCAAATTCATCTTACCGGAGAGACCGTGGGAAAACCCTCCCTTGACCGCAAGTTGAACGACGTTGACCGCCTGACGCCCCGGGAACGGAAGCTGACGGACGGCGGTGCCGACAGCTGTCGCGACGGAACGGTGTGCACCGGTGCTGTAGCGCAGGACGCAGCTGTAGCACCCCCTCCCCAGCCGTTGCTCACTCCGAAACCAAAATTCCGCACATGACCATCCAGATCCGCCGTACAGATACTTGGGTTCAAAGATGATTCTCTTATCAACGGAGCGAAACTGAAGCTCTCGGATCCCGCCGCGGCGGTGGCGGCGATGCCGCCGCCGTTGCTGCCGCCCGCGGGGACACTGGCGGTGTGATTTTTGCGTGCTTCACACGCATACATGACCCTGCCGCGATCATCCCCGCTATTTTCGCTCCGGTGGCATCCTCCATGCACAGGTCCGGCAGCGTCCTCTGGCAGCAGCGTACCGGACTGCGGCATGGCCGGCCCGACGGCGGCGGCGGACAGGCCCAGCGCTGACGTCGGACTTGGTCCTAACCCGCGCAGCCGACTTGGTCCTGCCGCCAGCAGTGCCGCCGAAACTGCTCCCAACGCCGCCCCCGTCACCGAGCACGAATCAGGAGGAGACGGAGCCAATGCCGTGGACGACGGCGGCGTCCCTGTCCAACGACTGGGAGAGGAGGACGATGGCGGTACGCGAGGCGCCGGCAGCCCGGAATGAAGAGACGGCGCCCGGGACAATGGCGAGGAGCTGTGTATCGTGAAGTCGGACGCCCCCGCAAGCGGATTGCCATTGCGGCGGCTGTGGCCGCTGGATCCCGCCGTCCTCATTAACAAGTCTAGCAAGTTCTCGTCTTCATCATCATCGCCTAGGGCGAAGGCGGTGGCGGCGGAGGTGGCTGCGCCGAAGGCGGTGGTGCTGCCACGGCTGCGGTTCGCCGACGTCGGCAGCAGTTCTGCCGGTTCCCACCCCTTACGCCTGCGACCTGACGTTACAGGTAAGGGCAATGCACCTCCACCGCTGCTGGACCCCATGCTATCACCGCTGCCATATGTCGGTGGCGGCAGCGTCAGCGATTCCTCCTCCGTCGCCTCAGCAATGGGCCGCGGACCACTCACGACCAGCGACGACACGGCCGCCGAAGATCTTCTAACGCGGCCTAGCAGGGCGTAACTGCCGATCCCGCCTCCGGAGCTACCCTGGAAGAAGTGCAATCCGGTGGAGCTGCCCCCTTGCTGGCGACTACCTAACGCATCGGCACCCACACGCTGATGGCAGCCTTCGCAATTGGCCGCAGCGCTGGTGCCAGCGCCGAAGAAGCCCCCCTGGAGTGTCACCGCCAGCTCACCCAGGAGGTCGGAAGAGGGGGCAGAATTCAAAATGGTGCCTGGGTGCAATCGAGCCACTTTTTCGCCGATAGATGATGGGTTTGGAGGGCTTGTCACGGCTCGGTTAGCGGAAGATAGCGGCACAGCCAGCGGCGCCGCCGTCGATAGAGCTGCACCCGACGCTACATGCAGAGATGGCTGCGCCGCATCCGTGGCGCGACTTGTGCTGCTGGCGAATGCCGCCGCCGCCCCAATTGAAATGTTGTTCGTAGCGACAGCAGCAGCGGTGGCAGCTGCGAGGCTACCGCGTGCAAAGAATGGTTCATGTCCGAGATCGCCTGGCGGTGCAAGGAGGGCGTTGGTTCGCTTTTCGGAGGTGGAGAGGATCGTGGTGGTGTTAGACTCACTGCCGATGCCGGCAGTCAAGGTGCGCAGGAAGAGGCCTTGCAGGTTGGAGCGAGGCAACGGCGAGGGACCACCGCCAGCTGCTCCCGGTACTGCTATCAAAGGTTGGCCGTGAGCGGCATTGCTGGTGGTCGGCAGCCCGCCCATTGCAGAAGATGAATCCACGGAAGCGCGACTGCCCAACATTGCCACGAAGTCTGCGGCAACGAATTCGATTATGAAATAATTATTTCTTGACTTGGAATGTCGATATTTAGAATGATGTGAGAGAAGCGTAGATTACCAATGTGATGTGCAGTGTGAAAACACTGATTTGATTCAAATATATACGCGAAACATATAAATACACCTAAACCCTGACATCGCCAACCCCCATCCTTTCCGATATCTGACCGCATATCCCACCGCCATCACCTTTTCCCCTCCTCTCCGACCCGGTCCGTCTCTGCCCTTGGGCTAGCCGCCTGCCTCCCAACCCATCCAACCCACACGAACGGCCCCCTAGCGCACCGAACGGCGTCAAAGGCCGGGAATGCCGCGATGTGTTGCTGCCATACAGAGACTGCAGTACAGGCGGCACCCCGTTATTGCTTGCGTAGCCCAACAGAGCTTGGTGTATGGCCATCCTGAAGCATTGGTAATACGGACGGGGTGCGCAGGGGTTCGGCCGTAAAGATGCACTATTACTTGGCCGAGTATATCCATGATGGAAGAGGAAGAAGAGGAGGAAGGCGAGCAGGAAGAGGAAAGGAACGGGAAGGAAGAAGAAGAGGCATTGACACTCTTCCATCATTAAGTGACAGACCCTAAGAAACCCGCTTCCCCCTCCGGACCCCTCGTCCTCCAACCCTCGGTCCCACCAATCACTGGAGCCACGGGCGGAGCTGAGCAACCCCAGCGGCGGAATTGCCCCGCCACCCCCCTGCAGGGGCGCCCCCACGGGGAAAGCGTTAGCAGGAGAGCCGAACGACGTCAGGAATAAAGATGAGCCGCAGTTAGACGCGCTGGGGTTGTAGCCGCCGCCGCCGCCGCCGCCACCGCCGCCACCGCCGACGAATTCAGTGAACATAGGCCTAATGATCTGATGGTTGCGTGGTGACGGCGCGCCGACGCCGAGGCCGTAATGCTGCGGGCTGTGTTGTAGCTGCAACGACTGTGATGCCGGTATCACGCCCGGTTGGGCACGACCCTGATGTGCCAGCGCTGCTGGCAAAGAGCTGCCCGTGGGGTGGTACTGCGGCTGCTGCTGCTGCTGCTGAATTCCTCGGTGCATGGGCGGTAGGTGGGGCAGCAGCGGCGGCGGCTGTGGTATCGGACCGGCTCCTGCTCGCATGACGCTGGCGCGGCGCATCGCCTGGCGGCTGGGGTTGTCATGTAATCCGGACGCCTGACCTAAGGACATACGTGAGAGGTTCTTGATGGGCATCTGCTGCCGAGAGTTGAAGCTGGTGTGGCGACTGGCGGACGGTCGAGGCCGGCTGCTATGGACGTAAGAGGCGTCAGTGAGGTTGGTGGCGGGACCGCCTTGGGGTAGCTGGCGGGAGCTGTCTGTCCATTGATCCAAAGGGTCATCTTCCGTGATGGCTACGTTGGCGCACGACATGGGACCGGACTTGTAATTAACCCGGTCTGTGGAAAATGCGCCGTATTGAAAAGTGTGTAATCCAGAACAGGGTTGAGGCCAGAGTTGGAGACGGGTTGGAGGCAGCGTTGGGTTAGGGGACTGGGTTGAGGACATGAGGATCAGAACGCATGAAAGGGAACTCGAACGAACCTTGCCAGCATCCATCCAGCGCTGCACGCCGGTCATCCCGTTAACCGCCATAAACCCTAAGTCCCTTCACCAATCTCAAGAAAATTCATATTTGCTGTCATTAATTTGAGAGACCCATACGCACATTCAGAGTACAAACAATTTCCTTGAACATGTTTGTTCTGGATCTTCCATTCTCTTTTCTCCCTACTTTCGGAATAACCGCGATGCTGATCCGTCCATCCTGACTGTAATAACAGGCTTGTCAGCACCGCCACATTATCCCTCCTATCACCCTTCGCCTCGTACCTGCCAGCTCCTGCACCTCCGCCTCCACCACGTCGAGCTCCTCGATCTTGTTGTGGATGCCCCTGAACGTCATGGGCTCCACAAGCACCTGACCACCCGAACCCAACTCCGCGATGCCGGTTGCAAGACGCAGTACGGCACCCGTGTACTGCATGCGCCGCGTCACGGGGTGCTCCCGTACGGTGGACGGTACTCCCGTCGCGATCCCCATCCGCACCGAGAGCCCCTTGAACAGCACCAGCAGGGGCGCAGAGGCGGATGCGCCGCCGGCCCCGCCCATGGGCTGCGGCGCCGCCACCGGCATCAGCGGCCGAGGCCGGCACAGAGGGTGCTCCAGCAGCAGGGGCGGCCAGTCCAGCTTCAGCAAGGCCGACTGCAGCAACAGCGCCCATCGAACCGCATCCACGGGGTCGTGGAAGGCGACCAGGAAGGCGTCACCCTCGGTCGTGACCTGTACGAATGTGTTTGCGCGTGTATGTGGACATGTGTGTTTGGATGGAGCGGGATAAGGTGTGGGGCGGGGACGGCGACAAAGGAGTCCATGGATAAGTCGTGATTTAACGAGAAGCGACAAACATCACAGGGACACACAGCCGAGGAAACATCCGCAACCAATAATGTCACGAGGACGGAGGATCCCGATTAGGCAAGGTGAGCCCTTCCCCCACCGGGGAAAGCAGCGTCCGTTGATAACAGCTCACAGCTGCAGGGTTGCCTCTCACGCCGTTGTGAATTAAGGGATTACGACTGATGGATGACACGACAAGGTGCAATGCAAATCTACAAGAGATGAGACATCGATCAGTTCGGCGGACAACTACAGATGGACAACTACAGAGACAGCGGAAAGAAGGCTGCATAGTGCATACACAACCCTCGGAGCCAACTGAACAGTTGAGCCCCGCAGGCCGTGTCCTGATGGCTTCAGACGAGGTGACGTGGCGCGTGTGCAGATGCCTCAGTGCTCTACAAGACCCTGATATCTGTTGGGTATTTTACACGAAGTACCTCGTAGCCGCAGCACGCAGAGATTGTTAAGCGGGTTAAACGGTCGTGCAGTGCCAGTGCGTGGTTCATGACGTCCGGCTGCCACTCCCACAGCTCCGTGCTGCCCTCCACGTCTTTGATAACGCAAAATAATGGACGACAGGGCTTTAGAATTGAGAGAGGGAAGATCACGAAAGCATTAGGGCGATGATGTAGGAAGGCAAGAAATCAAAGGGACCATCGCAACCATCACACATAGATAACCGGGACATGACTTTGGACATGGGACCAACTCCGTCTTTCGTTGTCAACCTTTCCCATCCCTCTCCTCTGTCGCTCCACATCCCACACCCCCTGCTTTATTTGCTGTTATGCGAGCCTCATCAGAATCTCAGTTATTCCACTCACCTGTAGCCACTAGTGTCACACAATCACCGAACAAGGTGGGGTACGACCCTGCGGCGGGGAATAGCCAGGAAGGCAGCAGGTAATTGGGAGCCCAGGCGAATCTGGTAACCCATGGGGCTGTTGTATTACGGTACTGGCCTTAGCTCCTTGCGAAGTAGCCCCTTGGCTACACCCTCTATGTGCAAATGTAGAGGCTTAGAGTTTCATGCCCTAGTGCAGCCCTAGTGACACTGTCACTGGTAGACCCAGTTGAATTCGATTTCACTGGTTGATCCTATGTATTTTCTTAATACATAACCCTGTTTTCTCTTCCTTAGAGAATACAGCTCTTTATGGAGGCTTGCCGTACTGATCTCAGAGTACCTATGCTCTGCTCTTCCTATCAACCGGTAGTTATCACTACCACTAGTTGGGGGTGATACAACAGGGGCTGGGGTCGCAATGGATCTGAAGGACAGTCCCCCAAAGCAGCAGCGTAGGACCGTCGCCAAGACTAAGACTGCGCGTCTGGTGCTATCTAGGTATAAAGATTGACGTGACCAAGTTGCAGCTACCGCCACCGACGCGAAAGGTCAACGGACTTGGAGCAGAGGGCCCCTGGCTCCCAGATTAACGGGCATCCGCCCGCCGACATGCGTGTGTTACATGAACCATGGGTAGGTGACCCAGTATGGCTGCGACTGGCCCATTCAAACAAGCAGCTAAGCAAAAGCGCAACCTCGAGATCCATAGCACCGCAAGGATAGCCCGTCCAAATGGCCAGATCCCCCTCCCGCCTCCCCTTCAAACTACTCGGCAGCACCGGGGAGCTCGGAGCGGGCTGTCGCACCCCACGACTTTATTCAAGAGACCAACAAACCACAAAACCGCTCATGCCACCATGACCCAACCACCCTCCCCTAGGCGAAATGCAAATCGCTCGCAGCCTTCCCTGAGCTTAGTGCTGCGGGCATTTCCTTTCAAAGGACAAGATCCTGTCAGACATGGCATTCACCGACTCACTCCCCCACCTACCCACCAGGTGGCTTGGCTCGCTTCGTGGCAGATAATCTCCCGGGGAAGGAGTCCTCTCTCGTTGCGGACCCAGCCACGGGGGACCCTGCGCCGGCCGTTGCTGCCGTTATGTCCTGCGATGCCCCCGGTGATACGCCCCTCGTGGCCGTCGACGTCACATTACATGCGCCTGCCACAGATGGCCCCGATGCCGCATCCACGTGCAGAAGCTCCGGCAATCCCGTCGGCAGCAAAGCACCGGGGCATAGGTACGGCAAGCGAGATGAAAAACACACCCCTGGTGCACCGCAGCTTCCACAGCTTCTGGTGTCATTGCTGGCGGCGATGAGGCGGGTCCTGCGACTGCCGCACAGGAGCACGATTAGTACCACCCAGCTGATTGCCGCTGAAATGCTGATGGGAATAACCACTCCCAGCATGATGCGGAGAGGCACCGAAGGGTCCTGTGGGGAGACGGCGTTTGCCACCGTAAGGGGAAGCCGGGGATGGGAAGTCAGCTGCAAATTACAGCAACCAAGGGCGCCGGTGACCCTGACCTGAACCCCGACCCATGGGTGCCCGATGTCAAGGCGCAGAAAAGTGGTGGGACTCGGGTGCGTGATGGTTGAACCCCAGCAGGCATCGTCCTGAGCCCAACCATACAGCTACAGCTGCAAATGGCCGGACTGGCTGAGAACGTTGTGCGATGGCAGACGGGTCGAAAGAAAGGAAGTTTTGGTAGTTAGGTCAATCGGCAGCAGGTAACCAGTTAGACAAATTCCCCTGGGCCGTTGGCCGTCGGGCGCTCAATTATAACGGATTCCCCCAAAGCCCATTACATCCAGCACAGCCACCTTTGTGCCGGATACCTACCTGTTTGCCGTCTCCAGTTCCCCCGCTGGGTGAATATCCCACAGTCCCTGGTGGCAGTGACAGCAGCGGTGGCGGCAACAATGCGTTGCCCACTTCCTGAGCTACGCTGCTGCTATTATCAATAAGCAAGTAAGATGCCGCCGCGGCCACGGCCGCCACCGGCACCGCTGCATCATGTTCCGCCTTCGACGCTCCTGTTGATGCTGTCGCGCTGTCACTACCCAACACCCGTAGGCATACACAAGGGCCATAGCCCCAGTAACTTGGAGATGACAAAAGTAGCGTCATGGCGGCGTCCCCTGGCGAGCGCGGCAGCGCAGCGGCATGAGGATGGCCACCGCCAGCGTCATTGCAGCCTGCGGCATCCACTCCTTCGCCCGCTGTAACGGTAACCGCGGCCGCCCTGTATGGGACTGGAGCTGATGTATCCTCTCGAGCCGCAGATTCGCTAGTGTCCAAGGGTAAGGTGGTTTCAATGTCCTGTTTTGGCATATCGGCGGCGGTGTTCGTGTTCTGGAGTCCTTGACGATAGAGGAAGGAGCTGCAGGCCAGGAAACCTCCAGGCCGGGAAGCTGCATTGTGATCGGTTGTGGCAATGAAAGCAATCAGGGCGCGGGTCAACGGCCGGAAATAAAACTCCGAGATGGAGGAGAGCGAGGAAGACAACGCCCCCAGGTGCTGGGAGTTGTGATAAGGTGAAAAGCCATGGATTAATGGCAGTTAATGTCCTAAAAACGAAACTCTTGAATGTGTCAGTTGTGCCAACTCTGGCCCCCAGCAAATAAGTATGCCATACATGAACAATAAATGACGGCAACAGGTGCATCCAATTTCCCGAATATGCACGACCGGACGCAAAACTCTCAAAGAGTACCCGTCTCATGCGCATTACCCACCGTTGGCTTCAGTTTCTGCCACACTGTGCAGTACATACTCATTCGAGTTGGCAAACCCCTCCGGCAGAGTGCAGGGACGTTGGTGGGCAACCATCATCGCTTCGCCTTCTGACCACTCGGGGGCTGCTGGTGCTAAGTTGCCGCTGCCGCTGCCACTACTACTGCTATACGACATTCCCGTGCGCCGTATGTCCACCTGCACACGCAGCCACAAATTGGGCGGGGAAGGCGAGGGCCTCAATTGCCACACCTGCACCCGCACCCATACCCCAACTCCAGTTCGGCGGCTCGATGAAGACAATCCAGTGTACGGTAGGGACATTTCTGCGAAGGGACATTTCTGCGAAGTGCTCATTTGCGCATCGGCAGCTGGAAAAGATGGCCAGCAGGGGATACTGCCGAGCGACACCCAAAATGCATTCCTGGAGTGGCGCCATGTCATTCTCTGCGCTGCTGCTGCCACCGCCATCGCCACCGCCGCTGCTGTTAATGTTAAAGCTGCTGCTTTTGGCGCCATTGAGAGGACAAACGAGCTGCTGCTGGAAACCAGCAGCACCCACCATACAGGAGGGCGGCAGCAGCACTGGGTCCCTATTGCATCAGCAACAGCAGCACTCGTCACTTGCCCTGACTCCCATCCCTCGTTTCGCTGATAGAGTCCTTGCCGTGACTTCCACCTGCTTCCACTGTGGGGCTCCTGACCCATCGGTCACCCGCAACTACCCATGGAACCTTCGCTCGGTCCTCACTGAGGGTTGGGCCAATGCGACGTAAACAGATTGGCCTAAAGTCTACGTAGGACCTCCCTACCAGCCTCCCTTACCGCACCTCTCGAAGGGATTTGAGATGGAGCAGCTCCAGAGGTAAGGGCCCTAGTAAACCTAGGAAGTTGAATCAGGCGGGGCCGGCAGGCACAATGGAATTTATGGAGAGGGAAGCGAGATAGTACTCAACACCAAGACTGAAATGCCAGGAAGGGTGTTGGAAATCCTGAAAAGGTAATAAAGCATAGTCCAACGCCACGTGGCCAAGTCGTGGATATTGGTCGGGTTTTACTATAGTAGAACGCGGCTGGGGCACCGAAGATGGCGGCAATCGAAAAATGCACTGTCGGGGACATGAAATGAGGTCAGCGGCTTCCTCGGAAGGACCTGCGCTTCCCAGTGGGGCCCCCCCTCATGTCTCCACTTATTGACCCGTTGCGGAAATGCACGAGAGGTACCAGCCTCATCATATGCCGTACGTAGCTTGCTGTCCCTTAGGAGAGGCCACTTGCCGCATGCCGCTAGAGAATCTCACCGGGGTTGTCCGCCAGCCACAACACTTCAAGACTGTCGAGACCTACGACGGCCTCGGGCAGTGTTCCTCGCAAGTCAAAGCCGCTTAGCAGGACGGCTGCGAAACGGCATAGCATATACGCAAAATACAATAATGGAAACACGCACACACACATTGACTGAGAGGTGTAACCAAGAGTGGATAGATTGGATGAGGATGGAACAGGAGGGAGTCGTGGAGCAAGGCGTGTCCAGGACACCCTGAAGCTGCCTACGGCCTACAAATATACACTCACACAATACACGACCCAGAAGGACCAGGAGAGCGGCAGACCCAGGTTTCGACCCGGCAGTGTCAGTTCGCAGGTTCGCAGACTCCAGTGGCCTGGCAAAATTATTTCCATGTGATTTCTCTTGCCTCTCGCCTCTCTCACGGCATTCAGTCAGCTATCAGGAGGTTATCCGTTTGCGGTATTAGCTTCAGGTGGGTCTCTTGGTTCCCTGCTGGTTCGTTGCCCAGACCGATGCGTTCACATCGGGGCCTGGTTGGCCACTTCTACAGAAGTGTGGAGCGGGTATTCACCCATGGGCATTGATCCAGATCCGAATGGAGCATAGGATACGCGACAAGAGAACGAGCAGGTACCGCCCATGGCCTGTTTCCCAGCAAGTACCGCCCCGTCATTCGAAGCACGGTACTGGTCAGCATCCGAGATAAACTCACCGCTCACCACACCTTCGGTGGTGCACGGCCGTGCCATCTGCTGAACAGCCCATCAGCAGCGAGGTCCGATAAAAGCAGAGATGGAAAACATGGAAGCACGAACGAGCGAGAATGAACAAGAATTGAGTGGCGCGAACAAGGGCCATCGCCGAGGCGAGGCTTCGCGACGTAAAGTGGGTACCGGCGGCACGCACGCCTATTTGAGACCGGCGGCGACTTTCCTCTGATCGGACATTCTCCCGGACTAAGTTTTCCTTCAATCCTGGCGGAGGACAGCATTCAGTTTCCGACCATCTTACGGTGTCGCACTACGGATCACGTAAACGAGGTAATCCATCCGCGGTGTGTGTATCTGGCGTCCATACACCAGGTACGACGCAGCAACGCAGCCCCCGGGTTCGGCTTTGCCAGCGCCATGTTAGCGGTCGAGCAACTCAACGACCCGTTCCTCAAAGCCTAACACCCACCTGGCCTCCATTAATGGGGGTTGGAAGGTAGTATGATAAATTCGCGAACCCAGGCCCCCATGACATGCAACAAACAACGCCTACACGGTTGGGAGATAACCTCAAATGAGAACTTTTATATTCATATAGTAATGCATGTTCCGCCATTTGCGCGTTCAAACCTTCCCACTGGCAGTGCGTCCGGACGCCCCAAGCACTCAGTATCTTCCAATTGCTGCCTCCAGTTGCATTATAGAGTTCCATCAATATGTCCCTTAAAATATATAGGTTGTGCAATAGAAACAACATGCAAACATTTTGTCAGCCGTGATATCACTGGACTAAGGCCGGAGACCTTGGTTCCCTGACGTACCTCTGTTTATCCCAAACGATAGGGTCAACCTGACGGATGAGCAATTCAGCAAATCCATGTCGCGCGCATGCAAGGAGGCACACAGCTGAAAGGCCGACGAGGGCGACGCCGTAGCGGTAAGCCCTTTCGGTAGGTATTCCCATCCAAAATCAGTTGATCTTGAACTCAAACTCCTATAAATTCCTCCACATGACATTGCATTGCAACCCACACGTCTTGCCAACTGGCCCCTGGCAGGTTATATCCTATTTTCATCCCTTTGCGTTTTCATCACTACAAGAATTAACAGGCAAAATATAAGATACAAATTTATCGGTTACTTTGAGTTGCACGCGGCATTTTTGCTCACCACGTACATGCATGGAAAAGGATGCTTTACCTGTTTACCAGTCGGTAGTCCGACGACGGGATAATTTTAATAAGCAACGGAGTTCGGTTGTAATCAAAACTGTCCTTTATCATTAAACATTTACAATGGTACTCACTTTAAAGTGCAGAAAGTGCATAGTTTTGACCTTATGTATTACTTGCGCGTGCGCACATCTATTCGTCACTTAAACAACGTTTTACCCACAAAGATAAATTATATTTATAATCAACTGTATTTCGAAAAACTGCTTGCGAAAAAGACCTTTAGTCATAATATTTATTCAAAGTGTTCGGCCTTATGCTGGATAATATGTATTGAATCATACATAACATTGCATGTTTTAATATTTAAATGCTTAACTTGCTGATAGAGGAACGCCTTTACGTAGGGTCTTGGGGTTGTCATTTTCGTCCTGGTATGTGACTTAATTCGCTCAACGGAAAAAAAGCGGATGCCATTCCCGTAAGGTAAGAAGTTGGGCTTGGACCTTGGAGCCAAGGCAGGGAATACTAGGCTCCCCACTGGTGAGCGGTTCAGGCGGTGCAAAGAGCCTTTGATCAGCAGGAGCAGATACACATATGCAGTTTGCACCTGGATGGGTGCGACTACCGCGAGGGGTTCCTTCGGTCGCTGCAACGATGGGCAAAGGGGCCCTTTCATGTGCGTGTCCACCTACCCGTTGAAAGTAGTTCGTGTTGCGCATTCCTTATGCGTGGACCATCCGTCACCCAACCGCATTACACGTGTTCGTTGCGCACCCTCAGCTATGTAGTCATCACTGTTCGGCTGATTCCACATTAGCACGACATCGTCTTCAGTCACAGCCAGAGCTGCAGGCGCCCTTTTGTCACCCGCCCACAGCAACTGGGACGAAGCACAGCACCAGTCCAGCAAAATCTGCTGTTCGTTTATGCACTCGATGTCTTTTACACCTTGTTTCCCGAACTTTTGGGGGGCATCCACCGCCCCGCCCCGTGCTGTAGCTAACAGCACCTAAGCCGTTCTACCGACGAGGTGCAGATGGAGGGCAGCTGTCGTCAGGTGGGTAGGGCCAGTACAGGCAAGTCCGTCCAGAGGTGGCGAGGCATCCAAGCTTGAACGCCTCATTTCTTAAAAGATGAAGGAGGAAGAGGAGGAGGAGAAGAAGAAGAAGAAGAAGAAGAAGAAGAAGAAGAAGAAGAAGAAGAGAGGGGCCAAATCGGACTCATAGCATTGGCGAGGATGGTTCATGCATTAACAAGACGTGGCCTCGCCGGCCTATTCTTTGTTGGTCCCTGATGAACAGCTGCTGCATGGACACCGTGATAACCCACTCCTCCGCGACCCGAAGGATAACAGTCCGCCGCCGGGAAAGTAAGTGGGGGCACATTCACACTTCACACTTTTTTGTGACCCATGGGTCACCCCATTGCTTCCTTAGTGCTTCACTCGGACCCTTTCAGTGGCCCCGCCGAGCTATACAGAATGGGGGCAGCTATGTACGTACGCTGCATGTGGTGCACAGGAATCCAGAACCCGAATGATAATGCGGCATGCTCCCAGCAGGCAGTGTCTGTTATTTCCATCGTTCTCCGGGGCTCCTTGCCCTGACCGATGTTAGCATTACTCCCCATGCACCCCTCGCTGGCTGCCCGTGTCTTTTGAGTTAACCATGCTTAAACCTCCGAAAGAAGTGCTTTTATATTGTAAGGCCGCCCGCGTGCATCAGTAGGAGTCGTTCAATAGCAGCAGCCCGCATGTCTTCTGGTGCACCAGGACATAATGTCAAATTATTGCTCGTTTGTACATATACGAATTTCAATGTCCCAGCTTTTTCGAGCCATGAAGGGCGGATCGTACTCATACATGCAAAAAGGTGCCAAGTACGGTGGAGCTGCTGCGACGTGAAACGTGTTTTATCGATCATTTTCGTCGTTGGTTGAAACATGACATGACAAGCAAACTGTATGTAGTAGTTGCGCGCCAAAAAGCCCTCTCGAGATGCTGGCAAGATGCGCCTAAAATCGTGCTTATGTGTTACGCACAGTGAACAGTGAACGATTACCACACGACCCATTACTAAATATGCCGTCAACGGTTTGCTTGTTGCCAACCAGCAAAGATGGATCGCCACCCGGCAGCGAACCCTCAGCGAAGTACGACCACGTACGACCTTACCAATCATGACACTCTTTTGTGCTTACGATGTTTCTTAAAGCATGCGTGCATGGTATCTCTTAAGTATTAATTTGCATCTCGACGTACAACCAGCAATTAGCAACAGTTAGCAATCTCGCAGCAGAGATGATCAGGGATGAGGACTAATTTGGTGATCCTTCGGACCGCAGCGTGTCGGACCACCGCTTGTGTTGCAAGCACATAGAAATATAAATACATGCACTAAAATGCACTATTTTAAACCCTGCGAAACTACATTCTCTCACGGTTTGCAAACATGCGACAAACATGCGACGATGGATCACAACACGCCCGCTTCATGCATCAAAGAGGCCGCCCTTTGGACAATTGCGGTCCGTTCAGCAGGTCCGTTCCTTCACCCCAAGGGAAAGCCAGCCAGCCAGCCATCCAAGGAACTGCAGGCAGCAAAGCATATCCAAAACACGCCCCTCAGAATTATTAGGCAGTCTCCCAATCGTTGCAGCATATTCGGCAATGTCATTCCCCCTTTCCCACCCAAGCTCTTACAACCGTGGCGATTGCATCGTGAGCTCCAACTAAAGAGGCAATGAATGACCGAAGAGCAGCTGGCGATCACGCGAATGATTACCCGATCGACGTTCGCCCGCATCCCTCCAGAGAGGTGGAACGGCAGGTGGCCTGAAACCGTCACAAATGCCGTGAAGTCGTGAATGCCGTAAGTGTTCAATTTTCAGCGCCAGTGCACCACCACACGACCATGATCATGATCATGAACCTGACCACCACCACAAGTCATCATTGCCACAGCAGATGCATACTATCTATCGCTACCATCATGATGTTTAGTTTTTATTCAAATTATGCACATGGGTATTTTTCTACTCCTCTCATCTCGTCTTGTCTGGGGCCATGCATTTCATCTCAAGGTCGTTTGCACCACCCGTATTCAATTGTACTTGCCAGAAGGCAGCCCTCTATGCATGAAAACGTGTGCATGCAGCATCGGGTAGGGGCGGGGAAGACCGCGGCACATCGGTGCGCTCACTACACCACCATTACCCCGTCTCCTCCCCCCTCCTTTCACACACACACACACACACACACTAACGCACAAACACCAGGCAACGTTGCCCGCCCTGTGCTTCGTATCAGGATTCATCATCATCAAGTAAAAAGTGACAAATAAGTACAGCGAGTAACTAACGCCTGTGCCTACCCAGGGCTGATCGATACCAGCACCCTACGCATGAAGCCTATTTAGTAAGCGACGCGCACAAAAGTATGATTCAGTCACAACCGCAACAATCACCCAATGATCCAAACGGAAGAGCAACTACACACACACACACACATACACACACAAATATGCTTGAAAGGCCCGACCCGGAACGGCGACACATGACTCCAGGGGTGGTCTGAGATATACAGAGATGAGGTAGCCAGTAGCCAGCGGACAGGGACAGCCTTGCACAGGGACTTGGGCGGCTTCAGACCGGCCTAAGACAACCTCCACCACTATTGGCGTAACGAGGGAACCCTGCTCACCTCCGCATCCAGTGCTACATATTGCACGCGGCCCATATTACAATCGAATTTCGCAGAGAACAGCAACAGCAGGTGGACATCGCATACATGATTTTGCACAGTATCGCCTAGCATGGTTATGCGCAAGCAGTGGGTGGGAACAATTCACCTTCCTCCAATAACTCCCCCGTATAGACACAGTGCGCTAATTCCTGCGCGTGTTGCTCTTATCTACATCCCGCATCACAACCCCCAGATCCGCAAGTCTTGGACTCCTCCGAACGCAAGGCCCCTCCGAACCCAAGGCCCCGCCAGGGCGGCCGCCACTGCAGCCAGGGCTGGATGGCGACATAACCCTGCCGCCAGACCGGGCAGCTGAATCTGGCAAACCGCCTCTGCCTCCGCCGCCTCCGCCTTCGAAAGGCCAGACATTTTCTTTACCCTCGCCCCCATGCCGGGTGAGGTTAGAGGAGGTTGAGGGTCAATCGGGAATGTGAACCTCCAGCGCAACCTCGAGGCCTCGACTTTCTGTGTGTAGGATAGGGGGGTTTCGCTTCACCCGTGGCAACTACCTGGCAGTCCCTACCTTCCCCAGTATTTCAGAGCACCCTGATCCATTCACCCACGCGGACTTCTCCGAAATCAGTGATTTTCCCGGGTTCAGCACCCACCACCAGTATCCAATGGAATCTGCCGGATCAACGGCGGCATCAACTCCATTTCTGGTCAGCTCGCAGGTCGCTATAATCGGGGTCTGTCTCCGTCCATCTTTGTGGGGGCACATCCACCCTCAACCGATGGAGGGATTTTTATCCCGTTCAAAGACAGAATCGCTCCTGGAACCTCCAGGGACACAATGTCGTGCCATACGAAACGTGTCTAATCGACTTGTCTTCTAAAACATCCAGCCATCGCCCCTCAACCACGGCAGATCGCCGCCGCCTGTCTGTGCATATGTACATAGGAGTGCGCCCTCTGCTTCCTTGCTTGTGGCCCTGGCCCAACTAGCCGTCCCCTCCTGTTGTGGCTTTCCCAAAACCCTACAACTGAGCCGCGTTCCATTCCGCGCTCCGGGACCAGTGTTGTCCGGTGGTCCTTGAACCCTAGCCGCGAGCCCATGCAACTTCATCTTGTGTACATCTACCCATGTAGCTTCATCTTGTCCGTACACATACCTTAGTAATCCATAGCACCGTATGTACCAGATGTACATATGGCCAAACGACACCGGATACGGCCATTATTTGGAAGCTCGGGGCTCAATTAGGTCATTACTACGTGTAATACGTGAAGAGGGGCGGGCAATGGGGGTGATGAGTGCCGTCCCGGTTGGCCCGAACTCTTCGCACGCGCACACACACATACACACATACACACACATACGCGCACACACGCGCGCACACACACACACACACACACACACAAACACACAAACACACGACCTGCAGTCGACCGATCTCTCCGTTACAGCACCCATCCATCCAGCCATCCTGCCATCTCAGCAACTACACACAAGAGATGCGGCATCAAGTGCGGCATCAGACTACAAAGATGAATGGGATTCCGTGACGCCTTCCCTGCCTCCCCGCCCACCTTTCCCTTCCTTGCCCACCCCGTGGGTCAACACCGGGAGGGGCCAAGGGGGGGGGGAAATGGAGCAAGCCATGAGGGCCATGTCCATACGACGGACATATATACACATATACACACATGCATGTTTGCATGCTCATGTTCACGCTCACGCTGGTCCGCTTGTACACCTGCACGTTCGCGTTGCACAACCAACTGCCACAGAATGGGGGTCGTGTTCGCGCTTGCCGTTATTTCCGTTGTCACGACACGACGCAGCAGCAGTCACAGAACAAGTCGCTGGCTTGCTGCTGCTTGAGGTCCAGCGCCGCCAACAAGCCGTGCTCCTCCATGGCCCACAGCTCCCTGGCCACTGCGGCCATATCTGGGCGCTGCTCGGGTTCCTGTGCCCAGCACTGTCTGATCACCCGCCGCAGCGGAGCGGGCAGATCCGCGTGAATGGCTGGACGGAAGCCAAGAGATACCTGCCGTACACAACAGACCCAAAGTCGTAAAATTTCATTCTCCCCCTCCCCCCTCTTCCCCGATGTGCTGGGTATTTAGAGAGGTGTTCGGAAGATGAGCCTTTTCACGCCTTTCGGAAGGAGGGAAGGGCGGGTAGCTCCGGCGGAACTCCCCGCAGCCTGGGACTAGCGGCTGATGCTGATAAAGCAGCCGTGCATACGAGAGGTGATAGGGGGTGCAAATGTGGGCGCGTTAGGATCCGCCCCCACACTCCGCCTCAAGGCTTCCATTGTCCCACGAGCCCAGCGCCGTGCGGCCTTAGCTCTTAGATCTTAGGACTTAGATCTTAGGTCTAGAGCATTCGGAGGAAGGCAGCGAAGTGCGTCCACCTCCGGACAGAGGACGGTGCCATCGAGAGATATCTAACTTCGAGTTCCACTTCCTTCCTCCACTCTTAGCAGTTAAGTTTGTTACTTAGGTCGTTAGCTAAGCTCCTACCTGCCGCGCGTACTTTTCCATCTGAGCCGCGTGCTCCAGGGAGCACGCGGTGATGTAACGGTGGAACACCTCGTACAATAACATGGCGAAGGAAAAGCAGTCGCACTGAGCCAGGTGTGAGTGGTGGGGGAAGGGAGTGGAGTGGGAAGGGGTTGGGAGGAGCAGGGGGGTTGGGAGGGGAGGGGGGGTTAAGAAGGATGAGCTCGGTGGGGAGGGCTACGTGAGGCGAGGTGGCAATCGGGGAAATGGCAGGTGGATAATGGTGTTGGAGATAGCTGCTTCCAAGAACTCCGTTCCCACCACGCACCAAACACCCACTGTCGTAAAAACACATGTCGTAAAAGAATCTGTACGACGGCAGAGATGCTCCTCCTACCTTCAGCCCCTCTTCTCTCCTCGCTTTGCCCCGATGGTGTCCGTGTTGTCTCCAAGCCCGGCACTACACAACACTATGGCACGAAACACAAACCCCTCGCTTCCACCCCTATCGATCAAAAATACCCCGCCGTCCGGCTACCCGAGCCCAGTGGCACCCAACTTCACAGCCAACATCCCCCTTCCGTACTTCATCCCCCCGGAACTGCATTTGGCCGTGCGATCATTGTCGTAGAGTACATATTCCACCGTCCGTTCCTCGATCAGATCGCATGTACCTTTTCGTCGTACTTCTGGCGCTGATAAACCTCCGGCGCCATGTACATGTAGGTCCCCAGCCTTTCCCGTTTGTGCGACTCGAGCATCTTAGACAGCTGCGTCGCATTCTTCGCATGACGGAGGTGGGGGGAGGCCTGCGTCGCGGCGGTGACGCGCTGTCGTACGGCACATGAGGACCTGCGAGTAATCCCCGCCGGGTGGTGCGTGGCGACGATGGCGTTGGGAACAGGGATGGTAATTGGGGCGGAAGGAGAGGCAGAGAGAGGCAGAGAGAGGCAGAGAGAGAATCTCCACACGAGTTGCGGTCACCTCCTCCCCATTTCAGCTTACTGGGTTCGCAAACGCCGACCATTGGCCGCCCGACCTGGCTGAAACTCCTCCATTTCAAGATCCGATGCCCCAATCCTGTACGACATATCAGCAGTACAACGGTGCAACGTCGTACAGGTCAGGCGAAGAGTGAAAGCAGACAGCGGACGCCGCGCATTTGTCTACATCTTCCAGATATTGGGCGCCTTCGCGCTCTCTTGCCGTACTGCTGCCTTACGGACAGTGCATACAAACGTTTGTGCTCAAACTTAGTGGAGAGCAGCTTCTTCGGAGAGGGCTTGCTTGCGGCGCGCGTGTGGGTATGCGGGCGAGGTAGGGGCGAGTGTGTGAGCCACGGTCATGCTATCGAGTGGATAAAGATGCCCCCTTCCCACTCCCCCCAACCCCACCACCGACACACACAAATTTTCCCACAGAGCTGGTCGGGGGTTTTGTTGATGTCCGCGGGATTGCCCCTACCTCGCCCTCACACCCACACAGGTTGATCACAGAGCCGGCAATCAGTTCCCCATGCTGTTCCTCCTACCCGCTTGTCCGCCGATGGTGTGCCAGCAGTGTCGCGAGACCCAGGTCGCCAAGCTTAGCTGTGGAGCCCTCGTACGACCCATCACTTGAATCTGCAGTCAATAATGTACGGCACCGGGCACAGGAAGAGGGAAAGGTGCGATTATTGCAGGCCAGGTACGTTGGCCAATCCAGGCCTGTCCGTACATCCCCGAACCCCACATTGACACGAAACCCAGCTCTTCTCCTCTTTCCTCCCCTACGCTCTCCTCCACGTAGAACTATTGACGCGCGCATCAGTATGGCCCCCCCCCCTCAAAACCCCTCTTCCCGGTGAGAGCCACTTCGTGCAACTTCCCAGGGTTCGATGCTCCTTATATTCCGTCTTCCTTCCCTCCCTCCCCAAAAACTTCCCCCGTGCTCCGGAACCCTTTTCGCTCGTCCCGTCCTGCCTTTCCCCTTGACCCGCTGCAGGAGCACATTGTCCAGCTTGATGTCGCGGTGGAGAACCTTTGGCCGGGATGTGTGCATGTACGACAGTGCGCTCGCCACCTGAGCCATCCAGCGCAGCGCCGTAGCGTTACTGTACAGCTGCTTCTGCGGCCGAAGCATCTGCTGGTACACGGCTACCTGGAGGCGGGTGAACGGGAAGGCGAAGGGGAGGTTTGCTGCCGGTCAACGGCACCTTCACGGGCAAATGAAAAGTGGGAGGGGGGAAAAGGTGTGTAAAGTAAATATCGCACATGCACACACATACACACACACACGGCCCCCCTTGCGGACCAGCCCGCCCGTACCACCTTGAGCGTGCCGCCCCCTAGGAACTCCTCCACGATGAAGACCCCGCGCAGCACTGGTGGCGGCGGCGGCAGTTTATGGGGCCCCTCATCATCGCTGCCGTACTGTGACTTGTCACCGCTGCGACCACCGCCGCCGCAACCACCACCGCCCGGCGGCATCCGCTTCGCGGACTCCCGCTTGCTGAGCTTTTTCGACGACGCGCCCAAGCTGTTGCGCCTCTGCCTCGCTTGCGGTTGGCTACACGAGCGCCGACTGAGCGCCAACAGCTGCTCCGCACCGAGCAGTTTCTCGGCCCCACCGCCGCCACCGTTGCCTGTCGGGGCGTCCTCCAGCACCACCCCTAACCCAATATACTTGACGATGTGTCTGCATCACACAGGGCGGTACTTTAGTCACATCTCCGGGGTGGTGCGGCGTGGTGTCGTACGCGGCTTCACGGCTTCCCCGACTCGCCTCTTTACACCCCCGTCCCCCGTCTCCTGCACTGATCAGCCAATGCACGCCGCACCCTGTGTACGCCTTCATGAGGTTCTCTGCCGCAGAGTTCGTTGCCGTACTGCCCCGTACATTCCGCACCCCGTACCCGTACTCCGCTTCACTCACGGGTGGTTTAGCTTCCTGAGCAGCTGCGCCTCCTGGATGAACAGGTGCAAGTCCTCGGGGTCGCGAGTGGTCGACAACATCTCCGTCTTGATGCGCTTTACCGCCACCTGCCGCGGCATGGCACCATGCAAGAGGGATCAGCAGGAGACGGACACACGGACAGACAGGAACTCAGGCAAAGAGGCAGGAATCTGAGGGTTACACACATACACACACACATTCACACACATTCACACACATTCACACACAGACCGTAGTGATCCACAGACAGTTATGTTAAGGATAATGACCGCCTGCACAACCTGCCCGATGACGTATGATTTGTCCGCCGCAGCGCCGATTGGGATCCCGGCGTTGTGGCGCATGCAAATGGGAACGACCCATGGGTCATTGGCGCAGTAGGGTTGTCGAATCTTACCGCCCGCCCACTTCCCCCACCCACCCGGGCATTAACCCAATACGATCTTCCAATCCAATTGTAGCTTAGATGCGGCGTGAGCGAAGTGGTGTAAGGCCCTTGGCAGACAGCGTCCGTTGCTTCGGCCCTAAGTCACCGCCAGCTTTCTCCCGTACAGCAAGCCAGGGAGGCTATAGGACATAATCCTTCAATCCATGTTCCCTAGACCCTCATCGTTCATCCCCCCTCAGATCCTCACCATGAATGGCTTCCCGCCATCTGGCGGCGTGTACATACACTTATCCACACGCGCAAATGAGCCCGCGCCGATCTCACCCACCACCTGCAAGGCAGCATCGAGCAGATCACTCAGGGAGCAGTGTTGGGTCGAAGTGTGGGAGCACGTGTCCGGGAAGGCATCTGTGGGGGAAAACATCCCACCATCCCCTGGGGAAGCACACGTGGGATCTTTGGGGGGAGCTTCGTGCTTGGCACCCCTCCCGCCTGCGAACTACCCCTCCCACCCCCTTCCAAAACTGCAGGAGGGTGCGATGCCTCCGGCTGGAGCTTACATCAGATCAGCTCGAGAACCTCGACCGGGGACAATTTTATATTATTTGAATCTGACTTAATATAAGAAAACCAATATGTATGTATTATAATCCGCCAAAAACAACGCGCATGCGAGTGCACTGACCTCCAGCTGGTCTTCTCGCACTAAGTTCTCATCATGCTGGTTTCGAAGCGTACGGAAACTGCGCGCGATGCTGGCGGTAAGACCCGCAGCCCGCGCAGCTCTCTGCCACCGTGCAAGTGGCGCCTCCGCCTCCAAGTCACCAAAGGCGACGGTAGCGGCTACGGAGCTGCCGCCGCCGGAACCCCGGACCGAATGATGTTTAACACAAACATCATTCGCCGACAACGGTCGTACGGGAGCCGCTCTCGAAGGCGAGGGGGCTGGAAGCGAGGCGTACGCAGCCGCGATGGCAGCAATAGATGTTGGCGCCTCCGCAGCGGGCATTAACGCTGAGGTGCGATCTACACCACCTTTGCCTCTGCCAACGGTTTGACCTAGGGCCTGTCCGCTGCTACTGCCGCCGCGTTCCCTACTGCCCGTCAAACATCCTCCAGCTGCTACAGCCCTGCTGTCGTGCATGCTACCACCACGGCAGAAGCGTCGGCAGGTGCTGCCGAGATCAGCCGACGTGAGCCAGCCGCCGGCGAAAGTCGCCATCTGGGGATCGCCTTCCCCCCCGGCATCATTTAGCCTGCCGCTGTCACTGCCACCTCCGCCATCGCTGCCTCCGGCGCCACTAAACCCCACAACAATGAGGCCGCCGCCGCTACGTGGCGCCGCGTCCGCCTCCATCCCAGCACCTGCGGCCATCTCCACTTCGAGCGGTATCTGTGTGGCGGTGTGGAACGGCTGCAGCTGCGCCAGAGACACATTGCTCGGTGCGGGAACATAGTCCTGCTGCTGCTGCTGCTGCTGCTGTGCCGTGGCTTTACCACAGGGCACAGAAGCACCGTGTGACACGGAAGGCGCAGGGCCCCCTCCCCCAGTCGCCCCTGCAGCAGCCCCTCGACTGCCCAAATCCCGGGGTTGTCCAAGGGAGGGGGTCGGCACGGTGCCGTCCATGCCCCCGGCCGAGGGAAACGCACTTGGCCAGATCCGCCAGGGCCCTCCGCCCTGTCTCTCCCTGGTATCGGCCCCCCCCACGATTACTTCTCGTGTCGAGCCTTCCAAATCTAGCATTGCCGCTGCCGCCGCCGCCGCCGCCGCAGGGTTGGTGTCCGCAACAGCGGGGGTGCTGCTGCCCATGCCGTAGGTCCTGTACGGCATTAACATCCCCACGCTGCTGGGCATCGGGCAACGAAGGCGGCTACCTGTGTTGTCGATGTCGGGGCCGGGGGAGGAGGGATACGAGGGTGCGTCCCACAACGACGGTGGATCGTCGCCGTCGTTTGAACGGTAGGGTACCGTTGTCGGCACCATGCCGCTGACCTGCTGCCGGGACCTGATGGTGGGTGCAACATGAAGAAACACTGGCCCCGCCAGGGCCCGGCCGGTACCCTTCCGTTCGCCTTCCAGGCAATCGCCACCCTCGTGTGCGGACGAGCCCACGAGCAGTCCGGGTAGGGCTCCCGGACCGAAGAAGACAGTTGGCCCGGCGCCGCCGTCTTGGCCCGGCGCACGCATGAGCAGCGGGGGCAGAAGCACTTGAGAATTGTTGCGAAGCTTTCCGCTAGTGGGAAACACGGTTTCGGAGCTGTTACCGCCCGTTGGGGTCGTTCCCAGGAACGGTGGCGTTTCGCCGGTCGGCTCCGATCCCAGTCCCGCCGGCCCCGCCGCTGTCACCGCGGCTGCCGCCACTGCGGCTACCGACAAGACGGCAGTAGGCACAGGCACCGCAGTGGGGAATAGCGGATGGCCGCCAAAGCGGGGCAGCGGGGAGCAGCTCAGCGATTCACATTGCGCAAGGGAGGGATCCTCTCGCCAGGTTTGTACGTTATCGCAATCAGCGGCGGCAGCTCCGCTTTCACTTCGGTTGCCCGCATCTGATACGCGTCCTAAAAAGCTTGGGCTTTTGGCAGGGTCTCGGTCTGGGATTTGGGGGTGCTGCTGCTGTGGCTGCTGACGGTTTGTGATTGTCGCCCCCTGATGTGCGAAATGCACATGGGGTTGCTGGCCATTGTCAGCTTCTGCGGAGACGCTGGGTAGCTGCTGCTGGGCGCCGTCTAGCCGCCCGAATGTTAACGGCTGCTTGGGATGCTGATGTGGGAAAGCTCCGTCCGGGTACGGGAGGGAGGAGGGGAGAGGGGGGGATCTGGCTGAGTGGGTACGCGGGAGGGCCGGAGGGCCGCACTCCCCCGCCGACAGCTTCCGGGACTGGCTTAGGGAGGGCGGACCCGGTCCAGCCATAAACCGTGGTGACATCGTGGCACTGCGTTCCTGGGCAGATAAAGGGGCAACTGGGGCAAGGTGAGGCGAGCGGGTCGCGGGCAGCGGAGCTGTGGAACGCTCAAGAGCTTGCTGGTTAGCGTATCACCGTGATAGAGCATGAACCCGTTGTTATGTCGGTGTGGATGCCGTAACTTTCTTGGACGGGGGGCTGTGCAGCAAGAGAGCGGCAAGACCGGTACGCTATGCTTGGGGCACAACCCATGAACGCCGCGGCAACAGCTATACAACTGCAATAGAAGGGGCTTCTCCAGCGAGCCCAAGGAATCGTGAAATTACAGAAGTACGGGGAAATACAAATTTACGCATGTTTTGTGTTTGCTAATACGCTGTGGCGACTGTGCCGACACTCACATCCAAAATGTGCGATATCCCAGGTACGTTTGACCTCTGGTTGTTGATGGACTTAGTTGAAGCTGTTTTAGACATGCAATTATTAACGGTTCCTGCACAAGAGCAGGTAATAAGAGCTGTTCGAAACCATGGCACGTACACTTTAACCTCACACTCGCAGCCATCATTTCTCATTGATAGTGTCAATATTTGGACATTATCTTACCCTCATAACCTCCGGAACGTGGAAACAACTGGGACGGTGACCCGGATAGGTGCACATTCCCGGTTGGTTCGACAGCAACGCCGGCTAGGACAGGAGTTGCATTGGAGTTGTTACTAAGTACGGGTAGTTCATTTGGAAGCAAAGAGTTGCTCATTTGGGTGCAGCCATCTGTCACGACCTCGGTTGTGAGCGCCTGGAGAGCTTGGAGCAGAGATGACACGCTTGATTGCATGAATTGTTTCACGTGCTTTCACTGAATTCATTTAGACTGATTGCAAGAAGATTGCATGTACGCCAATATGTATTCCAGTTGGCCTTAAAACGCATTACGCTACCGATACCGGCGATAGGTAGAGTACCTAGGCATGCAGCAGCCATATAACGGCTTGTTAATGCGGTGTTAAATTTTACTTAATGTTTTAAACCCAACTTCAATGCAGACGAACGCCTTCGAACACTATTCGCACGACAAAAATTGTTGAGCCAAAAGAACGGCAGATTTGGGGGTTATTTTGAATAAATGGCTAATACTATTACGTTTAATCATTTGGTGATGTGAACTGGACACGTAGGGGTGCGTGGGACAAGGGCACCTCCAGCCTGTTGCTCGCGGGACTGTATCTTGCATCAATTGCTCCGCAATTTAACCTCTTTAATTAGAATTCATAAAAATGATATGACTGGGGCTTAGATGATAAGCGGCTTTCTTGCTTGTTGCCCCGTTGGTTGCCGCTTCCAAGTAGTTATAACCCTCCAAGCGTAATTAATATTTTCACCTTCATGGCAGATCGTCTCATTTATAATAAAGATGACGAGAACCACATCTACGTGCCGCGAAGCCTCTGTCGTCGACTCGTCGCAAAGCCCTTTTTAGAGCACGGGCCGCAATAACCACAATAATCGTGTCCGAAACAGTTATCCAAGCCTGCTATGTATAAGACGACAATGTAATAACAGCGAAGGTCAGGTGTTTACGCGGTCAGTTAAATGCAACTGCTACGCTCGTGAAGGCGGCCGTAAATATAGTCCAATTCATGATCCTCGACAAAATTCAATAAATCTCTAAGCAAAACAATAAAATGTGAGACCCTCGGAAGGGCGCACGTACTTGGTCCATTTGCGCCGTCGTCATTTCAACAGCAGGTTAGCAATCATCAAGCAACCTTTGTGTCAGCATCTTCGTTTTCTGTCGCACCCTGAAGGCAACCGATCACTACAAACTTCTGCACCTGTAAGTGAAAATTCTAGCAGGGTCCAATTGATAGAGGGCGCTGATAGGACCAGGTAGGACCTTGCTTACAAAGCTTACATGAACTCATGGTATCTTACAGTCTACAGGCTGTGGCGACTGTGGCGTACCGTAGTTACAGCCAAAGGGAGCTCCTGTTGGTCTAAACCTCGGTGGGGTTTTTCAAATGATGTCTAGTCCGGTACAGCCCCGCGACAGGACGTTCCGGAGCTCGCTACGCAGCTATGCTGAATCTATTGCCAGCAGCAGGGGTCAGGCCGGTAGTAACCGAGGCACTGTGATTTTTAGGGGTGCTTATTAAGATGTCTCAGACTGAGCCAATAAAAACTGCGCACACTCGGACAATCAGCGTCCAGAAGTGAACTCTTGAGGATCAAGCAAACGTTCTTGCCCTGCTGCCCAACTCGCACGTCGTACGGAGGGTATCACAAACTCGCCGCATGTAGATATTCAGACCGGCCCTTTTTGAGACATCTAGGTACGAAATCATGTTATTTAGATACCAACATGGCCCCCCATTTTAGATATTTAAATGCAAGTGAAATGATATGTACAGCCAGCACCTGGTGCTTTACCGCATCGGAGGTCCGTTGATACCCTCCTCGTCGTCGGAGCTGTATGTACCTTCTTGCGCCTTCTTAACCCGGATGCCCAATCACACATCGCATGGGCAGCCGCCCTCAGTCGTCGCATAGGCGGGTGGATCCATATGTATGCTTGCGAAGCTGAAGGAAGTAAAAATAATTATAGCGGTTCTCGGATGGAACTTCCTATATATACAACTAACCCGTGTCAGAACAAAGTGCCGATTGCAAATTCGTACCTCCTTATTATTAGCTATCTAGCAGAAGAAGTTTGTGACTCGTGCCGCTCAGCTCGCCACTTCGGTTTGAAACTGTTCGAACACCCTGGCCATACCTGGTCGTACCTGGCTCTTGCACAGGTGAGGTGGGCACAACGTTACGTCTTCTCATCTCGATAGGCGTGGCTTTGTCATTACCCAGGAGTCGTCCTGCCCGAACCCTGTTCCCGACCAAGCAAGTGCTCAAGACGTTCTCCCCGCCATTTCCCCTCCCCCCCACTTCCCCCCCCCCAGCCACCCCCCCCCACACACTCGTCAAACATTATGACGTGGGTGAGCTCCTCCACGCAAACTATATGACTTTCATACGGTATTGACAGACTGGGAGTCGTACATTTTGGATGGGTAAGTGCGTCATTATTGTCACTGGCTGGAGGGGTTTTCGTACGGCGCAAGGGCAGCTTTCTACTGCTTCTGATATCCCCGAAATGTCTCCCAAGCCCACCAAATCCAGGGAACAAACTCGCCCCCGAAATCGTATCATTGGGCGACAATACATGGCTATTGTCCGGTCCAAAATGCGGTTGGGCCGACTTTCACCATTATGAAGGATGCTACTTTTGCAGTCTGGCAGTAGGTGGCATGGTTCAGATACTACGTGCTAGAGAATTTAATATGTGTTAAGGACCCCCAGCATTGATCCGTCGGCAAATTTAAGCAGCGGGCAGTGCGGTACGGCACACAGGTAGGACCAGCCGACCTCTGTCACCGATAGGCAGAGTTCCCGACGAACGTGCGCCGGCATACAGAGGTAACATTGCATTTCTATAAATATAATAATTTTTAAATACATGGAAATAAAAGCTTATAGATATGCAAACTTGAAGAAAAGCAATGAGCTTCACGCAGACTCACAGAGCCAAGCCTTAATGTTTCGTTTAACGTAGCACAGACTTATGTGTTTTAATTTATGACCTGCGAACTGGTTTTGGTAATTCCTCGGAAGCTGCGAACGGACCAACTGTCCTGAATCAACTCCACGACATTTAAATCATTCGGTTACAATTTTCTTGATAAAGTTTTAATCAGGCAGAATCAGGCAGACATGGCTCAAGGGTGTTTTAGACCTACGATGGGTGTCCCTGATGAACAAAACCCTACGGGGCACGATGCTGCCGAACAGCGATGTCACATCCTGGAGATCCTACCGCAGCATATTCTCTTAGAAATCCTTCGGTGTCTGGACGCTGAGAGCCTTTGTTTCCTCGCCCAGACCTGCCATGCTTTTCTGCAAATCTGCGGTATGAGGTCCATAACGACGGGCACACGCCTGAGCAGCTTGAGTCCCCTCCATTCGTCTTTCGTTTACCCATCAACTTTCCCTTCGCCCTTTTTGCACCATTACACAGGCTTGCCACCTCTCTGGCCAGGAAGGCGCTTAGGTGGGACTGCGTTCACGAATGCCACCGCATGTTGCCTGTAACCCGAATCCATCTGGTTGCATGTTCGTCCGGTCATCGTGCGGTGCGGCACATCATCTCAGGACTCAGAACTCAAGTCATAGTGACATGCTCCCGATCCGCATGATGTCAAATCTTGTGGTTCACCCTGCTTATTAATTGCAGGAGGCCCATTGATCCGCGCGGTGCGCTACAGTCTCTCAACGGTCCTTCGTGTGCCACCCCAGGTGGGGAGACCGACCTGCGGTACCAGAGACGTATGGCCAAACAGCATGACCAACTGACACACGGTATTCAACCACTTGTGCAAGATATCAAACCTTTATGGCCCGTTCTTAGGGTTCCCAGTTATCAATTACCTTACACAGGTAATCTGCTCCCCCCCCCGGGGTCCATCCTGCGGGTGTGGGTTTGGGTACTGGCGTCTGTGAGGTGCAGCCTGATGATATCGCCTCCCTGCCGCTCCTTGGGCCCCTGCCTCGCAGCAGTTGACCCTAGGAGGCTTTTTCTGTTTTACCCTGACGTACGAGTCCCATCCTTCTATATGCATAGCCTACGTGCACCTGGCCGAATTGCATCCTTCCGACTCCTCCTCCCACCCCTACCCTCTGGTCCTGGTCCTGGTCCCTGTAGATGTTCGCTGTGCGGCTGGAGGAGGGCCGATCCTCCAAGTTCCCCGTGAGTGTGCCCCTGCATAACCTGAGATCCATACTGGGAGCCGCGGACGTGGACTTCCTGGCGGAAAGAACCAGCGGACTCGTGCAAGTGAGATGTACGGCTGTTATGTCGGGTGGGGCGGCCACATACCGGTTTTCAGCTGCATTGTTCGAATTTCGCACTTGGGTTGAATTGGGGGGGGGAGGAATGGCCAGAGCGGTGGCTGCTTCCAAGGCGGGCGGGCAGCCATGCAAAGCAGGGTGTTGCTGATCCGGTAACTGCGGCACAACTGCTACCTTCGGCCGTGACAAGGTGTGATGACGTCAATGACAGTCGCCGGGCCCTAAACCGTCTTAGCCATCTTTTGCCCGTTAACAGGACCTCATCGCGCGCAATCCCCCAGCAATATCATATTGTCCAGCCTCAGCTTCGGGGATCAGGGCCGCGGTAACGGGGGAAGACGGGGCTCAAGAAGCAGCCACGAATCCAGCCGGTGCGGCCGCACGCGGCAGCAATTGCGGCCAAGGGTCACGGCTGTCGCGGCCATCTGCGGCGTTGCTCATGTGCCGCGCTGACCGTGGCTTCGTGCGGCTGGGTTTGCGGCCGGGTGTAGCGGTAGCACGCGTTCTGCTGGCTGCACCATTCTTCACCGCCCTACATCGGCCCCCCAGAGCCGAACAATTGATTCCACCACAGCCGGGCCCAGGTTCAGCTCCGGTACCTCCACGCCATACGCGAAACACTGACGGCTGGAGCGCAGAGAGCGTGGCGAGCGCCACGGCATCGGAGACCGTGATTTGTGCTATGCAACAGAGATCACCAGCATCCAGTGATTCACGCCGTGATGCCGGCAGTGGGTGCGGTGGCGGGGACCGGCTGTGGGATGATGTCTGCAATGCAAGTGAGCTGGGGACAGGGCCATCGTGGGACGTAGCTGCAGCACCTGCTGGTGCGAACCAGACTCTCCTGGACCAGCTCCTAGGCCTACCACCAGCATGTTTGCGTGTCATTAGCTCTTACTGCTGTCGTTGTGGTGGCGGCGACAGCGGACGTGATAGCGGCAGGGACGACTCCCGCTACCATTGCGACAACTGCAGCTCAGATGCCACCACGAGAAGCAGCAGTGCCAGCATCAATGGCACACTCCGGGTTGGGGGGGCGATTGGTTCCGGAGCAGTGAGCAGCACCACCAGCACCAGCGCATATACGGGTCGGGTGGATTGTCAGGACAGTCCTCGCGGCTGGAAGAGTGAGGGACGCGTCTCAGGAAGGGGTAGCAGACCCCTGCAGGGCTTCATTGATGCCGTTGTTGGCGATAATGAGAGTAGCGCGAGTGGCAGCAACGGCAGTAGCGCTGGCTGCAAAGGCGGCGATGCGGGTAAAGGAAGGGGAAAGTGCAGTGCAGCCTGCCGGTCTTCAGTGGCAACAGGGGCTCATGTAGCAGCTCTTACAGCGGCGGCGGTGGCTTCACAGGAGGTGGCTCAGCTGCAACTGCTCGAGCTGGCGCTTGCTGGTGTGCCCTACGCTGTGGCGGCATGGCAGGATTTTGTCGCAGGCTGCCAACAGGTGTGTGCAGTGGTGTACTTCGCGAGGGCAATGTGCGTGCGCGCGCGTGTGAGCGTGTCTCAAGTCATAAGTGACGGAACCTGGGGAATATTCAGAGAGGCAGCTCCGGAACACAACAGAGGGCCAACCCGTTGCATTCCACACTGGGATGCTATGGTTGCCATCAGTCACAAGGTTGGCCACTCAGAACCCGCATCACTGGACTGGGGAGTAACTTGGGTGCTGCAGATATTCATACGCATTTCTCTAAGGTCGGCAATGTAAGGTCAGAAGCTACGCAGGTGTGCATCCCTGAGCGGGTCGTCGTCCTAAGTTCCTCACATGTTAAAGGCAGCTTGAAATGGACTCTGTTCCAAGCGATCTACCCTGCACACCGCATAGATGTTGATATCTACCGTCGACCAAAAACCTATGGCTGGGCTGCGCCAAGGCAGCGTTGGTGCAAGCTTGCATACGCCACCCGCGCCATGATTTCCGGGTATCGTACATATCACGATTGGCTGTGTGTTTGTGTGATCAGGTGGCGGCGGCGCGCTTGCGAGTGGCAGCGACTGCTGCAGCTCCGTTAGGCAGCACTGCGAATGATCTTCCGCCATATCCTGCGCCGCAGCCGCTGCTGGCGGTGGCGGCGGAGGTGGAGGCGGAACAAGATCAAGGCGGCGTGGATGCCTCAGACGCACTAGGCAAAGGTCGGCCACCGGGCGTGCTCCTGTCGCAGGGTTTGCATTGTGCGCTGTAATGGAGGACGGGTGGGGAAATGCGAAAGTTCAAGACAGGGCGGTAAAGGACTCATTTCGCAGCTTAAGTAACCCATAGGCCATCGTGGGTCGCTGGCTCCGCTGTCCGCAGGACTGTGCGCCCACGACGCCGTGTCGCCCTACAGTTACGCAGCTACAACGGACGCCAGGTACCACAGGACGTGTGTGTGTGAGAGAGAGAAAGAGTGTGTGTGTGTGTGTGTGTGTGTGTGTGTGTGTATGTGCGGGTGGTGATCTTGCTTGGTGCAGGTGGGATTCCTTCTAGATTAAATTGACTGACCAAAGCCTGGGAGGAAGAGGGGGTAACAGTCAATTGGGCCGATCCTAGCTGGGATCCAAGCAGCCCGGGAAAAAAGGAAGAAACTCGAACAGAAAGGGCGGGAAAGGTCCCATTTCGAGGCCGCTAACAATGACGCCTCCGCCAGCACCTGCGTTCGTTTGTTTTGTTTGTTCCGTGGATTTTGCCTTATGCCGTAAATGGGGGGTCAGCTTGAGCGCGAAGACGACTAGGTTGCATGCATATTAGTAACTACCATGTCTACACTGCCTTGTCCTTGCGGCCTCACTTCATGTTGATACCGCGTCGATGCTATGCAGGTCGTCAGCAGATCATAGGACCCCATCGTTTGACCATGGCTTGGAACATTACGGTCAATGCCACCACCGCTTCGGCCTGCTTGGTAACACGACTCCACCATTTCCTCGGTCGCCAAACAGCAGCTTGGGAAGCCCGGGCGGCAGCCCCCTTCATGATGTAGGCCTGTATCGATTATGCACCTCCATCCGGCTGCGGCTGCTTGCACTTGCCCTTGGCAAGTGTGGCACGTTCACCGGTACCAGCAGTAGCGGTGTGAATACTTCACCGGATCGGCCGGGGTTAGTGCACATGGCGGCGCACACAAGAGCACCTGAGCCCGCCGCTTCGGCAATCACAGCGACAACAGCAATGCGTTCGGCCGTTGTTGCTGCGCCGAGGCCTGTTGCCTCGGCAGCATCCTCTAACAACACTATACGGCCGGAGCTGGCGCGGGTTCTGGAAACTTCACGCTTGATTGCGTTGGCGTTTGGGAAGCTTTTGGCGTCGGTGGAGGCCGCTAGGGAGCGCTTCGACCAGCTCAGCAGGGACGCTGCCACTGCCACAAGCACAGCTGCAATAGCTGCGACCGTGACAGTCAATGCAAGAAGTTCAGAGGTGTGTTATGTTGCGGCTGCTGTCGCCGCTCGGGATGACACAGTGGTCCCGGGCTGCGCAGATCTGATGCCGGCGGCAGCTCTTCTTGCGGCATTGGACGCGGCTATTGCGTCTGCCACCTGCGCAGAGGCCAACCTGTGCCTCACCACCAGTGAAGCGCTGCTGGAGGTCAGATCGGAGATCACCGCGGCCTTGGGACCGGTGATGGCAGCGATGAAGAGGGGTGATCCCGTGCCGTCGCAGCCAGACCAGAGCCGCCCGAGGAGCAGCGCCTTGCCAGGTAGTTTGGCGCGGTGTGCGGCTGCTGCTGCAGAGCTTCGCTGGAAGGCAGGCGACAGCGTGGTGCCGCCTTCATGCACATCTCGCACAAGTTGTGAGCCTGGAGGCACTGCCAGAGCAGGTCATCCGTTTATACAGAGGCTTTTGGATCTTCTGTCCACGTGCTTCATACCGGCCGTGTTGCGGGTGCTGTCATCACCGACACGCTACAGCCCCCTCGGCGTTGTGCTGCCTGCGGGAGATGATGCAAGCAGTGGCAACGATGGGGGGATGCTCGGCCCGGCTGCAGGTGCGGCGCGTTTAGGAGCCAGCCTTGCGGTATTAGCGGGCGCGGTGGCGACAGATCGCAGCGGCGGCAGCCTAGATACAACGCAGCGGGAGGCGCTGCGAGGACTTCTGTTGTCATATTTGCTGCACGAGATGACGTGGGCTCTGGAGTGTTTGGGAGCGCTGTAACCCGCCGTATGTATATCATCATCAGGCAGCGACTGAAGTTTTTGCGCGCGTTGCGTGGGGTTCTTGGCTGAGTCGAAGGGATTATTGATATTATTATTATTATTACTAGGTAGATCAGTCGGTCTGAAACCTTTGCAACCGGTTCGCTGGCGTGCCACTGTAGCATCCAGCCTAGCTCATGTTGATTGCTCGTAAACGGGAAAACTTGCAGCCTAACGTCCGATGTCCTGATCGTCGTTCTAGTCGAGGCACCGTACCACAGCTTGACTCAGCCCAAGCCACGACCTTGGATTGGCTTGACGGACATCCAGAGCATATGCTGAGTTTATCTCGCAACTTGATGGCGTCCGGAACCTGGGGCAGGACAATACATCAAGCAAGTCTTGCAGACGCTTCCCAGCCTAGCAGCTTACGAAGGTTAGTTGTTACCCAACCGGATGTTTACGGTCCCACATCTGCGTGATGCGTGCGAACTGACGCCGTGCTATTACAGCTGTCCCGGCACTGCAAGGTCGTGGTGGTTGTATGGGGCTGTGGATCGTCATCACCACTGTCCACCTGCACGTGCTTGCCCGGAAGCAGCCATGACTGCGCCCGCTGCAGGGACCCGATCGCGGCTGTGGGAAGCTCCGACAACCAAGCTTCTGTTTGCGGGTCACATGCACCTCCTCTCCACACTGCTGCACATACCACCAGCCACTTGTGTAGCATGCCCACCTCTTGCCCACGTATGTATCCATACCTCCCAGAATAGCCTCCATAATAATATTTGCCGCCCATCCATTGCCTGCTGCATTGCCTTATTAGCCATGCATTTCAGCTGGTAGAGAAAGCGCAGCCTACGACTGTGCTTAATGGCGGACCCTTGACCGCTGGCGGTGGGGCGCCCATTAAAGGGTAGCTTTATACCTTCCAGCCGTCTCACGAAAAGCCATCCAGTCGTCATCCGTCCCGATGCCAGGTTGCCATGCTTAACCACCACGAGCACTATCTCGGAGAGCAGTTCGCTTAGGAAATGCCGTGACGCCAGGCTGCTGGTGCCCTGAGAAGCGATATTGACCAAGACTAATTCCCTTTTGATTGGCGGACTGAACCCGTCGCAGATGATCGGGCTTATGTAGTATTGGCTTAGTAGTAGCGGCGACCCGACCGATGCTCACGAACCGTCCAATTGACTGGCGCACTGCGGCAGTTGCCGCTGCTGCTATGACGCTGCTGCCACCAGCAGATTGTTGAATGTACTAATCGTACACTTGTCAGTGAAGTAGTCATACAGTGTACGTACGGCACACAAACACAATCTATGTTGCAAAGTGCACTTGGCCACTTAGCATCTCAAGAGACTGTTTCTACCTGCAACCATTGTTACAATCAGGTTTTACGTGGGCCCGAATCGTCAGATCTGGGTCGGAGATCCCGCACCGATTAGATCCCGGCAGACTGGGGCTGTCATGGACGACTGGATTTTGCGGTCCCATAAGCCAACAGAAGTAGGCGCAGGAGTTGATCAGCCATGCACAAAGGATCAATGCTGGAAAACCCCATACAAGTGATACATGATAACCCCAATAAAAAAACCCCAATACGAGTACACATGATAGCTTGGGACATGACGTGGCGTGGAGAACCCGTTCATGACCGCGGTAGGAGAAGGCAAGCACATGCTGTGCTAACATGGGCAATAAGAATAATGGTCAGGACCGTCAGTTAGAGGGTGAGAGTTTATTAATGGGATAGTAGTGTACGGCACACACATCACAACATTATATGGTCATGGTGAAAAAAACACCCATTCAGCATCTCGAGATAGAGGCCTTTATTTTATTTATTCACTTCAGCACTCTGCTACTGCACTTTGTCTTATATGCGTGCTCTCGTTAACCCACAACTCGACATAAAAAACCGCTTCCAAGCCCGCCGGAGCTAAACAACTGCTACACCGATACTCTGTTGCACTATATATGGGGAGACTCGACTACCATCGCTGCTACTGCCGCTGTTACACCGTTAGTTGGTATCACCTAAACAAGGCCCCGATCGGTAAACGTCCACACAGCTGCTGCTATCTCGGGTACTCACTTCACAAAACCGAGCCAGGATATTAGAGGTAACGATGCGGAGGCCATGCCGTGCCGTGGGCGATGGCAAAAGATCCAAATGATCGCCAAAATGTGGGTAATCTGTGCCCCACAGCACGACGGGGCTCCTCAGCAGTTACCTGAACCCTGCAGGTCACCCCTGCAGTACTACTGTACACCGAAGCTGCGTGTATCTCTGTAAACACTGTCAGGATCAGTTTCTGATCAGAGCAAGATAGAGCGACGTATGTACAAAGCGCTACATAGGCAAGGACGCTGTGATGATTCACAGCTTGCCCTGCTGGTGGCGCCGGCCCAGCCACATACACATCCACCAAACGGTAATGAGGCACTTGCTGCAATACCCACATAAAAGACGTATGTAGTTGCAGGCCTCATATGCAATAACATGAAATGCCCTGTTGCACCGACGTACAGCTTCACAAGCAAGAGGCGGCGCACGTCGGTCGGTACGTACGTCCATGGCGTGACACGTACATCGGTGGTACCCCCGTAGTCATTCATACACGTGCACAAGCACTGCGTTTTAGAACATGTATTCAACAGTTCAATGATCATGAAGCAACTGTGCGCGAAGAATTATTGAGGCCAACTCGTCGTCTATGGGGCGCGTCAGACGACGTCATCATACACGTAACCGCCGCCATATGTGCCAGAAGCACGCTTATCCCCAGGCGTCCAAACTTTGCTTGATGAATCTTGCCACAACGGCAAGTTTTAGGTTTAGGTCTGTAGTCGCTGGCGTCCATCGCTTAAAAACATGAGCTGCCCTTTCAGCCATGCAACCATCAAGTTTTAGCCTGATGCGGCATATGGATACGGTTATGCCGCACACCGCAAATAAACTTCAACGCTCAAGGTGGTGGCTGGCTCAGCCAGCGAAGTCCTCCCTTCACTTGCATTCACCGCCATACAATGATGACGGCCCGTGGGTCCGTGTGTTGCGTGTCTTGTCATTCGGATCTCCGCAGCCGCAGGGTCTCCCATCAACCGCAGGGCTGGCCTGCACGCGGCTCCCGTTAGCTGGCTACGCGAGGTAGCGGCGCGTAGATGGCGTGGAGTAGGGAGCAGCACTAACTTCTGTCCGGGCTTGATACCCTCCCACAATCCTAATGCTGGCTGGGATGCTATAAGACCCCCCAAGATGGATCGGACCAAATTCTTCTGTTGGGCAACCGCCATGGTGTTGGTTTTGACCGTTGTACACGGGCTGCTTAACGATGGCCTGTTCGTTTCCTACCATCCATGGATTTCTTCCGAGTACGACCCAATGGAGGTCTACACCATATATAGTGAATGCTACGATTCGCGCAGCCGTTTTTTATATTTTACTTCCCACCTCCTGGGCTAACTCCGTTTCTTTGTCCACACAACTCAAAGGCCGTGTGTTTCCATGTCCCCGACGCCGTGGTATCTGCTCCTGCGGCTGCTCCTGCTGGTGGTCCCATTGCTGTGTGCCTGGTAGCGGTTGGCCTTGCTTCTCGGCGCGGCCATGCTCCTCCTCCAGCTGCTGCGCCAGGGGGGTATGCTCCTGCTTCTGTAGCTCGTGTGGCGGCTGCGGGCATCCTTCTATTTGCAAGGACTCCTGGTGTGTTTGTGCCGCCGACTGCTGCTGCTGCTGCATTTTTGTTTGACACCATGCTTCCCCTGCCGGTGGACAAGGTGCTTGCTGCAGCTGTGCCTGTGCAGCTACTAGCAATGCCTGGAGGCCAGGGGAATCGCGCCAGATCCTGCCCTCCTGTTCGCACAGTTTCCGCAGCTGGGCCTGATATGCCTGGATGGCGTAGACTAGCTGTCCAATCATGAGCTCGTGCCCCGAAACCTTGGACTCCAGTTGCTGGATGCGCTCCTGCGCATAGAGTGGAAATAGTACGGCACGTTACACATACACATGCACCAAGGCACACATGCGGGTGTGCGTGCATGTGCGGGGCCACAGTCGAAATGCTTCCTAGCTCGCGTGGTCAAATAAAGCGGCCGTGCATGTCCGTCATCCGCATGTCACTTGCATGTCATTCACATGCCAAGTTACCATCGTACACACCCGCTGTCGTTTGCGATGCATCCGTTGTGCCATCCGGTTGCGCACCCGGTTGCCTTCCTGCAGGCGCGATGTGAGCAGTTACTCAGTTGGTTGTTGGCGTCCGGAGCTGCACGTTGCACTGCATGGTGCGCTAACGCGTGCAGATGACCCTCTTCTTGTCCCCCGCTCCCTTCACTTCCTTTGTTAACATTTGTAAATAATAATCATCAAAATCAATCACTGTCCCGCACCCTCGCACTGATTCATGTAATCACCCCCGGCCACCGTGCCTTTTGTTCGGTGGCCACTTCGGCAAGCCTCGTTTCTACTTTGGCCACAAGCTGGTGCAGCTCAGCCCTACCCAACCGCACCCGACCAGTTGCGGCGTCTGCGACAATGGGCATGGAGGCGACACATGGAAGCATGGGGAACACGAGGAAACCCGAGGGCAAGTTTGGAGCCTCGAAGCAGCATCTCGTAAACCAGTGATCCTCTTAGCACATGCAAAGCGGAACCTCGCTCTGATCGTGGTACGGGAACAAGATGCGGAGTCGGTGTAGCACGGTGTGAACGTGAACTAAATCGACGTGAAACTGCTGCAGATAAGAGTGGAATGGGTTGCCCTGCTGCAGTATATCGCCCTAGCTGGCCCTTCACGCACCCATCTGATATACCTCACTATTGATGCCCACACGAGCCTGCCCCAACATGTATCTGTATATACCAAACGCACTCCTCCACCTTCTGTATGTTATTCGGACTATCACGAGATACCGTATGCAATTTTCCGTTCGGTCCCCAGCATACACCAGAACCCACTCGCAAAAATGTTTTCTCACCCTTGGCGATTGCCGCTATGGGTCCTAATTGTGTGATTGCCTTGGGGACTCGGCCAGGGCGCGCACGGAAGCGGGTTGCCAGGAGCTGTATCCCCGCTTCTACATCGTCTGAAGCGGGGTGGATCCCCGCGGCGTCGGTCGGGGGGCCGCCGTCCAGGCCCCGAACGTGAAAACTGGGCGTGGTCGTTGCCATTGGGGATTCGGCCTGTGGGGACGTTTTGAGGGGTCGTGCACCAGCGCCAGTTGCGATATCCTTGCGGGGCCTGCCATCAATGCCGGACCTAGTCTCATCAGCGGTGATGGCGGCCGGCAAGTTGGTTCGGAACTGGACGGGTAAACGAGAGCCACAGCCAAGAGATCTATCGCTGACGTCAGGAGCAGGCTCAACGGCGGCTGCGGCGGCGGCTGCGGCGGCGGCTGCGGCCGCCGCCGCCCCAGCACCACAGCAGCTGCCGCTACCAGTGTACCTCGTGGCTGAAGGAGTATCAGGAGCGGCAACTCCAGCAGCTACCGCTGCATCCACGTTTGTCGTTGATGGCGCCCCTGGAGCAGACCAGAGAGCAATCGCCATCCGTGGCCTCGCCTTTATAGATGTTCCAGGGGGGTCACCGTTGAGAGGCTCGGTTGCATAAGCATCTGCGGCAGTAGGGGCATAATCTGACGGAAAAATAATGTTGCCGAATACGGTAGCTGCGGCAGGAGCTGCACCGTTTTTGGGCGTAGGTGGAAAGCCTACTGTAGAATGTGGCTCTCGTGGCGGCGGCAGCGGCCCCATCAATGCAGAGGAAGATTCATTATGGTCGCTGCATGCATTAACGCACGTCATCGCAACCGCCACGGTGGTGGCAGGCGAGGCGCTAGCACCCGGACAAGCCGCCGCTGCCGCCGCTGATGCTGCTCCTGCAGCTCCAGTATCGTCAGGCCTTTGAGAAGTGCACCTACTGGGGCTGATGTCGTTGCTGGGGCTGGCATTATGGCAAAGGCCAGGCTTGGCCGCGCAGGTGGTTTCGGGGCGGCCAGGTGAGTCCTCCGGACGGCTTAGGGTTCGACCAGTGCACCCAAACTCCAGTGGGCTGTCCAAGCCGGCTGTGGCACTCGACCGCTTCCGGATGAGCTGAGCCGCCGCTGGAGACAGAGCGCCGCAGGATACGCCGTTCTTTGGGTAAGTCGACTGCCGATGCCTCTGCGACGGACCCCTCATGTGGTTGTATACCATTCCTGCCGCCGACCTGGGGCTACTGCCAAGCCTCGTGTCATGGAGTGGCGAGCTCCGGCCCCGGCATCTCGCCATCCCGTACCTGGCACCGTACACCATTTCGCGATCACAACCCACCCTACGGTATCTCATACTGTCGTACTGTCCATCGCTGAATTCGTCAGCGGTATTGGTATTGGTGCCATCATCGCCCAGAAGATGGGTTCTTGCCATCGGCCGTAGAGTCATCGCCGCCATCGGCCCCGCCCCTCGTAAGGCCCCAAGTCGCAAAGGCACTTGCGGCCGAGCCCAGGTCCGCACCACACGATTATGTGGGCCCGCCGGATGTAAGCTCACTGCTTCGGCAGCCGGTTCTGCTTCTAAATCCGCCAACGCCGCTTTCCCCATGGCCCTCCGCGGTGGCGGTGGCGCCGCCGCTGCAACCGTCATTCTTGTGACGTGTGCCGTCAGGAGCTCAGGGCGGCCCAGACTGGCTCCCATGGCGCTGGTGGCCACCGGCCGATCTAACCAAACACTGGCAAAGCCGCCGATGTCGGCTCCGCTGCACGGGCTGAGCCGCTCCGTACAAAATTGCCTCTCCAGCCGCCGTCCATGGGGTGAATGTGTTTGAGCCAGCTGCAAATCCCGGTCACTGTAACTGTCAGCATAGCAGTCGCCGTCGACTTTAACGTAGTCGTCGCTCCCATCATCAAATTCCCGGTCTCCATGCTCGCTCGTGGGCGGTGCCGGGTAGCATCGTGATGGATCCGATGCAGCATGCACCAACGCTTCATCCCGCTCACTACGCACTTCCCCGTCGACGGGCATCTCACGCACCGCAAAATTGTGGCAATAGGCAAGCGCCGGAGCTGATGCCGTACGTGTGACAGGATTGTGCCGCATCGGCCGGTAGGGAAGGTGATGGGTATCAAGCTGTACACGTGGCGACGCGGTGAGCCCTTGCGGATACTTATGCGACCGCTGATGTTGCTGCATTAGGTTGAAGGGAGGCCGCCTTGCGGCCTGCTGAATGAGCACGTGGGCTGAATGAGTGGGTCCGTGGCGGGCTGGAGAGCCATCCATCAGCGCTGGTGGTCGGGGAGCCTGAGAGGCGGTAGAAGGCCGGTTAAGTGGCAGCACAGGAGGTTCAGCTGCGAGGTGTCCTGGTCGCTGCGGTGGCAGTGATGGCTGCAATGGCAACGATGGCTGCCGCAGCGGTGATGACTGCAGCTGTGGCGATGGCTGTTGCCGTTGCTGCTGTGTCGGTGATGGTGGCGGAGTCAGCTTTAGCCGCATTTGCGTGTGCTGTAGCTGTGTTGGCATCAGGGTGCCCGGCAGCTGCGGTGGTTTAGGTCGCATTGGGGCCCAAGGTGCCCCGGGTGTGGCTCGCAGCAGCCCCACAGGCCGCGGCCGCGGCAGTGGGAGGGGTAGAGGTAAAGGCAGCGACAGTTCTTCGGGTTGCGCGGCGTTGTATTGTTGCGGGACGCCATATCCTACACGAGAGCCCTGTCGCGGGGCCGCCCGGGATGGGCCCTCCATACTGCAGGGCTGTAAGCCTTGTCCTTCTATCTATCGGAGGCGCGCGCACAATTACAAGAAAGGAAGATTTATGTAATGCAGGACGCCGTCTGGCCAGGTAAGCGGTAAGCGGTAAGCGGTAAGCGGTGCGCGTTAGTATGAGGATTAGGGAATGGCCAGTTTCGTTCGCAAGAGTAGCATTTATGCTGGCATTTGACAGAGATGCAAATAGGTTCAAGGAAACAAAACATACAAATAGATTGTGTATATACGTTCAGATTTTCGAAGCTTAAGGCGTTCCTTGGAGTTACAAGGGCGGCGTTTGGTGAGTTTCTGTGCCTGGACGTCTACTGCTACTCGACCTCATTCGACAACTTCTAGCCATAACCGGGCCGTACATGTACGCGCAAGCAGATCCCTTGGAATCAACAAGCAAGGAATTACACGTATATTTCTGAAGTCATATCGGCTAATCCTAGCTACTTCAGGACTCCTGCTGTCCTCAATGAAGCAAGGCCGTGCCCGTGCTGTGCGTCTATCTTTGAGCTGGACCGATTTGCGCGCTGACATAGGAAAAATGAAGGAAGATGCCATGAATATGATGTTTTGATGTGCCGCTCGCCATCAACCCCTTGCCTTCCCAGCTCCCATGCATGTCTCTGCATATCAACCCAAGCGGACACGACGAAACCTCACCTTAGCATACGATATGCAAATATATTAGTATATTTGTTCATTTTTGTTGTTTTTACGCAATTTACGGAACGGAGTCCTCAAATGCCGGCTAGCAGCACAAGCCACACCTCCTCCGTCCGCTCCTTCAAGGGGTGCCTTGCCAAGACTGACATATTATTGTTGAAATTTTATATTTAATTCAATTTCAAGCTGCAATCTTATGTCCACAATGAGCAATAAAGCTTTGCGTCTGCCACTTTCCAAAAGAGTATTCCGTTTCTTTGTGACTCACTTTTCGTGGCAAAAGACTAGGAAATAAATATTGTTAAAAATTCTATTTACCTGATGAAATCATGTCAGAAATTTGAAAAGAGTTCGTCAAGGCACTTGCTTCAATAGTTCTCCCCCGCAACATCTGCATATAATCTTAAGAAAGTATTGCTGTTTATGTTTTTAAAGTATCTAATATGAAAGTTTTACTTGGGGGACTAGTAGTCCAGGGTTTTCCTTAAACGGAGTCGCCCGCCAGAAGCCCACCATGTCCGAAAGTACGCAATCCTTATGCATCTTGAGCTTATTGCAGTAAGGAAATGCTGGTTTTTATAAATAGCTAACAAATATTGCAAAAACAACAAAAATTGGAAGTGCGGAGGTGACGGTGTACGATGGAAAAATGCGATGGAGTTAGCGGAATCAGTGGGCGCGCTCGTGCACAGTTTGGTGCATTGCTGGACAACACCCCGTTTTCATTAAGGTTAAATAGAGGTATTACTTAAAGCGCATATGGTTCAAACTTATTATTTCATACTCGTTTTCCCGCGGCGCAATGCGTACTTTGCGTGTGTCCACCTGGCCCTCGCCAGACCTCGCACAAACTTTAGGCGGCATGTCATAAGATTTATCGTTTATTTCTTTTGTCTTTGCTTAGCTAGGGCCACGAATCGGAGGTCGACGAAATCAATTGCGCTAACTACTCCGCAGTACTCCGGGCTCCGATGATTATGACAACTGTAAGGAAAACCGACAGGCCTCCCCCAGTACGTCTCGTAGCCTTACCTGAAATGACACATGGCTGTGTCCATAAAAAAGTTTTGGGCGTGGACAGGCCCCCACGCTTCTAAGCACTTTCCAAAACAGCTAGTAGAGGATAATTGGGCAGGACGGAGCTCAACTTACAATTATCATCGACATCGACTGGCAGCCACTGGCAGTTGGTCTTTGATCAACTCGGGAAACAACTAGGCACCCTAACCAACGCGGCATCGGAGACGAAGGGGCACGAGCTGATTGCCTCGCCGCCATTACATTAACAACGCACACCATCACGAGGGGGAACTTGCGCTACCCGCTACCGACCACTATCAAATACAAGAGAACTGAAACAGATCCACAACTGATCGTCTGCGGGCATTTCCTTCTCTGCAAACTCGTTATGACGGCGCTAAGTTTTCGCGCCCTTTTCCGCGGCTCTCGCGGCTTTATAGTGCGGGGCGGCGGGGGAGGTTAATCCACTTGCTCCTGACCACGACGAACGGGCATACGCGCGTAGACAAACTACGAGCACGATTTCAAAGTCATATACCTCAGAGAAAGGAATTCCAAAATATGGCTCCTTTTTTTATGCGCTGGCTAAAAGTACCGGCCAGCGAGCTTTCTGGGATCATACGGCATGTCACGTACTGTCAAGTTTTGCCGCACGGAGGCGCACGGAAACAGCAGGGGGCGGCATTCATCCATGAATCATGGTATCTCCTATAGGGATCTCCTTCCATAAAAAAATACCAGAAACATAGTACCAGAAACAGCAGACCGCCAGATTTCGTTCAAGAAATGCTGCTATGATGATTTCTGCCGAGCAATTGTCCGTATGCTGTACGGGCTGGATTGGTTGGGCGATAAATCCGCATAGTACGAAGAGCTCGCTCGCTTCCATCTGGTTGTAATCTTCCTGACTCTCCCGAGCTCCTCGCGCCATGCGTAAAATTCAGATAAGCCCTCAACAGCATTGTGGACCCCAAATACTGCTTACCACCCAAATGAGGGTCGGAAGAAATGTTACCATATGGCTGCAGCCTCAGTTCAGCGTCGCAACTGAGAAGCAACTCCCTCCCTGTCCTACTTGTAAAATTACAAAGGAAATTATGACTTTAGCAGCCGTGCATTAGTAACGTATTGGCAAAATCAATTCGATCGGCTGCAAGATTTATACGAGTAAAAAAACGTGAGGGAGAACCGTTACCTCGGCCGATCACGGCGGATCCTGATACGTCCGGCTGGGCTAGGAACAAACGTTTCTGCCGAGCAAGTGTCGTATGCTGTAATAAATCCGTATAGTACGAAGAGCTCGCTCGCTTCCATCTGGTTGTAATCTTCCTGACTCTCCCGAGCTCCTCGCGCCATGCATGCGTGTCGCCCCCCACTTCCACCCCCAACCTTCCGCGCCCCACGCGCCCCACAATTATCCTTCTCATAACCGACGTACTTCCAAGTCACGATTCTTTCTGATGCCCACTCTACCTCCTTCCTTACGATCCCGTCGAGCTCTTAATACTTATTTTACATCTCCCAACCACCTTACTCCTTAGTGCTCCTCGCCATGGGCAACTTCTGTACGACCTTTCTTCACCAGAGCGTTTCCTTATTGTCCCCTTGGCCCCTCTCCTGTGTAACTAGCCGAATCACGCAAGGAGGTTTCAAAGCCGATCTGCCCATCCTTGACCATCGACACTACCACTCTAGATCCTCTCTCGTATCTCGGTTACTGGTTGACTCTGGGTGTTTTCGGTTATTAAACTCATCCTGGCTTGCGCTCGCATCTCATCCCAGTCTAGTGACATTACGTAGTACACTCGAATCTTATATCTCGTTACTCTGAGGTGATGGACCCCAGCTAGTGGCCCCGGCTTGAACAGGTTCGGCCTGAGTGGTAGGTCCCAGGAGTCCACCACCAGTAGCTGTTTTAGCAAGGCTACCCACCATCTGGGCCAGACTGGTAGGACTATAATGCAGTCAGGTCGTTCATCGTGAACCTTAGCCAGTACTCATCCAGCTTTTGAAAAGGGCGGGTTTATGTACAGTAGTGGCCTGCATTCCCCACCCGACCAACCCCATGCCTTCTGTAGTATCCTGGGGTATCTACAGGTAGTATCCGAGCGGGATGGCCAGTTGTCTGGCATCCTTTCGATCGAGCCTTTGCTGTAGGCGGATATAACAGAGATACAACACCTTCGCGACAGCATCTACTCCCATGCACCCTGGGGACCAGGCGGCTGAGTAGAACCGATTGGGTGCCTTGGAGTTAGACAACTCGGCGAAACAGTCCATTGTCGGCTGCCACTCCTGTAAGCATGGCCGGGTCAGGATTCTGCGATAGACGACGTCATTCAAGGCCCACTGAACCGTATCTGTTTCCTTGCAAATCCGGCCGGCTTCCTGTTGAACTGCTCCGGTCCGTGGGTACCAAACCAACGAGATCTCACAACCCGCCTGGGTGCTGTCAACCAGGATGTCTCTCACCAATTACAAACAGTTGTTTGCCCCTTTCTACCCTAGTAGGCACATCCATGCCGACGGACTATCCGTATTGATGTTGGATTGTCTTGTTCCTGATAAGTCCAGGCGCCCTGTCCTGCAACCAATATAGCGCGTGCAATGCGGCCCGCAGCTCCCTCTCCATACTCCCCTATGTCCCGGCTGCCATACATGCTAACTCCTCTTCGCTGAAGGGCACCTGCATAACTTCTTGCCCTAGCTCGGCGGGTGATACTAGTGCGGAATATGCCTGCTCTGAAACATCTCCAGCCAATCGTTTGTTCGTTACATAACCAACTACCGACTGCATTTCAATAGATAGGGGATCGTCCCCCAGGTGGGGTCCTTACAGTGCTCTAGTTTTCCATCGTCTCTGTTACCTCCAGCGTCCAGTTTACCACTGGCTCCTCTGCACCTCTATATATCCTGTGAGTTGTCGAGCCTTCGTCCACTCCTTCCCTGTCATCAGCACATCGACTGAGACACCTTCCAACGGCTCAGTTATGCCTCCAACGGGGTTGACCAATAGGTCTCTTGGCACCGGACTGCCCGCCCCCCCCATTTGCCGGTTTAGCCTCTCCTGGGCCGCGTCCACAAACAGTGACGCCAGATCTCCACTTCCGTCGGGTGCCGCATGCCTGTACGAGCATGCCAGTCCTTTCGCCATCCGTTGACAGCCATTTGGGTTGAACCCTGCCGCTGCAAACGCAATACATAGCCGCAATTCCTTCGTTCTATTCTGCAGCTGTTCGTTCAAGGCTTGGAACCCTGGGTTCAAACTCTGCCGTGATGCTCCCAGCGGGTTCCAATCCCACTCGCTCCGCTGCCGGGTTCTCCTCTCGGCCTGCTGCCCTGCCGCTGTTGATGCGAGCATTGAGATTGCTGGCACCACTACGGACGTCACCGGGACTCTGCTGCTGCGCCAACCTGGCGCCTGGTAGTTTGCCTAACGCTTTCGCCATGCGTTTCCACTGATGAGCTAAGTTCTCTAGCCCTTCACAAGCCTCTTGCGCTGCCGTTATCACTCTCTTGACGCTCACCAAAACCGGGTATTTGTTGTCTTGTAATTCCTGATGAGTCGAAAATGATAAGTCGTTCATGACGAAGTACTTGGCACGCAGCTCTTCCACATACCATGCCCAAATCAATGCTCCTTCGGTAAAACCTGGTAGCTGAAGTTTCCCGCATCTCTCTACCGCCTTGGATGCCCAATCGCTCGCGTAGAGTAACTTGGCCAGCCCTTTATTCCACTCTTTGTCCGCCCCTGCCTTAGCTGCACTCTTTATCGCTTTGAATGCCTCTTGAGCCCCCACTACCATGGGGCTGGTTCTAACCCTGGCACGCTGGCGTTCTTGAAACTTGCGAGCCACAGCCGCGGGTTACAATCATATGGCGCTCCTACTTCGATTGGTCTCGGGCTCAAAGTGCGCCGCACTGTCTACCCCAGCAGGGATCACGTGTATCATTACACCGCCGTACCAGGCAAACCCGGGGGGACCTAACTCCGTCGCAGCGGCGTCCCCAGGGCCACTCATGCTGCCTCAGTGGGCTTCTACTACACGGGGCTGCCTGCCGCAGCAGGTCTCAGGCGCGACATTACACCGCAGTAGCAAATCGGGTAACCCGTCACCTGCGCAACCGTGTCTCAGGAACATGCGTGCCGCCAGGGTGTCGAGGCCTAACTCGATGACCGCTTAACAGACAAAAGAAGCGCTGGCCTCAACATTGGTCCCGTCTGGCTATACTTAAAACACCTTAACCCCCCACTCCTTAACAGGAGTTGACGCACCAGCATGATGGAGCGTCGCTGGGGTTCGTCGTCTTGCCGGGATGATGAATCCGCGAGGATATGTCGAATGGTTTGGCAAAGAGAAGTTAACTATTGCTGGTTAGATGTTATGGGTCCCCTGGAATTGCTTGCCGAGTGAAGTAACCGCAACTCGATAATGTCATATCTGCAACGGTTTCTATGTAATAAGTATTTTCCTACCACAGCACACGGTGGCAGCAGCATCTGTGGAGGCCGAGTACCTGGCTATGTCCAGTGCGGTTTGGGAGGCGCTGTGGCTTAAGAAGCTGTGCGCAGACTTGGGGATGAAGGAGGAGGCAGTGGGAGGAGAGGCAACAATCCCATAACATCACCACGCTCGAAGCACATCGATGTGCAGCACCACTACTTGGTGCGCGTGGCAAACGGCGAAGTTGTGCTGAGGTATTGCACCACAGAGCGGATGGTCGCGAATGTGCTTAACACTGGCTGAGGCAAAGTTCGTGTGGTGCCGGAAGGAGATGGGACTGGCCACGACCTCAGCAAGGACACCGAAGGGACGACTGCGAATAAGGCTATATAGTTCGGCTTAGAAGCAGTGCCCGCAGGGTGCATTCACGTCTGATCCGAGGGGGGTGTTGCGACGTTGCGGACCAGACGTTGGAGAAGCAGTTGGAGGGAGCCATGGCGGAAGCTATGGATTGTCTTCCCCCCATTAAGGCCAGCGGCCTTTTAGTGCATACCCAACCAATGCTCTAATGCTTCGTCGCTCAAGGGAGTCCCCCTGTAACTCCGGCCTCCTCGAGTGATGGGCCTGAAGAGATAGCCTTCGACCGGCATATCTAGGGTACGACAGAGATCCATATAGAGGGAAAGCGTCCCCAGGGGACAGGCGCAGGGCACCTGAGAAGGTCGAACCATGATAGCAGGCGCACGACGGCCTTGATGGGTCTTCGTCCCAAACTCCTCAATACGTAGAAGGGTACCTGAGGGAACTCGCAAATCAGGATCATCCGGTGTGCTCGGAGCGCCCATGCACCATCTCCCTGAAATCGGAGAGCATTAGGTTGCCAATGTCATGGCCGCGCGGATGGGTATGCCACAGAAGGGTGAAGACGGCCAAATCACGTAGACACACGCTACGTAAGAAAGGTTGGGCCTCTACGGCAGCTCCTCGACACAGATGCAAACAAAACGCATGGAACTTCCCAATCTCCAAAGGAACGGCACTGCGCTCACAGTGACCGGAGCGACCTACCTCCAGCGTGCCGATTGCCCTTAGTATACCCCCGTACGACAGTGCTGTCACACGGGTTTCCCCGACCGCTCACAAGATCGTAGGGACCATCCCGACTGAGGAGCCGAAAGGCAGTAGCGAGATGCGAGGTGATGGCATCGAGCGCACTGGCACTACTCAGACGACAGTCGGCACGCAGTCGACCTGGGTGATGAGATACCCAAGAACCTTCGAGGTACTCCACAATAAGAGAAGGTCCGCGAGTGGCGGCGCACCGCCAAACGCGTTTTGCATGAGTAAGAGAAGCACGGTAAAGAAATCGACGATCGAGCGCGATCCGATGAAACGCCCGCCTTTGGGTGGTAAGCAGTATTTGGGGTCCACAATGCTGTTGAGGGCTTATCTGAATTTTACGCATGGCGCGAGGAGCTCGGGAGAGTCAGGAAGATTACAACCAGACGGAAGCGAGCGAGCTCTTCGTACTATACGGATTTATTACAGCATACGACACTTGCTCGGCAGAAACGTTTGTTCCTAGCCCAGCCGGACGTATCAGGATCCGCCGTGATCGGCCGAGGTAACGGTTCTCCCTCACGTTTTTTTACTCGTATAAATCTTGCAGCCGATCGAATTGATTTTGCCAATACGTTACTAATGCACGGCTGCTAAAGTCATAATTTCCTTTGTAATTTTACAAGTAGGACAGGGAGGGAGTTGCTTCTCAGTTGCGACGCTGAACTGAGGCTGCAGCCATATGGTAACATTTCTTCCGACCCTCATTACCGAAAGTTATTCTCCGGTAAACCAACATGACACCAAATTGTCATTATGGCATTTCGCCATTCTGTACAGTCCTGTGAGGGCCCTGCACCCCGTATGCACCTTTTCCTGAAGGTTCGCTGAATTGCAATCGCCCCTAAAGCCCTGAGGGCCCCCCTCCCGCAGCGAGGGCTGGAGCACTGAATCAGTACGTGATAAGTCTTTCCAGAGCAATACAAATCCTACGGCTGTTCAAATAATTTCACACTTGAAAAAACACGGTACAAAATTTTATCATGGACAATTTATTATTTTCAACATGCGAAGATAATGTCAAAATTGGTATCTCGATCTCCATTTATAAAAAGTCGCAGGCACTCCACACCAAACACTGTCCACTTGCGTCCCAGTGGCACCCTAAGGCGAGGCGAAAGGAGCCCTTCCGCCCACTCCCACCCTAAAGAGCCTCACCGCGTCCCGTCCACCTACCTCTCCTTGCCGTTTCCAACCCCTTCCGGACTCGCCCTGCCCCTTTTTCGTAACTTCATTTCTTAATCCCTTCTGAGGGTCCAATAAGCCCACCTGTGTGGCGCACATGCTTCTTCTCCCGCTTTCTTCTCTGCGTCTCTCTCTCTCTCTCTCTCTCTCTCTCTCTCTCTCACACACACACACACACATATGCGATTGGAGAAGGTTCCGAGGAGAGGAGAACTGATAACATCTTCGGGGCTGCTTCATTTCGAAACCGGCCTCCCATTTCATGTGTGCACTCCCGACTCGGAAGGACTCCTATCGGTGACTGGTGCTACAGCTGTTGTGAGTTGGTTGACTCTCGGCCCCCATATCGCCAGCATCGTTACCAAAACACACACAGATTTTTGGAAATGCTGTCAGGTTGTACCTCTCACATCCCCCCACTACTAATCAAGATGGCGCTTCGAAATGCAAGCAGCGGCACCTGGCAGTGTCTCAGCATCATCACGTCGCGTAAGCGGGGGCGCATGGCGCTCAGAGGGAGGATGTGAACTGAAATGCCTCCACCTGTTGACCCTCTTTGACCAGCGCGCTGATCTCCTTGAAGCGGGGGTGCTTGGAATCACCTGTGAGCTGGAACAAGGCCATTTCGCTGTTGGAGATGAGGGCACCTGCGGGGCGGATGATGGACGTTGGACAGCGGTGCGGGGGTACTTTGTCGCTTCTGAGGGCTGCATCCGCCCGACTTTATGAACACACAAATCATCTGCCGCAGAGAAAGGAAAGTGCCAAGGAACCCAAACGAATTGCTGCGAGTGAGCCGGGCTGGGGTGGCGACGAAAGGGAGCGCGGCCAGCGAGAGAGCGCGGCCAGCGAGAGGGCACGAATGCAACCCGAATGCAGATGTCACTTATTTGGAAGTATAGTTTAGTTGGAAGGACAGGGGGGAGGAGAGATGATGTGGGGGAAGTAGCGGGGGAAGGGTTTGACCCGGCGCTCTGCTCTGCCGTACTTCGAGAGGCCCGCTTCTTGCCACCCCGCATCTCTTGGCGAGGGCCCACGCAAGCCCCGCAACCCCCTCCACCCATAAGCCCCAAAGCAGCTGATCCCCCATGCACATGCCCATCTGAACAGCATCAACGAAACCGCTCCCCGGGGAGGCCCAACATAAAGGGCCACCGGCACAGCTGGCACCTACCCGCCTGGGCCATCCGCTGCAGCCCCGCCGCTCGGTGGTGAGGACGTGAGGACGAGATGCCGTCCGCCAGCAGGTGCACCTCGTAGCCCCGCTCCAATAGATCCAGGGACGTTTGGAAGACACACACGTGGGCCTCAATACCCAAGAGCATCACCTGAGCCGGGCGGGGCGCGTTGGGGTGGTGAGATTGGTGTGGCAGTACATACAAGAGAAGATATGTACGGCAAATATTCGAATAAATTAAAAGACAGAAGCATCAAACTGCGCGTCAATAGAGCGGCTCCAATAGGGCGGGACTCGAAAGGAACGGAACGGACAGCGCCAGAGGCGGCACATGGTCAGTGAGGAAGGCCAGGGATGTGGTGGGGACGACCTCTGGGGATCCGAGCTGGGCTTTATCGGAGGCCAATGTGGATAAGGACAAGTGGACATTGCAAAAGGAGCATTGCATTACATAAATAGTCATATGATTGTGTGGGAGGATGGATGGTGGGAAACGTTTGTACGAAAGTAGGCGTACGAAAGTACGAAAGTAGGCGGAACAGTACCGACAGAGCAGGATAGGGTGGGGTGGGGTGGGGAAATAAGCGGATCCGTCATCGACCCCTGCGGGATGCGCGAGATGCAGCTGCTGCTGTTGATACCACAACCTGCCGCACGTCCGGCTTGGACTTGAGCCATGCGTCCACATCGGGCGTGCACATGGAGAAAAGGGTCTTCGACACAACGGGACAAGCGGGCGGCAGCGCGTTGGCAACTTCGGAGACGGTGGAGCCCAGCGCCTTGGGATATTGCTCGGTGACCATCACGGGGATGTCGAGTACGTTCGCAGCCTGGACCATGCGCCGAGTGGTATCGATGACGATGGGAAAGCCCGCAATAAGTGGACGGAATTTCTCCTGCACGTCGCACACGAAGAGCGCAGTATTGCTCGGCCGAAGCCGTCCCAGGACTCGCGATGCCATCTTACAAGCAAGTACAATTCTTTATTTGACTTCAGTAGCTGGTCTTTACACTTCAGCACAGATATTTTTTTTTGCAAAAGATATCCGCGAAACTGCAAAATATTGCACTTGGCTCCGTAACCTGCACTCCGTACGTTGTCAGCTAGCCGGGACTAGTTCAGGAGAAAATGTTCGTAACCGTTTGTGCAATGCCTGTTATCATTTCAACGCCTGTGGTGTTTCGATTACATTTCATGACATGCGCTGCCTCAATCCGGAAAAGCTGCGGCTACTCGCGTCGCCTTGTATCGCCGTATCGTTAATTTCGCGCCGAGGTCTACGAACATGCCTGCTCGCAACTGCGACAGAAAATCCGTCAATTCTAGCTGCAGGCAGCGGCAGGCCCAAAGCTGATGAAGATGGCGGAATCCGTTTCGTTTACGAGCCTCCCCGTCGCTTTGCTCTTGGCGCCCTACGGAAGCGGCGTCTTAGCCCTCCCACTTCCGCCAAGCCGCGTATTGATTTGCTAGTGGAGGGCAACCCGCTGAGTACCTCACCGTAAGGCCCAGATGTGGAGGCCGCACCCGTCCGCATGCTGCTGCTCCTAGGGCTTTCGCAGTCTCCTAGGTGCTCGTCGTGATGGCCATTAAAGAGCTCCCCACCATCTCTCCCGTCCCTTCTCCGGAACTTACACACATACACATACACATACACATACACATACACATACACATACACATACACATATACATATACATATACATACACACAGCGCGCAGCCGCAGCATCACGATAGGACAATGGCGGAATTAACAGGATTGAACAACGGTAGGCCCTCTGTGTTATACCTCGCCTGCCCAACCCCCTGCCATTTCCCACTCTCCGCGTGTACGGGGTATTGCATCGGGTTGTAGCGCCCGGGTGGAGCCGCTGGCGGCGGCAGCTCGCTCCGATGCCGCAGCCGCTTTACAGGTGGTGCTGCAGCGCAAGGCCCTCAATGACCCAGGGTGGAAAATGCCCCGTGAGTGCATCTTCAGGCCTCCTCGTTAGGCTGCTCATGTGGATCGGTCTTTTGGACCTCCTCTCGGTTTCACCACCACCACCACCCTCCACCACCCTCCACCACCCTCCACTCTCTTATCCCGCGCCCACCTCGGCCCCGCCCTGTTGTGGGGAGGCTTGAAAGCGGTAGAGAGGGGATGAGAGGGCTGACCCTGGCGAAGGGCTCCTGATAGGTAGCCGGGAGTGGTGGGAAGGGGCTGCGGCTCTCAGCGGCACTCAGGGCTGCAGCACTGCCGCCCCAGAGCCCCATCTGCGCTTGAGCGCCACCCTCCTTCACGTCGCATCCGTGTTTTCTTCCAGAGTCCCAAACCTGCGTCTTTCCCCACCCGTTCCCCCTCCCATGCCTGCGTCTCCCATCAGGTATTGCACTTCTCTCCCTCGTTCTGTGCGACGATCCTCACATTCGCGACCTGAACAGCCGTCATCGGGGCAAGGACTCCGCTACCGACGTGTTGTCATTCGAGATGGAAGACGACCTGGATCGCCGGGTGGGAGAAGGGTGGAGGAGGGGGGCATGAGGGTGGTGGTAAAAGGGGGCGAAGAGCTTAAAACACACGAACGGTACGGATGTCGTAATTCATTCAGTTGTTCACAGTTACTTACGGTTTCTCTTAGGAGGAAAAGACTGCAAGGAATAGGAAAGCAATTATGTGCCGGTGGGTGTCGAGAGGGTTTGCGGATGGAACGAAATCTCGTTCCTCCAGCCGGAGGAGGACGGGGGTGGGGGAGGGGGAAGAGACTGTGATGCGATGAAGAGGAGGCGGCGGAGAAGACGAATGTGTACTGCTGTGTCGGATCGGCGGCTCCCTATAATGCAGTCGGGTGCATCACTCTCTCATTTTTCCGCCCCCCGAATCCGTCCGCAGGTGCACTTGCCCTTGAAACTGATGGGGGACCTGGTGATGTCGCTGGACACAGCGGAGCGGCAGGCGGCGGAGAGGGGGTGAGAAGTCTTGGAAGGGGGTTTGGGTACGGCAGCGGAGGGCATCATTTCTGCTTTACGATGCACAGTGCGTGTGTATGTGTACGTGTATGTGTGTGTGTATGCGTATGTGTGGGTACGTGTGTATCTGTGTGTATGTGTGTGTTTCTCGTGCTTCCAAACAGTTCGCCCCGAGCGGCCAGGGGAAAGAGCGGCAAATAGATGCCTTGACACGTACCTTGTGCCGCACCCGCGTGCTCATTTGCACGCGCACTCACACGTATGTGTACATATGTATATAATGCGTTCGGTTTGGGTCCCGCGCGTTAATCGCCTTCCCTCACAACTGCTAACACCACAGCCATTCTTTGTTGGACGAGTGCCGTATCCTGCTGGTGCACGGCTTGCTACATTTGGCTGGACACGACCACGAGCGAGGTCGGGAGGCCCACGAGGCAATGGCTGCGGAGGAGCGGGCTGTGCTGGCGGAGCTGGGCTGGAAGGGGAAGGGTCTAATCGCAGCAGCGGATGAGGAGGAGGGGTCGGCGGCGCAGAGGGGGATCAGCGACCGAGAGCATGGGACAGCGCGCGGTTCCGGCGGAGAGGGCCAGGGGCGACACGGGAAGGGCGAAGGAAAGGCCGCAGCGCGACCTAGTGGCGGCGGCATTACGGCGGGCACCGGAGCCGGGTTTCTGTGGCATGAGGTGACACGGGAAGGAGGGAGTGGTAAGGTCTCAACAGAGGAGGAAGCAGCTTCTAGGCGAGGCCCTAAAGCAAACACGCGGAGAGCGACGCAAGACGCTAGTGGGTCGGCGGCGGAGGCGCAAGGGACCGCTGCAATGCAGCAGAAGCAGCTGACGCCGTCGCCGTCGCCGTCGTCGTCACCGCCAGTGAAGCAACAGGGAAGAGAGGGAGGAGGCGGGGGATCTGTTGGTGGTGGTGGCAGAGGAAGCGGAGGCGCGGGGGCCCCGCACGGGGCACGAGGTGGACCGGGTGCTGGCCGGGCCGTTGGCCGGGAATCCTCCGTTGGGCTGACGGGGCCGGCCGCCAGCCCTGGCATCACCAGGTTTAATGACATCGGCAGCTCGGTCCCGCCAATCCCGTACGCCGGTGCCTCGCGGCTCAGGCTGCAGGTGTCGGCGAGAGGGACGTGCGGCGGGCGCTGGTCGCTTGGCGGGGGCCGCTACGCCGCGTCTGTACTTCGATGCTCCTGCAGTGCTGGCGGAGGTGCTGGCGACGGCGGAGCTGACGGCGGCACGTCCATGACAGCAGCAGCGGCAGCGACAGCTGCACCTGTTTCGGCGGATGCGAGCAGGGCGTTCGAAAGCGCCGACGGCGATGGGGTCGGGAGCACCAGTGTCCCAGCTGCCGCCGCGGGAGGAGCCGCCAGTGAGGCATCTGGTGTGACGGCAGGGTACGGCACGCAGCGGCCACGGCGGCGCACGCGGGAGGTGGCGATTGTGGCGCTTGACCTTGGTTAGTTGAGATGGTGGGGATTTTGGAGGGGTACGGCACGCAGCAGATATATCCCTTTCTATCGTTAGCCGTTCATCGTCAGCACCGGTAAGCCGGTCACTCTCGGGGTGCAGCCCGGAACGGTGCGGAGGAGCGCCCCCCCCCGTTACACACACATACATCGTTTCGGCGGTGGTTGCGGCGACGCTATATTTCAACGCGGTGACAACTAAACACACACACACACACACATTCTGCGTTTGGCGCCGTCCTTAGGCATCTTCTTCCCCTGCATCATCCGCCGCCAGATGGCACCCTATTGGACAGCAAGAGCCGCATCCTGCCCTCCTCCACGGCGGTCATCCGCGCGGCGGCGGCGGCGGGAGTGATAGTGGTGGCGGCAACAGGCAAGGCCCGGCCCGCGGCCCTGGCGGCGGCGGCCTCCGCTGGCCTGGCGGAACCGGGGCTGCTGGTTTGGCCCCAGGGTCCGGGCGTATTCTTGCAGGTATTTGGGTGTTAGGGGTCGTGTGTGTGTGCGGCTGCTGCAACACCGGCCGGTGGTGCCTTCACCGGCCGTCGTTGGACATGCCGCGTGCCGTGTCCCCCGTTCCCCGCAAGCAACTCCGAAGCTGTCGCTCTGTCTTTGTCCTTGTGGCGGGCGCCGCACCTCAGGGCTTGGCGGTTCACGGACGCGGCGGAGTGGCGCTATCGGATGCCGCTCTGCCGGACTCCGTCGTGGAAGCTGCGTACAAGTAGGTGCTCCACCCGCGCTGAACAACACCCTAGGTCGGTGACGTCATCTATTATATTTATTATCATCATCATCATCATAATTATTATTATTATTATTATTATTATTATTATTAATCGTCGCATTGCGTTTCAGAATCTCGAATCTTCGCGGTCATCATGGTGACGTGTATCGCCCGGGGTAGCTGCTGCACGTAAAGAAATTTCCCGACATCGCGCTGATGGTTGCCTCTTCAGGCTATATCCACGCATAGATCTTTCCCGCACGCACTGGAGTCATTGATGAATCCCCGACCTCGTCAACCAGGTATTCGGCGGCCTCGCGGGTACCGCTGTGTGCCTTTCTCGGGGACACATGCGCCACCCCCGACCTCACCGCAGAGATTAGAGAGCTGCACACCACATACTATGAGCCGCTGGCCGAGGTAGGGAATGTCCGGGGCGCTGGCATTGACACTGGCTAAGCTGGTCGCGACCGGCCGCATCTGCCGACTTGGGAAAACTGACATGGGGCCCACTTGGCTGGACGCGAGCCCGGGGTGCATACATTACGTAAGGCGCTGTCCTCTTATCGGAACTCACACCGGGCCCCGAACCAAATTCCCATTCCCCCCTCCTTCAAAAACCAACTGTCCCATGGGACGTTTCTCCCCCACGTGTAAACCGGTCCGAAGGTGGTTCCCTCAGCTGCTGCGCTACGGACCGGTCCGCCGGTACGGAAGATGCTCTTTATGACCGACCCCGGTACGGTAACAAATGAATTATTGCCGTACTGGACAAGACAGCTTGAGGGTTCCGGTGCGCAGGTCATGCAGGTGCGTTGGGATCGGCCCTGGTAGGCGGCAAGTGGGCGCATGGGGTAAACGCCGATTGTGAGCGATTGAGTGGTTTTGAAGATAAGTTAGTTCGTAATGGGCCCTATTCAAGACTGTACACCTAATCATCGTAGCACCCTGCACTCAACTGACTGTCACGAAACCCGAGTGAGGCAACTAATCAGCCAACCACCCAAAATCCAACCGAACTACAACCACCGCCGTGCACACAGGCGGTTCCCAACATGCTGGAGATCGTTCCCTCTGGGGTGAACAAGTGGGCGGGTGTACGGCGACTGTTGGATCACCTGGCCCTCCCGCCGTCGGCCCTTATGGCGGTAGGTGATGGGGGCAACGATCTCGAAATGGTCGCCGGAGCGGGCCTGGGAGTGGCGATGGGCAACGCGGTGCCGTCAGTGCGAGCCGCAGCGGCGGCGGTGGTGGGGGGACATGACGATGGGGGCGTGGCGGAGGCCTTCGAGCGATTCGTGCTGTAGTACTGCAGCTCGGTGGGCGGAGTGAATTCTGCGGGCGGGAGGGGGATTAGGATTCCAGATTTAGGATGGGTTGGTGGTGGGGGTGTGCGAGGTCGGGTTTTGTACGGGGGGTTAGCGGGAGTGGGGAGAGCGCGGCGGTTTACACATGCTAGGTGGATATACTTTTGGCGACATTCACATTGCTTGACTGGGAGGGGGGGAGAGGGGGCATCCGCCAGGGGCGGGGGGCATCATTGGTCCTTCTCACTGCACCGCAAATGCAAATGGGATCGGACACAACGAAGCACGTGGTACGGCAGGTCACGCGCAATGTAGGTTTGGATGCGGGCGGCGTTGGAGTGCTGCCACTAATAGCGGGTTGAGGGGGAGCATCTGGATTATGCGGCGGGGGGGGGGGGAGATAAGGCGCTGGGAGGCGGAGAATGGGCTGGGTCGGGGAGGACGTAGAGGGTGGAACCGCTGCAGCGAGCACCCCGCACTCCCAAGTCGTAATAAACTATAAGTGTGACTGTACTTCGCGAGGTGTGCTTGGGACTCAGCTAAGGACGCTTTCAGAGGTTCGACATATATTGCCATCACAATATCGTACGCATCAAGTTGTTCGCTACTTGAGTGATACGGAACTTTGCAAACTCGTAGTGCGGAGGACTTGAGCAACATTCGCGTTGCAGGGACATTGTCAACTATGTGTGCCTTTCTCCAAATCTCTTCCTCTTTGTTGCGTCCTTGAAGTGGATGCAGAAAATGTAGGGTTCCCGAATGGCTACCGCTGCTTGCTGACACAAACGCCATGAACCCAACATTTGTGAATTGATCTAGAATGTTTCCGCAGTGCGATTGGGAATGGCTCCGAGGTGTGGATCTCTCAACCATGTCGATAAAGTGTTCAATACATCGTACAGCTGTCGTACCGATTTCACAAATTCTACGTGCTATTATGCCTAACCTTCAGGAGCAGATGATCCGCAGAGAGCAGCGCAGCGGGCTGTTAGTGGTGTCCTTGCCCACAGCTGGTTTACGGCACACATGGCTATTCCGACGCTTTTGACATAAGGACAACAGATTTGCGAAAACCGTCGTCTGTCACCGGAAACCAAAGAAATGCCGTCGACAGCAACTATAACCCACGTAAGCTAATTAATCCTAATGTATATACTCGACAGTCTCCAACTAAGACCGCCCTGGTCTTCTTGTCTCACATTCATTTCGGCCTGACCTGAAAGAGCCCTCCTGATGGATCCCCCCTTTCCGAAGCATCCCCACGTCCGTGGGCGCCACGTGTCCCATCACACACACACACATACACACACACACACACCTCTTAGCCATCATATCTGGTGTCCGGTCGCAACTTCGTTCATTCATCTGCCTGTCGCTAACCACCGAAACAAAATAGGATATTGCGGCACGTCCACCACCAAACCCACCGCGTCTACCGCACAGCCTCTCGCACAGGCCGCGCCGCGAACTACCGAGCAGCGCTTTTCCGCTCAGGAACAGCGGTCAGGCTAGTGTTGCTGGTTTGCACAGATGGATGAACCCTGCTGCAATAACTAATTTGGGCAAAATCCACTTTGCCCGGCCAGGAAGGATAGGTGGGAAAAGGCGCTGCTTGGTAATCAAGGTTAGCATCGCTGTCCGCTGCTCCCGGACAGCGGCCCGGCTCTGCTCTCAACCCGATAGCGGCATCAGCTCCGAGCCACTGGCGAGCAACTTGCCGCTGTGGCCGCTGTAGCCAAACGACCTCCGCGTTGCTCACTGGATACAGTTACAAGTGCCCACTCACCCGCGTTTTGCGGCACTTTTATTGCGGCGTGCGCGGCATCGTGCATACGTATGTGCGCAACACCGGGCGCGGGCGAAGTTAACCCCCCCGCAATCTCCGGAGGGGAGCGATTCCCCTCTCACCACCCGTTATAACCCCCACCCCTTCCATGTTGGCCATACTGGTTGTACGACCCACCACCCTGCGAACTGTACGGCGGTGGCGGCGGTGGAAACCCGCCGTGGCCACTTCCTCCAGGATAGTGCTGCCCGCCACCTCCGTACATTCCCCCTGGACCTGCTCCGTACGCCTGCGTCGGCGGGTATTGGCTCCCCCCGCCGGCCCCGCCCCCGCCTCCGCCCCCGTAGTACGAGCCGCCGTACTGCCCGTAGGACATGCCCCCGCCGTATTGGCTGCCGCCATTGGGCTGCGGTACAAGCACAACATGCATAAGCAAATGCCAAGCAGGAATTATTTAAGCCTGGAAAAGTTGCGTAGAGGCTTCTACCGGAGGCTTAGGAAGCCATGACATCGGCGCCTATCCGGGGACGGGGAGGGTTGCCGGCATTACTGCGATCACGGAGGGGTATTACCCCTTAACGGCTGTAGTGATAGTTTCTACGTGAGCACGAAGAGCAACAACCTATCTCACAACGAAGACCTGACAATCCTCCCATTCACAAGGACAGCTCCTGCAGCAGCGCAGAACAGCTTAAGCGCCCGATAACCTCACATGGAGATGCACGCGAACAGCAGACAGCCCCCGGATCGCAACATCAATCCAGACAGCCTCCAGGCCCCGTCCACCAGGCCACCGCTCCTCACCGCTGCACCCCCAGGGGGTTCTTTGTTGCGCCACCCTGTGAACCCCCCCAACGCGACCTCACCTGCATACCAGTCCGCATGTGGGGCACGTCCCGGGAGCCGCCTGGCCCCGAGTAGCCCATGGCCTCGGCTCGATGAACACCAGCACGCTTGGCCCTGCGCGACAGAGTTATTACATGCGGGTGTACATGGACAAGTTCATGCAGGCTGTTCATGGACTCGATAAATGAGTCGTCGGTACGCACGCGGTGGAGCATATGTTGAGCTGTGCCACGGCGTAGGGGATGACACATGTGCATCTGGCAAACAATAAAGTCAACTTCTTCGACGGCAACAAGTTCCGTGCGGGGCGTCTGATACCGGACGGCTTTTGCTTTCCACGTGCAGTGAGTGCGGTGTTGCCGCGTCGACAGTCGAAGGAGGGCCGCGGACATCTGACATGTGGAAGGAAAGTATACCGGCGATACTGGCCGCCCACATGATGGCGCGGAGCTGCCGGAAGCAGTGTCCAGGCCGCAGCATGATGTCTGGCCGGTAAACGACCATACGGAGCCAGCGGAGAGCGGTCCTCAGCTACTTCATTCCTAGCCGCAATTTTTGCACATCATCCAGATCACATGGAGCCGCTTCCATCCAAAACCGTCGTGTTACCTCGTAACCCAAGAAGGATCCTTTCCTCCGTCGTTTTTTTCCTGGTCGTACCCCTCGCACCGAGGGGTACACCCTTCCCGCCACAATCGCCCTTCCCCTGTGCTAGCCGGTGCGCCCAGCTGCTCCTATCTGCCCGTGCCACCCGGCAGGTCCGACTCACGGGTCCACCGGCTGTTTTTTGAAAACTGCAAGCACGTGCTCGATGTCCGAATACGTGCGAGAACGAAAGTAGAAGCCCTTCGGCGTGGCGTGGAAAGACTCCTTGTGAACCGATTGGTTGACGCAAAAGACAATGTGGAATGTGCTGCCCTGCGCAGCCAGCAGCGGGGTGGGGTGGGTGGGTGGAGGGGCAAGAATGAAAAATGTCTGCGACATGACGACAGACAAGTAGCAGCAGCTTGGACAGGACAGCAGGACTGAGGGACCCGTCAGCCGCCGCCCTAAACCACGTATACATTATATGCTATATATAAGGCCGGTTGCAGGCCGGTTGCAGGCGGGTTGCACAGTCCCTCTTTTCTCTTCGTTAAGGATGTGGGGTCTCCCTTTCGCGACCCTTCGTTACGTCTGTGTGCGTGTTTGAGAAGGCAAGGGAAAGAGGCACGGTGCGCGCAGATGGGCCGAACCTTCTGTATGGTCAGGTAGTAGGGATGCACTTTGGGGTTGGCCTGCTTCTCCTGCCGCACCCGCTCCTCCACCACTGCTAGCGCTGCGTCAATGTACTTCCTGCAATATGAGCCATCAGGCGGTAAAAAGGAAAAATGCGTTTCCTAAGATGTTTTTGCGCAAGGAGCGCCAGCGTTCGGAATCATATCTGGCGGCCAGCCCCTACCTCACCTGTGACTGGTAACCGCCATGCAGTTCTGCGCCAGGGGTTCCACGAACTCCGCCACAACCTGACACGTAATGTGACGCAGTGGGGAAATTGGCAGTCAGGAGACTGAGAAGGTGGCGGGGCCAGCTAAGGAATTCAGGCAACCCTAAGTAATGTGAACGTGACGAAAGTGAGGAGGACGGCTTCTGGATCGAAGCCCTGCGCACACGTGATGTGCACACACCAGGACCCTCGTTCCGCACGCCCTTTCACCTGGTCCAAGTCTTCATACTGCATTGTTCCAAGACCACAGTAGTTCAGGTCGATACTGAAGGGCGCGGCCAGCGTGAGGTGGGCAGCTGCGCGCAGGGGACAATTCAAAAGAGGAAGGCAAGGTTTTGGCCATGGTAAGCGACAACATCAAATGCGTGCAACATTGACCCATTTACGTCCATGTACCCGTTCCTAACACGCACTCGGGTTACCGCACAGTCTTAAAACATCAGCCCGAACTCATGTGGCCCCATTAAGAAACCAAACGCCCCAGCCGCTCGTGGTCCAAGCGCCCACCCGGGCCGCGATCAATGCGTGCAAATTTCCAGCAGTTGCCCGTTCTGCCCAACCGCCCTCGCCCCTTACCTCTCCCTTGTGGCTTTTCGCTCTCCTGAAGCTGCACCAACATGATGATGGGCACGTGAGAGGTGGGTCCATGTGCCGTCTTGATGGATACATCCAACACGTTGGGGTTGCCGCGAACATTTGGCCGGATAATGCACGAGCCCACAGGTACAGACTCATCGCTCAGCGACGCGTTGGCTTCCATCTGATTACAGCGGGAAAAGGAGTATGGAGGGCTGGTCAGGGACGACCACAGCTCGCAGCTGCCAGGGAGTTGCAAGGGACCCAGCAGCAGGTGAGCAGGCTAAGGCAACAGCAGAGCAATTAGTACATGCGTGGAAAGCGGAAGCCTTTCCCGATTTAAGGAGAAACGGACCATAGCAGACCGCCCTAGTGTCACCGGCTCCAGCGGAAGGCCAGTGGCCAGACCAAGCCGGAAGTCCGGCCTTCATGACTGGCGGTCGACGGGTCCCAGAACCCTCCTCCTCCCTATGGAATAGCGCTGTAAGACACAGCGCCACACGCACACTCGCTACATGTTGACATATAGGCAAAAAATTCTGAATGCAAGGGCGTTTCAGTTCACCTACCCACCATCCAACATTATGTTGTGTGTAAACTTCCACCGAAATATCCCACCTGAGACACATTCTTGAACATGGGGTGGCGTATGGGCCGTACGAGCACTTGCTGCTCGCGAGGTCTATGCTGCTCGTCGACGCGCCGTTTGGTAGCATCAACCCGTTCCCGGGTGCTGGAAGCAGAGGCAAGGGGGTTGATCATTGGGTTTTAAGGCCTTAACATTTAATATAATCTTGATGTGCTAAGTTGGGGGGTTACGGCATGGCGACCAAGTCGTTTGCTTCGTTACCGAAACAAGGCACTGAGTCGATATGCCGGGAAGGAATGGAGGACGGCGAAGGGGATTCAGGTATGGCTACGGGAAAAGGAAAACCCAATGAGCGGATAGAAATTGCAGGGGCTGCTGGGGGAGGATCGTTGTCACCTCGCGGAATGACGAGCCCGAAGGGCGGTGGAGAAGTGAGCTAAAGAGGTGAAGGCCCACCTCATTGTCTGGTCGAACTCACTGGTAATAGGGCTCTCGGTCTTTGCACAGCCGGTTTTCGTAGTAGCCGCTCTCGTCATTCACGACCGTTGACCTGGAAACAAATGCATGACGGAAAAGGCATAAGGCTAACAGTAGGCTCACAAGACATGGCGACCTCCGTACTCTCTATATTTCTGCGGCGCCGTGCAAATGGTGCAAGACAGCTCCCAGAACCCACACAGTTAACGCCGGCGTTGTACGTCGTTTTACATCGCACATCGCCCCTAACTCTAAAGCGGCAAAACCCCCGGGCTCTCACTTCGTGGATAACATGATCATGAACCGCTTGCCCTCCCCGCTGGCGTCCGGCTGCTCCTCCACCCGTAAGATGCGGGCTCGCGCCACCGTATTGAGACGCGACTGCATGGCCGCCTGCCACTCGGGCCCGCCGATGCGCCCGTTGTAAGTTCCGGAGCTACTGACGTCCTCGGCCCGCACCATGCCTTCGGAACCACTATTAATAAGGACCACCTTGAGAGCATCACGGGTGATGTACGTAATCTTCACCTGCAATCCCAGGGTATGGGAGGGCAAGGCGTGGCGAGCAGGAATAGTAAGGCACACTGTTGTGGGCATCAGCAGTTATTGCCCAATGCCTTATGCGGGTTTCACTCCGCCACGAACCAGGACTCTGTCCTTTGTAAAGTAGGTCGTCACGAGTTCCCCTACAAGGACACCCCCGGTCCGTGCTGCCCAGAGAGCTAAAACAGGATCTGCGGTGCTTCCGTACAGGATCTCTCTTGACAGACAGAAATCGTGGTTTAAAATAGCTTTATCGCAGGTAACCCTAAGTAACCACGTTCGTCACTGAGTATTCTGCAGTAATGTAACCCTTTACAAGTAACGACCTCGCATCGTATTCTCGTATCACGATAACCGTGATTTACTTATTATAATTCTTTGGTTGGCGCGTTTCAATGACGCTACAACACACAGTGCCTTTCCTGTCGCATCTATTACCCGTGCACTATGCATAGTTGTCCCTTCCCGGACCCGGCGGCAAACCACCAAGCGAAGTCTCCCGCTCTCGTGCGGCATTGACCTCCATGCCATCTAACCCACGTTGTGCCAAGCTGCGATGAGCATTTCAGTGCCGAGCCAATCCCCCTTCCACGAATACACCACGCAGCCTCAATCTTAAGTACCTGAGGTGCGCTCGGGCTCGCTCCTGCGCATTTACCCGAATCTTCATGCACCACCCTTTCGACATGCATCATCGGTTTCAGATACACCTAAACCCACGCCAACCTCCCACACCCAGCGAACTCACATCCACGAGGCGCCCTTCCCGCAGGCTTTCTTCGCTCTCATTGTTGCAAAGCATGTACACCTGGAGATGGAACGGTCCGGTAAGATGCCAAGGGGTTGAAGCAAAGGCGAAGTGAAAAGACAGAACGAAGGAGCCCTGAAGGGGCGTGACGCATACGGCCACACGACAGGCATGACCGTCCATCGCGTCCCGGACCCAAACACATTCAAGCCCGCAAACACATCTAAGCACGAAGCTCGCTGATGTTTATGTTCAACCCAATATTTGACAAGCGCAAGCAGCCCCCTAACAGTAAGAGGGACAGGCCGCGTAGGTGTGCTATAGACCGCGTACGTCCGCCAGCCCAACAACCCCCGTCCTCAACGCATTGGTGCTCCTTACCCACATACATCAAGGGGCCCATGCCCAGCACCACCAGCACTGTAACCGGAATCCATCCTCCCGCCCGTTAAGTACGACATGCTCCTAGCGTGCATGCACCCGTGCGCAAAACGCAGACACAGACAAACCGCACACACCCAGTCCACACCTGCAGTGCCGTCAGTTCCGCCCAGTGTGGCCTCAGCTCCAGGTTAGGGCACACCAGCTCCGCCACGATGTCAATGAGAGAAGCCAGACCAGGGCTGGGCCCCGTCATCCCAACATCGTTCATGAAGGCCTCAAGGTCATAGCACTCGATCTGGTGCGAAGGGTCAAGAGTTGGCGGAGGCAGCTTCAGTGGCTTGGTTGGAAGCAGGGACTGGGAGATGCAGGTGACGGGGGGTGGCGGCAGCGGGTCGATGTAAGGACGCTGCCTACGGACAAGGAGTCAAGTAAGACAGATCCTGCTTCTTGCTTAATCTTTTCGTCCCGGACTACCCTCGCTCCCTCCTACCTTGTCGCGCTTCTCCAGCGCCTCCTCTGCATCCCCGCCCCCGGCGGCCGCCTGCGCGAGCTGGATGGCCAAACGGTACATCTCGGGGCTAATGCGCGTGTTGTCCAGCGTGCGGAACGACAGGTTCTCCAGGTGCCGGATGCCTGGCACCTTGAGCACGCGCAGGCAGGGACCGGCGTTCCTAATGCCATCAGGGAGCAGACAGACGAGGACGGGGTGAGCGACGAAGAAACGTGCACGCGTGCACGACGAAGAAACTCATAACGGCCATCAGTAATTTGGGGGGGGGGAGGAAAGGCAATTAGGATACGCGTCGTATGATGATGTCAGTACCAGGGCGGAAACGCATGGTGCTGCAAGGTCAGGTGTAATGCAGCAACATGGCCTGCTGGCGGTGATCCCAGCATGGGCTCAACTGCCGAGGGAGGCTTCCTAGCCGTAATTTGGCAATCCATCTCGTGTGATCCGACACGGGGAGCCGACAGCTGTGCTTGCGGCTCGTCTGCATGCTTGCTGCTCAAGTTAAACTTTCCCAGCGTCCTCAGCGGGGCTTCCCACCTCCCCTCAACATCTGCCTCCGATGGCCGGAGCGGTGTGTGGTGCTTCTGACCCTGCGCTGTGCCATCAGCTGCCACTGCTGTATCCCGCCTCCTCACATGGCATGGGGTGTATGCCTGAGATCCTCTTCTTACGCCAGATGGATTTGAACCCTAAAGACGAGGTCGGCGAGGAAGAGCCGGGTCTTCACCCAACCTCTCACCTGAACACCACCTTGCCCAGCACCCCCAGGTCCTTGTACAACATAGACCGGCTTTCCGCCTTGTTACGGTTGCGCGTGAGGGCTGCCAGCAGCGCACCCGCCTTGCGCGGACCCAGCCCAGGCACGAACTGCAGCAGCTCCGAGCGCCACACCACGTTGCACGACAGGTTCACATCCACGCCAACCTACGGTAGTGTTGACAGGTCAGGAAGAGTCGGGAAAAAGGAGGGCCGGTTGCACCATTGATGTTATACAAGAAATTACACGCGCTGCGGGTCCATGGCGACAGCATCGCCACTGTTACTGCTCCATTCACCGGTACAATTGCGCCTCCATTGCCAAGCGCTCCGTTGCGGGTTGTGGGAGCGTACGCGACAATCTAGTAACGTATCAACTCAGGAGCGCCACCGCCTGGCTTCGCAAATTGGTCCAAATCCTTGTACGAGTTTGCAAGAAGCCTGCTTGGGCGCTAAGTGGCACACCCGCCAACACATGAAAACATCCTCAGGCGCAAACCCACACTCACCTGCGCCACGGCGGTCACCATGACTCTTGTCACCGCTGCCATGCGCTCATCTTTGCTGAGGGCATCCTGCATGTCGTACACATTCAGCGACAGCACCTGCGGAACGGGGCGTGGGGCAGAGGAATGTTGCGGGGTGATGAACCGACACCCAACATTGGGGGAGCAACTGTGCGATGACCCCGACCCCCAATACATCACCCAGTTTCTAATCGGGCTACTCGTTCATATTCTGGTATCCGTGTCTTTGTCCTGCACAGTCGGCTTCCCAACATCCAACTACCACCGAATTCGGACCTCGTTCGATTGCCGGCTTCGTCCCACTGCAGCTCGCCTCCCGCCGCGCCCGTCCCAACCTTGCTCACCTCCCTGTCCGGCCCACACAGCGCAGCCAGCAACGATAGCGGGTCCAGCGCGCTGCGTCCCAGTCCCACCGCGCGCCGCACCAGCGGGGCGTGCTCACGCAGCTCTGACTTGGCCGTACGGCTGTTCTCCCAGAGCTTGGCCAGTTTTTCATCCACCGGGTAGCAATAGATGCCGCGAGTCTCGTGGTCCTGCAGGGCACTGCATCATTCGGTACAGCATATTCAGTTTCAGTATGGTGCCAAGGGTGCTGCACGGAGGCCTACAAGCCCTTGGTAAAGCAGCAGGCAGACAAGCAGGCAGGCAGGCAGGCAAGGTACCCTTATCTCCAAGGTAAACCATCTTGAAAGCGCACCTGATGCACATGCAGCAGATTTCACAAATCGTGATGGCAAGTCACAGAATACGGAAACAAGGTGGACTGGCAAACATGGGCCGAACTCATCTGACAAAAGCGAGGCCGAGACTATAAGAGGTGATATGGGCGGTGCGTCGGCGTGGGAAGATTCGCCATTTGCCAACACACCTAACGAGAAATACCATGCCGCTGAAGGGTACGGCCCGCAAGCACAGTGGAACAGATGCAATTCCCAACGAGGTACTAATCGCCAACACCTATACCTGACATCGGCATTGCTTATCGACACTGGGTGATGGCGGACCCAAGGAACAGAGCCGGGAGGCATACATGCGACATGACTAATGATGAGCTCAGGCTTGGCGCGCTGTCGGCATGGTGTAGCTGGTTGTTCGCCAATGCGCTGAAGGGGGCATACTCCCTTCGTAACCCTGGAACCCTTAGGGTAACCGGTGCAACTTGGTCCCAAACCAAAACATAACAGAACGGGTCCCTATAACCTGTCGGTGATTATAATGCCCGAGACCTTTGCATGGCTTTTGAAAAGGCCGTACACAACTGCCTCTATGATGCACCAAACCCGCAGGGCCTTATGCAGGCACCCGGTCGCGTTCCAGCTCCATGTCCCACTCACTCAGCGCTGTGCTCCAACAGGGAGTCCGCAATGTTACGAATGTCCTCATGCAACTGGCGGCATTGCGGGGCGGAAATGCCCACCAGCACCGCGTGGGGCAGGTGCTCCAGCAGCTTCTCGCGGATGCGCGCAGCATCTTTGGACTGCGGGCGAGGTGATGGGGGGAGGCGATGAGGGAGCGAGATAAAAAATTCATGTCACTCCGTTCCATCGCTACTTAATGACACCCCTTTGCTCAGCCGACGCCCAGCCGAGCTGTGAGCGCTCGAAGACGGCTCCGTTTCAAAGCCCTCTATAGCCTCTGGGTTCGCATTGTGTTGCGCGTTCCCAGCCGAGTCTGCCATTCCCAGACATGTCTCACGACATGCCCACCTTAGCCGGATCGGTGAACACCGCTCCCGCTCCCTGTCCGCTGCGCCTAATGTTTCCGGACAGCTGGCCCGCGAAAAAGAAGTCCACCAGGTTGCCGAGCTCGTTGAGGAACACCACCGCCGTGTTGTTAGGCTGGCCCGTGGCGGGGTTGACCTCCTGTCGTAAGGGAGGAGAGGTGTGCGAGGAGGATAAGGGACAAGAAAACGCATACGCCACCACAATCGCCAAGGCAGGCAACGAGCATGGGGGCCCAAGGAGGAGGAGGTCGGGAACCTGCGATCAACGGACACGCAAAAGCAATGTCTTCCCGCCTGCCACCTCCTATTCGCAGGTCCGATGGTCAGGGAAGCACTGCGTGGGAGCACACGCCGGGTTGCTGCTCACACCTGATTGCCATATACGACGATGCACAGGCGCGGGTGGGTCAGGAACTCGTCCTCCGCGTCCGCCAATGCGAGGCGCAGTGGCCCCGCTGTGGCCACGTGCCAGAGCGCGTCCGCGTACCTATATACATAAACCGCCCATATACACATCGTCAAGTCGCAGACAGGTCCGTAAATTCCCGTGCTCATAGGTGCAGCACTGACAGTGTCCTCGGTGCCGCTGCGTGCGCGTGCATGCAAGCGTGAGCTGCCGCCCTGCGGGTCGCAGATAGCCCGTGTCGGCAACACGGCGAGGAACTGCCCATGCCTTCACGCACTCTTCATAGCATGGCGGCTGCCGCGGTAGGGCGTGGCACAATTCAAGAAGATTTGTCCTTTCAGTGCTCACGCGCTCAGTGGTCCGATGAGCCAACATTGTCACTGACCGCACCGCGCTCTGATTTACAATACTCCGCCTCAGTAGGTCAGGTATTTTTCTCTGCGCCGCATTCACGAAACCCCCAACAACCAAGCTTAAATGTTTAGGTCCCACGGTTGGTCAACAATACAAAACCGCCACTGGCTCCCCGCACGGCGCCCTGCTCACTGGCGCAATGCGCACTCCCTTGCTTCCGCAAGGAGCTTGGCCTGGAAGTACGTGCGGAACGCGGGCACCAAATGTCCCTCCAGCGCCGTTTTGACGATTTCATGACGCAACGTGTTCCACTGCTGAGCAATCGCGCTCAGGTCGCCTACGGAAAGGACGACGTGGCAAGCGGGGCTCGTCTAGCGCCCACGGTGAAGATACCGGCACTCAGCGCGTACTAAACTTCTTATTGAGGTCGGCAAATAGTCGTATGTAAACACCCGGTGGGAATCTAGGGCTTTCCCCACTCACTGGACTTGTACGATTCCGCCACCGTCGTCACCAGCTTTTCCTGGTTCGCAGGGTCCATGTGTAGGCGAAGATGCGCCAGGCGCTCCTTATTAGCCTCCTCTAACCGCAGCATCAGGTCCGAACCGCTGAACGTGTTCAGAGGCTTCTTGCGCAGCCGAGCGGCAAGGGCGTACCTGCCAAGTGGTACGAAACGGGACCGGATTCAATCAAGCATAGATGCACGAGCCTTCCTAATTACTGGTATGTACACCCGACCTCTAAAGCTGTTAGCAGCTGTCCTTTGACAACGCTAGCCGCTTTCCAACAATATCTGCTCAGCAGCTTCCTGAAAACCACGGTGGATAGGCGCCGTGTACTTCCTCTGGTTTGCTCGCGGTACACAACGGCTAAATGCGTGCGGACACGGTCTGCCGTTTCATGCCAACTCCTAGCGTGGCATTTTCTCGTAGACCCCCTCTACCCCATCATCATGTCCCGGTTCTTCCTGCGCCCCTTTCGGCCTACTTGTGAAAGGGGTCCAGCACGGCCTGGCCTGCCTCGGTAGCGTCTGATGACACCACCGCGTCCTGGAGGAACTCTTTGCGCAGGAAGTTTCTCAACCCCACATCATTAACCAGGTTAGCAACTGCCGCAGCTCGGACCTGCTCCAGAAGGGAGTTGCAAGACGCCGAGACAAGAAGTCGTTTACGGAGTCCTGAGCGGAACAAACAACCGTGCAGGATGACCCAACAGTCCTCCCGACCTAAGGGAGCCATCCAGATAGGAGCACGGACTCGGAATAGTCCACACGAGCACAAGCCCCCGTATCGCGAGCGCGCGTGTGGCAATGCGTGCTCCATACGCAACGGATCGCGGCAGCAGGCGTTGCGGTCTTCAGGGTTTAGATGCATTCGGTACGGCCTCTCACAGGTGCAGGTGACCCCACCCTGCGGCATCGCCATCGCACGGTGAAAACAGAGCGCAGAACGCATGCATCGCGATCTCACCTGACTAACGAGGTTTTCCGCGTTGAAGGTTGCGATGTTGGCATTCTGGTGGCGGTAAAGGATGGTCATCGGTGCGAGCGGGAATAATTGGGTTTTAGCCCGGCTGGTGCTGTTGTATTGTAAGTGCGCGGGGGGCCGCCCGGCTTGGCAAAGCATACAGCTAGACAGGCGCACTTGTTACAAGCCTGGCTCACATCGTACTAGCACAACAAACCCGATCTGCCGCAGGCGAGGCGACGACATTTTTAACAGGGAGTCCTAAGACAACAGGGTCACAAGTCCGGGCGGGATCTCCCAATCCGGGGATTGGCACCCCTGTGTCAACAACGGAAGCAGCACTTCTAAAGGCAATTGCTTAACCGGGTTAACGACTCCCTCCCGTCCTTCCTACATCGGGATGTTTGGCCTTGAGATCTTCCAGCGCCCCTTTGGCCCAGTCCAGAATTGATCCAGCCGGCGTGGGTGGCTCGTAGGCATGAGCCTCATCCGACAGATTTGCCACGAATTGGGAAGATGTCAGGCAGAAGTCTGACACCAGATCCTGCATATGGGGACCAGGAAAACAAGACCACGATATCTCATGCTTCAGGTAAATGTAACAGCTCATAGTAGCTAGCAAACGGGGAAGCCGTTTGCCGTTGCGTTAAGCTGGGCTGCCAAAATGCCCAGCCATCACTTCTTACCATGTGCTTTGGAGCGTAACACCCAGCTCGCCATCTTCCTTGGCGTCCTCCTACTGGTAAAGTACTCCCAGAACAGCATGTCCCCGCTGACACGCACCTGCATTCCCATCAGTCGCGCCGTCTTGTTTCCCATGCCTCGGTTGGGTCGGCGTGTGGCGTTGATCGCGTGAGCCGCACCGCTGCTGATAGACAGCGCCGCCATCTGCACCTCGGGGTACGCCGTCAGCACCTGGCTCATACGTTGCTGCACGTCAGCCAGCGCCTCAGCATTGTTAGCCGCCTGCCAGGGTACGTCGCGACAGGTACGTGTTCAACAAGAAAAGCCCGGCTTATGCTAACGATTCATCGCTAACGAACCGGCGTCCGTAACAAACCAGAAAACAGGCGGCCGAACACCACGCCCACGAACGGGATGTGCACGCATCACACGCTATGTTGGCACGAAGCGCGATTTAGGCCGGCTGCCATTCCTAGCAATCGCCCCTATTCCACACGGATGCTAATACCAATTAAGCGGAAGAAAGCCAGCTAACGCGAGCCAACACAGGCGTCATGAGACCGCCGGCCTTGGCGTTACCTAGCTGCGGCCACGCTGCCCACCATTCACACCTGCAGCTCAACCTCGCACTCCTCCAGTGAACGTAGGTCGAAGTCTAGCTGGGCCGCCCGCTCACTGACAGGGTCAATGTCCGCCAGGGTCGAATGCAGCAGGTCGCGGGAGCGGGCTAGGGCGGAAATGGCCCGCTCGCGCCGCTGTGTGAGGGCACGGAACTTAAGTCCCAGGTCGAACACGGCCCAAAGCACGGCCCACCTGAAAATTGAGAGGGGGGATGAGAGTGGCGGTCATCAGTCCCCTTTGGCGCGAGAACGCGGGCGATTCCACTGAAGAGGATTTATCACAGGAGCCCTGGAGATTGAAGCTCGCAACGCGGTCCGGTGTCAACTTCCCATATTACCTTTTAAGATCCGTTCAAAAGAATGTGGCGTACGGATCAGCTTTCCAGGTCGTCATTGCTTACATGTCACATGTCTCCCTGCGTTGCATACGCTAGGTAATGCCAAAGTGCGCATCCCCATTTTCTATTTCCACATCGTCCGGGGCCTCCGCGACCAGCTCACCAAACGTCCTCCTCCACCAAACCCATGATCCCATCCAAGCCATCGGGAGCCCTGACAGCGTGGCCCTAGCCACCGCTACATGCCTGCGCCTGTTTGCCATGCCTGTGCCCGCGCCAAGTCACACCTGCGTATGCGCCGATGGTGCGGCTGCACAAAGCCCTGGTCATAGTGCTTCTTGCTTCGCAACCCGTTCTGCCGCATTATCTCCTCTTCCGTGGTGACCAGCGGCACATCATCTGCCGCCATCGCCAGCAGCGGCCCCGCAAGCTCCTTGCGGTACATGGCTACCACTGGAACTTCCTCGTACCTCTCAAAGAACTGCGTGAGGACCTGCGCGAGTCCGACATGTCCCGCGTGAAAATAGCCGTCACGGGACTACTCTTCACTACTGGTGTATCGGGAGTGCATTTGCAACGGCCACCACGTGTACAACAGTTTGCTGAAGCGGATCGGAATGTCTCGGGAAGGTTTGGAAACTAAAGTGAACTCAATGTACATCCGCTGATCGACTGGAAAAGTATTGAGAGCTGGCCAGCGCATAACGAGATATTCGCTTCCTGAACGGCGAAATTGGCTATTTTGTCCCACCTGCCGGATTGCCAGCCGCACGCGGCCATGGCGTGATTCGTCTTCACTCCAGGTCTTCATGCCTGCCTCGGAGCGTGAAACCAGCACGGCCCGGTGGAAGGAAAGCCGAAGCATCGTTGCCCTGGGCCCACCCAGCACGTCCTCGCCATCAACCTCTCCGCTCTGCTCACCAGCGTGCGGGTCGTCAAGCCGCCCGCTCGCGGTTGCTGAATCGTAAGTGCCATCAATCTACGGACATGACAATATATTATAGGCGTACCGCCGGCACAGCTGAGTCCAGCATCCTCCACAGCATGCCACAGTCGATGGGGCGTGGGGCATGTAAGCATGGAACACAAGTAGGATATAACCCACACGCTGGGCTACCACACACCTCGTTTCAACCAAGACGGCCCCCGTCCGTCATCACGGCCAGACAACGTACCTCCTCCACGCCGCGCGCCAGCAGCTGCCACTCAGGTGTGTTCCCGTTCCGCATGGTGTGGTAAATCCACTCTGCCGCGGCGTCAAGGTCCATGCCCGGTTGGGGCCCCGCTCCGGGTCCCCCTGCGCCCGCGCTGGCTTCTGGACCCAAAACCTCCTGTACAGGGAGTTTGGAATTTCGATTTTAAGAATGAATGCCCATCTTACGCGCGATACATGAATGGGCCCCACCACGCGACAGGGCTGCATGCGTGATATATACACAGGCGGCATTCCCTATCGCCGTCAAGGTCAATACCACATTGGACGCATAAGGGTAAATACTGAGGACAAGGGGCAGCGGGTCTCCTTCTACAGTCAATCCGTGTTCGCAGAAAGCAGCCGTCCCTTCCGTACACGAGGTCATTTCTGTTTCTAAAAGCCGCTAGCTCATCACAACGATCGGATTACGCACTGCCGATGCGCACCATTCCCAACGCCGAGCGGCAAAACAACACAGCTGCGGTGTTGCCGTATATTTGCTGGCTAAGCACGGGTCATCCAAAGCAAGTGCATGCCCTGCATACCTGTAGACGCTCCGGAATATCCCGATCCTTGATCTCCTGGTCCTCAGGCCGCAGGTGTGCACGCGCCAGCTGCTCAGGGTCCATCACCTGCACCATCCACCCACCACATCGTTTTGATGGAAATGACACAGGCGTGTATGAAGATGTTCAGCTCCAGCGTGGCTTTCCACGTAATTTGGCCATCGCAGGATTGCCGCTCTGATCTGGAGCCCAACCTAACATGTCTTGCTATTGTGACAACGTGCCGCAGCGCCCCAACGGGTACCCCAGCAGGCCACCCGCGGATGCGAACCTTTTCATATTTACGTCCCCAGGACCGTGGGATGTCTACGTCGCCCTTTCGTCGTAAAAATGCTGATTGCATACACCCTTTTTCCAGGTTTGCTTTTGCTTGCTGCATGGGACTTGTCATACTATTGTGCATATATTGCCTGTTCAACCATCTTACGGTGCCAACGAACCCACCTTCATGGCCTGCTTGTATGTCTTGTCCCGCTGGCGCTGCTGCCTCCGTTGTCTCCGCGCCTCTGCTGCCGCTTCGTCGTCGTCTTCCACGTACTCATCCTCCTCGTCCTCGCCAGCCCCCTCTCCGTCCTGCTCTGCCTCGCCACCCGCTGGCCCGGTGGGCTTTTGCCGCGCCGCTGCGTACATGTCCATAAGCGCGTCCACGTCTCCGAAGATATCGAAGGCATCCTGCAATCGCGCAAGGTACGTGTTGTCACACGCGTGCGTAGTCAGGGCGATCGGATAGCCTTCTGGGACAATGCCATCATGAATTTCAAAAGCGGCCCGCATTCGCTCACAGGGATTCCCAAGAAGGACGCATTTAAGTGTCACACAGCAGGATGAGCAGCCGAATCAGATCGCTAATAAGCATTAGCCCTTAAGCTTGCAATCACATCCCCTCAAGTGCAAAGCACCATCCTTTCCGTTATTCAACATCTTTATCGTTGTGCGTTAGGCACATCCTTCCCAACTCTCGCAACCCAAACCCCAAATCGCATCCTCCAACGTTGGGCCTGATGTATTTGCATCTCCATCCATCGTGCTTTCGGCTGACTACCGCGCTGACTCCTCTGCCTTCAGGTTGACGGGCTCGACATTTACATGTTTAGCTAAGCTACTGTATTTCCACCTATCAGTCAGCCCACCTAAATATTATATAATCATTCGTCTAACGTAACTCTTAGGGTGTTCCGCGTTGGTTGCCCTGCATCACCTTTTAATACACCGTGCCTGCGCTCCCCCCCCACCGCTCCCCCCACCGCTCACCTGCATAGCTCTGCTGCTAACGCCCGGTATTTCAGCAGCACGCCGCTTGTGGCGCCGGCGCCGTGCACCGTCCTCACCCTCCACGATGAAGTCTGCCATCTCGTCCTGCTCGTCCAAGTCATCAAAATCCTCATCGCCGGCCTGCACGGATTCCATTCGCCAACGTGGCAACGGCCAACGTTAAGATATTCATCCTGCGCTATCCCAAGAGACGCTGCCTTTACAAGCATAACACTACACAGGCGTAACAAATGAGTCATTTTCAAAGTTACACCCCCTCCCCGAAATAATAACCGAGGAGAACAGTTTACCCCATCAGCATCGCCGGAGTTATGCAGCAGGCAGTTCCCTACCAACCTTATCCCGTCCCGAACACACACCATGGAACTATGTTCATACATCCACCCATTCTCCCAGGTCTTCTTTCAGCATGGCTAGTTCAACGGGCCTCTTGAAAGCTTTCCCAGCCCCGCCGCTACACCTAACGGGCCCTTCCGCCCTTCCGCATACCCTTTCCAATTGCCTTTGCCCAGACGGAAATAAGCCGCACCTGCTCATAATTGTCGCGTCTATCGTCGCGGCCATCCGCATCCTCCACTTCATCTTCCAGATCTGCTACACGGGAGGCGCAGCAGCCCGTTCGGCAGTTGCGTAAATGCTGGCGGAAGATTCGCCAGTCACCGTGTGCATTACGCGAACTTAGCAGGTACCAAAACGCGCGGCTGCACGCGCAGCGTCATCCATACCACCAGCGCACCCACGTAAAACGACTTGCGTCATGCTGGCATCCGTCGCTGTCCCTGCCCTTCTCCTGGCCTGCAACTCTTGGTGAGCGAGTGCCCAGTGCGAGAACCCAATGTTCACGTTTATAGCATTGATGCAGATCCATGGCTACATACGAGGGTCATATGCATCCGCAGCCGTGTTGCCCGCAACTCTGCTCTCTCACTCCCGTCCGGATTCGGCGTTTCCACCTATCAGCTGCGCTTGGCCTGCTTCGGGCCTGCAGTGATTCCGCTTTGCGCCCAGCACAGAGATAACCCGTGGGCAGCACAGGGAAACCCGTGAATGCATCATGCCTGCTGCTGCGCCATCTCCTCCCCACCTTCCTCAAGTGCCTGGCCGAAAAGCTCCTTCTGAATATCGGCCGCGTCGTGTGCCTTCCGCGCATCCTCTGCTTGGCTCTTCAGGCGCTTGCGACCGGTAGGCCGCCGAATTCCCTGCGCCCGTCAACAGCGGCAGCACACGTTGCGGCAGCGGCCCGGAGAGGGTCCAAACGGGCGTTAGCCACCCGCATGCCCAAGGCGTTACATGGTCCGCCGCAGCACCAGCGACGCACCTGCACTTGATTCTCCTCCAGGAGGTCGTAATCATCGTCATCCAGCCGGAGCTGACGTTCGCGCTTTTTCTTACGTCGCCTTCTCGGAGCCTCTCGTCTTTCCTCTTCCTCTTCCTCCTCCTCAGCGTCGTCAACAATGAACCCATCGGCCTCATACTCGTTCTGTTCCTCGTCGTCATCCTCCTGCGCACCAGCATTAACCCGTTGAAGACTGCGCACAATACTGCCCACCTAAGATGCCGTTCTTACATCTGACGAGTCCTGGTACTCCGCTTCATCCTCCTCATCCGCCTCGCCTTCAACTAGGCCAGCCGCCTCGCCTCCTTCGCCCTCAGCAGCTGGCCCCTCGCCGTCACCATCAGCGTGCTGGTCAGCGAGCTGATCATCGAGGTCCTCGTTATCCGACATGGTTTAGCTCTGTGAAAAAGAACGAGCTTAAGACGTCATTCTAACGAGATCTTTAGTGCACCTATCTGGCCACATCAACTGGTACAAAAGGTTTTAAGTAATTACAGCTACACTAAGCAATCTTCAAGTTCGGTTACGGTTAAACAGCAGAGTTGTCGTGATGTACCACTGTGCAGTTAACTGCAAGTTGGCCTTCAGCTGACTTCAAATTCTATCGTTTTCTGCACCTATATTATCACCTCACACCATAGACACTTCAACCAACTAAGCGTTTGAAGCAAATGATTGCCACCGCCTAGAGACTAATTAAAGCCCAGTTTTAAGCGCGCCTGCTGTCTGTGACGTTAAGGAAAGATCGCTGTATCGCAGGTTTCGTTTTAACCTGAGAATAAGACACTTGTTGCCTTGGGCGCCGCCTGTCGGCCGCCCCATTCGGTCGGCCGACTGCGCCCAGAATCGCGCAGTAGCTCGTTTAGCCACGAATGGACAACCTCACGCGCCTATGGCGTGTTCGGCGAACATGCCTCCAGATGCTGAACGACCGAGGCTATCTTGTCAGCCAGGAGGAAATTAACACTTCAAAAGACCAATTCCGGGACAGGTTCGGCGAAAATCCCAGAAAAGATGACCTTACCATTCTGGTGCCTAAGCAGGACGACCCGACTGAGCAGGTATGCGGGGCAGGTTGGTATGTTGCCGTACGCACCTGTGAACGCAGACCAGAACGTGGGACGGGTCGAGAAAACGATGCACGAGGTTAAATGGGGGGGTTGTGTGCTGCATCATTTTGGATCAATGGTCACGGAGTGTAACGTTCTAAACACGGTTATACACATACGAACATCGTATTTCTTGCGCTCTTTGCAGGTTTTCGTTTTCTTCCCGGAAGAGCAGAAGGTCGGCGTCAAAGCAATAAAGGTCTGTGTTGTGGGGCGCGGTGCGGTGCGGAGAGGCGGGGTGGGGTGCGCTGCCTATGCACGACGCCAGAAAGGCTCAAGCAAACCCATCCACCGGGTCACTGAACTCTCCCCGTTAACAAGGTCTATACGTTAACAGTTGCGCGCCGTCGTCAGCGTTAGAGGAATGCGCGTACAATAATAATCTGGTTTTCCTCTGAGCCAGCGCCTCCACACGCTTTGGGGCATAGAGAAGGAAAGCAGTAGCAAGGTGGCCAAATCTAATTGAGCCATCGGAGCCTGACAGCTTACCTTCGTTTTGCTTCCCATGGCATTTGGCTTTTTGGGATTTTTACTTGCGATCTTTGACTCATCGAAAATGTCTAACACCGACAGGGGGTTAGTACGGATGCGCCCACATCATGTGACCGCCTAAATCGTGTATGCTGCACGTTTGTTAGTGAATACGACATGTTTTGCTTTAGCGCAAACCTTGACCGCCGACCGCGACAACGCATCTGTGCGCGGTTCGCAACTAGACATCCGCATTAGACAGAATCCTTCACGATCACGAGCCCACCTATCAACGCAAAGTCAAGATTATCGCAATTCACATTCACGTCCCCCTACTATCAAGCCTCTGCTTGAGCTCACTTTCAAAACACCAGCGCAAAACAGTGTAGACGGATGCCCATGGGGTTTCTGATGCGCCAGCATATGCCTCTGTATGATGTAAGGGTTTTGAGGCAAGGTCCAGGAGACGTTTGCAACCTCCCGCGCCGGCCCCGACCCGCACAGCTTCTTGCTGAGCGCATGAAGGATGAGAAGGTCAATCGGGCAATCATGGTTACCGCGGTTAAGTTTACTCCCTTCGCCAAAAGCGCGCTGGAGGACATGCGACCCAAGTATCACATTGAGCACTTCCTGGAGTCGGAGCTGCTGATCAATATCACGGAGCATATCCTGGTTCCGGAGCACCGTATCCTCAGCCCCGAGGAGAAGCGCACTCTGTTAGATCGGTACAAGATCAAGGAGACGCAGCTGCCTCGCATTCAGGTGGGTCGTGGGGGGGGCCGGGAAGGTAAGGGCAGGAACCTTACTGGATTGGGAGCAGGTCAGGAACTGGGCCCCGGCCGGTGCAAGGCCGATGCAAGGGTGGAGCCGGGCCGGGTTTGGCCAACTGCTGGCGCTAAGGGCTGGACCTCGGGTTGGACGGTTGTATGTCAACGGCCTGCGAACGCGGTAAAAGCTCTGGGGCGAAAGCTGAGCCAGTGGGTTTCCGCTCAACGTATGCGACGTTGCCAGGGCTCACATGGGAACTGAAAGTAAGGGGCGATGCGGTACAGCTGGCCCAGCGGGATGGGGCGGGGTCAAAACGCCCAGCGTGGCTCGAGAGCGAACGAACCCCGTCGCGCAGCGTCGTGCTCATACGCTTATAACAGAAGCATTTCGACATGCTGGATCGATGCTAAAACGTCTTTCCAGTGTAGCCGTTGGCCCTTGACCACTTCTTGGTGCCTGACTCTTCCCGCAGGTCTCTGACGCAGTGGCGCGCTATCTCGGTCTCCAACGCGGCCAGGTGGTCAGGATTGTGCGGCCTAGTGAGACGGCAGGCCGATACGTGACGTATCGTTTTTGCGTGTAGCGGGTTGCCACGAGGGACATGACGCCGGCGGGGCCTAGTGCGGTGACCCTCTGGCTGTAGAGGAGGAGGGTTTCCATTCCGGAGGCTCTGAAGGGTTCCTGCTGTAACCCGCGCGTAGAAGGATGGGGTGGGGTGGGATTGCTTGGATTGCGCTGCTCCGTGCCTTCCTTGGACGTGGAGGTTCAAAGTATTAGGACAAGGGCACAACTTCGACGTTGCCCAGCAGCTGCGCAGCGGCCGCCGTGCGTGTGAAGTGCGGCGCGTCATTCCGAGACGTAGAGGAGGCGAGATGTGGGACGGAGTTGGAGCTTAAGAGGACTTGAAATTGGGGTCCTGCAGTTCTGCACTAAAACCGTCTGCCTGCATGCTCGGCAGAATGTCTCCAGCTTGAATTCGGTCAGCTCAGCCACCACCGGGAAGGTCGTCATAATCCAGAAATGTATTCCAGTAAAGGCCATTTCTCGGAATGTGGCTCACTGTGCAAAGCGTGCCGCACGGCCGAAAAGGGTGCACCGCGCAAGGCTTTAGCGCGCTCGTTGTATATCGCCGCATGGGCATCGGCGAGTTCATGGCCGGACGAACGACGAGGTATCGGATGTAAGCTGGAATGCGTCGGTGCATTGCGGAGTGTCAGCATTCATTGCTGAATGTCTGTGTGTGCCTAAGGAGCTTGCCTTGCGTATGAAAGGCCAAAGTGGAGTGGGCGCACACTTGGATTGCGGCGGCGCCCACGTGCCCCGCTTTTATGCTTATGCTTGAAGTGTACGACGCAAGGTGTTTGGAGCTCATTCCTTTGCTTGTGCAGCCTCCGAAAGTCGCGGCTCATCTGCACAATCCCTTACGAATGAAGCGCCTCTTCGAACCTAACGTAGGGCACTTTCTTAGCAACCGTGGGCAGTTTAGCCGAAGGGGTAAGCTTGAACACGGAACACGAACAATAATCTAATGATATGCCATTTCGCGATAAGGCGATGTAAATCTGAACCTTGCATCGGGACTGCCTAGCGCAAAGTCCACGACTGACTTGTTGCCATTCACGACATAGCAGTTTCACCGTCCATATCACAGCGCCCGAGGTGGAGTCCTCATCTTGCTCATCAACCTTGCGACGCGATAAGTTACGTATCCTTACTACGAAAATGTGTCCTGTGCAGTCCTGCCCCTTGTGCATGGTCGTCGTGTACGAGGCAACGGGAGACTAATCAACGACACAGACCTCATGGGGTCGGAATGGGAGGACTCTTCCCCCTTCAAGGGAATTCAGCGATGAGATACAGGCGTCCGTGTTTGTGTGTGTGTGTGTGTATAGATGTATGTTCGTTTCTGTGCCCTAAGAATGTGATTTTTTCGGCATTAAGACGGCAGGCTATATACCATCCTTTACTGCGTTTAACTGCACAGTGCGTATGTACGGCTGCGTGTAGATTCCACACTCACAGCCGCACAGCTCTTCGCCTCTGCCGGGTGAAAGTTTGCTAGCTGACCCTTAATGCCAAATATAGTACGGCACCCTAGATCCAAATGTAAGACGGCGAGCTGTGATGATGACGGCATGCAGGATGTACATCCGAAACGTGTACGGCTTACGACAAATGGATTGGCTATGCTGATGTTGGCTATGCCGTATCTTTTTTACACAATAACGGATTCATCATTATTGTAACATCGTGTCATGCACAGTTCCAGGGAAAGGGTCAGGTCGTGGAGAAGTCCCAACCTAGGTTATCCACCAAGGAAAACTACCCTCCAGAACCACATCACGCCAGGCCTCGCCAGGGGGAGGAAGGGAATGGACAGATGACGCCATCCGACGCGGCGTAAGAAGCGGTTTAGTTGTATGTGTATACTTATATGGCTCATATAGGAGGGAGGTTTTAACAAAGGTTGCCGAAAAGTGAAGCGAAATAGTGCGACAGGCCTGCGCAGTGCCTGATGCCACGCATGCAGTTTTGCATTGTGTATAGTTCCATCTTTGTTGGGAATCAAAAATTCTATCGTCCATACTCGCGAAGCTCCTGGGGAATTCATGGGGCGAAGAGAGACTATCTGACGATTCTTCTTCCGAACGCTGCAAGCGAGCATCGTGAAAATTCCGCATACGATGAGCGTTACTAAACCCTTGAATGCCTTATTTGCAATGCTTTATTATAAATCAAGTGTACACATAGGAGCTATTGATAATTATTAGGAATTATCATTACTGCCCGTTGCGCTTTCAAAACGGGTTGTCCAGTCCATAAATTGCAACACGTCTGCACTGATCTCAATAAAATTTAGTGATCGAATGGAACCTGGTTAAGCCAAGCTTCTAACATCTGCTGGACAATGTCTGGCTACGCGTCCAGGCGAGCTTACCTCGTGAGATAGTCAAACTCACATATGAACCTTTTATATATGTTTTTGCGTACCGCGGCAGAGGTGGGCTTAGCGCTCGCCAACAAGCGCAAGACCAGGTTGCGATTAACGTCAAGTTCGATTTTGACTCGGAGGTGGAAGGCCTTAGGGGTCACGTGCAAAAGCTTAAGCATGTGGGTTTCAGAAAGCAATTATGGACTTCGCTTGCGAGTGCATTGCCGAAGTTTGTGCCTGCCCTGCAGTTGTCACTGGCTATTGAGGATGAACAAAAGAAGCAAGGGGAGCTGATCAACTCATTGGTAAGGTTGCGGGGAAGGAAAACTGCTGCACCCGAATCCACGTGCGCTTGGGAGTGTCACTTGCCTTTACCCCCCCCTCCCTACGCAGGAGGACACCATGGAGCGCGCTAAGTTGGTTATGCGGCGGGCGATGGGCCGGCTTAACATTGCATACCGTCAGGCCCAGAGCAACCACATGCTTTACCTGGTTCTTTTTGCGCTGCTGATGTTCACGGTTTTGTACGTTTTGGGCAAGGTAGGGATGCTAGGCCTAATTCAATGGACTGTTGAAAGAGAGCCCAGGCGTGATTGTAAGCTTAACATCCAATGACAGCCTGTGACTCGGCAGTTGTTCTTTTGCCCCTCGCAGGTTTACCGAATTGGACGAGCAGTGATTGGGGGCCACTGAGAGCAGCACATTGTAGCCTTGTTGCCTATCTGGATGAAACTGACGATTACTTCGGATGGAGCAGGGCGATCGTAGGGACTTAGCGGAATCTGCTACGACAGTCGTACGGCTGCCCTGAGTTTTACCTCTCGTGCTCTCTCCAGTTCGGGCATCCTGCCTTCAGTTTCCAAACCATTTACTACACCGTGAGTGAGCTGGTTTCTCTGGGCACAGATGCTTGCAAAGTATTCAAAAGTATACTATGTGTAAACGTCTTGTTGGAAAAGGCTTTGCCATTGAAGGCGAGTTCGCCAACCCTTCCGATGCCACGATCAAATGCCGCCAATATTCGATTCAACATTCGATCGGTAGTTGCGTTATTTTAGAGCACAAAACAACTCCTTGTAACGTATGTAATAAACTTTCGGCACTAATGTTCACAGTAGTCATGATAGCGTGTGCGTCACTACACTTCTCTACACTGTACACCATACTGTACAGCATCCGCGTGTGATCCTGCGTCCGAAAACCTCCCGTTAACCCATACGCCAGAAATGAAGGTGATTGGCTTTGGCGGAGCAACTTGTAGCGTTCAGATTCCCCATAGGCTTCTCCCTTCACTGGAGCTCACGGTAGGGGCCGCTAGTATCCCGCCTTACGCAGCTGGCCGGAAGTCCGAAAGTCCCCAGGAAAGTTTCAAGAAAGTCCCCAGGAGCAGCAGGTTGCCGAAGGCAGCGAGAACCACAATGGACCTTCCACGGACCTTCAGTCTCCTCCTTGCATTCCGCCACATTGTCTGTCACCTGCCATGCCACTAACTCTCGCTTGCAAATGTCTGCGTACTTTAGGGCAATGTGAAAAGGGAATTGGAACAAAAAATATCAGCACTGAGTCACATTGTCGTAATAGATTTTAATGCATAGGTTTGTTACTCGGTTCTTCCCTTGCCTTCACCGGGTTCGCCGCCGTATGGCTAATGGACGAAAGATGGCGAAAGAAGGCGCCTTGTGCAGCCCTGTGCAGCAGGAATGTGCGGCGGTTACCGCGCAGCGTAACGGTTTAAACGTAGACGGACTGGCCGCGGCAGTTAGTCCACCCATCCAAGGTAAGGGCCGAGATTCTTCAGAAAGAAGAACTGGAGATAAAGGGACACCGGGAAAGGAAAGATCCTACAACCTCTTAAAAAAAGAACCTTTCGTAACCTTTGCAGTGTGTACCAGGGTGTACCTGACGGTTGGAACTTCGGTCGAAGCGAATAAAAGAAATCGAGAAAGTATGGGTCATAACGCGAGCTGAAGGGGGATGTAATTCACGTAGACACCATCGCCAGCTTCCGATTTGGCGCGGGCAGATAAACCAGCATCGGCAAACTGCCGAATTCTGGTCTGAGCCTTGGGGTGAGCCTTGCTGGATGGCTGCGTCGCTCTGGCGGTGCTAGCCTTTTATGGTTTAGGGTTCGCTGCGTGAGCGCTTTGCGGATTCAGTCTGCATCGAAACCGTCAGCCTGCACTGCCTGCACCGAAACCGGTGCCGAAATCAGCGCTTCCGTAATATGCACTAAAATTACGCCTTGATGCGTAATGGGGCATCCACGAAGTGTATTAGGCGTATCGAATACGATGCATATTTTGGCGCATTAATACGCAATACGGTACCAACGCTGGGTTTTGATACCCGAAGCGATCGCCTTCATTAGCAAAGCCTGTTTCAACAACAAACTTACATATATACTTCTTTTGAATACTTGAAAGCATCTGTGCCCAGAGGCACTTGTTGATCTTTGTGTGAAGTGAAATTATGCAAAGCACGCGAACACGTGTTCCGCTCTTGCTGAACACTGCGATATCATTGCAACGGGATCTTGCGATATGCAGCAATATAATTCATGCGGGCGAACGTGGCATCGCTACGCAAGGGGTGTTCGGCGGCCTGTCGCGCAGCTCACAGCCACAGCTAGCATTTATTGGGGAAGTCATTCAACATGTTTCGCGTTGTCATAAACGCAATACAAGCAGCGCGTTGTTATCGCAAACGCGACTGCTCTGGTTCGCCCATCATCTGACGGTAGGGGACGCCATTGCGCAGTTGGTGCTCTCAACACAAGGGTGACTTCCTCTACCGGGTGCAACGCAGTTGAATGAGATACCGTGTCTGCAAAACCTGCGGCATTACGCGGCTGCAGCGAACGCTCAGGAGCAGCCCAAGCAGCCAAAGGAACAGGTGTGATGACCCGTGAAGCCCCCTTCCCTCCCTTGTGTAGATATGCACCTCATTTTTCATGTTGTGGGTTGAACCTACTTGGGTCCCAGCAACTATTTGTCGGCATGTCCCTTCCAGGGCAAGCCGCCTGCCGTGGCAGTGCTAAAGGGTCCGCAGCGTCTCCCTCAAAGGCACATATGTATTGCGATTATGAATCTCTAGGTCGGTAACTCTTGTTACAATGCTGTCCAAGGTTATGGGCGGACTTTTCGTTCCGGAAGGTTGTGGTGCAACGGCCAACATCCGGCTGACTTCCACGCATGCATCCCCACCCTTGTTTCCCGTGCATGGAGCCAAAGGTATCAGTCAGCGCCGAGATGGCATTCCTTTTAGCCTCCCCTTCCGTTGGTTGCCGCGAAAGTCAGTTACCTTGCAATAGGGTTATGGCACTTCTATAGCATGCTGCACCGCTATGAATCCAGCTCGCGAATTCGGGTTTGAGTTGTGGCCGACTGTCAAAATTATAAGGAAAGATCCCTATCCGTTGCTTGCGTGGGGGCTGTGCTGCACGCCCGGGTTGGACAGCGCACGAAAGTCTCTGGGCCTTGCGGTAGGAGCAACGCGGCTACCGTGCGATTTTAAGAGTGTCAAATAGGCCGAATCGGTCGCACCAAAACCCGTGTGTTGCCGCACGCAACGTGAATGAATGAATGTAGGTTACCCCAGGAAATGCAAAATGGCGCAGGGGATACATGATCGGCTGCCCCTTCGCCTATTGTCTATTTAATTTCAATCTGTTTTTCCTCTCAGTTTCTTTCTGTTGCTGATGAAATTAACATCAGAATGAAAGTAAGGAATATTTTAAATCATTGGAAAACCGCTTATTATTTGTTACTTTGCGTAATTGGCTATTTAGACCCTCTGGCTCTCTCGCAGTTGGCTTCATCTTGCGCTTGCCGTGTGTCCTTAAGCCTGTGCGGATCCACCGCATGTGTGTCTCGGCTATCAATGCTGACACGGCGCCTTGTTCGGGTTTCTAGGTGTACGACTCACTGGAATTGACCGAGGAGAAAATCAATGCCATCACGGACAAAATTCCTCAGCGGCCGATGGGAGTGGTGGAGGGCACCAGCTACACGCTCATCATCCTGGCGGCGTTCGGGGTACGTCGTGGAGTGGAGTAACGCAACGGCAGGGTGACACGGAGGGGGATAAAGATAGAAAGAGAGTAGGAGTAAGATGGGTTGCAAACGGGTCGGCCGAAGGCTCAGCTTATGTGGGATCGGACCCGGCAAGGAGAGCGAACTGAACGGAATGATGGGGCTGGTAGACAGGGTATCGGTAGCGATGGAATGGGGCTTCTTGGTCCCTTTCAAGGCAGCTTCCCCGGTAGGCCAGCGAAGACGGCAGGGACTGGCTCCTTACAACCGATGCAAGCCCCTTTGCGCCGAGGCCGATGAGTCAGTCATTCGGGCGGAGAACTTTGAAAGCGCCGGGTTGGCCGCGCCACACTGCTGATTCGGGTCATTGGTTGCAACGACGTAAAATAACAACTTCATATCGATACTGAAAGATACAGTGCCGCCAGACGCTTTGATCGCTCAGTGATCGTTGTGGTGTTGAGGTCAGGTCCGGAATATTCCCTGGGGCCGCCACGCGAATACTGCGAGTCAGGCCCCCGACCTGCCTTAATCCAACACCATCACGGTTGCATAATATCCACCTGTCGACTGTTCCTCCGCCATATATATACCATGGACGATTCACCAGCGGCTGCGTATAGTTCGCATGGCGTCGTGTTAACTCCGCCCCTGGTGTATTGCTCCTACGCTACTTCCCAGGTCCTAGCATTCGTGTTATACCACGTGCTCACGTCGCTCATCTTTGAGCCCACGGCTATCACTTGCTTCAATCACACGCTGGAGCGACTTAAGAACGACCCTCGGATCACGGTGCGCATCGGCGGAGCGGATGATATTCGAGGTAAGAACGCCATCATGGGAGCACGAAGGTGAAAGGGACGGCAAAAAGCATTTAGCCAGCTGCTTTCGGCACGGCCATGCTGGCCACTGATCGCTAATGGTGATCAGCCAGTGGTGCTTTCCATGGGGAGTACAGAGCTGTGGAACATGCGACTCATAAATCACAGCGGTCTGACTGCTCTTGGGAAGGGTCTAGGAGCTGGGCGTCTGGTACCACCCCATGACCCATCTCGGCGAGGTCATCGCGAATTTTCACCCTATACGATCTTTGAAGCGACGAGAAGGCTGGCTAGCCAGACACACACCAGAAGCGGCAATGGAGAGGGTCTACCCGTGCTGATGCAAGGTTCCGTATCCTGCCGCGCTACAGCTGTAACATAGAACAAACCCGTCCCTGCAAAAGAAAATTCGAAGTGAATTCGCACCACATGCCAGATCCGCCATCTGAAGCCACCGGTACTTGTACCCGCCGCCCCCGCTCTATGTGCAGCCTGGGGCACTAATGCTGAGAGCCGCGTGGCTCGTCAGCAAATCCCGCACCACATCTACAAAGACGCCGACGGGGTGGAGCACGTGCGGGTAAGCTAATGGCTGGGTATGGCTGGCACACTTAGACATACGTATGATCATGGCTGGCGGGGCTCCGTAGGGCCCGAGCTTTATCACACTTGGCTGAGTTGGTCCCTTGATCCAAACTGCTGGTTTGGGTCTTGGCTCTCAGTGCGTCGTGCAAATAGCTGAACGGTCCAGGGCAAAAGGTTGGCTGTCCCGTGTCCCAAGGGTGACGTTGAGGGAAGGTGGACATGGAAGATTAGGGAGATGCATGACCGACGCGGGGACCTGGACTCACGCAGGCTGTCCTAAGTCCACTGGCATGGTCTTAAAGATAGGGAAGGAAGAGCTGAGCTGAGAGAGGACTAGAAGGCCAAAACTGCCACTGTGCCCGGTGCATGCCATGCCTTACGCTGCCCTCAGCCGGTATAGATGCAGCTTTCTGATTATCTTGAGCCGCCCGTTTCCACCCGGCAACAGCAACCAGCAATATAAGCAACCACTAGCTGCCGCTCTGGCCAAAGAGTATGTCTGGCCCCAGCACGCGTCCCTCCGCTGTCTGGTTTGCTCAACCGGCTGGTTCCGTTCCGTGCATGGCGCAATGCCCTGAATTGGATCTCTGTGGGGTCCTAATGGCTTTGGTAAGACTGTCCGGGCCCCCCGTTCCCCTGCTCGCCCTCCTGCATCGCCTCAGATCCAGTTCCATATTAGAGGTCCCAGCGGCAATGGCGTGGTAGGTGGGGCATAAGGTCTGGCGCAGAACAAGACCCGAAGCCTGCATGCGAGCAGAGATTATACGCAACCGCAGCCTATCCAGAAGAATGTTTAGCACGAACTTGGCACGTGCCGCTGGAGCAGGCGCTGCAGGCTTTGCTGAAAGCCAAAGTCGTGCCACATCCGCAGTGCCACTTTTTGTTCCACGCCATTGCCTGCGTGCCTGATGTACCTTGTATCATCGGTTCTTGTCACTGGAACCGCGGTTGCACGACTACCTTCTTGTGCCCACTGCAATTAACTGACCGTTTGCGCCGTTTCAATGGCCTTTGTCAGGTGAATGCGGACATGTACAAAGATGCCCAGGGGCAGTGGCAGTACACATATCTGATTGTGGACGCCTACCCGGCCTCAGGCTCAGGGACAGTGCCGCAGCGCCTTGTCATTGTCACGCCACGGTAATGCTGGGCTGCTGGACAGACGGACCAGGCCGAGGGTGGGCAAATCTCAGCAAGGCTTTTAGTTAGGGCCGAGCACGGCTGCAACGGGATTGAAAGGTCGACGAGGCTGCCGAATGAGGTTGCGCAACGAGCAAAGGTGATGAGCGGAGAATCTAAGTGGGAATGGTTGTGTGCTAGTGCCGGTGACAGGTTCTGCTTGGGCCAGAGACGGGCTAAGTTGGTGTTGTTGTGGAGGCGGCAAGGCGTGCGCGGATTGCAAGCGGTTGGGCGATGCACGGTTGGGGGGAGGTTTTGCGCTGCTGCCATCCCCACAACCGCTGCTATCACCACCTATCCGGGGTAGAAGCTCACCACCGGGAAGGATAAAGACCGTGCGGCTAAACTCTGTCTGCTTGGGCAAAAAGCCGAACAGGCTGTTGGGAAAGGGTGCCCGGTGTGATGGCGTATGGGATGTAGCTTGATACTGATCCATACGGAGTGTGGAAGGACGTGAGGACGCCTCTAGTACTCGGTGAATTGCAGCTTTCCACATACCGCACGACAGCTGCAGTCGGCACGCGAAACATATGCTGGGAAGGAGGTAAGGGCGGCGCAACCACATACAGGGTTGTCAGCGGTTGAGCTGTTTGGGTTGCCTCTGTTACTGGCCTACTGAACCTCGGTGGGAAACGCAAGCCTCAATCCTGGAGCATACTGCGAAAGGTCGCAGGCGGCAGGAGTAATGTTGGTACTAACATCGTGAAGTGGCGAATGCCGCTTCAGACATGGTCGTCATGGGCAAGGGGTGCAAACTATGTGTTTTTCCTCCACCATCTCTAAGTCTTGAGCTTTTACGTGGCCGAATAGGGACTTGGCATCTAACCAAGCATTAGCTACGAAAAGTGTGCTGTGTAGGTGCTGGGTTGGCGACCATCCAACGCGGGTCGGAAGCGTTAGGTGGCCGAAGTGGCAGGACAGTTATGCAAAGGAGTCGCAGTGCAATAGAAGTATAGGAAAGCTGGTGGATCCTCATTCAATTCGTAAACGGTAAACTGCTATCGTCTTTGATGTACTGAGACAGCTTAACGCATGGCCATCCAAACCTTCCTTCGCAATACGCAGCACGAATATGATGCAAAGTCTGGACTCCCAGCTTCCGCTGGGTTGACGCAAGCCTGCAAGCGGATAGTCGGGGAAGCGCTAACGGTGTCGGAAAGCTTTGCGGGCCCAACTGGGCCGTTCGCGTGCCGCACACAAGGCCAATTAATAGAAGGGCAAGTTAATGTGATCGAGACGGAAATCGTGAAGAATTTTATGGTAGGATGCAGTCAATGCGCTTTATTTGGCGCCATGTCGCACAACTGCCGTTCATTCTGAGAACCTGCTAGATGAGTATAAATTTCCCGTCATACGCAGGGATATTAAAGGCAGCATACTTTCATACACGTTTTCCTGTACAACCTTAGTATTTAGTACAACCCTAGCCCTCCCTCCTTCGGAGTTGCCCCAAATGGCTGAGGACAGCAAGTTGAAGCGACTGGGCTTTGTTGATACATACGTGCACAAGCTTGCCAATGGTGCAGCTTACGTTGAGGGTGCTTACCAGAAGGTGAAGCCCCTTGTGCCCAAGCCTGTACAACCTCTCCTTGGAAAGGTCGAGGACGCAGTGCGCACCTATGCGCCCCCCGTGCTGACGAGGGCCTCTGATCGGGCGGAGAAACTGCTTCGCACCGCTGATGATAAGGTGTGGTGTGGGTGATGCACGTACGTAACGCCAAGGCAACCATGGGAAGCTGAGTGGTTCTCCCAGGGTTGCGTATCTTATCCGTGACATTTTAATATATAATTAGAGAAATAATTAATGATTGTCATAGCTTTGCCTGCTTGGCAGGTTATTTGAGCGCAACATCCCTGAGCGTTGATACCAGTACCCCACCGTCTGTGACATGCCTATTGTTCCGTCAGGTGGACTATCTTTATCTTGAGACAGCGAAGTTTCTGAGCCAGACTCGCAAGTTGACGCAAAGCAACATTGATACTTTCCGTGCCGCTGCCGACGAGTACTACAAGATGGTGAAGTCCTCTGCGGTATACTTGGCTGAGAAACTCCATCATGACGTTTCGGTCCAGGGGGCCCGCGACCGTATTATCATGGCCGTTGATAAGGCCAGGGCACTAACGGACCCAGATGCTGCCGTGCGGGCTGTATACGAGGCATGGCAACAATTCACTGCGCTGCCGCCAGGTAGGCTACGGTTTCCAGTGACTCTTTTCCATCGGGTGTAGACACTTCCGTAATTTGGCCGTTGAAGATCCTTCTGTAAGGTACTTCAAGGTTTGCAAAATTCTTGCCAACCCTCTTTAACACGCGCCCCTCGCCCCACGTTTCGTTTCGTGCTCGCAGTCGCCGACTTGTTGAAGAAGGTTGAGCCGGTTACTCAGAAGGGCTTTGACGCATTTGTTGCTGCGCATGACGCGCTGGTGGTGAGTACCGCCGGTCGCGTCTTTGTGCCGGGATTAGACAGGGGGATGTTCCTGAACGAAGATATGTGCATTCATGTAGCGCCGAGGCCAGGCAAACTGTAAAGGATAAACTGTGTTGTTAATAAAACCAGGCGCCATTAGTGTACTAGTGCATAATCTAGGAAAATCGTGGCAAGGGCTTCCTCTAACAAGCCAACCTCCTATCTGCCCAAGCTGTGCTTATTTGAATGGACCGGACGTGAGCATTTCCATCGGTTGTCAAAACCCGAATGCCCTTCATCCCGACAGGGCTCCAACATGTACAAGCATTCCGTCAACCTGGGCGCGAGCACCTTGGATTGGGCGACCACCACCACGCCGTACAAACTGGGCGCACAGTACCTCTACCCGATTGTACAACCGGTGGCTGACCCGGCGCTGGAGAAGGTGGGATGAACATCCAAATGTACCATTGGCTAATCGGTACCCGTGTTGAAGTGCTTGCCGAACGGCTAACGCAGGCTGACGGGTATCATCAATCATAAGGCGATGCAGAATCCGCCTTAGGCCTTGACGATTATGAGATGGAGCCTTTGGTTTGCGGCAGTCGGATGTTTCTTAGCTACGCGCAGATGAGGCTCGGCAGTACATGACCACATTATTTGCAATATTCCACATTGGCGATGTGTGTTTATCCACATGCATCCGCAGTTGGGGGCTTCGTCGGGTAACCTAGCAGCCCCGGCATGAATCTGGATAAGTACAGCTATTTTATGCTGCGTTATGTGTGTGTGTGTCAAACGCAATTCCCCTGCCTCATTCTGTGTTTTGCCGGATGCCTTCAGGTGACCAAGAGCACCTACATCAATGCTACCCTGAAGTACTGGTCGCCAGTTGCCGCAGCATAAAACTTTCTGGAAAAGCTACTTCTGTACTAGTAAATGTATTTGAGAAAGCCCGGGCGTGTGCACCACTTGTCAATTGACTCTGGCAGCCGGGTCAAGTAGCCAGAGTACATCAAAGCACGAGAGGAATTTCTCAAATGTCCTGGGGAGGGGCAGGTGATCTGTTGTCGCGCGAACCGCGTGATGAGGGTATGATTGCTGTTGTTATGTATTTCATAAAATCTCTCTCATTTTGCCGTCAACGTGCCCCTAGGTTATCCCGGAGGTTCTTGTTCTTTAGGCGATCAATGGGTGATTCTCGAAGAAGAGAAACATTCTTTTGTTATGAGTACTGCCAAGTTGCGCGTTGATGTTTTGTTGTTGGGTCGGAGTGGTGATGCTTTAGCCAGAATTGCGAAAAGCAGCTTCCTGTTGTTGAAGCAACAATTTCTAGTTTAGAATGGTTTGGAAATGAGGAGAGAAAATGTCATGTAAACATCTCGGTACATTTACACATTAGTTCATTCACCATTTTTCACTCGGCAATAAGCCTAATTCCTCCTATTACCTTACATCCAAAACACCTTAATATACGAGCAGGAATACCATTACCCCTAAACATCTACCATTACCAGCATACCATTACCCCTGTCATATACCATCACAGTGAGCAGGTTCTCCTGTCGCAACCAACTCGCCATGTGCGAAACTCCCAAATTTGCAACCAGCTAGAGTTCGGTCAGACGCCTCAATGTTTCCCATGACCATGGCCATGGCCATGCTCGTCATCCCATCCGTTCTTCTGGACGTCCTTTTCGAAGAAGTAGATGTCACCATACTGTGGGCATCAGGCAAAAATCCATAGCAAGCACGACAATGGCATAAGCACAGACAGCAGATAATGGTGTATCAGTTCGTGCGACAGCCGTCAATGTTTGCACAACACCTAAATTAGTATCCACGCGTAATGAGCCGCTGCCCCAGCAACACTAGGCCGTAACCAATGTTTGGGTACGTTTGGGCCCTTACCCAATGCTCCTCGGCGTTCAGGGAGAAGTGGTACAGGATGGTGAATCTGGGGAAAGAAGGGGTCGCAAACAATAAATCGTCATGGGCATGCGTCAGCGGCACAAGCTGCAAAAAACCCTATCCTCTTCCTACCCTGACACATTACTCCTGTTCCCGCTCCCACCCATCTCACGTGGTGAGCGCGCCAATGAAACGCGAAAGATATGTCTCAAAGGCGTGAAACTCCTTCTTAATGGTGACGCCCGCGTACGTGACGTAATCGGGGCCTTGAAACTCGGCCGGAACTGGCTTGCCGTTGTAAGTGCGGTGGTAAAGGTTAGCGCCACCACCCGCTGCGAGAACGGCAATTCATACATTAAAGCTTGTATGCCTATTACGCTGATCAAATGGGACTCATGGGCCTCACCCATACGTCGAACTTGTTGCGAGCCAGCCTCCGTCACTTGTGCGCTAGTGCTTCGCAGAGCACATGCTGCGAGTTGTGCAGCCTTCCTAAACATGTTTCTACAAAACCAGCGAAACGCAGCGTGCGACCGGTCTTGTGATTGCCACGCCCTCAAGTACACGAAAGCCCGTCGCCCAGCTTGAATATATCTGAGCGAAAGCAGTTCTAGGGTGCAGTTCTAAGAGCACAGACGTCACTGCATGCTTGCTGGCAAACGGAATTGGTAAACCGCCGTACATTTGTACACCAACCCCGCCCAAAGCAAGGAAAACACCTCGTTCAAAGGTGAGCATCGATACGGATGTTTTGTTCAATCAATTTGTTCCTGGCTTCTACCATTGGATTGCGCTCGCAGCCCAAGTTGTGACCTTCTCGTGCGACATCTTGCCCTGCATCGGTGTTTTACGTTATTAAGGAACTACGAAATCTAATAGTCATTAGATAGGATTTAGCTGGAATTTACGAGATGGACGAGAGCGATGAGCGCGCAGTCCAGGAGTTCAATGAGCTCCAGGATAAGGTCATGATGCAGGCGGAAATGCACCACAGGGTAAGGATCTCAACTCATATGGAAAAAGGATTGGCGGCGACAGTTTCGCTTCCGTGTCCTGTAGGTTCAGCAACAAGAGCGCATGCTTGGCGTTCAACGCCAGCGCTGCTCGCTTACAAAACAAGAGCTACAAAAGATGCCTGACCAGACAACCATGTATAAGAGCATCGGGCGAGCGTGAGTATCGTGCACGACAAGCAGCCATGGCTGTCGGGGACACATGCAAACGGTGTTTGATAACCGTTCCCATGGCTTGGTTTTTGTGTGTATTACACTCAACAAAGCTGGTCGCATGGGGGGACCAAAGCATGGACGCCAGTAACATGGACTGTGTAAAGAACGGGGTTTTTGCCTGCACGGGGCACGGACGCCTTATGAGCGTTACGGCGATACTTATCCCACACGCCACATGTCCATGAAAGACAAAGGTATAGGTCCTTGTAAATGAAGGCACATCCTAATCCATCGTCCTTCAGGTGCTGCATCGCAAATGGCATTTCAACGTATAAGGGTCGTGATTCCCAGCTCTATCACACCATGGCTGGTGCACCCGGGATATGTTCGATGCGCTCGACGCATTGATAATTATGTTCTCATAAGTTTTGCTTTTCGTAATTCAACAACTGTAACCTGCGGTCACGCCTGCAGCCGATTTTGCTCGACTCGACTCGGCTTGCCTACTCTGCCTTTCCTTCTCTACTCTACGCCAAAGCTCTTGCTTTCTTAGGTCCATGTCATTCGTATGTCCGTTTCCCCCTCCCCCGCCGAGCCTGCAGGTACTTCTGCAGTCCCAAAGCAGAGGTGCTAAAGGAGCTCGACGAGAAGGCGGCCCAACTAGAGGCCGATTCCAAATCGCTGCGTGAGCAACGCGACGCTGTCGAGAAGAAGATGAAAGATACGGAGGCGCAACTCCGAGAGCTTATTGGCCAATCCCCCGCTCTTGTCCGGCGGCTGGGGGCGGTAAAGATCCAATGAGCTACCAAGATTCGTGCTAGGATTTGGAGGAGCTGTTGATCAACCTGTGAACAGAAGTTGCGTTCTCTGACCGGCGCGGCTTAATGTCGGAGCTGTGGCGTCGTATTATTAGGATGCGAAGCCAAAGCGAGTCATGAGCATGTCAAGGTTTGGATGTGCATGGAAAAAGTTGGGCAATGTAGACCTGCAGTAGTGCATCCTTGTGCGGTTGCTTGCGAGCAACAGGTGGGCCATTCTGTGCATGGGCGCGGCATCAATGCGGACTCGAGCTCCACCTCTTGCAGAATTTAAGGGGCCTTCGCACGGCTCTTGGGACCCTCAGACTTCAGGGCGGCAGGATTCCCGAGGTTAGGTTCTGCTGCTGCATGGGTTTTTCTGTAGCAAACGGATGGCGACGCCGGTAGCGGCAACTGACGGCCTTATTAACCCTCTGGCAACAACGAGCAGAACGCCGTTTCTTAGTAACTGCGTCTTGTTGTACTCTGTTTGCGGAAACTGGTGGGATGATGTAAGCTTACTGCTTCGTGTGAGGGTGCGGATGGGTTTCCACCTGGCACGTTGCTGGCCAAATCTTTGGGGGTCGCAGGGATCAGCCTCAAAGCATTTGTAGTGAAAGGCCAATTCTGTCTCTGACGAATATGTACGTAAAGGGCCCTTATGCGATGTAGCCTAATACCTGTGGCGCGGCGTTGCCGACGCAAGACCGTTAGTACTCATGAACCTCAACTCTTCTTGGAAGGTTTCTATATTCGAACTGGACTCGCAACGTAAGCGAGCTTGTACGGTGCAGACGTGTAAAGCGGCAAATAGGCTCAAACGAAGCTAACGACCGCTTCCGATCCATACGGTTATGAACTGAACTGTCAAAACGGAGTAGTGCGCTAGTGCTATCCCTGTGATATCCTATGAACGTAGCTGTTTCCTTTCGACGTATTTTATAGGAATGGACAGCCAAATGAACGAAACTTCCGCTGCGCCAGCTCTTTTGGACGAACCGGTCCAAGATGTATGGGACGAGGCTCCGGCCCCCAGCAATGTGATTATAGTTCCTGACAATGACCCGTCCACATCAGTCAGAAATCCACATGCTGTTGCACACCTGCGTTGGGTGTCGCATGCGCCCGGCGCTCTCCTGCTTATCGGGGCTGGTTTCCTCGCAGCAAAGCTAGTAAAAGCTTTTCGACGGCAGCAGCGGGAATTATCGGAAGCCTGCAGTGAGTTGTTGTTCGCACGCCAACCCTGCAGGGGACAACCGTCGAAGACTTCGTTCCCGACTGCTGTGCACTGCCACAGAACAACTTAAGTCCGCCCAAGAACGGCTTACCGCCAAGGAGCAGACACTAGAGCAGACAGAGGCCAGGCGCAGAGTTGAGCAGGTGGGAAACCAGCATGGCCCAGGGTTGGCAAAGGCTCACGGTCACGGCATACCTCCGTGGTGCGTACAGGACGCCCGCGTCGCGGACCTAAGTCAACAAGTGACTGGCGCACAACGAGAGCTGGCCACGGTACGGGAGATGTGCCGACAGGCTGCTTCAAAGCTGGAAAAGAGCATGTAAGTTGGTCATGCAGCTGCAGCCCGCATTTACCGGCGGCTGAGTGTGGGCCACGTGCGCGCTCGTGGACCTTCCTAATCGGCGTCGAAGGATACAACTGATGTCAATTCGTGCTGATAATGAATACTGATACTTGCATTACTTTACCCCGTTTTTCGACCGGACGGTTGCGCCCGTCCCGGCGGCTGCGCTGCAGGTCGGACCTGTCTGTCACGGAGGCGGAACTCCGCGCAGCACGCGCCCAGCTGAACACAGCCAGCCGTGACCTGGCCCTCACGCATGCGCATCTCGAGGCCACGGAGGGCGAGCTGGGCCTGACACGCAGCCAGAACGAGCTCATGAAGGTCGGTGAAATAGATACGCATAGGGTGTGCTCCGAAATCGAAAAAGGCACCAAAGTACTCGCCCGCAGTGCGGTCATAGCACATTCGTTGGGAGGGTCTGGTAAAATCAATCATGGCGTGCACCGTGCCGGGGGAAAGCACGATAGCGGGGTTGGCAGCTTGGTGGGGTGGGCCCATCTGTATCTTAACCAGCGCGGAACGCAGGACACTAGGGCGTGTTGCGCATGATGCTGCCGTCATGCAGCAGACCAGTCTGAACCTCCAGCGGGATGGAGCATAAGTAGACAAATAGATGCATTGATCAGGTAAAGGTCAGGAGGTTCACCGGTATTTGGAACACGGAAGGGAGGAGCTGCAGGTCGGGGAAGTGCGGCGGCGCCCAAGTCTCCTGTACATGAGTGACGAGGCGGTTGATCGCGCTCCAAAACCATACTTATTTGCATGCAGGTGGAGGTGGCGCCGCGTCCCCGCCGAAGCACCCGGGATGATCTCACCCCCCCCACACACATACACACCGCGTCCCCGCCGAAGCACCCTTCCCCGTTATTCATCTCCCCTACCCGCACTCCTGGACTAAACCCTGTACTGCATCATCGCCCAATTCCCCCAGCGCGAGGTTGACATGCTCCGACGACAGCTCCGGGAGGCCGGGCAGCAGCTAGAGGGATACATCATGGCCAGCCGTAACCGCAAGAACGCCCACCATGACGCCGACGACGACACACGCATGGGTCGGTCGGACTACGATGACGACCTGTCCGTGACAGCGGGCTGGGGATACTGAGCAGACCTCTGGATGCAGGCGAGGGACCTGGGGGCTGCGGACTGGTCCGTATACTCGACTTCGAGGTTGATGAGATCACGGCTGCTGACCCCATGGTCCTGGTGGGATTCATTCCTACCGGAGGATTCCGTCATCTAACTGGCGTCTCTTGCGCGGGGCCGAGGTGGATCAACACGCTATTTGGGGGATCCACCGCCCTCATGAACCACCACCATACATGAACGTGAATGGACCGTTTGCCGGCCCCTCTGTTCCCCTCGGTTAACCCCCCGGTGCGGATTATCGCTAAAGCCTCCTTTAAAGGGACTGCGGATCAGATTAGGACGGCCTGGGATGGCCAATGCCATGAGCCGGGTGGTCAGCAGGTTCCCACACGATAAATGGGTCAGCGCCGGCTAACCTTCCGTGGAGTCGAGAAGTGAAGGGACGCCAAGGCTGCAAGCCAGATCGGCATACGACACACGCAGTGTCTCGCAGCCGGCACGCGGAAAATGCAGTACACTTAAGCGGGTTCAGGGTTGAGTAATCCTTTCGCTGAAGCTGTATCACTAGGGATGGTTGCGTCCTTCCCGTACACATAGCCCCGTGCTTGGGGGGGCGTGTTGGGCGATGGGGCGTCTTTTGTCGCAGCAAACTCCACGGCCCATGCAAGCCGTTGGAAGCATGCACACACCCCACGCTGCAGGACGCGAGGAGGTGGGTAGTTTAGCCGGACGATATGTGCAAACACGGATGGACTGGAAAATTGTAAAAAAAAATAAACTGTGTAAATCGTTTCGTATTATTTTTTCTATTTCGTGTGAGTCAAGCTTTCATTTGCATCCTGTGCTAACGATCTGCGAGCCTCGATAAATGCATAAACATGATGTTTCAATTTTCTGTTTTAGACTTCCCAAAGGTTTCAAGCCAGTCCTGCCCTAAGGCGCAGCATCAAAAGCCCAGGATCCGGCGTGCAGGGACCCGTGGGTCGGACATTAAGTGACATCACGCCCAAGGTCGTTCTCAACAACCGACAAATGTCCCATTCCGGAATTGATCTGTTTTCCATTCAGTATAATACTGAGGTCCGAGGCTTTCATTTATACTTTTGCAAATACGTAGAGGACTGTTTTAAGGGCAGGTTAGGGGGCCATATCGTCAGCCAGCACAACGGAAGTTCGAAAAAATGTCCAGCAACAAGACGTCGCAGCCGGCACAGCCCGCTCAGAGTAGCAAGATGCCAACGGAGATGGAAATTCCACGAGACCAGGACGCCCTGAAACGGGCATCTTCCCCAATCGCTACGCTGTCGAGCCACGTTGACCCCTACCCGCACTATATCATGTCAGGCGCCTGTAAGTCCTGCAGCTGCACCCCTGCGTATCGAATTGATGGTCTTTATGTTGACTATGTGCGCCAAAGGGAATGGGTCACAGCGCGTTTGCGAGATAGAGAGATACAGACCCGCGCCGGTGCTCAGCTCGGGCCTTTCCGGAGAAGGGGATTTGTGGCCATTTGGGAGATGAGGGGGCCGGTGATAAATAATGTTAACATGTAATGATAGAATGCATAGCGTGTATTGTTTGACGGTGGCGGCGTCCAGCGCAAGCTCGCGTTGTGCTCCAATCGCGGGAACCAGCGCAGCTAGGTGGAACCGGTGAAAGGTTCCGATGCAATACCAGCACCAGCCGGTGCCTATCACAACGCGTGCCACTGGAAGGTGGTACAATGTTGTTGCATGAGTGAACACTGTTGGCGAGATCCCCCAATGGGAAAGGGTAGCCTGTCCGGATAGACAACTTTGTGTGGTGAAGGAACGGTCTCCTATCCAGTCCCTGTTCGATTGCCGGCGAAGCAGTCGCGCCAAGCAGGCCCCTCCAGCTGCATTTACAAAAGTTGCGGGCTTCTGCAACGGCATTTGCAGCGGCAGCGCTCGCGTGTCTTTCAACCATGTTGACATCCATTGATTGCGGGTGCTTCTTTCCTCGCTGGAAGCGCCGGCGCGGGAGCCCACGTCCTTAAGTCCCGATTCTTCGAGGCTGCGCGTGAACACGTCTCTGCCTGCCCCTGACGGCAGGTGCCGGAGGGGGCCTCTACGCTTACAACACGATGAAGAACCCACGGGTGGCGGCGCTGGCAGGAGGATTTTCCCTGGCCTATCTTTTCGCAGGGTGAGCTGCGGGTTGGGGCAGTTGCGAGAGGGCAGCGGCAGCTGGATGAAAGCCCGCGTTTTCATGCTCATGCGCATACGCCGTTAAGAAACCTGTGTATGGCGGTCTTGGCAGCATGCAGTCGGTCCGGATCCGTATGCGAGGCGCTTCTCACTGAGTGGGTCGGGATCCGTTGGTTATTTCAATCTCCTCGTGCTGAGACGAATACGTACTTGCTGTGGTGCTTCACAGCACCGTATCTATCTCACAACACAACAGAGGCTCGCAAGCTAGTGCTAACGTTGCCGTCATTCCCAACAGGCGCCTGCTGGTGACCGGACACCCACAACTGGGGTACGACATCGGCACCATCACCTCCGTCGGCCTTTTGGCCACTGCCCTCCCTGCGGCTCGCGCCACCGGTGACTCCTATCCTGTGGCCATGTCGGCTTTAGGCGGTGAGTCGTGAGCGAGGGGAAACGGGGGAGCGTATACCCATACCTACAAGAAAGCCGGTCTGCCGGAAGAGACGGAGAGAGAGGGAGATGAGGAGGCAATGGAACTATCGCCATGAGCTGTGCGTGTCTGGGGTGTCAACAGCAAGAACTGGGTATCGATGGATGAAGCTGTCCATGTTGTTACATGGACAGACCTGCACGTGTCTTGTCTAGTGTTGTGAGAGCTGCATACATGGTGCTGTTTGTTCACGCGGCGCCTGAATAAGGTCGTCGTAATTCTTATTTATTAGCTGCTTCATGCTCCCCAGGCATCTCCGTTCTGGCCAACCTGCTGAAGAGCTACCAGCAGCGGACCGGTCTGCCTCACGAGATGCACGAGAAGTGAAAGCGAGTGCCCGATACACGAGGGGCTGGCGGACTTCCGGCCTAGGATTGTGGTTGTGGCCGTTGCGCACTAGCATTTCCAAGATTAGCAGCGGGTATGGACATGCAAAGTTGTGTGTCTCGCAAGCAGGTCGCGTCCATTGTTTTAATTGCGGGGCATTACATGAACCCGGTGCAGGTATCATTAGGGGGTGTTCGACCGGACCTAGCATATAAGCAGTTGGGAGTAGCGGGGTGTCGAGTGGCGTTCAGCGGGTGCGGAGTTCAGCGCGTTGGAGGACCGCTTGTTTTGTATTTCGTACCATCAGGAAGCTACCGGCAGCTTCGCGCCAGCCAGCGGCCAGTAGGAGTGTGCACAAACGGGGTTGGCTGCTTGCATGTGTATATGTGTTGCCTCCTGTGCGAAGATTCCGCATGCGGGTCCACCACGAGAGAGAGAGAAAGAAACATCGGATTGAGGAAGTGGACTACGCCAGGTGGCGCACCAGTCTCGCGCTGCGGCTGCGTGATACGATGACGAGAATGTAACGGCAGTTCTGAGCTTTTGCGCAGATTTGGTCGGTAGCCCGGTGCCAAGTGATATGAGTGGCGATGCTAATGCGAGGGGAGCATATTGATTCACTTGAAGAATATGGAGGCGCTTAGGAAAAAACCGTAGCCTGCACCTGATTAAGGGCACCTGATCAACACCCCACCCCTAAGGTAGACCCCTCGCGTGCAGCTTCAGAACTAGTGCCCGACTCCAGATGCCGCACTCTGTTGTCACTTCCTCCAGTATAGTATCAATATTATTGTGAGACGCGCGACGGTCATTGAAAGGGCTATATGATACAAAACAGACGGATGATCCCTAACCTCCTATGTGCAACGTTACGTCGCCCCCTAGTAGGAAGGGTTGCGGTTGCCACACTAACCGCATATGCCTACACCGTCGTCATAACATGTAAAGGTATATACAAGCCTCGTCACTGCTTTTCAGCGTACAAGTTGCGCACTTCCCACGTCAGTGTGGTCAGTAGGCTCCTCCTCCGCCGTCCCAAGTAAGGGAGGGAATCACGCGCCCGAATCTAGAAACATGTGGACTGGTCGGAAATCGCCGCAATTGAAGCAATCATCAGCAATGTGACATCCATGGCAATATTCCCGGCATGCTCATCCTTCGACGATGGAGTATGCTTTGTCGTCCACGCATGTCCTTCAAAAGCCTGTCATTACTACGGTGCGCCCGCTGACGATGAACTCTAGGAACAGGCTAATGTGCGTATAGCTTATTTTATGAACATGATACCCACTACCCGTCCATCCATCCATCTATATCCATGCTGGAGGACAGAGCGACCTTCAAAACCGGACATCCATCAGTACGGCAATGCTCCCTATCAATACGGTAGACATGAAGCCTCAAACACACACAGGAAACGGAAGAATACGCAAAAGCCTCGTGGGCCTTATTGATTTCCTCTCCGCACGACATTCTTCAACTTGGCATATCGGCAGTGCACCAGTCGCCCCCCTAACTGGTTGCCCCCCGGTCAACACACGCATGGGAACGCCTGGCAGCGACGTCCCACTACATTTCCTCAGCCATGAAATGTTTCTCCACGCCAGCGTAAAACCCGTACTTCCTCCCCCTCGCCACCGCCCCGCAAACCCTGGCATGCTGCTCGAAACGAATTGCAGCAGCTGTAAATTCCAAAAATTGTAACCAGTTACCTCATGTAACCGATGTCGTGGTATGCATGTCGTTGTATGCATGTCGTTGTATGCATGTCGTGGAATACACAGCATCATTAACACCGACACCCGGCCTCCGCGTCCCCAATATCAGACCATCAACTGTCCATGTCCATAAATTTGATGGATGAGTATTTCACACATGCACCTTAAAATCCATGGAGTGCCTAATCTGGAGTGCCTAATCACTTTTGCAATGTGTACGACATAGCTTATCGCAGCGGAGATCCCCCCCACCGTAGCGGAGATGAATCCGCACTAAACCACGCCTTCGGAACATCTCGGACCCCTCGAAGGGCCTACCCCCAGGCTGTCCTTGCTTGTTGTGCGGCCCACGGCGCTTTGCTTGGCTGTGGACCAGGTTGAACAGGCTGAGCCTGTGCGCAAGACCGAGGAGGGCAAGAACGTTGCGGACACCCCCCCATGCAATGCCACATTCCTTATGACCGTATTCAGAGGGTGATAGGAAAAGGATAAGATAATGTCAGCAGCAGCGTTACAGGCTTTGCTAACCATGGGAAGGCGCCAGTCCTCATCGTGTGTATATATAATTTACGCTGCCATCAACTACTTGCGGATTGTACCATAACTCGCATGAATTGCTTACCCAAGATGTTTGGTTGCCAGTTATCCACTCTTTGTTTTGTGCAACTCCCACTTTGGAGTCATCTTTAGCTTGTTTGTTGCGGGGCGGTTGTTGCCGGTCGAACGCACAACCGACGCAGGTGAGGAGTAACGTGATGGCCAGTCCGCCCCCAAATATGGCACCGCCCACGTAGAGGACCGTGTGCACGGGGCTTACAGACGTATCCTCAGTCGAATTCCCCTCAACTGCGGGCAGTGCGGCCACTGAGCAGCCATGACCCGAATTCCCTAAGAAGAATACGGTACAGATAACGAACCTGTCATAAGAAGTTGGGTAATAAATCCGACGAAGGCAAGCCAGTCTCTCGGCACCATGCCGGATTTCATGGTCCGTCGTTGCAGTTTTTTTAGCAACAGATATTAGAAGCTGCAACCACATATAATGAAACTATCGATTGATGCACTAATAAACATGAGGAGGACATCCGCTACTGAGATGTCAAGAGTTCTTTAGTCGTTACGATAAAGGGGTGCAGGCAGCGGGTTGCAGACAAAAATCATTCAACATGTAAGACAGCATAACTTATATAAGTAGGCAAATAAGCAACAGAAATGAGAGTGCTTGAAAACTAATGGTACGGCATAAACAGTCTCAGAGCAGTTTTGAGGAGCTCCTATGCGTAGCTTTCAGTATGTTTCCCAGTGCTCCCCAAAGTTATTCATTCCGGGAATCTTAGGTTCACAATTAATCTATGTATATGCAGTACGTGTTTACGTCGTTGTATGTGTACGAACAGACCTTCACTACCAGTCAGTTTCAGTCCAATGCAGTTTCGGTTGCCAAAGAGAACACGGATTCGAAGCCGCTGGTTTGTTTGATACCGGTTGTATGCAGCAATCGTCACATGTGATAGCTTAACTATTCTACGTTGGAAGCATGACATCAATGAAGCAACAAGCAACCTGTCCAAGGTCAGCACGGTGAGCACCGCACTGCGTGCTCCACTCATCCCCGCGTCCCGATATCCGGAGCCACATTCCGTCCAACAGCAAGCCGCGCATACGGGCTATCACCCGACCACAACAAGCCCCTCGCCTCGCAGGCGTCCACTCTCCGCCTCGCAGGCGTCCATACCAAGAGTGCGGCCAGACCACCACATGGATGCATCCACTGGCGATACACTGAACTGAACCCGGTGGACCCACTTAATTACATCGGAACATGTGGAAGGGCTCAAACGGATAGCTCCAGCTGTGTTCGCACCAGTAGGACTCCGGACGACCCACACGGTTCGCCCAGCGGCTCCTCGGAGACTGCCCCGACCCCCCCCCTGCGCACTGCAAGAAGGTACAGCGAACAATATACCTGCATCGGAGTCCTGTGTCGGGGACAGTCCTTCCCCACCCCGCTGCAGCCATCGTGCTTGCTCTCCACACCCGCTGTTGCTTGCTGATGCCGCTGCTACTCCACATCGGCACGCAACACTATCGACCGCCAACATCAACTTCGCGTCGGTGACTGTGGTGCTGCTGGTGCTGCTGCTGCCGCCCCGGCGGCGGCGTCCGCCGCCAACGCCGCCCGCTCCTCCTCTGTCAGGAGGTCCTCAATTCCTAGCTGAGGCCGCCCCGCCCCGCCTTGCAAGCGGGGGCTGGTGCGCAGACGGAAGGCGTAACGCTCCGCGTTGAGCGGCTCAAAGCCCTGCGGTGGCGGGAGCGGGAAAGAGAACCGCGGACCCCACCTTACTGCCAGCCTGTCACACAGGGCCCCTCACACGTGAAAAAACGGTCGCATGGACCTTGGCTTCCTAGGGTTCCTAGGTTCTGCTGGGAAAGAAACCTTCAGAAGCATGCCGAAGCCAGCGTGAAGATCATGGCAATCTATTACATGATCAGGATGCTTTTTCATCCAGCTGGCGCATCTGGATCTTTCACGGCACGGACGAGCTGCAGCCTGTGGGCCCCGCTGTCCCGTGTGCGCTCCCCCACATGGCAACTGAAATGAAGGAAGCCCAGGAGCCCAGTACAGTACAGATCCCGACGAGGCAGTACTGGGGCAGGGGCTTATCCCGGGGAAGTCGCGCCGCTGGGCCGTATCCCCTCAGGGCTCCACAAAACGCACCTGGGGCACTAGCCAGCCCAGACCCCGGTCCGCAAGCGTCCGCGGTTTGGGTACGTACGGCACCAACGGGAAGCCCACGAAGGGGTGCTCCCCCTCAGAAAATATCTTGAGCTTTTCCAGACGAGCCTGATTAGGATCGGACAATCCGTGGACGCAAAATTGGTACGACGTGGGTATGACGTGGGTGTGAACGGAGGATATGGAAGGTACGGATAAAGGAGATGGCGGGTAGAGGGCTTCCTGGTTGGCGCCGCAAATACCTCTACACGCGCCCACCCGTGCAAGGCCGTCTGCGTGCGTCCTGAGACACCTGCACGACCCGAACTGTCCACCACCAAGCTGCAGCCCTCTTCTGAAGCCCTCAAGCCTCAATACCTGTGTCGCTCAATACCAACGCCTCAAAACTTTCCTCAAGCTCAGCACGTAAATCGTCTTGATAACGTTTCCGAAACACATCACCGCTCCACCGCTCCACCGCTCCGGCCCCGCAACATCCAGCCCTGGACCCTCGTGTCCCCCGGGAAAAAAATACGCCCGTGATGATTTTCATCATGGGGTGTTTCATAAAGGTAAGTAAAGATTGAGATCACTCCTTTGGGTTCGTTCCCTCGCTCGGGCCGGAGATCAAGACGGGCAGGACCCGCAACAGCCCAAGGACGCACCTCCCTGGTCTTATTTTTGGGCAGCATTCCGTTGACCGCATTCCAGATCAGCTTGCGAGGGTCTTTCTCCCACTGCTCCTGGGCGGTGCGAGCACGCAGGCCGCCCGGATAGCCTGATGTTGCACGAAAAGGGGACGGAGGAGGGAAGGGGTCGCGAACATACAATGCGACAGAAAATAGGATCAGGGACCCGGGCATAGAGCGGAGGTAGACGAGGCGGAGGAGGAGGGGACCCGGGCATAGGCCCGGGCACTTGTTGTTGGGAAGAGATAGGATAATGGCAGAACGCACCCCTGCTCATTGGCACGCGCAGGAAGCATGCGTGTGTGTTTTAAAGGGGGTTTACTCGGAGAGGGATCGGGTGTCGCGCCCCCCGATGGCATGAACAATGAAACACACCTACACACAGAATAGCAATGTGGAGTGAATGTGGAATTAGAACCAAGATTGAGAAGTTTGTAAACTTGGCTGAGCCCTGGTGGCTCCGGGCATTGTTTGATAGGGAGTCAGCCGCCAACCTCATGCTTGTGGACGCTTACCCGTGTGCCACCGATACAGCTTGGTGGCCCATTTGTCGTGTGTGAAATGCACGTGGGAGGCATTCACCACTATGACCACATCTCCCTCCTCCTTCTTGGGGTTGTAGGTGGGCTTGTCCTTACCCTTCAAGGGTGTACAGAAGGCCAGAGTTAACCACGGGTGGGGCTGCTTGACGATGCAAAACATATGTCCGGCATTTGAGACACACAGAGGTGACGGGGACCTAAGCTGGAAATGCGTGATTAACCTGCAACAGAATGGAGATCTCCTGCGCCAAGCGTCCCACCACCTGCGGCGTTGTCGGCCAGTACGGAGGTGGTTGATACTGCCTGTGGCAAAGTCCGTTACAAAACTATACATGCACGCACCTGGCCCTTCGCGTCTATTATACGAAATCGCAAACCAGAAAGATTGATGCGTTCCAAGTCTTTCAAGTGCCTGATGAACTCATTTGTTATGGACATCACGCTACCTTGCTGAATGGATACGAATGAGTGATTGATCAATAAAATATTATTTGAGGTTGTTGTATACTACACTTATGTGATGTAATCAGAAACGTTCAGGCCTTCAGGTACTATAAAATTATCTTTTGCAGGCTTGTGACAGTGTTCGAGTGCACTTACGGTAGTAATTGTTCAAAAAATATAACATCTATTATAGAGGTCACGTTCTCTTGCTTGCTGCCCTCTTGGAAAGGGCATCCGTGTTTCGGAGCTAAGATATACGGATTCAACAAGATGGATTGGCATGCACAAAGTAAACATATAATATGAATTTTATTTTAAAAGATGCTTGAGCGTAAGGCCGCCAGCATCCTCCCGCTTAAGTGGGAAACGGACCCGGCTGCATATCGGTGCTTGCAGAAGGCACCGAGAGTTAGGTGTGTAACATCCAATCATAGGAAATTTACACCTATTGAAGCCAGGAGCAGTCATTCAGCACCAACGGATTGCGGTGCGGCATCAGCAGGTGGTCGTTGTCACCGTTATCATGGCTTCAGACGCACTGTGCCGTCGGCAACATCTACCACTCCGGGGCCTACTTCTAAAAAGGTTAAACGTGGTCCCGGAAATGGCGAGACAGCTGATACTGATGACGACGATGGCTTTCCGGGAACGGAGGGAGTTGGTGATACACGGTTGGCCACGGCACGCCGGCTGAAAATGGTAGGCCTAGGCAGGCATGTGGCATATTTTACTCGCGAAGGTGGTTTGTTGGAAAAATTAGAAGACATTGGACCGCACAGTTACAAAATGTAAATGCGCTGTAAAACTTGCAATAATAAACTGGAATTAACGGCCTCTTAAACATATAGCCGCTTTGTCGTTGCAAGGTCGGAAATGCCGGCCATTCTTTTCCTGGCTTACGCCGCACATGATGCGGCCTGTTTTGATGTCCACCACTTGGACAATTTGATGCATTACGGCAGCACGCCTCTGTTCATGAACTTTACTAATCGTACGGTCACATGACCACGCCGCCACGTGCTGACGCGTGCAGTCAACAAGACAGGGCATCATTCACATGTTCCTCCTCTGCAAACACGCGACCTCTTGCCCGCCAAAATGTAGTCCCGCTGCCGCCCTGGAGGCGTTTTCCTGTCGGCCTTTACGCGTGTGCATTTGCGTCTGTCTCATGCTGTCCAGGTGGTGGCGTATGACGGATCCGAATTCGCTGGATTCCAATTCCAGCCTGGGAAAGTGCGGACGGTGCAGGTAGATTGCGGTCGCGCAGCCCAAAGCCATCATACACTCTGCTTACTCCCAGCTGGGTCGGGACTTAAATGGCCGGGTTAATGCCGATGGGTGGAACCGTGACCGGCCAACAGGCGCCTTCACGACACGTACCAAAAGCGGACCCTTCTGGGTTGCTTCCACCCTCTGAAGGGTACCGCTCTTAGACGTGCCAGGTCAGGGGTTTCTTATCACCCTAAGAGACGAAACACAGACTCAGAGATGTGATGGGGGGGAGGGGGAGGGGGAGGGGGATGTTGGGAGCCGGTGCGCAGTCCCCTCCAAAAACACACAACGCGCACAACCTGCACAGCAGCCGTTTCTTCTATTTCGTTCAGCTGCAGCGACCTCCTGCCGCCTGGGGGGTGCACCGTACGTCCCGTGCGTGCGGGAGGGTCTGTGTGGAGGTGCCGGTTTGCATGTGTCCGTACCGGGGAAGACATTGGGGCGCGGAAACACGTCATGAGTCACGCGCGCGCCAAAACCTTACGAGTGCTCATCAGGAAATTTGTTACCGACCCTTGGGTCCCTTCGTCTGTAGGGGGAGCTCGAGCGTTGTGCTAAGCGACTGTTTCACGGCTGCAGTCGAATGGTCGGCGCTTCACGCACGGATGGCGGCGCGCACGCATACGGCCAGGTGTGCGGAATGAGGTGTCGAGGTGTTGAGGGAGAAAGTGGGTAAGGGGTGTCGCTGAGGCGGCCGGTCAGTGCTCCGCAAGGCCCTCCGGTATGCCGGGCCATCCCGCCTCCCTCCTAGTAGGAGCCGTCCGTTAGCGCCGCAAGCCTGTCTGTCTGTCTGTCTGACTGACTGACTGACTGACTGACTGACTGACTGACTGACCATCTGGTAGGGGAATGGACATGGGGCCCTGGTCGAAATAACCCCGCCGAACGAGGTACAGCATGCTGAACGCAAAGCCACATACGCACAAACGTCTTAGGTGTCGTACGGCAACCGACAACCGGCCGGAACGAGGTCTAAATTACACGGTACATATAGCAAGTAGAGATATGGACAAAGTTCCAACGTTACACCGTACGGCAGTGTCTCACCGTCTTCAACCGCCAGTTGGTCGGGCCCTTCATTACGTCATGTGACCTATCCGTTGGTGGTATGGATCAGGTGGTCCACTTCGATGTGTACGGCAATCGGGACAGCCTCGAGTCCGACGTGCTGTACTACAATTCCTTCCTGCCACCGGATGTACGGGTGCTCGGTCTATCGTACGCTGAAGATGGTGGGTAACGGTAACGGCTCCACTTGCCGTATCCATGCCGGGCGGCTTGCAAGTCGGATCTGTCGCATGTACTGGTTATCGTACGGCGGTACAGGCTCCAAATCAGCACGTAACCTTAGGATAAATCCCGCACGTCCGTCACTAGGGGGTGGGGGCGATTGGAGCTTTTGCCGTATTTCCCATGGTTTTACCAAGCTCGGTGATACAACCTAGATCCATGCCGTACCGGGCGTACCGGGACAAAATTGAAATTTCTGTTTGTACCTTTGTGCGCACCCTGCTGTGGCTCCTACCCTGGGTGTGCGCAGGCTTCGACAGCCACTTCAGCAGCTGCGGGAAGACGTATCTATACAAATTCGCCGCAGGACTCCCGGATCCAGTGCAGGTGGGTTTCGGAGCGTAATTCATCTTTGTGCAGCGTCACGAAAAGACGGGTGCGAGATCTCCCGGGGCTCCGAATCGGCTCCTTCGCTGGACTCCGAAAGCTGCGTACGAAGGGGGACACGGTCAGGATCCAGCTGACACAGTTTGCGGTGGTTGAAGGGGAGCTGCCTCTCCGGGTGGGGGACCGAGGCTGCAGCGTTCTTCGCCCCGGAGGGGACGGCACCCGGAAAGGTTTTAGTTTTTGGGGAAGATGCTGAAAAATTGTCGGGGCTGCTCCATCGGGGGATCCCCGGGAAACGTTTCCAGCCGTGTGAAGCGCAGCTTCCCGCGTTTTTTGACGTAACTAGGTAGAGTTCCGGGGACCCTCCCGGAAAAGAATTTTTAGGATTCCGGGGAAACCCCCCGGAACAAACAGCTGCCCCCTTGAGGAATCCTGATAGGGTGTCACGAGAGCGGAAACTGGGGTGGTCGTTAATTCCGGTAATTGCTGAGTTGCTGAGTTGCTGTCGGTAAAACCCTAAAACCCTAAATGAAGTCGGTTAGAGTGAATGAGATACGAGCAAAACTATATCTTCATACCCATCTATCTACCTATCTATCTATCTCTTCTATTCTCCACCCCTCCTTATTGCACTCTGCCGTCGTACACCGCTACCAGCTCCGGAACCTTGGTGGTGATTTTAGGCGTCCCGAGAGTCCTAATTGGGAAACCCCGTAGCCCTAACGCAGTAAGTGTGGCCCCGTCCTTGTCCACCAACCGGGTAACATGACATGGTGCGGCTTGGCGTACGGGACGATACGACGTGCAGTCCAAGTATCGCTGGTGGGTGTACGACAGATGGTGCGAGCGCAGTCGCGGCAAGCCCAGTCGGTTGTCTGACGTGGAGCTGGATGTGGGCCTTATGCAGCAGGCGGCGGACATGCTGCTGGGCCGCCACGATTTCAGCGCCTTCATGGACAACAAGCGACCCGCGGGTCAGTGGGGAGCCCTCCATTCTGTGACCGGGTCGTGTTGTTGGTTGACAGCAGGCGTTACCTGGTGCGCTGATGCTGCTGAATGTGCGTGTGTATTTTGTGTGTTTGTTTGTGCGGTGATGAGCCTCGGGCTTGTGCGCCATCCGGTGCATGCCCACGCCCTCCCACGACCGAGCGGGCAACTCGCCGCTGCCCCTCGGTCCTGGGGCCCGGGGGCATCCTTCATGGGGTGCGCTGCAGGTGTATGACAGGGTCGGCAGCGTGCCGTGTGGACTTCCGGTTCCGGACACCCTATTCGCAGCCGCAAGCGGTAAAAAGTAGGAAGGTCGCTCTTCCCCCCTTGTGGGCCGTGACCTCGCTGGTGTGAGCCAGGACAGAACATCCCCCCACGACATGGAGGAGCATACCCCCCCCCACACACACGCGTACACACATACACATACACACACGCGCGCGCGCGGCGCACCATGGGTCTGTCTGCCTGTTTGTGTGAATTAGCTCCTAGGCACCCTCACTTCTGTCCTCATCGCATGCCCCTCGTGTCAAAGGGCTCCCTCTGAGCCGGCTCCCCCCCCCGTTCACCCCCCCTCATGCCGTTGCGGTTCACAGGCCTGGGGAGCGTCAAGCGAAAGAACCCCAAGGTGCGTACTGAATGGGGGGACACCATGTTGGCAGCCACTGCACCGCTACGGGTCCGTGACTGACTGACTGACTGACTGACATATATTATAAATAGGCAGACATGTTGCTAAGGACGCGGAAATGTGGCTTGGACCCGGCTTTGGGGATTACAGCTTGATGAACCGGCCGCGCCTCGTACCATGTACCATATCAACCGGGAAGGATGGCAGGGTCTACCTTGCATGCTCCATCGTGTCACATGTTCGTCTTGCATCGTTGCGGCGTGTTGGCATTTGTTATCTGTCTAATTAAGGGGGTGTGGCGGCGAGCAAGATTGGAATCTCCGGTTGACGTCATTCGGCACCGCTGATCGGCGAATCTCCTATCCAACACCAACCCGTGTTGCGATCTGCTGCCGGCAATCTAAGCGCGAGCTGCCGCATCTGTGCGGATACGACATAACAATGAATTCGGTAATTTTTAAAAAAAGGCCCCGCTACCTTGTTACGTATACACATCCCACCCGCCCCGGCGGGTTCGCTGGTTTCCCGCTGCCATCGAGATGACCGTGACGGTTCCGCCCCCGGCTAATGCTCGCACTGCCCCGCCGTGCCCGGCTCCCCCCTCGGCCCTTTCCAGCTGGCTGAGCGGGGAATCAAGCCCGAGCGCACTGCCACCAAAAACACACGGTCAGTCTGTCCAACACACACACACACACACACACACACACGTGCATGTCGCAGGCGTGGGAGAGGACCCGTAGGAAGGACGACGTGAGTTCGTTCCGGCTGCCCGTGAATAGCTCGACAGGTTGATTCCCCCGAGGTCCTTCTCTTTCCTCCGCTAAACCAAGTCAGTGGCCAAGTTCGTGATCGCTCTGGTCCTGACGACGGACCACGACAGTCCGGCAGTCCGGCCCTCTGCAATATCGCACTCAATGCCCAATGGCTATCTACCCTAGGATGCGGCGACGGGTAGATTTTTTATTCCCACTGAAATGCGTGCTGCGCTCATCCTCCTCATCCTTTTCATACACGTATTGTGCGGACGCCCTGACGGTTGTTTGAACCCGTCGTTTTTCTGTTGATGCGATGTTGATGTGATTTTGTCCGTTTGGTCGTGGCCTTGGGGACGTCACTCGAGCGCCCTCCAGACAACTCTCCCGTCACCCCAGGGGTCCTGCCACTGTCCTGACTCTGCACGGCTGTGTCAGCAGGTCCCGCGTCCACCGGGACCGTGCAGCACATGCCCTTCGCACAGGTCAATCCGCTTACCTTGGCCCACCGCATCCGACCGATATGTGCTGCCCCCTCTCCCCCGCCGTACATTGCGCAGCATCCTGAGCCACCTTCAGCTCCGTGCAAACGCCAGTGCGGTCAGCGGTGGCCAGGAAGTTGAGATGGAGGTCACAGGGAATGGCTTCCTGTACAGGTGCGTCCGTCTGTGTACCGGGTAAGGATAAGGAGGTCCTCGAAGCGCCTTTGCACCCTTTGCCCTGCGGATATTCGTCTCCTCCCTCCCTAAGCCACCTTCCAATCACGTGGGGTCATCGCTTCACTCGTGTATCCGGGGACCGCTGCACTGCTGCGGCCCGCATCCGCGGGTTGTCTTGCGTGCCGTTGTTCCGCTTTGGCGGTGCATACGGCACTGTGCCTCAGGGCTTTCCGTAGTCGTGATCATCGTGATTGCTTCTGTCGGAACATGATGACCGTCTGCCTTCCTGTTTCCCTTGGGGGTCAAAAACACTTTCTTTGACCGCCGTACATAACATGCGTGGCATGCATCTACGTGCATACATATTTCTTGCATGCATTTGCTCAGTGGGATTTTTCCTTTGCTGTTTTGGGTTCAGCACCTCCCCGTGGTTCATCCTCCGTCATCTGCATTTACCCAACGCGGCCCCGTTCCATTATCTGACGGGAGGTTATGCAATCATTTCATTTATAATCCGCACTTGCCGCTGACGGCCAGGATGGTTCGTATGCTGGCGGCCGGGCTGGTGGAGGTGGGACACCGCCGCCTCACCCCGGCGGGGCTGCTCGAGCTGCTTCGGCGGGCGGACCGTTCCGCCCTGCCCGAGGCCGCACCTCCACACGGTCTCTACCTGGCGCGAGTGCACTACTCCGGCGATGCCGATTTCGAATTCAGGATCCAGAACTTGGCGCAACGTATGCTTCTCGAATCCGCTGGATCCAGATCGGGAACTTGTGGGTCCTCAGCGTTAGCAACGACTGAAAGGACGAGCCCTTGGCTGTCGGAGCAGCAGGGGAGGGGGCAGTCGGCGCCAGGAGGTCCCGTTACTGAGTTGAGCGATGAGGCGGAGGAAGTCGTTCGGGAGCTGAGGCTCACACAGGGCCAGAAGGCGGCGGTGTTAATGCGGTCAGCGGCGCTGGAGCGGCAGCGCAGCGGTGCTGCCGGTGGGGCTGGCGATGAGCTGGATCCGAGCGTTGAAGAGAAAGGCACCAGCGACGGGCCAGGGTTGGGGGCCTTAGGAAGCGGTCGGGATGCGGTGATACTGTGTCACCAGCAGGGGCAGCCAGCGGGTCGGTTGGCAGGTGGTTGGGAGCCCGGGGAGCTGACCCAACTGCGGGATATGGACAGGGAGGATGACCAGTGAGCGGTTGCGGCGAACGACAAAGGATACGATGCGAGGGCTCAAACTGGACTTGGTCGTTACAGCGGTGCTACCGACGGCGGAATTGCGCAGGATGAGGTGGAGCTTCAGTGATTGCCATCCTGCCCCCCACCCGGCAGCTACACGCTTTTCTGCTACACACCCCGCCTACTCCCCAGGAATCGTGTCTTGGGGTCCCTCTGCTTATCAGGTTGTTGCAACAACCGTACAGCAATTCAACCACCCGTACCAACCACCTGCAGCAGCTCTGTGCTGCTATCCCGACAATGAAATATGCGTTCATGCTACATGGAGGCAAGGCATGTAACATGTACCTCTCCTCTTCTCTCCTCTCCTTCATCTCCTCTCCCAACATAGCCACACACACCTATACACACACACCCCTACATATACCGCCGCTACGGCCAATATCTGTCAGCTTCCGCAGATTGATTTTTCTTCTTGTCAGTCCCGCACAAAGATAAGGCTAACCCATTGCTGTACCAGCCGGTCCGCTTCCTTGAGTCGGCCTTACGCCTGCTTGTGCTTTTTCCGGGACAGCTCGAACAGCAATTCAGGCGACCGATAGACATTGATGAGGGCTCGGAAGAGCTGCTCCTCCAGGACGAGTTCGCCTGGTGGTCCGACAGAGAGGAGGGACGCAAGCGGGTGAGGAGGAAAGCGGGAAATGTGAAATGATAGGAACCAGATGTTCGATAAACAGGACGAGCGACATGAAGAAACGAGCTGCAGCTGTGTGCGTGTGTGGGTGTAGGAAGGTGGTTTTGGAGCCAGAGGCCGCCATGTGCTCCGGCTTGGTCGCGAATGGCAAGAATGCCCCCGTGCACGGCCGGGTGTAACGTCTTGGCGCGACCTGTTGGATGGGAGGGAAGGAAGGGAGGACTGGAGGAACACACAGCAGGAGGAAGACGGGGCTGACGCCAGGTCAGCAGCCGGGAGCGCCCCGCCCAAGTGTACACGAGCGAGGTCGTTGTGGATGGGCGTTATACCAAAGAGAGATATGAGCCGTTGCAGCTGCGTTCAATTTGTACAACCTACCTAGTAGTTTTATAACGACAAGGAGACACGTTTTTCCCAGGAACGCACCGTCCAGCATTTCCGGGAAGCCTAGTACATCCTCGACACAAATATGTGACATATGCCCCCGATCGGTGGCTAGTGCCATATATCTGACTGACATAAAGAGAAAAATAAGATAAAACAGCTGGGCAAGGCATGTTGAAGCCTTGCAGGTAGGTGTCAACCGTCAGTCCCGCCGTACATACCGCTTTCCCAATTTGCGTATATAGTGCGACATCGCGAGTCTGCACTTTGAGCATTTTACAGTGCTTTTTCTCTGCATAAACTTTTAATCTTTCTTTTCTACAATTAACCATCACAATCGAAGCCTTCTGCGACTATCCGTCCAACATACCTCATTTCCGCTCCTCAGCTTCAGTGGCACCCATCAGCCTTGCAGCCATCAGCAACATGTTGATCTTCGTGATGGCTTCGGCTTGGTTCACCACTCGGTTCTGGGTTGTCAGGCTGCGCGTCAACCTGGCCTTGGCTATTTTCCGCGTTTATACCAGGTACGCCGTATGAAATCTATGACTTGTAATCCTATATATGATAGGTTTATATGGGTTGGTGGCATGTCCTAAACACTGAAGATGGCTGCAAATCGCCGTGTTCATTTCGTTTGCGTCACACCTTGCTTTCGTCGTTGTTTTCGGCCCTGCATCGATTATAGGGCTATTATTCATATATACGTACTCCAAATGTACAATTCGGTTCCGTAATCATAAATTTGAGGGGACCGGGTTGGCGATGCGCATATGGGTGTTAGCATGGGTAGGTTGAGACGGGAAACGAGTTCCATCGCGGCGAGCATGTAACGGCGCTTACAACTCATAATATTTCCTCTGATATTGTTATTTTCAATCGATTTATCGGTTGGTAAGGCCATGCACCAAGATATAGTCTCGATATATATCGCTCGATATAATTTATCTGTTGTTTATCCGCCTGCCCTGCCTGCTGCCTGCAGCGTTTTCAGTTTTCACTCCATCCTTGGGGCAAGTAGCAGCTTTGCTGGCTACGAGCCACCGATGGAGGCACTGAAGCTGGGCGCGAGCCAAGGCAAAGTTGGCAACCAGCAGGCGGACCTGGACACCGTGGTGGCCATTGATGGTGCAGGAGAAGTTCGGTGGGATGAGATGGGGACGGAGGACGTGGAGGTGGACGAGGAGGAGGACTCTACGTCGTTGGATGTGGCAGACGACGCAGAGGTGAGTCATCGTGAGGTGTTTGAGGGCAAGAAGACGGATGAGGAGGATAACCCGTCGATGGTGGCGGCAGATGGCAAGACGGCGGCGGATCCCGGTCTTGCGGCGGTAAAGGAGGAGGACGAGGAGGAGGTGGGCGAGGAGGAGGAGGACACGTCGCCGACTGTGGCAGGCGACGAGAGTGAGGTGGTCCCAGGGCAGATGGAAAGGGAGGAGGAGGTCAAGGAGGAGGTGGGCAAGGAGAAGGCAGGCAAGGAGGAGGAGGAGGAGGAGGAGGAGGAGGAGGAGGAGGAGGACGAGGAGGAAACGTCGCTGACCGTGGCAGGCGACCAAACCGAGGTGGTCCCGGGGAAGACGGAAAAGGAGGAGGAGGGCAAGGTGGAGGTGGGCAAGGAGGAGGAGGAGGAGGAAAAGCCGCCAACCGTGGCAGGCGGCATGGAGCAGGCTGGCAAGGAGGATCGGGTGCAGCCATCGGCAGGCACCGACGCAGGCGTCCAGGACGTGAGGCGCGTGATCCAGGATGCCATCTCAGCAAAGGCCTTGCAAGACCCAGCACTCGGGGCCCGGTTGTTCTTCAAGCTGGGCACCGATGTGGACGTCAACCTGAACGAGCTCGAGCACCTGAGTGATAAGATGCGGCGCATCCTCATCCGGGGGTTCAAGAGCCAGCAGGATTGCTCCACATTGGAGTGCCAGCAGGTGCAGGAGGCGCTGCGTTTCTTGCAGGATGCTTACGAGTACCTCTGCAAGGAGGCTGAGAGCTGGCTCCAGTGATCGCGCTCCGTCGTGGAAGTCAGGAGCAGTCGGGGGATGGCTTGTGTGTGTGTGTGTGCGTGTGTGTGTGTTTATGTGATTGTCATTCGGGCAGGTATTATACGTTTACATCGTAGGCGCTCTGGTGGTGTTTAGTGTGCGATGGGCGGGGCCGTGCATAAGGCAGGTAAGTATATTTGGGGCTGGATGAGTGGTGATTGTGAGCAGGCTTAGTTCAGCAGGCGTGGTCTTTGGACCGGTTTGGCTAGGTGTTGCCATATCCCCATTTTGCCGTTGGAGGGAACCGCCATTTAGACAAGCCCGAGGCGGGGATATGGCTATTTTTTCCAGGATTTCATTATCCTGGGGCGGGTGTACAGCAGTCGGCTGCCATCAGGATACACGTACCTGATGGGAGGTTCGAATCCTCCTGTACACGTTAAGTTTAGGTTTGTCCGTTGCCGCTGCCATTACTTTCACCACTACTGCCGCTGCTCTTGCTATCTATAACCGCTGCCACCGCCATTGCTAATGCGATTGCTGCTGACAGTGCCAGACCCTAAATACACATCCAACTCACATCCCCGGGAGGCGGATTCTTCATTACAACAAGTCATCCAGCCGCATGGCCACAACAACGTTGTCAGCAACACCCACCCACACACACAACGTTTAGTTTCCAACATCGAATCTCTAGGGTCGCACGGAGAAAGATATGAACCTTTATATCCTGCAGTATCATTGTAGCCCGGCAAACCGGATTCAGACACTGGCGGCACCCTTTGAGCACATCTCTCAACCCATGTGCAGGACATGTGGGCGCACACCTTTCAATCTGCACCACCATCCCACCGCCACCACCACCCCATCGCCACCCCATCCTTCCACTGCCTCGTGTCAACACGCACATCGCACTGCCTATGCCCGCCATGCAGACGGACATTACCTCCCCTGGAGTTCAAACAATAAACAGGCAAACCAAGCACCCTCAAGAACAATGCTGAGATATCTGCAGCGCCCACCCCACCCAACCCAGAACCCCCCCCGAAGTTGAAGGTCGCAGTTTTGAGGGTCCTTCCGCGGGTGCTGACGCGGTGGCTTTGGCTCTACACAATACCCTCCATACCCTCCCCCCCGACCAGCATGTTACACCCACCAGCCGTGTTCCCCATTTTCACCCCCCCTTCGCAACTCCCCCCCTTGAGCCCGGTGGCCCTACCCCCCAACCTCCAGTTCGCGCGTGGGTGCACTCATATACTCCACGACACCGGGCGAAACTCCAGGTCCTTACTGTGCTCAGGTTGCTGGTGCGCACTAGGGCATATTTCTTCTTCTACTTTTTATGAGAACAACAGCGCTCAGTGGCAGAAGTGACGGACGCCGATGGTCAGCAGGACGACGCCATACTTGTTGCAGCAGTCAATGGCGTCCTGGTCTCGGAGTGAGCCACCGGGATGCAAAATTGCGGACACACCCGCCTTGCAGGCGATCTCCAGGCTGTCACCCCAGGAGAAGGGGAAGAAGGCGTCGGAGGCCAGCACCGACCCCTGGGCACGGACCAAGTACGGCATCAGTAAGATCCCTTGAGCAAAGTAGGTACCACGTCAGTTGGCCGTACACCAGATCCATGCGGATCCGCACAGGTGGTGCTAACACAGCCAAACTTCCACCCGGCAGCCCCGTTCTACTTTCACACGCTCCTCTTCTCCGGCCTGCACGAGGTTGCCCAGAGCCCCCACCCCACCCCCTTCCACCCTTTGTACCCATTAGCCTTCCCACCTGCAGCTCGGGCCCCCCCTTCTCGATGGCTATGCGCACGGAGTTGACTCGGTTCGGCTGACCCGACCCCATACCCAGCAGCCGACCATCCGTGGCGACGGTGATGGCATTGGACTTGACGTGCTTCACCGCCCTGCAAGAAAACACGGGAGGCGGAGTAGCCCCAGGGCCGGTCAGCATCTTCCAGTGTGCTCAAGAACTTAACTGAATGTTGACTCAAATGTTGACTCAAGTCGCCGTCGTCGTACCATCTATCCAATATCACATCCAGGGCCGTGACGGAAACTTAAAAAACAAGTGACACTGTCGTACAACCCCGATATCGATTCGGACGGCCCCTCCTCCCGCCCCCTACCTCCACGCAAACTTGAGGTCCTCCAGCTGCCCGGCTGTGGGTTGTGCCTGGGAGACACACGTGAAAGTGATGGCTTCGGGGTTCAGGGAGTCCGCTCCCTGCCAAAGCCAGCCGCCCGCCACTTGGTGGAGAGAAAGACCGGACGGGGGGGCTTGGCCTCCAGGATGCGCAGGTTCTTAGACTTGCCCTTCAGGACCTCCAGACCCTCCGGTGTGTACCCGGCCGCGATGACAATCTCATAGAACATCTTTGTCTCGTTGTCCTGCGGCGACCTGAGGGAGACATGTCCGGGCAGGGAGCGGGATGATATATAAGAAACGTCAAGGTGGTGGTAACCGCGGTAATATGATTCGGCGGCCTTTGAGACACACACACACACACACACACGCCATACATGCGAATCTATTTACACACCTATACACGCATAAACCCCTCCAGCCATCCTGTGGTGTAAGGGCTGGCAGCCATCCAACCCAGGCATGCAGGACAGCGAGACTGCCCCTGCCCCTGCCCCTGCCCCACAAACGATCCACCTGGGCTTAATCCTTTGCCGGACCGCAAAGTCCTCTTCTTTTCTTCTCCGTGTTATCATCAGCCGTTTTGCTGCCTCATCCCGCCTCCTCACCTTGCGCGTATAAACCAGTGCGCTGTTCCCCTTCGTCCCCATCACCCTGGTGTCGTCCATACCCTTCCACCACTTAATGAAAGTAATGTTCTAAATTAAATGTTTTTGGTAAAGTTCTTCACAAAGGAGAAGCTCGAAAAGGGTATGAAGAAAACCCTCTCACGCGCGACCCCGATAATGTTTTCCGTACATGAAACCGTGCCGCGCCCGTAAGTAACTTTCCCCGGGCTAAACTTAATGAAGTGAACGATTAAGTTAGGAGCCAAAGTCAGGTTATGTTTATTTCACGCAGTTTCTACATCCTCCCTGCAACCCTCCCAAAAAACCCGGAACGGCTAGGGCCGCAAAGTCAGCAATCGTCGGGCTAAAGCCAGATATTAGTATGGTATATATGAAATTCTTACTCCATGCCACAATTGAATAGGCTGTATCATTATGGTTGCGGGTCGTCTCAGGTGCCCAATCGCCTAGGAACGCGCCGCGCTTGGAGGTGGCTAATGGCCTCAAATGATGCTGAAGTACCATCCAGTGTTAATACATCTAAATTAATGCCTAAACTGATTGGTGGTATACGAACCAAGGTGGCGAGCGGAACCATACCTTTGTCTCGTTAACGGGTAACTTGCGCAGGAATATTCAAGAACTGCTACATCTTTGAGCCTTATAAAAATTATCATCGGAAACTTAAATCCGGGTGCGGCCCCCCGCGCGCGATCTCCTCAGCTTCGTGAAAAAGCTTGCGATAATTATAGCAAACTTGCGGAGAGTAAATGCTTATCAGCTTAATAAAATATTGCGATTGCTTATGCTTTGGGTCTAGGGTGTCAGATAAATGGATGTATATGGCATAAAGGGCCCTTTCCGCGCATCTGGACCGACAGCTGGGTCGAATGTGCATGTATTTAGATGAAGCCCTAAGGCTGCACTGAATTGAGCGCTTTTGGTATTCCCAGTCAGGTACTCCTCTATTTATGCAACTTAAGTAGTTATATGCATGACATGCTATTAAATATTTAGGAAGGCATTACCGTACAGATTATACATTTATGCTCTTATTCAATCTCCAGCCTAAGGAGCGCTCCTCGTGCGTGTTCATGCCAATCGAGAACTTTGCAGCAGCATGCAGCCAGTGCGGCTTTTAGCAGGTAACTTACACGTACCAGATTTATTAAGCAGCCCCTCGCACAATTGTGTTCGGGATATAGTTTTCGTACAGTAGTACTCGCAAAGTCAGGGCGGCAAAATGGTTTCAAGGAGGCACCGTTCAATAGGCCGCGTCGTCATCTTCAAGTGTATATAAAAATGGGCGCGAATAACAATGGGTTTGCGAATCGTGAAGAGCCATGCCTGGGCACCTCTAAACGCGAGTCAACGCCAGCCAAGATGGATGCAATAGCATAAATGGCTGCATAGCAAGAGGGATGTAACGATCTTTGAAGCGTAAGACTTTCGGCGCTCTGGCAGACCAGCAGCGCCAAACAACTAGGCCAAACGACGCTATCGGAAGGTGGACAGGCATTTTTAGGCAGAAGTGCAAAGGATTCAAAATACATAAGAAAACGCAAATAGTCAATAGTTAAAAAATAACGTGCAAGTGCACTGTACAATATAGTTTTCAACGGAATGGAACGGTATGTCGAACTCAACCGCGTCTTGTCTGCACACAACACAATTCCCGCTATCGCGCTCTTATCCGAAATATGTCCCGAACCGAGCCCCGAGCAACAACAGCAGTTTTTGAAGAGTCATCATGTCTGGGCGTATGTTTTGGTAGGCAGGCGTGGAGGCCCGCACTAGCAGTGGGTTCTTGTATGACCTGCAGCTTGTTGTCGCGGTCGCCAAGGGTGCAGGTGAGATCGATTAAGCATGATAATCGGCAAACCATAAATATGCTGCTGTAACCAATAATTGGCACACTGCGGTGAAGGCTGCTGCCGACCACATCTGTGCCTACCACCATACCACAGCAGCCTCAGCACATCCACGACATTTGCAACCGCATCCATCAATAAGCTGGCCCCAATGCTGGCCGTGCCAGCAGGTCTGCAGATGCCAGGCCAAGCAAACGTGCCCTCATCAGCTTCCGGGCTCCCTAGAGCCGTTGCTGTTAAACCCCCCACTCCAAAGCTCGTGTTGGTCGCTCCCACATGCGCCGCCTCTTGAGATAGGGGCGGGATCCCGACCCCAAGTCCTGCCATGCGTTCGGCCATGACGGTGCCCCTCTCATGGTTGAGCTCTGCACAGTCTGCACCCCGCTTCTCCAGCCCGGGTTCAAAACTATCACCTGACACCCGCCGGCATATGCACAAGGGCATATGCACAGGGGACTGTTGCTGCGCATAATTAAAACCGGAAGCTTTCTCTCCCTATAGCATTCGTTGGGAGGGTAATGGATGGGTAACCCATCAGTAACCCTGCCTCCGGTGTCTTCTTTTGTAAGTTTTTGCTAGTTTTTCCTTCTTTTATTTGGGTTTTACTTTATTTGCATTAGTGACATTACTGACTGGGGGCAACAGGGGGCCACAGGGGGCGACTGGGGGCGGCTGGTGGTCTAGTGGAGTGGGCAACTGGGGGCGATGCTGGCGGACTACGACTGGGGGCAACTGGGGGCTACGGAGGGCGACGGAACTATGAGGAACCAACTGTACCCCCATTCGTCCCTGTCACCCCCTTACAACCAGCCATCTCCTGTCGCCCCCAGTCGCCCCCGTCACCCCGTCGCCCAGTCGCCCCGTCACAACCTGCTACCCCCAGTCAGCCCCAGTCGCCCGCTTTCACCCCTGCTGCGCCGTCGCAACCATCCAACCCCAGTCGCCCCCATCCAACCCCCGTCACCCCCAGTCGCCCGCTTTCACCCCTGCTGCGCCGTCACAACCATCCAACCCCAGTCGCCCCCAGTCGCTCCAAGTCACACCCATCCGCCTCCAACCAGCCCCAGTTGCCCCCGTCACCCTGTCGGCCAGAGTAGCCCCCAGTAGCCCCGTCGCAACCAGCTGCCCCTCAACAGGGGCGATCAAATCTGCCCACTGTCGGGGGGCAGAAGTCATCTTCAAGTTTATATATAAATGGGCGTGAATAACAATGGGTTCGCGAAACGTGAAGAGCCATGCCTGAGCACCTCTAAACGCGGGTCAACGCCAGCCAAGAAGGATGCAATAGCAGAAATGGCTGCATATCAAGAGGGATGTGGGGAACCTATGAAGCATCGATAAGACTGTCTGCGCTGTGGTGGTCCAAACAACCAACCAAACTAGGCCAAGCGACGATACCTGAGATCCCTGGGTCATACCCGATAGGATGCACATGTCCTTAAGGTGTATGCCCGGGTTGGTGCCGTGACAGGATTACGACCCACTGCAATAAGCAAAAGAAAAGCTGGGGTAGTGCCGGAAAACATAAAATCCCCATCCATCGGGTGCAAGGCGCAAGCCGCCCTGCAGGGCGCCAGAGACGGTCGAGGACAAATGTAATAATGGGGGAATTCGCTATTTGGGTTAAACCCTAGCACTGCGAGGGCTTAACACAACTGCAATTCTCACGCAGCTCCTCGTCGGAAGCTTGGTATCCTGGTTTTGCTTGTTGTAGTGCCACTTGCAGCGGGTTCCAGTCCCATTCCTTCCATTGCCGGGTTCTCCCCTCAGCTTGCTGTCCCGCAACTATCACAGCAGACACTGGGGGTTCAAAGCCATATATCACCTGACTGCTTACAGGTCCCACCGGCATACGCATTGGGGCCTACTGCTTTATTTCGTTTTCTTTTCTTATATATGCTTCCTTATATATGCTTAGAGACGCGCGCCTCTGCCGTTTTGTGCAATCAATGCCGTGCTCGCGTACATGTATTCATATCTTCATTTGAACAAACTGTATTTTCCACTGCGCCTCATTATTACTAGGGCCTCCTGAATGTAAGCCGCCCCTGTTGCAACTAGTGGCTGCCACACATAATCATTTCATCATTTAAACCTCGCCCTCTATCATTGCGCATATACATTACTCAACTTCGCGGCAAGCTGCTTCACTAGACCACCATGTTTCGTACCTATTTTCCTTGGTTGCGTAGACCGTGTTTCGCTGTATGGCAGACTGTTTCTCCCGGCCGGTTTTCATTGTGGCGCCGTTACATGTGATGTCGTGAAGTACTGTCAGTACTGTAAGTACTGTCAGGTCTTATGTCAGCTTGCCAAAAAGTGGCCTACGCATCAGCCTCACCACCACGAAAAAAGATTACCTCAGTTATGTAAATGATCTTAACTAACTTGGTTTGTCTTAAGCTCTATCTTATCTTCATCCTAACGTTTCCATGAAGGGTCTAAAACTAGTTAGCAGTTTTCAAATGCGGTTCACTCTTGAACGCCTTACTTTTGACAGGTCACTAATACTCTGGCCCTCTTAAAACTGCCAGACCGCTGTTGCTCCAGACGTATCCGCTGGGATGTGGCTTTCCTACAGTGTGATTATCTACTTCCTATGGCTGCTCTCCGGGTATTCTTCCGCTTTAAACGCCTCAGACATTTATGCCAGGTGCGTTAAGCAAATGGTGTTAACCGCGCACAGTAGTGACTGAGTGGCTTACGTCGTGAAAGCATTGCTGCAAGACCGAACGACCCATCTTAATGCAGGTTCTATTTGATGCAGCTATGGTCACAAACTGGTGGCCCTGCCTGGAGCGCCGGAGCGCAGTGGGGTGCCTCCACGAACCCCTGTGACTGGTCAGGTTAGCTCACGGCAATGGCTCAGCGCCTGGCCTCCATTCCTTCGCTCATCTTGCGTTCTACCCGGGGAGTTCCTGCATTGCGCTCCCTGGCGCAATACCTCCATGTGGAGGAGCTCCATGTTTAAATGCTCTTATCATTCCGCCAAGTTTATCAGCACCCAATCATCCCCATTGCGTGTTAGCTGCGTTACTCAATGATTATCTGAATTATCGACCACAGTTATTCGCCCCGTGCAGGGAGCCTCTACTAACGGCACCCATGCCTGCTTTTGGGAACGGGATTGGTCTGATGTCCACCCGCTGATGATCACCCGCTTCCACCTCCTCATGGCCGCCACAGGGGTCAGCTGCTGCCTGAACAATGCTTCAGCTCCGTACACCTTATCGTACACTATACCGGGACATGATGGTGCGCCCAATCTCCAGGTGTGTGGCCGGGGCACTCTGCGGCCGCTGGAAGAGAGACATGCTTCGGGTTCCCTGCGGATATTTTGTGCGGTAGAGGCACTGAGCCATGTGGGGTGCGCAACCATGTGAGTCAGCAGGCAAAGCCAAGGTCCCGACGCGGTTGCACTTGTCAGATAGCGCGTGTGCTGCAGCTCAGCTGCGCCTCCATTGGAGCCAACGTCGCAAGAGCATCTCGGCTCCGTTTGCAGCAGCAGCGCAATCCGTCCGTCGCCGCGGCCGGGTGGATACAACGGTTCATCTTGAAGGGGGGGGTCTGAGATTCATATCAGGGAGGTGGTGTAAAGGGTGGGGGCAGACGAATGGCTTTTAAGGGTTTGGGCAGGTCATGGTGCACACGTAGCTCCGCACGACTTCCGAAAAGCATGTATGAAGCACTGCCTAGGGGAAATCCGGCCTCACAGGTCCTAATAGGGACCGTATCTCCTCGCACGCCCGCTCAGCCCGTTGATGCCTATCCGTCTATGCAGCTTCCCTGCTGGCAGGAGTCGGCGCTGATGGCGCTGACACTCGCGGGCTTCAATCTGAAAGGAGAGTTGCCGCCTTCTGTGGGGCAAATGGGGCTGGAGGTGCTTCTGTTGGCGGATAATCCAGGTGGGGTGGGGAGGGGAGCTGTTGCGGAGGACGAGCAAGCGAACTTTGGAGGGCAGAAGGGGGCCGAGCGTGGAAGGGGGCTCAGTTGGAACTGCGATTGTGATTGATTGGACTCCGCGCCTGGAGGACTGTCCGTGTGTGTATTGTGTACTCAGGTGATGGCGCTGGGGATTAGAGCGCACGTGACGATCTGTGCGGTGTCGATGGTGATTACATTAACGTCTTGTGCGGGCACGTGTTTGTGCACGCGCCACCAGGATGTGATGTGCTTTTCGTCCTTTCAGGCAATCCTGTTCGGGCGACTGTGACTCGCATCCGGTACAGTGACTCGGACCTGTATTGCGGAATTGCAACACAGCACGGGAGATGGCCGTGACGTGACGCAGCTTGCAGCGCTTGTAAGCGTTCGAAAGTCCACATCGCACCATGCTGGCGACAGGTCTCATGAGACCCAAGAAGTGAAACCGAATATATACCTGACCTGGTGCCGGGCCCGCCCCCCATCAAAACAAATGAGCCGAAGTAGTGCCCCCTCCTTTTAGAGCTAGGGGTAGGACGGGAAAAGCACCGCATACACGAGCTGCCCAGGTGCCCGTCACCGCCGCCGCCCGGACATTTGAGCCTACGTCCGTGCCCTACCGCTGCCCGCAGGGCTGTATGGCACATTGCCACTTACCGTACTAGAGGCGGAGAATCTCGTGCTGGTGCGTGTTCCCGGTGAACGGGCGAAGGCGTGAGCGGTTGCGGCTGGCCACTCATACACCGAAGTGCCGTAGGCGGCAAGGGCCTGCCGGGAGAGAGGGGCTGGAACTGCTGTCTTGTGTTTCTCGCCACTTTCGCGCACCGGCACCGGCACCGGCACCTTGCTTGACGTGACGAGCACAAGGCCCCCCATCCCGGACACACCCGGGTTAGTCCCTCTCGGGTATCGCAAGCACGCCGCCCCACCCCCTGCCTTTCTTCCTCTTCTGGAGTGCTTTCATCGGTCGTCTCCGAATCCGTATCCCGTTCCTCGCAGGCAGATTTGCGAAACACATCACTGACATGCGATGGGCAGCGCACGGGGGGCAGTGGCAGCTCTGGCAGTGCTACGGATGCTGCATGTGGCTTGCCCGCCAAATACGCCTTCTCGGCTTTGGGATCGGTGGAGTCCGGCAGGTCTGGTAAGCTTGACGCAGGGGGTGTTGCCTTTTCCAGACTTTCGCCCCAACACCCATGGCGGCGGGGGAGGGTATGGATAGGGTATGCGTTTTCTGCAGCTGCGCCAACGGTGTTGTGGAAAGTGTGTTGTACTGCTTTGTGGGTTCGTCTGGTGCCGTTGAGTAACAGCCAGATGCGACGAACGAACAACGCCGCTGCTGTATGACCGCATTCATTATGCCGCCATCGCAGCTGAAATACGGCGCCTTACCTGCTGACGCAGCCCTGCACGCCTCGCTCCCGTCCCGCGCCTCCGCCCTGCCGCCACTGTGTACGACTTATCCGGGTTCGCAACTCGTTCCACAATTTAAAACGCACCCCCGACACGACAGACAGACACACACACACACAACCCCCATGCACGCCCCCAGACGTGCTTCCTCCCGGCGCCACCTACGCCTGCGCTCAATATGCCTACCGCAACGCTTCGTCGGCAGCTCTTGCAGCAGCCGGCGGCGATCTAATTGCACGTGCATTCGCCCCCGGGGTACCGCCCGGGGTTTCTGTCGCCGCCACGACACTGCTGCTCTCCTCTCCGGAATTCTGGCACTACCAGTCTTGCATCTGTGTGGGGCTACCCGGGGGCTTGGCGGCCGCTAATGTCGCTCCGACCCTAAGCTGGAGCCAGGATGGCGTCTTGCTACGGGCGACATGCCGGCCGAATGGCACCGGGGATTCAGAATCGGCCTCGGGCGACGAGGGGGTAAAAGTGAGTGATGCCTAACTTGAATTGTCGAATTGGGTATACGGGGATTTGAACAGGATGCCGTTTGACAGTGATAGTGCACTACCGAAAGAGCTCACCGCATCGTTCCTGACTTGTCGATTCCGGCGGATGAGGACCGGCAGGGTCAGGGGCTAGCTAAGGCGAGGGTTTGGGGGATCGCAGGTGCACCGGGTCATATTGCACGCCCCCGTGTGTGTAAATCACAACCCCTGTGGATGGCCACCGTACACGGCGGCTGTTTTGCAGTAAATGTACAGGTCGGCGCGGACAGGCTACACTAGGATTCTGACGTTTTCAATGGCGCCAGGCAGCAGTACACCACTGCTAGACACACATACACACTATTACCACTCGCCGTACCCGTTTGCCCGCTTCCCTCGTCCAGTTTCCCGGCCCGACGGACGGACAGACGGAATTTGCCTCTGCCGGGCCTCTGCTGTATTCCTATTGATTTATACGTCCTGCTCGAATACTCCCCGATCCCGCTCCAGCAGTTGTCCAGCTCCGGGCTCGCCAGTTTTAGCCTAGGCTGTGTTGTGGATTCGTTGTTCCCTTCTCTCCCCGCGACGTCTGCAGAGGGGGGGCATTTCACCAGCGGTCTTCGGCGGCACTCTCGCTGCCGTGGGTGTGGCCACCGCCGTCCTCATGGTCGCTTGCATGTTGTACGCGGCGCCGTTTATACGCCGGCGAACGTCATTCCTGCAAGTCACGACGGGGGACACTGAAGGCGGCCAGGGAAGGGACACACATACCATCGGCCGCTGGCAGGGAGGCTGGGCCATTGGCGGCGAGCCGTCTTCCTTGGGGCGTTGCTCGGACGACCTATCGATGCAGAATGGGGCTTTGATGTCTTGGGGGAACGTGGACGGCGAGAGGGGCCCAAATGGCCGCCGCGCGACTGTCGGGGGTGCCAAAGGGGGAGGTGGGGACGCAGCGGGCCCTGAGGCGGGGATGCGACCCCGTCGGGCATCTGGCTGGAGCGCAAGAAAGGCGACATCTCCGGCGAGCATGGACTTCAAGCGGGCGAACGCACCGGGTAGGTTGGTGGTTGTTGGGTGACTGTTGGGTGCGCAGATGGGCGGGTGGCGAAGGAACATCTTAAGACGCAAGGAGTGCGCATTGGGTTTCCCATTGTGTCCCCAGGGCCCCAGGCCCCAGCTGTTAAACGAGGTGAGGTCACCAAACAGAAACACAGCATCATGACGCTCGTGCCTTCCCGTCACATGTCCCCTGAAAACCGTAGCGAACCTGTCGCGTGTGCCACTGTTGTTGCCGTACTTGGTCCCGTGCTTCATGTACTGCAGGTTTTGGAGAGTACAGCGGACAGGAGGTCACGCTGGTGGCCACAGGTGTGTGTGTCCACTCTCAGCAAGATTTCAACCTAAACGCAGTTACACGCCGGGCATAACGTAACATAACAGAACATTGCAAAAGCAATAGTCACAGGCAGTCAGTGGGCAGAATATGGCGGGTGATAGCACCCCCTTGTCCCAGCGATCTGAGGGCCCAAATGGTATCCGTGTTGCGCTCAGCAGAGTAGCTCCATTTCAGCGCAAACGTGAGCTCCAGAGTGCAGGGTGGGTTCGGCTACCGATTGCCCTGGTGCCATGTGGCTTTGGACAGCTCATCAGCCGATACGTGTCCGCTTCATATGACCTCATGAAGCGGACATCTGTCCCCCCGTGTCTGTGCCATTATCAATATCCAGTAATGCGGCCGCTTTACTGCCGCCTTTGCAGCGTCATTCATTGGCGTCTTGAGATTCATCGGATTCCTTTCGCTCGTGCGGATTCCGTTCGTCTGAAACCCCGTTCTTCACATACTTGCGGATCGCCCGATTTGTCTGAGCTTCCGAACGTGCCTTATTTAAACCTACACGTTGCGCTGGCGCTCCTTGGACGTCCCTTTCCTTCGCTTCCTGGCGCGTTAGGTCTTAGGGTTCGCATTAGATCGAGTACGAATGTCCCTTTCTTGGTTACCCCTCTGCCTCGCCACGTCCTATTGCCGCGTCTTCTCTCGACCTCACCTTTAGCTTCACCCTCCTTTTCTTACCTTCTGACATTCCTCCTCACCTTGCATTCGCTCTCAGCCCTCTCTCGGCCCCACCGCTTTGTTGCTCCCTCTCGTCACTTCCTCAAAGACGTGGAGGGCAGCACGGAGCTGTGGGAGTGGCAGCCGGACGTCATGAACCACGCACTGGCACTGCACGACCGTCTCATGCGCCTCACGATCGCAACGTGCTGCGGCTACGAGGTACGTCACCTACCTCAGTTGTCGGCGCAAAGATTGCGATCATCAGCGGAAATCCCGCGTTCTTCACACATATGTACGGCTTACATGCGTATGGGCGTGAGATCTACCGGGCCGGTCAGCATACGGACATGAGAAGCAGCCAAATGACAGCAGGCGATGGGGCCCTGATGGATCCGGATAGCCCTTTCTTTGATGCCGCCGATATCGAACTCAGCAGTGGCGTCATCGTGGCCACATTTTCAAAAGAATGGGCAATGCATGGAGACGTGAATGCACCTTCTTCTCATCTCCACCCCTTTGCTCCCGCACCCGCCTCACAGTCCTCTTTCCTCACTGCCGACTGCCGTTCTGAGGCGCTTCGTGTCCTCGTTGACCATTCACGGACCTGTGGGTCCGTCTCCATTAGTTCAACGCCCGTTTTAGTCTCCCCGGTTCCACAGCTACTGCTGCGCGCTGTAGCGCCAAGGCTTACTCAAACTTCGTCTCCCTCAACCCCATGAGATGGAATCTTCGTCTCATTCCTCTGTCTTCTCGGTGCCCCCGCCCCACACCTTATTCCGCTCCATCCAAACACACATGTACACATACACGCGCAAACACATTCGTACAGGTCACGACCGAGGGTGACGCCTTCCTGGTCGCCTTCCACGACCCCGTGGATGCGGTCCGATGGGCGCTGTTGCTGCAGTCGGCCCTGCTGAAGCTGGACTGGCCGCCCCTGCTGCTGGAGCACCCCCTGTGCCGGCCTCGGCCGCTGATGCCGGTGGCGGCGCCGCAGCCCATGGGCGGGGCCGGCGGCGCATCCGCCTCTGCGCCCCTGCTGGTGCTGTTCAAGGGGCTCTCGGTGCGGATGGGGATCGCGACGGGAGTACCGTCCACCGTACGGGAGCACCCCGTGACGCGGCGCATGCAGTACACGGGTGCCGTACTGCGTCTTGCAACCGGCATCGCGGAGTTGGGTTCGGGTGGTCAGGTGCTTGTGGAGCCCATGACGTTCAGGGGCATCCACAACAAGATCGAGGAGCTCGACGTGGTGGAGGCGGAGGTGCAGGAGCTGGCGGGTACGAGGCGGATACCGCTACCGATACACCCACCCTGTGTAATTTCCATTCAGACTAAAATGATACCACTATTTGATGGCGAGATAGGCACCTGTATACACCTAACCATCGTACCGTTCGCCTCCACGTCTCCATGCCTGATGGCGGGCCGAAAGAAGCGGGGCAGGCCAAATTTCCGCCACTGCAGGCCAAATTTTGGAGAAACTGTTACCCCGAGGAATCATCGCTGTATTGTATGTTCTTTGTAGCTTTCGGCACACTTCGGCCCATTTCCCAGTGCACTAACGGGGGGGGGGAGGAGCATTAACTTTGCACACACGGTTTCGATCCAGGAAAGCAACACCGCTGCCGTACGGCGCTTGTGCATTACATTACAGTACGGTCCCGAGCTGTATCGCTGATATTGATATGAATTTGCGTTGTCGCGTGCCTTTCGTGACTCACCTCTCTGGAACCTCCTCCGCCTGCGCCGTCGCAGATGTGGTGCGTCATGATACAACCATCATGGGCGTGGGCAATACAGTGAAGCTGGAGACATCTGGCGATGCAGACGCGCCGTTGCAGCCGTCGTCCCCGCCCCCGCCTTTAGCACAGCGACAGCCACAGCAGCAGGGAAATTGCCAGGCCGCCAACCCGGGGATCACCGGCTGCAGCGGAGGGGACCTCATTGGTAGCGCAAACTTTGCACGGACGACATCCTCTCAGACGATTTCCCACCACCACCACCACCACCACCATCATCAACAACAACAACAGCAACAACAACAACAACAAGCGCAGCAGCAGCAGCAGCAGCAGCAGCAGCAGCAGCAGCATCAGCAGCAGCAGCAGCAGCAGCAGCAGCAGCAGCACGGCCTGCGGAACGTAGCGGTGCCGGGGAATAACGGACGGAATAGTCCGAGCAATATCTCCCCTCCGGGTTCCGCCCAAACGGGCTCCTTGATGCGGCTGGCAACCCAGCGTGCCAGTCCAGAGTCCTGCATGTTGCAGACGATTCAGGGGGACCTGATTCCGTCGCTGCCGCAGGCTGGGCTCGGGGCGGGGGCGGTCGCCACTGCCACCGCATCGCATGCTACGGCGCTGCTCCACGGCGCAGTCGCTGCCTTCCCAGCAGCCGCAGGGTGTGGCGGTGGGCCGGCACCGCCCCAACCCCCGTTACAACATCACAGCTTCGCTCCAAACAGCAGTCGCCTCCGTCGTCTGGCTGATATGGCCATCCCCGGCGCCCTGACCACCTTAACGGGTTTGGGCGGCCCCAGCGACTTATCCGGCCACTCCACACGTCTACCGGGCTGGGGGTCAGCCTGGCAGATTCCCAACCACCGGTCTCTGCTGGTGATGAGAAACTCCGGAGCGCCCCCGGCCAGCAGCACCCACAACGCCTCAGAATGGAACGCTAGCCACATTGCACTCTTGGCGTCACGGGGCAGTTTCGTGAGCCATATTCAAACGATGTCTTGCAGCAACGGCTCACGCTCAGGGCCGCACGGTGTCGTCGGCAGTCAAGGGTTGGTTGCGGCAGCGCCATTGGGTGGTCCGGTTTTGGGAGGTGCGTAAAGAGGGAAACCCCTCCACACGGGGAAAGGCGGGAACGGACGCCTTTGGGAACGGACGAGCGAGTCCAGAGACGGAAGAGTGATGAGACAGACGGGGTCAGTTATGGCTTTGCTGGATTGCTGCATTTTGATGAAATCCTCACAGCTGGTAATTTACATGGGACTTTCTGTTGAGTGTTGGCGCTGACCCATTCACGTTATCCATAACCCCACGATATTGCGGTACCGTGCATTGCTGTTTTCTCATTCCTTCCGAAACACGCTTCCCTCATTTCCCCCGGAACCTTCCCGTGACTGCCTGCCCCCTGTTGCCATTCAGATCAATCCAACCCCTTCCTAAACCTCAACGGGTCCAATGCGACAGCAGCGGTTAGCTCCCATTCCAACAGCATGATGCTACAAAGGACGACCTCCCTTCATGAACTGGGTCCTATTTCTCCAGGACCAAGCAACCTAGACAGCAGCGCAACCTTCGGCGGGACGTGGCGGACCACGGGCGGCAGTCGACGAAGCTTTATCACAGCGGCGCTCCCAGCGGGAACCCCCACATCAGCAGGGACGATGCAAATTCCCGCTGACCAGCAGCCAAGTTTGGATAGGGCGGCTGTAGCGGGTGTAGCCGCATCAGTGGCGGTATCAACCGCGAGTAACAGCCCCCGAGGCGAAACTCCACCAGGGCCGTCTGGGATTCACCAAGAACATGTGGCAATGGCCTCGGTGGCCCCACCGTCGTCGCCGCCGTCACAACCGCCGGTTGCATCGTCAGGACGACCCCCGGGACCAATATGTGAGGGTATGGACAGAGGCGATGAAGATACGATCGACGGCGCGCTGCTTATGAACAGTGCCGTTGCGGCCGTGGCCGGTACCGTAGTGTCGCCGGCGATCAATGAAGTTGGCGCCACTGGAACCATGAATCTTGTGCTACGGCCTGGGGCTGCTACATCACCACAGGCTTTACACTACGAGATTGTGAACGTGGAGGCGGCAGGGTACCCACCTCACGTAACCAGGGCCATCGTTGCCGGTAGCGCTGACTCCAACCCCTCCATCCCCGGTTACCGCAACGCGCGTGGCTCCGCCGCATCCGCAACTTTGGGACTTCCCCGGATGCGAGTCGACAACGTACATCCAGTGGATGAAGACGAGCAATTGTACGTGATGCTGCTGGATGCCCCGGGAGCTTGGTCGGGCTACGCCGCATCTGAAGGTGCTGCTAGTAACGGTGGCGGCACGGGCACGGGCACCGGCATGGTCACGAACAGTGACAGTAGGGGTCAGCTGCGGTCAGTGAAAGGTGCCCCCTCGTCTATGACCTCCACCGCCTCCACTGGCCCCGAATCTGGGCGGCGACTGTCGTCTGGCAACCGGCGCTTTCGCCGCTCGGATAACATCCGTGCAGTGGTGGATAGCATGCAGGCGGAGAGCCTCGCTGCTGGTGCTGGTCGGACTTCAGAAGATCACATGCTGTTGCTTTCCGGGCTGTCACCATCGCCCGGCGCGGCTCAAGCGGAGGTACAGACGTTAGGAAAGCTACGTTACTCTCCTATACCGATGCAGCCCGGGGATGAGAGCCGTTCGGGAAGTGCGGGGAATGGTGAATCTCTGGGTGGCGTGGGGTCTGTGGATACCGGCACCAGGGGTCATTCTATCGCTTCCCCTCGACCCTCCATCTCCGTTGACCTGGCCCCCATGGGCTCCCTGGTGCAAGACTATGACCATGGTGGGTGCAGTGGTGATGCTGGTGGCGGTAATGGTGGCCGCCGGGCCCTGCTGGCCACCGGTGCCTTCACAGGTGGCCTGATGAACGGCGTAACACACGGGTCCCTCATCTCGGGCGGACACACAGGCACCATTGGGGGCACCACAAGCACGGGCACGTTTGGATCCTGGATCCTGCAAAATCATGATGCGGCTTTCGCAGCTAGCGGTCGGCTTTCGCTGGAGCTACAGCGCCTCACAGTGCCCTCCGCCGCCGGCCTCTCCGGCAGTTTGGCCCCCATTGACCAGTTGACGGCCCCAATGAATATTGGCGTCGGTTCTCAGCTACATATGGAAGTGGGTTCATGCGTGGAAGCAGCCCCCTTCCAGCCACACCGTCAGGATGGCGACAGGGTTGGAGGTAATGGTGGTGCCGGAGGCAGCGGTCGCGGCCCTAGTGGAAGCTTGTTTCGAGGTTTGCACCTGTCCTTCAAAAGCGCACCCCAGGAGCGGGTATCACGAATGGACACGTCGTCGTTGGCTGCTTGTGGCGATGTCGGGACAAATGACAGTAATGGCAGTGATTCCGCGTCACCGCCGCCCGATGCCACAGTCCCCCTCGCCCTTACGCCCATCATTGCTCGCCAGGACCCGGCCATCGCTCAGCAGGAGGTCAACCCTGCCCAGAAGGGTGATAGCACCGAATTCCCTTGGCTGATGGCGCGACTGAGGCGCAAGGAGCCGATTAACAGCAGTATCGGTGACGGCAACTCTAACAGTACATTTAGGGGGGTCGCAGCCCTGAAAGGCGCTGACCGTAGTGCGAAGAAGAGTGGAAACAAGCCAAGGGCAGGGAGCCTGCAACGGTCCGCAGCATCTTTCACAGCCCACGACCGGAAGGGCCACCTGGCCCGCGGTGAAGCTGGTGGGCCTGGCCACAGCGGTGCTGCAGGTTGCGCTGGCAGTGACTTTGGCAGTGCGAATACCTCCATCGTTAGCAGCCTTGTAACAGGAACGGTGCCCGGGATGGCTGAGTTCTCGTTCTCTAGGGCGGACCTGAACCGGCCTTCGGATTTCACCTCAGCGGCACCGCGACGCCCTGCAGCCCGGCCTCCTGGTGACACGTCCGTGGATCGCGGATTGTTAAACCTGCCAACAGATCCCACACGAGCGGCTCCAGCTGCAGCTCAGCTCTCGGGATTGGCAGGTGCAAACCCGGTGCACCGGCAGGTGCGGCAACAACAACAGAAGGAACAGCAGTCCCTGGGCGGCACAGCGAGAGCAGCCCAGGTGAGGAAGCTCGAATGTATTTTTGTGTGGACGTAACGAGTGAGTTAGCGTATGGCGGGCAGCTTGCCCTGTGCAACATGCGCGTATGCTCCCATGTCCCCAGTACGCATATCAAAGCAGGAATGCATGCTGTCGTGGTTGGTTGTGTTGTCTATGCTTGAGGTTGTTAATTGCGCTGTGCTATATCAGCATTCAGTTCAAGAGAGGCCAACGATGGTGTCATCTCAGCGTGGTGCACAACCGGCGCTTCCCATGATATATACGCGGCCTGGAGCCGAGCCCGGGGAAAATCTGCAATCGAATCCACAACTAACGTCGCCGTCTTATCCTGCGAATGCGGCCCCTCTATCTCTCTCAATCTTTGTTTCGCTGACCCACTCGCTCGGCTTCCGCCAGGGTCCCCATCCTGGTGCACCAGGGGGCGTTACGGCGGCCGGCAGCGGCGAATGCTGGGGACCTGGCAGCCCGCTGCGTCCAGCCCTCCCTGTCGCGGAAGCGGTGGGGGCGCTGCTTTCGGCCGACGATTCGCATCTTCCACGACGCGCCTTGCACACATCCAACAACGTCAGCAGCACAGGCAGCGTTCCTTCTACGGGAGTGCTTCCGGAGCGTCACAGGCTGGCGAGCGCCTCCACCGCTGTGGACGCACCCCAGCCGACTGAGCGTGCGGCTGTTCCGCGGCTTTTCATAGATCAAGGGACAGGGGGTGGGTGTAGGTGGCGCGGTCCTTTGATGCATGATAACCTTGGCACCCTGAGCAGACGGCCCCACGTACTACACCGGGTAATAAGGCACATCAACTTCATGCGCTTTATAAGTAAAGGCATCGCACTGCAGATCTGTATAGGGCCCAAGCAGTGAATCCAGATTAGATCCGCTACCCGTGCAGGTTTATATACTCCCACCAGGTCGCGAAATAACCACCAGGTCATGTTCCACGTGCCAACTCTCCACGTCATCCATTCATCCACAATACCCACGCCATCCAAGGAGCCACAAAACCCGGTACTCAACCACACGCACGCACAGTCTCACTTTCTGCGTATGTTTGGGCTTTTCCGCAGGTCCGCACATTGCGCCTTGGGCGTTAAACCTGGCATCAGCTTCCACCAGCACGCCCTCATCACCAGCGCTGGTGCCGTCGCCAACTGTGGGCTACAGGGTGGTGAAGAGCCCCGTGGCGCTTATCCTAGCCAGAGGCTCAGCCAGCAGTGCAACGTTGGAGTCCAGGTCGATGGAGGATGCCGACGGCATTGGAAGGGCCGCTATGTTTCGCGGTGGCCCGGGTGGATGCGGCTTGTCGAGCTCTCACGCAACTTGGACGCCGCGGCCCAGCGGCATGGGCCCCGCTCTGGTCGCCCGGCACTCCGCCGCAGGCCCCACGGCCCCCTCAATCCCCGCAGATTGGACCTCTGCAGCCAACGGGCTTGAGCATAACATAAGGCCCGGTTCCGCCGCCTCCATGCAATTTTTTTATCCTGTCTGTCCGTCGGGACTGCTGACGGCTCCGGCCGTTGGAGGCACGACATCCTCCAGCTCCTTGGCAGTCGGCATGCAGTCGCCCGTGGTGCCCGCGGCAGCTGTGGTGGCGGTTACACCGGTGGGTCCCGCTGGAGGACACCCGGCGCCTGCGGGGTTCACGGGGCCGGCTGCTTCCAACAGCACCACGGCCCTGGGCAGCTCTGTAATGCGCACCGACGAGGGGCTGTTGGCGCAGGTTCCCCACACCGCAGCGTATCAGAGCCTTTCCGGGGATGATGCGTTTTTGCTGACGTCCGTCTGGCCGGATGTGGCGGCGCAGCCCAACCTCGGCGGCCTTGGTCTTCTGGGTGGGTGCGTGGGTGGGCACGAGTCGAACATGAGTGAGCGCCGGGGTTTGGCCGGCTGGCCGATCACTCGATATCTTGGTGGGGTTTGATTTTTTGCGTTGACACAGGTGCTTCCGTGGGCCGCTTTTGAGGTTGTAAAAAGGGGGCCCCGGGGGGAGATTGCTTTTACGATAGCACGCAATTCCAAATTTGCCCACTTGCCCCTGACTGTCCTGTCCTGTCCTCTTTTCGCCTGATGAACTCTTGTGCCGTTTCCTCTTACATGTTCCAAGTCACCGTTCACCTGGGGACAGAAGAAGCTGCCAAGAAGGTGCACATGATCCCTCTGTTGTTTCTCTGCCCCTTCCCCTCGACCGCAAAACACAGGTTCTTTGCAGCATGTTGGTCCCATCAGCCCATCGGCCGCCGGTTCTAATGCCTACCCAAGCCATGCCACCTTAGGCGGGCAGCAGTTGCAGTCGTACCACCACCAGCCGCAACAGCAGTACCTAAGTCCACATTCACATAAGTTGGCCCTGCTGGCAGCGCCCCACGGTAACCCCAAGGTCCTGGCCCTGAGAGAGATGCTGGGGCGGGAGGCGGGGATGACTTCAGTGGCCAATCACGCAGCCAAGCAAGCCAAGGATCTTGCGGAGGTGTGGGTGTGTATGTGTGGGTAGGGGGGTCGGGTTGGTGTGCGTCCCTACGACAGATGCAGACCGTGGATGTCGGGGCTCGGGCTAGCACTTGCTCGGTCTAAGGCGGGCTCCAGCCCCCGTATATGACGACTGTCAGCTTGTTCACGCTCTCAAACGCACACCTCCTTCCCGCGCCTGTACTGCGTCTCCAAATGCGTCGTTATCGGCTCACACATGACCATCGCAAGGAGTGTGCCCGATGGTTGTGATGATTGTGTGCGCCTTTGTTGGCATGTCAATGCTCCTGCTGCCGCCGCCGTCAGCATTCCCATCATGGCATCCGGGGTCACCTGAAATAAAGATGTGTACATCAGCTGAACCAGTTTCAGCTCGCTGGCATGCACCGGAGGGGGCTGCCCTCAACAAAACCATCCATTCGGCCCGAACCTATGCACCCTCGAGCGCACCAGGATGATGAACGCCTGGAGGATGCCAAGACAAGGCTGATAGGATCGGCGAGTAACATCGCGCTGCCCGACCCGGTTGATAAGGCGTTCAAACGGCAACATTCGGGTGGCATCCGACTCGGCATCGATGGTTACACGCACAGCCGAACCCCGTCCGCCGTTTCTGGCGACATAGCCAAACGAAGTAGCGGTGGATTACGTATCATCAACGCCACTCGTTCACGGCAGTGGCTGCCGTACCTCGCAGCGCTTCGTCCTGACGCTGTGCCGGAGCGGCCTGAGTCGGAAGCCGATGCCGCCAGCTCGTCGCAATCACCAACGACGCTTTCCGGAGTTTCAGCGGCAGTGACCCGGCCCCCCCGAACAGCTATCGACTTAGGGCAGCTGAGACGTGCCAGTCCATTGGGCCACGAGATCATGCGGCCCGTGGTGCAGGTGCCAGAAATTGAGCTGGTGAGCGGATCTGTCAGTACGAACGCATTACACGGCGCCCGTGAGGTGCGGGACAGTGACGCTGGCGGCTCAGGCGGCGGAGACTCCAGCTGTGAGGGCGAGGGCGGCGGCAACGCCGGCGTCCTCAGCGCATTGTTTATTCCGCGATTGGTGACGGAGAACCGCGGAAGCAGGGATAGCACCGGTACGGGCACCCCTGATGCTGCATGTGGGAGCTCATCGCCTCGCTTCCGCCGGATGGTCAAGAGGACTAAGAGCAGAAGCGCGCTGATTCAAAGGTGGGGGCGGGGAGTGGGGGGTACGTAGCCGGGGGGTTAGTGGGAGTTAGATAGTCCAGGCTGGAGGGTGAGGCAACGGAGGGATTCTGATTAGTCGTATCGCTTACATGGGGAGGGGTATCGCCTTATCTGGAAATGGAGCTGGCGGATGGATGGGACTTTAATGCTGTGTTGCTTCCCGTAAGCCTCCAGCTGCTTTTCTGCCTTTTAAAGCTGGTGGTTTCGGGGCGTGAATCCGAACGTAAAAAAGCTGGGCGTTTCGGGGCGCTTAGATTGCCAAGCGGTTCGTTAAGTCAAGCCAATTGCGCGCACCTGCACCCCGTCGCAGATGTTTGGATAAATGTCCCGTCCCCCACGTCCCCCGCCCCACACACAGCCTATCTTCCCGTCAGGGCAACTCACATCGCCCGGGGCTGCTGATTGCTGCTCGCAAGGGTCCCAAGCTGCCAGACTCCGATGACGCTTCATCGCAGCGGCAGGAGGACCATCAGACGGCCATTTTCCACCATGAAGGGCTGCATCCTCACAAACTTTCGCAGGGCCCCAAGCACGAGGAGGGGGCCCCCATCATCGGAGCTTCCGCCTCCGGATATCACCCGCTAGTGGTCATTGACATGGGGGTGCACAGCCTGTCGGTGCCAGCACTTGACATGTTGTACTGCAATTTTTACGACGGCGTGCAGGTAAATAGAGCAGCGGTGTGTTGTTGTAGTGGTGGTCGTGCGGGTGGGGGTTGGGCGGTGGTTAGGGGGTGGGTCGGTTGTGAGCGCGGTGACGTTGAAGGTGTGTGACTGCGCGGGGGGCCCATATGTGTGTTTCTATGTGCATCAGCCGGACATCGAAATGGAGTGCTTCTGCCACCCGCCGCCCCCGCCTTCCTCCCCGCGTGCGACCTCCCTCCCTCCACCATCCATCCCTCTCAGCCCTCGTCCCCCGTCCTGATCTGCAGGTGATCCAGCTGCTCCCCGCACACCTGAAGCACCGGGCCGCTTACCAGCCGCCCCTCAAGTCGCAGGAGCAGCTGGCCCCGGGGTTCTTCGACGCGCCGGGAGCAGCGCAGGCGCTGATGCCGTATCCGCCGTCCCAGCCGCCCTCATTCCCCCGGCTGTCGCTCATGTTCATTCAGCCAGCCGGATACTCCACTGTCGCCAACGCGAACCTGGAGGTGGCGGAGAGGAGTGGAGCGGTGTTTTGTGGTGCCGTACGTGAGGTACTTCAGATGTACGGCGCGTATGAATGTCAGGAGTACGAATGTACGTTTATGGTGGCGTGCAGTGGCCCCCGGGTTGCGGCGGAGGCGGGTCTGGCCCTGCAGGAGTGGCTGCTGCAGGTAAGGGGTTGTTTTGAATTATTGGCGCAACGGGGTTATCAACGCCCCACCTTAGCTCTTTCGCCTCCGCGTGTCGTTTCTGTACTTCAAGGGTTCCACAGCATTCTCATGTACTTGAAGCAGCTGCAACACAGGGTATTCAGGAAAAAACAAATAATTTCGGTCCCTCCCTCCTTCAGGCGGACTGGCCCTCAGACCTCCTCGATGAGTTTGAGTCAGGGCGTGTGGTTCTGGGACCCAGTGGAAGGCCGCTGCTCAGGCAAGTTCAAGCTCAACAAGATCAGCATCCGGGGAGGGGTGCGGGAAGGCCCTTCCTCCAGGCTTTGGCAGCATCACAACACAGCTCTTATTGCCGCTTCTGTGTCGTGCACTTCTAACTTGCAAGGAGTGCGGACGCTGTAGGTCGGCCTGAGGTGTTTCGTACTGTGCACTGTCTTTGTACGAACTGCTGATGGGTGTGTGTGGTGTACTTCCGTACCCTTCCTTCATCTGGCCTGCCCCCCCCCTTTTCACCTCCCTCCCTGTCTCGCCCTCCCTCGACCCTACCTTCAGAGGCTTCCGCGCCAAGGTGGGCATCTTCACGGGTGTGCCGCTATCGGTGGTGCCCCATGCCACCACAGGCCGGGCGGACTACTTCGGGGCCATGGTCAACCGGGCGGCGAGGCTCATGGGGGGGGCGAAGGCGGGGCAGGTGGGTGGAGCGGGGAGGGGGGAGGGGAAATGGGGGGAATTGCGAACGAGGGGCCGACTGTGTTTGTGGGTTTGCCGATAAGCAAACAGGTGGTTCTGACCAACGAGCTAAGTGGGCGGGTGGTCAGCAAGCCTAAGCAGACAGGCGCGGAGATAAGGCGGCACGCCAGCCGCCGCCATGGATGGGGACCGTGTCAGCACTGCACCGCACGACCGCAGCTGGAGGGGCCCGGGGTTTGCGAGACGAGATCTGCGAACTCTGCAGCCGCAGCTTTCATCTCCTCATCCCGACACTCCCACATGCTGGACGCGCAGGAGGGGGCCATCGATACCCGTCCTTGACACTGATTTGGCACTGATTTGGCATTCCGTCAGTGCGCACCCGGCACTCACACCTCGTCTTGATGGGTTAACCCCGACCGGTCTGCATGTACGCTTCTATTGCTTTCTCGGTGCTCAGCTATTTATTCTGTTCTCGACACCGGTGTCGTCCTCTTCACGGTCCTCTACTTGTTAGGACGAGCAGAGACGAGCAGAGACTTACAGAAGCACAGACGCTGGCCGTATCATTTTCGCCGGTGACTTCCTCCTTACACATCCCCAACCTCACGCATCACCTACAGATACTGGTGGACAAGAACGCGGGATTAGAGGTCCTGAGGGAGTGGCGACAGATGGCGGCGGCGGCGGCGACACCAACTAACGGTAGGGACCCCCACTGAGTCATCGGTATTGGGAGGGGTTGCTCGCAGGCGGATCTGCGGGAGGACTAATTGTATTCGCATGGATGTTGTGGATGCAAAGTACGGAGCCCAAAGGTTACTGCAAGCATGGGGGTTCCATGCCGCGGTTGTGCCATTCGGGAGGACGAGTGGACCGAGTGGATGGAGCAGCGAAGACACCAAGTCGGCTGCAGCGACATTGGTTGAGATCCCAAATTGTACGACCGTGTTGGGATTGTGTTGTGCATAATCGACATGTGGCTGGTTAATTCGTCCGCTGCATCGCCCTAACGGGCCCTATAGTTCAAAGAATTCGAACCGATAAGACCGGTACATTTTCCACCGATCAGTGGATCTCCTGCACAAACCTAACTACCATCCCGCCTACATGCCTCAAATTCGCCACCCTGATTTACGTACGGCACAATGCATTCCTACTCTTGCTCAAATTGTTGTCTACTCTTCGCTCGGAGGACATTTAGCAGATAAGCTGAACGCATTACTCTCCGGGTAATGCTCTCGCGGCCCTCCTGCTGCGGTTCTGCCTGCACTGAGTTTTTTCGCGTCGTGAGTCCGAATGAATATGTCCGGCATTACGCCCCCCCTCCAACTGCCGTCGCTTGGCTTCAGAGGTTGGAAGCGACGCGCGCAGCAACCGCCTGACACCGCTGCCCCTGCCGTCTGCGCTTCGCGACCCACGGGTCCGTGGTTCTTCCATGGGGCCTAGTCAGCCGCTTAACTATCGTGGCAGCACGAACGGCAGCAGCCTCACATACCGGCAAAACGGCGTCACGGCCATTGCCGCCCATCCACCTGCCGGCGCCGGGGCTGGTGGAGTTGGCCACAGCACTACGAGCAGCGGCAGCGGCGTCTACGCCTTAGCCAAGACGCCGCCGCCATCGGTGGCCGCTCTCCAGCTGGCACCGTCGTGGCTTGTGCCCACAACGTGGCCCGGCCCCGACGGCAATGTGCCCTCGCGGAAACCCGGCGTCAGCGGGGCTGGCAGCGACAGGCCGATCGCAAGCACGTCTGATACCGCTGAACCGGGTGGCAGCGGGGGCGGCGGCATGGCGGCGGCCGCCATCGCCGCTGGCGTTTCGGTTTCATTCCCTGCGGCAAACACAAATACGCCTGGTGTGGAGTCCGATGGTCGGACATCTGTGGTCGCACAAGGCGGAATCGCCAATGTCACCAGCAGCGCAGGTGGCACATCTGCACTGGCTCCAGCCGCGGTGGCTGCAGTGGTGGCGGCGGCAGCAGGCAAGGCCTGCATGCTGCTGCGCGCCGTACAGGTCGTTGATCTCGGCGAGTTCAAGCTCAAGGGGTTGCAGCGGGGTCAGCCGGTGGTAGCGCTGCAGCTGCGGCGGATGCGAGGCCAGCAAGGAGACGCACTGATGCAGGAGGATGTAGAGGTTGGGGCCGCGAAAGGGGGGGGCAAGGCGCACCAGATGCAGCGCGGCACTGGGCTGATTGACGAAGTTGTGGTGGCGATGGCGCTGCCGGCGATGCTGACATCGACAAGCGCTGAGGAGGACACAAACGCGGCTTAACCTGAGCAGACCTGACCCGGCCAGATCTTGATGTGATCTTTTCTGTGATCTTTTCAAGTATCGTGTGGTGTGGCCATAACGATGATCATGACAAGGTGATATGCTTAAACATGCCGTGAAAATGGCACTCGTGGGGACAGCGACAAGGTATGCTCGGTACGCCGAACCTGAGTGCTCACTGTACGGAGGATTGTATGGGGGATCGGATGTGGATTTTGCCAAGTGCGAACTAAGTTAATTAGGACGCCGTGAAGGCCGGATGCTGGGAAAACTGTCAGGGGCTGCCAGCGGCTGTGGCTGAGGGTCAGGTCGGGTTGGGAACATACGGCGCGCTCCAGAAGTACAATACTTGCGCTCACAACAAGCATAATAGTTCAGTTGCGGTGTGTGGTGCTGCACGCGGGATATTTCCCGTCATCAAATAAATTAATTAAGAATGATGCAATTAACATGCTTTGTACTGCATTTATGTTTTTGCATGTGTTTTGGTTGGCGGAGTTTGGTAAATGGATGGGAGGGTGCTCATCGTTGATGATGCAGCAGCGGCACCGGCGGATGCTGCGCCAACCATGTGGGTATCACCGCTATTGTAGTACCACCCAATGGGCAAGTGCGGCTTAGGGGGCACTTGGTTGCACGTATGAGGGCGCTCGCGAGCTTACGGATCTGAAGCAATGCTCAAGTCATATGCGCTTGGCACGGCGATGGCTTGTGGCACCGGCTGGCTAATAACGGATCGGGCTCTGCTCACCTTTGCGAAGGTGGTTTTGTTGTGGGTGGGTTGCTGATTGTATGCCCAATTCTGAAGTAAAGAGTTGCTTGGCCTTCGTGCCTATTTCAATGATGATATGAACCAAAGAGCAAATAAGCCAACAGCCTGCGGAGCTGTTTACCTCCGGGCAGGTCTTTGGAAGGGTCGTGGAGTGTGGGTCGGCTTCCATGTGCGAAAATCGGGCAGGATGTCGCATCGCATGCATCAGGGGGTGCATATTTCCGTTCATCGGCATTAGTCGTGTTGGCGCTGTGGTGAGCGCATGTGATACTGAGTATTGGCTCAAACACAATACGGTTCACTGCAATAATAGGCCGGAGGGGGCTGATGCCTAAGTCAAACCACAGCCTGGCATGAACGAGCGACTGGTTGCATCTATCCAAAATGCGTCGAAATGCCGGTGAGCCAAAGCTCGCCCGCTACAACCTGGATTTGAACCCTACGCTGCGCTTCATAGTAATTTGTTCTCGAGGACCGTCATGGTTGAAGATTTCGACATGCTCTTGGGCATCATGCTCTTGGGCATGTAGGCACGGATGCGCTTTTGAGACGTTGTCGTGTCCTCGAAGTAGTCTGGCCATCTCGCACGCTCGCCTTGTCAAGGGTGTGTTGCCAGTCCAGGGAGGGAGATGGATGCCGGACTCCTCCCATAGCATAAAGCTCCGGCAGGCGAAGGTGTGTCGAACCGCACCTGGTGGGAGGTAGAGGTCGGAGATCAGTGTACAGCTTCCAGTGGCGACAAGAGGTAAAACCTTCGCAGAGCTGCTGCTGCCTATGGCGCAGTGAATACTGCGCTCTGGGCCGATGAGAAGCGGGGGGGCAGGGTGAATTTGGTGGGGGCGCAGAAATGGAAGCGGTGCAGTACATCACCTGTGTATGACTTTGGGATGCAAACGGAGTGCATGAGTCATTGTGCGATCGATGGAATCCGACTTTAGGCATATTTGTTTAGTTTCTGTATTGGCAGCGAAGAATGCGTCATGCAGGTTGAAATGAGTTGTGCGGGTTGCGGAATATTTGTCGCTGGATTTACGTACGTGGTTGTGTACAGTGCGGCCGACAGTACGGGGCCGGCGTGACTCCATGGGTCAATATTCAGTAACCCATGGGGCTAGCGGCATCTCAGGGCATATCTGTGCTTTAACTGTGATCTCTCGTACGGCGGTTCTCACATCCACGCAACGTGGCATCTCGGATGTACAGCATATATATGTAAAATCGCATTTTACTCATCCGTGCGGCCCTGCGTGTACGGCATTTCCCGTGGTTGTTCAATCTATTGAAAATATTGATAATTAATTCCTTCCACGTGATTAAGTAACGCGATGCAGTACAGTATTATTCATTCCCTCCACAGGCACAAGCATGGGATGAAGATGCTTTCGAAAGACCTTAATAAGCTAAACCAACGTTGTAGGCGTTTAGCAGCAAAGCGTCCCTCTCCGCGCACAGCCCTGCTGAGGAGAATATAACGCCGTCAGCTCATCCAGTTGTACCAATCGGCCTTGCCTACACAGTGCCAATGCAAGCTAAAATGTGATGTGAAGAAAGAACGCATTTCGTGACAGATGGGGAGAGGGGAAAAAGAGGGAGGTTTAACAGAGAGCGGTACGGGATGGGCGGAGTGCACAAAATGGGGGCAACTACAGCAGCATTAGTAATGGCACAAGATGGGCAGCACAGTGGGAAGGGGTCAGGTAGGCTGTGAGTGCGTACAATATGGGTTTGGTGGCCTTGACGCCCTGCCTGCGCTTCTCTCCAAATGTCTTGATGTTGATAATTATTATTACTATACGGAGCACAAGTACTGCGTCTGTGTTCAAAAGTCGGAAGAATGGGGGGACAGGTCCACCAACCGTGCTGTGGGCCAGTTTTCAGCTCTGCCGGTACATAGACAGACAGTCTGCGCCGGACCTGGCCGGACGGAAGTAATCCTTCACTTGTCTCAGCTGCGTACATCTCCACCACCTCCCAGGGTGCACCCCTGTAAGTAGTGCACAAGGGAAGCAGGGTGCGAACATCTCCCCTGCTTCTCAGTTTTCAGCTCAGGTGCGGCATGAGCTCAGCGAGTATAGCCTCTAAGCTGAGTTATTACTATGGCCTGCCTGGCTTGCTATTTAGTTTTTGTATGTCAAGTTGACAGCTCCCTAGTTCCGGCCTTCTGCTTTTCACTACTGGAGCTTTTTACTGCGCAGACTTCCCCGCAGCCGCCCAGTCTATCACCACTATGTATCAGGCTCAGCCCAGCAGACTTGAGGATAAGAGGGAAAGGCATCAAGTGAATACACCGGCGCCACTCCGCCCACCGGAATACCCCCGGGAGACGCCACCTCACTCAGCAGTCGGCTGGCAGACCAGCACCGCCTTGCATTATTATAGTGCTCTTGGAAATTCTATCCGTCGAAGCTTTCCTGGACGGGTGATGATGCGCGCTTACCTGATTCACTAAGGTTTGCCCTGCCTCCGGGCGCTCGTCTTTGCAGGGCGAGTCACCCACAGTGTAACAGCCCTTAATAATAACCGCAGCAGCTTGAAGTCAAATTTATACCCATCACCGCCCCTGTGGCCCCTTCCACTTATCTGCGTGCCTGTCACTTACCCACATTACATTATTCAGCACTACTCTTACGGCACGATCTAAAATGTAGCTGCCGCTACTAGTTAAACTACAAAAATACTCTAAAATAGTTTCTAGTTCAATTACCAAGCAAGCGCAGGTATGAACCACCAAAAAGAACCCGCAAGTATATAAGCTCGCAGCACCTAGTTTACTGCCCGATTTGTACCGATAAGTACTCAATCTCGCACGGTCAGTCGAAAGAACATTTGAAAATATGAATATTAACCCGCGGTATCTTTCAAAGCACGCCTAAAAGCAAGGGAGCATGATGCGAACCACCGGAGAGCAGCCCAAAGCTTTACATCCAAAACTTACCGCAAGTACAGAAGCTCGCTATACTAAGGCCTTACATTTAATAAGTTGTATTAAGTCGCCAAAGTGCATTCTCGAAAGGTTGCCGAAATACGAGAGAGCAGAGGCTACAAACCAACTGACACCGAGCGAGCAGCGCCTAGTATTTGTACCGGTAAGTACTCAATCTCGCACGGTCAATCAAACGAACATTTAAAAATATGAATATTAACCTGCGGTATTTTTCAAAGCACGCCTAAAAGCAGGGGTGCATGATGCAAAGCAGCCAAAAAGGTACCCTGAAACAAGACAATTTCAACTGGCATGACCTTTTTGCTGAAAACTATAATCAATCACCGATTTAAATTGCAGTTGCATCACCATTATATTATTCTATATAGTTGCATCGCCATTGCCGTATTTGCCTGCTCGGCAACCATTTCTGCTTTAATCGCCATGCTCGCATAATAATATAATAAAAGCCAATAGTTTGCTGTTAATATAGTATTAAATATTTCCGGTTTGTGTTGGAATGCTCGCTGCCAGGCAATCGGGCAATGGCGAGCCTGCACGGCGGTTGCCCTGGTCCAGTCGCTTACTGTTGTGCCTGTATGTATGTCGAAGTAGTGCTTTGGCATATTCTTGCTTTAATACATAAGATGGGGCGCTGTGTTCTTTCGGATCCTCATGGCGTTGAGCCTCCTTTGTCTGCGGCGGGTTGTAATGCCGATTTCACCGTCGTGTCGCTTGCTGTCTCGATGAGTTGGTTGAGGTCCAGGACGTTGTGCCACTGTGCAACGGTGACCTGCGGGTTGACAACCGCCTCGTGGATAGGCAATTGTACGGCAGTCCTCTGCCAAGGGCAAAGAATGGCTCGAATGACCTAACCATGCATGACTGTACCCCAATATTGGTCAGGGGCAAGCAGTTCATCCACACTGCCCTCGCGGCGACCATTGCCCCGGCCGCTTCCACCGCCTGCCTTAACGCCGTGACCGCCACCATCGCATCCACCGCAACCTTCCACATCGCCACCGAAGGCTGGATAGTACCATCCTAGGCGGATGCCGAAGGGGAACTAGGCTATAAAACTACATTGTATAAACTACAAATAGTTGAGTTAACGATTCCGTTGGCACAACCAGGGGCTTCGCCCCGTGAGCACAAAGGCCTTTGGCCGTGCATCGTGGCTTCATCGTAGTGACGTGACGCGTGCGCTGTGTATTTTTTTTCTAACTTTTTCTAAACCACACTACAATGTTTTTTTATTGGTTTGTTGATAAAAAAAGTAATAATTACGCATAGATACATTCAAAAAATTATCAAAAAGTAAATAACTTGCTAAGTTAACAATAATTAACAAATAAGAACAGTTCTTGTATTTATTGGAAATCAGTTATTTTTAAAATAGTGGAAAGCTGTATAAACACTAAATAAATTGGTAAATAAAACAACAATAGTTTTTTATGTTATAGAAAAATAAACAATGAGTAAAAATGTAAAAAGATTTTTAAAAAAATAAAAAGACTAAACTAAAAGTTAGAAATTAAAACTTAAAAAATATTTCCCGTAATAACCCTCTTTTTTTTCCTTTTTTATTAAATTTTAACGAACCTTAACTAGAACATAGTTAGATGTGGTTAAACAACTTATTTTTACATACAATTTTTTTCAAAAAAAGAAAATTGGATACAAAACTTTGTATGATAGACCATAACGCTTGTGTGGAACTTCTGCTTAAACGATATTGTCTGCTAAACGAGTTAAAATAGAGTTTTTAATGATTTCGGAAATGCAACATTATTTGTTATAATCTATATTAAGAAATAATCGTTTGAGTATTATTACCCTACACTAAAGTGTAGGGTAAATTATACCCCTATGCATTATATATAGTAATTTGAGTTTACTTTATTTACTATATATAATCATTATGAATGGTATTGTTACAGATGGATGAGATGCATACTATCTTTCCTTTTTTCATATATATAATATTTTAAGAAGTATATGCTTTTTAACGTTTTGGTTACTAAAACAAGAATTTTAGATGTATTTTTTTGTATCCCTTTAGAAATATTTTAAATAAAATTTAAATATTTAGACTAAATACCAAATAAGCAGCTATGTTAGATTGTTTTAAAAAGAAAAAAATACCAGCAAAATAACACATTAGCCAATGGCTAATGTGTTATTTTTTATGTAGCGTTTATCTCTAAAATGTGGTATATTGAACTGTAAAATTTATATTACATTGGTTTAGTACCTAACCACAAGGCACCGATTAGCAAAGGTAGAGTAGTGTGAAACTCGGTACGTGAAACATCAGAGGGGCCACGAGCGATACCGTGGGCTACACGGTTGAAAGCCCAGAATCCATAAGCAGCAGCTAAAACTTGACAAACGCAAAATACGTAAGCAAGTAATTCATGAACAGCAAAAATGCTAACTAAACATACGACTTCGGCAATAAAGTTGGGAAAAAGAGGAAAAGCCAGGTTGCCTAGTGTGAATAAGAAAAATAAAGTTCAAGCAATAGGCATACTAGCGCCAAGACCACTGAAACATAGAATGTATTTAGTATGCGCACGATCGTATAAGATACCAACGATTAAAAACAAAGCGGGAGAAACACGACCGTGAGCAATCATTAAAAAGGTTGAGCTATAAGCACTAAATTCCGATTTACTAAAGATTGCAGAGCCCCCTTTCCCTGCTGCTCCTTAGCAGCCATGAGGTGGGTCCCCCGGCTGTCCTTCTGGCCCTCTCCTGGGTCAAGCTACACCCCTGTCCCCGTAGAGACCATTCTGCACCAGATCGGTGCCATTGGCTTCTAGATCCGTCATAGGACAACCGCAGGATGGTGCTGGGTATAGAGCTTCCGCTGTCCACGTCCTTGAAATAAGAAGCCCATGCAGTTTAGATTACCGTACGACTTGTTACATACCGGTATTCTTTTTACTGCAAAGTTACTGCGTTGGTTCCGTTCGATACCCTGCATGTCACCCTAGGGTGCCTTGGGTATCATGGTATCAAGCCTGCTCACCTTGCTGGCTATCACGTGCCGATCCCTCCGATATTACACGCTGCAGCGCAGCCTTTAGGTCCATATTCCCCCCTTCATTCCATTCGAATCATCCTTCACCCCTTGCTTTCCCGTCCCGCCCTCTCCCTCTCTTTCTCGCCCTGTCATGGCGTTCCACACCAAAAGGTCACAACACCCCAGGGTCTGGTGCCCGCACTGCAGGTACGGACTTACACACCTGTGTGACAGCAGCGATCGACGGCTGCACGGCAGCTGCTGCTGTGTTGCATTATCGTACTCCACCCCTGGATCCATCACAGCGCGATCCACCATCGAGATCCAAACCCTTAGCTAAGCCGCTCTGTCCGCTCCCCTCATGTTGCTTTCCCCCAACCCCTCTATAACGTGCCCCCGGGTTGCTGCGCCCCGGTCCATTGTTTACCACATGCCAAATCCTCCCCGGCTCTGTTTTTATATAACACTCGCACCCCTCTCCCACCCCCGCTCCCAGGCGGCCTGGGATGAAATCAACCGGCACAGTGTGGTGGAGGTCATCACGGACCGATCCACCAAGGTGGAGCTGCAGCGCCGAATACAAGTGGGTTTAGGGTGTGGGGGATGGGAAGGGGGCTCGTCGGGTTGGTTTAGGGGCGTTAGGTTGGGGGCAGGGGTTGGGGACTTATGGAGCTGCACATATTGCTGTGTTCCAGTCGTCCTCGACTCCGCTTCTGTAAGATTCTCCTGACCCCACCTCTACCATGTTTCACGGTAACGACATCTTGGTTGCCAAGGTACACTAGGTTCGTGACCCGTTTTCGTGACACAAGGTTCGTGACACACTGTCCGCCGAAATCTGTCCTCTTCGTCACAGGCCGCAGCACTACGAGCCGCCCAGCACTGCCACTGGCTGGCAAGCAAGCTGGACGCTGCTGTCTCTTCCTCCTCCTCGTCTTATTTGTCATTAGCCTCCCCGCCGCAGACTCAGCTGGCCAGCTGGCCGAAGCTGGCAGTGGCTGACGCCCTCTGGTCACAGACGGACTGCACTGGAGGCGCTACAGCCCGCCTCTGGCCCTGCCACTTACAACGCCCAAAATGCTCAGTAGCAACAATAATAACAGCAGCGGTCCCGGCTTGAGTATGGGGATAGGTGTACGAGAGGGGCTGCTACTACATCTACGGCTGTCTTGGACCGACGGGTCAGTGGCGGGTGAGGGGGTCGGTGACGTGGCGCCTCTGCCGGGGCTGAATATTAATGGATGTCACCGACAGCACTGTCGCGTAGCTTGTGGCTTCTCACGTCTACTGATTTCGGACATTGGGAGGCTCGCTCTACAAGCCGTCCAGTCCTTTTCAGTCCGCATGCACATGCCCATCCACACTTTTTCGCATCCACCCACTTCCCAAACAAACCAGGGGTGCCGGTGGCTGCAGATGAGTCCCTGGATGAGGGCCTCCTGATGGCGCTTCCTACTAGCGCCAACGTCAGCAACAACACCAGTTCGGGGGGTCTTGGCAGCTTCTTAAGCGGTGACAACGGCAGCGGCAGCGGCGCCGGCCCCGCTGGAGCAAGTGAACGTTCATTCAGCGCCGCGGGCGTGCCATTGGACCGTGCGGCAGGGCTGGCGACGGTGGCAGTCAAGCCGTCGGTGCTGGGCGGTCTGGAAGCGGCAATGGAGGCGGCGCGCTGGGCTCGACGACGTGGCGTGCAGGTGCGTTGGAGGACGCTCAGGTTGACTTGCGAGCGGATCCGTGGATTGACGACCATGACTGACTTATCAATCGTCCAAGTCCTTCCGCGCTCCCTCCCCTCGGCGGAATTGCAGGTGGTCATCAGTTCGAGCTTTGAGAGCAGCGTTGGACTCGCAGCCCTGGTGCAGCTGGCCGCGACAGTGGACAGCGCTAGTGGTGACGGCGGTGGCAGCAGTGGCGGCCCCTCTCTTGTACACCACGGGCTGGGTACACTGCAGTGGTTTGCCGCCGACGTTGCCCTGGAGCCACTTCAATGGGCACCACGACTGCTGCCGCCACAAGAGCCGCCACCATTTTCCCTACAGGCGTACATCAGCGTTTTCAGCCGCGGGGCCTTCGATGATGATGGCGTCGTCGCCGCAGCCTAGCGGGGCTGAGTTCCTGCCCCTTCAGGCCGTATGTGGAACAGTCGAGCAAGCGGACCGGCTGCTGCAGGTACGTGTTAGTTTTCGGTTGCGGTCAGGTAGGTAGGTGGCTTTGCTGCGGATTGGGCACGTGGGGTGACAATATGTGATCCATGGTGACGTGACTTCATCTTTTATACGCAGCCATGTCGGTGATGCCGTAACGTAGGTTTTGCAAACGTCAAATTTATACACCTGCATGCGATTACGTCGGTAACGCGTTGTCAGTTAGTTGTCGGTTGATGGACAGATTGCAGGCCTGGGAAATCCGACGGGAGGCCCTCCTGGCGGCGATGGGGGCGGCAGCGAACGTTGTGGTTCATAACGGTGGGGTTGAGCTTAAGAGGTGCGCTCGCTCCTGGGAGTGTGTGGGTAGATGTGGTGGTATTTGATATGCTGTATGCGGCGACGCCGTGGCAAGCTTTGTGATCGTGGTCCTTGCTGGCTGCCTTACACGCGGTGTCCGCGGCTGTGTGCGGCCATCTATATGTCAAGGAGCTCGAGGAACGGACGGTGATGGGTTGAACGGCACGCGGGATGAAAATTCACACGAACGTGCAGCAAAGATAACGGTTGTTCCTTTCCTCTTTTCCCTGGGTGCCACACAGGCAGCGGTTGATGATGATGCCGCTGCCGCGACACCACCGAGTGATGGTAGCCACGAGGTCCACAACAACGGTGCAGCCGGTTACTGCGGGCGGGCGCTGTGGTCGGGGGTCGTCGTGCTCGTCTCCGGCACCCCGGGCATTAAGGTGGGTCAGTGGGCGGTGAAGGGATGAGGATAGGGAAGGACTGCCCCGGGTACATCGGCCGCCATGCGACAGTCCCACTTAGCTCCACAGATGGGGCTGCGTTGTCTTCCTGCCTTGTGTTACCGCATCCTGATGCTGCCACCTACATGACGTGTTTACGTGCGTTCCGAAACCCCGGAACACATGGGCTTCAGGATCCAGCGCAAACCACCGCACGAGCAGCAAACGACGACGGCTTAGCAAATTCGGCCGCAATTCAGCTATCAGCGGCGCTCAGCTGGATGAGCACCGGACGCATGGTGCGTGTCATCACGGTCATGGGGCTTGGCGGATCTGTGATTGCTGTCGTGATGTGATCGGGCGTCATACTTTCATTCGGGGGGTATTTAGACGCCCATATCACTGGAACATTGCTGTCGGCGTGTGTGGCATTTTCACGTATACCGTGCTCGCCACCGCATATGGCGGTACGGAACGAATACACGCCGCAGTAAATAGCAGCGGCAGTAGCAGGAGCTTCTTCTAGGCGTATGTACTGTCTTTGTGGGCAGTTGATGCGTGACGACCAACACGCATCAACTGCCCGCAAAGACAGTAGTCCGGGGGGACTGTCACCTGTGTGACAGTCCCCCCGGCGCCATACCGCCGCCGGCGCCGGCCCCTTTTCGCCCACTAGCTGCCACCTCGCAGCTATGGGGCTTACAACAGTTTTGGCTTGTGTGTATCTGGACACATGTATGACTCTGGCGCAATTCCTAGCTCTCTCAACACTATTTGGTTATTAATTTATTATTGTTGTCATTTGGGCAGTTCCGGGCAGGCAGGCATGAGTAAGTTGATGCGTCTGGCTTTCATTATACCACGTCCGGTCTCTTCATTAAACGGCGATGCACTCTGAGCAGAACCCCCTTAACAGCCTGTTTTCTCATTAAACATTCTCCGCACTTCCTACACCCTTGCCCCTGCCTATACCTATATGTGTCTATTTGTTAGTTACACCCGTGCTGCCCTTCGCTAAAAGATGAGAGTAGAAACGGCCCGGAGCGGACCTTACAGCGGACCTTACACTGCAGCAAAAGCGGGCAAACACAGACACGCATGAAAACATGCCAGCGGAAAACAAGAACGCACAAGTGAGCACACAAAACGAGGGGAGTGCCGGCATAGAAACAGACATCGCAGTTGCCAGCCCCACCAAGAGCCAGCCACCGACAAACAACCCAAGATACGACCAGACCCATCCACCGCCACAGCACCAGCTGACGGTGGTCACAAACAAAGTGTAAGGCAACCTCAAACCCCCTCGACCCCCTTGCTTCCCGAAAGAAAGCCCAGCGCAAGCCAAACGCAGCGGGGAAAATGGAAATGGAGGACTAAGGGTTAGCTTGCCGCCCAGCAAACCGCAAACCGCAGCCTCAGACCCTACCCGCCGATCCTCAGCTCCCGAAACTGTCACCGCTGCCGCTGCCGCCGCCACAACTGCTGCCGCTGCCGCTCCCGCGGGCGCACCGCTGCCGTTCCCGTTGACGTCAATGCAAATGCTGCTGCAGTTGCTGCCGCCGCGGCCACCGCTCCCGCCGCTCCCACCGCCGCCGCCTTTGCCCCTGCTACCGCCGCCGCCGCTGTCACCTCCATCACCGCTCCCGCCGCCGCTGCCGCTGCCACCGCCACCGCTGCTGCCGCCGCCGCTGCCGCCATCGCTCCCCCGCCGGGGCGACCGCGCCCTTCACTTCCACGCCGGTGCCACCGCTGCTTCCGCCGTCGCTTCTACCACCACAGCCACCACAGCCCCTTCCACCGCTGACCCCCATCGGCGTCGTTCGTGCCACCACCGCATCCGCCATCACTACTGCTGCTACTGACGTCGTTGCCGGACAGGCCTGGTTGCGAGCACCAGGCGGTCCTAGCTGCAGCGCGGGGTAACGGACCGGTGTATCCAATGGCCTTATCACCAGCGGCACCAACCAGGGCGGCCGGGCGTTGCTGCTGTTGCTGCTGTGTATCGGCGTCCAGGGCCGCCCCACAAAACTGTTTGTTCTCCAACATGCGCCAGATGCGCTCATCCAACGTGCCTGTACGGTGTGAAGCATACGGGAGCGACACCTGGCCTGGCCTGGCCTCCAATATCGAACCGGCACGAAGTCTGGTTCAGTCTCTATGCGGAGTAGCCCCAGGGCCGGTCAGCATCTACCAGTGTGCTCAAGAAACAACCCCGATATCGATTCGGACGGCCCCTCCTCCCGCCCCCTACCTCCACGCAAACTTGAGATCCTCCAGCTGCCCGGCTGTGGGTTGTGCCTGGGAGACACACGTGAAAGTGATGGCTTCGGGGTTCAGGGAGTCCGCTCCCTGCCAAAGCCAGCCGCCCGCCACTTGGTGGAGAGAAAGACCGGACGGGGGGGCTTGGCCTCCAGGATGCGCAGGTTCTTAGACTTGCCCTTCAGGACCTCCAGACCCTCCGGTGTGTACCCGGCCGCGATGACAATCTCATAGAACATCTTTGTCTCGTTGTCCTGCGGCGACCTGAGGGAGACATGTCCGGGCAGGGAGCGGGATGATATATAAGAAACGTCAAGGTGGTGGTAACCGCGGTAATATGATTCGGCGGCCTAAGAGCGCGTGAGGGGGTCCAGGATGCCAAGGGCCAGAGGGCGTGGAGCAAGAAATGGCTGCGGGCGGCCATCATCACACATTCCGCAAAGATGCATTCCTAAAAGATGCTAATGCCCGTGCGCAGGCAGGGGCGCGGATGACTCTGCCCCGGGCGGCTGGCGGCATCCGTATGCTTGGCGGCTGAATAACTGAAAGTAGCTGAAACTGAGAAAACCTTGACTTCAATACGCCTACTGCTGCCAAATGCTGCGAGGTTCACAGACGTTCGCGCCTCTTCCCTTTCATGCCTATTGACTCTCGCCCTCTCTGGCCGCTGAAACCATCGGCTGTAAATTTCCACCTTTCGGCACCACCACTACACATCCGTTCCCGGGCCGACTTCCGTGATAGAGTGATCACCTACCTGCGCCAGCCGTCACCCCGGAATGGGCCCTCACTGAGCTGCTAGGTGCGCTGCTAGGGGCCTCACTGCCTATGTCTCACTGTGCACCGGGTAACTGGCTCCTGGCTCCTGCCGGCGGCCACCCTGCTGCACCGACCGCCTTTACTCGCGCATCGTGCATGTCGTTCATCCGCCCACAAACGATCCACCTGGGCTTAATCCTTTGCCGGACCGCAAAGTCCTCTTCTTTTCTTCTCCGTGTTATCATCAGCCGTTTTGCTGCCTCATCCCGCCTCCTCACCTTGCTCGTATAAACCAGTGCGCTGTTCCCCTTGCTTCGTCCCCGTCAGCCTGGTGTCGTCCAACCCCTTCCACCATGTCCGCCCTTCCTCCCTCCCCCTGCTACCCCGCAAGCCTCCCACTTCCCACTTCCCCTGCTACACTCAAATGCGTCAACCTCCATTATTCGCACCCAGCTTCCCTCTTTTTGCTAATCCGTGCACACGCCAGAATTCGACTCGTGTATTTCTTGAGTGCCGCTACAAGTACCCCTGGCCCCGTCGTCCCGACCGGGCTCTTTGATGCCGGCGGCAACCCACCATGCATAATGGTGCCGTTGTTATGCGTGGCATCGCAACAGCCGCCATGTGCTCCGGCTTGGTCGCGATCGAATGGCAAGAATGGCCCCGTGCACGGCCGGGTGTAACGTCTTGGCGCGACCTGTTGGATGGGAGGGAAGGAAGGGAGGACTGGAGGAACACACAGCAGGGGGAAGACGGGGCTGACGCCAGGTCAGCCGGGAGCGCCCCACCCAAGTGTACACGAGCGAGGTCGTTGTGGATGGGCGTTATACCAAAGAGAGATATGAGCCGTTACAGCTGCGTTCAATTTGTGCAACCTACCTAGTAGTTTTATAACGACAAGGAGACACGTTTTTCCCAGGAACGCACCGTCCAGCATTTCCGGGAAGCCTAGTACATCCTCGACACAAATATGTGACATATGCCCCCGATCGGTGGCTAGAGCCATATATCTGACTGACATAAAGAGAAAAATAAGATAAAACAGCTGGGCAAGGCATGTTGAAGCCTTGCAGGTAGGTGTCAACCGTCAGTCCCGCCGTACATACCGCTTTCCCAATTTGCGTATATAGTGCGACATCGCGAGTCTGCACTTTGAGCATTTTACAGTGCTTTTTCTCTGCATAAACTTTTAATCTTTCTTTTCTACAATTAACCATCACAATGGGCGACTATCCGTCCAACATACCTCATTTCCGCTCCTCAGCTTCAGTGGCACCCATCAGCCTTGCAGCCATCAGCAACATGTTGATCTTCGTGATGGCTTCGGCTTGGTTCACCACTCGGTTCTGGGTTGTCAGGCTGCGCGTCAACCTGGCCTTGGCTATTTTCCGCGTTTATACCAGGTACGCCGTATGAAATCTATGACTTGTAATCCTATATATGATAGGTTTATATGGGTTGGTGGCATGTCCTAAAGACTGAAGATGGCTGCAAATCGCCGTGTTCATTTCCTTTGCGTCACACCTTGCTTTCGTCGTTGTTTTCGGCCCTGCATCGATTATAGGGCTATTATTCATATACACGTACTCCAAATGTACAATTCGGTTCCGTAATCATAAATTTGAGGGGACCGGGTTGGCGATGCGCATATGGGTGTTAGCATGGGTAGGTTGAGACGGGAAACGAGTTCCTTCGTGGCGAGCATGTAACGGCGCTTACAACACATAATATTTCCTCTGATATTGTTATTTTCAATCGATTTATCGGTTGGTAAGGCTATGCGCCAAAATATAGTCTCGATATCGCTCGATATTATTATATCTGTTGTTTATCCGCCTACCCTGCCTGCTGCCTGCAGCGTTTTCAGTTTTCACTCCATCCTTGGAGCAAGTAGCAGCTTTGCTGGCTACGAGCCACCAATGGAGGCACTGAAGCTGGGCGCGAGCCAAGGCAAAGTTGGCAACCAGCAGGCGGACCTGGACACCGTGGTGGCCATTGATGGTGCAGGAGAAGTTCGGTGGGATGAGATGGGGACGGAGGACGTGGAGGTGGACGAGGAGGAGGACTCTACGTCGTTGGATGTGGCAGACGACGCAGAGGTGAGTCATCGTGAGGTGTTTGAGGGCAAGAAGACGGATGAGGAGGATAACCCGTCGATGGTGGCGGCAGATGGCAAGACGGAGGCGGATCCCGGTCTTGTGGCGGTAAAGGAGGAGGACGAGGAGGAGGTGGGCGAGGAGGAGGAGGACACGTCGCCGACTGTGGCAGGCAACGAGAGTGAGGTGGTCCCAGGGCAGATGGAAAGGGAGGAGGAGGTCAAGGAGGAGGTGGGCAAGGAGAAGGCAGGCAAGGAGGAGGAGGAGGAGGAGGAGGACGAGGAGGAAACGTCGCTGACCGTGGCAGGCGACCAAACCGAGGTGGTCCCGGGGAAGACGGAAAAGGAGGAGGTCAAGGTGGAGGTGGGCAAGGAGGAGGAGGAGGAAAAGCCGCCGACCGTGGCAGGCGGCATGGAGCGGGTTGGCAAGGAGGATCGGGAGCAGCCATCGGCAGGCACCGACGCAGGCGTCCAGGACGTGAGGCGCGTGATCCAGGATGCCATCCAAGCAAAGGCCTTGCAAGACCCAGCGCTCGGGGCCCGGCTGTTCTTCAAGCTGGGCACCGATGTGGACATCAACCTGAACGAGCTCAACCACCTCAGTGACAAGATGCGGCGCATCCTCATCCGGGGGTTCAAGAGCCAGCAGGATTGCTCCACATTGGAGTGCCAGCAGGTGCAGGAGGCGCTGCGTTTCTTGCAGGATGCTTACGAGTACCTCTGCAAGGAGGCTGAGAGCTGGCTCCAGTAATCGTGCTCCGTCGTGGAAGTCAGGAGCAGTCGGGGGATGGCTTGTGTGTGTGTGTGTGTGTGTGTGTGTGTGTGTGTGTGTGTGTTTATGTGATTGTCATTTGGGCAGGTATTTTACATTTACATCGTAGGCGCTCTGGTGGTGCTTAGTGTGCATAAGGCAGGTAAGTATATTTGGGGCTGGATGAGTGGTGATTGTGAGCAGGCTTAGTTCAGCAGGTGTGTTCTTTGGATCGGTTTGGCTAGGTGTTGCCTTATCCCCATTTTGCCGTTGGAGGGAACCGCCATTAAGACAAGCCCGAGGCGGGGATATGGCTATTTTTTTCCAGGATTTCATTATCCTGGGGCGGGTGTACAGCTGCGCGGCTGCCATCAGGATACACATACCTGATGGGAGGTTCGAATCCTCCTGTACACGTTAAGTTTAGGTTTGTCCGTTGCCGCTGCCATTACTTTCACCACTACTGCCGCTGCTCTTGCTATCTATAACCGCTGCCACCGCCATTGCTATTGCTATTGCTGCTGACAGTGCAGCAACCGGTCAATGAAGGCCGCCGCCTCAGACACCTTGGCGGGGCACCCCAAGCCTGCAATGGAGGGGGATGATGGTTGTCACTGGATGCGGGACACGTCCTTCGCCATATCCTCCTATAGAAGGAGGTCCTGCGACAGCTGTTGTTACTGGGCTAGAGGCAAGCCATACAATGTTCGTGAGCGGGAAGACGGCACGTACGATGTGGGCAGGGGCCAAATGAAACTGTGATGAACAAAGGCGGACTGGGTTGGGTGGGTGGCGATAGGAGATCTATATGATGGAGGACTTGCGACAGGAGCGGAGTGGCCGGCTGGCTGGCGGCTGGCGCAGCAGAGGTTTAGGACAGGTGATGTTTCTGATACATACCGGACTGTTTGTCCGGATGGCAGCGGGCGGGTTGAACACAGCAGCAGGCGGTGGGCGCGGGACTTATGAAGAGTTATAGCTGACTATGGCGGGAAATAAGTCCCGGTATGATGTACGGTGGCCATGTACGCACAGGTCCGATGTATGCCACAATCTGAACATTAAGTTCTCCACACCACACCATCTATCCCCAACGAACGTATTGTGATGCGTCTCTGTGAGAGATAGCCGGTCCTGTTCACCATGCTTTTTAACGTTATGTGTCAATTCATAACGTTTATTGTTGCCGGGGTCCTGTTTACTCGTAGCCATGTGAACTAGCTGAGGCCTTTATCCTGGTGAGGCGAGTATGCCTGGCCCCAAAGGGCACACAGTGTTGTTCGTTTGGGCGCTGCTCTCAAGCCGTTCGGGTTCCATTATATACTCCTACATATAGGCTGCTGGCGAATTCTCCTCCTCTCATGGTTTGCTTTGAGAAACGGATTAAGCTGCTACTAGGCGTGTGGCAGCCAAAGGGACAGGCACGTGTTTGTGCGCGTGTTCAAAATTGCCGTGTAACTTAGATGAAGTTAACTTCGTTTTATCTTCGTCATCCACCTCACATTACTGATCTCAGGTTTTGACTGCTTTTCGATTGGAGTATGGGTATGTCAGAGATGCTGGCTTTCCTCGATCTCCTGCTGCTCCAGGATGAGTAAGGGTTAGCAGTATATGACACGGTTTCGTGCATTTATCGATTTGCCGACTACATTCTTGCCAATGGCCATTCAAAACCCAGACGTAGCTCACGCCGAGACTCGAACTCGGGTTGGTGGATTCAAAGTCCACAGTGATGACCACTACACCACGCGAGCACGATGCAACACATTGATTCTCATCATATTGACAAATCTAGTCCATGCAATGCAGCACGTTGTGGCCCTCACCCTCGTCAATGGAATACCCATTTTATAGTCCCGGATAGCCCAACCAAGGCTGCCTTCTCACCCGACAAGGTAAACACAGCAAACACACAGAAGCAAGAACGTCAATTGCAGTACCTGGAGTGCCCATCCTTGCAAGGTTGGATTCCCTTAACACTGGAAGAATGAGCCTGAAAATGATAGATACCCATGGTCAATGGTCATGTCCCGTACTGGTTGAATTCCAGACAGGGGCCCAATTCTGCTGGCGGTTTATGATTGGGAAACAAATTATGAAAGTGGGAAAATACCCATTTCTATGGGTTACCGGCGATCTGTGAATCATCTCTCATACATCTCACTCTTAAAGCGTTGGCTGGTTTCACATGTTTTCAGAACGAGCTTTTTCCCCACAAGTGCCTGCAACAGGCCGTGCATGGAGTGCTGATGTAACTACTTTCTCCTACTGTGCGAACCTTGCGACAAACACCATCCAGCCAACCAGCCAGCACTTCACTACATAGCACATTACGTAATTCCAAAGCTATTACAATACGGATAGGGATATCAATCCTATCAGTTAATAACTGCACGGGAGGGGGAGGATATGTCCTGGGCGCTTTTCCAAGACCCTCGTTTCCGCCATCCCATGTGTGATTCGAGCCGCCCTGTCTCCTTCCTCTAGCCCCTGCGGCCTTATTGATTGGTCGTGCCGCAGCTGCCACCAGAACCAGCGGTATCAACAATTGCGTCCATTGGCACCTCCAACAGCCGCCGTACCCGTGCCGCATGTTCGGCTCTCATCACTGCCAGTATCTGGCTGCACCTCCGGCCGCCGAGCCGACCGGCAGCGATGTCCCGCAATCGAGCAAGGTGGTGCTCTGCTTGCTCGTGCTCAAGCTGCAATTGCTTGCGCACGCGTGGCTCAGAATGGGAAGACCGGTAGGCTTCATGGGCCAGCTGTTGAAACGCAAGGGTTGGGCGTGGACACGGCGGCGGTTGTGGCAGTATGGGACAGGGTTGGCTATGCCATGGTATTGAAACCAATGGCCGTGCACCATGCGAGAACAGGAAGGCTTCGTTATGAGCGCAACCACGTGATCTAGAGAAATGTACATATAATGCCGTACACAAAACGCACGACACACGCCTCGTAACCAAATGGCCCAAAAGTATGGTCCCGCACTTTGTCCAGTACCAAAAATGTACCAGCACACCTATCTACATGGGCGGTCGGTTAACGCACCGAGTGATTCTCCTCTTGCTGGCGGTTGAGCGCTTGCTCAAGCCGGCTGAGCACGAAGCGCTCTCGCGGGGCAGAGGTCGAGGTGCCGACGGGTATGCCCTACAGTCCCGATGGGGCAGTAAGGGAGGAGGGACGGTGGAAGGGCAGGGCTAGTTAGATGTATGAGAGAACATTTAACTGCTGGTGCTTTACTACATACATAAAAACACACTCAAATGCACAAACCTCCGCTTGATAGATAATAACAAATATCGTTGGACCGAAAAAACACTTCCAAAAGGACCAGCTTTGCACTGCGATCCGCCACGAGCATCCCATAGTGTTCCGTACAAGAAGAAAAGTCCGATCATTAAGCTATCTTCAAAAGCTACGGCGATGGCGGACCTGCAGCCATGTGTTGACCGTGGACCGCAGCTGCGGGTCAGCCGCTTTGAGAAGGCTCTGTTTGTACGCTGTGCTGTCCTGTTCTGTCCAGAAATCATCGTCGCCTAGGCCTTGCAGCATGGCCGCATCCTGCAACGGTGCAGGAAAGGAGCCGCACGTAACGAGGGAGCGACGTAAAGCAGACAACAAAAGCGCGGCAGCGTCAGGATCACGTGAAAGCAGGAGTTATGCAGCCGCAGTGGCACAGATGGGTATCATGCCGCTGAAAGCCAGACGCAGCGAGCGGGGACTTTGACCACCTCAATCATAAACTTTTATTTGATATCGTCCAACACCGCAATCAGGTTCAGCCCAACGCATTGCCTAATTTCGGTCCTCCTACCCATGGCTGAACCGATACGTCAGGGATGACGCCCAGCAGAGATATTCACGCCATGTTGGTTGGGCGGGTGCGCGGCCGCTATCCGGCAGTCCACTAACTTGCAACTTACAGCTCTAAATGTGCACCACCAGTGGGTTTCTGTGACTGAGTCCATTGTCTTCCCACTACCGCTGCCCCACCTCCACACCTATCCCATGAACAGGGATAGGGCCGCCGCCACTGCGCCCACCCGTGCCTCCTGTTGCTGCTACTACTGATCCCTTAGCAGCCAGATGAGCCACAGTGATGGCCTCACTGAGGTACAGGTCCCGGTTGGCAAACACGTTGAAGAGGGTCGCCTTGGTCACGAGGATGGGACTGGCACCCTGGCCCACCACCTGCAGGATGGCATGGTGCCAGCGCAGCCTGGAGTACATAGGGTGCGTGAGTTGATTATCGGGTGTTAGTTCTCGCTTTGCTTAAGTACATAAACAGACGGGAAAGAGGGAAAACAATTACTATCAGGGGATAGGGATAGCTACAGGACGGGGTTTTGCGAGGTATTGAGGACTATCCCGCATGCGGTAGCAAGCGCAACGGAACACAATCAACGGAACAACCTGCAATGGACGCCAGCTCGAGCGCCTCGGGTTGAAGCCCATACACGATGCGTACCGGTCGATGTCATTGGCATGCTCCAGGGCCTTTGCCAGAGACGTCAAGGGTGTGGCCAGGAGCTTATCCAGGAGCTGAGGGTCCATGGCTTTGGCCATCCGGGTGAAGGACTTGGGGTACAGAGGCTGCACGTCGAGGGCCACGGCATCCGGCTTCACGCGGTCCCAAACGGTGGCGACGAGGGCTGGGTTGTAAGGGTCGTCGTGCTTAAGACTGAGGATGTGTAGCGCAGTTGTGTGAGAAGGGGAAGCTAGGAGAACCGGCCGCGTCAGGCAGTCGTGAATGCGACAAGTTGTCGCTTGGGTCCAGGCGTGGTCCAACAGCTTCGGGAGTCGCCCACAAAGCTCTTCTGTTTTGTTCATAAAGAACAAGCAAGAGTTAAATGTGTTATCGTCAATCTCCGACTCAGGTTCTACAAGCACTGGTGGCAAGTCGTTCAGTAGTCGCAGCTCGATGCTACGCTGCTTTTGCGGTACTGGGGTTGCGGAAGGTACTGCTGTACCGAAGCCCTTGCCAGTCGGCTTGCCGCCTGCGCCTTTGGCCTTGGCTTTGCAAGCGACCAGCCGTCGAGACGAACACGCTGGCTGTGAATATGGCCATTGGTAAAGCATTTCACGGCAAGATATAGTCCCGGGAACACTTTATTAAATCGGTTCTTCAATGGTTGGATAATTAGGTCTTTCAAGTGTCACAGTAGATTTTATTACCGGTGCAACGACTTCTCGTTGTATCGCCCGTCCTTAAGATGGAGTGAGGCTGCCACTACGTTGGCTGCGTGCCAGGTCATGCTACATCAATTATTGTCGGGCTTGTTGAATATATCGCCATCGTGGCATATGCACCCAGAGCACGGTGCTTTGCCCTGAGTGCACAACGAAGGGACCTGTTGTCGGGTAGTACGCCAAGGAACGTTATAACGGTGCGCCCTGCGTGACACCACGAACGCACGAAGCAGCCTTGCTACCAGACCTTCTATCCACAACACGAGCATGGTTGCTTAGACAGTTGTCGCTCTGTTGGCCAAGGCTCCCCGCTCTGGGAGCCCTGGTATCCCGTTCATTCGTCACACGTGCTTGCTATGGCACTCCACCAGCAGGGGCCATTCAACCCCAACCAAACCTTTTTAACCAATACCGTCAAACAAATTTGTGAATTTCACTATAAGATATTAGATAGTTATGCATGTCATCAGTGCGCCGTGCGCACCACGCGTAAACATTAATTATGGTAAAAGTACCTCTGTATCTTGTGTAACTTATGATAAATCGTGACATACTTCATTGAAAAATATCAGGCCCCAATGTATATCTAAAGCCAGAACCAAGAAGTCAATCTTATGCCTCGTTCGGCCCACTTACAAGTGCTATTAATACCTTGTCCTGCGCATTCCATGCCGCTACCAGTTCCGAGGGAGTCAATCTCATATTTGATCCTGGCTTCGGTGTAAGCAGTGCCGGACAGTAGCGTACGACATCTTGACAAGGACTGAGGCCAGACATATCATCGCCTAAGCACGTTACCTAGGCTGCTGCACGTGCCAGGAAGTTTTCCTGCCCATGGTAAGAAATTCCTGGCCTTTGTCCAGTGCTTCAGTTATGCTCCAGCACCAGCATATCTCAAATCCGACCCTCTCCGCCATGAACGGCATCCGTATGTCGATGCCCAAACTTCTTTTCCCGTGCACACCTCCTCCATCACTGGTCATGTGCGCAAATTTATGGTTCCGGTGCCGTTCTCTATGTGGGAGCTCTGCCATGCATACCCAACATCCAAATTCCACGCCAGATCACATCCTTGATGCGCTGTCCCAATGAAGCCACGCATGTTACTATGTCAACTGTAAAGACAAATGTATGTGTTTCTCGCATTATTAATTTACATTTTCACGGAGTAAACCTGAAAAGGTGAAGATGGCGGTCGATTGTCATTTTCACTCGGCACCTTATGAACCTAGTTTGGCTCGCAAATCATTTCACAATTGTTTGCTTGACGATCTGCTATGGCCCTTGGTATAGCTGCTGCGATGAGGTTCTTTCGGAGCAAACTGTCTTCGACGGGCTTTGCCTCGACGGGCTCAGTAACCTTGTCCAGCGAATGTGCACTTCAGTTGTTTCACGTTTGACAGGCTTCTAATTTGACAGATGGATCCTAGCGTTGCCTAAGTGGCGGATAACAAAACCAACTCAATGAAGCGGTACACGGGCCGCGCGCTCATCGCGGCCGCCGCCCTCGCGACGGAGGCATACAGCAGCCTTAGCCCAGCAGGTAATTGGGCTCCCATCGGATATCTACGCTAACATTTTCGCTTGGATGTTCTGACTATCGACCTGTGACTGCACCTTTGCGGACGCGCGCCATACTCCTCATCTTAAGCACCAACAACCATGGCTGCATCTATACGTCTCACCACTTTTGCCCAGCCTGCCTGCATTACGATGGGTGCAAAACCCAAACAACAGTGCTGTCACTGATCGTCGTACACCTAATTGACCACCACCACCCCAAATGCCCAAAATATGGTTCCCATGCCTAGGGCGACTTTATCCCGTTTTGCCGTATTAAACTTAACACGCCATCTTTCATACGGAACTCCCTGTTTTGCACACTGTTCGAACCGGGAACAGGGACGATTTTCCTGGCACTGTTCCTCGCCTGGGGCGTGCACGCTACGCGTCTCAGTCTCGCACCGCCACAAGCCGGCGCACGGGCAAACCTGGTGCTATGGTCCTTCGCAGCCGTGGCGGCCTGCGTAGCATTGCTGTTACAGCTGCTGCTACCCCTGCTGCCTTACGGCGGCAATGGACCGGGCTCGCTGCTGTGGGCGGTGCTGGGGCTACGAGACCTGTGGCAATGCAGCGCATGGGAGCTGCTGGTGGTGAGGAACCTTGAAAAATAATCTATATCTGAACCTGGGGATCTGGTCGGACAGCCTTTCTCACGGCGCTACATTGCACACCGTGTATCACGCATAATGATGCCGTCACTGTCAAGGTTGTTCGTAGACCAACGCCTCTGCGTTCTGCGTCTCTCCTCACCCGCAGATCTTCTCTCCGCCGTTGCTCTGCGCACTGATGGCATTAGCGGAGGCTCAGGATGCGTATACAGCTTGCTGTTGGGGCGCCAGCGCCAGTAGCCGCGGCGGTTCTCACGGCGTCACAATCACTAATGGGAGAACCCCAGGAACACCTCCTACGGCACCGGACGCTTCAGCGCCATACCAAGAGGACGATAGACAGCCGGCGGTTAGCACCAGTGGGGCACGGCCCGTGCTCCTGTCGCCACGACAGGCTTCGGAGCCGGAAGGACGCAGCTCTGCGGAGGGAAAGGTTCTGCTGGACCGCCGGACCGTGATTCGGGCCGTCCATCCCTCGGGTGGCGTCGGAGCTATTGGCGGCAGCGGCACCGGAGCTACCCCTGCTGTTCTCGCTGACAGCCCATCTGCATACGGTGCTGCTTCTTGCCTGCTGATCTTGTTCGTCGCGCTGCTCTGGCCGGCAGTTTTCAATCTGCCCTGGCTCTTGCTGGCCTCAGGCGGCATGGCGATGTGGGCCCTACGATTGGGCCTTAGCCCTGCCATGGACGCGTCGCTTTTGCGCTTGTGCCAGTTGTACTGCGGCGCCGCTCTGGGGACGCTGTATATCTGGCAGCTCCGAACCCCTGACGCCTGGCCGCCGACCATTTCGCACGGCGGCCGCGCCCTGGGGCTTTATCGCTTCCATGACACAGCGGTCGAGGCGCACGTATACGATGTTATCCTGCAGACGCTGCACACCGCCGCGCTAACATCGCTATATGCTGCTCTTGGGTTTGCGGGGGCCTCGGCGTCGGAGTCCTGGCGGCGCCGCCGGGCGCGGCACGCGAGCCGCGGGTCGCTCACCTCGGCGGCCGCGGTAGCCGCGACCGGCGCACATGTGGGTCGCCCACCTCCGAAGACTGCACTCCGGGAACCGCTGCTTCCACTTCCGCAGGCGGTTTCGCCTTCATGTGATGCATCCTCCACGGCCTTCACCCGCGCCAGTCCCTCAGCTCAGCCGCCAGTGGGGGAGGTCATAGCCGGTGCGGGTCCCGGAGGGCTTAGCAGCGACCGCGCGGCACAACCGGAAGCCAGGCCCATAGGAGAAGGTCAACAGCAGCAGGCCCCGCCGGCGCCTCGCCATCACCACAGCAACCACCACCACGACATTTGCAGTCATAGCGGTGGCCATGTTCTTGTCGCGCATGTGGCGGGCTGGGTGGTGGCGGCGGTGGAGGCATTGACTAGCCATCCGAGTGTGGCGGCGTTAGCGCTGGCGGGGCTGAGTATGGTGGAAGTATCGGTGCTGGGCGGGGCGCTGCTGGCGGTAGGCATGTGGGCGCTGCTGGCACCTGGAAGGTGCGCTAAAAAGTGGGCAAGATGAGGGGCTAGCAGAAACGCATTGGTACAAACAGAGGAAGTGACGAAGGAAAGAGAGAAGCTCCCAAGGACCACCGTAGCAGTATGGGCGGACGGCGACACGCGGGATCAAATAAGCTCGAGCGCCTAGATAGAGGTTGAACGAGATGCATTGCGTGGTTTGACCCCACAAGTTATCATGTACAGTGTATCATTCTCTGCGCCGCCAGAGGCCTGCGCGCAAATCCCACTTTGTATTTTGCCGTAGGTACGGACGAAGAATGTTACGGCGTGTCAGCCCCGCATTGACGCTGCTGCTGCTGACGTGGAATACGGCGGTGTACGTGGTCACGTGCTTATCGGCGTCCTATCCACACTTATTGCCACCAGTACTGCACTCGCTGGGGCTCTTCATGTACGTCAGCCCGCCACCTGTCGTACTGCCTCTTGCGGGACAGGCCTTAGCCATTGTAGCAATGGCGGGCCTTGCGCGTGCCAGCTGCGGAGCCAATATGCTGAGCAGTTCGATCAACAACAGGTTTGGCAGCGGCGGCGGCGGCGGTGGCGGCGGTGGAGCCAGCGCAGGTGGTGCTAGGGGCGTCCTCAGTAACGTCGGTAACGGCGGCGGTGAAGGAAGCATATGCATTGGCAACAGTTCAATGCGTTTAACGCTCGTACTGGCGCTGTACCACATAATGCACGTGCTCGTACCGAGCAGTTGGATACTGTTAGGATCTTACAAAGTGGACATCCTGCACGGCGTGTACCTACTTGCCGTGCTGCTGTACTGTGGCACCACAGCTGTACGGCTGATGCCACATCCACGAGTTGGTGCTATCCTGCCGGACATTCACCAAATCGGCGATGACGGCGAAATCGTGAGCGGCAACGAAGGCGTTGAGGATCGCACCGGCACCGCAAGCGCCGCTGCCGCCGCCTCTACCGCCACTACCACCGGCGGCAATGGCGTAATTAGAGCGAGAGCACCCCCGCCGCTGCCTGCGGCGCCGCCGGCCCACCGCCTACTGCGGTTCTACGCATCTATGCACCTACTGGCCCTGTACGCTGCCATGTGCGGGCAGCTGCCAGGACTCGGATTCCTGCAACCGGAAGGTTGGGCTGACGTGTTGCGCCTGGTAGGCCTGTGGGCCCCCAGGCGCGCAGCTAACTGCCTGCCGCTGCTGGGGGCGCTGGTTCTGGCGACGGCGCACGCAGTCGCAGGCAAGGTCCTCACCGCCGCTGCGGCCACAGGCGGTGCCGCCCGGGGCAGCCAATTGTCAGCAACAGTACGGCCGTTGCAGCAGTTGCAGCAGTTGCAGCCGCAACAAACGCAAATGGTGGCACCGGTAGCAGTCCAGGATTGGATGCTGACACTTGGGGCGAGTCTGGGCAGCGAGGCTTCGTCAGTAGGGTACATTTTGATTTCCGTACTGCTGTACGTACTTGTCCTGTACGACATGCGGATCGGGCTGCTGGGACTGGGCTACCTGGTGCTGGGGCTTCCGCTGCTGCTAATGCCGCCGCGGCGAGATCAGTATGTGTCACTGCTGCGGCTGAGCGATCACAGGTGGGCCAAGGGGATGTCGGACTACTTATAAAAGGCAGTCCGATGTTTGCACTCTTCGCCGGTACGGAACCAACCACGTTGTGTGCCATGACACCGGCTTGCTCGTGGAGGTGAGAGCAGTCAATTAGAAGCATCTCGGGGCCGCCCAGAAGGGTACGGAGAAGGAATCGAGTCAACCGTTCTGCCAGCCGTGCCGATCCAGACGGTGTGTTGCTGAGAGGTTGAAATCCGTGACGTGCTCTCATGTGGCGTTATGTTCGTCCGGTGTGTTGTGAAAAGCCGGAAGCATGTTTTTAGTCGTCGGGAATACCGCATCGCTTATCATGTTTGTTGCACCGTCTGGTTCGCATCGCATACTCGGTTAAATGTGAAATATGTTTCAGTTAAGATTTGGTGTCATACCATCTGGGGCTGTCGTTCAACCTTCAAGCAGCTGCCGTCGTCGCAAAACACACGAACCGTGCGTTACCCGTCCCACAGGTCCCGCCAGCAGCATCGATCCGGACAGCCACGACATCTGACCCTGTCGACATGGCATTCTCGAGCCTCGCTATCTGCGCGCATCCGGTGGCTCGCTCCCGCGGCTCTCGCGCTTTACTGTGCGCTCGATTTGGGCATATCGTACGCCACTGCGATGCTGGCGGTGTACGGCCCATCATCGGGAGAAGACACGGGCGCCGCTGGTTCGACGACTGGGAAGGTCGCGGAATGGTGGTGGCAGCTGGTTGGGTTGCTGTACGGCGGAGGGGCCCCCGCTGCTCCGGGTGCGCCGCTGGTCCTGGCGCTGGCACGGCCCTCGAGCCTCTTGCTGGCAATGCAGCTGTATAGGTAATGCATGGGAAGGGTTATACTTGTTTGGCCATTTAGGAACTGGGAGTCACCTGGTTGCACCTGGTTCAACGATTTTGAGACTGTAACGGTGAAGCAGTAGCGGTCCTGGTCGTTTCCACCGAACCACGGGGCTTAGGGGTCCGAGTTTTGTAAGGGGGTTAGACGCACGCACTCACGTCGTCACTCGGGGGGAGTGGCTGGCAAGCGTCCATCCATTTTTCGTTCTGCCGTGTTACTATATTTTGCAGTCTTCCTGTGAGCCCTAGCAGGGTGCTCGCTTTTGTGATTGCTACTCTCGGGTACTGCTCCTATTTGGAGTCTTCGCGCTTCGTTCCGTATTTATCCCATTTCCGGTGGCACATTTGAAGCACACCCATAAGACATGACGTCGCGGCAATGCCATTGATTGCTACGCGCTGTGTATTCTCGGGAAGAAAGCTGCATCGTATACATGCCGTATGCGCAGGTGGGCATTTGCCGCGTCCGCAGTGCGAAACTGGATGCGGCGCCGCGACTGCTGCAGTGGGGGTAGCGGAGACGAGAGCGAGGGAGAGACCCGGCTGCCGCCACATGGAGAGTCTTCGGGCGCAAGTGATGATGTGTCCGGCAGCGCTGCCACGGCGACACTGCCCCAAGCCCGGCGGCTGGCCAAACAGGCCTCAGCTGCCTGGTTCATCAAGCGCTGGATTATCCTCAACGTGGACCTCTTCTCGGGCGCCCTGCTGTTCGCGGCTGCAATGGCGTCGCCGGGGGTCCTGTCGCTGAGTCTGCTGGCAGCGGGCGTTGTGGCGGCGCAGGCCGCCGTCTGGCGCGTCACTGCCGCCGCCGCCGCGGCTGTGCGGCAGCCGGCGTCGCCGGGGGTCGCACAGCCACGGCGTGTGCGCGTCGGGGATGCCGGCATTACCGTCAGCTTCTTTGCACTGGCGCAGCTGGTGCTAGCCGCCAGTCTTCTGACGCTGTATAGTGTTCAGCTAGCACCCGTGGCGCGGTGGGTCAGGGACATGTCGGCGTCGCCATCTGGTGACGAAGGATACATCCCCTGGAGCCCTGCCGCAGTGCTGGACTGGCTTGGGCTGCCGTTATGTGGCTCATCCCGCGAGGCGCCCCCGCCCCCGCCGCCGCCCCCGCCACCGTCACCGCTGCCGACAGTGGCGCTGCCGCCATCCTCCTGGAGGCCTCCGGCGCCGTTGCCACAATGGTCCACGCCGGCGGGAGAAGTCGGCGGTGGCGACGTCGTGAGAATGCAGCTTTGGCGACAGCTGATGGGCCAGGTAACAGCTGCAGTCATTTTCGCCGCCGAAAGCGGCCGGGATGACGGCGCTGATGAGGGTTGTGCGCCAACCTGGGACCTACGCCTTCGGCTGGGGCTGGGGTTGCTGGCCCTGGCGACCCTGGCGCTGAGGAGCAAGGCGCGGAGGTGCGTCGTGCAGTGGAATGGGGGCTTGTGGGTGCGAGGGCTGAAACCCCGTAAATGCCTGTCGGACCGTGCCCTTAAAGTATATAAGCAACACCTGTGATACCTACACTAAGATGACTAGGTCCGAAGAGCGTGTCAAGTCGCTGTTGACAAAATGTTCACGATGTCAACAAAGGAGTATTACTATTCCATGATAGAGAGCCGTCTGGATGGATCTGGATGAATCTAGATGATGCACTGATGATGGCAAACGACCAATACTTCCCTTCAAAACTTGTCCCAATGATGCACTCTTGATTCCCTCTTAGCTGGCGAGCCAAGCTACCCCCAGAGCTAGTGGCGGCAGCGGCGCCAGGACAGCCATGTTGCCTGTTTTGGCCCCCACCGAGCAGCCGACCAAACGCCGCGGTGGCGGCATGGCTGGGCCACCGGGCGCCCCTGCAGCGCGCGGTGCGGCGGGCATTGGCGCCGGTAGCATCAGTGACCAGCCAGGTAGGACCTGACCGTTCCGTGAAGGAGCAGATGTATGCTAAGAAATTCCAAGGCACTTGGGTTTGATGGACGGGGCCGTAAGGAAGAGGTGATGCGGCGTGTGCGTTGTGATGCGCGTGCTGCGGAGGGACAAGCTGCGCGAAGTCCTGTGCCTGGGTTATGATCCATAACATGCACTCATTCATACGCATGAATCACCTCCGTGTGTTGCCAGCCTATAGACCGCAGGCCTGCTAGAACGGGCAGCGTTCTTTTCGAGAGCGGTATTCATGTGTATTGAAACTCTTTGCACGGTCGCCGACCCGACCCAATGGCAAGGGCGTTCGACACCTTTACCCCCGCGGCAGTGCTGCAACTCTGTATCAAACGCTCATTTGGCACTGCAATGCTGTTAAAGCGTACATTACTAGTAAATGAATATATGTATGGATATATATATATATATATATATATATATATATATATATATGAATTGCAAGAGTGTTATTTTCTTGGTAACACAGGTCACGTCCCGCACATTGTAGGTCCTATCGCGGCTGGGGCGCGGAGCGTACGACGTGTTAAAGGTACGGCAAGTGCCCATTCTGTGTGCACCGCAAGACGCACAATGCATGTTTTCGAGAATATTGGCGTTTGCTTCGGCGTCCGATTGTTCGCGGCACTGTCCGCAGTGCTTTTGCCCCCCCCCCGAGATCAGGGAAGAGGAACTCAACCGACCCAGCCACAGAGCCCGCCGGAATGGCCACGGGGAAAATAGGGGAGCGAACACAAGGAAAGAAAACGTCATTCCCGTACAGAACAAATACCGTAGCGGGATACGGAATGTAGGCTCCCATACAGCGGCTGTTGGCTTCGGTGGCCTGGGCGCCAAAACAGCAGTTGCCGTCCATACCCTGCATGTTTGTGCATGCGAGCGTTTTGCGCGTCGGAGGTGGCGTGTTTTGCATCCCACCCTTTAGCAAGTAAAACAAAACGCAGCGCCCAGTTGGGCTTCAAGGTTCTCGTGTCAACTGGGGCCGCTTCACCGCTTCTCTCACCGCCGTTCTTCCCGTGCTTTCCTGACGGGGTGGATGTCTTAGCTCGGTCTTAGCTCCTGAGCTGTTCGGCTTCCTGCCGGAAGCTGCGCCTCGCATGGCGCCGTGACAAGCAGCTGCCGTCAACACTAGCGTAAGCAACCCTGGCTTTGATCTTTTCGTTATTGCCTTGCCGTGTGACGCGACTGCGTCCCTCCTCAGGCCATGGACGTACCTGCAGATCAACTGGTTATCAGGGGTGGCGCCGCAGCTGCTGTCGGTGATAATGTTGGGAGCGAGACCGAAGAAGCTAGCCAACACACCCGAAGCCCGACACCACTCACGCCGCAGCCGCCAGCGGTGGCCGCTGCTATGGGCGGCACTGCTGCCGGTGGCGACCGCGGAAGGCAGCAGGAAGGGGTGTCCGAGCTGCAGCCAGGAGCTGCTGCCAGCACCGCCGTTGACGACGGCGGTGCAGCTGCCCCGGCGGCCGCTGCCGCCGGGGACGTCGCCGAGGTGGCGAGCCTGTCACCTTTTCAGTCATACGGCATGAAGCGTGGTATCGGCTTCAGCTCGCGGATTCCGGTCGACGGTGGGATGCGCGGAGGTGGGGCCAGCGTCAGACGAGGGCATGGCCGTAGCGGCCGCGTAGACGGCATCGCTACCCGCTTGCTGGTGTACCTTCAGCTGTTTGCGCGCTTCCTGATGGAGACCTGGGAGCATATGTGGGAGGAGTGGGGCGGTGAGGTGTCGCTGCTGTCGCTGTTGCTGGCGGCTTTTACCTCTTGCAGCGTCTTGTCGCTTCTGCTGCTGGCGGCGCTGGGGGCTGGCATGGCGACGAGGTGCGTTCAGGCCGAGTGGAGCTGGAGGTAACCTCGAATTCAAGATTCATACTCTTATGATTCATTATTATGTGTGTGTGCGTGTGCGTATGTGCGTGTGCGTGTGCGTGTGTGCGTGTGCGTGTGTGTATAACCAATGTATCTAAGCACTGCAAAGACTGGATAGTACATCCGAGCAAAACTTGGCGAGCAAACCTGATTTTGCACTCAGTCCAGCCTAAAGTGTTTCACGGCCCCATTGGGTCATTCGGGGGGTGGGAGTTGCGAGAGCTCGCAACAGATAGAGTTGCAGACCATGGAAACAAAGGCATCAGGTCACATGGGCGCATAATGCAGGAGGGGGGATACGCCCTACTGTAAAGGGGCCGCAGATGGGGGGGCCGGGTTCGGCCCGGGCTAGGGGAGATGGTGGCGTATGCAGCGCTGGGGTAAGTTGTGCCACCCAACGTATCTCTCCGTGCCTGATTGCAATCTCGTGGGATAGCGCAGGGGGGAAACGCAAAACCCTGCCAACGGCGCCTATTTAGGCGCCCTTCCTCCTTCCTCCCTCACCGCCTCCGGCTTCTGCACAGCCCCCCATTGTACGCGGCTCTCCGGCGCCATGCCGTGCTTCCCATACTGGGCGCCATACTTCTGTATCAGTACGGCGCGTGGGTGGGCCTCCCGCGGCTGGTGCTACCGGCGCTGGGCCGTCCGCTGCCGTACCCTGCCCCCTCCGACGTGGAGCATTTGCCCCCTGTGCTGGCGGCTTGGTTGGGGCTCCAGAGTGTGGGCCCGCTGGTTCCCTGGGCGCTTTTCGGCGCGCTGGCAGCGTGCCTCATGCAGGTGCGTTGCGTTCCCCCGGGTTGAGTATTAGAGGTATGCCCAGTTATGCTGAAGGGGAGGGCAGCCGTAAACGAGATCGAAACTTCGCTACTACTTACCCGTGCTAGAACGCCTCAGGGCCCTGCGCCATACCTCTCCTGATGCCCGCCTTGGCGAGCACTGATCGGGCAGCATGATACGATACTGGAACGGCGAGCAGCAACCCTATCTAGGCAAGGCATGCAGACAGCGGTTCCAGGCACTCCTGATGCTGTTGCCGCTGCACTCGGGTAAATTACGGCAGCTCGTACCTGATTTGGCGCATTAGGTCATATACCATTTCCATAAATCCGACCTCACTGCAAAAATCCTTCCGGCCAAAAAGCTGCCAAGCAACAAGCTCGCTCAGCCACCCTTCACTGACAGGTGAATACCGATCTGGGGAGGCTTCAGGAGCAACACATGCATCCGCAGCAGCGAATGGAGACAGTTGCCTTCGGTGGCGGCGGCGGCGGCGGCGCCGGTTTACGGTCATCCAGTCGGCGGTCGAGGGCATGGATAATGGGTGAACGAGGTGGCTCGTGGCGGCTGCCATGGCGTCGGACGTCTTGGCTCTCGCAGACCCCAGCCCCGCAGGAGGAGGATGAGACCAGCGGCAGCAACGACCTGGAAGCGCCGTTACTGCCGCCGACCGCTACATCGACGGTGGAAGCGGTGGCAATGCCGTCTCTAAGTGCGGGCGGAGGCAGCGGCATCACCGCTACTGAAGGCGATGGTAGTGGTGGCGGTGGCTGGAGGAGGATGGCGAGTGCCGTACATGCGGCACGGCAGCGCCCTGAGCCGGTACAAATTCCGCCACCGGAGCAGGGTCTGGGGACAGTGCAGCGAGTGGTCAAGGGAGGCAGAAGCTATGGCAGAGGTGCTGGTGATGTTCGGCTGTTTTCGCCGATGGCGTCGTGGGCGCAGCCACACTGGGGCGTACTGGACTGGTGCCGCTACTACCTGGTAGGCTCCCTGTCCTGCGGCGAGCCGTTCGCATCTAGGACTAGCATGACCCGTTGCCATAAGGTCAACAGCGGGAAATATTACGCCGATGACTTCCAGCACGCACAACTTTATCTCTCCATCGAGCTTTATTCACTTCTTCCTTCTGTCCCAAACCAGTACGAGGAGCAGTACCTGTAGCATTCGGTTGTGAAGGCGTGATGTAGATCTTAAACCGCGAATCCGAAGGAGAGTTCCTTCATGACGGCACCTCACCCGTCGTGATTCTGTGCATTCCGGCCTTTTTGGACCGCGCCGCAGCAAACCAGGAAGTGCCGCGGCTCCTGCAGAGCTAGACCTCCTTCCCCTTCTTCTCCACCTCCTCCCCTTCCCCTTCCCCCTCCTCCTCCTCATGCCAGCCAACCTTGACGGCTAGTTATTGCTTCGTCAGCGACCACCACCAGCGTTTCTATGTTCGTCCTTCCTCCTCCTTCCCTTCCTCCTCGTTGCCCTTTCGAATCTGTAGTGACGAATATGCAATGCTGCCGTTCATGCAATGCTGGTCTCCAGTTCCATACGTCTCACCTCCCTAGCTATCCACCCGTCCGGCCTTCCCGGTCATCTCAATATTCCCGAGGCGGTCTACGTAGGCCCTCACAGCACAAAGCACCCGTTGTAAGGCCCGTAATAAGGCAGTCATTTTCCGTTCCTTTTCGTCCCCCCCCCGTCCCCACTCATCTGCCCGTGCTACTTACTCCCAATACCCTAGGTTCGCCACGCTGCTGATGTGCTGCTGGTGGCTCTGGTGGGCCTGGTGGCGCTGCAGCGTGACCTGCTGAGGGCCGGATACTTGGCGCACTGCCTGCTGCTGTTCAGGCGGCGGCAGGAGCTCTCGGCTCCAGGGGGTGCGGGCGGGGCGCTGTTCGGGCGGCTGGTGGGCTTCAACTTCCTGGTGCTGCTGCTGGAGGGGGTCTTTCAGGTAGGGACCAGGTCTGATACGAAGGAATTAAGAGGGGCCTGAGAGGAGAGGGAGAGAGCGACAAAGGAAGGCAAATCGGGAAGACGGGGGAAAGACGGGGCTGGGACTGGGGGTGGATTCAGATTGCGAATACATATGCGAATGTTCTGCACATACACACACACATACACACACACACATACACACACACATACACACACATACACACACACATACACACACACGGCTCAGTTATAAAAACACACGCCTCTCCCCTTCTCTCTGCCTGTGGAATCTATCCCCAGGCTCCATGGGAGCTGCTTCTTGGTGCCTCCTGGGCCCGACCCTGCAGCCTGGCAGTGCCCAACCCCGACGGCAGCGGCGACGGCGCAACCCCTGCCTGTACCTTCCCCCGTCTCGTCGGCCTCTGCCAGCTACAACCTGGCAGGCTCAACGCCGCCGCCAGGAACGGAATGTGGAGTCCCTGGTCTGCGCTGGCCGACTCCCCAGTGGTAGCCGACGTGGTGGTGTGGCTGCTACTGCGGCTGTACGTGCGTGTCCTCCACTCTCGATTGTTCGCGCGGGTTGCGGCAGTAGCGGCTGCAGCGCAGGAGCAGCATGTGGCGGCTCTACGGCAGGAGGCGGAGCACGCGCGGGAGGCGGCGGCGCGGGGCTCTCTGGCTGCGAGTCACGCGCGGGCGGTGCGAAAGCGCCGTATTGCGATGCTCAAGGCGCTGCTGCTGTCACCAAGTGAGGTCGGGGTGGTGGTATGGAAGGTCCGGAAGGTCATCAAGAAGGGTATTGGGCGCGGGGGGTGTAGGGGTCTCGGGGCATTGCCGACAGGGACTATTGCAGCAGTGGGATTACGTAATGAAATAAAGGACCAGAAAATAGTGATGGGACACGGTGGTCGTCGCGTTTGGGTCTTGCTGATGCCAGCAACCTCCCACCTGGAAGTTCTTATCCCCAGGTCGAAGACTGACAAGCTATGGGAAGAGTGTGGGTAGCTGTAGGAGGTCTTTTGACGGCCCCCCACTTGGCCGGTGCAGCTCAGGTGGTTATAAATGGGGCTCACGGAAAGGGGAACAGACTTCTCAGGGCAAAGGTTTCATGTGACACGGTTTCAGGAATACACACCGGGCCTTGGTGGGGGGTGTGTCAGCCACTGCCAACCCCACAGTGGCGGTGGCAGGTAGCACGCGGCAGTGGTACGTGGTTATTATACGCTCTATGGCTGCATAGCATTCTCAGTGGCAACACAACAATAGTTGCATTATGGCGTTGGAGCCTTGGTGTCTGTTGCCTGAGCAACTTGTCCTGTGCACGCAAAGGCACCCGTTTAGTTGCATTATCGTGACGAAGACGTCGCAAGCTGTCACGACTCAGAGCTGCACCCCATCAGTCCTCCCAATGCGTCACCGCCCTGTCCCTGCCGCTATGCCGTGGCCATTCCGCCGTACATACAAATACCCTGCAGGCGACACAGTCCCCAGTGACGGTCCCGCTCGGGCCGGCGACGAAGATGACGGCTACAGTGGCGGCGCCGCCGCCTTGGTAGCGTACTACCGCGCGCTGCGCGGTTCAGGACCTGGCGGCGGTGGCGGCAGGGGCCGCGGCGGCGGCGGCGGGGGCCTGCTCGTAGCCACCGGCGGCGGCCCGCAGGTGGCTGGCTTAGCGGACCTTCTTGACGACGACATCGACTTGTCTGACGTGGCGGCGTGGGCCGCGGGTTTGGATTCCGGGGCTCATCAGCGCCGCGACGTGCGTCGTCCCGCACACCGTCCGTCCCACGTCCAAGATCAGCATCCGGAAATGCGCCATCGCAGCGGTGAGCTCCGCAGCAGTGGACGTGGTTTCGGAGGTGGCGGCCAGGATCCGAGTGGTGATCACGTCGGTGCACTTGGCAGGGCGACCAGTTTTGCGTATGTGAGTATATGGCTGGTGGTACGGGATGGGACAGAGGGGGCTCGAGGCGGTCAAGCCCTCCCGGGGGATGGAGGAAGGAAGGGCACGTGACGAAACGGAGAAATGCGAATGGCGGGTCAGGTGCGGGTAAGAAGCTGTTCACGAGTGAAATGTACATCGGTTCAGGGAGGGCCAAGCAGCAGCAGAGATCACTGCGCCTGTCTGCGGGCAACTGCGGACGGGACGATTGGATTTTATGTGCAGCAGACTCTTCCTCTCTCTCTCTCCATATCCTTATGGAAGGTTTGCTCTGCCCGGGGGGTGGTGCACGGTTGTGGTCGTAGGAATCGCGTGCGGAGGGCTTGCCGGATTCCAGTGGTATTCATAGCCTCACCCCACGCCGTACACAGTCGTACGGAGATCTGAAGGATGTGGGCCACGACACAGAAGCTTCCTCCGGTTCTGGTCACCCGGGTCCCGTGGCTGCTGCTGCTGCTGCAGCGGCGGCGGCGGCGGCGGTGGCCATCTCAACGGAGGGATTACCCGGCTGTGCGCCAGCAACTGAATACTCGCAGCGTGCGCAGCAGCGCAGCGGCGGCCTGAGTGCCGTACATCGCCGTTTCGCGTCGGCAGATGTCCTCACGGCGATTGAGCACGAGGAGTCCTTCAAGCTTGCGAAAGGCGACGGAGGCGATGCGTTGCCAAAAATAGAGCTGTTGTCGGCAGCATCGGCAGCATCGGCAGCTCCGCCACCACACCCCAAAGACTACAAGGGACCAAGCAGCCGCGGCAGCATCGGCGGCGGTGCCGGTGCGGACCGCCGGCCGTCATCACCGCGACTGTCCTGGCCGCCATTCCTGGTCTGGTTGTACGGCAAGATTGTGGCGCCGCTCGCCGCGGCGGCGCAGCGGCGGCGGTTGGATGATGATTCGTACACATGCTACGTGTCGTACATGTTATTGTTCCTGGCGGACATGTCCTTGCTTGCGGCGGTGATGCCGCTGTCTATGCTGCTGTACAGCCTGCTGCTGGTACGGAAGCCCAGACAGTATTGGCAGGTAGGTGTGGAGCGCACCCAATCCGGCACCGAAACCAATCCGGCAATGCCCCATTGGCTTCCCTCGTAACGCACGGATGGAACACAGGATGAATCTGTGTTTCTGTGGCCGAATCAATTTTGGGTGCGGCATGACGGTAGCTGGCAAAATGCGTGTTATTACGTAAAGGAGAGCCACAGCAAAGACGGGCCAGTGCGTCCGAACAGTGGTGTGCATTTCCGTCACAAACAGGGGAGGCGCAGCGGAGGTAAAAAGGGCGGGACGGGACAGTGTACCAGCTGCTTGTGCTTTAAGAACTGAGCCGCGAGGACTGGGCAGGTAGGGACTCCACCGAAGTGGAATGGAGCGGGGGGACGTGGAGAGCAGCACCGGCTGCTTGTGAGTGTGTGTGTGTGGGAGCGCGAGACGGGAGAGGGTAGCGCCAGGGGCCAGCGCCAGGAAGCAGCAAGAGCGGTGGTGGTAAGAGCGTTTCGAGAAAGCTGCAGATTATGGTCGCTTGGTCGCCTCTCATTCGTCATTCCGTCATTAAGCCCGTTGCTTTTCACCCCTTCCCCTGCACTTGCGAGGTCGTGTGTGTGATGGGGTTGGGGATGGCAAGGGGGCGTCCGCGTCCTTTCTTGACACCCGTCAGCCTGCAGTTCTTGTCTTTTACGAAATACTTAACGGAATGTTCGGCCCCTCTTTTATTCGCATATGCGCTCATACTCACCGCCGGTATCACTGCCAAATGTCCACACGGCGTGCCCATCCGCTGCCCTCAGAGCGATGGTACTGTTGATGTTGCTGTTGTCACATGCACACCTGCCGGGGCTCCCCACGCACGTACTCATGAATACGTGTGTTCGTGCCGTATTTGTACTGCTGCAGGCCGCCTTGCTGTACACTGAGGGCGTGCTGATCCTGCAGTACTCCTACCTGGTGCTGGGCAACTGCCTGTGCGCATCCGACGTGGGCGCGGTGGGGGACCCCAGCTGCATGTGGATATTCGGCCGCCGGGACTTCATGTACCGAGTCCAGGTAGGGCTTGCCGCCGCCAGGAAGGACGTTGAATCGACCAATGGATATTATTGTCGCTGGAAGGCAATGGAAATGTCCCCTCTCATCACGTTGTCATCACCGGTGACAAGATTTCAACGAACTAAGACTGTCCACACGCACGTCTTTTGGCATATTCTTGTGGGCGTCTTTGCAGCTAGCGTCCCCCGAGTCCTGAGTCCTGAGTCCTAAGTCATGGTTTCCTCTTTTTGTGTAATTGCGCTTTCCATGTTTCGGTTTCGGAGCTCACCCGAGCGCGTGTCACCCTCCCCCAAGCGCCAAAACTGCCTTTCCGCCTCCTGACGCGACGCCTTGTGACCACCTGCTTGCCACCGTATTTTGCGTCTTCGCCCCTATTCTCCTCAATCCGGGCTGGCGCCATGTTGCTGCATATCTATCTGCTCCCTGTTTCGCAGGTGCTCGGACTGCACTCGGAGCCTTCCCGCTGCCTCCTGCTTTTCATCACCTACTTGGCAACCCTCATGCACAGCTACAGCCTCGATACCGTCTACGCGGCTGTAGCACCGCCGCCCGTGCAGCAGCAGCGGCAGGCGGTTGCAGCGATGGCGGTTGGTCCCGGCGGCCGCGGCGACGACGGTGGTGGACAAGCGCCGTCTGCGTCGCCGCCGCTGATGCCGTTCCGCTGGCTGCGTTGGCGGCTCCGCTGTGTCGCGGGAGCGATCCAACGACTGGTGCTTCACCTGATCCACGTATACGGGTGCGGTCGTAGGTTCCCTGCACTTCATGCACTTCTTACATTCCCTGCAGGTGACGTTGTGCTCGGATCTCCCCTCACTTTGACGGTCCCATGCATTGCCCTTAATAACTAGCTGAGTCCATGTACGGCGGGAAACGAACACGTGATGCGCTCATAACGTGGCGTCCGATTTGCATCTCGTTCAATCATTTCTTCACGCTGCTGCATGTTGTGAGAATAGCTCTTTTTCCTGTTTATATGTGTTTATTATTATATTTGTAATATTTATTATTTTATTTATATATAATATTTATATTTATTATTATTATTTTCTGCTTATATGTGATTATTATATTATTTATAATAATTTTTTATTGTTAATTATAAATCTGTTTGAACACCTCCTTCCGTTTCCACCTATTATTATTTCACCCCACTCAACATCATCTCCCTCCGGCGTCGCCTCGCTCTCCTCCATCTCCGCTGATTTGGTAATCGGTTCATTCGACCTCATTCCCTTTCACTGACCCCCTGCCTGTGCGCCAGGACGTCCACTTCTCAGCACGAGGTGGGACCCTACTGGGTTAACCTCCACATGGCGCTGCCGGGATCACAGCACCAGCGGACTCGGGGATCGCAGCACCCCGCCGCCCAGCCGCAACCTCAGCGGGTGGAAGAGCCAGCTTCCAGCGCTCTGCGCTGGGAGCGCAGTGCAGGTTTGCCGCCGCGTCCGCTGCCGCCGGCAGTAGCGGCGGCCGTCCCCGGGAATGGGGGCGGCAAAGACATCGCGCAACAAGCATTGACGACCCCGCAACCAGATGTGGCGGCCGCGCCGGCGTCGTTATCGGCACCAGTAAGCGAGGTGGAGGATGCCGGGGGTACCCACGTCAGCGGCTCGGCTTCGGCGTTACCTGAGACGGAGCTGGGCGTCGCGGCACAGCCGGAAGATGCGGCGGCGGCGGGAACGTCGACCGCGGTACCTGTCGAGATGCAGCTGTCGCGGCCTGGTGTTGCCGGCGCCTTGTCGTACGATACGATTTCAGGGCGGCAGCTGGCGGATACCGTACAAGCGCAGGGGCCGCAGATTGTGGACGCCATACAGCAGCTGCTGGCAGCGGTGTACGACTACGGCCGACTGATGGCGTATCGGAAGAAACAGGAGGCGGTGTTGCAGCGGCAGCGGCGGCGGCGGCAGAGGCAGCAGTCGACAGCATGGCAGGTAAGGAGAATGGGGTACGGGATTACGCACGGGTGGGAGCAAACCCCCATGCCGCCTTTCTTCTGCCGCGTCCCATCCACCGGCCGCGCTGCGGTTGGGCCTTATGTCCATCAGGTCGCCGAGTGGGCGGAGGAGGAGGCTGGCAGCGACGACAGCGGGGACGGAGACGGCAACGAGGCAGATCAGGAGGAGGAGGGGGACAACACAGCGGAGAGATGGCGCAGCGGAAGCGGAAGCGGCGGTATTGGTGGTGGTGGAGGTGGGGCTTCTGTCCCTGTGGCGCCGGCTACCGGCGACGACGCAGGCGCTCTAGCCGCTTCCCCCACTTCCTCAGCCGCGACCGACGCTGCCATCGCACGCTTCGCACGCTACAGCTTGCCGCAGCTGCGGCTGCAGCACGGTCCCCTGCTGTCCCGCACTGCTGTCCACCTTCTCCTCGAGGTTGTGCCCCCGGTGCCGCCGGCGCTGGCTGCGGTGGAAGGGGACGTGGACGTGTCCCAGGCTAGCCCCACACCTGCGCACGACGTGGCGGTGGTGCTGCGGTACTGTTCTGAGACCCTCCGGAGGTAGGCTGCACCCGATGCGAGAGGGGAGGTGTAAGAGGGTGACTGCGATGAAGCCAAGAATCAAACAGTCCAAGACGATACCGTGTGGGGAGGGCATAAGTCCCCAGTGGCTGGCTGTGGCGGTGCCTGGTGGGGCCGCCCAGCGGAGGGAAAAACTGCGGCTCGCGCGGGCGGAGGCCAGTGGCTGGAAGTCAGGAGGCGGATCTGGTCCTCGTTTGTTTTGATTCCTCTACCGAAGGCTTCCTCTGCTTGGGCGATAGCTCTTTAGGTTGAAGCGAAGCCTCTATCTCCGTAGGGGAGTGGTGGGTTAAGGGCTGCGGGGAAAGGAGGGGGTGTGGACACTGCAAAGCTGGCAAGCGGACGGAAGGTGAATCGAAGCGGGATAGGTAGCTCAGCTCCCTGCCGCTGCACACCCGGGTCCTGATTGCCTGAATGTGGTGATGTGCATGTCGGCAGGCAGCGGCAGCCCGCCCCTGTGCCGCTGTTTAAGCGGCCGGTCAATGGCGCCGGCGCTGGCAGCGGCGGTGCCGTGGAAAGCGGCCGCGCCGGTGGCCGGGGCGGAGGCGGTTTCGGGACCGGTTCTTCGTACGGAAGTCGTGTCCAATCGCTGCCGCAGCTGCCGCGACCTTCGCCTCCCACTACACCGCTAGAGTTCGCCGCATCACCACCGGGTTGTGCCGCACTGCCAACCACCTCGTCCGTAACGGACAACGATCAACCGCCGTCCGAAAGCCTGTCCCTAAGGGGCCCTTCCGCGGCGGCGTCGACTTCAGCAGACGGCGGACTCCGCCAACGGAGGGTCCCATCCCCGGCCACTGCCCACACCGCCAGCGGCGGCGTCGGTGGCGGCGGCGGCGGCGGCGGCGGCGTCGGTGGCGGCTCGGTTCCCTCACTCCGTCGCCAGCGCAGCGTCGGTGCCGTGGGATCAGCCACCGCAGCTTACCCGGACATCCCGCTGCCGCCGCCGACCCCAGCTCGAAGCCCGCCACAGCCGCCACTTCCCCCTAAGCTTCAACTGCCGGACCCGCCGGGTCTGCCCGCGATCCTGGGCGTGGAGAGCTACAGCAAGCCGCCGCAGGATCTGTACGGGCCCACGGCCGTACTAGATCTGATCTCCTTCATGTACGCACTTGTGTTTTACCAGTTTGTGGTTTTCTCCGCACGCAGCCTGGCGGATATCACGGATGGTGACCGAAGGTGCGTACTATATGAGTATCTGCAGACGGTGCTCGACAGCCGGGTGCATGTCGATGCACCGTGTGTGGGGAGGGACTGTGAGGCGGGCGGCTGACAGGCAGCTGCGAACGGTGTTGAGACACAAGGTCACTGCCGCCCTTCCTTTCGGAACCCAGCTCTCAACGCCTTCGGAGTCCTCCCCGCATCTCCTCCTCACCGTTTCTGACGTTCGCGATATGGAGCAGCAATTTACGATCACTGTACTATTGCTGCGTGGCTAACTCTCTTCCACGTCGCACTTTTGAGGGGGTCTTCTTCCACACGATAGCTGTCCGGGTTGGCGCTCTTGTTGACCCGCACACTTGGCGCCGGACGTTCTCATTATGTGCATGTGTGTGCTCCCGAGGTTGCGCGGTGAGGCTTCACCTCCACGTCCTTTGGGCCCCTCTACCCCCGCAATAATGTCCGACACTCATCACATCAGGCTACATGTGACGGTCCTAATAGATATAACCATCCGTTTGGGGGCCGCACAGGCTTCCGCTCGACTACCTTGCCGCTCTCATGTTGCTGTTTGGCATCATGGTTTCGGAGCGCGCCGTCTACATGCTGGGCTGGCCCGCCGCCAAGATGGCTCTGCACATCGCCTCCATGGTCCTGGTGCTCGGGTGGTGCCTGCGGGCCTTCTGGGCGTCCGTCGCGGCGACGGAGGGCCTAGCCGGCGGCGCCGCCGCAGCCGCTGCGGCGGCTGCGGAGGCGGGGGTGCGTTGGCACTTGCGCGTGTTTGTGCTGCTGCGCTGCTGCGGACTGGCGCTTGGGGCGCTTCAGTTGCGCGACGGCTTCCCGCCGCTGAGCTCCCCGGGGCCGGCGGGCGGTGGCCGCCACTCGTCGTTCTTTTACCGCCGCGCGGATTGGGCGCACCAGCTGGCCTTCAACATCTTCTACGCGCGTGAGTGGAGGGCGTGTGGAGGGCGTGTGGAGGGCGTGTATGTGCACCACCATATTGATATGCAGCCGATGTCTCAATCTCTACGGGGTCGCAGCGCAGGTGGTGAGCTCATATTCCGTCAGGAAGGATTATTAGGGTTCGGGGTTTTGCAAACGGGACGCACATGGCAGGTGCGAAGATGTGCGGTGGCTAGACAACAGCGAGTTTATAACGGAGGCCAACAGAAGGTTGTCCCGTCCTTTAACCTAATATAATGCTCGTCCCTCCTGCTGGTGTCCATCCGCAGTGCCGTTCCTGTACGAGATTCGTACACTGCTGGACTGGACTTGCATCAGCACCTCCATGGATTGGTACAGCTGGCTCAAGCTGGAGGACATCCGCTCAAGTCTCTATATCGCCACGTGCAGGAATATGTGCGTCGTGGGGAGCTGGGGTATGACGGGGCCGGAGTGCAACGGCCGTGCACTTCCGGTTGTCCTAAACGGCTAACGGCTAGCGGTTAGCGGTTAGCACTTAAGACATTACGTGTGTTCAAGGTCCATTTTCCAAGGGGGGTGTAATTTTAATGGCGGCGAAAACGCGTCTATCGATACTCGGTCGAAGTTAGCCCAGATGAACATTTTCTTATATTCCATATGTTGGGCGCATGTATGTTATATTATATGGTTACAAGTTGTCATTAGCTGCACGAATCACATGCATTGAATCACGGGTGGGTTTAGGGCCCTATCTTTCATCCTTTTCATCCCTTAAGGACCCTACATAAACCTCTCGCACGTGACTATACGTGGCTGCCCTCTCGCCCTTGGCTCGCGGTGTTTGCTCCTTGGCCCTCCTCAGGGAGCGCAGGGGCCGCCGATTGGGCCAACGGGTGCCGAGGTACGTCAAGTTCCTGCAGGTGAGGTCAAGGGGCAGGGCAGGGGGAAGGAAGGGGAACAAACCAGCGGATCCGGTCCGTACGTATGGGGAAGGTCATCGGATGTGAGATTTTTGCGCAGTGCTCGGACGGCAAAGTTTAGAGAGGGGTTGGGTGGGGGAGGGAAGGGAAGGGGATTTTTCGATACAGGGGAGATCCTTCCGCTGCGGGTCGGGGCTTCGCGTTTCCATATGCGAAAATCTATCTCAAAGAAGATCAGAGGCCTCTCCCCTCGATGGATCATGTTTCATTCTTCGCACCGCTTGCGGCTGTCAGGTGAGTTTTTCGGGGTGCACCCTCTAAGACCCAAGAGCGCTTTGTGCGCCCCAGTGCCGGCTGGGGAGAAACCGACATCTGCCTGGTGCGGAAGGTCCACCAAGAACAACGTGAGGAGATTTGCGACTCCAGCAATCTTGCGTTCTCATGCGACCCCTCATCTTCGAGGATTCTGTACCCCGTGGGCGCTCGGTTCCCGTCCCCCCTTCCCGGCCCCCCCACCCCATCTTGTTGATCAGGGCTTTTTGGCTTTGGTAGCTCTGCTGCTGGTGCTGTGGCTGCCGCCCCTCTTTTTCTCTTCGGGGGCACCCACATACCAGGTGCCCGCACTGCTGGTGAGAGGGGAAAGAGGCAGGGCAGTGGTCGGGGGTTTGCCCGTGTGCGTGTGGGATGTGTGTGGGGGGGGGGGCCCTACGAAGCGGTGTAGCTCCAGTAACGTACGTTCACCTGATCCGTATGCGTGTCACACCCCGCTGTCGCCCGCCTTGCTCCTCTTCCCGACAGGACGTCCGTGTCAATATCTCTATCGCCAGGGTGAGCGGCGCCTCGAGGGGGAAGGGGAAGTTGCATCAGCCCCCACCCTGCGGGAAGTCACCATGGGCCATAGTGGGTGTACGGAATAGGGATATGCGCGAGGTGCTGAGGTCTTAAGAGTCTGAGGCGGCGGCGTATAGTGGTGTAATACAGCGAATGCGACCAATCATTGGGTTATGGAGTGGCGACCTTCTTTGGCGGACTCGGGATCAATATGGTGGTAGTGGTGGCGGTGGGACGGGGTGTCGGGGGGGAGGGCGACTTGTTGGATACCGAGGAGGCGTTAATCTGGTGATGAGATTGTTCGTCGAACGGTCGAACGGGTCTGGGGTGGTTGATTTAGCTTCGCAAGCTTCTCAGCAATGGGGACGTACATTGTTTCCGATGTTGTTGAAAAAACTGTTACTGCCGGGAAGCCGTTAACGCCGTCCGGGTCGGGAGAATGCAAGTATGCTACGAATGCGGGGCGCCATTAGCTTCGCCGTCTGAATATCGTGTAGCTATATGTCACATCTCTGGGGATTCGAGAATCGTCGAATGTGATTATGACATTAGATGATAGATAGAGATAGATTATTACATTCGTAACCACATGTGGAATGGGGTGGGGTATGGAAGAACCTCTGATGCTCTCCAGAGGACGCAGCTAGAGAGAGAGAGAGTGTGTGTGTGTGTGTGTGTGTGTGTTTGTCTTTATCAGGACACAATCGATGCATGCTGAATCTTCTGATGCTGTCGCCTCAACCTGCCTCCTTATCACGGCTGCGCCTGCGGATGCGGGTGCAGCTCAGCGGCGGTCAGGATGCCCTGGGGACTCAACGCTTTCCGCTCTACGCCAGCGGCGACCGAAGGCTCATCTTTCAATGGACTGCGCCCACAGCACCGCAGCCTCCGGCGCCGCCGCCTGCACCGGGCTCAGCAGCGGGGCCGGGAGGGGTCGTGAAACGCCGGGGACTGATCGGAACGGAAGTGGCTGACGGCGCCATTGCGGCGGCGGCTCCGCCACCACGTGCACGACCGCCTGGCCCATCAGGAGGCGGCGGTGGCCATAGTGGCGGGGCTGGTGATGGCGGCGGCGGGGGCGAGGGCGGGGGCGGCAACAGTGGAGGGGGTGGCAGCGGTGGCGGCGGCAGGGGCCTACCCCGCGTGCTTGCCGGCTATGCGCCTGACCAGGTAAGAGACTGTGAGGTGAGGGACCCTTCACGTGCGTCCTTGGTCAGGTAGCCCATGGGGTAGCGGAACGTCTGGGGAGTGGGGAAAGGGCGACCTAACCAATGGGTTCATATCCGAAACGACAGGGGCCTGCGCACTAAGCCAATCACAACCCGTCCAGCATTCGTCAGCACCTTGAGTCTCACCGCTTCCCTCCTCCCGCCGCTTTCCGGTTCGACAGGCTATGGGTGTGTGTGTGGCCGCGGAATCAGACCAGGTGTGGCGCATTTCTCCGCCGGCACGTAAGGCCCTCATGGACTTACTGCTTGACCCGGGGCCCCAACCCCCTCCAGGACCGCCGTCCCTGCCGTGGCCCGGGCGCCCACCCCGCGCTCATTACAGGCAGTCTAAGGCAATGTGGACGGAGGCGGAAGGGGCGGATCAGGCGCCAGTTGTGCTTGAGGTACGCTGAGGGGTATGTACGTGTGTGTGTGTGTATGTGCGTCCGTGTGGTGCATGTGTGTACGTATGTGTTTGGGGGGGGGAAATGTGTTTTAAGAGCTGGGCCGCCCGAACTAGGAACGATGGCTTTGGCTTCTTCAGAATGGAGCCAGATGTTGAATGGGCGGTAATGCAGGCGGTAGGTCAAAAAGAAACCAGGAGGCAATGCCGAAAAGGCGCCGGGCTGTTAGAAGCCTGCCCTAAAGCATGTGTGTGTGTGTGTAGGCGGAGGCAGAAGGGAAGGCGGAGGGGGAGGGGGCCTTATCAATCCACACCTTCCACATGTTTGACGGACTTACTTCCCGTGGTGGTGGTGACCTTCAGTGACCCCTGCTTCGCTATTGGGTTCACGCCCTCGTGATCACCTTCTCGCTCCCGTGGCTGGGTGCAGGGCAGCTTTGGCCGCATCCCATGACTTTCGTTCCCCCCTCGATGTCTTGCAGATCGGTTGGTCGTTTACCCGCAGCGCCCCATTAAACTCCCAGTACGGGGGTCCTGGCTGTACGGCAGCAACGTACGTGCCGCTGTCAGAGGCTGCACGGCGGGGCCTGGCGGAGGTACGGCAGTGGCGCAAATGTAGTGTCATGTGGTGTACCGCATCAGCAGCAGCCGTGTGTACCCGCAGAGTACGAATGACTTCCAAGATGTTATCAGGTTGCCACGCATGTAATGTACGTCACAAACCGATTTGACAACAGAATGCAAACGTTATAGCCTGAGAAAATGTATGTGTTGCCGTACAGCTACATATTCGGCCTATCACAAGGGGCCGCCGGTCCCAAGCCCAGTGCGCATCCAACCGTTGAGCCCATCCGGCGCCGGAGCCTCATCGCCGCATCAGCCGGGATAGCCCTCCCCGCCGTGGCGCCCAAGATCCACTTCGCATTCCGTATTCCGTATATTTTGTATTTCCGTATTCCGCTGCTCCTCTCAGGCCCCCTCCCCCCAGTTTATACACCGCGCACACCCCACTCTCCGGCAAGTCTATCCACGCTGCCGTACTCTTTTGCAAAACATGCAACGTGCAAGGGTCATTATTACCTTTCCTACATTTGGCCACCCGTCGCCACTGCTTCCTCCTGGCTCCAAATCCCGGGCCCACTCACAATCACTCACAATCACTCACAATCACTCACAATCACTCACAGCCTCGCATCCGTTATGGGTTTCCTTCGTCGTACCCCACCGGGACCAGGTGCTGTCCGGCACCTCCAACAGGACGCTGCTGACGGCGCTCAACCAAGCCGACCCCGCGTCCCCCGGGTCGCCCGGACTGTTTCCGCTGTTCATGCGCCTCAAGGGGGAGACGTGCAGTGTGCGACTGGGGCTGCAGGGCGAGCCGCCGTCGGGGCAGTCCGGAAACCGCGGAGTCGGCATCGGTCTTGGGACCAGGGCAGCCTGGACGGCGCCCGAACGTCCACCCCCGCAGCGTCGGCTGCTGTCCTGGCTGCCGTCGTGGGCGGGAGGCTCGGGGGGTAACGGCGCCCCCGGGGGGAAGGCGGCGGATCGTAACGACAATAGCGGCAGCGGCGGAGGTTCTGCCGCCACCGCTGATTCGGCTGACTCAGCAGACCGTTGGGGCTCCGCAATGGTGGGATGCTACGCCTCCAGGGAGGATAGCGGTGGCGGCGGTGGTGGTGGGGCCGGCTGGGGAGCCGCCGAGTGGTGGTCGTTCAAGTGCGGCGCTCTGTTGCCGCCAGATGGGCCCGATGCCGGCGGCGACGGCGACTTCGGGGGTGACGGCACTGGTTCTCCGGAGTACCGCCGCCGCCGCCGCCGCCGCCGCGGCCTGCAGCAGCAGCCCGTGTATTCAGACTTGCGGGTGACGACAGGCATACAACATGCCTTCGGCGATGGTGGCGGCGTGGATGCTTACGGCGCTTATAGTAGCGGCGGCGGCGATGTCGCAACCACTGTTGCCTATGACGGCGGCGGCGGCGAGGTGAAGCTGGCGGATCCGTGCGACAGCGCGCCCGGGGGCTCCCCCGGGCTGATGGGGCCGCCGCTGGTGGCGGTGGTGGAGCCCGTGCAGAGTGGCCTGCTGGTGAGTGTGCGGCATGTCTGGCAGAATGGCGTATCCCTATCTATGAGGTTCGGAGGGAGAGGAGAGGGGAGGTGCAGCCCCACCCGGTCTCCTCAGCCGCTCGATTACACCGGCACGGTGCCCAGACCCAGTGCAGCGGGCCTGATGGAGCCCGTCTCACCATACCACCTAAGTCTTTCCGGTCTCATCGTCAGCTTCGTTGTTGCGTCTTCACCTTCTGTGTATTCGTCTTTTCGTGTGCCGCTCCCTCCCCCCCTGCTAATACACTCTTTACATCTCAGGGTGCGACGCTGTCACGCTTCGGCATCACCGGCCTCTACGTGACGTTCGTCTTTGCTATCGGCCGCTTCCTCCGCTTGTCGGTGTCGTCTCTGCGGCTGCGGATCCCCACTGAGGACCTGCCCTCGACCCGCCGCCTGGTGGCGCTGTGTCAGGACATATACGTGGCCAGGGCGGAAGGTGAGTGGGGGCGAACAAATCGCACCTTCCTTATCATGCTCCTGACCCCAGGGGGTGCTCCAGCCAAGTAAACAAGGGGGCGGCCGGGGGTTGGGGGCGTCAGGCTCAGCTGTGACGGCTTTGAGGGCCCTCGAGAACCCCCGCTCCAACGAGTCCCGTGATCCGCACTCCATTGCCGTGTGCGTAATTCCCCCTCCTCTGGCTCCAAAACCACCTTCCTACACCCACACACGCACACAGCTGCAGCTCGTTTCTTCATGTCGCTCGTCCTGTTTATCGTACATCTGGTTCCTATCATTTCACATTTCCCGCTTTCCTCCTCACCCGCTTGCGTCCCTCCTCTCTGTCGGACCACCAGGCGAACTCGTCCTGGAGGAGCAGCTCTTCCGAGCCCTCATCAATGTCTATCGGTCGCCTGAATTGCTGTTCGAGCTGTCCCGGAAAAAGCACAAGCAGGCGTAAGGCCGACTCAAGGAAGCGGACCGGCTGGTACAGCAATGGGTTAGCCTTATCTTTGCGCTGGACTGACAAGAAGAAGAAAAATCAATCTGCGGAAGCTGACAGATATTGGCCGTAGCGGCGGTATATGTAGGTGTGTGTGTGTGTATAGGTGTGCGTGGCTATGTTGGGAGAGGAGAGGAAGGAGAGGAGAGAAGAGGAGAGGTACATGTTACATGCCTTGCCTACAGTACGGGAAGGAGAAAGTGTATTGCCAGGCTGTGGAAGTTGTTGTCGCTTGAGTTCAGCAAGCTTAGCGTCATGGTGGCAGGAAGGGTTGTAGGAATTGTGTTGAGCACCCGGAGCACTAGGTTGTCAGTTTTACGTAGCAGTTACGTAGCAGGGTGCAGAACCACCGACAGGTAGTCGGTTGCCGCAGCTGTAGCACGAACGCATATTTCATTGTCGGGATAGCAGCACAGAGCTGCTGCAGGTGGTTGGTACGGGTGGTTGAATTGCTGTACGGTTGTTGCAACAACCTGATAAGCAGAGGGACCCCAAGACACGATTCCTGGGGAGTAGGCGGGGTGTGTAGCAGAAAAGCGTGTAGCTGCCGGGTGGGGGGCAGCAGAACGGCGACTGCAGAAACTCACGTGCAGGGGCCTGTAGTGGGCGCATCTGCTTCCGTTTTTTTGCTCGTCTACTTCCATAGCCCGTTGGTACGGGCGGCTTTGTGCGCTCTCAGCGCAGTGCCACGGCACGATCCTCCAACTGGCATATGGCGACGCAACGGGGGTCGTCGAATCACGTTCATACACCACACACAGCTCCACCGCACACAAGCATGCTGCAAATATTAAGTTTGCAAAATTTGTAACCGTATTTCTGCAAAAGAGCTTTAGCGCAAACCCCATCAAACAGATGCCAACACAGGTGGGTCCAGATGGTCCTAAGCTCTCCAGAGGATCCATGCCAAGTCCAGCAGAGTACTTCTCCCCATACGCATCCGTTTTGCATACCTTACCCCGTAATCACTAGCAGGAAAGGCTCCACCTGCGGCAGAACAGATTGCAGCAGGTTAAGGCAGCGCGGACAGCGCGGCCTTAGTGTCCAGCCTTCACCAGGGCGGGTCTGTGCAGCATTCACTCCATAAATGCAGATCCATCCTTCCCGTCTCCGTCCGTGCTTTCCACGTGGACAGCTTATTTGTCTACTTTCCACTGTCTGTTTCATGTCCATCTTCCCCATAATCGCGAGCCGCAGCGAGGAGTAGCTAGGGAGGAGACACACACACACACACACACAAACCAACCAACCAACAAACGCATTTCCCTTCTTTTCATTCCGGACCTACCGGTCAGTCCCGCCTCGACTGTTCAACTGTTCACTCACCACTAGTTCCTGGTACAGGCAAGAAGGCGCGAAGTGCGACAGATGTCCGCACGGAAGCCTCAAAGCCGCTTGAAGGCCATTCTTAAGATATAGGAGGTATCTTCATAAGACCGTGCTGTCTGTACCTTCACTGTTATCCCCTCAACTTTCCATTGATGCTTATACCCGCTGCCCCCTCCGTCCCACATACTCCTCAATCCCTTGGAGCTTACAAAGAATTGAGAACAAACGTGTTGCGGCCTTACGACAGCAAACTTGTAAAATATTATTGAATTCCAACATTGATTAACGCGTGAGCTTTTAAGGTTAACTTGTCTTCCGTACACCCTCCCGTTCCACCCTCCGAGATGCCTGCGCCGTCCGGGAGCCCTACTGCATGAGTGGTGATGACAAGCAACTTGGAGAAGTTAGCCGTCCCCTCGTCCGAATAGGCCCTCCTTCTTCGTTTCTTCCTTTTCGTTCCCTGCTCATTTCCCGGCCACCATCCTCATTCCTTGCCCCTCCCGTTCCCGTTTTTCCTCCCTTCCTGTGATCCTCCCTTTTATCGGGACCCTCCGCGTCCTGCCTCTCTCCTGGTTCCTTCCATTGCAGGATGCTCTGGGGTTCGTTGCCTCTACGGTGTTCATGGTGGGCGACTGTGGTAGCTGATGACGCACAGGAACATGGCTGCTTATTTTACACGCGTATCCTCAGTCCAGGCATACATGATGCATTTGCGCCACGTCCGATTATATATATAAATTACTAATACTTATAATAAAATGTTTTAATACCTACATAAATGATGCACGCGATGAGGCGCCGTGCCATACTTCTTTGCAGCTTACTCACAAGCACCCCATATCCGATAAAGCCGACCAAGACGTTTTCAAGGCCAGCGAGAGACGTGCATCTTGGGTTCAACCCTGGGAGCCAGCGTTGTGTATTGGGTTGTGGAGAGAGGCATGTGTCTCGCATACCCCGCAAAGGACCAATGCATGTGGAAAAATCACCCAGTCCTCTCAGGTGGCAATGAACGGCTAAAATTCCAATGAGGGCAGCCATAAACTCAGCCTCCAGGGGGTCACAGGCGACATGGTAACGGTGGAGGCGGCCGCCATCCTCGTGGATTGTACGTGTAGCCCCGATGGCCAAGGACATACCAATTAAGCATCAGGAAGTTGTGGCCGTGACCCTGTGTGCGCACAACGTCATTAAGGTAATCGATCGGAAATCCGGGTTGCGCTGTGTGTATCCAAAATTAGCTTCGGAGCATTGAGCCGGGTCCTTAAAGTCAAGGCTGCTTTCCCTGAGTCTCAAGGCACAGGCAATGGCGGCGAAGGTACAGTTTTGTATCACTACTACACGCTATCGACTGCCACCTCTTCTGTCAACTCTGGACAACGGAGGCTGTGTTTAAAAGCCCAAGGAGGCTGTGCCTGAACCTTGGACGAGCAACCTACGAGCCAGTTCCTGCAGTTTCCTCCTCAAGGTCATTGCAGGCGCCTGATCCCACGACGAGACCAAACACTGCACAACACCTACAATGCTACGGAGCTGTCAGCGACTTCACATGGACGCACCAAAGAGATGTGAAGTGACACTGGCAACACTCTCTTTCGTCCGGCAATGCAGCGGACGCTCAAGTGGTGAGACGGTCTACATCAGGGTGACGTCACGCATCCCTGACCGGGCTGGGTAACGAGCGGTAACGAGCAACGAGCGACAAGCGGTGACACACGAGACGAGTCCAGATGGCTCCCCAATGACGCAACCCCAACGGTCTACCGCAGTGCTACCGTTTCCTTCGCTGCTGGTCTGCGAGCCTTCTGAAACAGGTGAGGGAGGTCAGCTGAGTGACACACAACCTGCGCTCTGCTGGTCCAAAAGGCGAGGTGTTCCTAGTCCAACATGCCAACACCGACAGCCAACTCCATTGTACCCAAATATGTAGAAATGTATAGTTCCAGTGAGGGGGACACATCACAGCGCGCCACACAGTGGACTCAGCTAAGAAGTGAGTGGCCCATCAACACCAGCTTTCAGCCGGTGTAGAGCTCTTGGACCCTGTGAGCGCCCGTGACCAGATCCGTTGTTTCCCCGTGTTTGTCCCCCACATGGAACACCGCGTGCCACAACCCTGACGTGCAACCGAGCTGAACCAAACCAGGAGTCTTCCCGCCGCCCCTTCCCTACTGAGTGCGATGGCTTTGTGATTACGGCCCCCGTCCCCCCCCATCTGCGCCCAACATGCACCCAAAAACCGCCTCAGGCCGCATCCCCCCCCTCACCTCCAGCGACATGTTGCGAGGTGCCTGCCTGGCGAAGTCCTCACACATGTTGAATAGCATTGCGTGAAGCATCTCATGGCCCAGGGTGTGGGCCAGCCAGGACAGCCTGGATTGAGCGACGGAGGGAAGCAGACTGGGTCGAGGTGGGGTTTCCTCCCTTGTGGGGAATTGCAAGGTCTGGTGGCAGATAACGGAGAGCAGTTACCGGGGACGGCACATACACCAGCCGTACTTCTCCCCTCTCCTCCCCTTCCCGTGCTTGCACCTTCGTTGTGCATCTGAGGTACGGATTCTTTTGATATACGATTGCCGTCGTTCCTGTTCCTGTCCGGATCTGTTGCGTATCGTTTCCTCTTGTCCCGACATGGCTCACCGGGAGGTACACACCACTCCATCCAATCGCATGGGCCTACCCACGGAGGGTGAGTATGAGGACCAGACCTGCCGCAGGGGTGAAGCAGCGAGGGGGTGAAGCAGCGAGGGGGTGAAGCAGCACAAACTCCGACGAAATGTATCGTCGAGTTCAAATCATCAATGCTGAGTGAGCGGAGTAGGCATTATGATGGACCGATGGTTTCTGTACCAGTGCCGGTGTTCCGGGGATCAGAATTGCACGCCGCCGTGATGTGAGCAACCCCCATGATTCATGTACACATACACACACGCGCGCACGTACACATACACACACCTTCAACCCCCCTGTGTGTGTCTATGAAAAGGGGGAGCTTTACTGATTTAAAGATGCAGGGGCCTCGGAGGGTCTCAGGGTGCCGGCAACCGGAGCCCGACCTCATTCCCCCATCTCACCCCATCTCGGCCCAACGCAACGGACCTGACCAATACGACTATGCTGCCGACACATGCAGGACGTGGACCCACGCGAACTCTCAAGACAACCCATCAGCCCCGTCACCACCTGGCGCCAGAAAGTCACGCGGCCCCGGCTATGCTGGTAGGTTGCACTGGGAGCAGCTGCCCCAGTGTCCGCCGCCCTGGGAGGATCAGAGGCGCCGCCGCTGACGGCCCCACGGGTGCAACCCTGACCCGGGCCACGGCGGCGCCAAGCTCGCCACCAGCCCCGGCGACCCCCATCAGCGACCGGGCAGTGGCTGGCAGTGCCAGCCCCGGGGCTGGCGGCGCTGGCGCTGACTGTACCACACTCCGGAGGCCTTGTCCGCACAGCCTTCCAGATGTCCGAATGACGCCCTGATGCGGCGAGCACCAAAGGACGCCGGTTGGCGACCACGACCCGTCCTCCGCCACCACCAGCAGCAGCAGCAGGGACCAGGCTGCAGTCACGACCACAACCGCCGCCCGTGCACCGGGCCATTGGTGGCGAAACGACACCGTCGCCGCCGCTGCCCTGAATAGTCTTGCCGGGTGCTGCCATGACCGCATCTCCGTACGGTACGGCATCTCCGTACAGCTCTGCAACATCACCGGAATAGTATGATAGCTTCCGTCCTGTGCGTCTGATGTCATTAATCCGATTGGAAGGGAAGCCCCGAAAAGGTAGGGGAGGGTGGTCTTAAAGGGGTGGGTAACGGGATGTGGCACGGGGTTGGGTCTCTGCGTCTTAAAAAATCACACAAAATGTCAAATATCAATATGAACGTGTATTGCGTGTACGGTGCCGTACCTTGCTATCTCCCGATGAAAGGTGCCCTGGAAGAACTCCTGGTCAATCACTCGAGCCAAAGCCTTCAGACGGGGTGGGACGTTTATTACTTTTATAAGTAATAGAGGAATGGAGCGTTTTTGAGCTGCACGGTTCCCGCCGGCAAGTTTGCGTTTGTGTGTACGTGTATGTATCAGTGTACTTCACCCCGGACAGGACGGGACGGGACCCGGACATTCTTAGAATTTAGGAAAATGCCCGTAAAAGTGTTGGGGCTGCTCCGGGGTTCCCCGCCGGAAGCGCAGCTTTGTGGGGCCAGAAGCATCAGCAGTTCAGGGGGAGAATGACGGTTAAGAGACAGCTAGGGAAGCTGGTTTCTGTGTTAGTTAATGAGCTGCTGATGCCGGGTATTGGGTATTGGGTATTGGGATGCAAAACGACGACAGCTCTCAGAAAACAACTAAATATAAAACTTCACAACCACAAACATAATGCATTATGAAAATTGTCTTGGCAGGAATATTAGTCACCATGTAAAGAAACACGTACTATGTGCCCCGAGAAACTTTTATGTAGCTTCCGGGGCCCCCGGAATGTTTGAAGGCCTAGCAAGGTAGAGTTCCGGGCACCCTCCCGGAAAAGTATTTTTGGGGCTCCGGGGAACCCCGCCGGAACAAACAGCTGCCCCCTTGAAGGACCCTGTTGTGTATGTGTGCGTGTGAATTTAAGGGGTGTTACATACACTGTGGGCGGCTCGCCCTGCAAAGACGAGCACTGGCGGCCCTGACCGGACCGAGCCACAGCGCAGGGCAATGTGTATGTGTATGTGTATGTGTATGTGTATGTGTATGTGTATGTGTATGTGTATGTGTATGTGTATGTGTATGTACATGTGTATGTGTATGTGTATGTGTATGTGTGTGCGTGTATGTGTGTATGCGTGTATGTGTATGTGTGTGTCCTGCAATGTAATAATATAATGGAACCAGAGACTTCGCGGGTTGATGGAGGGGTGCAACTGTCCATGGATTGCAGGTCCATGACTCCTTAGAGAAGTACGAAAACTGCAGCTGAAGAAGGGGACGGAGGGTGCACAGTGAAGGGAGAACTCTCCATAAAGAGCCCAGCCCAGATGTCAGGTCTGTTCTTACCTGCAGTCGCTGTGGTGTCATGTCCTCAGGCCTAAACTCCGCCTCCCAGGCGCCCCCCTCTAACGTGGCCGCCCGCTGCAGCACTGCGGCCCACTTGGCTCGTCGAGACAGCTGGTGGGCCGCGGAGCGAGCCTGAGCCTTGGGCAAACGACCCCAGCACACCTGTGGAGTTGTGAAATGATCTGGGAGTTAGTCAAATACGGTAGTTCGTTGGAAGTTGGATCAGAGATCCATGAAATGGCGGATGCTTATCAGCTCACTCTTCCCGCAGACGGACATGCCACTCGTTCCTCCGTACCTTCTCCCAGTCCTGCTCATCCAGACGAAAGTCGTACTGAGCCTGTAGAATGATCATGGGAACAATGAGAAAGTGGCGGATGACAAGAATTCATGGCAAGCATGATGAACATGGCGCCTTTGGCTCGGGTGGGTTCTGGAGGGCCCACGCGCATGTGGTTGCTCCTTGCAGCCTACGCGTCCAAGTATTCTTCATGAGCGCAACAGAATGAAAAAGTATGGGATCGTGGATTGTTGCAGGTAGATGAGATATCAAAGCCTCGACACGCACGTGATGCGACCATCGTACAGCCGTTGCGTTTTCAGTCGCTAATGTTTGATTCGGTGTTTGCTGGACAAATCAGCTTTCCGCATCTTTTCTTTCTTTCTGGTTTATCTTCTTTAATCTCTCGGTTTCTTCTTTTGTCCTTGGGTTCTAGCAGTCCTGGCTCGTACGGGCCTTACGAGCTCGCGAAGCTAGAAAAGAAACAGTAATGTGATAACTACCTTTAAGCTCGCCCGCGTACTGTCTGCCCATGGAGAGCTCCAAGTAAGCACCATGGAGATACGAGAAAGCCGCCGGTATTTGCCTGGCAGCGGCTGGTGATCGGATAGCTACGGCGAGTATCAGTTTAATACCGTGTTTTGATCATCAATTCACTGCAATGCGAGTATGTGCCTATGGATTTGTCGGTAAAAACTTGGCTCCTGCGTCCTGGACCGTCAGCCGTGAACGACAGTACGAGTATGACACTTCAAAGTTAATGTTCGCACAAGGTAAGGTATTGTAGTTGCCTGAGTTTACTTCTCAGACGGACTGATGGTGAATTATTTGACCCCAAAACTGTAGGTCGTACATGTTAACTATATGCACAAGTTTAGCAGCATAATAACGCTCACCGCGAAGTTAAATTGTATAGATCTCATGGTAGAGTTGCTTTTACATCTTTAGGTATACTGCGAAAGCATTCCCTTACATTCCCTTACATTCCCTTGCAAGAAGCACAGACCTTACCGTTTTCCCCGTTACGGGGCGGAAGAAGCATGAACAGTCAGAGTCGCTGTGCAAAGAACTGTTTATACTGCTGATATAGCTAGTATTGATAGTTGATCCAGGTCGGCTGTTAACATGCTTCGTCAGCGTCCGTTTTCAACACCGTCTCGGGCCGTCGCTGCTCAAGATCGTTATGCAGTACTTAACCGAAAGCTTGTGCAAGCTTTTGCCCAGCAAGTTGTTGCAGCACATTCGGCGTCCACAAGTGTTTGCGATGAAGGGGGAAAGCCTGCCGTTCCAGGCCAGGTTTCTAGGCTAACTTTGCCGTGCGACAAGCCCTTACCTTTGGCAAATGTTATGGTGAGGCTGTCTTGGCCGCCGCGGCTTGTGGCCTTTCCTATTCAAGAGCGTACATAAACCGTAGGATGTGGGAGAGCGCATCTTGCACCTAGCGTGTACGTATTAGATTCCGTATCCTCCGGATGTGTCGCAGGAAGTCCAGCGCTTACTGTTTCTTTTAGAGGCTCCGGAGTACTGCATGCGGGCGTTTCGGGAGCATTGCGTCAACGGACAGGACCTGGTACACATGCAAGAAAGCGACTTTGAAGACAGGTGGACCAGGGGACTGGGGGAAGCCGCCGGATACTGCAGCAGCATTTCAACAGGATTTAACCGGTATGCGTACACACCTACATCATAAGCCCCAGCTGTGTCCAGCATGCCTCTTCCAGTCTCGTCGGCAGTATCAACTATCGGCCGGTACCCTCACAGCCCTTTACCGCTGGACGCCACACCGCACGTTTACATAATGTCGACCAGTAGCCGCACTCGCGCGCTTCGAAACCGCCAAAACTCCTGCAAACCCCTGCGCACCCATCCACAAATGCGCACATCCCCTTCCTAGTACGGCATCCCGTCCGGTACCCCTTTCGATATTGGCAATGTCAGCGGCCCCACTCCAACACCTCTCCATCTCCGTCTCACCTCTCTCCTATTCGGGGCCCCTCTCCCACTCCTTCCTCCGCTCCACCCCCTTCACCCGTTCGCTGTGCCCCCTCCCTGCAGCCGCTTCAAATTTCCGCGTCATGTGAAACGCAAGGTGCTTCGCATCGCAGAGGCATGGCGCTTTTTTCAAGTCCTCAACGAGGGCCCCACACAAACCAGTCTGTCCATGGAGCGCTTCCTAGATCACCATCTCCGTAACGGCAGGTGAACCACGCCTCCACGAGTGACTCCAATACACCCCAGAAGTGCAGCACGCGCACATCACTACTGGGCGTAAGGAAGGAGACCTATCGGCGACTGGGCCCATAGGGCCCCGGAGGGGGATAGATTGTGGTAATCCAACGTGTCGCAACACACGACCATAAAGTGGGAATTTGTCGCCGATGCCGGGGGCAGGGGAAGATGGCCCCCAGGGGGACGGGTGTGTATAATTATTATTTCGTGATTTGGGTCTACTTTCATTTAATATATAATATTTAGGCTCCTTGCATTAACAAGATGTCGTATATACATGTTCATGTAGCTGCAAGCTGCGGAGGCGGCCGGGCTCGGCAGGGTATTAAGAGGGATGAGGGCCTAAGAGGGGTGAGGCCAGGCGGAGACCAGGGCAAGACCTGGAAGAACGGTAGAGGGTTCGCGAGGTGAGAAGGGTGTGCCAGGCGCGACGTGGCGGCCGACGCCAAAGCCCGACTAAAAGCACGGACTCTGGTCCTCGTACTAATACCGGGGCCGTACACCTTACCTGGAGGACATATTTCCATTACCCCGTTTCCCAATCAAATGCCCTGTCCTTCTCCGCCTCATAAGCTCATATCACATTCCACTATAATCCCCCTTCACCCGGCCCGTCACTGCACACCCTCCTCCCCTCCCCTCCCTCTGCCGCTTTGCCCTCGCAGCCCCCCTGAGGTCATCTCGGAGCTCCGGGCGGCCTTCCTGATTTTGGATATCAACAACAACGGCAGCCTGACCTTTGAGGAGTTCCTGCTGGGCTTCTCATTGCTAGAGGCCGCAGGTTGGTCCTGGGCGTCGCACTGGTGGCGACTGGGGAGGGAGAAAGAGAGGGAGAGGTGCAGACAGACCCCTGGCTTGGGAGGGTGAACACGGGGAGACTTAGTCGGAGATTACGCAGTCGCGGGATGGGGCGACTCAGCAGCCTTGGAGGTTGTTCACCTCAGATATTCATACCGTCCCGACCTGGATCCGCAGCGCCCTTCCCGGTCCCTCCCCTCCTGATCTGACCTGATCTGTCCGCCTTCTCACGCTTGCCTCTCACACCCCTCTTCTCTCGGTGCCCTTCCCGATGCCTGATTTTTTCTCCCTCTGCGGCACGCCCGCTGCCAACCTGATGGACAAACATCATGGTTCGGTGCTAGCAGGAGCTGCACAAACCTTCGCTCCAACCTCTGCCTCCACCAGCAGTATCAGCTCCACTGACCCACGGGTCAGTCCAGCTGACGTGGCGCTATCAGCTAGGGCCCCGCCTGCCGGCGTCGACCGCCTCGCCGCCTTACCTTTTGACGTCCTAAGCGTTACGGCCGCCGCTACTCCAGCCTCCACTGCCGCCACCGTTGCCGCTGTAGGAACCACAACTCCGGCCTTACCTGACCCTGCTCCCCCGTCCGAGGTGGCTGCTGGAGCCTCCAATGAAAGCTTTGTTCGCGGCTTTGCATCCTAGCTCCCGTCTTAACCCATAATAACCGATAATTGTCACGATCATGGAAGCGTGTACGACCGACGCACAAAATGGACTGACGGGCATACAGACGAGTTTCCCTTACACGCCCTCCATGCAGCACTCGAGGGGGGAGGGGGGCAGCATAGCCTGTCCTGCGGTCTATTTTGTGGCTCGCTTCACCATGAAACCAAATTTGTTGCTGAACCCAATGATTGATTGCTCCTGGTGAGACGCATGGGTCTATACATCGACGGGGGAGCGGCGGGAAGAAGGTCTGGACGGACTGTGGCGCACATCCACTTAGGGTCTCGGCGTGGATTGAGCTACCTGACGTGAAGCGTGTTACAGCCTTACAGACGAGGTGATGGATGCGATGGAAGGAAACTGGATTCGCGACATCAGGGAATGTGGAGCCCGGGGTAGGGCGTTGAGCAGCTGGCGGTCAAGCTGCCACCAGTACTAACGCCATTACTCAGTGGCAGCGGCCCAGTCCAAAGCTCCCAGCTGCGACACTCCCCAAGAGGTTCCCCCAAAAAGGGAGGTGGTTTCGGAGGCTCCTGCGCGTGGGTTGGACTACCCCCGCCTAGTCCCTTCGTCGAATGCAGTGCACTGTGAACGATCTTGTTCTGTATCTATATGCGCGTGGGGTGTGTGTCTCAATGTCAACGTCAATGCGCCATCTGTCAGTTCGTTGTAAGTTTCGAAGGAATGATCGCTTCTTCGTGCCCTCCGTGCAATGGCCTCCCACAGTGAGGGACTGGTGACTACGATGAACTGACAAGGAGGTGTTTTCAAGAGAGGAAAAGGGAAAGTGTTCTTCCCTGTTCGTCCGTTGGACTGTGTGTGCAGGTGTGTGTGCGTAACTGTGTAATTAAGGCTGAAGCCCTGAGGTCTACCTGAGTCTGCGGCTTCACATAAATTAAGCTTGGTATCCGCCATAAGTGCGTTGGCGCACACTCACCTTGCGGGGGCTGCCCAACGTGGTTTCATAATTCGTTACCTACGTGGCTAGATGAACGCACTGTGTGTGTATTTGTAGTGGCCTCAGGAGACCGTCCCGTGCAGCTGTATGTGTCGTAGGCATCTGATGGCGCTGATGGCAGCACGTGAGCAGGATGTCCTGGTCTGTTGGCTCAAAGCTTCACTCATACGCAGCAGGAGGCATCTGGGACTGGGCCTGTTCGTATCGGCCAATGCTCTGGTTGGTGGTGCTGACAAGGTGCCGATTAGCGCAAAGCCTTGCAACGTTGAGATCAAAGGTTCACGGCCGTAGTGTTGACGCTGTGTGGAAGCGGCCGGCCAGTTAAGCTGTGTGGCGATATGGATACACACGTGCGAGCTAGCACGGGCGCGAGCGCTCATATTACTACATAGGACCTACGGAGAAGTTAAATCCGTCTTTCATTGTAGGCGGCCGCTCTGGAGCGCGGGTGAGATGGTTGGCTGGTGAGGTCGCACCCATCCCAGCAGCGGGGTCGGGGCGAGAAGAGGCGGGAGGAGAATGAAGCGTACGGGGCCCATAGTGCCCTCTGATCCCGTCGGCTCCTGGTCGTCACCTGGATTCCGGTCACAGCACGCCACCCAGCGGATAGCAATACTGCGGGAGGTTTTAGGCAGGTAAGCAGCAGCAACAGCAGATTGAATTAAATGAAATCTCGAAGTGGCAAACGTATTTGAGGGGTGTTCATGAAGGGCTGGGGTTCGAGGCTGGCAGGGGACTGGTTCTGCATTGCAATAGGCGCTTTGGAGCGTGCAGCCGCTGAGTGAAGAGCGATCGGACAGCGTACTGTTACCCATCGAAGGGTGTAACGTCTAACCCGGAGATGACGAGCGCGCGGGAGCGGGAAAGCCGTGCCAGGGCATGTACGGTAGGGTTGTACAGGTTGTGGACGCTTTGCTGACCCTTACATTTATGTTGACTAGTCCTCGAACGGCGGTTGACAGTTATTCCTGTCGGTGCCGTGTCTAACATGTCCCCTCAGATTGCACTCGATGATTCCATGCTGATCGTTGTTGACGATGGTATTTTCGTACCGTACTAAAGATGATTCATGATTCCGGTGGAGGACTCTTTGGAAGACAAAGTGCGTCACTAATGAGCTAGGCGCTCCGGTGCTAAAACCCTAAAAGCGTAGGGCGGTAATGCTGCTTATATTCGTTATGGGGACACCAGACATGCGTGCACACAGCCAAAAGAAGCGAAAGCTTTCGTCCTGACATCTACCTGGACTGGACCGGGAACAGAAAAGGTATGGGAAGGAAGGTGGGCGGGAAGGAATTGAACATGGATGCTCGGTTACGGAAATCCCAGCACCACACAGCTGTGCAGCATGGGCGGGATTAGTTACCGCTGGATTGGTGTTCATTCGGTGCGGTAGGCTTGTAACAAAACCCACCCAAGCGAGCACCTGATACTTAAAAGCGAACATAAGCAAGTCTTTTTAACTTGGATACTCTCAAATGCGGGCGGAGACGTCGCCGACCGGATTATTACCAGGTGCGTGCATACTAACAGGGCTGAAAGCACGAGGGCCGTCTTCATGATGGTGGCGGATGGCAAGTGCGCCTCACCTGGGGCACCCAGTTCGCATAGCGCCAATCATTGCGGAACCTCCAATCACCCTTGTTCAAATACATAAACCCAATTATCTGTCTGTTGAGGGATGGGGACTCCAAGTCAGACGTACTCTGGCTGTGCAAAACCGTGCCTCCTCCATCCGTGCGGCGTGAAATGCAAACAGTTCCCCCATCGCCCCCCAGCAACTTCTGACCGCAATGCGGGTGCCACTCAATGGAGTGACTCTGAGTTTGGATGCGCGGGTTGGGATAGGGTGAGAGAATGACTCCTATTTAGGAGGATCATACATATTGTAAATGTCCGACCCGCCAATTCCCTGTTGGCATTTCAACTCCCCCAAAAACTGTCTTGAGCCCCGAACAACTTGGGTGCCGCTCAGCTGACCGCCGAGATTATCTATAAGGCACAGGGGTTTGATGCCCCGCCTCCTCTTCCACCGCCATCCCAGCCGGTCCACGGCACCCAGACACCTGCGGCATTGAGGTAGCTCATGTCTGCGCCGTACGTTCTCCAGACCTTTCCATGGTCAGGGTTCTTCCACAACCTACTGGAGTTTGAATGCTTACCTTTCGTTACTTTAGACACTGCTGTAGGAAAACATTGCTAAATGAGGGACCAGCGTTGTAGAATGCTGAATAGGTGAAATTAAAAACTTCCCGTGGGTATAATGCTAAACCGTATACTACGCTCAGATTACACATGTATAACCAGAGCACTGCGCTATGTACAACTCATCGTGGCTGCCGGATCGCCTTTGGATTGCGATTGGATCTTAAGATAACAAATTTTTCACAACCATATCCCCTTGGTGCATTTGACAATTTGCGGTTTAGTCCATGCCAACGGATGTCCTAGCCAGAGAAATTGTTATAAAACCTAGTAACCTCAGCGCGTCCGTACATGCGCTCCTTCCAACTGCCTCCACAGTCCGCCGTCTGGTGATTACACGGATAATGAGCGTCGCTAAACACACTTCTTTGGTTTTGTCGGACGTGATCATGGCCGCGGAGGACTTTGTCCGTCACGAACTTGCCGCAATGGACGCTTCCCATGATTTTTCACATATACAGCGCGTGCGTGCAAATGCACGAAACCTTGCAGCTATGGAGGGCTTGGATGCGGAAGCCACGGCGCTGGTCGACCTTGCCGCGCTGCTCCACGACGTCCGCGACTGGAAGTACAGCGGCAGCGACGATGCTACCACCGGTGCCGTTACGGTGCGTGCTCCATTATTTCGGAAAGGACTGTTAGCTACTCAGAAACCCGTATAATAAATCTGAGTTGGTTTGGTCCAGACAAAAGCCAGGCTTGCCAGGTTGATCCGATACTCGCGGGAGGTAGCGGGGTTAGCGAACGACGGCTTGATCCAACCGCACCGAATCACGACCGCACTAGGCGTTCGAAAGCAGCAGCACTTTCGTAAGCCATTCATATTCTCCTTCCGCCCGTGGGCTCCTTTGAGTACTGCGTTCACGTAACTCCGGCCCGCATTATTACCGTGCCTGAGCTGTGAACGCAGCACCTGAGCAACTCGGACGTGCTTGTGCAGGCCTTCCTCACCGAGCAGGGTCTTAATTTGGAAATCATAAATCGCCTGGTCGCTATCATCTCCCGGGTGGGCTTTAAGGAGGAACTGGCCGGAACCAATGGTTCTGGAGCTGCACCGCAAGCGCTGGCTCTATCCCTGGAGGCGGCCATTGTGCAAGACGCCGACAGGTGGTTGCGCTACGCTACAAATCACGCAAACAGTGGTTGTTGAAACAAAATCGTGCGAGTATACGATTTAGATAATCAACCCAGATGAGTTGGAACTTTGGTAGGGTCGTGTAGGCGACAGTATGGTAGAATCCAGGGGGCTCTAATCTGCCTTATGGGAAGGCAGAAGGTCCAACGAGACAGTGGATAGCATACAGGGAATTGTTGGGATGAGTTGAGTAGTTGTTTAATGTGCCATCTCACCCTATCTCACAGAGCGGCGCGGTGAAAGGCCTGGTGCTCGCGGTCCTGGTCGCAAACCCGCGCACTACTGGGGCTGGTTTCAACCCTGATGCGCCTCTTGCTGCTGGCATCCAGCATCCTCAGCACACCTGGACACAACAGACCAGCCGTTGAGGCACCTGGCACCCGGAAACCAACACCCACCCACGACATGCACCATAGGGGCCTGGGTTTTGCATACTCCATTCTTTCGCTGAGAAAATACCCCGTGGCTGCGGCTACTGCTGCCACCTCCCTGCGCGCACCTGTCCCCGTCCGGTTTTGTTCACTTGCAGCTACTGCATCTCTCCCGCCCCCAACTTCGTGACGTCGCTGGTTCAGATCGACTTTGTTACCCGCAGGCTTGACGCCATCGGTGCCATCGGTATCGCGCGCTGTTTTACATTTGGCGGCGCCAAGCACCGGGTGCTCTACGATCCGGATGTGCCGCCTCGAGATGGACTGAGCAAGGAGCAATACATGGCGGGCGGCGCGCAGGTCACGACCATAAACCATTTCTATGAGAAGCTGTTGAAGCTGAAGGTGAGGGAGAAGGAGCACCGGTAGATGGAAAGCTGGGAACACCGAACGGAGCAAGGAAACGCCGCGCCACCGAGGCCTCACCGTGCTCTGAAGTCTGCATGCTCTTGACGGCGTCTGGCCTGTAGACCAGGAGCTCTGCAGCTAAGAGCACGCGGAAAAAATGTAAAGCGCACGTCAATGAGTGTAGAGGAGTGCCAAGTGTACGGGATATACGGGATGTACAGGATTCAGCTTGGAATCGAATTCCGAAGCCCCATGACGCAATCAGGGCGCGACGTTCCTCTCCTGTACACTGGTGCTCGTTGCAGGGCATGATGAAGACGTCTGCGGGATCTAAGATCGCGGCTGGGCGCCACGCCTTCATGGAGCAGTACCTGCAGCAGTTTTACGACGAGTGGAACGGCCGTTTATGAAGTGACATGGAAGGAACGAGATTTGTGAGTTGAAATGACCTTGCGCATGGTGAGGGCGTTGAGGAGGGAGAGTTGTATGCGTGCACGTTCGATGGAAACACGCACACGCACGCTAGCGTGAAAGAGTGTCAATGATTGTGCACATGTGAATCTGTCTGCTGTTGCTGCCCGCTAGATACCTGACGCTGGCCAAAGGCAGCTGTTATATCCTGCGGGGAAGACCGCCGAAGTATTCGAAGTATTCGTGTGCACATCAGTGCAATTCTGTCAAGAAGCAAGTGATGGTGTTAGGGAAGAAAATCAGCTTGACATTACTTAGCAGTTAATTAGTGCCAATAAAGTCTCAGGACGGGTACGACCCGCCAAGCACAGGCTTTCCGGACAGAGTTCCATCTAGGGTCTATCTGACTTCCCTCCAGGGTGGTCTTTTAAGCCCTGCTTCTCAGAGAGCTGAAACAACTTCTGTTTGCCGTTTCTAAATTATTCGACATATCCCTGGAGTGACAGCTCAGCTCAACCATTACTAACAGGGTCAGTGGGAAGGAGGTTATGTGGGAATTCGTCGTAATGGAATTGCGACGAATTTCCGTTCTAGGCACAACTTGTCCATTATTTTCTATTCTCCAAAGTTTCGTTACATTCAGTAGTATGTTTATCGCATGGCGTCGGAGTTGTTATCCTAAGATATGCACGGGCATTTAACCGAAATATTAACTGCTTTCGTCGATTTGGAACTTTTCTCAGAAAACGCTACTTCGCGCATTTCTATCTGAGTTCAATCTAGATGTGTCCGTCATAGCTTATTAAATCATCCGTATTAGAAAGTGCTATGCTAAAATAGATGGACACAAGAACGCGCGGGAACACGAAGAGATGTCACTCGGTAGGGCTAAATACTCCACACGGCAGGCGGGCAGCCCGGCAGGTAAGTTCAGCGGAGTCCACTCCACTCCGAGGGATTGGGATTCCTTGGGACGTCGATTCACGGGGGGGGCCTGCGTGACCACCGCGTAATGCTGCTGGGCTTATCGGTGGCGGCAGGGCAGTCCCGTAGATGACTTTAAGCCTCCTGGCTCGTACGGGCCTTACGAGTTCTTTCTGAGTTCATTTGTAACATCACATCACGTCACATGTGATTTCAAACCCTCATATTGATAGCTATCAACAACCGTTCTGTTCCTTATTGGAAGAAAATATTTAGCTTTCGCGATATACTTCAAATTTAGTTCTAAGCAAAATCGGTTTTAAAACCGCACCTGTCCAAAATGCTTTCCACCCGCACCCGCACGATGCAAGCCTGCCGCCGCCGGGCGCCCGCCATGGCCGCACCCTCCAAACTCATCCGAGGCCCCAAGCGAGCCTCCCTGCAGGTGTGTGAATATGCGGGATACAATCTTAATTACGTGTTACCCGAGTATGGTGCACACTTAGCACTTAGCCTAACAAGCATCAAGTCCATCCACCGACCTGGTGTTCCACCAACCACCCACACGACTCCCTCGGAGCTTCTTCCTTGGCTCGTTACGCCACCAACGACCCCGGCCGCCTGGGGACAGACGTATACCCTCATATCGGGATGTCATCGAGGTCGTCCTTGAAGTCTCTCTACCGATGAAATTAACTTGCCCCGTCGTAACCACGAGGAGGCCCATACGTACCGCTAAGAGGAGAACGCTCTCATTAATTGGCGTCGAAAATTTCGGTCACCTCTTAGGGCCAAATGTTACGAAGCCGTCCGTTGTACAGATATGTGCCACAACCGAGGAAAGATGTACCTTCTCATGTTCCTTGCACGGGTCCCCCATGTGACGCCTTTTTGAGTTCTCTCACGCACCCCAGCAGCCGCGCAACTCCTAAGGGTAGCAGCTAACCCTTATACAGCTAGCAGGACGTCGATGTGCAACGGATAATATGATACGCCAGCGAACCGGCAGCGTACTTTACGCCTCGACGGCCGGTACTGCGACATGCTGATTATGGACACGTTCGCGAATCAGGATTCGCACTCGCAGTTGAAGATCACACACGGGTTTCGTTATGGCTAATCCACGCTTCCGGTGAAGGTGACCTTGCCGTTATGGACGAACTTGATACCGGCAGGTGATGACGTACCGTACGGAGAAGGGCGAGAAGCTGCTGAAGGTACGGAAGGACGAGGGTTGCGTCGACATAGGGTGACCGCAGGCTTGCCGTTGGCGAGCGGCAGCCGCGAGAAGCAATGCAGCTCTGGGTGATGGCGGCAATCTCGACCTGGTCCCTGCCGTATTTCTCTGTGTTCGACGTTGCGTGTGGCTGTGCTTTCTTTCACTCACCTTGTCCCCGTTACGTCAAGCATTCTTACGAGCAACTCCCGGAGTCGTCTTCGACTTTTCTCTGGACGTTTGTAGCCCTCCTCGCTCAGTGCTCTCGCTGACTCTCGCTCAGACCGCCCACGAGTACGTCCGTCTCACGGGTGAGGCCGGCCGGCTGACACGCGCGGAGTTGGCCGCCCGCCTGGAGCCGCTGCTGGAGCCCCGCGGAGTGTCTTTCCTGGCAGATCACGTCATATACCCCCAGAACAGAACGAAGAGTGGGTGACACGGGGACGGGGGGATGCAGGGCTGGAAGCGGCGTGAGGCAGTGGTTCAGTACTTTCATGCCCAGGGCTGGAGGCGGGGCGTTGTCCCCCCGCGCGAGGGGGTGATGCTGGGGTAACCTCCACGCGAACCTCCGACCCCATATTGTGGTAGTTGGGTGATGTCGGGCAACTGACTCACCGCGTGCGGGACCCCGTGTCGTCACGGCCTCCCCGTGTCCCCTTCCTCCCTGTCGTCCTCTTCCGCCGTGCAGATGTGAATCAGCTGGTGGAATCCCTGACCCGCCAACACGCCGCCTACGAGCACCTGGTGTACCGGCCCGTGGTGGCGGCGGTGAACGAGGAGGCGGGGGCGGTGTTCGCCGCCATATACTACGTGCTGCGGAACAAGGGGCCGGTGTTGGAGGCCGCGGAACCCACAGGCCGGTGCGCGGCGGCTGGGCTGGGGTGCGAGGGGGAGGGCAGAGAAGGGCCGGGAGGTGACGAGGCCTTAGGCGACGCATGGTTTTCGACTCGAGTGGGTCAGAGGCACCAACAACACGAACATTTAACACGCAGGGACACAACGGGTAGTGGATCGGATGTCAAGTGAAGCCTGGGCAGGTGCGTATGAGGGAGGACAAGTGGGGTTGAGTCGTTGGGAAGGGTCAAGGAAGGCATCCGCATACGTCCATGCGGATCTAGTTTGCAACTGGTTTACAAAAGTACGCTCGCATGGGCCCCCCCATTTTTGTTTTCTGCAGCGTTAGCAAAGGCTTCCTGCTGGACGAGATGACCTTCGACAAGGCTACCGGTGCGGCGCAGATATAATATATCGGGCGAGGAGGGTTTCGGAGCTGGAAAACCAAATGCGTGACAATCTGTGTATTTGGACGCATTATGACCCTTGCTGGGGGGGAGAGGTTTTAAACACAGTCGGATGGGAGAAGGGCTTACTGCATCATTTAGGACGTCAACCAGGTTCGTCATTTTTGGCCTTCCTTCTTGGCACAATACTTGATGACAAGGGCGTTTGATCGACATAATTGAAAAGCTGCTTCTTGTATCGCCAAGTCTTCTATATGTAAGGCAGTCACGAAAGCACACAGCGCAAGCGTGGCTTGTGCAGGTCTGTGGATAAAGGAAGGGACAAAACGCGAGCCTAGCCTGCTGGGAGGTTTGGGAAGGACAATAGCTCGTCGTCAACACCACGACCGCCTTTGGCATCACTGGTGCCGTACACAGCAGCGCGGAAGCATGGAGCCTAAGAGTCGTCTTTTGAAGCATTCACCGCACGCCTTATATGACGTTCGACCATCCCGCTTCCTCTCGCATGGGGAGGTCATCAACCGTGCAGCTGATGGGGCGGGGGTGAACCGGTGAGGAAAAGTGGTAAGGGTCGAAGCCTGGGAAGCCGAAGTGGGGTTCTTGGGGGGGGGATGTAGATCTGGTGGCAAATGGTAAGGAAGGAAAATCGAGTACGCTTTGGGTGCGTTGCCCTTTGAGGAGCTCACGACACACCGATACATCTCGCCTGCCTATCTTCTCCTGCGTACCCTCCCCGGCCCCTCCCCGGCCCCTTTCCCCAGGCCGGCTGACCTCCTCCCTTGTCACTCGTCAGATGACGCTGGAGGAGCGCGACTCGCTGCTCGAGGACCCCACCGCCTGGCAGCCGGCGGTGGTGGAGGAGGGGGAGCTGGTGGCGGTGCCCAATGTGGTGGCGGTGAGGGAGGGCGAGGGGGAACGGGGACGCGATCGCGCTGCTGAGCACTAGGGGGGGCGGCGGTGACAACGCAGTGCCATGAAGTGGGCGTATGCTTACTAATTCTTCCCCTTTAAAGAATTGCCTACCGGTCGCTCCTCGATGGGGATTACGGCATGTGTGCTCTTCGGAGGACATCACACATCACACATGTCGTCATTGCTGTAAGTCGTTGTCACCTGTTTGAATCTGGCAACCGGCAGTGGATTTCCAGTGGCCGTTGTAGGTATGTTCGTTGCCACGTGTTAGTTCATTTGTCGTATATTCCGGGTTCAAGGATTGACAAATCGCGTTGCAATGGTGCCGTCCGACCACTTGTTCCTCCGTTTGGTCAAACACTATCCTGCCCCCCCCCCGACCCATGGGTCATAGGGCTCCAGCGACTACAAGTATATGGGCGAGGTGGTCTCCAAGTGGGTGGGCATGTGGAGCAGCGGGGCTCCGATGGACGAGCTGCCCAAGGTGACGTCACACATATGCGTAAAAATATATACATACGTATGTATTTGTATGTGTGTGTGTGTGTGTGTGTGTGTGTGTGTGGTGGGGGATCGAGGTGACCAGGTGGGTTTACCCGGCAGCTTGGCAGGGGCGTCTTGGCAGGACAGCCTGCCCGTCACGAAGGCCTGAACGTCCAAAAAGATGATGTTTTCGTAGGAGCGGGGCCGCCCGTGCTGCCGCCTCGGACCGCGTCCCGCGCTGATGGCATTTAGATGACGAGAAACGCCTTCCCTCCCCTTCCCTCCCCTTCCCTCCCCTTCCCTCCCCTTCCCTCCCCTTCCCTCCCCTTCCCTCCCCTTCCCTCCCCTTCCCTCCCCTTCCCTCCCCTTCCCTCCCCTTCCCTCCCCTTCCCTCCCCTTCCCTCCCCTTCCCTCCCCTTCCCTCCCCTTCCCTCCCCTTCCCTCCCCTTCCCTCCCTTCCCTTCCCTCCCCTTCCCTCCCCTTCCCTTCCCTCCCCTTCCCTCCCCTTCCCTCCCCTTCCTTGTATGTCTTACCGTACGATCTGTACCGTGCGATCACAATGTGCCGGGATGTCTACGGTTACACCCTCGTGCCTGAACCTGAATTGGCAGTTGGTTGACCCTAACTGCCGCGATCACGACGGGTACGGCCTTTTCAACAAACCCAACGGCATCGTTTGGCAGGTGTGCACGCAGGTGCATTTCCGAGGAGAGGGGCACTAGTGTGTGTGTGTGGGGGGGGGGCCCACCCACTTCGTCCTCCCACCAGCCCGTGTTGTTGCCAGCAGGGGGCTTCGGCAGCATTCGCCTAGCGAGGCTGCTCTAAGCTCGGAGGGTGGAGTTGTCACTATCTTGCCTATTTTGGATCCTAATGTTGCGGCGGCGCAGGGCCTGAATGGTGCGCGGGATGCCATCATGCGAATGCGGAAAGCTTATGACGCCCGCTTCCAGCTGCTATCGTACGCAGTTTCGTACGACCACAAGGTATGGTACGTTGCCGTATACCAGACGAATGTTCACCGGAGCTACAACAGCATCTATGGATTGCTCCAGGGGGTCCGTGAAGATAAGGCCCATTCATGTTGCCTCTGATGATGTTTTCGTCATGCTCGGCAATGGATGCGGTACCTCGCAATGGTTCAAATGCACGGTGGCCGCATATTTGACACACTTGCACACTGCGGGATGAGCGGGGCACGGCTGGGCGCTTACGGCCCCGGTCGAGGACGTGTGCGACGAGGACGTGTGTGCATACACCGGCCCCTTCTCGCCTCCCTCCTTACCCTCCACGCCTGACACGTCGCCTTGCACCGCAGCCGCACCTGCCTCCGACCCAAAGGTCCTTCCCGTCCTCCGGGCCCTGTGTCCGCAGCTCGCCTTCCAGCACTGGCGCGCCGATACCGTGGAGCGGGGCGGCAGCAAGCGTGCGCAGTCCATAGAAGGCCTAGGCCTCGTATGCTTCAACGAGCACCTGCAGGTGTGTATGGAAGAGGGCGAGTACTCCCCCTGGGGGCAGGGGGAGTAAGGTCAGGCGGGGACAGGCGGGGAAGCTTTGCTGCATTAAACTACAGCTGCACGGTGGTTTGCGCCTCGGTTGGATGGTTTCTTGGGCTTTTTTGCGGCCCCTCGTGTCGACAGCACCGGTCATCAGCCCTGTTCTTATCGTGCGCAACTGCAAGTGCCGCATTCAAACACCCGTCATATACTTCCGTCATCCGCGTACTCATGCAATCCGGCACATCGTATGGTCCTTCAAAGGGCGGCAGTCCCTCTGGTGGGGTACTTGCTGCATCACTGGACTACTGATGTAGAAAGACATGGCTCCCGAAACAAATTTCGATAACAACCGGATTCGCAACAAAACAGCCGCAAGGTGGCGCAATCATGTGCTGGTTTGGGAGTATCAGCAAACCCGTATCTGAACAACCACATAATTGCCACCGTCATCATCAGTACGGTAACCGGTAACCACCTTAGGGATAAGCAAGGCATAAGAAAGATGTACTCTGCTCCTGTAGTAGTTGATTGCCGCAAAGGCCTCTCAAAATGTTGACAGATGTTGCTTCTTGCACTTTATATTGTGATAGTGTGTGCCGTACATGTACGACTTCTATACAGCTCCGCCCGCGGTCTGTATGTGTATCTCCCCCCTCCTCCCCTCCCCGCACAGATTCGAGACATCTACACCTTCGTCATGCAGGACTATCCGCTGCGCCATAACAAGCTACGTGGTGCTAATTAGGCAATACCATGCGCCTTATACATATATTTGACATATATATTTGTCCTCCTCACCACCTGCTGTCGAAGGGGGAGCTACCTGCAGAGATGCGCCATACTTGGGGGCCATTGTTTGGGGTTACTGGGGTTCGATGCAGGGCACTGAGTGGCCGGCATGGCGCATGGGACGAGACGGGGCTGTTGGCTGAGATGACTTGCCTGTTGCTTTGTTGTCCTAACTGTCTGGTCGGATGTATCATGCCATGTTGAAATACAGTTGGGTGCTTGCCTCTTGTGGCTGCCGGTCATGGCTCGCACCGACGAACAAGCTGGTTCAGCTTATTAGTCGGTTTTCAACTTGATGAACCACAGCTCACAATACGATCCAAGCTGGAGTCTCCTCTTCAGAAAGACAGTATGCATTTGAATGCGCTTTGTAGGATGACAGCGGTGGCCATGTTCGAACGAACAGCCGCCATCGGGTGCCAATCCAGACTGCTAGAAAGAACAGCGCACTCTTATACACGCATCCGAAACCATCACTCTCTACGTCACCTGCGGCCCACATGATAGCAGCAGCCTTTCAAACCATGTAAGCCCTGGACACCACGCAACCGGGCTCCCATGAGTGCGTGCCCCCTCCCCCCCTGTATCCAGCGTACTGCTGCACGTCCGACCGAGACAGCAAACTCGTTCGGTCGGGAAGTTCAAAGGACGGTGCGCCTGCCATCCCACCCACAAGCAGTGGACCTGAAGCGCCTTAACCCTGGGACATGCGACCTGTTGCAGCACGTGAGGGTGTCAGCAGGTGTCAACCCAGGCAAGGCGACTTGGGGAAGGGATTTAGGGAAGAAGCAACGGACGAGGTGACCTTCCCACAAATAATACGAGATCCGAGGATTCGGTAAAACTCAGGTCGCAGGACCCTGCGAAGTGGCCGGACATCACGGATTTCGTCCCAGACCGGAAGGAAGCACCACGCGGTATGCCACTGACGCCAAGGCGGCGGGGGGCCCCATACACGCTCTGGTGAACGCGGGGGGCCCCATACACAATGGCTGGAAATATGGCTGAAGTGGTATTTATCATAAGACGTATCAAAGTTAAAAGCTCTCAATTTTTGAGGCGGATGAAGCCAGCCGCACGTGAACCCCCCACCTCGTTTTCCTTGTGCCCCGAACGACCCACCCCAGCGCTGCTTCACGATGACGTCCACACACCGCAGGAATGGGGTGCAGCGCTGCCAGCAGGTGAGCGTCGTTGCGCCCCCGCCGCAGTGCTGCCGCAACACGTCCAAAGAGGTGTTGCACGCTGCCCTGCTTGAGAACCAACTTGCGGATCTCCACATGTACGTCCTCTCAGGGACCTTGGAGGGGGAGCAGGATGACAAAGAGTGCGATATTTGTTCGTCTGTATATCAGGACATCCTCTTCAGCCATCGGTCTCCTGCCCTTCACCCACTCACGCACCAATTCACCAATTCGTCTCTTTCCACCCGGCTACTGCATACCATGGCTACGTCACGCACCGAAATGAGACGCACCACCCCGTGTAAGAGGGGAGCTCGAGAGCAGTGGGGCCCTCCTCTCCATGGCCAAGCGCGCACAGGCACATCCACGTACATATACAAAACCACCTACCCACATACACATTTTTAAATACACCTCCCCCTTTCTCTTGACCAATCCCCGGGCCCCCGAACTCACTCCTTGTGGTCGGCCAGCGCTCCCAAGGAGGAGGCATCACGGTATATCCCCAGCAGAGCAAAGGGCGAGCATCAGAATGAAAGACAGCAGGCAAAGGTGGCCAGGTGGCAGGTTGGCAATTTGAGATCTGCTGCATCCCGGCCAGGATAAATCAAATCCCAAGAACCCACCAACAAACACCCAGCATCGGACCCACAAAGAGCCTTGCCTTGTATTAAGGTGGGGAACTGAAGAAAAGGACGGGACGATGACGGGACGATGACGCTGACAACTGCTAAGCTGGCTGGGCAATGTGCTCCCTTTGGACGCCTCGTAACAATTGTTAAGAGGTGTTACACATTGGGCAACTCGCCCTGCAAGGACGAACACCGGGGGCCCTGACCGGACCGAGCACAGGGGAAGGGGGGGCACGCGGCTTTGTGTGTTCTCTATGTATGCTGCTGGCGAGCATGCAACCTACCTACATTCTGCCAAACATCCAGCCAACCACCGACCCTGCTCATCCCGTGGCAGATCATGGGCTCCCCCAAAGAGAGGCAAGCAACACCCATGATCATAACACAAAGAGCCCTGGCTCCATCCCCTTGGCAGCATTACCACCAAGACATGCATGCCACCACAATCATAGTAATGCGACAATCATTATACATGTGTGATTGCCTGGATAGAGTCAACAAAGCACTCATGCTAATGAAAGAGGCAAATGAGAAAAGACAAGGTAAAACCTCCTTCATCACACTGGGACCGGCCACACACCAGGGACGACATCAGCATCGGGTTGGCTGGGCAATAAAATATGTGTAACAGCCTACCTGGCACCTTAGGAAGAGACGCCTAGACCGAGATGGAGGTGTTGATAAACACCGGGGTCTTCCGCTAACTTTAGCACACGGACCTATGCCCTTGCACCCAAGGTGGCACTTGATCTGCTGCTGCTAATACAAAAGAGGCAATAATGAGGACGACGACTGTGCACGGTATCCATATGCGACCAGCAGATCTCCTAATGTAGGAGCTTTCATCTAATGGTACAACACTCCTACATCTGCGCCTATGCCGTACTGCAAGTGAGCATTTAATCCCAGGGAAGACCCCGGTGTTTATCGACACCTCCGTCTCAGGCTGGTCATCGCTTCCTAAGTTGCCAGGTAGGCTGTTACATCCGTTATCTGGAAGTGGCTAGGGCCCGTTCCTGAGGATGTTATGAGGACGCCACATGCATGCTCAAGAGGAAATAGTTGTTGTACTATGGTACTGGCCGTAGCATCTCGTTAAGTAGCCCCTTGGGTACGCATTGTACGTGTAAATGTATTTGTTAAAGATTGCAGGTTCTTATGTTACTGTGACACCTGTCACTGGTCACTAGACTCAGTTGCGTACAACTTCAACGGTTGATCCTATTTATTTATTATCTTCATGCATAGTAATATAATCCATTTCTTAGAGACTGCAGCTTGTTATGGTGGCTTGCCGTACTGCGGAGCGTGCTCTGACTAGTATGTAGTTATCAACCAGTATGTAGTTATCACTACCACTAGTTGGGTTGATACAACAGACTGCATAAACTCAATGGCAGACACCACACCACACATCTATCATGGTCCCACACCAGGCGTTATGACAGTCCATCCCAGCCAGGGTTACCCTTGAATCCCTGGGGTTACTGGTTGCTATCTGTCTGCAACACAGGTGCAAATTGCGCATGATGCTGGGGGGCGAACTCCTACGTTATATTCGTCCCCACCCTGCAGTGTGTGGACGTCCTCGTGCGCCCCTGGCACCCCGTAGGGCAGCTTGCGCCTTGCACTCGACGGATGGGGTTCTTTTGTGTACCCGCTGGCAGCAGCTGCCGCAGCTTAGGCTTCCTGATTTGCGGAGGGTTTTGTTATATTACTGACATAGCACCAGCCTGGGTACCCACCATAGGGCAGACTGATTCATGCACATCCTGTCGCTAATTTATTATCATTTGTTCGCTTGTCGTGGATTGACCCCGGGTCCCTGGGTCAGTCCAAGCAATTCACATCAATGTAACGCAGCAGGTGAAGATAGTGCGAGGGTCGAATATATTGGGGTGTTACACTGTGGGCGACTCACCCTACAAGGGCGAGCACCAAGGGGCCTGACCGGACCGAGCCACAGCGCAGGGGAGGGGCACGTGGCTTTGTCTGTCTGTCCTGCCACGTGCTCCCCCTCTCACTAAGACCAGCTAGAGCAAAGAAAGACTCAGAGGCTCTAGCCTGGCCACTAACAGAGCACTGAGGAGCACCACGAAAACGAGGAGGGAACAAAAGAAAACAGGGGGCGACTAACTGCACAAAGAAAGGGACTACTCTCCTCCAACACAAAACTGAACTAGCAAGAGCCTGAAAAAGACGCACAGAAGCCCTCAGATGAGAGACGCCAACAGGAGAGCACACTCAAACACAGCCAAGGAGGAAGAACCCAGCTAAAGACAGAGGGGGGGATGACGAGCCAAATTGGCGCCCCCCTAGAAAGCCTCCCGGCCCCACCCACAGCTGGCCCCTCAAACACCTGCACTGCACAAGAGGGAAAGACCTCTCTCACTGCCTCCCCCAAAACCCTCAGAACCCAGTGCCTGGACACAGGCTCCTCCAGCCACGAGACCCTCCACTCTCTCCCTGCCCCTCCTCAAACACCAGGCTGCCTGCCCGTTCTCTCCAACTCTCCTCCTCTCTCCCCCTACTTCTCCCTCAAACCTCCTCAAAACCCCACCCTAAGGACCCTGCTCTGCTCTCTCTGCTCCACGGTCGGTGATTTCCATAGGAGAATCACATCTCAACTGAGCTCCAACTATGGCTAGGATGGGATGGTGCGGTCCCACCCGATCCCAGCCATATTTAGGGATACCCAGCGCTGCAAAAGAGTGCAAGCGAGTCCAGAAGTCAGCAACTGTACGGGCCTGTGCTTGGTCCAGGGGAGAAGCTGTTGTTTGTACTGCATTGTCCAAAGTTGGCTGTGTCGTGTAGATGCTTGGATGTGTGTTGGCAGCTTCATCCTCCTCTTGCGTAAAGCCCCCTAACCGGTTGAAGAAGTCAGTAATAGCCCGTTGACGGGGTCCCTGCTCTGCTGTCCGGGTCTGTGGTTGTTGCTGCCGTCCGTGGGTAGAAGCCCCCTGTTGCCTTTGTTCCCGGGTTGCAGCCCGGAGACAGTACCTGCCATATTCCATAGAAGACAATGCAGCCATGGCTATCACGTCCCAAGGTGCCTGTTCGCACCCGGTTGGCGCTTGGACGAGCCACAGCTGTTGCCTGGTTATGCCCCCCTCTATGGTGGCTGGTGACAGCAGTCGCAGATGCCTGTCAATCTGCTCTCGCACCGCCTTGGCTATTGGACATTCCCAGAAGTGATGCATGCGTGGGGAGTAAGGCTGATCAGTATCTCCTCCATAGCTCCCACACTCACAGGGTTTGATGGGCACCCTGGAAAGGTGTGTGTTGCCCGGCAAGGGTATCCCATCAACCACCAAACGCCACAGCGTCTCTTTGTTTTTGTTCTCCCAATGAACTGCTGTCCATAGCCAAGCTAGGGTTGCCTGAAAGTGCTGGAGGTTGGTGGCAAGGTAGGGAGGAGTTGGGCTATCGGTTGACACCCCTAGTGCCTCCCTCACAAAGGCTGTCAGCAGCTCCAAACGCTCCTCCGTAGTTGAACCTCCTTGCAGCTGGGTAGCTTGGCTGACCGTAAGATGGTAGAAAGGCACTATACCCGAGTCTCCTGGCAATCTCCAGCCCAACCGCCTGACTATCATGGCCATCACTGTGGTACAGTCTGGTGGTGCTTGCAACTGCTGCTGCATTCTGTCCTCCATCCTGATCTGTTGTTGGGGTTGTAAGCGATGAACGACCTCCCGTGCTGCTGCTAGCCATGATGGGCTGATATCATTGCATAAGGCTGAAAGAGCCCTATGGGTAGACTCCTTGTCTCGCAGTTGGGTGGGGTTAGCTATGGGGTCTAGATACTGGAGGGTCCAATCCAGCCAGTTAGTTGTTCGAGGGAGGGGTGTTTGGCTGTGCTCCAGCATGTCATACACCCTTACCAGGTCGCCTACTGTAAGTAGTTTTCTGCAAGAAGCCAGCAGCGGGTGTCGTGCTTCCAGGCCTGGGCGGAAGTTGTGCCCATTGGTACTTCTCCCAGCATCCACATTGTTGGGCAACAATGGATTACCCCACAGGGCAGCTGCCCAGCACCAGTCTCCGGGGGCTAAAGGGGGGTTGCTGACATCTTCTAATGGTGGTAGATGTGCCAAGGCCCCTACAATCCGGCTGATATCCTCAGGCAAGGTCTCTCCACCCAGCCAAGGCCCAGTTGCGTGGGCAGTGGTAAGGGCCCAAGGCTTAAAAGCTGGATGAGTGATCTCCAGGTAGGTGGCCAGGGTCCGGATCCACGGGTGGATACTATGATCATTACCATAAGTAGCCAGCTGTTCCTCCTCTTCCTCAGCTATTGTAGCCATCGTAGATCCCACGGGTGTTACCCTCTCTCCCGCACTCCTGGCCATCAGAGTCCCTCGGATGAAGCGCACTGCCCACACTGCTTGCCTTGCCCGGATGTGTTGCCTGAGTGGCAGTAGGCCAAAACCACCAATAGAGGGATGTCCTACTAAGAGTCTGCTAGGCACTCCAGTGAAGCGTTGGCCCTGATCTTCGGGGCCCTGTTGCCGATCAACAAGGCGAGCAGCTAGACGCTCAATGTTGCTCAGGGTGGTATCTGGAGGTGGTCCACCATGCTCCATATGCCAAGTGACTGTTTGCAGACAATAAGCTGATACTGCTGCAGCCCGGCCAAAGGCAGAGAGCGGATAATGGGCTAGACGTTGCATCCTCTTGTAGGCCAGAGCAAGCATCTTAGGCCAGTCCGGTTGAGGTGGCTGCAGTTGGTTGTCCATAGGCAAGTTAAGGGCTGTTGCAGTAGTGACCACCTTAAGGCCGTTGATAGTGTGCCCCTGCCGTCGGTCATTCGTAGCCCCTATAGGCAGAAGTTCCACTTTATCCAGGTTAAGGTGTTGACCAGACGCCCTGGCGAAGGTACCCATGGCTGCAAGGAAGGCTGGCACGGATTCCTCTCCTTCCAGAGTGACTTCTGCATCATCAGCAAACTGACAGGCTGTGACCCTGTCTTCATCTGAAGGCAAGAGGCGGAGGCCCAGCTCTTGGCTTTTTAGCCAGCAGAACAGGGCCTGGCCAACAAAGAGATACAGCAGGGGTGCTAGGGGGCATCCCTGTCGCACCCCCGCCTCCATCTTGACAAGCCTGGACTTGAAACCGTTCATCATGGCTCGTGCCCGTGTGTTGCTGAGCAACAGCCGGGTCCACCTGCAAAGCTGAGGTCCTGCTCCCATTGCCTCCATAGCCCCCAGCAGGAAGTTGCGGTCCACTGTGTCGTAAGCTTTCGCAAAGTCCAGGAAAGCCAGCATGCCTTGGCGGTTCAATTTACGTAAAAGATGAGGCAGATGGCGCAGAAAGAGAACGCTGGCCCCAATGTGCCTCTTGGGCAAAAAGGCTGACTGTTCAGGGCTGATGATTCGCCCCAGGGCTGGCCCTAGGCGATTTGCCAACACTTTGGCCAGCAGGCGGTAGTCCGAGCAAAGCAGTGTAATAGGGCGGTAGTTGCCAGGCTGTTTGGGGTCTCCCTTTTTGTAAAGCACCTTAATGATACCATCCCGGAAGCCTGTTGGCACCTGCTCTGTTTTGCCGATAGCAGTGAAGAGGGCTGCCATGGTATTGCCAATCTCTGGCCAGAACTTCCGGTACAGATCCGTGGGGATGCCATCCCAACCAGGTGCTTTGCCTGGCTGGCTCTTCTTCAGTGCGAACCCTAGCTCAGCCACCGTAATGGTGGGGGACCCGACCACTTCATCAGCTTCCTCAGGAAGACGGATGTTGGCTGCTGCTAACTGGGTTAGCACTGACTGGCGGTCTTCAGGCGTGGTGAAGTCGGGGGCTCTGCAAACCTCTGCCCAAAAGTCCGCAACAACCTGAGGTAACTGAGCTGGGTTAGTGACCAGACGGCCTGAGCGTGCCTGGAGTGCCACTGGGGCTGCTTGTTGGTCCTGGCTTGGAATATATGCATTATATCTTATTACTGCAACTATACTTGTACGTTGTTACATGAACTACAGATAGATTGCACATTTCGATGTAGAATCACTCAAGTTTAACCATAGCTGCTAAGACTGTTTGCTCTGCTGGGAATGTGGCCCAACATGTAACCACACACCAGCGTTCTTCACCCCGGACGGGACCCAGAAAATTTTCAGTTTTTAGGAAAACGTACGCCCGGAAAATTGTTGGGATGCTCCGGGGATCCCCGGAAAACATTTTCCAGCAGTGTGAAGCGCAGCTTCCCGCTGTGTTTGGTGTAATTAGGTAGCGTAGAGTTCCGCGGACCCCCGCGGAAAAGAATTTTCAGGGTTCCGGGGAACCCCGGAACAAACAGCTGCCCCCTTGAAGAACCCTGCCACACACCATGAAAAAATTGTCCAAAATGTCTTAACAAGGATTACACGAAGAAGCAATGAATTATCCAAGCTGGTTAAACGTAGGATTCCAGTGAAGACACGGGTAGATGCAAAGATGAGGGTTGCAACAGAATTACTGGGGCAACATCTGCCTTGCTCTGCTCGTGTGCAGACAAGTGGTGTGAGATAGGGAACACAGGTGTGCTGGTAAGGGGTGCCAGGGGGTAAAGTTTCTCACCTGGATGCTCGATTAAGCACTCATTGCAGTTGGGATTGGTGGAATTTACGCTCGCACGCAGATGCATGACTTTTGGTCTGATGCATGCGGGTGACAATGCAAGTAATAATCTAAATGTATATAACAGACAAAGTGAAAGTAGCATACCCTGTAAATCATCATGCATTCGATAGCCTGCGAGGTGTAAATATAGGAATAACGTAACTTTGCAGGGGTAGCAGCAGCAGTTACTGCTGGATAACTTGATCCTCGCCGTAACTGATGAGCAAGCACGCAAGTAGCTGAAACGACCAGGTTCGTTACACCAAAAGGTAACTTAAGTAGGGTAACTGGACCTTACGTAACTACCTGGCCAATAAACTTGTAGTTACTGGGGTTCAAATTAACTGACCCGTACCCCTGGCCATTAACCGGAGGGGCAACATGCCACAAGGAGTGAGGACGACATAAGACATGCACACAGGCCAATGCCCTTGCAGCCGAGGCCCCACTTGATCTGCTGCTGCTAACACACTACCTTTTACCTGGGCGAGAAGGCTATTTTGGCTGTCCTAAGGGGAGCCAGCGAGGACACGGAAAACAAGGAGTATTTTATCGTTTTATCGATAGGTAGCCAGGGCCGGTTGGCATTACAGTACAGTTTTTTCGTATTAATAGATTTGGATTAAAAATTTTGCCACGCGCTCGCGTGGTGTAGTGGTCATCACTGTGGACTTTGAATCCACCAACCCGAGTTCGAGTCTCGGCGCGAGCTTGTATTGTCTGAGCTTAAGGAGCGATTAAACCGTTCGTGCTATTTACATTCCTCTCCTTACACGCTTTTGGTCGATTTGGCGGCAATGCGCGTCTCTGCGCGAACGCGGTAGCCCAGTCAGGGTGCGCAGACAACATAACACATAACGAACCGTGCATTCCTGTACGAAGCAATAAAGCTTTGGCAATCATTTAAAGAAATTTGTTAACCCTCCCAAATTGCGGAAAGCTCAAGCGCGAGGCCGGGCACTGTGCTGTCCCACAGGTGTATCTCTATGAAATCCGATTGTGCTTTGTCAATTGCAAACGAAGCCTTACATAAACTGCATGCATAGTTCCTTAGGTAATTTACTTTCTAATAAAGTGACAGCGCGTCTAAAATGTCCTCTGTTCGTGCGAATGTCCCAAACCGAACCTCATCCACAGCTTTGCAATGGCCCATACAGACACTAAGCCCTTGCCGTGGTCCAGTTCCTTTTCGCTCGAATACTCGGTTAGCCCACGCGAGCGCTGCTCCAGTGACCAAGGATGCGCCGACAGCCAAACAGCAGAAACAGAAACAGGTGCGACTGGCTGGTTCCCTTTAATAATGCAACCATGGCTTTATGATGGTAATGCGATATCACTGCGGATGCTGGCGCTTCCAGGATGCATCCCTTACTAAGCCGCTCCTCACGGGCCTCACGTTCAGGTGGGCGGAGGCGGCAAGGCAGTGGAGGTAGCCGTGACTCCGCGCAGTGAGGACTTCAGCAAATGGTACCTGGATGTGGTGGCTAAGGCAGAGCTGGCAGACTATGGACCCGTGCGAGGTAAGAACCGTGGTTGTAGTGCACACCTGCGTAGAGAACGTCCTACAACAGCAGAGGCACACGTAGGGGTAGAGGACTCTGCGACGTGGACATCGACGGGCACCCACGCCCAACCCACTCAGCCCGGGTTGGTCGGCCCGGGCCTGTTGTTCTTCGTACCCCACAACAGCCGCGTAGCACTGTTCGCGCAGCTTTTCCTTTTCACCAGGCCCGTTATAATTTCCGCGCCACACGGACCGACAATGTTTCGGTGCAGCTCTGCCGGAGTGCTCTGTCCTCCTTGCTCTCACCAATTGGCCCCGCAGCGGCCGCCTCTCCACTTTGGAAACACCCACACATTGGGGCCCATTCCGTTCCATTCGCTCATTCGCTGACCCCACCGCAGGCACCATGGTCATCCGACCGTACGGGTACTCAATCTGGGAAACGATCCAGTCGTACTTGGACGGCCGTTTCAAGGAGCTGGGAGTCCAGAACGCTTACTTCCCGCAGCTCATCCCATATTCATTCATAACGAAGGAAGCAGAGCATGTAGAGGGCTTTGCACCGGAGCTGGCGCTAGTCACCAAGGGTGCGTGGGCCTCGTGGGGTCCAACATAGCTGCACAAGGGTTCTGTGAGGCAGGGCCGAACCCTAGGTCGTGAGCTCGTGACGCGGAGTGGCTTCCGGTTATCGTCACAGCACCGGTATGGTTTGTCCCGGGAAGGCTGTAGGGGCAACAGCCGGGGAAGATCTATCAATCCGTACATCCATACGGCGTGAAGGTTGTCATGTCAGGTTGTCATATATCGCCTATAAATGCCGACATCACCACAACGACCACGACGATTACCGCCACCATCAACAACGCAGTTCACACAAGAGCCGTTGCCGCATCCAACATCCCTATGATATCCCTATGATCAGAAGCCACTTGCTCAAAGGGTCTCATTGCCTCTCTCCCGCCCAAGGGACCTAAGTACAGCCAATTTACCTAAGTACAGCCTGATACTGCCCGGTTGCCCGGCCTCCCTTCCCGCGAGCAGGTGGCGGCAAGGATCTGGATGAGCCTCTGGTAGTGCGTCCCACCAGCGAGACCATCATCAATCACATGTTCGCGCAGTGGGTGCAGTCTTACCGCGACCTGCCACTCCTGGTCAATCAGTGGTGCAACGTGCACCGCTGGGAGATGCGCACGAGGCCCTTCGTCCGCACATTGGAGTTCCTATGGCAGGTCAGGAATGGCTTGTGTGTATTTGAAGGTGGGAGCCCCGCAACGAGTGAAATCTGAGTGAGGCATAATGGTTATGGGTAGAAAAAGATAAGAGTAACTGACACAGGAACACCAGTGGTTCAACGCGGATTCAGAGGACAGTAAGATTGCGATGAACATTCGCAAGTTCTTGTGTGTGTATGTGTAGGTATGTGTTACATATCGAACTTGGCCTGGCACTGGCCGGGTCCAGCCGCCTCAACCCAACAGAAGACTGCCGCGGCCATCCCTTACGCGGGGTGGAGGGGCGTCGAAAATCATGTGGGTATAGTTATGTCAGATCAGGCGCGAACACGGGGTTCCTGGACTGTTTTGACTGCAGGAAGGCCACACGGCGCACGCGACAGCTGAGGAGGCTGAGGAAGAGGCCCGACGTATGATTGACGTGTACACGGACTTTGCGGTCAACGTGGCAGGGATGCCTGTGGTGCCTGGGCGCAAATCGCGTATTGAGTCGTTCGCGGGTGAGGCTGCGCTGAGGAAACAGGGGATGGAGGAGAGGTGGGGTGTGATTTTGGATGATTTTAGAGGGCAGGGGAGGGAGAGGCAGCAATTCATACAGTCGTACTTCTGTGTCAGAATGTGAGAAGATAGGATCCCCTTTCTTATGACCTTGTGATAGTTCGCAACGGAAATAATTATAATTATATTACGTTATGGGTCACGTAATTCAATACAAATATAAAACATTCCATTGACAATTATCACAAGGTCTCCATCTTCAGTCTGAAGAGGCTGATGCCCATGTCCTGTATCTAAAAGTACGACACGTCTGTGACCTGAGAGGGGGGAATGGGGAAGAGGTTTGCGATGACGTGAGGGAGAGGGACATAATTTAAGCATGCAATTATCGGACAGCACGCTCCCAACACGATGTGTCTGGTTGCCCAGATGAAAACAGGGTCTACGCAACGCCGTTGGTCAGGGAAGGGATGTCAACATCCCTTCCCTCCCCTGTGTTTTGGGCACGAGGTTTGCAACCTTCAGATTCCCCACCGCCAGCGCTACGGCCACAGTTGCCGTACAATTTCCTCAACGTCTTTAGTGTTGCCCTCTCTTTCCGCTCCATCAGGCGCCAACTGCACGTACACTATCGAGGCCATGATGGGCGACCGTCGGGCGCTGCAGGTACCTGGAGGCGCAGGTTTTTGAATCTTGACACATCACACGGGAGCGGCCGGGAAGAGGTTTAGGGTCATAAGGCAACGACGAGGGAGGGAAGAATGGCTTCGTTTAATGCTTTCATATAACTTCTAACTAATAAGAGTTAGTTTCGGTGCTAGCTCAGCTGTCATGCGCTACAAAACCTCGGATATGTACGAGCTTTAAAGATTTAGCGTTGGGTGACAGCGGTGCGGCATCAGGAACCCAGTCTGCTCATTCCGACATGGGCCCACGTGGGTTGACGGCGAATGGCTGCGACGTGGAGGAAGAAGCAAACCCAGTTGGGCGGGTGGGGTAGGCGCGCGGTCGAGCTCCCCTAGCGTATTTGATGGGCGAGCCGTCCTCCGCTTCACTAGGCACTTACCAAGTTATAGCTTATCCTTCCTTGTTTGTTTTATGGACATACTGAATCCAACAATTCCCCACAACCTGCAATAACAATATGACAAGTCTCAGTGCGCGGTGTAACAATCAGGCGAGGGTTGGCGGACTGCAAGTTTATGGCTGTATGTGAAGCAATGAGTGAATTATCGTTTGTCTCCTTGCCAGGCAGCGCAGTGTGCGGCAGCGCAGCGCTGACTGACATCCGTGTGCATCCGCACGGCCAAATACACTCCGGCCCGACCCGACGATATCCCACACCATTCCTGAGGCCCCCCCGTTCACAACCTTGTCCCTGCCGTTCCCTAGGCGGGAACCTCCCACAACCTTGGCACCAATTTCGCCAAGGCCTTCGGCACGCAATACCTGGACCGCGAGTCTAAGCGCCAGTATGTGCACCAGACCAGCTGGGGCGTGTCCACCCGCATCATTGGCGGCATCATCATGACGCACGGAGATGACAAGGGGCTGCGACTGCCGCCGCGCCTGGCGCCCATTCAGGTCAGCGCCCCGCCACGTCTTCCTCTCATCGGGGGGAGTAAGTTTCGATGATGATATGCCTGGCGGTCCGTAGTTCGATTGCCAAGAGGTCTTGTAATTTCTTTGGATGGGTCTGTGCGTTGAGGGTCACGTGTTTCGAGCGTTATAAATCTTTTGACTTTCATCATTCATTGCTCGCATCACAGTTGTCGTTACATCCTCAGGTTTCCGTTTCTTATGTCGTTAATTGTTATATCCCATGTTGCCCTACTTTCTCATTTACATGTCAACTTCGTAACCTTCGTAAATCGCGCTCACACAACCACCGCCATCACTACTAACATCACCAACGCCAGGCGGTGATCATTCCCATCATCAAAAAAGAAGAGGACCGGGTGCCGGTGAATGAGGCGGCGCAGCGACTGGCGGATGCAGCCAAGGCAGCGGGCATCCGGGTCAAGGTGCGTGGGTGGTTATTTCGGGGCTTAGGGACCTAGGTTTGTAAGGCTCGTTCGATTTATTTAGCCTGTCTAGAAATCCATTCCTTCAAAAGTTAACAAAGCAAAGTTGCGTAAATAGTTAGGAAAAAGAGGGGGAGGTGGTGTCCTGGTGCCCAATAAGTCAGTCTTCACACCCGTGCCCTCATATGTGTATAACCCCTTTCGCAAGAAACGCAGCGCAGCAGCTACCGTGACTTCAGCGCTGATGCGAGGTACATGTAAGATATTTTCAATGCGTAGGTGCGCCCAGGTACAATCCCCTGCCCAGACTTCAGACTTTACCCTCGCTGATGACTAGGTCATCGCTGGATCATGGCTGCCGCTCCCTTATGTCCTCGCGTTTACATGAACCCCAGATCGACGCCGACGAGCGGCAGACACCCGGTTGGAAGTACAACCACTGGGAGATGCGGGGTGTGCCGGTGAGTCAGAGGCACGGCGTGCGAATCGAGAAGTGCACACTGGGGTGGGCGTTTGGGAATGTTTTCGTTCGTACCCCGGACTGCTATTTGGCAGTACGGTGTTATGTTGGGGACGTGGAGCACAGGGGTTTGAAGCAGGAAAGGGCCAGTTTTGGACACACCAGGGGGTGTCGATGGGAAGAGAAATACAAGTACCAATCGTCATGGAAGTAGGGCCGGTAGTGCACACTGAAGCTTGGGGGGCTACGGACATTTCCTGAGCGGTGTTCCTTCACCGACTGAGGATGGCCCATCCGCATCCCCATGTCTCCCGTTCGTTTCCTTACTAGGTCCGAGTGGAGGTGGGACCCAAGGACTTGCAGAGCGGAACATGCGTCACGGCCCGCCGTGACATGCCAGGTACAGGCGGACTAGCCGCTGAGCACCACACACACCGGGAACCTATGACGATAGGGGTTAGCGGCACGAAGCCAGGGGAGATCGAATAGGTGTAAAGGAGCCACACGTCCCTTCGGCCAAGCTCGACTGGTAGAGCCTTCAAACGCTGGAGGACGTGGGCTGGGAATCCCCACAAGATGTTGTCTCCGAAACCGCAAGGCAGCCGCCTGGTTTGGCGGTGCCACGTGAATGGTGGAAAGGGCGGATGGCTGTGGGTGGATGGCCACGTTAAAGTTGGGCTTTTTGCAGTGCTGGTGATGGTGGTAGCGGCGGGTGTCTTGCAGTGGTGGGTTCAGTGCCCCGCGGAATGGCGCAGTGTGCGCTTCCCTGGCAGAAGCTTGAGCTGCCTGTGCATCCGGTGTATAACGCCGGTGACATATGAGGCAGAGTTGCCAGCGGATTAGGACGTGCAGGTGTCTGCGAGTGCTTGGTGCAATGGGAGCGCTGCGCATCGCAAGGACGCGACTCTGCTCGATGACGGGCAGGAATCAGTAGTAAGGAGGTGCAGCCACTTCGGGTCACGCTTGCGCGCCCCTCCATTTGCCATTCATGTTTCGTTCCTTAACCGCTGAGGACGGGGGTCTCCCAGTTTGTGCCTTGACGGCCCATGGTGTACCCCGCGTGTGTCCAACGTGTCGAGAGTGTGCGCCCGCGTCCCACTCCGCTCCCTGGCCGCCATCTGTGTGTATCCAGGCAAGGAGGGCAAGCAGATGGGCGTCCCTATGGAGCCAGCCGTTTTCGTTGCCCACGTGCAGGGCCTGCTGGACGAAATCCAGGCGGGCCTTATGGCGCAGGCGGCCGCGTTCCGGGACACCAACATCGTGGACGTTCGCACGTACGACGAGCTCAAGGAGGCTATCGCGGCGGGTGAGTGGAGAGGAGTTATGCTTAACAACAGAGCCGCGGAGGCACGGGAATTCGTGCATGAATCCGCGCTCTGTACTTACTGAACGCCGAAAATTATCCGCTAGCTGGCTTAGTGAAAAGCGGTGGGGGCCCCCAGACTGTGACGCGGGGTGGAGTGGGGCAAATATTGGCTCTGAGCTGCGCGGACGCGCGGAGTGGCGGGTATGGCGTGTTCCAGCAGGTCAAGAACGGGTTTCGGAGCGGCGCAAAGAGCACCACCTGGGGAGGAAGATACTGAAGTGGATTGAGATCATATTCCGTGGTGTACGAACCTGTGCTGGGGAAAGCTAATATGTCCGTCCCGTCCCGTAAGGCTTCGATGGCGTGAAGAGACCGGTATGTTAAGAGACCGGTATGTTAAGTTGAGGCCTTAAGCGCATCTTCGTACGGTAATGACGTCACGTGCCAATATCGCCTGCCGGTTCGATGCCAAGACTGCTCCCGACCAGGAAGAATGTCGTCCTGCCAACCAGTCAACCCAGCTATGGCAGTCGACGGTGCTGGACCTTGGGAAATGGATATATGCATGTTTTCGGTTCCTCTGTATTGCAATGTTTTCTTCTTGCGTTCCTCAATCTCTACAGGCAAGTGGGCCCGCGGCGGCTGGGCTGCGAGTGACGAGGACGAGAAGCGGGTCAAGGAGGAGACGCAGGCCACATTGCGGTGCTTTCCCTTTGATCAGCCAGAGGGCCCGTACACGTGCCTTATGACGGGAAAACCCGCGTCCGAGGTCGCCATCTTCGCGAAATCGTACTGAGTCCCGCACGGGGACTCCTCAATAGCGCTTTGGGCAGGCGCCGGAATGGATACACGAGGTCAAGCGCGAGTGAATAATGCCCGCGGTATACCATGTCCCCAAAATATGCTACTTCTCGTGCTGCTGCTGCATTATTGCATTCAGCATGCGTTAGAGAAGCAAAGGCACCTTTATGATGCGAGAGAAATCCCCTGCTATGATGGATTCCAACCTTGGCAACTCCCTGCGAGAGTGGGGTCGTCAAGCTGTTTCAAGGGGGCAATGAACCCATGCTCGCTGCCGCTTGTTAGTGGTGCCGACATATGCTCATGGGTGGGCATGTTAGGATTTGGATATACATTATTCACCTCGCAAGCATTCATGTAAATATTCAACCTCAACCGGCACACTCAAACTCCACTCAATCTCCGACGGATATCCTCAGCTTCACCAGGCCCCTTTACCCCAGCCACCGCACAATGCAGTCCGGAGGCGTCGTCACGTGTCTGACTTCTATCCGGCTGGTCCTGACCCACAACCCTCACAGCCCTATTCATGAGCTCATTCCTTTACCTAAGGCCTACTTGTGGCGGTCCTGGAGACCGACATGCACTACGACGATTGCCATGTTGACGCCATCAGCAGCCACCTGATATGTGGAAACAAGCCACCTCCGTCCGGGCATGAAACTGACTCCCGCCAGGGGCCACCAAGGCGTACGCTTTCAAGGCGTCTTACTAGGGGCAATCCACACCACCCTGCCTGCCCGGCTCCTGACCTAAGCAGGCCCGCCCACATAGCCAGCCATGATAAAGGCAACACCCATTGCAGCGGCTTTATCGGGGTTACGAGAATGTGGCCTCACGGCCAAGAATGAAGACATGTAACAGTCCCACGTCGTATCGTGGCGGCATGATTCGGCACTTAAGAATCGAAGAGGGTTGCCACGTGATAGCACATGGCCATACAAGTAAGCCTCATGAAACCCAAGCGGATGTCGTCAAATCTAACCGATGACTGACACCCTACCAATATTATCTTGGTTTGTGCATGGCACCTGAGCATTCAGGTGGCCGTGCAACAGCATCCTCCAAAATTTCTCACGCCACAGCAAAGCCATTTATTAATCCATCTTTTCAAGCCCGGCAGCTCATCTAGTACACCAATCCTATCCATCATCCGCGGACTCAAGAGATTGGCGCCACCATCATAATTCCGATTATCCAGTACGCATCGTGGCAGGCTATACATGCAGCCGGAACGCATAAAAGCTTACCGTGCTTGGAGATCAGGATGTACGCTATCACATGTATGACTTGTCATTTTCGAAGAGGTGGTCAGCCCTAAATGTAAAGATGTCGCTTGCACACAGCGCCGTCGTGCAAACCTTTCTCTCCTTTTCCTAATGTTTCCCAAAGCCTGCCCGTAACAAGGATTCTTCCTTGCCATGGCGAGCACCATCTATGGGGCAACCCCACGCGAGAGGCCATGGCCTCTTTTCAGCGAAAAATGGAAACAAGGGTGCATCACACGCGTTGCAGCCTCTGCATCTAGTTTTTACTCGCCATCTCACGTCGCTCCAACATGCATCTTGTCGTGATCCCCCTTCCTCTCTGGTCCAAGACAGCGATGTTCCATGTCACCGCACACGTGCGCGCAAGATTCGAACCAAGACCCGAAGCCAAGATGACTGCGTGAGCCGCCGCGACCTGCCGGACGACCGGAACAGCTTTGCCTGTGAAAAAGACGCCCCCGCTTGACCTCCGTAACCGACCCACCGGTGACTTCCAAGATCCAACACTGACGACAACATTTGCAGAGTGCACCAGCAAGACATTAGTCACCACCTTCACACTCTTTTGGTTGTGTAACTACCATCTTCGATTCAACAAACAATTCCATTCAATCTGCCAGGACACTGTTTTGGTGCCGGCAATCGTGGAAAAGGCTTCCGGCGAAAAGCTTCCACACCGCGCCCAACTGCACTGTGTCCCCTCCCGCCAGCCCTTCCCCGCCCAGCGTGTTTGATGGCAGCCCTGTTGTCAGTGTCCCAAATCCGGACGCTGCACATTTCAATCCGGTATCCAGCCGCACAGGCAAGAAACCGGGCACGGTGAGTCAATCCAGATCCCCAGCAGGCCCACTCTCGGGCAGACCTTGGGTTGGCAATTCCCGCATACCCTCTTTCAGAAGCTGGTGCGACTAGTCAGGAAATACCGCACGCACCAGGAATCTACGTGGAAAGGCACGCGGCTTCTTCGATGTAACATGAATACCTAGGTACCGGTATTCGATCCGCGCCGAAGCAGTGAGGTGGACCTATTAAGTTATTAAGTTAGTTATTGGCAGCCGCTGATGCCTTACGCGCCGCCAACGCCGCCTTGACGATGTTGCCACGGCTGATAAGACCAACTAGCTTGCCCTCAGCGTCCACGACTGGCAACCGCCGAATCTTCTTGACAATGAGAATGCTGCTCGACGTTCAAAAAGACAAGGAAAACAGGTATGGTGAGTCCTTTTGTAAGGGTATATCGCAACGTGCGTGCTCCGAGAGGCGCTGCAAAAGGTCTGCAGAGTCGACTTGGTCCTTCTCTAGTGCGCAAAAGAACACTTACTTGGTTGCATCCTCCAGGTTCGTCTCGGGCCGGACAGTGATGGGCTGGATCGTCATAACATCTTTAATCCTGCATGTCAAAGACGTAAACGCAAACAGAATACAGTATTTTTCCCGACTATAAACAGGATGAAAATCCCTCCATTGGTTGAGGTTGGATGTGCCCCCACAACGGTTATAGTGACCTGCGAGCTGACCAGGAGCGGAATTGACGCCGCTGTTGGTTCTGCAGATTCCACTTGATGCCGGTGGTGGGGGCTGAATCCGGCGGGGAAAATCACTGCTTTCGAAGAAGTCCATGTGGGTGAATGGATAAGGGTGCCCCGAAAAACTGGAGAAGGTAGGGACTGCCAGGTAGTGGCCACGGATGAAGCAAAACCCCCCTATCCCACAGACTTAGCGATTTGACAAGTCGATTCTTCGCCGGCATATGCGAGAAATAAATACATTAAAAACAGGCCCTGGCTGGGCCTAGTAATAACAACGTCCGACACCTGTACATGACAAAGCCCCCTTTACACTCATCAATACTTTGCACATATAATTGAATGAAAAAGCTTTCAGAGCGAGCCCTGCGCATTCTTCCAAAAGAGGCCGTCTGCTAGATAACTGTTGCATGGGAGAGCCTACGGGGAAAGGGCTTTGTTGACCACCAACATGCTAAGCAGACCATCACTCCTCATAGGGCACAGCCAAATGCATTAATGGCCAACTGTTCAAAACCTACTCAGCGGACCTTACCGCTATGATTTGCCCGTGACATGCATTTCCTCATTCTCATGGCTTTGCTCCACGGCCCTTAGTAGCATTCCCCTCTCAGCCACGGCCGGCTGAGGTGGCAATTAAGCATTTCCCCCTGGTCAATACGCCCTTACGGACTCACTTTTTGCCAGCGCTTTTCGCAAGCATTTTCTTAACCTCCTTGAACGCCTGCAGGATGGCGCATGTGTTCACGGCTTGTGGAGTTCGTTGAGTCAAGATGCCTCTAGGAAGTGCCGCAAGTTGCGCGTTAAGGCAAGCCGATGGAGGTCCCACGCCCCGGTGCGGCTGGATTCCAGCACCCTAACAGACCAGTGGCAGACTCCTCAAAATGAACCGCCCGAAACCCGCGGTGTCAGGGTGAGACACACGCATAAGATGACTGAATAAAACCAAAGCTGCGCTGCAAGTTCAAGTTAATGAGGTAATGTCGGTTTCATTATGTCAGTTCCCGTTCGGATGTCCGCTTTGTAAACTTCTGGTACCACATCAAGTACCATGTCCAGCAAGGGCGGACATCGTGTAGCAAAACATTCTTCTGTGCATGCTATCATGCCTTCCCCACCATTCAGGTTCTTGGGCTCGGATTCACCTGCCAGCTTTGATCGGCGGACGGGAAGAGGTTCTGGTCTTCATTCACCCGCCCCACCGCGTCCAGGGCAAGGAGGTCGAAGTCTGATACCACACCCACCTGCCGGCAATCAAGATGGCGGTGCGAAGTGATAGCCAAATACTCAACGAAAACAATACTTCTTTTGTCGAGATGATCGCTTATCCGCGATCCTGACATGGAGCAATATTGACAGCCCCTTGCCATCTTGTTGGGTCCCAATAATTTACCCACTGCCTAAATTCCGCGCGGGGCGAAGAAAGCGTGCCTGCGGAGACAAGCAGGTCCCCTTCGCGTTTCACCGCTGCAAACCACAACGTGGCCACCAGCCGACCCCCAAGATGAACCGGGCTTCCTTGGGTGTCCGAACAGCAACCTCCTCCTTAACCGCGTCTCTCACGACCATCGCTATCGAGTCAAACCAACATACCCGTCCGATCCCAGCTATCCCTTGCATCGACCGTTTCCTAATGGCTTACCACGCGATTATCGCCGTCCACAACCGGCAGACCTGCAGGGAGCACCCCAGGGACAAAGCACAGCAAGGAGCATCAGAGAGTAGACAACATAATTGCCACAATAAATAATTGGAGGTTACCGGCCAGAGCAGCTCCGGAGCCGCGACAGCGTGCTCGGCATACCCCTACTAACAAGTGTCCACCAAAATGATACACACTCCCCAATTAATGATAATTCAGAACAACAAGCATAATGGGATATGTCATTGCTGTCCCTACCGCGCCCGATGAATGGAACGCACCTGTGATTCGGTGCTGCACCAGCAACTCGAGAGCCGAATCAACGGTATCATCAGGACCGCAGCTGAAAAGCTTACCACTCGTCATCACGTCCTTGACGAGATTGGCAGTCTCAATAGAAGCCTGCAGTGTAATCAGGTGGGAGTGCTTGTACCGCACAGAACTACCCATCAAGTTGCGACCATGCGAGCGCGCACCTTCGCCCTTGCCATCACCATACATCGATTATATACGCAGGGTTGCGTGCTCCGAACGGCAGCACGAAAGGTAGCAGGGTAAGACCTCAGAAGCATTTTTTCGTGGCGTCCAGCCGACGCAAGGCCTAGACCAGCCGTATCGAATCAAGGATAATTAATTACCAGCTTGCTACTACTAATTGTGTCAAAGGTAAGCCTTCGGCGAAGGTTGTCAGACTTGAGGAAGTGAACACTAGATAGGTGCAAGAGATGCACTATAAATACCAAAGGGCAAGGCCCCAATATGAACTGAATGCACAAGTAGCGAAATTACTTGTGCAACGCACATGTGCTGCGCAATTGTGGTACCGTACGGCATTCCGACAACTTTCCCAAGCAATGAGAGACTCAATGTCTCCATGATTTATTGCAAGGATAAGGGGTGCGGTTGCAGTGTTTTGGGCGTAGGTCTTAGGCTATTTTGGCCCTGTAGCAGCCGGAGTCTCCCGCAAATTCGTAGCCCTTTCTAGTGCCTCGGCCATTATGAGGCGTCAAACGATTAACTGTCTTCTTGGCTTATGGCGTGCACAGACTGGTAAGATCATCTGTTGCTAAGAAACTTTGCTACGCGATGGGTTTCTGAAGTGCGCGGAGTGCATGTAATGCAGGTGTCAGCAGCCGTGAGGCAAATAGCCAGGCTAGAGCCATCACGGTCGCTGCACAGGCTTTGCTGGGGCAGCAGGAGCGCAACTTGCGGACTAGGTACGTCGGCTTTGCATCCTAGCTCAGTTGGGCTTTTTGACATAGTCGTAAACGGTCACGTACTTTTGGCAGCTCTTTGGAGAAACCTTTGCGGATTGCGCCGCTATCGGCTCTGCCCTGGTCGTTGCAAGCTGTCCGGACAGCAACGGTGGAGGCCCTTGTTCCCGCAAAGGTGAACAACTTCACCCTCAACTTCGGGCCGCAGCATCCAGCCGCCCACGGTGTGCTTCGTCTGGTGCTGGAGATGAACGGCGAGATCATTACACGCGCTGGTAGGAGCGTTGGAGCTTTTGTTTGGAAACCCTCAGCTAGCACATTTCACAAACCCGACCCGCTTCCGCCGCGTGAACAGACCCCCACATCGGCCTGCTTCATCGCGGGACGGAGAAGCTGATTGAGTACAAGACCTACCTGCAGGCGCTCCCATACTTTGATCGCCTGGATTATGTGTCTATGATGTGCATGGAGCACTCGTACGTGCTGGCTGTGGAGCAGCTGCTGAACCTTGCTGTCCCGCTGCGTGGACAGTACATCCGCGTCCTGTACAGCGAACTCACGCGCGTGCTGAACCATTTGTTGGCCATTACCTGCCACTCTATGGACGTCGGCGCGTTGACGCCTTTCCTGTGGGCCTTCGAAGAGCGCGAGAAGCTCTTTGAATTTTACGAGCGTGTGTCGGGTGGGTGTCGGTAATGCTCATGGGACGCGGCGGCGGATGTGCCAAGAGGGTCCCAGCGACCCATGGGGGGTACGGCAATTGGCGCGTCTTGCACGTCGTGCAGCAGTGTCCCGTGCACTGGGATGGCATGCCTTCAGGGTACACGACCATTGCGAGCATTTCGCAAATATCAGCTTCATGCCTTCGGCATCGCTGAAGGGCATAGTTGTATTACTTGACCACGCATACGAGAGCCCCTAACGTTCTCATGGATCTTATTGCATGCGGGATCACGTTGTTTTCTCGGACAGATGAGCTGTTTAACGAAGCACCGGTAGCAAACGAATAGACCCTGTTAAATGAAATTTGTTGTGGAAGGGGACAAGTCAACGACGTAACAGAAGTGCCTCGGAAGTATTTCCTATAGACAGCGGCATTTATTGGTTCATGCCGTCGTAATGGCTTCGATGATCCATTAGCCTCGTTCCCAGACCACGCGATTCACGGCTCCGGCCGTTCCCTCCGCAGGTGCTCGGATGCACGCAGCGTACTTCCGGGTAGGTGGTGTGGCGCAGGACCTGCCGATTGGCCTGCTGCGCGACGTTTACGACTGGGCACGCCAATTCAGCAGCCGCCTGGACGAAATCGAGGAGCTGCTGACGGGCAACCGCATTTGGAAGGAGCGCACCATTGACGTGGGCACAATCACGGCGCAAATGGTGGGAATGGGAGCAGTTTTGGAGATGGATATTAACATTAATTGCAGATCAAGTTACACTCAACGACGTATTCCGTGGACAGTGGCAGGTTCAGAGCCCCGAGTCGGTCGTAGTAAAGGCTCAAGATGTGAAAGTGGGCACTCGGGGATGCAGTGGGATCAGAACGGCGTTGGGTTGATTTCTAGGGCATTACAAGAACCGGCATAGGTGATTAGGAGGTTACAGGGCCATCTGGCGGGGGCCGTTAAGAGGATGGATCGAGGGCACAAGTAACCTGTAACCTTCTGTCGTTTTGCGTGGAATGTTTATGGGATGGGGCTCAGCAAGGTGATTGCCGACCTTTCTCATGCTGCTTGAGACAAAGCCTTCAACACCCGTCCCTGACTCCCAGTACTGCAGCCGTATATAGATAATGTATTCGTAAGGATGGGCAGCCAGGCAAGGTGCATTCATGAATCTGAGCTGGAGATGAGTTTTGCTGAGAGACGGCATCGTGCATTGCGCCTCGTTTACAACGGCATACGATGAGTTGTTTGGGACTCCTCGCGTTCTGTCGATGTGAGGGCATATGACTTTGCATGGATTCGTCTCGCGTGGGTTGATAATCCTGGATGCACCCTGCCAATGTTCATGTTGGAACGCAGGCGTGGGACTGGGGCTGCTCGGGACCTATCCTGCGCGCCAGTGGCATTGATTGGGACCTCCGCAAAACGCAGCCGTACGATGCGTACGGTCGCATGCAGTTCAACGTACCCATCGCGGGCCACGGCGATTGTTACGACCGGTACTTGGTGCGGCTTCAGGAGATGCGCGAAAGCTTGCGCATCATATACCAGTGCCTCAACGAGATGCCGGATGGCCTGTACAAGAGTCCCGACGCCAAGGTTAGCAGATTGTTAATTGTGTATAGGAGTGTATACTAAACGGAACTAACAGGAATCGCGTAACGTAAGCAGAATAGCACAGCTGCTGTCAGGTGCGGGCCGCCGCCTCACTTCCGACGCACAAGGTTCGGGTTCATTAATGAAGTGCCCAGTCCCCCTGCTGCTGGGATCGAGACATGGTGGGATTCCGCATTCCATGGCATTCCATGGCATCCGCGCAGGTATGCCCTCCCAGCCGTTCGACCATGAAGCAGAGCATGGAGGCGCTTATCCACCACTTTAAGCTGTACACAGAGGGCTTCCACGTGCCGGCCGGCGAGACCTACCGCGCGGTGGAAGCCCCGAAGGGCGAGTTCGGCGTGTACCTTGTGTCACGCGGCGGCAATCGACCGTACCGTTGCAAGATTCGCTCGCCGGGTTACGCTCACCTGCAGATGATGGATGTAATTAGCAAGGGTGCGATGCTTGCGGACGTGGTGACCATTATTGGAACCATGGATGTGGTGTTTGGAGAGATCGACAGGTAAAGAAGCCAAGACGGGACTGCGGCTTATATGTGTTCTTGTCTAAGGAGCGCCTACTCCGAGCCGGGCTGGTATTACCCAGTCATCCTATATGGCTGCTTAAAGTCTTGGCTGCGTTGTTTTGGTGGTTCAGGCGCTTACAATAGCGCTTGGAAAGGAAATCGGGGTTTCCACGAACAGGAATGGTAAATTTACAAGGGTCTTGAAGAACGTTTCGTCTTATGATGGCGTTTCTCTGGACAGCCGTGGCTGTCGCGTCATATCGTGTGGTGTTGACAATCCAGTTGCGGACGTCCTGGTGCAAACGCGACGACGCGGATGTACGTGGCACGGGCATGCGACCCTGGCTCCCTGGGCGCTAGGCCACTAGGCCGTTAGCCTGGTTTTGTGCCCTATCATCAAGGGAAAAAAGGCCTTTATTGGCCTTTAGCACGGATGGGGCATGGATGTTCCAATTGCGGTTTCTGGCTTGAAAACCTGACAGTTTGATGTGTAGATAGGCATGTATTTTACACGGTGTCGTTACTCGCCGACATTTAGTATCATCATACGTCATCTTTATGATTGCGTATTCGGCGAACTTAATTGGGGTCTTACCGCTTAGTAGGTCCCGAGCGCATCTGGCGATGCAACTGCTCACTCATGTGTTACCCTGTGCTTTGTAGTGAAGTGAGTTATATGGATACGCTGACATTGCTGTATTGATGTAAGGGCGCTACAATTCAGCAGACGAAGGGTCGGCAAGCTCCATATTACTGCACGACATAATGCACGACAAGCAAATCGATATTACCAGAACGCAAGCGCAAAAGCCTAAATTGATTTGTCTTGCGAAAAACGCACACTCCATAGGAGTAAGGAGAGTAGGACAAGAGTAGACGCTTGACTCTTGAACTCTTATGCAATGCTCGGATTGATCTCGGATTAATGGCATATGCGCATAGCATGCCTTGATTGAGATAATTGCAGCGGTTTAACCGAGCGGCTCTGTCGACGGCCTTCCCCTAAACACCTGCTTCATCCAGCTGTCCTGTGACGCACGGACTGACTAAGGGTGTGGTGCTGTATTTGCAAGGAAGCCATTGGCAACGCTTTTGAGGAGTCCGAGGTTCACCAGCCTGTCGGCGCCCTGTCTTTGGGCTGCTGAACACGGGCTGCACGTTGATATGGAGGATGCTGTGATATCGAACGATAGGATTTGTTGAAGGCGCATTTCGCCGAAGCCGGCTGAAGCATAAGCTGATGCCCAAGGTATCGCCTACAAAACAGCTTGGCCGGGCCATGTGCGTTGTTAGAGAATGTTCGACTCAATTATAATGATTTCTCCGGCCTGATGTCGTGTGTCAGGGTGGGGCATCTCCCGAATGCAGCAGCAGAAAGATATGGTGCCAGCCGTGACGGATCCCTCGGCTGAGCACAGGGTAAGTAAAAGCTGTGTGTTATGGTTTGTATGTCCACGGCGATGCTAGCCCAATTCTTTACCTAACACGTGTGTGTTTGTGTATATGTGTGTGCAGCTGGCTCCAGTGATAGCAGGTCAGGATCTGGCCTCAGCTGTGATTCAGGACACAGTGAAGTATCTGGGCATACAGGCAACGAGAATTTCCAATTTGAACGGCCCATACTTGCAAGTCCGTCCAGTGAGTTGTAACTCGGTGGAAAGAGGGACAGGCGCGTTTGGGGACTTGATCCAGTGTTCCTTCTCGCGCTTGCTTTACCGCATTTAATCCGCTGGAATTGAGGATGCCGCTTTGGGTCAGCCGCCTGGGCCAAGCATTGGCTGCTGGTGGCAAGGACGTGGGTTCTGGGGCGCAATATATTGCATGTGACAGCTACTTAGGACGCGTCTCGTGTCTGTGTCACTCAGGCTGGAGAAAGCGCAACGGACATACTGTTGGTGAGCAGCTGGCGCGCTCACTTTCCGCCTGGAGGGGATGCCAGCGGCGCCGTGCTGGACAACCTGCTACCGGCATTGCCGAAGACATCGCCGACGGCGATACTGTGGCAGGCCTCAGGAAGCGACGGTATGCAGTCATTGGAAGGTACACCGAGCGCATCGGCTGTGCCGTATCCTCGCCTCCTAGCGACACCGGGCGGGGCAGCAGCATCTGCAGCTGGCTCTGGCGACCATGAATTCGGTAAGCTACAGAGCCCGCGGGTGCGAGGAGTGGGCACTGAGCCACCTGCACTACAATCTGGAGGCGGTTCCCCAAATTTGATGAGCCTGGACTACAATCCACTTGACCATCCAGCGCCGGTAGGCGCAGTTACGGAGCTGCAAGGCGTCCTCTCTAAGCAGCAGGGGCCCATCATCGAGGAGTGTCACTCCGATTCGGACGCCCCGAATTTTGGAGCTTGCACTCGCAATCAACATCAACATCCTCGCAAACATGAGCATCGCCATCATCGCTGCCGCAGTCACCAATCCCAGCAGGAGAGAGCGGCATCAGCCGAGCAGACAAACTCGCCTGTGGTGGCCGCCGTCGACCCGGATTGCATAATGGAGGAAGTGCCTGTACCGGAGCGAATACACCCGCAGGCTGGGTGCGGTCAGTTAATCTTGGACGCTGATCGTGAGCCTGGGGCTGATAAGGCAGGCCTGCCTCACGGAGCGCTTGGACAAAATCAACGCGACGTGCAGTTAGAAGGTAAGGGCATTACACAGCTGATATCTCTCGGATGAATGGTATCTAATGCTAAGGTTGATGTCAGTTAACGAGGCCGATTAAGATGCGAACCTTTAGGTGTAGGGCTTGGCGCCGTTTGTACCTGATTGCCGAGCAGCAGCATGCGTTATAGCTGCAGGCTTCGAAACGTGATATGCGACATGTGCTTCGGCATTGGTATACTTTCCGGCAATCGTTTGCAGGACCAGGATTGGATATGGCGGGGGCCCTGGCATTGACAGCTGCGGTGCATAGCGGGCCCGCTGGCGTGATCAATTCAACAGCCGTTGTGCCTGTCGTCAACCCGCTGGTAGTAAGCCCCCGATCCCGATCCGAATGGGAGCTAGATCCGGCCAAGATTTCTATCGGGCGGCGATTGGCCGTCGGCGGCTTCGGGGAAGTTTTCCTTGCCAAATACGAAGGCACTCTGGTGGCAGTAAAGCGGCTTCTGGCGACCGATTCCGGTAGGTGGTAAGGGAACGTAGCCGACGGCATGCGCGCGGATTGGCATGAAAATAATTTCTGCAAAATATTCGTTTGACTCAATGGAGGATCTGAGCGGATGCGAGAGGCAGTGTGATGGCTCGTACATGGCTTTTCGGCCAGAAGGCCCTCGCGCAACATGGTTCCGTGCATGGATAGTTATGCTCGTCTGGTCGCCCGCCAGCCCGTTGCCAGGATCACTCCTGACTAGTCTCGTTTATGACAAAAATGTGCTTGCGCGGCCCTTTGCTTTCAACATGAATTTAGACACGACACAACGGTTCGTGGATGAGGTCCACATGCTGGCGCGTCTTCGCCATCCCAACTTGCTACTGGTACGTAAGACTTGATATTAGCGTTCCCTCATGTTGCCATATCTGGTGAAGACCCCTCTACCCATTTCAGTTTCATCTACTTCCTCACGGATCACTTCTCAATTATACTCGAGCAAGCTATGTTATCGTTTCTCCCTTCCCCGCAGTTCATGGGTTACACACTGACACCCGAGCCCTCGATCGTGACTGAGTTCATGGCGCGTGGCAGTCTTTTCCACATTCTGCGGCAAACCGGTAACAGGCCTCCGGACCCCAGGATGCAGCGTGCCGTGGCGGTAGCGGTGGCTCGCGGCATGGCCTATCTGCACAGTCGGATGCCACCTATCTTGCATCTGGACCTGAAGAGCCCCAATGTGCTGGTGGATGACCGGTGGAGAGTGAAAATTGCAGGTAAATTAACGATTAAGAGGAAACACACTGTTCCATGTTGTGGTCTGCATGCTAGTGTTTCGAGGTGCTTGAAGTAGCGGGTTCGGACCTGCGCTTTTGGGACTTGCGGATAGATGGACGACCCTTCATGGTGTCGGTCGATCGGGACCTAACGAGTACTGCACGGCGTCATTCATTGCAAGTGTAGCTTTGGGCTATGATCGTGACTTCAAGCTCTGGCCCCCATGTTCTGGCCCCAACGTTTTTGTACAGATTTTGGTCTGTCTCGAGTCCGACAGCGGACATATGTGTCGTCAGGTGCTGCCGCTGGGTCACCGGAATGGATGGCACCTGAGGTGCTCCGATGCGACCATTACGCTGAGGCGGCGGACGTGTACAGGTCAGGACCGGATGGGGCAAGGGATATCGTGCAGAAACACTTAATATTTCAGTTGTGGCTGTTATGGGGTTATAGGGTGTTATGGGCGTTCACTCCATTTTCACGGTGGAGAAGCGTTCTGGGACGGTTATGCCTAATTGATGTGTTATGCGATGTGTACTCCTCGCTCCGCCAGGCAATCTTCATGTTACGAAATGCAGCTTTGATTCACCTGATCGACCTGATGATTAACGATGGTACCCTTGTGTGCTTATCCTCTGCAGTTATGGCGTAATCCTCTGGGAGCTGCTGACAGGGCAACCGCCTTGGGCTGACTTGAATGCCATGCAGGTGGGCAGAACCCTCCGCAGCTCCGAACTGGACTCTGCCCCCCAGAACACGTCCTTGCTTGAACTATTAGGTCCTTCAGTTACCATGCCCAGGAGAGTTGCCTGACTTGTGCACTTGGCATAACACACTGGCGTTACCGTTTCACTGAAAGCTTCGTGTTCCGTGAGACGTAGGTAGAGCGACGCACCAGGTTGCATGATCCCCGCTCTGTGCATACTGGGTCCCGCTCTGTGCACCCTGCCCGTATTCATCTCCTCCATACTGTCCGCACGCGTAGGTTGTTGGAGTCGTGGGATATGCGAAACGCAGCCTGCCGGACCCTCCCGAAGGCGACGCCGTCCTGCTGCAGTTGTGCAAAACGTGCCGCGCGTACGAGCCGATGCAGCGTCCAACATTTGCTCAGGTGGTGGAGTTACTGGAGAGCCACTTGAACCCGTCTTTAGCATTGCCGAGGAATGGCGCCATTTCCGGCGGGGAGGCGACGGTCGTACCTGCAGCATTGCAACCAGTTGCCGCCGAGACCAGGAACATGCGTTTGGCAGCTCTCCCAGCTCCCGAGCAGCTAGCAGCTCCGCCGAGTGAGCGTGCTCCGCCGCCCGTACCTGCAGCTGCGGGTGGCACCGCTATGGATGTTCGCGGAGTCGTTGGCGCATCAGCACCGCTGGCTGTCACCGCGACATCCGCTGCGACACGAATTACCCGCCGCCACAGCCTTGCTGCCAGTCCCGACGCTGCAGACTTCCTCGATTCTGCTGTCCCGACCGGAGTAGCAGGCGATGGCGGTGGCAATAACGGCAGCTGCAGCATCGGCGGTGGTTCGACGCGCTTAGACGCGCAGTTTATCTCCGTGCACGAGTCACCGCGGTCGCGTCGTCGCTACCGCAGCCCCCGTGGAGAGGATATGATGGGTCCGCCGGCCATCACTGCACGGCTTCAGGATGGCCGGAAGACTCCTTCTCCACGGACCTCCGGCGGTTGGTCGTGGCAAGTCTTGTCAGAAGGCACCGGCGCGACGTCCGACGGAAAACCGGCTGCCCCGATGCAGGAGCAGCAGATGGTGGCTACCGGTGTGCGTTTGATGCATGCAAGCGCATCGCCGTTCGCTGCCATCGCCGCCACAGACTTCGGGCCGGATAGTGCGCGAAGCCTGCGGAAGCTGCGCGCGGATGTGGCTCGCACCGGACCTATGGGCAACAACTGCGGCGGTACTGGCAGTGCTACACAAGAAATTGCGGGCGATGTTATGCCATCAGCGGAACCACACCCGATGGATTCCGTAAGCCCTTCGGCACTCACCATGCCGGAAACATTACCTGCGGCAGGGGTGCCATGCCCGCTGCCGGCGGGGCCGGATCAGCCGCAACCTAGCTCGGTGCTTTTGCCCCAACCGGCGATGTCAGCGGACGCGGAGTGGGCCGGCCGGAGTGAGGTTGCGACAGCAGTTCTGCAGCACAGCAGCCAGCCTGGCCTCGAGCTCTGTGGCCAGCCCCTGGCGAATAGTCAGCATGGATATCCGCAGGATTTTCCTCAGCATAAGCATCAGGAGGTTTTATCGTTACAATACAATAGACACCAGCCGCTATGGCAGGCTGAGCAGCAGCTGCACCAGCAAACGGAGCAGCAGCAGACACAACGGTCGATCCTTGAGCAAAATAATCAAACAGCGCAGCAGCTGCGAGAAGAGCGGCGTTCGCAGCCTGATCAGGCCATTGGGAATACATTCTTGACCCGACAAACGTTGTCGAGCCGCGAAGACAGGCGCCCAGGTCACCGCCGTGTGAGCAGTGACGAGGCGAGCCGCATGCACCATCTTAACACTACGCTGCATGCGTCAACGGCAGCCAGCGTACCTGGCACCTTAACCACCGTGGCCGGGGTTATGCCGTTACATAACCAACATTCGCATCCTCAGCAAAGGTTATTGGGCACTGTGGGAAATACAGGACTTGCTTCTACTGCTGGCGTTGCTGGGGCCGGTGCCGCAGGCTCCGGCAGCATGCCACCGCTTCCAGGGCGGCGGAGTCGCGGCCTTGCGCGCAACAGCGCGCCAATGCGGTACACTTACGGTGGCGCGTCTTCGGTTGCTGCAGGCGCACAGCAGCTGCATCCGCTACAATCTCCACCACGCCCCAGATCCTTTCACGGACAGAACCCGGTGGCGAACGTGCACCAGCATGTGCTGACAGCAAATGCAGAGACGGCCATCGGACCGGCAGGTTATGGCCGACATCAGCCGTCACATTTGGGCTCGTTATCGCTCTCAACGCCGGGTGGATGTAGTACGTTAACGTTCGGTGCGGTAGCAGTTTCAGCGCCAATGTCGCTGAGCCCTATGTCCGAAGGCGGCGTGTCTTCCTTTGAAGGCGCAGGACACCGACCAAGTTTTGCGGCAGGAGAGATCCGAGACAAGGACGTCGCAGCTGCGGGTTCAGGTTCTTGTGGCGGTGGCATCGTCGCAGATCCCTGGCCGGACACTCATAGCGAGTTGAGCTTTGCGTTCATCCTGCGGGACAACGTCAGCATTTGCTCTGATGATTATATGCAAAGCGCGTCGCTCGACAGGCTGCCATTGTTGGAGGAAAACGAGATGACGGTAAGCTCATGGGGCTTCGGGATGTAGCTTATGGCCAAGCGGTCAGACACAGGGCGGCTGGCGGGAATGGCTTCGTACCAGGAGTAGCTGAAGCCTGTTATGGACTGAGCACTTGCAGGTGGCATTCAGATCAATTCATCAGGGAAAGTATATACGTGCTATCCGTGAAATGCAAAATACCTACCTACGCCACATTTTTTCTTGCATCGTATTCCCCCTAGTTGGTTGAGCATGAGTAGCTGCACCATTGGTAACTATTGCACCTGCTGTTGCCATGACTCGTAATCGGACATGATTGTAGGATCCAGCCGGTGAAGATTCGGATGGCGTTGTGGAGGGTGACCCAACGTCTTTAGCTCAACCAGAGGCAGACGCAGAGATTATGGAGAGGCTCAATGCAGGACGCTTTGAGAGCGCCGGAGCGAACACTGATAGCGACTTCGAATTGCCATGTCCTTTCCTGAAAGCCAGCCAACCGACAAACCCGCGGGACTGCGGCGCCATGACGTTGTCACCCTTTGCGTTGGAATGCACACAGTGGGCAACAACTGTGAACAACCAGGACAACGCGCCAACGTCAGAGGCGGATCTATGGGGCGCTCTGCAGACGCGGAATTCGTCCGGGAATGGCCTTGGGCCTGCAGATTATCACGACGACTCACAAGCCAACTGCGGGCCGAGCTCACCTCGGTCTGATCGCGTTAACAGCGGTGGTGCCAGTCTTTGTGATAATGGAGGAGATGTTCCGGCAAAGTGTGGAATGCAGTCGCATGGCGCCTTATCGCATCCGCAGCGACTCGGTGAGGATAAGCGCGGTAGCGGCTCCCAGGTGCAGCTGCAGTCAAAGCAATCCTGCGATCTGGGAGCCGAGAAGCCGCAGCCGCGTCAGAACAATGGCGGCGGGCCGACCACATACCGCAGTGGCCGCTTCAAGGTGACAATTGAGCCCGCATGCTCGGAACCTCAGCCGTTGCACCATACCTCTTTGCTGCAGGCGAACCATCACTTACGGCAGCCCGCAGAGGGGCAGTCGCTGCAACACTTCCTCTCTCTGCCCCAAGGGCCCTGTTCCGCAGCGGTGGCACCGGCCGATCCTGGGTGCAAGATGTGCACGAGTCCTGGAAGAACCGTGGCTGCAGCTCCTATCGCGGGAGGGGCATCGGGAATGACAGTCGAAAGCAGCAATATTACGCTTGCGCCGCAATCCTTGCTCCAGTCTGGCAGCTCCCGCGAGGTCTCGCTGGGAAGAAGAGCGATAACCTCCGAAATGCCTGACAGCTTATCCCCCCTCTGGTTGCAGCAGCAAACAGGGCTCACGCTGCGCATCGACAATGACTCGGGCACAAGAGGGGCCCACGGAAACGGCAGCAACGACGATTGTGGCGCATCGCCCCAGGGCTGTGCAGCTTCAACAATTATGAGTCCTTTAGGCGAATCGCCGTGCGGTGTAAACGGCAGGTTGCGCAACGGTCACCATGGACACAACGTGCATACTCATCATCTCCACGGCGAGCTGGCGGCGGGACCGCCGGTAGCGCTCAACAGTGTTACCATGTATCGGAAGGGCCGCTTTTTCGTTTCTCACGCCGCGGCAGGCACGCATTCGCTCTCCGTAATCAACCCGAATGCGGCGCCAGCCACAGCGCAACATCACAATGTTGGGTGCGGAGGCAACAACGCCTGCAACGGCACAGGGATCTCAGTAGGCTGCCCAGTGACCGAAGCCGTGGCAGAGGAGTCTGAGGACCATGATGGAGCTAGCGTCCCCACCTCGCCATTTGCTTGCGCAGCCGTGACCGCAGCGGCTTTTGGGCGGCCTGGCAGTCAGTCTTGCATGGAGGGAAGTGCATCCCAGCTGCAGGGGCTCGCAGCCAAGCATACATTGCCCGTATTGGCGTCCCTGGTGACAGCGAGTGATATGATGCGCACGAACTCCATCAGTAGGCAATATAGCAGAGGGCGGTTTACGGTGGCCGAGTCGATTGTGGCTGCGCCTATTGCAGAACCACGTCGACCATTGTCTTGCAGCGCAGGTGGAGAGCCTCCAACCACCGCTGCTGACACGGTCTGGGCCCCGAAACCGCCGTGCCTGGCGGCGGCTGCTACGAGCCTTGGCGCCGCATCATCGTCATTGGCAGTTGCGCCTATTGTTGGCTCCTTAGACGACCTTGATAGGAAGGGCGGTAACTTTGTGAAGCCCGAGGCATCCTTGTTGACTCTTTTGATCCCTATGCGGACATCCCCCCTGCATGTAACGCAGCTTCAGAACGCGCCTTCGGGTGAAGGTACCGCGAAATGCCAGCTGCTGGGATCCGCTTCTCAGCCCGCCACAGGTGCAATCGATATAGGGGGCATGGGTGGCAGCAGTGGAAACGGTGGGGGTTGCAGTGCTCCAAGCACGGCGCCTACAAGTCCGCGAACTGAAAATGTGGTCGTACGGCGTGTTGGGCGATTCACCGTTCGCGAGGTGGAAGGTGGCTCGAATGCATCAAGCCGGTGTCCGAGCAGCAGCGGAATTGTGGCTGACACAGCTCTGCGTGGAGACCTGAACCCAAATGCTTCAGGTGGGTTTTGACATGGTTGAATGCTCCGCGCGTGTGTTGAGTGAGTCCGGGCCCTCACGAGCAGGCGTGGGGAGTTAGGAAATGACCTGACGTTTACAAGCAGTGTGGACCCAGGACCCAGGAAGATTGCGGCTGGACGTGGGAAGCATTGGCAGTTGCTTAATGAGGTCGAAATGATGTGATGTAAATTCCTCTGGGGCTGACACCCGCTATCACATTATGTTCCTAATATCCTTCCGAAGCTTTATTTGGGGATATTAAGCATAGGGAACGCATCTCATTTGTACTGTCTGCACTGTTTAGAATGATGTCTGGCATGATGCATAGAGCTTTGTAGTTAATAAGCGGTTTTATATTTGGATTGCCGGCAGGGCAAATTGCTGCGGGCGCTGACATATCTCCGGTGGGCAAGAATGGCGGTGGCGGTGGCGCAGCCGTGCACGTACAAGGGCATGGGTCGCCACCGAACGAAATGACGGTGCTAAGCAGCCATCACAGCAGCAGCAGCTTCGGGTCGGCATCTGAATGCAGTCGCACCAGCTCTGAGTCGCGCGGCTTGAATGATGACCTTCCGCAATTGGCGCAGGGTTCGCAGCAGCTGGGGGGTGGTGGAGCTGCAATGCCGCAGCAGCAGCCAGAAGAGGGAGCGGAGCCAGATGCACGACCTACCGTTCATAGCGCACTGAAGGTTTTGCGCGTGAAGAGCAGGGGCCGATTTACGGTGATTGATTACGAAGCAGGCCCCCCGCCGCCGCCGCTTTTCCCCCCTCTTGAGCAGCAGCAGCAGCAGGAGGAGCAACAGCATGTCAGCGAAGACCGAGCCGAAGATCTGGCACCTCATCCCGTAGCTCGGCCCCAGGACGTTCTGGAATTTACCAATTCACGGCCTGTAGCTGGCAGAGACTCGTCATCGCTGCAAAGTCAAGCAGCACCTGCCGATTCCTTTTGGTCAAAAGACGTTGTGGGAGAACCGGTTCTGAGGCGATCGGTCGGTGGGCAAAGCACCGAAGGCGGTGAAACCCCACACGGCGGCGTGCTCCACCCGCCTTTGGGGATTCCGTTAACTGATCGCTGCCAATGGGATCGGGCAAGTGACGAAGTGGAGAATAGCGTTGTGGCGGTGGTAAGTGCTCCTCAGGTACAGCGCCCCTGGGGCATGTCCCATCTCCAGGCATCGGAGCAGCGCGCACAATTGCTGGCGGATATGGAGCGAATGGTGCGAGAACGCATGGAGCGCAATGCGTTGGAACATCAGCGACGGAAGGAACCCGCCCAGCAGGTACACCATCGACTCGGACAGCAGCCAGTTGATCAGGTCGGGGCACCGCTTCAACGAGGGCGGCAAGGGGCAGGGGCAGAAGGGAATGGCCTGGGTGACCGCTGCACATACGAGGTCTCCTTCGGCGATGGGCTAACGATACAGATCAGCCATGATCTGGAAGGTGGCGGGGACATGGCTGAAGAAGGGGCCGAGGATGAAAGCGAGAATGATGATGCGGTCATGGTGGACGTTGGCATTGTTCACGGGGACGCAGATGACGGCGATGGCAGTGCGAGCGACGATCCTGCTGAAGGAGAACAAGGGGAAGACGAAGCTGATGGGGATTCCGACAATGGACTGCAGCCCCTACAACCGCCTGACACTCCAGCCCACGAGCCTGTGCACGAACGAGAGCGGGCAACTTGGGGCTCTGTTGGGGAATGCCCGGATGGCAGGCGGCGACAGCGGCGGCGACGGCACCGGCAGGGTCCCGGTGGCTGTGTGACCGGTGATAGCAGCGATTATGAGGATTCAATGGAGTTATAATATCTTGCCTAGGAACTAGGAACTTAGGGTTAGAAAGCAGCAGCACTGACGAAATAGGCATAGATCGTGGCTTCATGCTAGAGGATGGCGAATGGTAGAGTCATTGCAGTGAACAAGGAGGCATAAGATAGGCGCGTGTTAGCAAGATAGCTGGGTTTGTAAGCCGTTTTACCATTGAGAGCGCTGCAATAGTAGCGGAGAGCAAACCTTATGTGTTGCGGGGACTGTATCGTAAATGTTGAGGCTGTAGCGGCCAGGTGCGGAGAGGGCAGCCTGATGGGGACTGGTCAAAGATTGTACGTATTATTTTCGAGATTACATACGGACTGATCGCAAAGCTTAAAAATAGTGTTGTTTATCGCTGTCATTTTCTTGGATGTCAGTATTTTCAGAACGGGGACATGATTAGTGGAGTTAAAGACGATGCCTCCCTCGCACTTGCGTACTGGTGCACTGAGACAAGTGGGGTGCAGAATGAGGAGGGTCTGTCGTTGCCGGCGAACACTCGTTGGCCGTTTTAAATCATTACATATCTAGGAACACGCTTCTCTAAACCTAGGAAGAGCTTTGGTACGTCGGGCGTTGCCACGTATCCTGTTCACTTATTTCCGCAGTACATGTGGCATTGGCCAACAATATAACCTCGCGCACACTTGCAAGTTGATGGGACAGCGGCAGCGTTCAAGCTTCTGCCAATGTTGGCGACAGCAGTAGACCGACGTTAATGGTAATGAAACGCATCCACAACCCGAGGACAAGTTCACATAGAAACGATCGAGTCTGATCGAGGGTCTAACAGGACCTCGTGTCCTTTTGCGGATTAAAAAATACCGCTTGTTCCACAACAGAGTGCCACGCGAATCATAGGTGGCTTTAAGGCAAGAGACAACCTCTCAGATCCCAGGCATGCGCGTTTCCCTCCCGTGGGCTTTCCCATCAACCAAGTACAGGATGCAGGATCATGATCAGTGTCGCAGCAGACAACGGCACCCGCGTAAAAACCTTGTTAACCTTTCAGCGGCAATAAAGAAGACGAGGGTCACCTAATTCAATAAAACCTCGAGGCTAGCTTGCGGCTGAACAGCCTGCTGAAAAGCTTACTTGAGACGCAGCTGCAACTTAGCCGCCCAAGTGGACGCGTGCAGTCATTATATGCCGCATTTGCCGCATCAGGTACGCGTCCCAACCCGAACGCGAGGATATGCTATTCAACACCACGCAATAAAAGCCTCGTTAAGTTCTCGTCGTCTTGTCGGCCTCGCAACGGGGAATATCAACACCAGCGTCTGCACGGCTCCGCCTTCCACGGAAGTCCTAGACGATTCTTCGACCCCCGTTTTCAAGGAGTTCGCACCACCACGTGACGTGCTGGGCAAACGAATGCCCGTACCACAACTGGTTAAGGTCTGTCGGTCAGATGCATGCCTTGGCCTTGTGCAATTCTACGTAGTGGGTCAACGAGCCCTCACCCAATCCTTAACTAGTGCCCCCCCAATGCGATGCCAAGCCAGCTTGACCCGCCACCAGCGAGCAAGACGTCCTGTGCTGCTGTGTGCCACCGTCCCTGCTCCCCCGACTACATCCACAATACACATTATTTGCTCTCCGTCCCTCCCGTCCTGTTACTATTTTTCCCGGTCGCGCCAGCGGGAGTCACTGTTTGGCCTTGGCAATCAGCATACGGTACAGCTTGCTGTATAAAGCATAATATTGCGTCCGATTCGTGTACGACACAATACCGGTCTGCTCCATGTCATCAAGAATATTCGACAGGTTCAGCAGGTCGCGGAGTATGCTCATGTACTCTTCATCGTTCAGGAATTGGCGGCCCTTGGGATACTGGTCTACCGGTTGCGTGTGCTCGGTCACGTTGCGGATGATCTCAGCACGGACGTCAGCTGCGAGGATGGCCGGGTCGGAGCACGCGAGGCGAGGGGAAATTAGAATAAGGAACAGAGCAGCAACATTGCGCCGCAGGCCAGGCGTACGGGGAGAACGTGGTCACGTAGACACTGTCACAAGGTAACTTGTTTCCGATAGGATAGGCGTTCCATGAGAGACGCCCGAATTTAAATAGTGTTGTTTAACGCTCGCGTCTCTTAGCAGGAAAGCACAGTGCGTCGTTCCCGACACGACACGGATCTCATGCACACCGGCGCACTCACGCGGCTTTGCAGGGTCACCCGTAATCCGATATCATCCTGGGCAACGCGCAGACCCGAAGCAGACAACGAAACACCATGCGTCTTCAAACGGACTTGCCGGCCCAAGGGTCCGCTCCGGCAAGGGTCCCCATGTCTCTACACCCGCCGAATGTGAAAAGCAACTCCCGAACATTCACGAATGTTCTTGCACACACAGCAATCCACCCACCCATTTAACAGCCTGCATCACCGAATGCAAGCGGGACCTAAAACCCCTTTAATCGCCCCCATCAGCTTCCAGGTCGCATTTCCCGCCTCCTTACGCACCTCGCCCGCAATAAGTAACCGACATCGGAGCAGCAAGCAAACAAATATACCACCTCTTACATGGCGCATGGCCAACGTGACCCGACCTGTAACACCCATTCCCATAACAACCTCGCAACCCGATCCGTGTAATGCCTAACAAGTGCATGGCACCACCACCACCCCATGACACCAATTGTGAAATACCGTGTTTGCCCTATCCGTGCGCAGATCTTCGGGTGGAAATGCACGCGCCACATGTTGACGAGTAGTCTTCTCATACCATAGGGTAGCTGGGCTTTTTGGCATTTTGGTATTAGAATCTCTGACGCGACCTCTCCCTTGCTGACGAAAGTGCAGCGTTCTTGCTGCAACGCTAATTATGAGCATGGATTGCCTACTTGGAGCCAGCCGGGGCCCCCACGCACAACTACACGAAAATCCACAAAAAATAAGAGCCTAGGCCAACATCAGCGCAAAGATGTAAGTCACGTAGCTCGGAAGTAAGTCGGGAAGTACCCATGTGTGTACTTGGGTGCTTGTCGGAAGTCCGGGACAGAAACGCAGCGCCCTTACCAGTAGTGTTATGGTACACGAGATGCTCCCGCCGCTGGCGCATGTAGGCGACAAGTTCGCTGAGCTGCGGCTCCGGTATGTATCGGAAGTCGGGGACTTCGACAACCTCCTCTTTGGGCAGGTACTTCTTGCTGCTGCCCGCGCACATACACATCTGAAGCGCCTCAGCATCAAGTCGCCCGAAAAGGACCCGCCGAAGGGTTAAGTTTAGAGCACTGGTATGACGTGCTTCTCCTGTAACAAGAATGGCAACCCGGGAAGAGTCACGTCCATGCCTGCTAAGCCCCAAAGCTTTACTTTGTTCGAATCGGCCCCTGTTTACACTGTGTCTACGCCCATCATAACAAGATAGGAGATAAGTAACTTGCCTTTGCAACGACAATATCCTTGTATCTAGCGTTGTGGCCCCTCCCCCACCAGCTGCTCCAGCCCCGGCTCAAGTGGGGGAGCCCGAATGAGGAAAGCTTAGGATTCAAATATTTCAACAAATAAATGTAGAACGAAAAGATGTAAGCAAACTTCCGCGCCTTCCAGGATATTGACGTGACTTGTCTGACCGAGTCTCGGTGGCTTCAACGTTACCAGAAAAGCAACTGAGTAAAATGACGTGATGTTTTATGTGTACAGCACGTGACATGACTTGCTTCAGCCTAAGGCATTCTTGGTCGACCAGCTCCAGGGTGGTGACTTGAGGTCACCGAGAAGAACCGCCATGTCCCAGGTGTATCTGGAACCTTACAACTTTCATACCGGTTTTGTACCCGGTGTTGTTACTTTCAGGGACGAACCTACGAACCGTCCGGCCCCGTACGTTGACCCCGTACAGCGGTAAAGGCGGTATAAAAGCCTAATATGCAATGGTAATTAATAATGTGTAGTTTTGAATCTCTACGGAGAAGTTCAGCTTATCGCTTGGCAAACGTTCCGGTAGCATTATGACAAATGATTTCGCCTGGAGACTGTAGGTTACAATTGCGTGTCAGCTTAGGCTTACTACACTTTACACTCAATACCGATTGCATACCGGTAGAAAGTCGTTGTAGTCCTGACAATCCATTCTAACGACAACTGCTCGGGATACGAACACGGATGCGCAACAGTTGGATAGGTGACGTTTGGTGACAAACCCTTACATTTCCCCCTTTTAGTCTTCGATCCGAACACACACGGCACTAGACTGCTTCATTAGCTGTGGATATCGACCTAGAGGCCTCCCTCCGAGCTTTTGATCCCGCAAGTAGTGCTGCACCCATTTCCCGATGTCACACCAGGAAGAAGACAGCCCTGCAACCCTCGACAGCTTTGGCCTTTGCACAATGTATCAAAACAGTGTTCCACGCATTAACTATGTCGCCAAACCATCCCCGCCTCCCGACCCAGCCATCCTCCTTCCGTGCAGTCTAGCAACGGCCACCAACCCATGATAGCTTGATACGATTTCGCCCTTAGACAGTACTCGGGGCAACGTCAGAACTCTTCCAGACGGGTTGGTCATAGCTTTTCCCCCTGAGATACCCCTCCAGCAGGCACTACACCAAGGCTTCGGTGACTGAAACGCAGGTCACGTACCAACTGAATTATTAAAGAGTTGATACGCTTGATAGGGCATGGGAAGGAAACTTCCATGTCCGACATATACGACGGGGGACGCCGCATCAGTTCATCAGCTAGCAAAGTACCGATAAGTATTTAGCCCGCAACCGCGGACCCGCAACCGGCAACCGCGTCGGCACCATCCGAGCCTGGCATATAAAACTGCACTTGTTCAAATTTTTCGTTCACGCTCCCGCTCCCCGACAGCCTCCTACCCCACTGCCCTGGGGGTATTCTAAGGCTTGCGCACGCCACCGCACAGTCACCATAGCCTCGAAGACCTGCCAAAGCCAACCACGCGCACTATGCGTGTCCAGGAAGTACTCCATCATCGTTTTAAGTGACCCCGTGCGTTCCGGAGGAAATGTTGATACAGGTAGCTCTTCACCTTACATGTGATGGGAACGCGGAGCGGTGTCTAACATGGCTGTCGTTCAAAAGGCAGCCGGTTCATCGCGGCCCGTCGATGGCAAGCAAAACCTGATTTGTCGTTCAGCGGAACATGTACGTGCAAGAAAGTTTTACACCTCCGCCTTGGGCCGTTTTGCTGCACGCCGGGCCTCCACCTGCCAGGGAGGAACGCATTTATGTACATAATATTCACCGAGATGCTGGAAAGAAAGTTTCTAAGGCGGCATGGACGGGCAAAGCCATAGGTTATGAATAGGTCCGCCCAGGATATTCAACGAGCACCTGCTGTGCATGCTGTGCGGTTATGTGCGATAACTTTATTCCAGCATTCAGCGTTATGATACCGCATTGCCGCTACTGACTGGCCGGAAGGGTCCAAAAGCGTGGCACCATTAAAATCTAAAACCTCACTAGGCCCTGACTTAGTACCAAGTTCTCATGGTGCATGTGTGACACAGGTACTCGTACTCTGGTCCATCATTCGCAAGCTCTCGCCACTAATGGCTATCGCGTCACAGCTATCTCGCAGCCAAGGGAAGCCTGTTCACCTCGGGGTGCGGCGGGTCAGCCTGCCCTGCCCAGCGCTCCTTGTACTTGATCATCTCTCCGTCCGTCAGCAAGGCACTGTCCAACTGGGCACTGATTTTGGCCTGAGGGGAGAGGAGAAGCGCGAGTTACCCATCCGAGGTGACATGGTAGGATTACCTCCGTCTACCCATGTGCCCAAACCACACATTACCCACCTCATCCATGTTGACGCCGATAAATACAATCTCCTGCCGACGATCCCCCAGGTCGGTAGCCTCATCGAAGTCCTGCGATGGAGCACAAAACGGGTGGTGCTGAGCATGCGGGCAGGAAGGAGAGGGCTGGGAGATCCGGGAGGGAGGGTGAGGTGAAAATATTACAACTGCAGCTGAAGGCTGGAGCTGCAATCTAAACAAATTATAAAATGTTGTGACACGAGGTCCCTGGCGAGAAAGGTGGGGGTGCCGAGCTAATGTTGGAGGCCTCAAAAGGTTGAATGATTGGTGACTGCTGGCATGCATGTCCTCCTCTCCCTGGTCCCCACGCTCTGGCCCCACCACCCCGCCCGCCCCAACCCGGTAAGCCAGCCTTCGAAGCTCGATCAGATCCCAGAAAGGGCAAACTTATGCGGACTCACCTATCATGGCAACGACGTCGCGAGCGGTTAGCAAGGGCACATGCGAAAGGAAAGGTAGGGGAAAAGGGTGATCAGCCAACAAGGACAGATGCAAGTACAACTGACACTGAAAAATATTCTTGTTACAGGGAAAAGAAAGTGCTGAGCTGGGTGGAGAACGAAATCACAAAACAGTAAATTGGCAAGAGGCGGGAACGATATGGGTGACTGACGCAATCTGCAATATTACGAATTCGCAAAACGGCAGTAAGGTGGGCTCCGCAAAACAGATTGTTGCAGAACAATTACTAGAAACATGTTTTGGTCCAAGGGTAACTGAGCTTGCACGAGTTGGGGTCACTAATGACTCCCACCAACACACGCGGACTTGGGGCCCCATGGCGCGGAAGCAATGGTTACGACGTTAAGTGGTTAGGAGAGAGCAGAGGAGCCGGATGCAACAAAAGGGTGGTTAAGGTTAGGCGAATCAAGGGAATGTTTCATTATCTCCAACGCATAGAGGAGCGCTGTAAGACGGCAGCCGCCACGATGCAGTGAAAAGCGGTAGCTGGGACAGAGTCAGCGCACGCACATGCAACTGACACCAGCGTACTAGATGCAAGCATGAAGAGGGATATCTTCCCCTAGGGTTTCAGGCAAGGGGAAGCAGGAATGGCAAGTTTAATAAGCAATACCAGATTGGAGGTAGTGCGAAAGGCCAGACGGGTATAAGGGTAGGCTTGAAAGCATGCGAGGTATCGCATAGCAGGGAAATTTTATGCAATTTAACAGTAGCGTGATAGCGCGGATGATAAACCGTTGTAACAGCTAGGGTACGATTGCTATGGCAATCATACTGAATATGGCAAATCTGACTGGCCATGCGCACCACCTTTCTTCCTAAAGACCGCGCGGGCATAAGGGATCAGGCAGGAAGGACAGTCTGGAAGATAAGGCCAGGAGCAGGTGGGGCTCAAGCAGAGAGGAGGGGTAAAAAGAGATCAGGGAAGGAAAAAGAGGAACGGATGGCGGCGTGCCGGCCAATGCGCCCAATCACCACTAACGTTGAGGATGATGTCCTGCTGTGTGGAATCGGTGGGCCAGTCCTCTGACGGCACCGCTGCCCACCAATCGCCCTCGTCGCGAATTTCGAAGTGCTGCCCCGCGTGGCTCCAATAGTACGCAGTGCTGTGGCTTGAAGACAGCCACATGAAGCCCTTAGAGCGCATCACTGCGTGGAGATGTGTGAGCGTGCGGGTAAGAAGTTACGCGAGCCAAACAATCAAACCTATGAATCGGGAAAGGCAAGAGCGCCGACAAGAATACGGAACCACACGTCTACTACTTTGGCCGACTCCCCAGCGTGGAAGGCAGAGCTACTCCAGCTACGGGGTAGCCAACATGACAATTCTAAGAACTCCTCCAAAGCTGGGCCATGCCACCGCTGGACAAGGATTTCTCAGTCAAGAAATCACGCACTTCATGCGCGGCCGATTACATTTCTACTTAACGTATGTCCATCTTGCTCACCCGTCTTGATAGGGCTATCTCCCTCCGCGGGCGCCTCCCCGTCGATGGCTTGGTTTACTGTGACAGGCAGCCATTTAAGCACCATCTCCTTGAGCCTGAGGACCAGCTCCGCCAGGGAAAACGAGGACTGAAAGTCACAACGACAGGATTGATAATAGTGATGCGGTGAGGCCCAAACGCTCATGGTTATACCAGAACGAAGGCAGGATGCAAATGCCCAACGTTGTCCTAAATCAAGCCGAATGCGAACCTTTTGGTCGCTATTGGGTTGCTGGCGCCTGCCATGGCATACATTTCCGCCAGAATCGGCGGCGCACATTCATGCCACTCATCCCACGTCGAAAATGGCATTAAACAAATAAATCCATACCTAACTTTGCATCTAACCCTACCTCTGTGGGTGAAACGGCCGTCGGCGCGAGTATACAAAGTTGCGGATACCGAAGCGTTTCGCGGCACGTGTCTCCTCACGCTCGTGGTGGTGATGATGGTGCTTGTGCTTGTGCTCATGCCCCTCCGACTCCTCTTCGTCGCACGCCTGGAGGGATGGACAAAAGGTCTAAAATTAGCGGTGGTGGCAGCGAGATATGCATACGATGGTGAGGGTGGCGTAGCGGGTCATCAGGATGGGTGACCACCTGCAAGCCATTCGGAGCTCTGGAAATTGTTTTTTAAAACACCACTGTCGTGTCCCAAACGTCATTATATCTCCCAAGCCTTAGGAAGCCGCAGCCTGAAAACTATTGGCTTTTCTTGCAGAAAGGAGTTGGCTCCACAAAAAGGCATCGAGGGCATCGCCTAACTATGCCAAAGCCTGGTAACACCCCGGCAGGTCTCCCCTCGTCCTCACCTCACAGTTTTCATGGCGCTGTCCATCCTCCTCGTGGGTGTGCTTATGCATGTGGTGGTGGTGGTGATGATGATGATCGTGCTTATGGCCATCCGCCTTCTCCTCCGCGCATGCCTTTCGACCCGCAACCGGAATGGCAACAGCGTCAGCAGGAGACAAGAGATGTTTATGGCACAAGGAAAGACCGAATAAGAAATATTATGCTAGCTCAAGAGTTTGAACCATGGCGACATGCGACATGTTCCCCAAAGTGCCCATCCCACCATTCTATTGTTACGTGAGCCACGTACCCACCTTGCAGTCCTCCACCTTCTCGCCCTCCGCATGCTTGTGCTCGTGCTTGTGTTCGTGCTTGTGGCCATGCTTGTGCTCGTGCTTGTGTTCTCCGCCATGTCCATGGCCGCCCTTGCAGGCCTAGAACGGGGAAGCAGGCGCGAGAAGAGAAGAACAGGGAAGCAGGCGCGTCATGAGCACGTAAATTTGGCGATTCACAAGTGCTGCTGCAGGACGATGTTCCATCTAACACATGTAGCCTTCGGGATGGACAAATAATTATCGAGGTCTAGCTTTACCTTGGAAAGCATGCCAACATGACATACACACGGGCCAGGATAAGGGAGCCGCCCAAAGCATTGTGCAGGCCACAGTGATATGGCAGGAGCCGTCCAAGCCGCACGCCAAGGAAAATAAAACTAGGTATTCAGCCAGCCGGCACCGACTGTAATGATAAACCACACACCATAGCACTGTTGCTCCCCGCTGCTCTTGCCTTTTCAGTCCCAACGCCCCACCTTCGGTGAGGCATCACTACAGCACGACCGCAGCCGACCCCGCAGCGGGTCCCCTAATACTCTCCTGACATGCAGCTCCAGCTCGACATACATTAGCCTTCAAATCGCGGAATTTGAGCCCCAAACATTGAGCCCACCTCGCAGTCCTCCCCCTTGCCGTGCTCGTGCTTGTGCTCGTGCTTGTGCTCGTGCTTCTCCTTAACGCGCTTCTGCTCCTCTTCCTCTTGAGCCTGTGTAAGAAAGCGAGCTTCAGGTACGGTATACAGTTCCATGCGCGGCACATTATGGGGCGAAAACTACCAAACAATGCCCTCCAGAAGCTTGAACGCTGCTGTTGCAGTTGCATTCAGACAAGAATAAAATAGATCGTTGCTAAGTTTCCGCCAATCGCGCAATGACCCTACGCCCCTATTGAGGGGAAACTCAACATCCCTATGTTGGAGGCCGTCCCTTCGATTTAGAATTTCGCGCCTCGTGGCGACAGGAAACAGACCGGTGTCATCATGAAAATGCAAACCTAACAGCACCGTGCAGCACCCGACGTGCCAGGGTCATACAAATGCAAGCCTCCTTGCAGGGTAGCAGCAACCTATCCGGGGGCAAACCGGCGTTTGGTTGATGAACCCGTTCTGAAAGCTCACCATGCGGTTTTTGGCTGCCGCCACAGCTCCACGGTGCTGCCCCTCGATGTTGAGCTTCGCCACCACGCTATGCACGTTGCGACCGAACACGCGCTCTATGGGGACCTGGAACGGCCGCCGAACACAGATGTAGTCGTATCAGCATTAGGGACAGTGCGCAGCCAAGCCAACATGAGCAACAGCATCGGTGGCATCAGCCGAATCCGCACCCCATACATCGCCGCGGATATCCGTGCACGCAAACAGAAGCCTTGCGTGTGCGTGTGCATGTTGCTGCCTCCGAAAGTTATTAAAGATTGTTACCCGTTAAAGGGGCCGCGGTCCCTGCCTCACATCAAATCTACGGCATACGCATCATTTCAGACACGGGCGCCAAACAACTTAGCTTTCGCACAGCACTGCAAGGTCACTAGAACGCGACCGACTGGAGCGATGGGATCCTCACCTCACCCAAACCCTGTGACGTCTCACCTTGCCTTGAACGCATGGGATGATGGTAGCCAGTGGGTTAAGCGATGCCACTATGGCGGTCAATTCCTCCCTCTGGGCCTCCTCCAGCATGTCGGTTTTGTTAAGCACCACAAAGTCGGCGCACCTGCAGCGGGGCCAACAGAGCCCAACACGTTCACTCATGACGCTTCGGGCAGACCTGTTCGGGTGATCGGAATCGTGCCGCTAAGGTACCTTCATCTCTCCGGCTACCGCCTCACACACTCGTTTCTCGACACCAATCCTTACGAGATCCTCATCACTCTCCTGCAAATATTAGCCCACGGTTCTGTTCCTGTGACACGTAAGCATCCCTGAACATGCCGCCGCCCAAACCGCCCGTGATGTTGCTGCCTTCCCATGTCCCCTCCCCGTTGCTCACTCGATCTGCTCTACCAATAAATCAACCACGGGCCTCAGCCCGCCCCCTTCGCCCAGGTCAGGCCGCTGCGCCAGGCACGCGCGAGTGGCCCAGTCCTTGAGGAACGTTCCGCAGTCAACGACCTGTGAGAGACCGGAAGGCATGACTCGGCTCGTGTAAGCTGGAAGACCTCCTGGGACTTCCGATTGGAGAATCGGAGGCTGACAATGGTGATGGATAACCAATAGGTTCTGTACTCTACGCGCCTATTTAGCCTATGCCATAGTACCAAACCGGTGATCATAAATCGAGAGACTCAAGGTTGTATTGCTCACTAGATGAATGGTATGCGTGGACGCATGCAATTACAGGCAGCCGGCCAGCCGATCCCCATCCAGCCCCCACTCGGCGCGCAGCTCCATCTGCTCTTCACGGCTCCCTTTGTCAACCCTCAACAGGTCCATTTCCCGTCCGCACCGTGACGAGCGTGTCCAGCTCTATCCGGTCCAGCAGCGGGTGCCCCTGGCGGCAAGCAGGGGTTAGCGCAAGAATGAATGGAACGGAAAGTGCGCCACGGGAGATTCAACCTTAACTAGGAGGTGCCATCGATGAATCTGCCAGCAGCCCCAAACATCCCTCTCCAAGCCCATTTCCTGAATCTGTTTCCTGATTCTTTAAAAGGTATTTCCAATCAGCCAACCCTTATCTAACGGCCGTTCAGGCATCGTCCGACTAGTAGGCGACTTGCTGGTTGCAGCTTCCACTCATTGAACAGAAACCACAATTAGCATAAACCTTGGTAGCGTCAAAGTGTGCACATTATGTAAAGTCGCGTAAACTTGATCTGCTGCGGCATCTGGTGGTCGCTTGTGGCTTGGGCGTCTCGCCAGTCCAGCCCGGAACCCTGACTGCCCGGAACCCTGACAAGCAAAACTGGCAGTGTACGCCGAGTGAACAATTCGATGAGGATTTCCCCCAGTCAACGGATCTGGCCAACCGTTGTGTGGAAGGGGAAAACCCCAGTCGCTTCACAGCAGCTGCCCAGGGCCGAACGACCTTCCGCGGCCTTATTCGCGATACGAACTCTTCGATGCCAGGGGCCACGAGGCCGCTACCCGAAATATTGGCCCGGAAGTCTTAAATAATGTATTGGTACCAGCGCTTATTCCCCTCCGTTCCACCGTCGCTTCATCCTGGTTCACTCAAGCCTGAGCGATACCGCTCCCCTAAAATTGTGCGCCACCTTCCTCGGCCCCAGTCCCTCCCCACCAAGCGACGTGTCCCTACCGCTGCCTCCGCCTCGTTAAATTTGTCCCGGATGTTTTGCGGCTCCGCCACTCCGCTGTTCTCCAGCACAATCCTGCGCGGTGTAGAGCTCGCGGAGTCGATCAATGCCACGATGAGGAAAGGAGTATCAAACCCAGGCGCGCCAAGCCAGCTTACCGCGCGTACGGCTCGCCTCTTTTGTCGGCAAGTGCCAGGACTTGTTCAAATGAAGCAAAGAGCTCATCCTGGATGTTGCAGCCTGTATGCACAAGGCACATGAGGAAATTCCAGACAAAACTTTTAAGTGTGTCGTAGCAGATTGCGAGCCCACACGGAGGGCTCACAGGAGGTAGACGTCACATAGCACCCTAACAGTTACATATCGATTCATGCTCTAGCTGGGTTGAACGTTACCAAGCCCTTATCCATGTCATTTGTACAAGGATACAACCCCCCTTATTGCTGGAATAAGTACTCGAACGTCCCGCGCACTTACAAGCGCAACCATTCGCCAACTCAATTGTGTCAGTCAGATCAGCTGTGGTGTTGTTTGAAGCACGGCTCTTGTCATTACGAACGAGCTTCGCATCGATGTTCACCGCGGCGACGTCGTTTACTATGCATGCGATCTTCTCCGAAGAAATTTCCAAGACGTAGCGCAGCAGTGTCGTCTTACCTATGAAATTAAAAAATCGACAAAAGGGGGCTATAATCCATGCGGCCAAAGTTTTGGATTATTCCTTCTGAAACCTCCCACCTGCGCCTAGGAAGCCGCTGAGCATAGTTACCGGCGTGCGCCGAGAAGCAATGGATTCGGACATCTTAAAAGCCAGATCCTGGCGGCTTATCAAATGCCGGATGAGAAGAAAAGGGCTCGTCACGAGCTCTTCAAGGCGAAAGCTTACGGATATTTTATGAAAGCATGAATAATAAGCAATTTATCCAATAGGGATTTCCTTTCCTTTAACATCATGACGCGTCCGGCAATGGGCCTGTGGCGCTGTGTGTCGTGCTATCACATGGTTGGTACATAGAGGTACATTGTACGGGCGTCCAGCATCCAACACCCCTCGACTGGGTAAACAAGAAAGGGCATGTGGTAATCCTGGTTCTGGAAAATAGAAGCAGATTTTGGCCATAATTATTTCTGATTTTAAAGCGGCAGTGTCGGTGGTGAAGGCATCTGCAACGAGGATGAAAATGCATGCTTTGTGGACCGGATGGACTAATATGGTCCAGCACGGTATTTACGCAGTCTGAATTGGATTGGCTGTCGTGGAATTAACATGAGCAACCCAAGCCCATAGAACCAACGGAGACTGCTGCCACTATGGCAGGCTACGGCCACTCCGCTCCATCCCTTCTCTGCAGTAGGCTGCTGTCTCCAGCCATTTCCTCAGAGCCGCAAGAGTCCCAGGATCCTCTCTCTCCTAATATTGATGCTACTGTTGAAACCCTGAGATTGATGCTGCTATAAAAAGGCTTTTAGGTCCACTGAGTCACATCCTCACTCCTCCCAGACATGCACTGCCACTCTCTCTGGCCATTCCTAGATCCAATGGTCATTTACTGAAGTCCACTGGGGGCAGCTACTCTTCCGGCCATTTTTCCGGAGTTCTCAATTTTCCCCGCCATTACTTTCATTCGGGGGTATTTAGACGCCCGTGATTGAGGTTATGAGCGAGAGGCTGGGAATGCCACCGAGCGAGGATGCATGCCGTCTGCATGGTATGATATGATATGATATGATATGATATCCCTATCGCGCGCTCTGCTGACATTTGCGCTCCTGCCTAATGTCTCTCACGCACGGGGAAGCATGCATGCGAGGGGAAACGTGACTGGATGTGAGAGGTTGCACGGGGGACAAATAATATACCGGTATGTGGCTGGGTTGCGAGGGAGAGACCAGATCCTCCTTCATTCGTTACTAGTTGTCAGGTGGCGGGTGGCGGCCTCACCCAATTTTGCGTGGCCTCTCCTGCGTGGCCTCAATGGCCGCACATGCATTTGGGGAAGGTAGGGGCATCGCAAAATTGACGGCGCACGCAGGGGGGCTGTAGCTCTCCCCAATACACGACGGCCGAACGGGGCGGGAAGATAGGTGCGGTATTTGGTTGGGGCTTGTGTACAGGGCAATGCGTATGCGGTGGTGTGCGAAAGGCGGTAAGAACTACAAAATATCATTACCGGGAGAGTGGAACTACTACGCGCATGCATGCGTGTTGGGCAGATATATGCGACCATGTGTGAATGTGAGTGTGAGTGTGCACGTATATGTTAATGTATACATCTATCGGCGGCGGTGTCTCCATGTGATGGGACCGCCGTACGTCGTACAGATGTGATCTATCATGAGAGCGATATGTGAGCGATATGTGTTTTAAGGGTTTGGTGCATGATAGAGGTGGATGGGGTGGAGGTCCAGGCTCGTGGACTGTACAGAGGCCAGCGTGGTTTACGTATGGTTGATTGTACGGCACAGCTTGGCGTATCTGCTTTTGGTGGGCGGATACGATTTGTACTAGAGCGTGGCCTACTTGCTGGTGTAACGGGTAAGGTGGTGTGAGGCAGCGCAAAGGTGTAAGGGCTACAACGGGCCCATGGGCCACAGGTCCCCTCTTCCAGGCATGCGATTAGCTTATTCGAACTACATACCTTCCCTGACTTTACCGAAAGCTATAAATCAGCACAAATAATGCATACATGTTGGATTGGGTGGCGAAGGGGATAGGTGGGAGGGACGAGGCTGGTTTTGTGTGTGTGTGTGAATCTGATGTGTGTGTGTGTGTGTCTGTATGTGTGTGTGTCACGGGTCCCATTAATGGTCCCGAGCGGGTTGCTTGATCCAAAGCAAAGGTGGTCTCCGAAGCCTCCGCTCCCGCTCACTCCGGCTCACAGTGCAGCCTCTCCCCCTTCCCTCACCTCACGCTCTCAGGGGTGAACCAGTATGAGCATCCAGCAGCGCAGCGGTTTTGGTTTCGTAGCATATCGCGTGCTGGTGCACATCTTCATCTCCTTTCCGCCCTCATGTCACGATGTGGTCTGACGCGCCCATTGACCCTCCCGCCTTGTGCGCTGTGATAAATGGCTTTAGTGAGGCGGCTACTGCACACACCGCTTCCAGTTGGCACATCCGTCTCTTCTCCCCCGCCCGCGAGGTTGGTGGGGATAAGGGTGGAAGGGACGAGAGAAGGGTGTGGTGTTGAGGGTGTGGCGTACGACATGTACGACATAACCGAATCAGATGGCGGTTATGGTACGGCGGCAAAGACCATGAGAGGGGGCCCGCCTAGACTCCGCACCGTTGGGGCTCACCGTTCACTCCTCTGTACGGCTGTACGGCCGCAGGCGCTTCACACCGATGGCCGCGTCTCGGATCTGTGGGCGGCTGCCATGGACGGACAGTATGACAGCATGTACGATGCCATCCCGCCCTTTTCTTTCGGCCACTGTCTGCCGTATCAGGATATGGAGAACGAGTGGTCCATGTTTCGCGGCACGGTTGTGCTGGATTGCGCGGTACGAGTGACAGCCTTGTTGGACTGAGCCCACGTTTGATTGCGCTGTGGGAGGTTTGCGGAGCTTCCACCACCTTCCCCTCTTCACCTAAACCCTCCGTTCCCGCTCTCTACCACTCGCTGACCCCTCCCCTTCTTTCCCCGCCCCTCACCCGCCTCTCCCCGCCTCCACTATTTCCCTCATCATCCGTCTCACCAGGGGACGGGGCGGCACTGGGTGCCCCAGGAAGGGAGCTTGCTGATGTGGGGCCGCATGCAGGGTTCCAGGGAGTTGGATGGCAGCGGCAGTAGCACCACAGGGGATATGAGCTGCGGCAGTAGCACTACTAGCAGCTCGGATGGGGACCGCAGTGGCCGCAGTACTGCTGACGGATGGTGCTACATTATTCATGATGGTGGAGTCTCAATCGAGTCAGCAGCAGTGCCGCTGCCGGCCAAGTACCGATTGGTCACGGATGTGTACAGCAACAGTGCTGCACGGGACTCAATCCTACTGGCTTAGCTAAGCTCATCCAGCGGGAAGGTTGTGGAGCTGTTTGTTCACTTTCGAATTTGTTGCTCCCCTCAATGTGATCAGGAATGAAGCAGCTTGCAAAACGTGCTACATTTTATGTATAGCCAGCATACAATCCTTCGTTCGCTGTATGATAATGCGTAGCTGGTGTAGGGTCAGGGTCTTTAAGGTCAGTTTGAGCGCAATCCCCTCCGAATCGTGTTGTGGGTAATAAATGGGTGGACAAGAGGCTGGCACGCTCGTATCATCACGCACAAGTGCTTACATACATGGCTATACACGACAAATGTAAGGCTTTGCGGTTCAGAATCATTGCTGACATTGACTGCCTTCATTCTATGGTGTGGCTGATAGTCACGAAAAAAGGAAATAGAGACACAGATGGAGGGAGATAAGCACATCCAGCCAAATGCCAGTTACATTCAGCAGTTCCATACCCACATTACTGGCATGCAGCACTTGTGTATATGCGTGATGCATGATGAGTCCAAACAACGAACAACAATAATAGTAATTGTTGTCCCCCGTTTCCTTTAGTTCCTTCCAAGTTTTCGTAGTGCTCCTCAGTGCTCTGTTAGAGGCCAGGCTAGTGCCTCTGAGTTTTTGTTTGCTCTTGCTGGTCCGAGTGAGAGGGCGCGCATGTGACAAGACAGACAGACAAAGCCACGTGCCCCTCCCCTGTGCTGTGGCTCAGTCCGGTCAGGAGCCCCCGTGCTCGTCTTTGCAGGGCGAGTCACCCACAGTGTAACACCCCTTAACAATAACCGCAGCAGCTTGAAGCCAAATTTATACCCATCTCCGCCCCTGTGGCCCCTTCCACTTATCTGCCTGTCACTTACCCACATTACATCACGACACGATCTAAAATGTAGCTGCCGCTACTAGTTAAACTAATGATTTCTAGTTCAGTTACCAAGCAAGCGCAGGTATGAACCACCAAAAAACCCGCAAGTATATAAGCTCGCTAAGATCCTTACATTTCAGTAGTAAGTGTATTTAGTCGCCAAAGTGCATTCTCGAAAAGTGCGGAAATACCAGAGAGCAGAGGCTACAAACCAACTGACACCAAGCGAGCGGCAACTAGTTTACTGCACGATTTGTACCGGTAAGTACTCAATCTCGCACGGTCAGTCGAAAGAACATTAAAAAACACGAATATTAACCGTGCGGTATTTTTCAAAGCACGCCTAAAAGCAAGGGAGCATGATGCAAAGCACCGGAGAGCAGCCCAAAGCTTTACATCCAAAACTTTCCCGCAAGTATATAAGCTCGCTACGCTTAGGCCTTACATTTAATAAGTTGCATCAAGTCACTAAAGTACATTCTCGAAAAGTGCCGAAATACGAGAGAGCAGAGGCTACAAACCAACTGACACTGAGCGAGCAGCGCCTAGTATTTATACCGGTAAGTACTCAATCTCGCACGGTCAATCGAAAGAACATTTAAAAATATGAATATTAACGCGCGGTATTTTTCAAAGCACGCCGAAAAGCAAGGGAGCATGATGCAAACCACCGGAGAGCAGCCGAAAAAAGTACCCTGAAGCAAGACAGTTTCAACTGGCATAACCTTTTTGTTGGAAACTCTAATCAATCACCGATTTAAATTGCAGTTGCATCACCATTATATCGCCATTGCCGTATTTGCCTGCTGGGCAACCCTTTCTAGTTTAATCGCCATGCTCGCATAATATAATAAAAGCCAATAGTTTGCTGTTAATATAACATTGAATATTTTCCGGTTTGTATTGAATGCTCGCTGCCGGGCAATCGGGCAATGGCGAGCCTGCTCGGCGGTTGCCTGATCCAGTCACTTCCTGTTGTGCCTGTATGTATATCGAAGTACTGCTTTGGCATCTTCGTGCTTTAATACATCAAATGGGGCGCTGTGTTCTTTCGGATCCTAATGGCGTTGAGCCTCCTTTGTCTGTGGCCGTTCTGCCCCAACTCTTCCTAGCAGGTCCTCGCACCGACACACGTGAGGCGAGTATGCCTGCCCTCAAAGGGCACACAGTGTTGTTCGTTTGGGCGCTGCTCTCGAGCCGTTCGGGTTCCGCTACATACTCCTACATATATATATAGGCTGCTGCCGAATTTTTTTCCTCTCATGGTTCGCTTTGGAAAACGGATTAAGCTGCTACTAGGCGTGTGGCAGCCAAAGGGACAGGTAGGTATTTGTGCGCGTGTTCACAATTGCCGTGTAACTTCATTTAAACTTCGTCCTCCAAGCCCCTCACACTCTTCGTCACCCACCCCACACACACTACTGTTCTCAGGTTTTGCGCATTGACTGCTTTCGATTGGAATATGGGTATGCCAGAGCCGCTGGCTTTCCTCGACCTCCTGCTGCTCCTGAACCCGCTGGCAAATAAACGAGAGCACATACATGCGCCGCTGTTAGGGTCTTCGAGCTGGGGGAGTCATTTCTATTCGCAACCCTGCTGGATCCCGTTTTCTGGCACGTGCGCCCCAGCGAGCTGGCGGCTGCTGCTCTGTACCTGGCCCTCACCCTGATCGGCCCCGAGCAGCATCACCTACTGCCGGTGCTTCACCTTTGCGGCGACATGGAGCTTGACAAGATGGATCAACTGGCGGAGGTAGGGGTTGTGAGGATGTGGGGTGAGCAGGCAGTGGTGCACGATGGGAAGTTGTTTACGTATAGCCCAAGGGCAGGATAGCCCAAAGCAAGGAAGCACCATGACAGTCCTGGCGCCCATGTTTGTAACGCCTAACGCCTATAGTTGCATGTCTTTGCTTGGTCTGTTGTTGCTTGTGGTTTATGTGCAGCACGCTCAAAACCCCTCCTGCCGTTTCGTCACCTCTCCGTCCCGTTCCCCTGACCTCCCATTGCCCCTTCTTTCATATGGTTGACCAGGCCGTGCTGCGGGCGACCTCAGCGCCGAACCCATGCGTATTGGCAAGGTACTTCCTGCGGTGGATGGACAAGTACACTGTTGCCCACCGTTGCCCCACTGCCACCGGACCGCTCTTAATGGGCATCGTGTCTTATAAACTAATGGAGCTCAGCGACCTCCAGGACGTTGGGTCACTGTGCAACGGTGACGTGCGGGCTGACAACCGCCTCGTGGATAGGCAATTGTACGGCAGTCCTCTGCCAAGGGCAAAGAATGGCTCGAATGACCTAACCATGCATGACTGTACCCCAATATTGGTCAGGGGCAAGCAGTTCATCCACACTGCCCTCGCGGTGACCATTGCCCCGGCCGCTTCCACCGTCTGCATGCCTTAACGCCGTGACCGCCACCATCGCATCCACCGCAACCTTCCACATCGCCACGGTCGCTCCCACAGCACCCTTTCCCTGCTGCTCCTTAACAGACATGAGGCGGGTCCCCCGACTGTCCTTCTGCCCCTCTCCTGGGTCAAGCTACGCCCCTGTCCCCGTAGAGACCGTTCTGCACCAGATCAGTGCCATTGGCTTCTAGATCCGTCATAGGACAACCGCAGGATGGTGCTGGGGATAGAGCTTCCGCTGTCCACGTCCTTGAAATAAGAAGCCCATGCAGTTTAGGTTACCGTACGACTTGTTACATACCGGTATTCTTTTTACTGCAAAGTTACTGCGTTGGTTCCGTTCGATACCCTGCATGTCACCGTAGGGTTCCTTGGGTATCATGGTATCAAGCCTGCTCACCTTGCTGGCTATCACGTGCCGATCCCTCCGATATTACACGCTGCAGCGCAGCTCTAAGTCCATATTCCCCCCTTCATTCCATTCGAATCATCCTTCACCCCTTGCTTTCCCGTCCCGCCCTCTCCCTATCTTTCTCGCCCTGTCATAGCATTCCACACCAAAAGGTCACAACACCCCAGGGTCTGGTGCCCGCACTGCAGGACTGTACGGACTTACACACTGCCCGCACTGTACGGACTTACACACCTGTGTGACAGCAGCGATCGACGGCTGCACGGCAGCTGCTGTTGTGTTGCATTATCGTACTCCACCCGTGGATCCATCACAGCGCGATCCACCGTCGAGATCCAAACCCTTAGCTAAGCCACTCTGTCCGCTCCCCTCATGTTGCTTTCCCCCAACCCCTCTATAACGTGCCCCCGGGTTGCTGCGCCCCGGTCCATTGTTTACCACATGCCAAATCCTCCCCGGCTCTGTTTCTATATAACACTCGCACCCCTCTCCCACCCCCGCTCCCAGGCGGCCTGGGATGAACTTAACCGGCACAGTGTGGTGGAGGTCATCACGGACCGATCCACCAAGGTGGAGTTGCACCGCCGAATACAAGTGGGTTTAGGGTGTGGGGGATGGGAAGGGGGCTCGCCGGGTTGGTTTAGGGGCGTTAGGTTGGGGGCAGGGGTTGGGGACTTATGGAGCTGCACATATTGCTGTGTTCCAGTCGTCCTCGACTCCGCTTCTGTAAGATTCTCCTGACCCCACCTCTACCATGTTTCACGGTAACGACATCTTGGTTGCCAAGGTACACAAGGTTCGTGACCCGTTTTCGTGACACAAGGTTCGTGACACACTGTCCGCCGAAATCTGTCCTCTTCATCACAGGCCGCAGCACTACGAGCCGCCCAGCACTGAGATGTTGACAGGGTGCTTCTTGCACCTTACATTGTGATAGTGTGTGTCGTACGTCTACGACTACTACAATGTTTGTTTCGTCATGGGTGACAATCCGCGTGGGTGGGGCACATGCCTGTTGCTGCACCCGGGACATCTAGGAGCACATCATGCGTACTTTCCTTCATGCATCTATCAAAAGCAACTCCCTGTTGCTGGGCGGTGTGGACATCGCGGAAGACCAGCCACGACAAAGTGGAAATTCTGGAGGAGTTGGGAAATGAGTAGGGAGGTCGCTGCTGTGGGGAAGAGTACAGAGGTTAGTCATGCTGGTCAGGCTTGGTTGAGGCCAGAGCTGTAGGCTTAGGGTTGTAAGCAATGTAGACACTTAGGTATTGGTGAGGACGGGGAAGCGGGGCCTGAAGGGACTCTTGAGGGCTGAAGGAAACAGCGGCCCGACAACAGAGCATTGGGACGGAGGGAGGAGGCGGTGAGTCGGCTGTGTGACCTGTCCCTGACTCGCGTTCACATGTTAATGTAATTCAATGTTCTTTCGTAAAACTCTTCATTTTTTAGGAAAACTTGTAAGAATAGTACTGCTGTATTATATAGCTGGTTATTAACACTAAGCGATTTTTAAAAGTAATTTCATCATTGGATTCTTCCTTTGCATCATCATATCGCGTCTACTCACATCCGATTACTGCGCACTGACCCAGATCCCGCCATCAGGCCAGTATCTCATCTTGTGCTGTCCATAGTATTAATGATTAGGTATCAAGAAAGCTGGACATTGCTCTGTGTCGGATGCGGCATACACGGATGGCCATATCGCGGTTCCATGAGGACCGGAATGCGGGGGCAGCATCCGAGAGTACTCGTGGAGGTAGTATGCGGAAATGTGTCTAATCGTATGGGATACGAATTGAGTCCAGACGCCTTAAACACGTTAACTGAAGAAGCTGTCCCCATACCCCTACCTCCCACCTACTGTGAACGGACCTGGAGCTCGAGCAGCAGGTATCCCCTTCATTTGCTAGAGGGTCGTGTCAGGTTTGTTTCTTGTGGATCCGGGTGGATGTACGGGATTTGCTTTCATTCAAAAACCTTATATGTCATCCACTCCGTGATTGTCCGAGCCTTCTTCACGAGGCTTTCAGTACTCTCCCTTTCTCTTGGCATTGCCGCCGCTATCGATCCTACACCTCACCGGCCAGGCATTTGTAACGTGCCCAGCTCCCTTTGCTTAGCCATATAGTTTAGAGCGTCTCCTGCAAAGCTTCCCCTTTTCCATCCATATATAAGTTTCGCCAACCTTACCGGTGGCCGGTGGTCCCCATAATTTACCTACATGACGTTTGTATCGGGACGATGGACCGCCGACCCACATGCTCACATAAGTAACCGAAATCGTTGATTTCGCCCAAGAGCGGACATTGTAAGTCTATTAGTGAAATACTGTCGGGTCCAGCTCACATCCATCCGAGAGTGACGTTCCTCCGCTTCCCCCGCGCAGGTGCTCCTGCGCGGTCCGCCGTCCCCGCGTCCTCCAAACCGGCTCTTCACCACCTCATGGAAGCCACCATCGTCAGTTGCGTCTTCAGCTCCTACCGCCTGAATCTACACCTTTAAGCTACATCCTCCCTCTTCCTCCTTCTGTCCCCCAACAGTACCGAACCTGGTAAAAAGGATTTGAAAAACCTTCCCGCCCTTTATTACCGGTTAAATTACATTTAATTTCGGTTTTTTAGCAGTTTGTCACGACATATTCGCCCTCCCCTTCAGCAACACGCTCCTCCCCTTCCCCCAACCCCTCTTCCTCGCCCTCTATTTCTGCCCTTCCTTCCTCCCCTTCCTCCATCCCTTCCTCCCCTTACTTCACGTCTTCCATCTCGTCCGGTATACCCTCCATATTGTCCTCCTGTTCCCCCAAGTCCTCCCCGTCCCCTTGCGGCAGTGGATCCTCGAGCTCCGTTGCCCAGCCCTCTGGTCCCGGCGCCATCTCCTCTCATCCGTAAGCGCGCACTCGTCCAACATCCCTAGAAGCCCCGCCTCTCCATTTGGATCCCAGTCCACACCAGCTGCTGTCAACGGCCGCCCCATACGGGTTCCCAGCCCACAGCGTCGTGACCCATGGGTCGCTCGGACTCGGGCAACAGACACGACCGGCAGGCCCTGCAGCCGCACGCAAGACGAAATCAGATCATCATAGCAGCGCCTGCCCTTAACGTCAGTAGCCGCCTCAATGACATCGTACGGGGTATTGTAACCCGCAGCGACACGCAGCGATGGCGGCACCAGCAACTATCGTACGGGAAAGTGTTACCAGCCGGCCGCAGGATAGAAGCTGCGCGGGTGCATGGCGAAGGAGGTCAGGTGGCATCGAAAGGCAACAGGAAGCACGGCATATGCCTGAGCCATGGGCCCAAAGACACGTTCTGCACGCATTCGATACGCCTCAATGAGGTGGGCGCGAATGAGCGCATGAGATAGCCATCCTCTGTCCTGTCGGGCTCACCCCGGACGTTTCCTGAAAGCGCGAAGGAAGACGCGAAATCAGGAAAAAGCATTAACGAGACGAAAGGGACACACACGCAAACACACACCTTTTACACCGATGAATATGTTGTATTGGATGCGCTTATCTCTCCAAGGGAACGAACACATGTCTCAAAAGAAATAGACGCAAACTCGCATACTTTGACACATCCCAGTATTTGAGTTTGTTTTATTCTCCTCTATTTGCACACTCTCCATTAATATATAATTTAATACATATTTTGGACTTAGTCATATTTACGTGACATCGCACGGAACTTTTAACCACATGTGCAGCGGTTCTTCGCCGGTATCCCGTATTTCCCATTTGATTCACCGACCCGTAGGTCCCACTGCCTTTGGCTTCCGACTCCAATCCCCCCGTCGCCCGTGTCTCACCACCACCACCATCAACACCACCACCGCACCGGCTTCACATTTTGGATGGGAGCTTGTACACAGGCTTTCTTGCATGCCTGACTGATTTAGTTGGTCTGTTCTTCTGCCGTACGGAAGTTTTCTGCGTGGGAGTGTTGATTTCTGGCCAGACGTCTTGGGAGAGACTAGCTTGATGAAGCTATCCTTTCGCGTTGTCGTTCAGGCATTATCTATCTCACAGGTATTTCGTTAGACGATGAGGCGAACTTGCTGTGTTGTACTCTCAGTCCGAGTCGTGCGTCAGACATGGATTGGAGGTCCCACGGAGTTGTTTCTTTTGGCGTGCTCTCATTATACGACGGTCCTCTTGCCTGCCACGGTGTGAAAATTCCCATCCTGCCACCGCCAGCTGCATGCTGGCCGATAGGTGCCGATGTGTTGTACACGGCATAGCCTTTGTACATGGCTACTACATCCTTACAAACTAATCCGCCATTACTACCGACCGACTGTGTCGTCCACGACGCACGATGGCCACGATTCGAATCCATATCCTTAATGTTAATATATACGTAGCATTCTATCACAAGGCCCCCCCCGGAACCGTACGAAGCGCTTAGACCCCCTACCGCCGGACACGCTTCCCCTTATATAACCATCTGCACAAATAAATTCCCGACCAATTACCCGGGCCCCTAGCTAGACCCGTCAGTAGTGGGGTATGCGTGCACAGGGGCGGTCGTATTTGTTTCCCCGTTGCCGCAGGAAGCGTGATACATGGACTTATGGACAAATGGATGCATGAGCTTCTTGGACGTATCGCCCAATCACCATATTTACTAAACTCGAGACTCCACTGGCACACCACGCACAGTCTACCTCCCTCATGCTATAGGAAAACGAAGCAATTGATAATTTGTAATAAGCCGCAACTACCAACTTAGTAGGAAGCACGGAAAGATTCACCACCTGCCGGTGGGGCGCAGCGGTTGCTTGAGTGGATGGATGCGTTGCTAACAAGAGACGCGACCCAAACAATCGCATCGGTTTGCCGAAAGCCCATGAGGTCAGAGCCCCAGCAAAATCTCAAGCACGGTCAAGATCAGGCCCTTGAGATACGCATGGATGGATGGATGGCTGACAATGTCCACCACCTGCTTGCGAGTATACCTCAGAAGAGAAGAGCAACGAAGTGACGATCTAGGCAATAATTTGCAGTACATCTTGCATTGCTAATGCACCCGCGTGTACGAGAATGGATGAATTATGAATGACTGATAGACAGGTTGGCAGTGCACACATCGGAACTGAGTATCCTACGCGTCGTTGCACAGCGGGTTCACCCTCCGAGTACTAGAATGGGACCTTCCGCACCCGGACACCCGGATAACAGCTAGCAAAGCCAGATTGGCTTCCTAGATAGATAGAAGCAAGCAGGCAGGCAGGCAGTCGGATGCCGAACGAACGAACGCGTTGTATGCAGGCACACTTGCAGTGCCAATGCACCTATTTATCACCAGCAGTATGGCCCAGCCCATGGGTCAGTGGCGCACACAGAGGCTAGGTTGATGTTGTCCTGTCCCTTCAGCCCAAATTATATGCCAATTTTGGGAACATATGAAAACCCTAAAAACGAACGAATGCAGAAGTAGTGATAGCACATGAATTGACCGCGACCTCATCTGCAGACATCACATTCGTACCGTAATCGCTCTCGGTCCGCCATTACGGATTTGGTACCTGCTGCCGCCTGTTGATGTCGCCCATGCCTGACAAACATGAACTCTATCACAGCACCCAGTCCCCTCAGCATCACCTGCGAACCGCGCCTTTCACTCGGTCGTGACCATCACCCGTTGATTTTGATTGCAACCTAAATTCGCTTCTCGTATTGATTGCCGAACGGTGCATGATGGCGTCCGAAGGGCGCGGCACGTAGCTTTATTGATCCGATGGGTCGACTTCTCAGTCCGATGAATTCCATGTCCCACACACGTTCGCGCATGCCCGGCGTTACGATGCGCTCCCATCATACCCGCCTTCCTGCCCATGCACGTACCTGCACAGACTACGTTACTAATGCTTCTGCTGCTAGCACTCAAACTGCAATGATTAGTTAATGGGCACCTTGGTGTACAGGCACGACCCCGTGACCGCCGTGACAGGGAAAGCGCTGGTCTTCATCACGCCGCCGTTGCTGAAGGCCTGACAGCTGGGATCAGCGCGGCACTGGACTGCCGCCTTGGCGATAGAGTCGACGTTGGCGATATCGTTACCGATATGGTCGGAGTTTGGCGTCGCCAAAAAGCCATCAACATAGGGGCACCCTACATGACACACATAGAGAAGGTTGCGAATATATCCCTAGCCCGGTGTCCCTATCCTTAATCGAGCAAGGAAAGGCAGATCAGGCGGGCGGGTGTGAACCAGCCGATAGGTGCAGCTACGTACTGACCTTCGATGACTTGGTTGCAGCTGTACTTGTTCCAACTAAACTGCAGGGCCGATGGCATGCTGCCCCAGGTGGATGAGTTGGTGCCGTATTTGAACTGGAAGTAGGTGCAGGCCTTGATGTCACAGCTCGCGGAGGAGTAGATCGCCTGGTGCCCCGGGGACGGGGACAACTCGCCCCAAGAAGAACCCGGGATGATGCCGTACGAGTCAATCATCTTACCGCAGACATGCGAACTGAAGAACGAGGCTGCATACGTACGTAAGAGAGACATGACAGCGACACGCAGCAAGGGGGGACGAAGGCGGGGAGATGTTGATGAAAGCGGCATATGTCATTACTTGATAATAAAGCCGTACAACCGCATGGAGGGAGCGAGGAGTTGGGAGTACATGCAATCATCCTTCCGTACGGCACCTGGCTGGCGTCAGTAGAGAAGCTTTATCTAAGATGCAGCTAAGAAAGGCACAAAACGCGCCAAGAGACTGATGCCTGCGTCAAATGCATCCTGTACATGTGCTTAAGGTCAGAAGAGCTCTATCTTAATTCCGCAAGTCTTAAATAAGCTACGCGTCACGATGCAGGGAACCGGAGCCTCTCCGGCCCAGGCTAGGATCGCCATGATAGCATCATTTGTAGGTCCTGACACATGCAAAATTTGGCAGTCAAAATTAATCCCCCCCGGCTGCAGCCAGCTGATGGATCGTTATCTGTAAATATGCTCGCATGCAGGATCCCAAGGCCCCCTTATCCGTACCATTTCGCACATATAGGCACACGCCCGTCGCAGGTGCTGTCGGCACGATCTTGGCTTTGAGGAAGCCCAAAGAATTGAAGCCCAGGCAGTCAGGCCGCAGAATGCAAATACTGGATAGGTCGTCGGTGCTAACGAGCGCGTCGTCGCCAGCGTGATCCGTCGAGTCAAATGGCCCTAGGAAGCCATCCGCGCTCGGACAGTCAAGATACTCTGCACATGCGCACCACAAGAAACAAGGACTATCGATCAGCCGGCTGTCCGGGACTTTACCATCAATCATCATCAATTTGCCTAAAATCTGCGGAAGGAAGTGTGATGCGCAATTCGGGCAGCGCGCACGTGCACACGAATCTATATACCGAATACGTATATATAACTAAGTTATGTAAACATTATGGTGGGTGTCTAATTGGCATCGTACATGAGTCTTGATGAGTTCTTGCTCCCAGTAACAGGAGCAGCAGGTGCAGGGCCACCAGGAGACATTCAATTTGCTGATATGATGGTGTTTACTTGGCACCGCCACTACCCCCAAAACATAAATGATGTGTTTTCGGGTCGCGTTTACCCTGGGGTGTGTGTGAACATTTCGTCCTGATATGTGTGAATCCCTGCGCCACGGAAACGAACATCGCACTTTTTCGCCTCCGAAACGTTTGGGTTCAGTAAGATTGCCAGTCGCTCCATATGCATATATACATCATGCATTTGTTTGACAAAATAAAAATCCGGGGTATAGCGAAGATAAAAACAAGAGACGAAGAGGCGATAAATTGATTTCCCGCACATGCTTATATACTTGAGGTACATGAGTTGCATCGTGATGAGAGTGTGTATACGTCTTGATCGGTTACGCATTGATATATATATATATATATAGGGTTTGCTCCTAAAACCCTAATCCCTCATATGGATACGGCGCAATCAAGTCTTACTTATGGCGGCACTTGGCGGCGGAGAGGACCACACGTAGCCTGTTGGAAACGGAAATTGCGGAAGCAGGCCGTGGAGGTGCAGTGAGTTAAGATGACTGCCGTGGGCCTAGTCTTAGGTCTGTGCGTGCGTGCAACACTGGTGCGCAGCAGGGGTCGATCAGGCAGGCCATGCAGGTACACCTGCGCGCCGCTCCTGATCCGAATTACTGCCATTCGTATATCAATAGCACTATTTGTCATCTTATTGTGAATTCGATCTCAAATGCACTTCCCCGACAGAGACATGCATCCTTCGTCATTCCATAATTGCATCGATGAAACCAGCCCCCAGCAGCGCACAATCATTCGGTACCCCTGGTCAGAGCGAAGGAAGGAGCTGGAGGTTAATTGCGCGACTTCAACAATTCGTTGCTTTTCCTTACCTAGGATCTTGGTATACAAGCAAGATCCGGCGGCAGCAGTACTGACGGGGAAGGCCTTGCTCTTCATCAAACCAGCGCTGTTGAAAGCCTGGCAGCCGGAATTGGAGGCGCATTGGATGGCTGCTGCGGCGACCGAGCCCGCATTGGCGATGTCGTCACCGGTGTGGTCGGTATCCGGAGTCGCCATGTACCCAAGGATTGCGGGACATTCTGCGTGCATGGAGCGCAATCCCACCAGATTCATGCACGTGTACCCAGATAGATCATTTCCTTCAAAATGAAAAATGGGTTCAAGCATGGTCCACCTCTCTAAATAAATATAAATATATAAAGTATTGTGTAGGTATGTATATTTCATGGATACCTGAGTGGATGACAGCTGTAATTATCCGGCGCGGAGTATCCCGTTACCAACAATGCGTGCTGGTATATTACCAACTTGCATCTCATCACGTACTGACGTCATTCCGATAAAGAGCGCAGGAATTCCTCCAGTGGTATAGGTTGAAGTAGCAGCTATGCATAGCCATATATCTTATACACATCGAACATATGTCATGACATATATGATGATAGTATACTGCTCATTCCATACGTAAAACAAAGTACGAAGTACGTAAAACAACAAACGAAGTACAATTGTGCCGTACTGGGATGTGGATGTGCTAGCTAGCACCCCACATATCGCACACAAACACACCTTACAGCCGTACTGTACTCACTTAGGACCACCGTATTGCACGAGTACTTGGTCCAACTGCTCTGTAACGATGTGGGCAGGCTCCCCCAGGCGGTGGAGCTGTTGGTGCCGTACTTGGTCTGGTAGTACGTGCAGGCCCTGACGTTGCAGTTAGCATTGGTATAGATGGTCTGAAGACCCGCGGCGTTGGCCAGCTGGCCCCAACTGGAACCGGGGACGACGCCGTACACCTCCAGCAAAGCTCCGCAAGAGGCAGAGTTGAAGAGAGTAGCTGCGGTGAGCCGAACACAATCTCATTAGACCTAGATGTATACGGGGGGTGCTTCGTGAGCTGTTCGGGTCCCAGCTTCGCCTTTTAGGGTTCAATAAAAGGGTTAGAAGGCGGGTCACAGAAGGCGGGGTTTAGCGCCCTCCAAATCGATATACATTCGATACGTGATCGGAGATGGGCATCGTTCAGTTGATAGCCAAGAACATATCCAGGCCACTACCCAGACCCTCAAAACGAGTGCGGAATATTACAAGGGGGCTCAATCCCCATCATTACCGCATTAATCTGCTGGCTCTGCGCTCCGTCCACATAGTCCACAACCCGTCCTGGATACCGCCGCCACTGCTTGGCAGAAATTGATTCCGCCGTTGCAGCTTTGCTAAACTTGCTTTGCATATCAAAGTTGGTTTGCGGTCGGACGCGAGTGTCACTCCGGCGTGCTTACCATTCCGTAAGTACAGGCACACACCCGAGACGGTGGCCGTCGGGGAGGTCTTGCTCTTGAGCCAGCCCTTTGAATTTACACCCAGGCAATTGGGTCGGAGAGTGCAGTCGCCGATTGGATCGGCGCTGTTGAGCATGTCGTCTCCAGTGTGGTCCGTGCTGTTGAAAGGGCCGAGGAAGCCAGCCACGACGGGGCAGCTAGCTGCATGCGGGCGTGTGAGTACCAAGCAAAGGCGTGACCGTTCAAGACGCTTATCCTTCTCGCTGCAGTTAGGTTCGTGCCAACGTCCTTAGCCTACACTCCACGAGGAACGTTTGTTCATGGCCTATGACAGCACTCCTTACCCCCTTGCAATGTATCCCCTTCGCAACCCCGTTACACGCCCTTTAGGACAAAGCGTATCGATTTGTTCAATTGTGACTCCGCAACACGTTACCGACTGCGTGAACGAGTTGACATAGGCGTCGAGATTTCTTGCGCTGAGAACGGACAGCTGCATCCACTGTTTGCTGTGCGTCTGGGCACGCGTAAGTCATGTGTACACCACGAGTCATCATGCATTTGTATGCGCTTTCGAGAGCGAGGTGGCTTAAGGGCGTTCATTCCAGCAACAGGTGCCGACGCAGCTTAGTGTGGGGTCCGACCCTTGCGCTGTCTTTCCGAGTGCCGACGAAAACACCTCTTACCTAGCAATGCGGAGGATGGCGATGGGCTTGGGGGCAGCGGCCGGTTTGGCGGTGGAGGGCTGGGCGGGGGCGATCGGTTCGGTGGCGTCGGCAACACGATGGGTGGCGGCGATGGCCTGGTTGGTGGCGACGGGCTGGGTGGCGGCGATGGCCTGGTTGGCGGCGACGGGCTGGGTGGCGGCGATGGCCTGGTTGGCGGCGACGGGCTGGGTGGCGGCGATGGCCTGGTTGGTGGCGACGGGCTGGGTGGCGGTGGCGGTTTGGGTGGCGGCGATGGACTGAGCGGTGGTGTCAGGCTGGTTGGCGGCGACGGTTTAGGTGGCGGCGATGGGCTGGGTGGCGGCGATGGACGTGGCGGAGGGTTCGGGGGCAGCGGCTTAGTTGACGCAGGGGGATTGGGTGACGGTGGCTTTGGCGGCGGTGGTGGTGAAGGCCGCGGTGATGGTGGCGCTGGTGAAGGCGGTGGAGGCGGTGGAGGGTTGACGGTCTCAAGGCTGCTGAGAGGGGGGCATTCCGACGGTGAGGTTATGTAACGGCAGAGGTGCACCCTCATGGTGTCGGTAGCGACCCAGGCCCCGCCGTATACAACAAGGTTGTACGGTGTCAGTACCAGCTGGGATAAGGCTCCGGTGGAGTTGATGAAGCTGATTTGACGTTCGGAGTAAATGTAAAACGGAGAGTTGTCCTGCGAGCGTATGTGCATAGTGGGTGGCATGTCGTGTGCCACCAACCTCAATATCGCAGGTCCTCTTTCCATCCCTTACTGCTGCGCTTTCACAGTGATACATAAATACGGGTTTCGCAAACTCGGCAATGCGATAATGTGTAATGCGATAATTCTCACATATACACACATATTGCATACATAATGTCTTTGTAGGGCGAGTCGCCCACAGTGTAACACCCCAAATAATGTTCCTGAAATAATCCGTGCGACCAGATGCGCACCTGAAGCCTAGGGCGTGTACGGCACTTATAGACACAATAAGCGTGCGAGAATGGATGGCATACAAATTTCCATATGATGGTATATTGGCGGTCACTTATGCACGTAATAACCACATGCACACGCATGTGCCGCCTGAAGGTGTCCCGGCTGCAAACACACATATGCAAATGTACTCCGGTATGACTCACAGTGAAAGCGTATACTTCGTGGACATTGATTTTGAAGGCAAACTCAGCGCCCAATGCAGCGTCTCCACTCTTGTTCACTCTGACTGCCATGTATAGGTTCCTGCCCAGCGATAGATTGCTGTAAGTGGGCAACCAGTTGGTCTGCACCCGCAGATAGTTATTGTTGCCGGTGAGGTAGGTGGCTGGCAATATGAACGTTTTCACGCTGCCTGGCAGCAAGCTGTCCTTGTCAAGCTGGTTCCCACCAACAGCGGCTGTGGCCCAGCCCATTCGGGAGATCTCGGCCGCGTTGGGGCAGGCCTCACCACGACCCATTGAGGTGGAGTAGTCCCCGTACTCAGTACCGTTGCGCCACGAGTGCCACAGACCTATCATAGGGCGGCCGTCGATCAAAGGCAGGATAAACATGTCACAGGCAGACTGTTACTGCTCAGTTACATACCGATGATGTATGACCTTCACTTTGTAGGTGGGACGCAGTTAAAAACACACATGTACACGCACATACACATAAGCTAATGATTACAGATATCGCAACCTAATTATGCCCTGCGGTGACGGGAGGTACACAGGTCCGGGCAAAACCTCAGCCTCCAATCCTCCGTGTTGCAAGCTGTTTTCCCATTACTGCTATCTCATCCTGTCACTTGCGATGAGCGCTCGTACACGACACACAATCTTGATCATTTTGATCACTTTGGCATCTTATCACGGCATGCACCTTACTTCTCCTCACGGGCGGGGCAGTTCTCAAAGGCACAAACATATATGCAAATAAAAAATGAGATATAATTGCTAATCATTCATGTCATCAATGTTGGAACTATCACTTACCATAGTTGTGAATGGCCTCTTGCATGATGGTCGGCCAACGGTATATGCCACGTGGGGCCACCGTCTGAAGCCAGGTCTGTCGACCGGGCAGCAGCGCCAGTCCTCCCCAAGTGCAGACGGAACGAAGGCCCGGGGGCACCAAGTACGTGTAGTGGGTGAACGATGAGAAACTTGCGGTTCCAATGAGGGCCTTGGTTGCAGTGTCGGCCAGCTGTTGAATTGCCCAATAGGCGCAGGAGTTGGTGATTGATGAGGAGCACATATGCGGCACACGCACGACCCGGAACGTAGTGAAATTGAAGTTGAATTTCCCATAAGAACACTGTCTGTACTTCTGAGCTACACCCCCATTGCCGTCCAGATTGGGACCCAGATAAATGGTCCGGACGTCGGCCTCGGTAATGTTGGAGGGTAAGCCGCACGCTGGGTAGTCTAAGATGATGACCAGGAGGCTCTGAGTGATGTTGGCCCCATCAGCGACTTCGGAAGCCTGAGCGGCCTGAAGTACTTTGATGATTGTGGCGCCGTCAGGTGTGCAATCTCCGGTGAGAGGGTTGAAGAAGCAGTCCTGCGGTGCATTCGGCAGTGCGTGACCATGTTACGACATCATTTCTTAGGTGCGCCCGGAGGAGCAGGTTCGAGCAACCGACATGCGTTCCTGCATGCGTGTGGAAGGTGTGTCATGATAGATTGCGGCGTTTATAATACCAGAGTGCCCCCATGCGTATATATGTACGCATATGGCGCACATTCCGACCTATTCACGCGCGCATGCAAAGCAGATAGACACACGAACCCCAGTGACCTAGCACTTACCAAATATATTGGCACATGTTCATACAGCCGTACATACAATGATTCCTAGAACTTGTGCACCTGGAGATAATTGATGGTCGCCACCCATTTCGGATAAAAGCAACTGCGGTCTTACCCACCAGCTCAACGACTGATCCTGATGAAACTTTGACGCCGAAGACGTCCGTGGGGGGCGGTATGAATCCACCCATAAGTGGAACCAGGTTGCCCTCGCTGTTTCGAAGAAGCCACTGGTTGGTTGTGTTGTCGACAGTGATATATAGCAGTTCGCCCATGATCTTCTGACGGACGGCCTCAGGAGCAACTGGACCGTACATTACCGGCGGGGCGCCGCCCGCGGTCGTTTGGCCATGCACCACTGCATATATGAATGGGTAGGCAGCAGGCGGGTCGATGGATACGTATCTAGGTGGTAAGGTGAAAGATCAGCAGTTCACGTGCGCCCTTAACCGCACCAACTGAGTTACGGGCTTTCAAGTATACTGCTCACCAGCTGAATGTATTCCCGTGATCCTTCAGGTCCCTCCCCCATTCCGCCCCACCGCTACTCCGGCGGTGACTGGCCTTCTCATCCCTTGTGCCCCGTGGCTCTAGTCTTGCGCTTCACAGAAACCTACAGCCCTTATAAAACAAAATGCGATGTAATTCATATTATCCGGTTGAGAGGTTTCCACTCACTCGCCACGACTATGTTTTGGCAGCAGTATGATGACCGAATTGCTGCTTAACTAAGACGTCGTCCCAACCTTCGCCGCATTTTGCTAATATTTCTTACTCCGTCAGTCTTCGCCGCCATAGTAGTGTGGGCTGGGGATGTACGTGCCGCTGATGATTTGAAACTCCCAAGTTCTTTCAGTTCCGACAAACACACGAGTATGGATACAACTACTGGTGCTGTGCGTACACCAACGTAAAACTGAGTGCAAGTCTTCTTCGTGGCAAACGCATGTAAAAGTAACTTGAATCATGGTCCGACCAGGAGCCGCAGGCGGACGGTGTACGGTAAGTGCATGTAACTGAATGCTAAGGCCATGTAAACAACCGAGCAGTCGTCACGGTGGTGCCCATGCTTCGCTGCTTGGGAGCAGTGTTGCGCGCTTAGAGCCTGCGTATATCGCTTATATACAGCCTTTGCTGTCAGTGAAGCCTCGCCTAGCCCCGGTGCCCTAGCGACTTGGGAAGGGCCCCGGAGAGAAGAGAGGTCCGAACGAAGACTTGGGTACATAAATTTATTGTCTTGGTTCGCGTGCAGTGCTTGGGTGTGACATCCCTACCCCGAAACACGCACGAAATCACGAGCACGTAATCGACCAGCAGGTTTCATGCCGGTTCCACACATTTCGCGCAAACCAAGGTAGAACGAATGACGTCGGGTTATTATGCGTCCATGTATTTGGCCATACGTCATATTGGCGCTTCGGCGTTTCACTTGCTTGAAAATCGCTGCCGCCCTGCCGATACGTGCCTTTAGCGTTCTGCTGTGCAATGGGCGGTATATATCGTTACGATTTACAGGCACGTCGGCCCATCATACGGGTACGAACTGGGCGACGCTTGGCATGCCTGTCGCTTCGTCCATATTCGTATGAAACCTACCCACCCCACCTGTGCCCCCTACCTCTCAAGGAGGTTGCAACGAGCGCTAAGGCAACCAAAAGTAGCTTTATCCGCATCCTTGATATTGGTCAACGCGAGCAGCAGGATGTCCCTTATTAATGGTGTCACCGTTGAGAAGCAGGCCACATCAGCTCAAATACGAACGGCTGCAGCCACTGGTAAAAGCAGATAAAGGGAGGAATATGCGCATCCGTTAGGAAGAAACAAAGAAGTATATTAATAAAGTAGGTAAACACATCGGAATTGGAAACATCCAAACAAAGATTTAAACCATCAAATGCAAGCTCCAATGCACATCATGCGAATACGGCCTACGTGTATTTCCTTTGATATCGCGTAAGGAGCACTATATTTCTTAGCTATAATGTAGCTTTGATTTGGCAACCTATTGAACACACGAACTTTTTCCCTTATATTCTTGGTCGTGCAGCTGGAGGTAACCAAACCACAGATATACCTGATGTAATTAGAAACAACGAAATCTCCTTTTATGAATAATTAAGAATAGGTTATTATGTTGCCAACGGCCTTCAAGAGGGCTTCCGTCACTATAGCAGTACATGCCGTATTCCAGGTCGGCGTCGCATCGTGTGCCGGTCACCGTATCTTAAGGCTAAAACATGTGTATGAATTAAAGAATATTAATTTGGTTTATTTATGAGCACATGAAAAAAACGATTGGTAGTCATCGGAAGGAACTGCTTAGTCACGGCAGAAGTGATGGGGAAGGCATTCGTTAAGCGAGCTGCTGTCAGGTTAAAATTAGCTTGGAAAATAATAAATGTAATATATTTCATCGCTTCTTAACCTACTGCATACTTCTTGTCGACGTTTTTGCATCTGTGGAATGGTAGCCAGAACTTATGCCCTTTGGTAAAAACCGCCGTATTGCAACGGCATTGAGAATAACTCCATTTTTTATGGAGAAACTCTGATCAACATGCATGAATACCTGAGTTTCTTGTGGGAACTAGGGAAACGGTTTTATGAGGTTTCGTGCTGTTATATAATCCTGCGATAATCGTTCGTCCAGAACCGTGTCATTCTGCTTCTGCTCGTCCATCCAACCGTTCGTGCTGCCTCCTTCCTTTTTAACCTGTACGGGCCCTACCTCTCCTTACCAGGGTTCTCCTGCTCCTTACCCTGCCTAACAAAGTTACGGAGCTTGTGCTGGGCCATGATCTCAGCAGACTCATCGCAGACTCATCGCGCTATGCTGCTTTAAGTCCGCCGTAGTCTACATATGCATACAACTGCATACAAGCTGCAACAAAGTGCTCTAGGTCACTTTTGCCATCCCATCACCCCTTTGCTGATTGAGATTTCTTGCTTGCTGAATGCTCTGAATGGTCGTCATTAAGGAATTTATGGCCTCTGCCTCCTCCTCCTTACCCCTTCACTAACCTTATGAGCCAGCCAGAGGTGAATCTCCTTCACCAACTATTGCATTATCTTAAGTGAAGAAGCAGCCGTCGGCTTTTTGCCAGCAAACAGGTAGGAACTTAGGAACGTACGCACAGCAGCGTAATGGGCTCTGAGACGGATGATGGACATCGTCATGTAGCAAATAAGCCTAGTATGTGCAGTGGAAGGTTGCATTCAAACCTCGATGCAATTCAAGATATTGATCGAAATGCTGATATCCTTTTTATCATGCTAAGTTCCTGGTGTGTCTCACACATATCTCACACATGCCAGCTTAACGTGCATGGACGCCGGCCGGGATATGGAAGAAGACGCATATTGTGTTGGAGGCGAACAGATTGGTCGTTCTTAGGGCAAAGTATGTATGCCCACCATTGCCCACGCATGGATGCAAAGGCATACTACATCAGGTAGCATGGATTACGCTGGGAGAAATTTAGCAGGTTTTAACCCTTACTGCGCGCCGCCCCATCCGGCGCGCAAAATCCCCATGTCGCTGTGATGTCGCAAAGCTGCGCACATAACAGGATGAAGGATTTATACGCACATTTAATAAAATGTCAAGTGCAGCATGCCTCTGTGGCGTCAGCGCATCGTTGCGGCGTATTAGGGAATGGGCTAGGTCCTCGCTGTTTACGTGGACGACAGAGCTTCTGCATTAATGCAGTCGCTAACTTGCGGGAAGCCTAGTGCACAGATTGGTACGTGTTAGTATAGCCTGGGCTTTCTTGACCCGAACGCGCAACAAGGGTACTGTCACGGCACAACCCGACAGACAGGGATCGTAACCGAATTTACCTCTCAACGACAGGCCCACCTATTGGGTCCCATGTACCCAACCCATCCACCCCCGGTAAGTAGTAACCCACCCATCCACTCAAGTAACTGCACTAGTAAGGAAGCGTATGGCGCGCTCGTGGATTCCTGTGCTTGCATCCATTGTCGACCAGACCACCCAAAAACACTGGCAGCCAAACCCACACACTGGCATCCACCTCGGCCTTAGTAAATATTTTTAAGGACATAAGTATACTCATTGAGGTCCACCCGCCCACAAGTGCAAGCATAAGCACTATTCAATCGTGAACCCGTTTTCACATCTGGATGATCGGTAGCTTTGAATGGGTAAATGGTGGGTAAATGCCGCATCCAACTGAGCAGGGCCACCGCTTTGGAACACCCATATATACGTGGGGTCAGCCGCTTCTGATAGTGACCATTCCTTCAACTGCACGCAGCAAGCATCGGTGAGTCTCCATATAAAGATCCTGAGATCCTCCGCAGAGAACCCGAGGAGGGCTCCGGTTCATTATCACTCGCTCATTAGGCTGCCGTCTGTGCTATAGACGTCAGGGTCCGTCCCAAATGCCGCCGCCGAAGCTGCCATCCTAGCCGCCACGTTCTCCAGCGCCTCAAAGCGTTGCACCCTCTGAGGAAGAATGATTGCAGGGGCAGCGGCGCCCACAAGGAACAGTTCAGTAATGGAGTCACTGCGGTGGACTTAAATTTTCTGTCAGCATGGCGGTGAACCCTAACGGGTGCATGACACGACAATACCTGCAAGGCAAGACAGTACCTCAGATGGGTGGATGACAGGGTACCCAACCGCGCATCAAAATAGTCGCCCACCAAAGCAAAACACTTCCCTACCCGCCGTCGCGGACGTGTCATGGTGTTCGCACTTTTTGCATACAAACCACAACATTTGTGATAGGTGTGCCTTCTTGCGTTTCAACCTTAAATCTTAGACCACCGAAAATCTTCGTCCCGACGCAGCCCGACGCAGCTGGCACGCACCTCGTAGGGTTGTGTATTCAACTCTACTGATGTTTTGCCCAATTGCAGGTGGCGTCCCCCCCCTCCACACACACACACACCTCCAGCAAAGCCTTCAGAGTGTCCTTGCTTTCCGCCGTGATGGCGTCAGCTCGGCAGTAGAACGCCAGACAGCGCGAAATGCCACGTGTAACCGGCCTGAGGTATGCAATCCATGACAGACAAGGAAGCCGACGTCGAGATGAGGAACGGCAGGAACTGGACCGGTGTCCGTGCGGTAGCCAACATCCAGTAAGGCGGCATGGGAGTGCGAAACCAAACGGAAAATAATGCTAATGAGCGATGGGGCACGGATGCGGCATGCACGAATTTGTGGCACTTCCTAATGGGACCTTATTAACCGGCTCGCGTCATCGGGAAAGGTCCAGAGCAGGCTACTCAAAAGCCTTTCAAAGCGAAACCCTTAACCTTGAAATTCCACACGCTGCCATATGGTTTCGACGACGGCAATGTTGACAGGGCACACGTGCCATGCATACCGCATTCGTGAGTTTGCGAGTCCTTCCTCTGTACCTACCCTACCTAAGGCTGCCGCCGAATAACAAATGACGGGCCTCCGCACGAGCAGCTGCAGCTGAGGAGCCCTCCGGCGCCGTGTCTCCCTGCACCACAGCGCCGCCGCTGCTACCATCACCACTGCCGCTTGCACCGATATCGCCATCTGCCTCTCTCCCAGCCAGCAGATTGCCAAGGAGGATCGCCGAGTAGACCTGAGGCGGTTTGGGCCCACATCCACATGGCGTTGGGATACCGGTGTAGTAACACAGAGGGTGACCAAATCTGGTGAAGACTTAGTGTTTATGCCGGATACGCCAAACCTGAGACCCGTTGTACCCAGCAAACGTTTGCGCAGGTGCGTGCCAGAAAATTCGAGAGACCAGCTTTATCAACTCAAAACAGTATCAAGCCAGATCGAACGAAAGGTGAAAATATGGATAGGCACAACGCCTGCGCCTACAAGTGCTATGCGAAAGCCGCTGTCCTCCTATGAAAGCACCATGAGAGCACGAGAAGCGACCATGGTGTGCCAGATACGCCTTGCAGAGGAGACGCCCACTTTATTTAGAATTTGTTATGTGGTTTGTCATGGTTGATGTAGTTTGGTTTGCGTTGAGGGAGCGCTTGGTTGACCGTTCTCCTCATGCCCTCCTTAACCGCCGCCCTCCACTTCCTTTCACATCTTGCGCCAATTCCCTCTCATCCCTCCCTGGCTGCTGGGAACCTTCATATCACCTGTGCAATGGAGGCATGACCCCCCTGCAGGTCTGCTTCTAGCGTCGCCTCCGTGACCTCCTCGCCCATTGGACGGCTTCGCTGCGGCCCGAGGTTGCCTCCGCTGCCGCTGCCAGCCACCCCTGCAAACCCCTGTTCGTCAGTTTTCGTGCCGCCATTCCCTCTGCCAAGGTCGTCATTGCCATTGAAGTGAAACGCGTTGGCTCCGCCGTCACCATCCTCCATGGATGGTGGTCCATGTGAGGCGGCCGCCTCCCCCATCCCGCCCGGCTTGTGTGACATGGCGTTAAGTACGGCACACAACAGCGGCACCATGCGCGGCGGCGGCATATTGCCGTCGGCGGTGGGTTTCCCGCGCTGGTCTTCCTGCTGCATTCGTCCGTGTTGCAATATCGGTGCCGCCTGAGGGTTGGGTACAGGATGCAGCTGCGGCGCCAGTGCTGGACAGGACTGCGCTTGTGCTGCGCCCACCGGCAGCGGCAGCTGCGGTGCCGCCGCCATCAGAACAACCTCCCGTAGTGCCCGCTGGTTGGCAGCGCTCTGGGAGGTCATATTAATAAGCAGCCCCAACGCTACGCTGAGTACATCAATCGATGACACGATGGAATCCAGGCACACCTGGAGTTGCAACCGCTGGTGTGAGGTGCATCTCGTGGCGAGAGGGGGGCCGGCTTGGTGCTGGCTCTCTCCCGCCGCCGGCGTCGAGATATGCTGAGGGCGGCAGCAGCGCCATACCAGGTCTCCGAACGCCTGCAAACCGCCCGCCGCCGCCACCACTTTCACTCCATCTGGGTGCTCGTGAGTTAAGTTCATCAGCACTGCCGCCGCCACCTGGCACACCGCGGCGGCCGATGGAGGCACAGGAACCGCCGGCGGTGCTGCCACGCCGCCACGCCCAATGCCGGTGCCGGTGGGGCCGCCAGTGTTGTTGCCGTTGTCGCTGTAGTCGCTGTCATCTATTAGACCCGTCAACTGCCGAACGACGTCCACCAGCACGGCAGCGAATGGCGCCCCCTCGTCCGCCTCGACCATGTCCTCATCGCCTGCGCCAGCCTGCTTCTGGATCTCTAAAAGCTCCAGGATCTGTTGCGACGATTGCGATCCAGTCAGCGGCTGGGACCCCATTTGGGGATGGGGGCTCCCAAATCTTGTTGCTCTGTCGGATTGTGATGACAGCAGCTGCGGAGGCAGACCGCCCGCTGCTGCACCTGTACCGGCGGTGGCGGCGGCCGCAGCAGCCGCCGTGGAGGCCGCAGCATAATCCAGGGGCATTGAAGTGCAAACCCGCAGCGCCAGCAGCCCATTCTCATTGCGTGCGTGCGTGAAGGTGGCGTTCTCGAGCACCCGAAGTAGCAGCTGCAACTCCCACAGGCACCACAGCGGTAGCAGTGCCGGTACCTCCACCACTGCCCCTGCAGCAGCGCCAGTAGCAGCTGGCAGCAGTTGTGGCGATGATGGAGATGCGATCACCAACGGCGATTGGCTCTGTGAGATACCCGTTGGCTGTGATCGTTCAAAGGCGTACGGGTCCTTTGGCATTCTGGGGATTGCCGCGGTGCGGCAACCAGCGTCGCATAGGCGCCATCGCTCCGGGCTCTGCCGTGTCACGCCGCTGCCAACGCCACCAGTGTCAGTGTCTCGCACCGAAGAGGTCGGGCCCGAAGGGGCAGGGGCTGTGGCGGCGTCCTCGCCGCGCGTGCAGTCCACCGCCCCTGGCACCCTTGTGGCCTCGCAGGTATTAGTCACGACAGCGGCGGCTGCATCCCGCCTATCATTCACATACCGCACTACAGCGTCACGGCGTGCGGTAACCAGTCTGCCGAGCAGAGGCAGGATGCCCGCCTTGGAGAGATTGTCCTGCACAGGATTCAGAGTCAAAACATCGCAGGGCATGCTCGCTTCATCCACTTTAGACTAAACCATTTCTGCACCTATTGGGAACCCAGATGCTAGATACCCCGGGTACCCCAAAGACTCCCAAACTCCAGTCAGCAAGCCCGGAGGACCGACCGACCATTACACACAAAATGGCAGATAAACAGACAGACAGACAGACAGGCACAGTCAGTCAGACAGACACACACCTTGAATCGCTCGACATAATTGATCTTAGAGGGCGAAGCCTCCGACGCCATCACCATGGCCAGTAGGGCGAGCGGCAACGGACCTTCCACCTGCGAGATGGGGGAGATGGGGAGATGGGGCATCCGGGAAAGGGCACGTCTGGGGAGGTTGACAGCTGGATCGGGTTTGGTTAGCCTTGCACCGGGCCCTGTCTAGCTACACCCATCCCACCGGTCCGTTCACCCAGCACCTTGCCTGTCGTACGAACTTCACCGCGCAGTGCAATGCAGCGCATCGGCGATCACATTCTTCCGCATTAGCACATACACAGGCACACAGGCGTAGGCACTGTCTCTCACCAGGTCTGCCCGGCCCACGTGCCTCGCCAGAGGCCCCTCCTGGATCAATCGAAGCAAGCGCAATACCATGCTCTTGTCACCATCACCGCCATCACCACCTCCGGCTATGCCGCTACCACCGCCATCTCTGCCCACAGCAGCGGCAACGGCTGTGTTGGATCCTACACCGCCGCCGCCGCCACAGCTGTTGCCACCGCCGGCCGAGGCCACATTGCGGGCGCTACGCAGAAGGGCCCAGGCAGATACGCCCCCGGCTGGGCATCTCGGGGCACGGGGCGCCGTCGCTGCCACTGTGAGTAGAGCGGGCGCGGAGGCGGAGGCGGTGGTTTCTTGCGACCAGTACTGTAGTTCGGGTGGCTGGTCTTGCTCTACCTACGAGCGAGTGGTAAGTGGACCGTGCAGGAAAGCATTTGCTGGGCCCCATGTCATCCGCACGATTGCTAAGAGGCCTGCATCTGGGTAAGGGGGTTTAGAGGTAGGAAAGCAACGGGCACTGTTACTGGAACCCTCCAAGGGTTTGGAGAGGTGACGAGTACTGCAAGATCAACGTCGTCCCTTAGTCATTGCAAAGCCCATATTCCTGAGCAGCTAGCGAATGTGGGGATTCTTGTGGGGATTCTGGCCAGTGGCGATCTGGCCATGGCAGGGGTTTAATAGTAACCGGCCACTCGATAACTGTGCACGCGGTAGTCCTCAAAGTTAGAGCTGCCACCATACATTGTCCTGAGCGCTTTGGGAGCATAACGAGGCCGCATCCTCCCTGTACCCCTTCCGGCCTACAAGTCGAATTCAGAAGATGCGATTGCATTGGCTTTAATTACACAACCGCGCGCACATACACATGAATGTTTTCGCGCAAAGCCGCGTACCTGAACAAGTACTTGCCGTAATAATAGGGCTGCAGCATACGATGCACCGTACGCAGGCATCGCGTCATCTTGAACAAGCGACAACAGTATGACGGCCGCCGCTAGCGCCGCCACGGCATCCCGTGGTACGACAGACAGTCGGGCGAGTGATGTCAGCGCCTTCATGGCCAGGTTGACGGGTTGGCTATACCGGGCATTTAACGGGGTCGTACGGCAGATGAAGGCGGGAAACCAAAAGCCGGTACGACATTGGGTTCACAAGCTTAAGAAGTGTCGGCGGTCAGAAGGCATACGTCGAGTGTTCAAAGCACGGTAGGGAATACTGGACACGAAGGGGTAAGTCATCACGCGATAATCGTTATTTGCGCACATTTCAATGAATTTATGTGTGTCCTTTGTTGACAGATAAAGTACCAGTTGCCAGTTACCCATGTATGCGCAATTTCGGCACCGGCCACGGTTTACAAATCCCAGCCAGCCAATCCGCGCGGCGCGTGGGACCCGAGGATGGTTAAGTAGCAACGGAGCAGCTCGAGCGTGTCATGGAACAACTAAATGGGTGCCGGCTGGACGCAGAAGTATTCTCTCGCCTGGTGCTGCCACCTCCCACATGCTGGCTTAATTGAACTGGTTCTCTTCACATCTTCCGCCCTCATAATATGGCATGAGTGGCCCCTCCTACCCTTCCTCGTACGGCAGAAATGTTATACCAATATATTGCTTAAGATCACCTGAGAGCCGCCCTGCCGCGCCGTGTCGCCAAGATCGCCGCTAGTGCCACCACTGCCTCACGCACCACGGCCCCGCATCCCGTGGGTCCCGAAGTGGCCATGGCCTTCTCAGCACTGGCCAGCCCGTCTAGGGCGTACTGTGCATCGTCCTGTATTTGCAGCAACTCCCCGCGTTCTTGAGCCTGTGGACAGCCGGGAAGGGTTGCCGGGTAGGGGTCATCTGGGAGGAAGAAGGGGAGCTGAGAAGACGTGACAAAACCCACTCCTGTCAAGCAGCGCAGTCCAACAGTGCCGAAACAAAACAACCGAAAATGGCAGAGCGCAATAGACCTACCTCCAGGATGCTGTGCACCGCCACGTCTGAGTCGCCCTGCGAACCCATTCGCCCGCCGCCGCTGCCGCCCTGCGACGTCGCGCCTCCAAACCCAGGTCCTGCGCTGTTGCCTGCACCGAGCAAGCTTGCAGCTTGTCGAACCCCTGCTGCCGTAATTCGGACGGCGCCAGGAATGCCAGAAGCTCCTCGCGTGCCGCCAAGGACTAAAGGAGTGGTCGGAACGGATTTCTGTGGCGTGAGAGTGGTGGCTGCCCCCTGGGAAGCACCTGCACGCTTGGGGCCTCCTGCAGTAACCGCTGACAGCGGGCCCTGCGAGGCACCAGCCGGCGGCTTACCCGTAGGGAGCCGACCGCGGCCGATAGGCCGCCCAGCTCTTCCTGACCCGGCACCTGCAGGCGGCGCAGTATTCGTTGCAGTAGTAAGCGCTATTGTTCCAGGAATAGCAGCAGTCGCAACGGTAGCCTTCGGAGGTGTTGCTGCCTTGGCGCTGATAGCTTGACACGCGGTCGGGATGGTCGGGATGAGGGTAGGTCTTGAGAGGCGGGGAGGATGGGACCGCGGAATGGGTTCCTTTCCAGAGTGGGGAAAGGGCGCTGAAGCGGCTGCGGCACAAGTGGAGGCGGCGATGGCCGCTGTGGCGGCTGCGAGGCGCTGCTGCGACTCGCCCTTGAGAGAAGTGGGTCCCAGGTGCTCCTGTAAGCCGCCGAAATGGCGAGGCCGCTCCTGCTGTTGCCGTTGTTGCTGCACTGGAGGCCCCGCGTGGGGCAGCTTATGACGTCGCACTGGCAGTTTCGGATGTGTTTCTGGCTCCTCCCGCTGGTGTTTCTGCTCCTCCAGATGCTGAAGCAATTCCTGTTGCGAAGGCGGCAGCTCATGGTCCTGCCGGCCTGAAAGCCGGGACTCCTGTTTCTTGAGCTGTTCCTGCTGTTGGATTGCCTCCTTTTCCCCAGTTGCCGTTTCAGGCTGCTGCTGTGACAGCCGTGGCGCCACCGCCGCAGGTTGCAAAAAAGCCGCCTTTTTTGTTGATATCACCCCATCGGCCCGCCTGACTGTCCGTGGCAATAACGGCTGCAAGCCTGCCGCCGAGACCACCTCCATCTCTATCTCGCTCTGTCCCTCTGGCTCCACTCCCTGCACCCCCAGTCCAGCCCCCCGGGCCCAGGGATCTGCGGCGCTCCTCTCGACTGTGAACTTTGACCTTGTGCTTCCAATATCAACAACCGATATGTCAAGGGCGTCAGTCCCACGCGCACTCTCCAAGCGGCAACCGTAACCTCCACCACTAGCGGCCCTTTCGCTAGCTCCGCCAACAACCGCCATGAGGCACGCGGACGGCGATGTTGCCCTAGCCGCATTAGGCGTCACGGCTGGAGGAACCGCAGATGAAGGCGCGGGTTCTCCGCCTCCACGGACAATTCGACGGCGGAAGAGGCTCCGCCCAGTTGCCGTGGGTGAGCAGCTAGGTGGAATGCTGCTACTGCTCCCCTGCACAGCCTGCAGAGAGCAGGTTCCACCCTGACAGCTTGGCTGTAGCGGCTGGGCGGATGGTGTCTGTTCCTGCATTGGCGGCTTAAAGATCAGCTGCCTCTCTCTGGGCCGCAGCTTTGGCGCTTGGCCATCCATCGAGTCCGGCTCAGAACGGGGAGGTGTCGCAGCAGGAAGTTCGTCCTGCAAGGCGAGTAACAGGAGGGGTTTTTGATGGGGAAGCTCCGTGTGCGAAATGTCATCTGATTCGATGTTGCGGCTGGCTAAATCCCACGCTGTATGTAAACCATTTTCCGCCTTGTGAAACATAATGGACAGGACAAGGGGGGCATTGATGACCGGGTATCAGCCCAGCCTAGCTAGGCACGAGCATGCGTAAGACGGCATCAAAGGGGAGATGAGGGTGTTGGGCACGGCGGCGGAGCTAGGCATTAAACGAAGATCCAGCGGAATCTAGCGGAAACAGTGTCAAAGCCGAACAAGCTGTCTGAACCTATCGCGTTTATCTTTCACTTTTGGTACCTCCATGAGGGGAGAAGCTGGTGACCGGTTACCTAATTGGAGTTCCATACCGATGCGCACGTACTGAAATACCGGTTACACGCGCCTTGCCTACAGTGACTGTCACGGCCTACCCAACGGGGCACTAAAACAAGATGCATATTGGGAATGGGATCGCGTAGTTGTACTAAACATCGCATCGGAAAAACCCACATCCTTTAGTGGCGTCGCGTTTGGTAGCTCTAAAACATCCGTGTTGGCAGGTGACGACTCCACGCGAGCTGCCTTTCCCTGGACAAGGTTAAGGGCCCCACTGGGCTTCCTTTTTGTGCCCGTCCATTTCTTAGGAATGAATTCTCCTCTTTCGCATTTCCCATCGCCCCTATCAAGGGACGGGACGAGCTCCAGAACCTCAGCTCCATCTGAACCCTTGATGTATTTAAAATCCTCTTTACCAGTTTCAAGTGTGAGTCCTGCATTTTGCTTCGATGTCCCGTTGGTCAGCTCGTCAGCCTGTGAGCTCTTGCGTCTGCGTGAAAAGGTTTTCATGTTGAAATCATTGCATAGTTAATTTGTAAATAAAATTGTATAGCGTGATCACGCAGATAAACAATCATTGCCATTTCTCGTGAAGGCGGGAAATCGCAGAATACCGAATGCGTGCGTGGATCCTCTATCAAATCACCCTGGATTAACGTAATATATTCACAAATTAATTTAATTGCTTAGTAACGCAGTAAATACGGGTGGTTGTGGTTTCGGAGTGTGCACTTGAACCAATAGGATTATTACAGGTGTATAGCAAGCTGGATAATAACAAGTGTTGATAGTCAAGGGCCTTTCCTGTAACTGTATGCTGCACCTTCCAGACTCCCTTCCAACACCCCTTCTGTTCACTATAGACCAGCTAGAGACATAGGGAACGGCTATGAGCTTGCAGCTCAACAGCGTATCTTCCACCTGGCCCTTATCACACCACCTACCCTCTTATTATATGTACCGCGACAAAGATGTTTTGTTTTGGTGCTTCGTTACCGCTCACCTTGTGCGTTCCTCTACGATCTGGAATTCCGGTACCCAACCCGCCCTATCCGCCCTTTCCATCCCCCCTCTAACCCTCCCGCACGCAGGTCCCCAACTCCGATCACGACTCCAGCGGCGCCAAGAGGGAAGGGTGAAGCAGCTGAAGAAGAAGCTGGCAGGGCTGGCGACGGCGCAGCGGCGGGCAGAGGCAAAGGTGCCGTACAGGGTGGGACGTTGACGTTAGGCCCCATATCCTTTTTGCTGTCCTGGGGGAAACGACTTTCCTCGAGTGAAGCTCGACGGGGCTGTCATGGGCGTTTTTTTACCCGCTGCAGCTGTTCAGCATCGCTTCCCTCTTAAGCTCCTCCATGGTGTTGCTGAGTATAGGGCAACGCCACCTGCCTAGTTGTTTCTGATACTTGCATAACTGCATTTATCAGCTCCCTCCGTTCAGCCTCTCGCGCAGCGGCTAGTAAGACCGACAGATTACAACTCCCGTATGTACGTTCCCGACCGCAGCCCAATGGCCCATACAGGTAATTTCCGTACCCTTCCTCGCGCGCAGGCATCCACACAGGACCCGGCATGAGCGGCCTCATCGGCGCCCGGGTGGCCCACTTTGTGCTGTTCGAGTCAACACCGCCTCCCGCATGCAGACCTCCGCCACAACGGGTAATGTGCACGTGTCGGAGGACACACGGGCGCTGCTGCCGCACGAAAATTGGACGCCCACGGACGGCGTACAGGTATGTGGACGATTGCGAGTGGGAGGAGATGGGGGAGACGGGGTGGACGCCGGAGATGGGGGGTGGTCTACCGAACGAATGAACGGAACGGAGTGGCCCCTTCAGCAAGCCATCCGTCCTTCACACTAGCCGACATCTTGGCGGAATGCGCGTGCGAGGGAGGGGAGAGAGACGTGCGGCCAAAGAGACACCCGGGAAAAGTAACCGGACTCTTGCTGGCGCAGGCAGCGGCGGAGATGTCACGACCGATGGCAGCGGCGGCACACGCACCGCCGCAGCCGGGTTGGTGGGGACCGCCATCGCCAATGGCTCCCGCCGCGGCGTGCCGCCCCAGATGTTGATATCTACAATGGACCACTCGAGTTGCACCTCTTCAGACGAATTCCCGGCAGAACAGCTGTCCTTCACATCCGCAGTTCCCCCCTCGCTGCTGCGGGGTAAGTCGCGACTCTCCGCAATGAGGGCGAGTGAGGTGGTCAAACCTCAGAATAAATCTCGTATTATATTTGGGAAGGTCACCTCGTCCGTTGCTTCTTTGCTTTGATCCCTTCCCCAAGTCGCCTTGCCTGGGTTGACACCTGCTGACACCCTCACGACTTGGAACTTCCCGACCGAACGAGGTTGCTGTCTCGGTCGGACGTGCAGCAGTACGCTGGATACAGGGGGGGAGGCTGCTGCTACTTCGCAATCCCCGTCTCAACCCCTGATGGGCCCACAGGAATAGACTGTGTGCGCGCGGCCGCCCCGGAGAACAATATCCGCGTGCCCCTGCTTCACGAGCAGTACATTCTGCTGCACGGCATGCCGGGAAGCCCTCAGGGCGGTGCTCAGCGGGCGAAGGGGCACTGGGCAGCATGCAGAGGACGTGACCGGGCCGAGTGGAGCGGGAGGGAGCTGCGGCCTGATGGCCATCACCGGCCATTACGAATTTGGCGGCAATGTGTAGTCGTGGAATATGCAGTGAGCGGTGCGCGGCGGAGGGGGTTATGAGGTTATGCACGGATATGCAGGGGGGAGCAAGCACGGAAACTGAACGTGAAGGTGTGGGTGAGAGCTGCTAACTGTACGGCGGGTGAACATCATGAGATCCATCGGTGGCCGTTCCGCCATCAGGTGCATCTCGGACGGGGACGGGGGCGACAGCTAATCGGGAGGACGCTGAAACAGGGAGGAACCCTGGAGGTTGGTGTCAGGCTGCGTGGGCGCTGGAAAGTGCCGCACGTATCGCTATCCTGAAAATCGATGACCAACCCGCTTCGATTGCTTCGGGAGAAGGCTGCCTATTATCGGCTTGCACGGTAAGGGTAGGTCGACGCAATACGGGGTTGTGGAGGCCGGAGGCTGCTGTTGCGGAAGCACCGGAAGCAGCGACTGGTGATTCTAGTCGTGATAGCCGGCAAGATGGCGAGGAACAGAGGGCATGCAGCAGAGGAGTGCGGAGGGAGTAAGGGGTCATGCGGGAGGGATCGTGCAACGTGTCGTTCGTAACCCGATGCAGCACAGCTTCAAAGCAAGGTGGCTGGTTCGGGACCTAGCTCAGCAACCGCCCAGCCTATGTGGGCCATAGGGCTGAACTTTTGTATCGTGGGCGGGCGCGGGGCTGTATACGCTGTTTACCGGACGAAAGGGACCCTTGGCTGGTGGTCACCGGAATGTCCTGCTTTACTTGCGTTGGCAGCATGCGACTGTTTTAATCGTTACACATGCCTGCCAGGGTTACTTGAGGTGTGCATATCAAACAGCACGATCGTGCGGGCCTCCCGCGGAATCCTGGATTCTGCCCAGGGGCCCCGCAGCAGGTCTCCATACATAGTTGAAGTTCCCGGGCAGTATTAGGCATGTGACACGATCGAATGCGAAGAGACGGACATTTACGAAGCTTAATTTAAACAAGAACGGTTCTGTATGTATGTTTGTGTGTGTGTGCCCGCCCATGTGTGTGCGCGTGCAAGTGTTTGTCTGCCCATGCGTGTGTACTTCAATCAAGGGTTGTCCTTCTATTTTCTTAATGAGGGTATATGTGGCACGAGCGAGGCAAGGTGGCCGGCTTAAGAGCTTTTCCGGGAATTGGATGAGTGCTGCGGAAGGGGCCCAAATGAGGAATGCTGATTTGTCGAATGGCGTTACTAAGGGAGTTGGCAATAAGGCCCTGAGGGGGCTCCTGAACCGGCCCTAGACTACAGAGTGGGTTACTGGGGATGTCGGGCACCAAACACGGTGCAACCTGCGTGCGAGGTGCTACCCCATAAACAATCCGGGGATAGATTAAGCTGCTGGCATGACGTCATGAACGTGGGGCGGGCAGATCATGACCACCTTCACGGCGGCTGCGTGTCTCACCAGGTCATTCACCCGATCCACCTACCCTAGCAACACTATTGTCAGCATGGAACCAATCCCTCTGTGCGAGAAAGAAGGCACCTGTGCATCTTGTCCAACTCTGCCCTTGCTTGCCTGCACCCGCAGGTGCTATGTTAGTTGCAGTCTATGTTAGTTGCCGCATGTGGTGGAATACAACCCCACCGCAATTTCATTTTACCGCGCGTATGGCTTGACGTCCGTGATGACTGATATGTATCTATAAACAGGGTGAGCGGGGAAGGCGACAGCGGATGCATGTGGCGCTTACAACGGTAAACCGCCTTGCCTTGTAATTTGCATTTTGCTTTGTCGTCTCCCCTCTTCCGGCCCCAAACCAGTGACTAGGCAGCTACGAACTGCCTGGTGATGACGCGCACGTCGTAATAAGGCTGTGTGGCGTACGAAACTTGCTTGGGGCCGTACAGCCAGCAGTCGCCCGTCACCCATGATGACGCCTACATGTCCCGATACATGTACCGAAAACACAGTTCACGTGTCACCGTGTTATCTCGACACCATCATGAATAGCCGCCGCAATACCCCCTTCTCCACGCACAACTACACTCAATATCACCACGGACGGAGGTTACATGCCGTACTTCATTCACACGCACGGAAGCAATAAGACAGTTGTGTGAAACCCATCCACGTATCTATCCATAATAGCTGAGGGCCCTATGCGGCTGCCCAAACATGCGGCCCTAGCCCACGCTTAGCGTCCCCCACACAATTCAGGGCATGGAGCGGGCAGTAATAGTAATATAAGGAGACAGATAGTGTTACCTATAATATTGCTTGGTTAGGCAACCTCACTGCCGAACGGGCGTCCAGCACTTCCGAACTAACCCCCGAATAAGCCCCACTCCCCGCGCGTTAGGATGACCATGTAGCTGGTCCGGGTACATCCGTGGCCCATGCCTCCTACCCTCACCCCGCACAACAAACAGGGGGAGAGCGGTAGACCACATAATATATGGCAAACACGTATGTGCTGTCACCGTCACCATCACCGTCAGGCTGCCTGTCGCTTCGTCCATGAGCAGTGGCACCAGCACGGGCACTCCCAGGTGAACGTCGGACATAAACCGCCGACTGAGTTTGGGCCACCACGTCTCCGACCGCGTTGACAGCAGCCGGACCTCCGCAACTGCGTATGCTGGCACGCGTCCGCCCTCGGGGTGCTCGTGCCAGTACTGGGGCTCGTCAGCAGCCTCACTCATCCCGCCGTGCTTGTCCAGCCTGCGGATGGGAACCCAGTATGCGCACAGGACACAATAAATCAACGAAAAGAGATCACGACATGCTAATTGGCAGCAGGTCCGAGCGCACATACACACGCACAAGCCGAGCCAGCTGATCAAAGTACACACACAGGTCCGCTCCCTGCCTCCCGCCGGGTTCTATCCCGCTCGGCAGCAGGAGCCCTCGTATGCCGAGTAATGGTGAAGGGCCGCAACCCAGTCATGAGTGAGCATCGCAAGGTTAAGATCTATCTGTACCAGTCGATACAGGACGGGAATATATGACGGTCGGGAATGCATGAGAATACCATCCAGATCGATAGATTGGACTTGTATACCCTGATCGGGGGTCACGGGGCTTCATCCTGCCTCATCTGAGCTTCCTCCCGCTGCGCTCCCATCCGCCTGCGTTCCCCACGCCCTCTCGAAATACGCCCAGGAGCGGACACGCCAAACTGCGCCGTACAGTCAAGCAACCAAACAACCCCCTGTGCACGAAGCACGGCGGGAGGTCACGTGCAGAGAGCCAAGCCGGCACCCAGGGTTGACGATGAGAGAAGTGCGGCGGGAGGTATATGAACAAGGTATGTCCTAAGCAAGCACTATGTCGCAAGGGTCGCGTGTCCTGCTACCTTGCCTTTCGATACATACATACACACACACGTCCCGTGGGCCCGGCTCCTACACCTAAGCATAGAACGACTTGAGACCCACATGGGAGGAACCACTGAACCCCCCGTCACCGGTGCTGGGAGCACCAGCCGGAATGAGCACCGGCGCATCCACCAGGCTCGACGGTGGTAGCTTCATCAGGTAGGGGTCCACAACCTGGGTGACATCCGGGCAGCCCACGTAGGCCGAGATCATCAGCACGTTACCTGGGGGCATGACGGTCTCACCGCACACATCCGCCACCATGCACAGGGAGTCCTTGCCGCCATCAGACATGCGGCACCCAGGTCCACCATGGATAGCGACATGGCAGGAAGTGGCGGCACCCCACACGGTAGCACGACATCGGACGTCATCATGGTAGCATACAAGCAGTTGATGGAGCCATCAGGCCAGCGGCACGGGCTCACACACACCAAGTTGGTCAGGGCCTCACCCAGCACCAGACAGGCCATCCTAGTGGACGGGCCGCCAGGAGGGTCCGCGTGGTTTGAGTGGAGTAGGTGGTGAGGAGGGTGTCACGGTACGTCCACCTACTAGTGAAACCGTAACGGCTGTGCGGACAGCGATGAGGGGGGCTCAGATCTGCTAAAAGCTGTGTTGGTAGTCAGGTGCCAGTCCTGAGGATGTCAGTCCGTCGTGTAGCCAATAGAGACGGTGAGGGAGCGTGATGGCGATGTGCACGCACGTGTGTGTACGTCCACAGAAGGGGCCCATAGCCAAAAACATCCTCAAAAACATCAGTCCATCAAGATATTAGCAGTTGTGTCAATGTTAGGACTCGACAATGTCCAGCAGAAGCCAGCCCACCGTGTGGTGGCCAGAGCTGGAGGTGTAAGTGCCATCAGTCGGTATGCCCTGCCTTGTCTAGCCGGTGTCTGGTGGTCAAAAAAACCATTGTGCGACATGGCACTACGTGCGCAGAGGGGGACAGAGAGGTGGACTGGCGGAAGAGCGAGGTGAGGGGGACCGATCGTGGTAAAACCCTAGAACCCTAAACCCTTCACCCGCTATGGTCGTTAGTGCTCGGAGCGCGCCATCATCAAGTCCGGAACTGTGCAGGGGGTCGGCGGGGTGCTCCGAAATACCTTGTAGCGTCATTACATGAGCATGGTCACCACTGCTGGCACCGCAGACATGACTGTCACTGACGCCCACAACCTAGATAGCTAATCCTAGGGAGTGCCACCACAGGTGTTTCAGAGTCCCCGGCTGCAACAGTGCTTGGTGCGGCGTGTGAGGGATCCCTGCTGTCTTGACCCAAATATGAACAACCAATCATGGGAGCGGAGTAGTAATTGCTGGCGATAGATGAGTTGCTTTGCGTCACGGCCGAGCTGTACTCCATTTAAATAAGAAAGGTTTCCATGGATCAGAAAATCAATGGAAAGAATGTATGCTTGCTACACTAAGGCTCTACATTTCATAAGCTATATTTATTAGTCACCAGCGTGCATTTTTGAGCAGTGCTAAAATGCTAGAACGTAGCGGCTAGAAACCAACTGACACTGGGCGATCAAGCTGCAGCTAGCTTACTGCCCAATTTGCACCGGAACGTACACAAGCTCCCACGGTCATTCAGTAGAAAAATTTCAAATAAGAATATTAACGGGCGGTATATTTCAAAGCTCGCTTAAAAGCTTGGCCTAGCCTGCAACCCTTTCTTGGAACGCATCGCTCTGAATCCGGAAACAAGAGAATTCCAACGTTATAACCTTTTTTTGTTAAAAAACTCTAATCATTCACCGATTCAATTTTTAGTTACACCACACGCTTGCTAAGTTTATTTTGGTCTTATCGCCGATGCCATATTTGCCTGTTCGGTGACCAATCCTGCTTTGATTGCCATAATAAATTAATAGCCAATAGTTTGATGTTTTCATCTAAGTATAAATCATTTCAGTTTGTGTCGGAATGCTCGCTGCATCGTGGGATGAAATCCGCGATGTCCGACCTGAGGTTCGCCGACCGAATGGGAACAGGTCTAAGGAGGGGTTGCCGTCTGCATTGGCCTTTACTATTTTCATAGAGCTCCTTAGCGAGCAAACGAAAGTGAGCGGCATAAGCGCCCGCGGGTTTGCTTTAGGGGGCAGTTCATTTCGGAGGTAGTTACGACCACCACTGTCTTTGTTTCGTTGCATAACATGTTACAGCGAGCCCCAAGCCAGGCATCAGGACACTGCAGGCATACCGACCTGGTGGCTCCTTAACAAGGCGAAAACGTTCCCACGCAGGTAGTCTTCCCTGCTTTCCCAGATGATCCGCGAAGCCGCCACGGGGCGCCACGTGGGCGTACCAATTCCACTTCTAGGCCAGCCGGAATTACCCAGCCAGAAACACCCAGCCCAGGTAGTCGACGCAGTATCACTGAGTAATATGTACACTGGGCCGTGGGCGGAGTCACAACGGGAAGAACGAGCCGGACATTCAATCTATGCTGAGGTTTTACGTTCTATGCAACCCAGGCGGAGGTAGCAGCTCCATCGGAGGACACCCCGTCTCCCTGCACCATTATCGCGATCGTCTCCCAATCGAAATGCGCACCAGCTTACAGACTGGTAACGCTGGTGCTACGGCGCAGCAGGCCCCGTTGCGGAATGCGAAACGACCACTCGCGAGTGTAAGCTACATGAAAGTCGCTTGGTCCTATAGTGGGCATTACCTTCTCAAGTTGTTGTCGCTCCTAAGAACCTACCTAGGCCTTCTCAGCTGCCAGAAACTAGCAATCCATGTCCATGTCCTGCCCAGCAGTGAAGACATTTAATCTCTCTTCACAACCAGGGTCTTTGCGCCACTCCCGAGGCCTTTCTTGTACGCACCTCGACCAGGCCAGTATGCGTCCATCCCCTCATTGGCCGAGAGGGCCGTTTCCTGGCTAAGTGTTGCCGCGTCTGCAGAGAATTCTTTTCAGTCACACTACCTCGGGATGGGAATGGAAAAACGACCGATTGGTCGTAGGAACCCATGGGCGCTGCACTCAGGACACCTCGGGGTCTGTCCTAAACGAAGCATCTGCCAACGCTCTATCATCCATCCGGATGCAACATAGCATCAGAAATACGGCCTCCTTCCGTTCATACCGTGCCATGATGTTTTCCGTAATTTCGCCACACCAGCGAAACCCCATTTGTGTGAACACCGGAGTAGGAAGCGCGGACCCTAAGTAAATGCCAATCCTATCGCCGCGACGTGAAAACGATGATTACTAAGATCGTCAGGAGGGATCGTCCCCGTCCCCTCGATCGTCGCCGTCCCCAACAGTCTGTTTCAGAAACAGGTGAAAAACATGACGGAGTCATCCTGAGCGGTCTCCACCTTGCTAGCAGTTCTTTTGCTCAATGAAAAAAGCTGCACCTCCGCCGCCCGCCAACCCCGCCTCCTCAAACGTCTTTTCGCCGCACTCATCCTCAAAAAACACCCGCCGCGGAAATTGCGCCACCAAGTTGTACGACTCAGGTTTTAGCGAAGGCTGTGCCGCTATCGCGCCACCACCGCCATCGCCTGTAGTGGTGCTTGCTGAGGCCTTTGCCGCAGAGTCCAGCTCGACGTCCACGAAATCGAACAGGGAACTCAGGCGATCAGTGCGAGCGAAGCGGCGGCTGTGGCGGGAACCGTCCGGTAAGCGTACCTACAAATCAGCCGGTGCACGGGAGAAGAAATGGCGTCTGATTGCATCAGCCGTGGACTGATTGCCATATGATAGCGTTTCCGCTGTCAACTGTTGAGCCGCACAACAGTGTAATAAAAATGCAAAGAATGGTCCTAGATGTCTCACGGGAAACCGTACATCGGTACATGATAGTACGCTTTACGCACCATGACTGTTACCGCATCCGCGGAAGACGAGGGCGGCTCTGCGGGCAGCCGCGCCGCCTTGGCAGCGACAAGCGACGCCAGGCGGGCAGCCTCTTCCGAGGCGGCGCGCTCAGCTGCCTCCTCCGCCTGCACGGACATTATGTACCGGTTTTGCAGGTATGGTTACTGAAATGAGGAGGAAATAGGCTTTGCGATCAGCCCCGCAGAAGTCGTACCTTGTTCGAATGGAGGCCCTCTTGTAGCAATTAGACGCGAGGCAACGAAGGTATGCACTTCGCAGGACGCTTACTCACCTCCCGTTGTGCTCGCTCACGCGCCTCCGCCTCCGCCTTAGCACGTGCGGCAGCTTGCTCCTTTGCCCTGCACAGCGACACGGAGCTGCCTAATTACGACGGCTGATTGCAGAATAAAGATCGGAGGAAAGGGATGGGGATGGCGCACTCGACTTCACGCAGTCATGCATTCCGAACTGCACTGGTGATCGTGGGGATTGCGTTCACAGCCGTGTGTAGAGGAAAGCCCCTTACTCCTTAGCCCCTTATCCCCGTACAAAAAAGCGGTCCATTCACACAACCAACAATGATCCATCAAAATGTCCATGAATTGATATTCCTACCATCCAACGTAGATGCCCCAAATCTTGGGCGCCGCGTGTAACCCATCCCGTCCAACTCCTATTCCGCCAACCCCGCCATCCATGGTCCACACACAGTCGGCCGCCTTCGAGTGCAGCATATTGGGTCGTTTCACGCAGCTTCCGAGTACGGGAGTGCTACTACTGCGTACGGTAGGCACACAGCCATGCAGTGACTGGCCGGATCGTAAGCACATCCACTCTTCTCTCCTACCTGTCTGCAGCTAGAGACTCTTCATATGCCCGGTCCTGGTCCCAACGAAGCTCCCGATGCTCCCGCAGCTCCGGAGCCATCTCCTCCAATCCCCCAGCAGCTCGTCCTGACGAGAAATCGCGCAGCCCACGGCCCTCATAGGGCACCCCCAGCAGCGCCGCCTCCATCATGCGGGCCTCTTCAAGCTCGTGGCGGCTCATGCCTATGAAAAACAGGAGGAGACCCCATTTAGTTTGTGCACAATAAAGTTAAACTGTTGTTCCCCAAGACTCCGTGTTTTTTGTCCTCGGTAATAGGTACGTTACACTTAATAATGAATACAATTAATTAATACACAACCACGTCACAAACTCGTCCAAACCTGCAAAGCCATGACCCATGCAACACATTTTCGTACCCGACTTTTCTAACTTGCACCTAGAGGGCGGTAGAGACGCCCATCGTAACGCCCTAGTGGCGCAGTTAGGTATTGGGCGGGAGGTGGGTGGGAAGTAACCGCCATTGCCATCACCGCCATCCATAGTGCTAGTGGAACAGAAACAGATGACGCAACTATACACAATATAGACAAACAAGTGTACGGCACTTCCCGTACTCTCGCCCAAGAACTTGACTTCTTTAGAAGAAAAGTTTGCGCATTAATCTTAAATAATTTAAAATTTACAATTTTCGCGTAACTTGAAACCTAATGCGAGTAAGGCCCGCCCGCCGTCTGCGGTAAAGCCCGCATTTTACCGAAATTGCAAGCCCCTTTAAGCCTAGCCTTACCTTCGGGTAACTCCAGCTCGTCATCGTCCCAAGCTGTGTCACCGCGGCCACCGACGATAGTACCCCCGGCCGGCCCTGCGCCTCCGCCCTGGCGAACCTCAATCCGCCTCCGCTGCCCGTGCCCAATGCCGCCCGCATCTCCGACACCGCCGTCACGCGTCCGTGGAGCCCCCTCCTCGATATTGCTGCCTCTGCCCCCACCATCGTCGCGTCCACGTCCGCCGCGGCCCATGGGCCCGCCAATAGGTCCGCCAGGAAACAAAGGAAAGCCTGTCGGGGAAGGACGGACAAGGAAATTTTGCAATACGTAACAAATATAGTTCTAACAATCAAAAGACGGCATCGCAAGAGCACTTTTAACGCTAAGGCAAGACTGGGACAGATGGGAGATGGCAAACAGCAAGAGGACCTTTGCCGCAATCACCCCTCGCGGGCTCTGCTACGGCAGCTGCATTCACGGACCAGCCCTGCTCCCGGCGCTGTCCCTGTCCCAGCCTGCTCTCAAGCTAACTCTTACGCTGTGGTTACGCCGTGCCACCTCCTCGAACCATCATGTCGTGTAACTCATGCAGTCACAATACCTGCCATAAACTTCACCGTCCTTTCGAGTGTACAACGCCCCAAATATCAAAAACTCTAAGCTTTCGAGGTAGAGGGCGCGGGGCTGTCTAGACGGAGGGCATGCTGACTGGGCATGTTGGCTCTAGACGAAACGAAGATCCATAGGCTTGCTTAACTGGGAAAAGGCAATCATATTATTTCACATATTCAGAAAAGACAGGCTTTGTGGAAAACATACCTGGAGGTTGGAGTAGGGCTCCTATGCCCGGGAAGATGCTGGCCACACCCGCAAGCGGGTCAGCCGGAACAGGGGGATATCCGGGCGGCATGGCCACGCCGCCTGCTTGCCGCCCGGTGACCTGCCCCAGCATGCGATCCATTGCCTCTGGGAGAGGGTAAGAAGGAAAGTATACAAGATAACCATACAGAATGAAGCCATTCTTTGGCGCTGCACAGTTAGTTAGATAGCATCCGTAGTTACACATCACGCAATGGGAGCTCAAGGAAGGCTACGCGAAAGTTGCTCGTTCAGTCCGTTTCGGATGGTCTTTGCCATGCACTGTTATCCTCAGCAATACTGATGGGTAGATACCGTGCCACTTACCCTCAATGCGCTGTCGTGCCTCCCGATCGGCCGCCCTGGACGCCTCCCTCTGCCGCGCCATGGCTTCCAGCAGATCATCAGCACTGGGCATATCTTCATCGTCGTCAATCACCTGGACATCCTATTGGAAAGGAAACATCCAGAGAACCATCACACAATCCGGGTAATCCACGCATTCAACGTATTTCAATCCTCGGTTGCTCTGTAGGGAACAAAGAATGGGCTAGCAGCACGTCTAATTAAGGCTGGAAAATCTACAGCTACGAATCCACCATAAATATGACCATGCATTGAAGATTTGGGCGGCTGAATGATGGGTCTAGATAATGCAGGCGCGCACCACGAATGGTACCGAGGATGGCGAAAGTGATAGTGCATTCAGTGGGGATGAGCACTCTCAGGCGTGCACCCGCCTCTAACCGTTCTAAGACTGCCCAGCATTGTGCCGCACGCGCCTCCGTCTTCTATTTGAGAATTCGATTGCTAATCCCAGCATCCAGCGGTTAGCACGCCCTACCTGCCGACCTGCTAAAGCATGCAAATATGCCAGCGGCAAACTCATTCTTTGGCACCGACTAAGGCCATTCGTCCAGTCCCCTACCTGTAAATTTGCTTTGACAACGTACATCGGCACTCACCTCATCTTGCCGCCGCGTAGGCCGAGCTGTGGCACCGGACCCCGGGTTGTTGCGTCTGGGTCCTAAGAAGCAGGGTTTCCGAAGGGCATAGGAGGAAGGTAGGAGGTAATCAGCATCAAGATGCAGCAAGAAATCGGGGTATTCGATGAATGCTAGGGGATAGAAGATGTGGCAGGAGCATGGGTGAGTCAACGCTAGGCGGCAAGGTTGTCCATTGCTGTTGCACAACCCACATGCCACGCGACGTAACATACATGGCGCCCAACCAGCAGTTCAGCAAGATCATTGATGGCCGCGCAGAAGCCGCAACGTGCAAAGCATGCACTACAGTGGCTTGCTCGCAGACTACAGCAGGTGATGCTAGCAATAGTTTGCTGCCATCAATGACCAAACCCACGACAGTTCAGCTTCTTATTGGATCAGAAACCTAACTGAGCCAGGATAAAGCGCATGTACTGGAGTCGGCATCGGCCCGGGTTTCACAGCATCCCGCCCCAGACACTGCAACCGTCCGCCCGAGATTCTGCCACGTGACGCGACCCATTCAATTCCCATTTCTTGTTACCCAACAAATCATACAGGTGGGGAGCCCCTCCCCCAGCCGTACCAGCTTCTGTTTCTGCCATGGACGCCGCCAAGGCCCGCTGCAGCTCCTCGTCTTCATCCCCAACATCCCGTCCTGCAGCTCCTGGATCACCTGTCCCTTCAACAAGATCCATAACCTCGCCATACGCACGCAGAGCTGCGGCTTCATCATCTGATGCGCCTGTGGCAGGCCTTGGGCCCGTTTGGGTTGGCGCCGGAGGATGTTCAAAGTAGAATTCTACGGCTCTGTTCAGATCATAATTACATGCTGAAAGGTAATGATCCGCTACCAAGGGTGACGCCCCTGTGATACTTGCGAACTCGCTCATTAGCTCCGGCAGATTCGCTGGTGCATCCATTGAATAAAGAAAACCTATAACAGTACTTATATTATGCAGCTGTGGAAAGGGATTACAATTAGATGAATATTGAATTGAAGAGCCTCAGGTAAGGCTACCTTTGCGTTACGAGAAGAACCTAATAAAATTAAAAGATTATGGTGTATCCTATGATTTTAAGGTCTCTTTATTGCCTGTTTGTAGTTTAGAACAGAAAACGCCAAGCGGCTTCATTACTGATAGTACAGTTGTTTGCAATACTTCCAGAAGTCGACGCTACGTCGCATACACACTTCCACCTTTCAAAAAGGAACCAATCCCCTTGTGACCACCCATCGCGGTGGGCAATACTCTTAGATTGGGGCGTGGAACCTTCCGACTGTGCGCATGGCACGCTGTCATGCCCGTTACCCATACCCTTTAAGCATCTTTCCTTAATAATGAACGAACAGTCAAAGAATACGTCGCTACCGCCGGCCGCCCTTTTGTTACCGAACACCGCGCGAACTTCCGGCGAGACCGCGGGGCGAGCGCCGCTTACGTCCAAGCGTTCATCTGGTAGTTGTATTGCAGAGCTTGACAAAAAGCTGAAGTCTGGGTCCTGTAGCGCCCTCGCTTACCTGCGGAAGAGTTATGATGGTCCCTCAGCCAGGGACTTTCACGCCGAAGGGGGCGACAGCCTCTCAAATGATCAAGAGCCCTTGTCACCGGGTGCCGCATCTAAAGCCCCAATCGCGGCTTGCTGCGGCTGCGGTTGTGGCGAGGGCGGCACCTGTCGATGTGGAACAGTCACACTGCGCCTGACTGCGTACGACCCGGCTCTTAACCCGGACGAGCTGTTCGAGCTATGCCGGTGCGACTGCAACGATTGCGACTGCAACAATTCTGAGCAACTGTCCAAGGTAAAGCGTCGTTTTGGCCCAAAAGGTGGTTGTTTTTCTCTTGGTCCTCTAACCGGAAACATCGACACTGGCACGCCGCACCGCCCAACATACACTCATCTTGCAAGTTAAGCGGGGATTAAAGCTGCCACGAAATCCGTGATTTTGACGGAGACCCTGCGAACAGACCCTGCGGGCTCTGTGGGACACCATACGTTTCCCCCATGGGGTTCGCAGTCACCCCCAAATGATGACTGCTTCTCCGGATTAATATTTGCCATTCAAAACGCAACTATTTACATGGCCTCTACTTACTGGCTTTCGTCCTCACCATTACGCACCGACCCGCTCATCCGCGCCCCCTCCAGTAGCTCCGACCCGTATGCCTTGCCCTATCCTCCTGCAGCCGTCGTCGTTCCCGAGTGCCCTCTGGCAGGCACCTGCCTTCACCTTCAAGTATTCCTCCCAACGCTGTTCATTGTGGTCATCTCCTGGAGGGGCTGGCAACGGATCAGGGTCGCCGGTAAGCAGCGGGGCTGCAGCCGAGGCCGCTGCAAATGCCGCAGCGGCAGTAGCGCAGGATGCGTTGGCACGGCGGCGCAGCCTCGCCCGGCAGCTGCTTGTCGAGGCGAAGGCACTCGGAGTGGCGGGACTTAAGGTAAAACGTTGTGGGGTTGGGACCCAGGTGCGACAGAGGAGGATGAGGGTGTAACCTCCGGGAGGTGGACAAGGTTATAAGCACATGGCGGGGGCAGGACCCCAGCCACCCAGGTACATCTGGACTAGACAGGGAGAGTACAAAACAGGAAGCCTTGAGAGATGGAAGAGGCTGGCCACTTTTGCTGCATTGAGAGATTGAGACACGTAGAAGGAGAAGTCAAGGGAGGGTATTCAGTCCTTGGGGGCGTGGCGGTAAGCGCCACTACCTAACTTGCCAAGCGATCGCAGACATGCAGCTTCGATCAGCATTCGACGACAAATTCGATGCACCAGGCGGCGGCTGCACACGCACAGTTCTCGCTCCCACATGTTGGTAAACCCCCTCCGTACGGCACTGTTACATTTCTTTTCAGGCCGTCCCCGCCGTACCTTAGGGAATGCCAATGTGCCTGGCGTTGCAGGTTGATCAGCGCCGCGGCGTTGTAGAAGTATGGGGCCCGACTACGGGGCCTTGCTCCACCTCCCCCGGAGGGGATGCCACCGCCGCCGACGATGCTGCCGCCGCAGGCGGACCTGCGGCGGCCGGCAAGTCCTTCCGGTCCGCCTTTTCGGCCCTGATGACCCGGATGGGATTCGGCCCGGGGACCCCAACTGGAGCAGCCTCCTGGATTACCCCTAGGGTTACACCCCACGTGACACCGCAGCAAACCACCACCGGACAGTGAGTCCAGGGATGGGCCTGGCGGGTAATGTGCAGAGTATGGAGTGTGGTATCAGGGGGTTGTCTACCGGATGTGGTGCATATCGGCCGGGTGCTGCGTTGCAAGTACCTGGCTAGTAGTCAGTGAATGAATGCTGCGCCCAAACTGGATTTGGAGAGTCCATAGAAGCAAAGTGCTCCGTCCCTGGGGAACGTTGGGTGTTGCGTACTTCTCAGGAAGCAACGTGCGCCACTCACCTTCTGCAACGCCCCCTCCTTACCGATTATGCAATGCCATTTATCGGCGGTGCGTCGCTCGTACAGCGCCACGTCCCCCCTGGAGCCGCACCACCACCAGGAACCGCATTCTATCATCGGCTTCTTCCCCGCCACCCCGCTGCCGCACGCTATTGCGGCCGCGGCCGATGAGGTGTACGAGTGCGCCGGGGGGGGCTCTGGCGCGAACACCACTGCGGCGGCAGCCACCGCCACCCTTGCCGCCGCGTGCGGCAGCGTCGAAAGTCCGCCGGCGCGTTCCGCCTCTGTGTCAGTGGCGGCGGCGTCGCCGGGGACGGTCGCCGGTGGCGGCGTCTCCCTGTCGCCCACACCAGTGGTAGCTGCGGCGTTCCCACTGCCGCCCATTATGCGTACGGCAGACTTTCGCGTGGCGGGTATGACCTGCGCAGCGTGCGTGGCGGCGCTTGAGGGCCAGCTGCGGCGGCTGCCCGGTGTTGGCTCAGTTGTCGTCTCGCTCATGACGGAGCGGTGCCAGGTGGGCGGGCAAACGAAACCGCGAAGAGCAGACGCAGAGACGTACACGCCTCACCACGGCCTCTTACATGATATCCCCATCAGTTCTACTTGTAACTGCCGCAATGTGTCAATATAAGGTTGTAAACATGTCATTGCATCATAGTGGCATTTTCCTGTTGTGCCAGGGAAAGGCATATCTCGTGCGAAGGACATGTACGGACTGATGTGTTGAGACAGGGGTTTCATTCCTCTACTAGGGGCCGTTCAATGGCACGTCAATCCTGGTAAATCTGGAGTGAGGGCCGCCAGTAATGAATGTCGCCTTCAGCGGTACCAGTTGGGGCACTGCCTCTTGCCGAGTGATAGCCATATGAAGCATTGAGATTCTTACCGTATGGATCCTTAAACCTTTGTGCCTTACGAGGGAGACAGAGGCCAAACGGGCAATTGTGGCGCGTGTGGCCACACTCATCCCTGCCAATGCCCCCTGTCGCTGTGTTCTGCCGTGCACTTAGGTGGAGTACGACCCCTCCTTGGTCGGATTGGCAGACTTGGTGGATACTATTGAGGGCTGTGGCTTCGACGCCTCTTTGGCCACCGAAGCACAGGAGCCTGGTGGGTGGGGATTCGTCTGGACTCGGTGGGGCAAGGAGCGGATGGGAAAAGGCAGATGCGGGGTAACGTTGAAGGGACACTACGGGACATTTCTGGAGGTTTCCTTCCCCCCTATCATCGAATACGTATTTCGCTTTAAATGCACCCCGTCGGTGTTGTCGCTGGCCGATTCCGAACCAATGTATCCAAGTTTCATATCCACCCACCAGGTGCTGCTCGACTGACCATCCGCGGCATGACGTGCGCCTCTTGCTCAGCCGCTGTGGAGGTGGCTCTGCGTGGAGTCGGCGGCGTCACGGAGGCCTCAGTCAACCTTCTCGCGGGGCAGGCGCTGGTCAAATATGATCCACGGGTCATTGGTGAGCTTCCGGCATATGCGGGCCTTCCTGTCCTCTGTTCTGTGGTGGGGTCGTCGTGGGTAGGAAATCGACTGGCTCGGTTACAGAAACGCAGCAGGAGGTGCCAACCGGGGCCAATTACAGACGATGGGCCGCGGCCACTGTACCTGAGAAGGGGCCCTGCAGCCCTACACACGGATGATGAAAACGTGGGAAGATGATGTCGTTCGAGGCTTGTATTGTAGGAAATATATGCTGTGTGGCACAGTTCGACGTTTATAATTGGGTTGGGACATTGTTTGGACGGGGCATTCGATGCGCCTAGGTGCCCTTAGGACGGCACCCATCGACCCCGCTGCTCGCTTTGGAAGATGCGGTTTCGTATGTTTCTTTGCGCGGTGATACGAATAGCTTGTAAAATACAATACAATCTGAACTTGGACAGATTGCCTCCTTGTCCATCTGCAGGTGGTCCTCGTGAGCTGATTGAGGCGGTGGAGGAGGCGGGTTACGGGGCGGCGCTGTGGAAGGAGGGAGAGGACGACGCAGGCGGTGCACTGCACACGTGCGCATGGAGGGTCTGGGTCAGGAGCGGGATGGTGGTTGGTTTTCAAGTGGGAAAGGCTAAAAAGGCGGGAAAGCCTTGTAAAGGATTTAACTTCGTGCCTTGTCGGCTTGTTTGAACTGCTGAGGATGTGCCCGCCATCACCGGAGATGTGGATAAAGCTGCAGGGGAAGGAACGTATCGCCTTCCCCCAGCCCTCGCGCTCTTGCATCCCATGCATCTTTCAAAGGCACGTGGGGAAACTCTATTCCCTTGCTTCCTCCTTCCCTGCCCACCTGCCTCCTAGTCACGAGGCTCTGAAATGGCGGCGGCAGCTGCTGCTGTCGTGCATCTTCTCAGTGCCGCTGCTGCTGCTGTCCATGGCTGCCATGCTGCCTCCTTTCATGATGATGGGTGAGAACCAACTGGGGCCGGAGGAAGGAAGTATGAGGGTATGAAACTTGAAGTGCAATGAAGCCGAACTGCAAATCGTCAGAGACGCCATCACACGGAACCCCCGTGTGTATGTGTGTATATATCTAAGTATCTACATGAATATGTTGGTCGCACCGGATATGTATTTACGAAGCTGCAAACCCTGGGCGGTCCTCCATTGGGAGGCGTTCATGGGTTTAACACAAAGAAGCAAAACTCGTAACTTCATCTCATCTGGGGGTCCCTTTCTCTGCTTCTAGTTAAGGCCGCATGAGTAAGGTATAACGGTTGCCTGCCTGAGCCTGGACTGGCAGTAACCTCCTGCTACTTGACCAATACCGGCTTTGGGGCTTTGCTGTGCAATGCTGTTATGCGGAATATGTTGATACGTAAAAGACACGCAACTAGGTCAGCGTTTAACCCTAAGTCACCCCCAATTAATTCATGCTCGTGAACGGTCACTCTCTATCCCGTGTTGACGTCTGAATGATGACGAAATGAGTCTTGCGAATACATATCTCAAGAGTTGACAAGTATTCCCTTTCCTTGCATCGTTCACCACGACTACTAAGACAACTTCAGCTCTATGTCTATTATTTGTTTGGCCGCTGTTATGTTTCCTCGCACACTTAAGGCCAGCTTTATATTTTCCTTGATCTGGATGGTTGCTGCTTCCGCATCAGAAGTCTCAACTACTACTGCGTCAATAGTAAGGTTAGCGGTTAAACAGACCTGAAGGCGACGACTACCTGCTATAACTTTCTAGTTAAGTCTGCCTTGCCCCTCTGTCCCCAAACCCTACAGAGACTGGCTTCCGGCTGTTTGGACGGGTGCCGGTTCTGTGGCTGATAGAGCTGCTACTGGCGGCTCCGGTGCAGTTTGTGTGCGGAGCCACATTCTATCGCAGGTGGGTGGGCCTCCAGACGGAGATGCGTGTGTGGGGGGAAGGGAGCTGGGGTCAAGAGCAGCGCTAAGCGACTGCGGGGCATCGTGCAAGGGTCAAGAGGTAGTTTCCGCATCCTGCTTCCAGACTTTCCATTTGTCCACAATTTCGCCTCTCTAGCCCAATGTGCTAACTGAACATTCCACGAGTAGCTGACCCAGCAGCTAATGGCCACTGCTATCGCGTTCTCTTACCACACCAGCCACGGCTCACCACCACAATCACCACCACCATTGAATCTCGATTTCCTTGCTTACACACTGAATTTCGGCACTAAATTTCCCACCTGATGTGTATTTTCGCCCTCCCCGCCAACCTTATCCCCACCGACCCTACCCTGTCTTCCCCCGTTGATTAACGAATTTGCATCTTATGAGTGTGGGCCTCTCTTCCTACGCCTCTGCTGATCCCCCGGAATCCAATCCCCAGTGCGTTCGCTTCCTTGCGCCACGGCTCCGCAAATATGTCGCTACTGGTGGCCCTGGGAACCTCCGCCGCCTTTGCGTGCTCGTTGGTAACCCTTGGCCTAGCTGCAGCAGGCGTTGCACATGAAGGCGGCGGAGCGGTTTATTTTGAGACATCGGCGCTCATTATTACGTTCGTGCTAATGGGCAAATGGCTTGAGGTGGGGAATGTGCGCAAAGCGGCCGCTGTCCACCCTAATAGGGGCTGGGTGGTGGGAAATGCTCGCCGGATGTGGGAATGGCCCGGTAACCAGGGAGGAAGAAGGAGCATGAGTACTTGAGCAGTATGCAGAGAGATGCAGGTCAGGGCGGAGAATGCGGTGGGTGTGGGGCACTTTACAAAGCTGATCCACGAGGCGGGAGGGGACAAGCAGACGGCACCGCCCTGGGGTACGGTTTCGTTGCGGCCATGCCACCTCAAGCCTCCGCTTTTCATTCTTTGTTTCCGTTTTTGTGACATTCGCATTCCCTCTGCTCCTGCCTCCTGCCTCCTGCTGGGACTGCCACCCATCATATTTGGACATTCGTCTTCTTACCCTTTCCCCAGTCCAATGCCAAGGCACGCACTGCGGACGTGGTGACATCGCTCCTTAGCCTGGCGCCTCGCACGGCCAGCCTGCTCAAACTGGACCCGAGCACGGGCAGGGTGTTGGCGGAGAGGGAAATACCCGTGGAGCTGGTGCAGGTTAGGGTGTTGTGTGTGTGTGTGTGTGTGTGTGTGTGTGTATGTCGGGGGGAGGTAATGGATTGGCTTTGTTGAATTAAGAGACCGTAAATAGGCGCCTGCACGATTTGGACCATGCTCCTGGGAGGCAGGGCGGGGCAGGTTAGCGATGGGGGAATGGGTGCGGCTTCGCAACGATATTGTAAGGGAGAGGAAGTGGGACAGGTGAGAGGGAACGTTTCAAACTTGTCTCCGCACCAGCTCCAATGTTCCCAATTCGAGGGTGCCCAAGTAAGTGTGCCATCCATATGGTCCTTCCAAACTACCCGAACATTAAGTCCCCGTGCCTACCCCGCAACAACTGCATCTGATTGACGCCACTCATGTCCTTACATTCCCTCCACCCCTGATGCCTTATTGTCTCTTGCTTTCAGGTGGGAGATGTTCTGCGGATTCTCCCTGGAGGCTCGGTACCCGCTGACGGGGTGGTACTGGCAGGCAGATCAGCCGTGGACGAGTCCATGGTGACCGGGGAGAGCCTGCCGGTGCGGAAAGTGGTGGGAGCACAGGTGAGAAGGCCACACGAGCGGACAAATAGTCATCATCGGCTATTTCTCGCGGAAACCGCTTACTGAAATGGAGGTGGGGACGGGGGCAAAGGCACTGCCGAAAATGTAAGGAGGAGGTCAAGAGAACAACGGACCACAGGAACCGGGGTCTTCTTAATTTTGCGCGAGGGTTTGCTGCACAGTTGGGAATTGTGAACGTGAAGATCCCTGCCTTAGTGAGAGAAGTTTACAACTGCGCAGGCAGAGGTCAGCTTTGACAACCGAGATGTGGCTACGGCTTCACTTATATATGCTAATGTGTGCGTATGTATACATTGATCATACTACATTATGGAATATATCCGTATGCATATTATTTACATGTCTTTGCAGGGCGAGTCGCCCACAGTGTAACACCCCTTAATATTATTACCTTGTATAACCATGTGTGTAACCATGTGTACATATAATATAATCTATTGAGCGCCGCCGCGTCTTTTTGATGAACCACGCCCAGTCCTTCACAGATGTGCCTTGCTGATTCACCGCCGTTCATCCTCGCTATTGTGTTGGATCGTTGGTTTTATAATTTCTTTCTCACTGCACATTGGGGTCCCCGTTTCTATTGGCCCAGCCTACGCTGTGCTGCTGTAATGGGCGTAGCCATGTTTGTTCTGAATCGCCCACCAGCCCAGCCCTCTAACCCTTTTCGGGACTGGTTCCATGGAACTGATTCTTGTGCTCCCGAAACCCGGTCCACAACGGCAGCTAATTGGCGGCACAGTCAACGGAGAAGGGTTGCTGCTGATGCGTGCCACGGCGGTTGGAGGGTCCACAGTGCTGGCGGGAATTGCGCGGCTGGTGCAGGAGGCGCAGACGAGCAAGGCGCCTGTGCAGGTGCGACCGGGGCTTAGGACGCTGGGGAGGAGTAAGATAGGATGTGGACGCTGGAAGGCAGTAGATGGCTGCAGGAATGGGGTCAGGGAACAGATGTCCTGACGGATTGACATGCCTCCTTCCGCAAGCTGCGGAACCAGCTCATATGTTTCACGCCTACTGCTGCCAGCCGCTTCTTCGCTTCTGAATACGGCTTCCTCGGCGAACGTGTGGGTCTTAATAGCGGTGGCAGATTCCTTTTCGATTTCGCATTTCGTATATAGGGATATCGTCCTGTGCCGCTCATTTAGAATCTTCCTGACAAAGGATCTTCTTTGTCCGGTGTCCTTACTTTGGTTCCTCCTCACGCCCTCCTTACTCTCGATGCGCGCCTCCCACTCTGCATGTCGTCAGGCCGTGGCGGACACAATCGCGGCGTATTTTGTGCCCACCATCGTGGCCATCTCTGTGGTGGTCTTCGTGGCCTGGCTTGAGGCGTTCGCCGCGGGCCTGGTGCCGCTGTCGGCACTGCCGCCGGGCGTATCGCCGCCGCTCCTGGCGCTGCTGCATGCGATTAGCGTCGTGGTGATTGCGTGCCCTTGCGGCCTGGGCCTGGCCACCCCCACAGCGGTCATGGTGGGCACAGGCGTGGCGGCGAGGCAGGTGAGCGGGCGCCAAGAAGCCGTGGGGGGCTGATGTGTCTGGTGGGTTATGTCAATTTATTAGCCACCAACGAAATCATGCATGTGTGCACGATTTGTGTGTGTGTATGTGTGTGTATATGCGTATGCGTATGCGCTTACGTGTCTGTTTTGGTATTTTATGTTGTGGGGTTGGGGCCCGAGGCTGCTGGAATGGGAGGAATGGTGGATGGTGGGTTTGAGGTACCGTTGTGGGGTTTTGGGAGACAGGGCTGAAGTCTTTCTTTCTGCTCATGAACGTTGGGTTTGGAGTTGTGATTTTGCTAATTTCTGTTATCCGTATGTGGCAAGTAGTCACGAATGAAGCGCAGTTCCTTTTCGCACCCATCTGCTATCTTTTCCTGCAGCAGTGCTGTTTGTCCCTACTCCTCGCTGTTTGTCTGATCATGACAATCACATCGACACGTTGACTGACTGATCAACGTTTCCTTCATCGCCGTTACTGTGGCTCCCTTCACAACAATGTCAGGGCGTGCTCATTAAGGGCGGCGCAGCCCTGGAACGCGCGCACAGGGCCCGAGTAATTGTCTTTGACAAGACCGGCACTCTGACGCGCGGCGACTGTGCCGTACGCAACCTTGTGATGCTAGACGCCCTCGGTCTGCCGTTGGATGCTGACTGCACCGCCCCTGACGGCGCTACCGCTACCGCTACCGCTACCGACCTCAAATGCAATAGTGGTAGGCGTTGTTGCAACACCGGCGCAGTCGATAGCGGTTTTGGCACGTCCCGGCCGCTACTTCCGCCACCGACACCGTCGCGGTGGCCTCGGCGGGAACTGCTTTGCCTACTGGCGGCGGTGGAGTCCGGCAGTGAGCACGTGTTGGCAAAAGCCATCGTTTCGTTCTGTGCCAAGGATTTGCTCGCCGACGGCGCCGGCAGCACCGCTGGCGGCAGCGCCGCTGCCAGGGCTGCGGCCGTTGCCATCGCTTGCCGGGACGTCCACGTGCGGGACTTCCGCGCTGTACCTGGGCGCGGTGTAGCATGCACTGCGGAACTTTCAACCAGCGCCGCCGCTACCGTGCGGGCCGCGCTTGGTGTCACCGCGGTGACGCCTGTGTTTGCTGGTGGGACCGGCGGCTTCCCCGTGGCCATTGGCAACGCGGCCTGGATGGAGGAGCAGGGTTGCTCACTGACGCCATCAGCGCTGGCGACGCTACGTCGTCTGGAACGCCGGGAGGGCTGTACGGTGGTGGCGGTGGCCGCTGCAGGCAGCCCGGTGGCCCTGATCTCTCTGCGGGACAGCATCAAGCCTGAGGTGCGGTCGCAGCCGTCGGGATTTTCATTAACGGGCGGACGGAACGGAGTGAGCCCCATCACCATTGGCGGCCATAAAGGCCATTATTGACAGCGGGAGAAAGGTTGATTGAAGTGAATTGCGGTTTCAAATAAGTCGCGCGCAGAATAACTACGACAACCGATGATGATGCTTGCGGGGCCGTGGGACCCTCTGCTTGTAAGCTTGGTCTTCCCTAGGTGCGATGTGGACATTCTGAAGGCTTCGCAGGGACGGCCCAGGAGAGCGCCTTCACCTTATACCACAGCGACTTGTGGGGTAGTGATGGGATAGTGACTAGCCAAGCGGCATGTCATGACGTGGTCATAGCTTTCCTCTTCTCTCATCCCTCTTTTGCGCGCACGAGGTTGCGTTCACCCCTTCCGACTTACTCTTCTTCCTCTTCCTTGCACTTTCGCCTGGCCAACATACTCACCCATCAGGCCCGCCGTGTGGTTTCGGCGCTACACCGCATGGGCATGGAGGTATGGATGGCCTCGGGGGACTCTAGGAGCGTGGCACGAGCCGTGGCAACGGAGCTGGGTATTTCGCCAGCCTATGTCCTCGCAGAAGCCACACCCGCCGCCAAGCTCGATCTCATCCGCAGACTCAAGGCCGGCCGCACACCGGCGGCGACCAACCCCATCATTGCCAACGGCCAAGGGTACTGTAGCGAAAACGACGACGAGGTTGTTCATGAGAAAAATGGCGCAGAAGTTAACGGGAACCACGTCGCTGTTGACGTGGTAAACAGCAAGGGTGACGAAGGCGGGGCCCTGCGCGCGCCACTCCTGGGGTTGGTCCCGGTGCAAGGACAGGAAACGGCAATGGCGCGGGGTTCGTGGCTGGTGCGGTGGCGGCAGCGGCGGCAGCAACAAGGGATGTCGATGGCTGTGGCGGCGCCGCGGCCGCGTATTGTGGCGATGGTGGGCGACGGTATTAACGACTCACCGGCGCTGAGTGAGGCCGATGTGGGTATCGCCATTGGCGCCGGCACGGACATTGCAGTGGAGGCGGCAAGTGTGGTGCTGATGCGCAGTAACCTCGAGGTGCGTCTGGCGGTTGACCTGAGCAGGGGCGTCAATTGCCTTGCTATTGCGTTGTCTGTCACATGGTCCATGTTTTTTAAAGTTTGACAAATTAATGAAACCCAAACACACACACACAAAGTGCACCCGGACATTGCAAAAGTTCAGCCTTAAGGTTACGGCGTTGAGGTTTCTTTTGTGCCCAGCCTCCACGTATAGCGCGAAAAGGTTCCGGTCATCCAGGTTTTGCCGGTGCTGCTCACCTAGGGCATTGTGGATATTGCCCATACTGACCAGCACCAGCACACAGCGGTCCGGTGATCCATTTGTGAACTCTATACATACTGATATACCCAACAACCAACCAGCTTACAATCAACAACCAACAATTGCCCAACAGGACGTGGTAGTCGCACTGGACATTTCGCGCGTGACCTTCCGCCGCATTCTGCTCAACTTCCTGTGGGCTTATGGATACAACGCGGCGGCGGTTCCACTCGCGGCGGGGGTGCTGTGGCCGCTGACCCACATGCTGGTGCCCCCGTGGGTGGCAGGGGCGGCTATGGCCCTCAGCAGCGTAAGTGTAGTGGCAAGTTCGTTAGCGCTCAAGATGTACCGCCGGCCTGAGATTAAGTGATTGCACCCCCGCATCGACTTATCCATGATTCCTCGTCTCCCAAGTCTTATTCTGGTCCGTTTCCCTAATTAGATCTTTAGGAACTAGGCAAATTCCTCCTTTCGCATCACACTCAAAAGTCAGTGATGCGTATCATGGAGCGACTTAGAAGCGGGGGTCGCCACCATAGGGGCGCATTCAGTGATTGAGACTAAAAAGGGCTTAGCTAAGGCTGGCTCGGAAATTAAGCTGGGCATGGGCTTAGTTGAAGTGTGAGGTACTGCTATGATGCTACGATGCACGGCACGTTGGTGCAGATGGCACCGGTAGGCCGGGTGTAAAACCAGGTGTCAGGAGAATTCCAGATTCTGGGTTGTCCAGCAGGAGAGTCCGGACGGGCAGGGGGGCGCTGCAATGTTATCCACGTGTGGGGTGTCGATGGGGCTCTGGGCAGAGGAGGGACGCTTGGGCGTGCACCGAGGCTGGCGAGCTGTATGCGGGCCTTGGGCTTGTGTATGGCAGGGTCCCTTGTTATGGTGTATGCCTACAGGTCAGTATTGCAATTTTCTGGCCTGAACGTTCCGGTGTGCTTTGGCCTCATGTCCCAAAACTGACGTTTGCGTTGTATGCGTTATATGAATTACTGGGACCGAAAAACATAGATCTCGGCATCAGCATGCGGGCCAGTTGCTTCAGCTGCGATCATTGGCGCGCAGTGGGCTTGACGTGCTCGAAGGCACGTTAGTAGGGCGAGTGTGGCTTGATGTTGTGACAACGTGGATGAATTGACGGATAATGCATGAAACGGGGGCAGAAGAACGCCAACTGAGTTGAAGTGAATCGGTTTTGATGTAGTGAATCGCGGCATTGGTGGAGCGCCTACGGGAGAAATCTAATTTCGTTGGGAAATCGTTTAGTGCACAGCTTTGAACGATGGTGAGATATGCTTTGTTGCCTCGTACAGAGCATTTGTGTGTTTGAAGGATTGTTGGTTGCTGATCACCTTCACATTCCGCTTTTGCATAAGATGAAACCAGGGAAGAGGGAATGGCTAATAAAAAATCTCCTGGTGTTCGTACAAGGGCTGTGTTTGTCCTTAATGTTGTCCAGGAGGGTTGTCCAGGAGGGTTATTTGTTCAGTGCTCGAGTCATGGCTCTTGTTTCCCCGCAGCAAACGGTGCCCTCGCAATCATAACATAATATCCCTCATCCAGGGCAACGGTGCAGCCTGGTGGCTCGTCCGTGCGCTCGTCGAGGGCAACCGAGGTCCACATGAAAAATGGGGCCGCATGAGGCCATGAGGCCATGCTATTTACTCATGCTAAGTTCCTCTCAAAATTACAGTTGTAGGGGTCCATTCCTGTAACCATGCCTCCAGTTTTACACGTTCGTTCGGCCAGGTTTGGCCTTCTGTCAAGGGTTTGCCTTCATTAGAACGCAACGGTGTCATCTACCCTGCGTAGGACATGATCGCGTTGACTGTTTCACCTAATGGGACGGAATCGAGTGCAATGTCATAGTAAATTTTTTAAGGGGGCTTTCAGGGATAGTCAAGGATGTCGTTGGTTCTGCTGGGATCTCTTGGCAGCAGTTGCATGTCCGTCATCGAACCCATCCATGGTAGTGCAGCCAATGGGCACCCAGGGACACCGTCCACATTTTAAGCCGCATGCACTAACAGTACAGTACCGTGGGGGCCCGTAACATCAGTTGTCGATTTTGCTCTGAGATGTGATGATCAAGAATGCACACGCAATACTAAGTAATGCCATTATTACATCCTCCCTCAGCCACCAAGCATGGTTAAGTGGCTCCCACTAGGGCTTCCAACATTCTATACTGCACTCTGCCAAAGGATGAACAGTATTCCCATAGCTTTCAACGTAATCATTTGAACGGGGGCAAGACTATTTAGTGCACATTTCTACCGTCCCACGGGTCATTGCGCCAATCTCATTAGACCGTCTTATTTATCCGCCAGCTATCATTTTCAGGGTATCAAATATTAATTCTCTATTTCGTTAGGGTCTTACCGCATTAGAAACGCACAATTCGTAACTGTCTCCCACTTAAGTCACGCATCGCATTAGTGCGTCGTCTCAACAGAGTGTGGCCAATGATGGCAAAACTGATCAGTTTTCTGAAGCGTAGCGAAGAAAACTATGGTTTTCTGCAATACTCGAGGTACGAAGGATTGTGGTTCTGGAACATGGAAGGTATGTAGGCGGCGGTGTGTTATTGGTGTTACTGTTCGAGTTGCGTACGTACGTAGCTAGTCATCGGTGTGGATGCTGGGCCTTTGGCTGGCCATTCTTCGTCACATCTGCATCGGTGTTCCCATTCGGCTCGACCCATCCCTTTGTTTATTACCCCACGGGGGACAATAGTGTGTAACGTGATTTAGCAGAAAACAGCCAGATTCATTGTGTCCGTTTGGAATACCATTCAACAGTGGGTCCGATTGAGCTCAGTACTTTGTATACAGTTTTCTAACCCATTTTCAGTTCGCGGTTTTATTTCAGCAGCTTGTTAATACCTTTGTACTTGCCTTTGCGTGATGTTGCGGTCTTTTGAACTTCCTAGTGCAGTAAGAGCTGATGCGAGCTTGCAACATCGACTGCATATAACCCAACAGCATAGTTCCATGACCACAACCTCAACATATGTAATATAATATGCATGCCTGCACAAAGCCTAACCTCGAGTTCCAGATAATGACAGCTTGCGCGCAATAACATTGCAATTCGAGATATAATCCTTATCAATATTAGGAATATTACTGACGTACATCTGGTCCATGAACCTCCATGACTTTGTGCATTCAGGATACAGCCTCAGGGGACGTAAATAAGCTCATCCGAATATACTTTTTGAGTCGGCCTAGGCCTAGACAGTATCTATTTCCATGGATAGAAAATCTGGACTTCTAAGACATGTCCTACATCACGGCTCCAAAGCGTGACAGTAATGCCCGCCCTTAGCAGGCACCGGCGTAATTTTGAGCACTCAATATTCAAATTCGATAAGCCACCAACAAGGTGGTCTAGTGAAGCAGCTGACCGCGGTGTTGAATGAAGTACATGCTCAATGATGGAAGTTGAGGTTTGGTAAAATGATTATGTATGGCAGGCACAAGTGACAACAAGGGCGGCTTACATCCAGGAGGTGCAGTGGAAAGTACAGTTGGTTTAAGTGCAGATATGAATACATGTACGTTCATCCATATGCCTTTCCCGCCCCCCGCCCCCCATACCCCGCCCCCCTACCAGCTTTCCTTTTTGCCATCACCTCTTGCATCCACGACGGGGACATGCCCTACCAATGCTGGCAGCAGGTGTGCCATCTGCTGCAACTGCCAGTTCATGCGTGGACATAATAGCACGACGTTGGACTAGCGTGCCAGCCGTATACCGCATAGCTTGGTGCTTAGTACAAGACGGCAGCAATGTTGGAACCACGACTGACAGCAGAGACTTAGCAACTGCAGCATGTGCGGAATTGGCAAGTCCAATGGGGCTGCACGCCTGGTCTTGGACAGTGAATGCATGGATACTGTCGGCCATCAGATATGGGAGGGCTGTTTGGGGTTTTCTGCTCGAGTACTGTGAGATACTGCATGACAAGAGAGTTGTACTGTATGCTCCAGCACAGTATTTCTCAAACAGCTGGTGGCAGCTGGCTGGTGCCTTCGATTTCACTGGGCAAGGTCAGGAGCTCCAGCAACTGGGTCGTATACGTTTTGGCAGTGCAATCTGGTGGCAGCAGACCCGCATGTGATACCAGTACTTGTTTCTGTTATGGTGATCACAGCAGTCGCCAACATTACATCCGTACATGGTACATCGGGAGCAGCGGTACCCAAGAGTCCAGCACGAATACAGTCAACAATGCAGTTGGATGCTGAGTATAGTTCTGTGCAACCAGTTAGACCACTGCACGGTAGCAATGGTATACTGGCCAATGTGTCTACGGAGGCACCTGCTGCGAGAGGGCAGTATAATCAAATCGATTTGCCCAAGTACAAATTAGTAACCGGGACAATCAGAAGCCGCAGTGCTGCACTAGCTCCAAATTAGGGGATGTATTTTATGAGGTTCTAAGCACAAGGCAATCGATCAACGCGGTAACTGTCACGCTGTGTGCCGCATCGCCATCCTGAAGGATGTTGATGACAGCTGGAATGACGGCTGTAAGCAACCAAGATGAAGGGAGAAGTATGAATATCCAAAGATGCCTTTGCCTCATGAATTGAAAGCTAATAAAGCGGCAAAGTTCTTTATTTTCAGCAGGATCCATAATCGATCAGGTGAAAGTAAGCCTCGAGCACATTAAAAATGAAAAAGGACTCTCGCGAAAAATGTTGCATGCATTATAAACCGTTACACTCGTGGTTTCACCGTGGTTCTGCCGTGCACTTAGAAACAGGCAAGCTTGCAAGCGGCTAAGCAAATGATTGTACGGAGCCGAAACCATCTGGAACCACGAGTCAGCTAAGCGGCTTAGGAAGAGGCCTAATGTCCTCTCTCCAAACTTCGAAAGCAGTTCGTGAGACAGTAGCGATAATGCGTGCGCAGCGTCATGATGCGGTTCCCGTAGCTCCTTGCCTCCCGTTTCCGAGGAACGTATCAATAAGCTCTTGAAGTGGCGCCAATTCCTTCTCTTCAACCAGGTTGTAATGCTGTGGCAAAGTGGGAGAGGTGGTGCGAAGACCTTGGTTAGGTTTGAAGCAGCCATGTTCTCGTGATAACATCCGCAAACTGGCCTGATAGAACAATCACAAACCCAGCAGATCAAGGCATAGGGTATATACACACCACGTGAAATCTCTAAGCGTTCTTCAACGCTAAGGAAAACCCTGACAAGAGGCATGATATACGCGAATACCTGAGTCCCTGAACACACTCCATCCCATAATCGTTTGCTCTGTTTATCAGTCATCTCACCGCCACAAAGAAGATGAAGTGCTTGAAACACGTGTTTAGGTGTGCCTCCTCACCCAACGAGCAAATGGCCTTGAAGTGCGAATGGTAGATGTGGGCATAGACCCGGAAGAGGCGCTTGAAAATGGTCTTTGTAACCTCCATGAAGTTAGGAGGGAACGGAGATCCAAACTGTTGCGGAAATATCCGATCATCATCGATCTGACATGCGGTACGGCAAGCCATGAATGGCACGGTAAGCGACGACGCCGACGGCATTATGGCGATAAGTAATACACATGTGTATGTACGCCAAATAATTAAGTGATCGGAACGTTGGCTCATATATCATGCACGACGTGAGAGCCAAATCCATTGTGATTGGTAAACAATGGTATTGAGAGGCATTGCGCGAACAGTGCAGCGGTTATCCTTCCAGGCGCACTCCAACACGTATCAAGTGCAGAATCGCCAAGATAATCACCCAGGCTACGTGTCTGTCACTTGGACGAGAACTTCTAGATCGAAAGGCAATCGCGCCCTGGGGCGGGTAACATCCCTCTCGCAGCTGCTCCTCCAAGATCTTGGTTGATGGCCTTTGGGTCTTCGGACTGCCACAGTGCAGGATGAGGTTTCACCGACGATACTAATTAGGATCACTAATGAAGACTAATGAACAATTTACAGGCTGGTTCACAATGTACCGCGATTGTAAGCTCTGTTTCACGGTGCGGCGGCTATACCATCCCACCTGTTCCTCGATCCAATCGTACAGCTTGTTGATGTACTCTGGCGCTGAACACCGGATGGGCTTCTTGACCTTAACGCCGTCCGCCCATAGGTACTCGTACTGAACGGTAAATATGGATATGTGATTGGAAGAACTGATATGGGTTAGAAACCATAGACGAGTAAGGAGATGAGACTTGAGGCGGCAATATTGCCGGCCGAGCATTGATTCATATGGCATGCCCGATGGGTGGAGCCTTACAACAACTGTTTAATTGCCCGTTGACACTGTTAAGCGCAACGAAGAGCAACTTGATCACTTAGGCAAGTCGTGAAGTGCACAACCAACAACTCAGCTTAACGGATGTCACCTCGCTAATCGTGAATTAACTGAGCAACAGGGTACGGGGTACCCTGTACCCGATAAGCCGTGGGTACGGGGAAGTACGGGTGCCTAATTACACACACCTTCACGCCCGCGGACATGATTTCGCAGGATCGCTCAGTGCAGAACTCCTCTAAAGTTGCATATAATATGCTTATGGCATTGTAAAAGTCCACGGTGTTGACGGCGAGCCACTCGTTCAGGTCTTCACCAGGAGGCAGCTTCACTGCCTCCATGATATTCCCGCTGCCCAGCGTCGCATCGATATGACGTTTGAGTTGAGCTCCCTAGTTTCGGACATGTTTAATTTCATGCCAGGATACTTCGTAACGTCCCTGTGTCGGCCTTTCGTAGCTAACCTACCTTGCTGCCAACGGGCGTGCCCTTGCGTGGCCGAAACGTCTTGGTACTTCGCGAACTACAAGTATGCAAACGACACGTGAGCAATAAGAATACAGCCTGCTCCGGGGCACCGGTTGTTCAGTGTACCTGAGGCTGAACATGGCGGGATCGTGCTGATCTGAAAAATGCTTAAGATAAAATTATGTTAACAATGTTCGAGTTTAGCTCCTACGCTTTCAGCTGTTGAAATATAACAGCATCGAGCAAGTGATAAATGAAATGAGGCTAATAATGCAGCATAGATTCCAAAACGTGATGATTTATTGAACATGTATATATTCGAGTTAGAGCTAAGCCAGAAAGGCGTTAGGGAATCGGCTGTACGGCGCATTTCATACGCAGCATGAACGAGAGCAAATATATGTGAGTGCAATCGCTCGTTCTTATTTGTTTCTTGAATAATTGCGTTTTCATCTGTATTTCGAAGATCTTGCACTTCTACCTAAATATGCATGTCCACCTTCCGATAGCTTGGCCTTGTTGTTTGCCGCTGCTGGTCTGCCGGTCCGCTGACGGTCTTACGCTTCAGAGTTCGCCCCATTCTTCCTTTTAAGCTGCCATTTATACTTATGTTATCATTCTGGCTGGTGTTCACCAGCGTATAGTGTGCTCAGGTATAGATGCCACTTCACGACTCCTGAATCCATTGTTACTCGCGCTCCATTTTATATACACTTGTACACGACGCTAGGGCCTATCGAATGGTGCCTCAATGAGGCCATTTTGCTGACCTGATTTTGCGAGTACTACTGTACGAAAACTATATTCCGGGTCGCGGCCCTGATGTAATTCTTAAAAACGTTAAAATGGAACCCTCCCGAGACGCATCGTTGGAGCCGCCTCGGCGCCAAGACCGCGCCGCCGTCTTCCGTATGTCGTTTGTCAAGGATGAACACGGCAGCTCGGCCGAAAGGCAGCCCTTGTTGAAGTCACCACTCCTTAGAGCAATTCTAATGGCCCAAGTGCTATCGCTCCTCCTATGCGTCATGGGTAAGCCTTCGGGGAACTTATGGGCGTAACTCGAGTACGCCCGGGTGAGGGGTGCATGCGGCTCTTCGACGTGGCCCAAACCGCTTGCCTGCCTTGATGCTGCACATCATTGACCTTCGATTAGCGCCTTTTGATGCGTAGACACAGCCTGCGATGGCTGGTCAACCCTGAGGTTCATGCACCTGGGGCGCAACCCGTCTACACACGTCCGCTCGGCCACGTGTGGACGCTCCTTCGGCCTTCCTCTTAATCGTACTTAGTGGATTCCTGGCTCCCCATTGTATTCAACTTAACCATCGTGAGCAACAACACGGTGGGTCCCTGTGCCCGATCCATTGTTTCCCATGCCCGACCCAAAGGCACCACCTCCGGTTTGTTGGTCTCTCGCGGTGTCAACATGCCGACATCACAGGCAGTACTCAACTACCTGCTGCTGGCAATTACCTGCGGAGCCTACCACCTGCATAAGAGGGGTGAGCGCTTTGTAAGAGGGGTTGGTGGTTGTTTCGGTGCACTCAGAAACCCCGCAAGGCTTCAACCAGATATTCCTGTTTCTGTCAGCAAACAAATGGAAGTAGGGATGAGAGAGCTTAGTCTGCATGATTTCGATGTGGTGTTAGCGGAGCAAATTTTCCTGAGAGAGTGGTGCAAGGCAGGGCGCCACATTTCGAACATCTTCCCGTATTTCCTTATCATGGATCGACGGGTGGATGGGTGTGTGGGCTCTTAACTTCTAGTTGGGTGTAAGCGGAGGCTGTCGGCGAGGGATGAGCGAACGTGTCAGCAGCAGCGGAGTCATTTTGCAGGGCCCCCTCACTCTCCCACCTTACACAACCACCTTACCCTGCTCCCACGCGCACCCTGACCCGCCTAGGTCTCCACCTGAGCAACCCGTGGTACATTTACCTCTTCCTGGCATGCCTGGATGTGGAGGCGAATTTCCTGGTGACTAAGGTATGTGTGTATGTGTGTCTGCCCGGCACATGTAGCGAAAAATCCTTTTGTGGACAGGGAGCGGGATACCGGCATCAACGGACGGGCAACCAAAAATGGGAGAGTTGGTTTCGGGGCTAGCGGTCGTGCGTCCACAGCGCCGTATCCCTCCTTCCAATGCACTTACTGGCCTTTCCTGCGCCCTTCATCGAGGTGCTACCCGGTTTGCATTTGCAACACATACCGGTACTTATCCCTGTCCGTTGCTGCCGATTCCGTTGCCTTACCAGTACTGACAATTGGCTCCCTGTCCACATGCTAACCTGCTTACCTGACCGCGTGCTGTCTACATGCATTGTTGCACCATCTCCCCACTCTTTGCTGGATGCGTGGACCTGTTTTGCTTCAAGTCACGTCACGTCGCGGCATTTTAAACCTTGCCATGTCAAACCGGTCCCCGCGGTATAGGATTGCCGGGTTCTCGGTTCCTTCCGTTCATCCTTCGATACCCTCCTCGGCAGGCCTATCAGTACACCTCCGTCACTTCCGTTACGCTGCTGGACTGCTTCACCATACCCGCAGTCATGGTCCTCTGCGCTCTGGTCTTCAATGCCCGATACCTGCCAGGCCACTTCCTTGGGGCGCTACTATGTATCAGCGGACTCGCGGTGCTGGTCGCCACGGACGGCTCCTCCTCAACTGGTGGACCCGACCCGCTGTTCGGCGATGCCCTGGTGCTTATGGTGAGAACGGCTAGAGGGTAGGGAGGAAAATGGAACCAGTTACTGGAACCTACCAGGAAGAAGGTACTCAACTGCAAAGTTGTACTTAACCCGTTAGCTGAGAGGCAGCTGCCGGGAGCCAGGTTAGGGAACATGCACCCCACGGTATTGGTTGTTCAGGGGCCTGCTATTGAGACAAAGTTATGATGTAAATCGCTAGATGCTACCTATTTGTCTGTGCCGTTCAGTCGTAGTGTGTTGCGAGGTCACGAACAGCGGTAGATCACCCCGGAAACTCTGACGCAGGTGCTTGTGCGTTTTCCACTTAGTTTGTTCCAGGACCTCCAGGAGATCTGTGCATTATGGCCATTACCCCTCCTCATCCTCATTAATGTAGGGCGCAATCCTGTACGCCTGTAGTAATGTGGCGCAGGAGCGGTTGCTCCTGATTGCCACCCCGGCTTCGGAGCTACTGGCGGCGATGGGCAGCTTCGCCGTCCTGCTTGGGGGGTTGCAGGTGAGTGACATTTGCGATAGGGACAGGAGCAGTAAGGACGAGCAGGGGGATACGGTGTATGTGCGTGTGTATGTGGCTTTTGTGGGAGGGGAAAGCCGAAAGACGAATACTGAGGCTAGGGAGAGGAGAACAGAGAGCGGCGGCCAGGAACTTTGATGAGGGCGATGGCGGAATGTTCTTCATAGAGATTTTAAATATGATTTATTGGAAAGTAAAAAAATAAAACTTACTTGGCGCGGAGGGTTTTGAGGACTTGGGGGATGGGGTCGGAGATGGGACGGTCAAAGGGAAAGCGGGGTTTAGCGGAAAGTACAGGTCAGGATGTACCTAAGTGCACTTCAGGGGCTTTCGCAAGGCTGACAGTGTGCTGCTCCGACCAATAGGCAGTTATTTTGGAGCGCGGCGCATGGCTTGCAGCCGACTGGAGCGACCCATGGGGCGTGGCAGCGCCACTGGCAGGCTTTGCTCTGGCTCTGTACACGTTTGCGCTATTGATGCCGCTGGTGCTAATGTGGAGCGGCGCCACCGTCCTCAACCTCTCCCTGCTCACCAGCGACGTCTGGGCCGCGGGGACGCGCGTGGTCTTCTTCGGGGGTTTTGGTGGCACGGCGGGCTGGTTCGCTCTTTCACTTTTCTGTGAGGCTCTGGGCCTGGTCCTATACGCGCGCGCAGGCCAGACGCACCCACACCCGCACCCGGATGGTCCATGGATCGGTGGCGGCATTAGCGTCGGCGGCGCCAGCGACATCAGCAATAGCGGAACGATGCCGTACCAACGTATTTCGTCTATTGACGGTTATGAGGTCAAGGCGGATCTTGAGGCCTCAAGGGAAAGTGAATGCAGGCCCTTAGCCCAGGACGGCTTTGACAGCATGTCGGAAGCTGCAGCGCCGGTCACTGCAGGGCTGGTACTAAACGGCGATGCTTTGCCATGTCAGAGCGTTGGTCAAGGCACTGCCGGGAGTATGGCATATACGGCTTGCCGACCGAAAGGCGATGGCTTGTAGGTCTGGGGTTTGGGCTGGAGGATGGGGAGGGCGAGGCCATGGCGAGGGGCCCGCAAAGAGAAGATCCGCGAACGCTTGCACAATATCCTCCCTCAGGAGTGCAGGTAGTTCCAGATCCTGACGAATATTAATGTGTGAATCGAAGGAGTTATACGACACGCGTCTGCGAGGGACAGCAATCTCATCGCAGGGCACGTTTGGCAAATGGCATTACATATTACTCGTCGGCTTGTTTATCGGCTTATCGACTGTTTACTGTACGTTTCTTTTTCTTTTCGCGTGTTCTTCCTTTAATCACTAACCGGGATCTTGTCGGGAGTTGCCGTCTACAGTGTGCTCTGCATGTGGCAACTCCAATAAGGCAATCCTCGTTTTGTGAGTGCCTCGTCCCCAGCGGGACCAGAACGGGTGTCTTTATTGGCAGGCACGCTGTTGTATCGCTCCTCAGGGATTGCGGAGGGCAGGGTGGCTGCGTGGCGTGGCATGTGAAGTGGCAATGGTTGATATCCAGCGTGTCAACCAGCTGTAGCTGTGCTGGCGCCGAGGTCCTAAGCACAGGCCCCCTTGACCTTCATGGTACATGTGCGTACTGCACTTCATCCTTAATTCATGCATTCCCAGTGGGCTTTGTTTGGCAAATTTGTAACACTGGTATGCCATTTATTCACGAATCGGCGTTCGCAGGTGCCCGACGAGGAGGCACCTTGATTCCCTCTGGAGACATAAGGAATGTCAAGACTGCGTGAGTGGGATATTATGTAACCATATAACGGATGCGATGTAACAATGAGGGACAACAACCAAGCTGGTCACTTGTCCTACAAAGCGAACTCCCACCCATCCTGCCGTGCGCTGCAATGAGCAGGATAAAAGCCAAAGAAGCTAAGCGACCTGGGCTTAGCCGGGCTTAAGCAGACACAGATATGACCAGATAACCCGGTCAGATCCCTGGTATGACTCGACCTAAGAAGTAGAGCAGTAAACAAAGCTGGCTAATTGATTTACTGGTTCAGAGGGCTATCTCGCCCTTCCTCAGGTATCAGGCAAACGAGGCTAATTCCTTGGTGAAGTGAGCATCGTATATTGCCGCGCCGGCTGTATACGATGAAAAAGTGTTGCAAAGGCTCAGCATGCGGAGCATGACAGGGCGGACGCAGGGCAATCTGACAAACTAAGGACAAGCTCGTGATCCTTATTGACATTATTGCATACGCAGGGTAAAACGCCAAGATGGTTCCCTTGACGCTGTGAGCGGTGTTCTGCATCAGGCAGTTAGACATGGTCGAGGCGTCGAGATGCATATGTTTTAGTCAGCTCTAAATGCGTATCGTAGTTTCTGAAATGTGAGCTTCATAAGATAGATGGTGGAAAGCCTGGACTTTAATCTACATTTGCGTGGTCCTCAGCGATTGTAAACCACGCTGTATGCTAAGGAAGGATGCCGTCTCCTGTCCACATGCCTGTCGCAGACATTGGATGTATGACGTCGCGCATAGATTTGCGCGACGCAATTATAAACGGACAAGCACAGGTGCGGTGTTGTGTCGTGTTTGGCAGGGAGTTTTTACTTTATAAAGCACAGATGATCCCGCCTTATGCCGTTGTATTTACGTACTTCTCTAGATACTTTATGCCTCATTGCGTGGCCGTATTTCAAACGCGTCCAACTTGGACAGCCTTAAGTTTTCCCCTCCCGGCCGCTCGCTCGCTGTCGTGCAAGTAGAAACACCGCGATGATTGCTGTACGCCAGGCAAGGCCTCAGGCACTGCATGCACGTCGCATCGATCTAAGATGGTACAGATGACCCTGCCAGCGCTCCTCAGCCCCATCGCTACCCCAGCTACGGCCATCAACCCAGTTGCGCCACACACCAGCACTTATATGCCTCATAAGCCGAGCAAACGGCGACTCAACCTTTCAAGCCCGCCGAAGCCCCATCGTAAGTCTGTTACCCATGACTGCAAAGCCGTCGTGAAAGGGCATCGCGCAGCACAGGCCAAGTCCGCGGCCGCCCAAATCCCGACCCGGACCGCATGCGGTTTCTGTGTTGAACCAGATCCCGATGGCCTTGGTCCACTTAGAAATGCCAGTGCTGAAGTCATGGCTAACGCTACCAGTCACAGCTCTGGTACCGTGGATAGCACTTTCTCAGTGGCTGCGGAGGCTGTTGGCGTTGCCATCACGCATTCGGAGCTAAATTCTATCGACGACGGCACGATGGCCGCAGAAGGCCACTGGCGGCTATCCGTCCATGCGAGGAGGCCGGTCCGGGAGAATTTATTACTTAATGATAAGCGGGAAGGCGGTCGTGAGCACAACGGCGACGAGCAGTGGCAGTTAACAGGGGCCAATCAGCCAGGGCAGGAGAGCCTAGAGAGAGGGAAGCAGAGAGGCAATGGCAGCAGCACTCCCTCGGCCGCCGTAGCCACGGCCAGTGGGGTTTGCACGGACCGGCCGGTCCGTAAGGCTGCGGCAAAAGCAAGGCAACGAATTATGATGGACTTGAAGCTAGATAAGAAGGTGGGCCCTGTGTCGGGCCCCCTCCGGTTGCATGCCGGAAATTGTGTTAACACTATCACGGTCGATGCAGCGGCGAATGCTGCTGCCGCTGCTGGTAACGGAACCGGCACGGTAAGCTGGCACGGCTCCAGCAGCATGGCATCTGAGTCATCGGGCTGGAGCCCTGAAATACACATCAACGTAAGCACCCAACACAAGGCCCTGGTGGACGGCGCCGATGAAGGAGACGCTGGCGGGGATAGCTGTGCTGCTGATAAAGCCGGCCGCCGACCAATGGGTGTCATTCCAGGCAAGGCGGAGATTATTCTGGATACCGATTCGGAGGACTCTGGGGACCTGGAGGGCTACGTCAGCGCTGCCAGTATAGACGATGATGAGCACGTGGACGATGACGCAGAGATCGGCCCGGAAGCTGACCGCTCCAGGGGCACTGTTCTCTATGGAACACGCACTGCAGCCACCTCCGGCCACTCCTCCGGCGCGCATGCTGACCGGAGCGGCCATGCGTTGCATCAACAGCAGCAGCTGCGGCCAGCGCTGCCGGGTTGGGACCCTCGGCGGCCAGGCTACGTGGAGCTGTCGAAGGCAGTGGAGTACCGACAGGCGTGTCGACGGGATGTTGTGGAGCGTCCTGAGGACCTACCGCGATGCTGGGGCGTGGGGCTGTTGGGTGAGCCGAGCTCGGGTGCTGATGGGCTACGGTGGTTTGAAATGGGATGTTAGCAATTAATTCCGAAAATGTCGAACGTCATTGAGCCGCCAGGTCGGCGCCCTAAGAGCCTAATTAGCAACGCATGCATTTCGATGGGCCAAGCACGAGAGGATATCAGTCGGTTGAGAGGGGGCTGCTGTGCAGGTCCAGGGGGGGGGAAGGCTCGGATTGCAGCATGACGATGTTTTCGGACAACAAAATAACTGACCTGGGTGCTTTTTATAATACATGCTTAGTTATGTTACGACACCATTGTGTAGCCTCCAGGGTGGAAGGTGGGCTGTGGGGGAAAGGTTTTCAGTGTTGTCAACCGGCGTCGATCACCTGCAAGGCGTTCTATGGACGAATGCAATCATGTTCATCGCACTCTTGCTCATCCCCCGCCAAGACGTACTTCCCCATGACACGATGAAGCACAGCTTTTGGCTTTAATTTGGCTCCGGATTTCCGCCCTGCCGGAATTCGGACAATCACCTGACTCCCCCACGCGGTCCGTGGTCAGGTGCTGCTTCGGCGCAGCCTGCGTGTTGTGGTAGCTGTCGTTTGCTGGCTGTATGTCAGATGCTAACTGCCCGGCCTCGCCCGCTCTGATGGATCACGGCTGTCATTAGGTGACAATCTTGTCGTCTGCAACACGGTGTTGCACGGCTCTGTAGCGGTGATATTCCAAGAAGCGAGGAAAGCCGCACTGCAGGTAAGTTTGACATGTCGGCGGCAATAAACGACAGGAATCGACAGGAGCACAGATAGGCTTACAGAGCCACATGCCAGGGGCTAGGGCTCAATTGTTCATTGCGGTAAGAGATAGAAACTGAGACCCGATCCAGGAGTTTTCCCAGCTGGGCGTGCATGATAGCACTGGTAAGCCAAGCGTTCGACCATATAAACTTAACATCTTTTTCGCGCGGTCTTTCGAAACTCAAGCAGATGGATGCCGCACATTTGCGACCTATATTCCCATTAAAAGTAGCATCGTGATGGCTAGCACCGGGATGAATGTACGATACTGCGACACGTGCATACTACAGGGCCGGCTTTGGGAGCTTCAGGACGAAGTATTGGTCCAGCTCGAGAACGATGACGAACGGCTGACGTCAAAGCAGGCAAAGGCATTGACGCATCAGTTTGAGGAACGGCTGCGGAAGGCCGCTGCGGAGCACATGGCGGCTTCAGCGCAGCCTTGGCGAGGCGGGGCGGCACGGAAGGACTGGAGGTCGCTTGCTCACGCGGAGGTGTGATGGGGGTTGGGTTGGATGCATTTGGGTGGGCTATATAAGAGGTGCCTCTAAACCCAGCTGCTGAGGTACGCTGCTAGGCAAGCTGGTCAACATACACCTGATCCGAGACATGCCTTTATAAGCATTGCGGCCATGTTACGGTAGGTAGAGCTGGGGTGAATTCCGTGAAGTCTGCATGTGCTCTCCGCAGTTTCGTTACCTAACATATTAAGAGTGAGTTCCTCACTCACGCGATTGTACACACCAGGCTCACACCGGCATAACCTCACACTTGTTATCATCGCTGCACGGCTGTACCTTCCATGACCTCATTTTTTAATTATTTCACCTGGAATGCCTCCGTGGGACCTTTGCCGCGTATCCGCCGATGGGCATGCGAATGCAGATCCTGGAGAACCTGCCGGAGCTCATTCCGCCATCGGGCAAGGTGCGTGGCCAAAACGATTCCTCGTGAATAGTTTGGGCTGAGCATGGTGGAATGGGATCTTGTAGAGGTCATGCGAGATGGTCAGGCCATGGCGGTGTCTGGGGTCCATCTATGACACCGATGAGTTTTAAGCCATGGCAGCATATTAACCAGCACAACGCCACGCCAATCCACAGCACGCCACATTACTCCGCGTTACTGCATCTCGTGAAGGTGGAAACGGTTATCCTGGGTGAGGACGAGTCCCACCCTTGGGAGGATGTGCCGGCAATGACTGGTCAGGCCAGTCTGCGAGTCCGGCCTGGGAGCAATTTGGCGCCAGGAGAGTTCATCGGCCTGTACAGCGCTGAGGTACGCTGTATGGGCTGTTGCCTCCTCGTGAGATACACGCATATGGTCGTGGTCGCGTCCGGTGTAGTCCAGAAAGAGCAAGGGGCAGGCAAATGGTAATGGGCGGTGTTGTGAATGTGTGTGTGTGTGTTTGTGTGTGTGTAGAGGGGCAGTGGCAAGCATGCGGTAGCAGCGCTGTGTATGTCGCGGGAGTGGCCGGGGTATGGTACCGGGTGATGGCACTGCTGCATTTCGAATAGTCAGTACTGAAGGCAGCCATGCGTTGCTCTACTGGTCGTTGCTGCTGGCCGCCGACTTTGCTTCGCTCGTGGCTGTAACTTTGGTTACGTCGCCCAATCAATGCCCACCTGCCTGTCTGTCGCTCCATCCAGGCGTGGCTTCACCCGGAATGGCAGGCGCAGATACTGGCCAACCCCATGGATAACTGGGACGACACCGAGTACCCCTGTCCTTACAGATTCTCGGCGATTCGGAAGCACTATTTCGGCAGGTGCGTAGGAGGACGGCCGTGCGGCTGAGGTGCACGTGGCTAGTGCAACTAGTGTGATGATGGTGGAGGTTGGCCTGACCTCGTCTTGCGCCCCAATCCCGTTTGATTTACATCCTTTCCTCGCTTCACACACCACACAGCATTACACAGTTCCCGAGTGCAGCGGGGAACAAAATGCGTTACGTCGCTCGCTGGGTAGATGTAGGTGGGTTTAAGTGGGAGTTAGGTAGGTGTGGGTGTGGGAGGGATGTGAAGAGGTGCCCAATTGGTGTAAGAGGATGAGGATGACTCCTTCGCCATCCTAACCCGTTACGTTGCCCCTCGTCCCTTCAGGTACGCGGCCGACTGTTGTTTACCTGAGAAGCTGTTTGAGCACCTGGACCAGCTCGACATTCAGGACGAGCGTTTGCGGACACAGCTGCAGGAAGGTGTGTGTGCCTCGGGTCCTAGAGAGATCTTTCGGGCATGCCCGTCACTGTACCTTGTGTGGTATATCGAACCTGCAATATATACACACACACCGGTCTTCGTGGCCATTCTGTTTGTTTTCCCCACCAGTTATCATACTGCCATACAACATACTGCCCGCGCTCCCCTCGCGACTCACTGTCCTTGAAAACACACTGTGCACCAACGACCGGCCTGCATATGGCGGCTGTGCCCCTGCAGAGCCGGAGAACTGCGGCAAGATGTTCCTTACGTCGGCGCGATTGGGTTGCATGATGTCCGCAGCAAACGACCCGCGCCGAAACCTGAGGGCCATGTGCGAGGCAGAGGCAGACTTCCGTGAGGGTGAGATACAACGTTCACATTTACGTCGTGAAGCTGGTGTATGTGCGCATGTACGAATCGTACGTGCAGTCTTGCATATGCATATGTATGGGTGTCTCCGGAGGGTAGGGAGGAACCTGTCGCGCCTCATCCTTCATCACGCCTATATACCGAAGCTCAAGGCAACCCAGGTACCAAATCAGTACCCAGTTTGTTCGCTTCAAGAACGCAGGCATTGTTTTCCGGATTCTCAAGCTAACCTGTCCCGTCTTCACCACTTGGCCCGCGTGCTTCTCCGCCTCTTCACCCATGGCCAGGTGGGCCCAATGCCGTGGTTATTGCGGCGGTGATCTTGGGCATTCTGCCGGTGCTGGTCATGGTGGCAACCTCCCACATACCAGGAGGGCAGCATATCATGTGAGCTGGGGGTATGTTAATCGAGGTCGATAGGGCTTGGAGGGTCTTGCGATCTTTCCCGCAAGCTCGTGTGGGGCCGACCGGCGAGGGCACCGGGATTGGCAGTCGATTAGGATGCCATTACAACAAACAGCTTACAGAATTTTATTTAGGCATAAAGAGACAGTGTGGACGATCTATCCCTCACCTCCCGGTGAACTCGTAGGGCCGTAAGGTCCGAAGTCTGAACTTAGGCGCCCACGAGCCAACGACTTCAGCGGAAGATGTGGGATAAATTGTGCATTATGATTGTGGTCATGTGGTGCCATCGGCAAATCTTTAAACAAGCGTGGCGTGGGCGGCGATAGGTGTTTCGTTCCCACCACAGTCTCCTTTTTCGCTGCCTCCTCCCGTATGCCACATGTCCACTATAGGTACAGCTACGGCCCTGCCTATTGGAACCTGCACGAGGAGGAGCAGTCCGTCTGCAGAGACTTGGAGGCCGTGTGGAATGAACTGCGCAAAGCACGTGCGTGGGAGTCGCGACGACAGCAGTGCCGGGATCTTAAGTGCAGGCTTACAACCCTAACGCATCAGTGGGAGGAGACACAGGCGGAGCTGAAGGTGGAGCGGGAGAGCCGTCTGGCAGCGGAGGAGCTGGCAGCGAAAGAACGGGCGAGGTGTATGGAGATGGAGGAGGAGCTGCGGGCGTTGCGTGCGATGCTGGTAAGGCCGGTGCTGCAGGTGGGCATGTCGCCTGGAACACAGCGATTATGTTTACAAGGTCATAGGTATATAACCCATGAAGATGGTACACATTTTACCTGTATGCCGCCGTGCCACTTGCGCATTGCCATGTTGCGGCTTTTACCCATGCGCCACATGCAAGACTAACTTTTATAGCAATTTATATTTTGAACGGCAATGGATAATACTGCATGCAGCACGGCGGACACGCAGAGCGAAAGCCTCAGCCGACACCGCCTTATGGTTATGCAACTCCACTGACATCGCTGGGCGACTTGAATTCACAAGGAACTTCAATCACGGCCAATGTGGCAGAACCGGCCGTGGGAGGTGCGATAAAATCAGGAGCTGCAGCAGGGGCCGATGACGCAACCGGTACTCCAAGGATGGTGATCCATAGCAGCAGTGAGTCCCATGGAAAGGTGCTGGGGGCGCTGGGCTCGCCGCTCGGTAAGCGGACTCGAGCAGACACCACAAGCACCACCGTGGAGGCTGAGGGTAAGTCAACTGCACTGCTGACGTTTTTACTTTGGTTTAGAGACACATGTCGGTCCCCAGGAGTCGTGTTGAATTCACCGGGCTGATCGGAAACAGGTTAAAAATAACGGACCTGGTCGCAGGACCCAGGGGTTTCGAGGAGAGTTTTCCTCGAGGGGGAGGAGGAGTAAGTTATGATTAATTGAATTGAAAGCGAAGCCAGCCCACAATAAGGACCCAGGTGTGGTATGTGGCGGCAAGTTCACCTTGTGTCCATGCCCTTGTCCATGCACGTGGGTGCATCAGAAATGTGGGCCGTTAATGGACTGCCGGATGAGGGGGCCTTAGGGTTTGTACGGCAGTTGTAGCATAGGGAATTCCATCAAGCAAGAGTTGAGCTGTAGTGTCCACTACAGGTCCATTGGTTCACTACTCTGCAACTAACGGACGCTGACACGGTTACAGCTTAAAGGCTCTGCGGGCGGTCCAAGCCGGGCTTGGCGGTATTAAGGACGCAACACTAGCGCCTGGTAGTAAATGCAGATTATATTGGTAACGATTCCACGCATTTGGCGCGCTCGCCTGTCTCTCATCTGCATCGTGCGTTGAACCGACGCAGTCCTCCTGCCTGACCAGACACCGTTTTTCCCCTGACATGCAGCCCTCCATTTCCAAACCTTAGGTACGTCCGGCAAAGCCGGTGGTGTGGCGCCTCGGGGAAATGACGGCGACTTCAGTGGTGTCGATAGTGCCAGGCGTGCTTTGGCTGGTTTCATGGCTTGTGGGCCTTCAGTTACGTCCACGACCACGGTTGTGACGGTGGCTGAGGCCGGTGGTGAGGCAACCACGGATGCGCGCCGGTACTCACGATTAAGCTTACGGCGCGAGGGCAAAGCGATGCTGGGCGATCAGGGCGCCGCGTTGGATGCGACGAATGCACGCATTAGCAACGCCGCGGCGGCGGCGCAGGGATTCATACAGAACCCGCAGCGGCAGCTGATACTGGACGTTGGCGGGAGCAGCCCCGGCGTCAGCGCTGGCCCAGTAGGGCAAGACCCTCGATATGGCGCTGGTAGTGCAGCTGACGGTGTTGCTGGTAATTGCATTAATTCGAATCCGCATCATGGGGCTGGCGCTCCCCAGGGCACCTGGGACCGCTTCGTTGTTGCCATCGCGCAACAATTGCCGCCTTCTCCAGGGTCACAGCGTAAGCAGGAGGAACAGCCACCACCACTAACGCTATCACCGAGGCCGCCGTTATTACCGCAGAAACCTCGGCAGCATGAGCAAAATGATGGACAGAAGGACGGGAAGAAATCTACACGACTCAGTTATCGATTGAAGGAGCGGCAGCAGTTGCAAAAGCCTTCTGTGTCCTCCCGGCACTTGCACCAGCAGCCGGCGCCAGTGGTCGACCTGGTTAGCGACGATGATGAAGTTGACTAGCGTGTAGCCGGAGCAAGTCACGTCATGATACCGAGATGTGGGACTAGCAAAATTGGGTTTGGGCTGCCTCTCTGGGGATTAGGGGACTTTGTGAGATCACGCCCTGGAAGTGAGGTAGCTAGCCGGAAAGGTAGGTTAAGGCCGTATAAAGAATCTTTTCTCTCTTGAATAATTTATGATGTTTGACTTTTCGTGGACTATAAGCGCATTGTGCCGTCCGTGTTGGCGCTTCGAAACAGTATTACCACATTACGACACATAAGGGCAAGTGACGAGGGGTCATCACTCTAATGTCCTATGATGCATGTGCATGTCCCCATAGGTAGCCCTGTTATAGCTAACTTTCACCACCATAAACACTTGGTTATTTGGATGGCATGTTGCTTAATATAATGTGATTCGAAGTGGGGTTGCGTTCCGGATAAGCCTGCTGCGTCTGTTATGCTCTGGGGCCTCTTAGACTGAACATGATGTGCAGTGCGAGTGAGGCCAATGGCTCTTGCTCGTATGCGTAGGCCTACATTTATTCACTAGCCATTATGCGCTTCGCCCCAGATGTGACGGGCACTGGACGAGTGTATCTGACAGTTTGTTAATGGCGCTTGATTCTGAAATCAGCGGTGATTAGGTTGCGTGGTCAATGTCGGGGGTGTGGGATGTAGGGTAGTCGCAACGTAGTAGGTGAGGTAGGCATAGAGCCAAGTATATATATTATGTGCTTTTAAATCTTAAGGCTGTGGGCATACGGCCATTAGCCTTTGGTCTACACAAGCGATGCTGGATGGTGCCGAACATCTTTCGAACAACTCCTGACACGTTAGTAGGACACCCACAAACATGTATGCTCTTGTGTGGTGTAAAATCCTCATCCATATGCTAATCAACCTGCCAAACATACGTCAAATACTAATCTGATGCCCTCCCATGCACATTCACATGTGGTGCTAGCTAACTTGCGGCTCAGTACTCGGGGCCCAAGCGCGTCCGAACCAGGGTTCCAAGAACGTCCGAACCAGAACGTCCAAACCTTGCACACCACCTATCATTCAGCAACACTTATTGCGAACCCTGCGCGCTCTCATCTGCCACAAGTCCCTGTGGGCTCCGTCTGCAGGCGATGCAAGTGAATCATTTTGCAAACTGCATGGCAACAGTTACCTTAGCCCTTCGCAGGCCCTGGAGTCCTGTTCACCTGTACCAGGCTCCAACCCGTTAATCGCCTCAAAGCGACTCTTACTGAACCTTACGCCGGATGAGCCCCTGCATCATATCCAGGCTATTTCCGTCGGGAGTGAGCTCGTAGCATGAGCCGCCCTCGTCCTCCGCAAGTAGGAACCCGGAAGCGGATAACCCACGAATGGTCACACGCGTTATGCGCCTGCCACTAGCATTCGTAGCGCCAACAACGGATGTTGTGTGATCGGAGTCGTCAAAGTCCAAAACCTGCATAAGAATTGTGACGAAGTCGCGGAAGAGGGTAAGAGGCGTGGTCATGGATCGCAAGCTTCGAACGAGCAATGATATTCATCAATCCGCAGCCAAATCACTGAAAACGATAACCTTTGACGATACTAACTTATAAGTCCATTCGGAAAAGCAATACAAGCTTCCCTTCATCATCATCATCATCATCATCATCATCATCATCATTATTCCTAGAAGAGCGAGCTTCTCGTCACTGCCGAACTCCACTTTGGGAAGTGGCAAACCCGCGCGTGCGATATGGCACATCGCTTCAATCGATACGCGGCGCTGATATGATGCTTGCGTCATACGATTCCCGCCATTAATGTGTCTTTTGTACTCGCACACCACTCACACAGCAACAGTGTCATCCAGATATTACGAGCGCATACCGGGCCAATACACGGAGCTTATATCCTAAGGAAGTATCCCCATCGCAACGTCCCACATGACATACAAGGTTGGCGCTGTTTGACTGGCAGATGGACACGTTTGTTCTTTGACCAATGCGGAGCTGCCACGGATCCGGATGCATACATGCCGAGAAGCCGGGGTCCAGTAATTGCATTCACTGTCCACGGAGATAGGCTGCATCTACATGAAGCCGATGGCAAAAGCTTCAAACAAGCCACACATGCTAGTATGCTATTACTCAAAAGGCCCGATGACTTGCTATAGCCTATATTGAATATGCGTATATGATTGTTATGTACATGATAAATCTCAGTGGAAGGTGAATGATCCCGCGTTGGGTTCAAACATACGGCCAGGAGGGGCCCTTCCCAGCATTGAGTATCCTGCCTTGCTCTAACGTTCCCTCTTTGTCCACACCATCGCCATCTCACCTGGCCGCTGTGTAGCCAAGTAGCAAGGTACTCGGGCTCCAAAGGGGCAAAGCCCTGCTGCTCAAACGTCTGGGGCCAATCGCGCGGGTGAAACGCAACTGGGGGTCGGATTGCAGAAGCACGATGGGCTGGCGACGTGACAAGGGTCTTAACTGTGTACATACGTATGAACTGCAAAGACATGCGCCCCCGCGCACTCGGGGGCTGCAAGCAAAAGCCCTTTGGAAATCCGTCAGGGCGCTAAATGGCCGAAACCTCATCCTATCCCATACCTATGGCCTGTCCAGGTAGTGCACCTTTTCCCTTTCTTCCCCCTTTTCAGCCCCGTTGCCTTTAACCCTCCGCCCATATTAATTTTGCTTCTAATTTCGCTTTAAGCAGTCAATTACGACATGGCCTGCTCTATGGAAGACCCTTTCCAAATCCCTGCCAAACGAAATGCTCACATCGTATACTTCTTCCAAGGAGGCCAGGATGCCCATCAATACGGCCTCGCGCGAAATATACGTCTGTGCTTCGCTTGGCCCTTGATGAGCGCCGCCATTGAAACAGCTTTCGCCCTCAGATGTCATCCGCTCCGAAGCCGCCCGTTCGAGTAACTCGTCCAGACAGGTGGTTGGAATCCGGTTATTGACATTGAGCCCAATGCCGGCGATCACATTGAACCTGGGCAGCGGTTGCGGCGGCAAGCCGAAGGAAACTAGGACGCCGTTACAAAGCGTTACCTGGTTGAGGTGCTACCTAAAGTAGGAGTCCTTCTCACAATTGACTCAGGCTGCAGTCACCACGCAGATGCGCCCCTGGAGGTTCCAGGATCGATCCCGGCATTGAGCGGGATAATTATCCCACAATCGGTTAGGGGTGGATGTACCCCCACTAAGATGGACGATGACAGATACGATTATGGTGACCTGCGAGCTGACCAGAAATGTAATTGATGCCGCCGTTCATCCGGCAGATTCCATTGGATGCTGATGGTGGGTGCCGAACCCAGGAGAATCACTGATTTCGGAGAAGTCCGCGGATGAGGCTGAAAGGATCAGGGTGCCCCGAAATACTGGGGAAGGTAGGGACTGCCAGTTAGTGGCCACGGGTGAAGCATAACCCTCCCTATCCTACACACACAAGAGGAGATGTGCACGTACTATACGTCTACCCGCCGGCCTACCCACGCACCATCCTCCCTGCCAGGTTGTGTGTATGAGCGCACCCGCTATCTTGACGCCACCCCCGTAAATATCATTGGGCCATTTTATGCGAAGGTCCAGCGCCGGCAGTCCTGATTCCTGCCGGTTGGGGATTTTATTACCACAACGCTTGGTGGTCGCGGAGGAGACACTTCGACGGTGTCCGGTTTCAGCAGTTAGGTGGTCGCACATTTTGCGAAGGTGCAACTGGGCCGGGAGGTTCATGGTTGCAACGGATCAGAACACAAACCATTAATGCCGCCTATAATTGGTGTCTAACCGGATAATGATAGGTTGCTTCACCCTGTCCTACGTGCCAGAATCTCTACCTAAACTATTTAAACATACAAAGCTTATTTAACGCTCTAGGGATGTTTAGTTCTGTGAGCACCACTCGCAGTGCAGGGTGTTAGCCGGTCCGCAACTGTCCGCTCAACCTAATTATTGTGCTTCTATGGGACCATACATAAGGAAGTCAGCTCGGGGTTTTACTTGGTGTACACAGTTCAGTTCATCTTACCCAGACACCTACATCACATGGGGGATCAGGGCACTAAACCGCGCCACCAAGCCGCGCCCAGAGAGCATCGGCTAAGCACTCCCTTACTGAAGCTGTAACGTTTCTCGCTGACCTAGTCCAACCGCATATTTATCCAGCCTACCCAGTCAGTGCACCAACAGCCCAATCGATGGCTCCGACTGGAAGATTAAAGCTACCCTCTGTACCTCTGTATTTACCCTCTGTACCTCTGTGTTTTCTGTCATAGACCTTACATCAAAGTCTTCAACTCCCGTCCTCACCGGCACGTTGCTGGGCTTGGTACTATGTTGGTTGAAATGCACTCATTTCTTCCATCCCCACCTCACCTGCAGCGCTTTCCGCACACCCCTTGTCACTGCCAGACACACTAGGTAGTTGATGAAGGGCGCCTGCGCGGGGCTAGCCATCCGCAGTCGCCGCAGAGCCGAAAACATAAGGCAACCCAACGGGGATGTCCACTGGTTACCGCCGCGACCTAGAGGAGATGGGACATTGGATGCAGACCACCCCCACTAATCAAAATACCGGCTTGGATGATGACGTCTGGGAAAGGGTGCGGAGTGTAAATACTGGGAGGGATCAAGTCCAAGAACAGGGACCCCAGGCCTCTCGATACGCCGGCTAGTTGGTGCCTGCACGGCCGCTGCAAAGTCCAACCGTCGCGAGGCGAATGGGCGGAGGTTAAGTGTCCGTTGCCCTGAGCAGTTGCAAAAAGTGTTGCCCCTGGGCTTGCGTGGGTTTGAAGCTAGATGCCCCTCTCCAGCGCGTTGTCAGCGCGCGTCTCCCTGGCGTCAGAGGCCGTTCAAACGCCGCCGGTCCCTCCATAAGCCTTATCATACAAATTAGAATCAATCCCTTTTTCCGTCCCAACACAGATGCAGACCTTTGCCGCCCGTCTGGCGGTCCGCCACGGCTACAGCGCCATCACCCAGTATTGATCCGTAAGTCCGCAGAAGCTCCTGCGTTGATCCCAGCGTCGCTGCCGCCAACAGCACCCTTCCCATTGTTCGGGTGCCCCCTTCCGACACCGACCGCGCCAGACGCTGGCAGCAGTGGGCAGCATCAAACGTAGGTGCCTCACATGGTGGCGTATCAGCTAGGTCCAGATGCAGGATGGGTGTGGGCCCTGTGGTGCGGCCGAGGCTAGCGGCAACGGCCACCTGCGGAGAACCATAGATCGGTGCGACGAGGGGGATTAGCTGCATCATGCACGCTGGGGAGCTGCAATAGGAAAACAACATCAACGCAGCGGCTTCGTGTATGGTTTGTTTCTGTACGGCTCGCTCCTTAGCAAAACCATACCTACCTCATCCGCTACCTCCTGTACTTTGGCTGCATCATCGCTCGTTCGGCAGAACGCAAATATGCGCAATCTGCCATCTTCGGCCCTGACCATGACCGACGAAGGTGGCGAAGCTTGTGTTGCTAACCCCGGCAAGTGGGAGGAACCGCCGACAGCACGAGACGATGAGAATCGTGCACTGCGTAAGGAAAATCTGCAAGCTTCGTCTTTTGAGGCGAATTGAATAGGTTGATGCCTCGGTGCATATAAAGCTGTCCACAGTGGTGCACCCCAATTCGGAGGCGAGTATGTACGGTATTGCAGCGGGCTCAAGTTCAAAGTCGGCATGCTATTTGGATAAGAAGCATATTATGCACTGCGTCTTGGTTTGTTTTGCGGCGTTCGCTGCGGCCTTGGTTTAGGTGCAGCACAACGGAACGAGCAGCTCCTATGAATGAAAATCTGGTCCACACGAACAAAGATAATGTCACTACATGCACTATTATGGTGAGCTTTGTTGCCGCAGTTCAATGCGTCCGTACAATTGCGGGGGAGACATATACTCGGTTCATCGATAGATGATAGTAACAGTACTTGGAATGTTACTGGATTGATACATAGGTTGTAAAGTTTGAAGCTCTATTCATTTCAGCGCCAAGATGCAAGCAACCAAATACGTTTTGGTTACGGGTGGCGTCGTTAGCGGCCTCGGCAAAGGCGTGACAGCGAGCAGTATAGGTGTGCTGCTGAAAAACTGTGGATACCGCGTTACGTCAATAAAAATTGGTGCGTATACAACCATGTGCCTTTCAAACTACGATTTTACAGTCGAACGGGCCTACCCAAGCCCTTCCGCCCCGTAGATCCCTACCTTAATGTTGACGCCGGTACCATGTCTCCATTTGAGCATGGCGAGGTCTTCGTGTTAGACGACGGCGGCGAGGTGCGTCAACCTGGCGGCGACTGCCACCTTTTTTGAATCTGCCAGCCTGAAGCATTTGTTCGCCTTGTTGCTTCCAGGCGGATCTGGATTTGGGCAACTACGAACGTTTTCTCGACATCACTCTAACCCGGGACAGCAACATCACCACGGGGAAGATTTACCAGGTCCGACACATCGTGCTTGCACGTTGTAAATGGCCACCTCTGCATAATATATGAAAATTTACGCTGTATTTGATTATTGTTGTTCTTTTTATGTCGGCTTTAATATGAAATCGGTTGCTCAACTTCTGCTACCCCCACCTCCCCGTTGTGAGTTAACCCAATATCCCTACGTCCCGTGAAGGCCGTCATTGAAAGGGAACGGCGTGGAGACTACCTCGGCAAGACGGTACAGGTGCGCATGGCCTCGCGTTCTGTTTCTCAAAATACACACCGAACGCAGGGCTGGCCCGACATAGCATTCCATAGTCGATTATGCTAGAAGGCGTTAGGATGATCTAAGGACGTGGTGGTTAACTTTCTAGCTTCTCTGGGATGATAACTCTTGTTCCACAGGTTGTTCCTCACATCACGGACGCGATCCAGGACTGGATCCAGCGGGTGGCAGCGCAGCCCGTTGATGGAAAGGCAGGCGTGCCGCATGTGTGCGTCATTGAGCTAGGTGGCACAGTGGGTGATATTGAGTCTGCACCCTTTGTAGAGGCGCTGCGGCAGTTTTGTATCCGAGTGGGCGATAATAACATCTGCAACGTGCATGTTTCGCTGGTGCCCGTTATTGGTGAGAGGCGCTACCATATCCATGTACGAAGCATTGGGAGGGGGCAGGGCTCCAATTCATCGAGGCGATTTGCGAGCATCGGGCAACTGGATGAGGGGTTCGAGGCGTGCCGATGTTGTAGTTCAGGCCGACGAGTTAACTCTTACGAAGGGGCACAACATGCAGCGATGTAAAAAATGTAGGGTATGTGAAAAGTTGACTGAATAAATAATAGACTGCTTTTGCGTCGTGCCCTCAGGCGTGGTGGGCGAACAGAAGACGAAGCCAACGCAGCATAGCGTGCAGGTGCGCCATTTAGCTCCTGCAATGCCAGCCCATGCGCAGCCCGTGGGCGCTCGAGCCTCATCGGGTCTGGGGCCCGAGGCCATGGCTGTGAGACGTTCTTTTGGAATTCTGTTCCAGGTCCTTCCCAACAATTTTTGGAAGGAGCAGTCGTGTAAGCCCGCCCACCCTTACACGACGTTCCCGTTTTCGCTGTCTTTATAGGACAGTTGTTAGGGGTTGTCGGTCTTGGGCAATCCATATAGGCTGGCATGTAGTCCACTATATATCACCTTACAGCATGACCCTGTTTGTGAAGTGAAACTGAAGACACCTGGCTGTGCGGTTTGCGGCCCTTAGGTGCTGAGGTCGTTGGGCATCACACCGACCCTGTTGGCCTGCCGCAGCTCGTACCCGCTGGAGGACAGCGTCAGGTCGAAACTGGTAGGTATAAACCTGGTAGTTACGTGCAAGCGGATCACGAGGTTTCTCGGGGAATGGATTACATAAGGATCACTTTGACAGGGCGGCCATTGGAATGAGCCAGGGGTGGTCATTTACGTGAAGGACAATTGGGGTAAAGTGGATATGTCGTCGCATTTTGGGAGTCGCGGAATTAAGGAACGTGGAATGGGAAGTTTGATGAAGCAATAAGTGCACCTTTTGGATAAATCCTGTCCCGTGGCGCGCTCGTTGCCCCTTCTCACTTATAGTTGTTGTGCATGGCTTTATTCCCACCTTGCACAGTGCCTGCACCCTAATCTAGGCATCTGATTCTTCTTTCCCTCACAGCATCTTGTTATCTGTTAATGCTCGGCAGGCCCTCTTCTGCAACGTGGCCACTGCAAACGTGCTGTCGCTACACGATGTGTCCAACATTTGGCGAGTGCCGCTTCTAATGCAGGAGCAGGTGGGAGCATGTTGAAATTCCGTATGGGAAGCAAAGGCGTTGAAATCAGTATGCGATGCATTTGCGTTGTGTTATTCCCTTAGAAGCAAGGTTGAGGACCGCGCATTTTGAAGTGGATCTGAGTTGGGCCAATCTAGACGAGAGACCGTGGCCTGCGGTACTCCGGAGAGTTAGCAGCTTAACGTAGTTTCGAATTTAAAATGCTATTGCCATCCTGTCAGGCACGGGTGTCTTGGGTTCTACTCACACTCCAAACCCTAAGGTTCTGAGCTTGCCACGGTGTTACTCGCACTCGCCTACCATGTCCGACAGGGCGCCCATCACATTCTATGTGCGAAGTTGGGTCTTACAGAGGCGGACAAACTGGACCTGAGTTCATGGAAGGTTAACTTGGCAGATCGATGGGACTCTTTGATAGATCCCGTTAAGATTACACTTATCGGTGGGTAACTGCGTATACAGTGGTGGGGTGGTGCGAGTAATTATCAAGACCAAACTCATTAATGAAGAAGCCCCGCGAAGCAGCATTAGGTGAAGGGAGCGCACGAGCTGGTGTCGACTTGAGGGCGACATGAACTCTTACGAGTTTTACGACGCAGACCCCCGGAGTTATCACGGCCGCTCAAAATCGCAACGTGCCCTGTCTCGGCCCTTGGAATTCCGCAGCGCGCGTGGGTTCATGTGACTGGGTCCGTTATTTGCACTAAACCGTACGAGTTAATTAACTCCTTTTGAGAATTGTTCTCATCCAATCCGTGTACCAATTGCACAAGAGGAAGAAAGTGACCTTGTTCGAGGTACCTCGCAGCCCGCGCAGCTGCCCACAAGCTAGTCCTCAACTGCATCTAACCGCCCCTGTAATTTTAGGCAAGTACACCAACCTGTCGGACGCGTACTTGTCGGTTATTAAGTCGCTCCAGCATGCCTGCATGGAGGCACGCGTCAAGCTTGAGCTGGAGTGGGTAGAGGCTGCGTCTCTGGAGTCGGAAAGCAAGGAATCAGACCCGGCCCTATACGATGCGAGGTGGGGTGTTAGGATAAGAATGCATGGGCCACAACCCATTCATGATTCCGCAGGGTTGGAACTGGGGGAGATCGTGTGTCCCTGCGATGACGGGTATAGGCCATCGTCGATTCATGGCAGGTGTCCTGGAGGATGCGGCCTGAGCCTTCCAAAGTTGCCAAGCACACTCAGGAGGGTACTGGCTTTCTTGGTAACATACTGAACCGTGTTGGGACATGTAGTTTGGCAGATATTGGCCAATGACCCAAATCATACCGGCACTCCGTACCTAAGTTATCCCTTTACCTGACGGCGGCCTCAGTGAGCGTGCGAACGGCCTTCCGCTCAGAAGGCATCCGCCCCTTGAGGCCGCAAAGATCAGCTCGTTGTCGCTGCCCATTGCCCGTTACCTTTCAACACCCGCATAATTCGCCTTCTGTAGTTGCAATTTCTGTCATGGACTTTGTTTGTATTTGTTTATTTCATTTATGTGTTTCTTAGTTGAGCTTAACTTGGCTCCATTGATATCGCATGCAATTGCTCCTTCACAGCTGGCGGAAGTTGGCGGAAGCGGACGGCATCTTGGTGCCCGGTGGCTTCGGCTCTCGTGGTGTGGAGGGGAAGATACTGGCCGCCAATTACGCGCGAATCAACAAAAAGCCTTACCTAGGGATATGCCTGGGCATGCAGGTGCGGTGCCGGCGCCTGGGAAATCAGAACTGGGCATCGTTGAAGTGTTAATGTGATACCACTAACACGTTCGTGTCATTTAGACGCTGGGCTGCTAAGGTGTTGTACGGGTGCACCATTTCGAAGGAAGGAGAAGGCCTGTGAAGCGACCCATCCACTATCGTCCTGCGCGATTGCCGTGGTTAAGGACATACCGTGCTTTATTAGGCTATTGTACCGGCCCTCGCACAAATCGTTTTCAGCCTGAATCAGTGAAGAGTCGCTGTCATCTTTCTCATCTTTTTGTGACCTGTATTTTTCTCGGCTCGGCCACATCTCCCATAACATTGTACAGCGCAGCCCTTGCTGGCTCCATGTTCGTCATCTTACCTCTCATCTTGGTGCGAACCTTAAACAGATCGCCGTGATCGAATATGTGCGCAACGTGTTGGGTCTGACGGAGGCCAACTCCACAGAGTTCGCACCCGCGACACCCCATCCGGCGGTGGTGTTTATGCCGGAAATATCTACAACGCACAAAGGCGGCACAATGCGGCTAGGAGCGCGTCGCACCATATTGCAGACCATGAGCTGCATTTCTGCAAAGCTGTATCAGCGGGATCAGTACATCGACGAGCGGCATCGGCATAGGTGGGTATGAGAATACAATCAACGAGAACGCGTAAGCCTACAGTGAGGGCGATGTCTTGGGGCTTTGCCATGTAGATGAAGGCAGGGCCAGTGGCGTAAGGGGAAAAAGTTGGTTTCCGTGGAGAAATTTAAAGCCTCAGTGACGCATCTGATTCTGGATTGCGAGCATTGCTCGTTGTCAATGCCTCATATGGGACTGGGCCGCGTTAGCAACCTTCTGATCGCAATCCTGTGGTGATGTTCAGGTACGAGGTGAACCCCGATCTGGTACCGAAGCTAGAAGAGGCGGGGATGCACTTCGTTGGCCGTGACGAGACGGGCGAACGCATGGAGATTCTGGAGCTGGTGAATCACCCCGCGGATCATCCCTATTACGTTGCGGCGCAGGTGGGCTGTGGGGCATATGGGCTGAGGAGTGGGCGCTAGGTTGTAGCGGCGCCGATGCACAGGGAATATGGAATCCCTGGTTATCAGGGTGTGAGATTGAAGCTGTGTGAAGATGTCGCGCAAGAGCTGCAACCGTTTCGCTATATATTTGTGTATTGCCCATTGCCCTCGTCATGTTGACTTTCCCTTCAACCAGCTTAGTCCTCACTTCCTCCTTTGCCCTTCAGTTCCACCCGGAATTCAAGTCGCGCCCGGGAAAGCCCTCCCCGCTGTTCCTGGGCTTTATCTTGGCGTCGTCGAAACGGCTTGACTCCTATCTCCGGTGGGTGATTTCGACGCAGGAGTCCCAACGCCCCCTAAGAACTCAGGTATCCGAGAGCCATGTGTAACTGGTTGTATTCAGGAACATTGAATACTTTGTAGTCTGAACACATGTCGTTGACGTTGACCTGTGATCCGTCTGTCCAATTCCATGCCTTATCTTTTGCGTACCCAATCATTTCTCACATTTCCAGCCTGTTCCTGGGGCCTTGACGATGACTCCTGACCTTCTCGACCCATTCCTGGCTTCCAGGTCCCGTGACTTTCCGCGCAGTCCGATGAAGACGTAGTGCGATCGAAGACAGGGAGATGTTTTGGAAATCCTACTGCGCTGAGGATCAACAGAACGTGTCCAACCAACACGGAACGTTCCGGACATTATTTCCACTTGAGGGACCTCGTTCCCCATCCTTAATCTAAACTGTAATTCTGTTACAGCGAATCTTATTACAGTAAACAGGAAATGAAGGAAACGAACCATTCAAAGGAAAGAAGGGGGGTTGCAAACGTTCAGAGTCATGGTGTCATGGTCAGGGTGTACTCCAGGTTGGATAAAGTTGGTCTGAATGACATTTAGCAGACATCACAGCTAAATAAAGAATTATTACTTAATTGCACTTTCTTCTTCCTATTAAATTGTTGTCATTCTTGAACTTTTCGAACAATTATTTAATGTTACCACTTCAAGGAAGAGATCTGCCTCTTCCTGACTGTATGGTGGTGTCGTACTTCTATAATCATCATTCTTGGACCTGTTCCTTTCCCATATCCAAACCATTCCTTAGGAACTCACCATCAACCTCTTGAGACTAACCCTGCTGCCGCCTGACAGTTTGCCCAAGCTCTAGAGCAACTCAGCAACCATAAACTTCAGTAATACTGATTTGCTACGTGGGGCATCCTCCATTATTCTCACGCCTGCTCTTCCCCTTCTGGGTCTTGCCTTCAATCCACACTAAATCAGGGTAGTCCCACACAACTCCAGCAATTTGTAACACAAATTCATTCGTCGCAACAAAGTTAATCATATTTCGTTTAGTGCCCTTGCCTGGTTTCCAGCTGACAGGAATGAGAGGAACTCAGGCTCGTATAAGCAACCAGGCGTGGGCACTGGTTTGGTTAACTGCTGGAGTTGTGTGAGACTTCCCTGACGCAGTGTGGGTCATTATAGGCAAGATCCAGAAGGGGAAGAGCAGTTGTGAGGATAATGGAGGATGCCCCTAGTAGCAAATCAGTATTACTGAAGTTTATGGTTGCTGAGTTGCTGTTGCTGTCACTTGAAAATTGGTGCGCTGTGATGGTTAGCCCCCGTGAGTGGGCCAGGCTTGAACAGATCTGGCCTGAGTTGTATGTCCCATGAGTCCACCACTGGTAACTGTTTGAGCAAGGCTACTCACCATCTGGGCCAGACTGGCAAGATGATGATTATGCAGTCTGGCTGTCCATCATGGACCTTGGCCAGGACTCTTCCCACTTGTAAAAATGGTGGGTTGATGTATAGCAATGGCTTGGGCTGCCCGCCCCACCCCACCCCATGCCTGAGCAAAGGCGTCCACTCTGATACACCCTGGAGACCAGGTGGCCGAGTAAAAGCTCCTTCCTGTCCAAATAGACACATCCAAGCAGACTGGCTATCTGTTTGACACTGGAATGTCTTATCTTCGATCAGTTCAGGCGCCTGTCCTGCAACCAATACAGAGCGTGCAGGGCGGCATGAAAGCTGCTCTCCGTACTGCTGAAAGCTCCAGCTGCCATACGTGCCAACTCCTCCACGCCAAAGGGCACCCACATAACTTCTGATCCCAACTCTGCGGCCTGTAAAAGTGCAGAATATGCCTGCTCAAAAGCATCCCGAGCCAATTGAACCTGGATGGCTCCACTGCTGCACCACAAAGCCAAGCCACTGTGGGCCTGCAATACCTCCAAAAAGGCCTGTGCGCCTCGTGCACCTCCCGGGGTTCACCCACTGCTTTCTCCCATGAAGCAGTCCCGTGGATACCCCTGCTGACGAATGGACTGTGCAGCGGGGCTAGGGCTACCGCGGGACACAACTTTGTCTGACGACACTTCAAATGCCTGCTTCTCCGCGTCGATTATCATGCCCAAAAAGTGTAGACGCTGAAACGGCAACATGCAGCTCTTCTTAAAACTAAGGGTGAAACCCAGAGCTGACATAATTATGACGACGGTACGACACAGATACTTAAAATCGCCTCAAGATGTTAAAAATTTTGCTATAAAAATTATCCTGGAACCACTTGCATGCCAACCGGTTTCAGCGGTCCAAAAGCATGCCTTCCATATGACTCGTACTAGTGGACTATAACCTGCCAGCGTTATAAACATCTTTCTGTCCGCTTTCTGTACGACAATAACCGGCGAAGGGCACCTCGTCAGCACGGATGCCGGCTACCACAGCCCGCAGATATTGGATAGCCCAGTCCTACCCCACCCGATCAAAAACACTTTATACATGATGCGTCAGTTTAGAGGCGGTGTCCCGTCCTGCAACCACAAGTACAGCTCGCTGTGTCCGAGCATATAGGCCTAATAACGCTGCTACTAACATAGCAAAACCTCAACTGAAACAAAACTCAGATGCTGCCTGCGCGGCTATACAGTCGTGACGGACACGGAAACTAAATGCGCAGTCCTTTCACACGCGAATGTTTCTTCCGCTGCTGGTTACCGCCGTCTGCAGCTGCCCAGGCATCCCGCTTATTGCTTCGCTGGAGCGGCGTTTGCATACGGTCCTCTTTCTGTTGCAGCTGGTTCTGTTCCCACCTCCTTTCTTCGGGCTTTCCTTCGGCCGCATTTTCTGGAGTGGCGACGCCGGGACTGGCAGAGAAGCTCCGCTGGGGTTTCTGCAGCAACTGTCCCGTTACCATCCTCCCATCCGATCTTCCAGGCGTCTTCCCCGCCCGTGGCTCTTTCTCCTCACCGTCGTTGGCTTCGTCATCCATTATCTCGTCATTGCGAGAGATTCCTTCCCACGGGGGCAACCTGGCCCAGGGACCCAACCCCGGTATGCCGTCGCTATTTTCATCTGATTCACCCATTAGCCTGCTATCCTTAATCAGCTCTCGCCTTCCACACCGCTCTTTGGGCAGCTGCCGGGCATCAAGGCCCATAGCGGCATCCCTGTCAGCAGCTGAGCGGTCTGCTAACGGTTGTGATGCGGGTTCCCGTTCCGGCATCGCCATGATTGCCATAGGGTACCGGCCAGGCCGTAACTCTCCAGTCAGCTGCGGTCGTTCCTTCGACTGCGACTGCAGGGGCTCGGCGGCAAAGCGTGCATAATGGGCCATGTAGAGGGCGCGCTCCCGGAGGAATCGGCGGCGATGATGAGGCTGATGCAAGGCGCGAGGCCATTCTAGCTCCACGACAGGCCTGAGGTCAAGGAGGCCCTGCGCTCAGGGCATATTGAAAGAATTGTGACACAGGCACGGCAGCGGCAAGATGGCATGCCAAGGCATTTGGAAGCTGATGCCAGCTGAACAAACCGTGAGACAGCGAGGGACGAGAGAACCGAGCCCCGAACAAACATACCCCACTGTGAAAACTCACCCGAAGGAAATGATCTCATCAGAGAAAGTGAGAGAAAGGTTATTGAGGAGCTGGAATGAAACTCCTTCCATAGCTTCAACTTACGAAGAAATAGCTTACGGAGAGGACAAGCATCGATTAAAGCAAAGGAGCTAGGGAAGACCTGCGAAGTTACATTATTTGCCATGTGTATGGTACTCCTGTAGCATTATCCTCACCTGTGCGTACGGTGCCTCGTACACCAGGACGCCATCCTCGCGCTCCTGCGGTAGTAGCGGGTGGATAGATGTCTCGCTGACGTATCCCCCTGGCAGCCAGTCAGGCTGTGCACGCCGCCGCTTGTGGGACGGCTCTGACCTGGTGTGCAGTGCGCCCGGCTGTTGCACGATCTGCTGATCTTTTTGCCGACGTGACTGTTGACATCGTGTCCGCAAAGCCTTCAATGGCGCCTCAGACAGTCGGCTAGGCATGCCCCCTTCCGAAAGGACGGACATCTCGTTGGCTGCCCTGCCAACGGCAGCACAGCCGACCATCACCTCAGGATCTGCCAGTTCATTTCCCGCTCCCACCGCTAGCACACGTGTCCTTTGCTGGCGCTGCTGCTGCGTTTGCACTTGAGTCCGTTCGCCATGCTTTTTTGACAGCAGGTCTTGGCTTTGCACCGCGGGTTGCGCCGGCTGGACAGGCCGAGCCCGATCCAGCACTACGGGCAGATGCTCCGGTTCACACGATGGCATACACTGCGGCTTCACCAAGGATCGTGCTGTGGCGGCCTCGCAAGCAACGGTAGCAGCATCACCTGCAGCCGCCTTGGCTGCGGTGGCCACCGCTGCTTCGGCAGTGGCAATAGGCTTATGCAGGGCAGCAGCCCAACGCAACCCTGACTGCTGGGCCGGTGACACCGTATCAGCCTTTTGAAGTACTGATGCTGCGGCCATCGCCATCTCGCCACAGGCCTCCTCCTTTTCCTCCTCTGGATCTCTCTCTTCCTCCGAATTTCCCCCCTCATTTATGCCGTGACTTACGTCTCCGGAGGTTATGCCCGGAGTGCCCCATCCATGAGCGTCATCCTCTTCTACCTTCTGACTCTCGGCCGCGTCCTCTCCCTCTGTTACACCCACCGCCATTTGCATTGAAGCCGTCACTGCACTGCCCTCGGCCTCCAGGGCTACGTTGGCTGCCTCCCCTGTTACCTGTGGCGACGCAGCTAAAGCTGCTGTGTTATTGCCTACAGCTGGTATCTCGCTGCCTCCCTCCTCTACATGCCGCTCCTGGAGTGACGATGGCGGTTTCTTCTGCGCCACGGCGGCTTCCACGACATGCACCTCCAATAGCACAGCTGCAACTGCCTCTGGTGCCGGCCCTTCATCCTTATTTGATTCGCTATCATGAATGCAACACATTGCTGCTCCTGCTGCTGCCATTGCTGCTGCCCCTGTTGCCATTCCCAATGCTGCCATTTCTGTTCCTATAATGGGTCCTGTAACAGCCCCTGCTGCCGCTGCAACGAACCCCATGGCTTTCCCAACGGCCTCGGCGTCCTCCTCCTCCCCAAAGTCCTCATCCTGATCCTTTGCATTGCTGGCCCGTTCCTCGCCATCCTCCTCCTTCGAGCTTATCAAAACGGCTCCCCGGCTGGCAGCACCGGGCCGCCCTAGCATTTCCTCATGCAAAATCGTGCAGGACTGAGCTGCCACGCACTTCTGCGGCACACGCTGCAGAATCACTTCCAGACTGTCCACCGGTTTAGAGGTTTTCCAAGACTCCTCCGCTGACACTTCCTGCACGCAGCCCTCCCAATCATTGTCTTCTTCAGACTTTCCCGCTTCGCCCTCGCGTCCGTCCGCAATCTCCTCGCCCTCATCGACCTCCATGGCCTGCTCGTCACTCGTCCAAATCGCTGCTTCTGCCCCAGGATTGGCAGTCGGGGGCCTTTCGTCCCCACCGTCGCCACGTCCAACATTAACCTGCGGTGTCGGGTGGCCTTCCTCCACACCCCCGGTCGTAACCAGTGTCAACTCCGCTGGCTCTTGCTCTGCCAACTGGGTAGCTCTTGGTACTGTAGACACGCAAGCAACGCCAAAAGATTCCTGGCCCATCGCAGCCTTGAGAAGCCCAGCCGCCATCTCACCTATCGAGCTAGCAACTGTACCCATCTTAACTGCACCGCCCGGAGCCTCACCAACCGCCGACCCTACGGCGGCGCACACAATGTACGGCTGCTCCATGGCCGACGGAAGCTTAGGGGCGGCCTGAAGCCCAAGCTCCTGATCGTCGGCAACTGCATCTACAGCGGCTCCGCCAGCGGCAACAGCTGGATATCTGACCTCCAGCGGCTTGCGCGTAACCGTAGAAGCAGTTGGAGCTACAGCATCATCAGGTACTGCAGCGGAACGGCCTTCCGCACCTGTCGTGGAGCCCCCGACTTCGCTAGCTTTGCGTGCATGCATTTCCGCATCCTCCGCCGTAATCTCGTCCTGCACCGCCTGTGCTGCGTGCACTGCATTGCCAGCACTTCCTTGTTCTTCCGCTTGCTCCTTGGCTGGAGCAGCTTCGGAGGCCCTGCCAGTCGCAGCAGCAGGGGATGACTCTTCCGCAACGTCTGCCATCTGGTTCGAGCAGCCATCGGCCACATCTTGGGGCTCCGCCACTCGCTGACCTTCGAAACAGGGGGTTTCGGCCGCAAGACTGGACACTGCCACAAGCACTTCGGCACAGTCCCTCAAAGCAGCAACACCCGCGGCGTCCTCTGTTGTGCCAGTCTCCTTTACGCAGTCAACAGCAGCTGGGTCCTCAGCCACAGCCTCCTGCGCGTTGTCCACCACCATTCTAGCCGTTACGCCTTCTTCTGGATTTTGGGCCTCCTGCGCAGATGCAACTTCAGCGTCAGCCGGGCTCCCATCTGTCTCCGCGGCTATTGCCCGTACCCCATCCATCAGCGGCTGCGGTAACGACGGCAGCGCCAGTGTCTCATGCCTTTCTGCAGTAGCACTGAATTCATCATCATTCGTTCCATTGGCTGCAACAGCATGCAAGCATGCTGCCCAGGTGTCCTCGACTACCGGAACCGTCTCATCTGCGTGTATAGCAGCATCCGCTCGGGTCTCAGATGCTCTTGCCACTAGATCTGTGCCAACGCCCCAACTTTCTACATCTTCGGGTGGGACACTGGCGACATATATCGCGTCGGCAGTAGGTTTACAGCAAGGCTGCAGTGTGGCGGTCTCCACAATGGCAGGAGGCGCCGCCTCGACCGTAGTCGCATCCACTGGCTGCTGCTGCCTAGGCTCTCTTTCCAGATCCTCCATTGTCTGTTGCGCCTCCTGTCGTTGTGGAACTGGGGCTTCCTGTATTTGCTGGGGTCCCTCGGCTTGCTGCTGTTGCTGCCTCAGCCGCAACTGTTTAATTGCCCGAGCTTCTGATTCAGCGATGCGACGGGCCACGTGCGGTGCGGCGAAGGGCTGCGAATTGCGATGCCCACAAACCTACAGGTTTACAAAGAAAAAGGTGCCGTGTTCTGCCGTCGATGGCCCGATATATGTGCAAACACGTTGTTATAACTACGTGCGAAAGGATAGGCAACATGTCCTACAATCACTTGGCATCCGCCCAATACGACACGAAGCTAATAGCCAGCAGAATCCAAGTGCATACCTGGACGAAATGGCCGCCACTAGCGCGTTTAACACAGCATCAACTCGCATATCACGCAAAACTCGCATGAGATGTCGTTAAACGCACCAGGGATCAAACATCAAATTTAGATCGTCGAGCTTGTGAGGCGAAAACTATCTCACCGCGCAGGTCTAGTGTATCGGCAGCTGCACGCAATCCCACCTGGCAGGTCCGAACGACCGCAACTACGTTACTTGCGCCCTTGCCGCCTGAAGATCTGTTTCCCGGGCCGCCAGGTGCAGGGTTTGCGTTGGTCGCTGCAGGTCGGCGCTGGCTGCGGCTGCTAATGTCCACGCACTCGACGCTGCGTGCAAGAATTGTGCAGGGCATGCGGAGACGCGTTTGTTGGGGATGGACATGGGCACGACACTCATAATCAGCATGAGATAATGAAGGGCGGTTATATCACAGCCAGGATTCGTCGATACAAGTACAGCAGCCCAAACAAGATACCTTGAGCAGGAGCTTGGCGACAAGAAGACACCACAAACCTCACAATGTTGCAGAGCGATACGTCGTGCAACAGCAGCGCCTTGCGCATCAGCTACCTATGCAGGGGAGAAAGGCTATGCGTTAGAATCAGCCGCTTTGGCGCGGAACGTGAATATGGCGGCCTGTTTGCGAATGCATATTCCATTTGACACTTCAATATGAGGATACCACTGCATTGTATGGCACATTACATTCCTTGGCCACAAGCCACGAGCTTTGCAAGGTGGCTGAGCACGCACCGCACGCACCTTCAGAGCGTTCAATCCAAAATAAGCAGCATCTTTCAAGTTACCCTCTGATGCAAGTAATTGGGAAGCCTGTGACAAATAAACGAAGCGCACGTTCTGCGACAAAGCTTCCGCTTCTTTGCGAGTCGGCCGGCGTAAAGGTTTTGGTGGCATGCCCAATACCACGGCAATATTTGGCCGATACTATGGCAATATATATTTGTATAACGACGCAATTTTTCGAGTGTTTGCGTGACAACAGAGTCATAAGAGTGATAACTGGGAGCGCATAAGCTGCGGCCATATCCTGCCGGACCTCAATTTACAACGAACAATGGAACTAAGCCGTCGGTAACAGACGGTTGTATGTACGTGCAGCGCGTACTTGGGGCGGATGAACGCCGTACTAGGAAGATATCTTCTTACACCGCAAATTACTTATTTCATTACATTTCCGCAGGTATTTTACGTTTCCAATAAGGAACGTGTTGCAAGCAAATGTCGTGGTCAAGACATAATACATTTTCACTCCAGTCTTTGCAACTACTAACAACTAACCGTCGAGACATCCACCGCGACGCCCGGTTCCCTACTATATTGTGTAAAGCGTTATGCGCAAAACGTTTATTTTTCGTTTTAATAGTCAAGGCAGAAAATTACGTCATAAGGGTCGGACCGCACATCTGGTTGGTTGACCCAACTAAAGGATGGGGTGTATGAAAGCCCAAAACATTCACAAAAAGGTGTTGGACGGCTAAACTGCGCGTATTGACTGCACGCAAGAGCCACAGGCAAACCATGAATTATATCATAACAGCCAGCATGTCGACGGCAAGAGACACACCCAAGACGGAATCCACGTCCCGTTCTAAATGTTAAATGTCTTGAGAGTCGAACCTCCACAACTTGGCCACGCGAGAGTCTAGGAGTGCACGCTAACTGCGTCGGCACATGCTCCATACTATCGGCCTTGCAAGTATGTGGTTCGGCTCTATGCCTTTTGAGCTGCGGTGCACAGAATGCCCATGAGGTCAATGTAAACCAAGTACCGCAGCCCGCTCGCCATAACACTAAGATGGTAGACTCCTATAGGTTGCCTGCACAGTGTACGAATGTGCTGCTTCCTGATGGCAAGCAAACAACGATGGCTTTAGAAGCAATGTCCATTGTTACTGCCTAACAGCGTTTCGTACATTCTAACATCTTGCGCTGGACCGCAAGATGTTAGAATGTACTCCTACATTGGCAAACGCAGTCTACATCCTACACACGGTTGCCACCAGCACATCTTATACAGCTCTGCGGTGCACCAAGTCACCTATTACCATTATGGGGACCAGTGATACAAGTTAAGTTGGCCTAGGCTGGCTTGCGAGCTGACCGGGAGCAAAGTTGTGCCGTATTCTGCTGGACGCTGTTGGGGGGCGCCGAACCCACCGAGTACATGTAGTAGTCGATCGGTTTGAACGGATGAGGGCGCCACTCTAGCCGGGAAAAGCAGGGCGTCATCCAGGTTCGTGGGGCGCTGGTGAAGAACACCAATAAACCTAGAATCCCACTCAAAACCGCTTTTCCCACAGCTCACCGTACGCCCACATGCACCATGGACCTTACCACCATTACAACGCTATAATAATCAGCTGCATTACACCCTGCTAAAGCCCGCCAGTCCTGTTGGAACCTACCATCAGCCGTCCGTTGGACAGACTGTCACTTTACCCGCGCTCGAATCACTTCTTTTTCTTAGACACCTTCTTGGTCTTCTTGCCGCTCCCCGCCAAGGCCTTACGCACGCGGTATCCGCGCCACCAGGCCTGGATGATAATTGCCGCTTGCACGCGCCTCGCCTCGCGCATATCCTCAAATTCGGCACGTTCACGCTCTTCTGTCGCTTTAAGCTCACGCTCACGCTTAAGCGCCTGTTCCATTTTAAACTTTTCCTCTGCTTTCTTCAGCTCCAGGAGGTCGCGGGCGTGTTGCTGCTTCAGCATCTGCTTGGAATATATGCAAAACGCAGCTGGAATTGTAAGGGCGTCTCAACATCTCTAAAGTAATTGGCAGAAAGAAACGGGATGCAGCGCTGCTGCTATACAATACGAGGGTGACCGGAGCGGCCCAATCACTATGGCGCCTTGGTGACTGGGGCCATAAACCCGAAGGAAAACCGCAGCTTTAGGAGCTAGAGGGACCTCAACAAGGTGAAGTGCAACTGTTAAACATTCACATGTGCGCCCTATAAAACTGCCTCACGAGTATTTTGGCAAGGTTATTGGCCGGCATTGCATCCGCAACACAGCATGGGCTAGATCCACCTGTCCAAACCGTGCTCTAGTGCCCAAAACGCATATGCAAATGACCAATGACGATTGCGGTTGCAAATCCAGCCAAGGAGAATCCACAAAACATGCAATGTCAACAACTTCTTCGCGCAGCTGCCGCGCACCTCCAGCTCCTTTTCCCGGGCCGCCAGGTCTTCATCGTGGCGAGATGCCCAGCTGACGCTGTCTTCCTGCATCTTGGCGGCGATTTGCCGGAGAAACTCAGCCTGTACCACATCGCAAGGAAGTGGCAGGTGCGTCCAGGTTGCAAGCTTCCTTGTCAAAGCGGGCAAATACTATGTGCACGTTCGTCGGCCATATCGACCACAGACTTTGGTTGAACGCTTCATTACATGAAATTGATTTAAGCGTCACTTATCATCATATCATTTACGGACTATATACACTGCCATCGGAAGGCAACCAACCTGCGTCGCATGCACTGCTTTTTCGATGTCAATTTGCTGCTGCACCAGGCCCAGTTCTTTCAGCAAATCCTGCAGCTGCAGGTCGCAGGAAATGAAAGGGCAGAAATAAGTGTCAAGCCAACGAAACACAGGAAAACGAAGTAGAAAGGGCAACGCGCGCGTAAGGATCCACAGGTTAGTAATCAGAACACTTACTAAAAGCCGCTCTTTGTTCCAACCAGGAATGTCATGCTCGCAGTGAGCCACACAGTGCAACCCCGTAAATCCTTCGCCGATATAGAGCCAAGCCTATCTGACGCCACCAAAAAACCCGCCGCTAACCAATCTTCTAAACCTTATCGCCCGTGGATATAAGCTTCAACCTTGTGGCCCGCTTATTGCAACGAGCTTATAATTATACTCATTCATCCCCAATAAGCACACCTGCGTGCGCTGCAGGCGACGCTCGTGCTCGTTCGCTGCTGTGAGCTCCTTGCTGAGGTAACGTGTCGACACCGCCGTGTCCATCTTAAGTGTTTTAAGCTGCTCCTTGAGCGCCACCAGACCCTTCTTTTTCTCTTTCATCTACACAAACCAATAAAACCAGTAATATGGGGTCAGGACCGTACGTGTCACATGCGTGCAAGGTCCCAAAATCCTGGAGTCTACCAGCGTAACAAATGTGAATCCACTTCCCCAAAGGGGTAGGTTACCGACCCGACCCACGAACCCTTCACATATCCCATTCACGTATCTTTTCACATCCCGATAACCTATCATACGAATCTTCAAAAGCCCACCCACTTTTTCCTCATGGTCAAGCTTTTCCTCGCGCAGGTCATTTCGGAGCTGCCGTACAGCTGCGGTCGTGTTCTTTTCTCGTTCAATGGTCTCCTCCATGGCCTGCTCAGCGGCCTCCTGCGCCATGACGCTCTCTAACAACGGCTGCAGCTTGCCAAACACCTCAATCTCGTTGAGGCAGCCTGACAGCAGCAGCTGAAGCGCCTGTCGCTCGCTAGCCACCTAGGGAGCGGCATATGGTGGTACGACAAGAAGGTTTGAATCCCTCGGATATGAAACCCATACGCTGAATTCCTGGGCTTAGTGCATTATTCACCATGCAGGGTCACGGTGCGGAGTAGTGCTCTTTAGATTTGGGTCACGGTCAAGATGTCCGTCATCGGTATGGGGTTAAACCACCATGCAAGCAAAGATCCCCTACTACGCTCCACGGATATATCTTTACCAGTGTAACGTCTTCGTACCTTCAGCATGTTCTCTGCAACGTTAGGGTTGTCCTTCAGATTGCGGCACAACTGCTTTGTGCTCTGCCTTAAAGCCTCAGCGACCTTTTGCAGTTCGTTCTGTGGTTTATACAGTACACACAGAGATCAGCATCGGTAGATGTAGCTCCCAGTTTGCTGCTTGAACGTCGCCATGGCAGTACGTTATGGAACAAGGTAACTATCATAAAACGCATGGAAAAAACCAAATGAATATCCCTTTGCCTCGCTGTCACCCATTTGCCTGGTTTTCCATCAACTTCGTCTTGTTCGGCTGGTGCCGCAAGACATGTTGCATCGCCACAAGCTCCTCGAAGCGGCCCTCAAGTTTCTTCTGCTCGGCGATCATGCGGGAAATCTCTTCGCCCACACTTTGCGTGAGTTCATGGGCCTGGACCTTCGGATCAACTGTGATAACTCCCACAAGCGCAAGCTTTTCGAGAGTCTGCTTGAGGATTGCGTAAATCTGCAGTTGGTACGCGGTGTTGTGGACCGGATCCACAATTTCTGATCAAATAGCGAAGACAATTTAGCGTTCATTACCGACATGCTACACGAATCAAGAAACAAGGCATCTACAACTGGGGCCGCGCAAGGTCCTCACATGCGCTGCTTCCAGCGGCGTCAGTTGCGTGCATTTCTCCGTTGCCTGCCGTGTAATCTCCGGTGGTATCTTTCCACTCGTGTCGCCCACGCCAACCATGCTGCCGAAGAGGGAGCTGAGGTAATCTGGACTGAGGAATTCGGATGTGGGGCTGCAATCGCTTACACAATGAGCTAGATTGACATGCTTTAGAACAAGAAACTGATTCAATCTTTGTTACCTTCACGTAACAACTTGTGACTAAGTTCCTTCCTCCTATAAGCACGAAGCGTGATCAAGGACCGCCAGTTTAAAGTTGGTAGAACTTAATCATAATGTTAAAGCAATTATTCTGTTGATATCGGATGACGTTCAATTTCATTTGTGCAACCTTCGTACGTGCTGCCATTGCAACGGTATCCCGTTGTTACCTCGCGTGGTCCCTATAGGGCCCGAAGCTGTAATAACTAATCCAAGAGAGTTACAACCCACAATTAGGTGGTATTGAAGAATACCGTTGTAGGTTTACTACAGTTTTTTAACTGCGTTAGGTGAGGTCCATAAGGCCTTGGTCATTGTGCGTCCGTTGGACGAGAGGACAAGCGGCTTATCGGGCATCCCTGGCATCCCAACGTACGTATGTTCAACAGACAGAGACGCTACACTTGTTCGAAACTACGCTTGCTTTATTAGTGCATATGCATGTTGCAACGTCCGTGTATCGGCACAATATGAGCAACTTGCGCACCGTAGGCTGTTGTACCCATCATCTTGCTTGGCGGAGGGTGTCAGCCACCCGTATCGACATTGGCTCCCTGTTTACCCAAAGACACAGTCAACCATTGCGCCATTATCCGAAGCATGGGCAGATGCCTCAGTGCCCTGCTGTGCCCCTCACGCCGTTCATGCCCCCGTACCAAGGCAGCGACTAATAATTCTTACAGCGACGCTGGAATGGCTTCTAGTGCTTGCAGCACATGCTGGGGCCTTATCCTTAACGGACTCGGCAAGCCATGGCAGCGTCACTAGCTGTAAGCTTCAGCAGGCATGTGAAGTAACAAAACTTAGGAAATAAACCGAGCACAGCATTAATCCTAATCATGTAAAACAAGAGCCGAAGAGCACAAATGATATTCACACCGCTAAAGTTTCGACAAAAAACTTAAGAAAACTTGAGAAAACATCATCCTTCTAACAGGTCAATATTCGGCATACGACAACATACCTCGCCTGCTCGAGCAATACCTCAGAGGTTGTACCTGATCCCAGGTACTTGAGGCTTGTCCCAATATAGCAAAGGATGAGGGTCGAGCCCAAACGTCCGCGACTACCATAGCTCTAATGCGATGAAGGGGGTGCCGGGGCAGGGTGCTACCCGCTCCCTCTTGGCCCAATGCCCTTCTTCCCACATTCAGCGCAGAAAATGGCCGTCAAGCACACCACATCCCAAAAACGCGTATGGGAGGAACCCCAAGCCACAAGTGCTTGCGAGCAATAGAGCCACCCGGACCCATTTCTACTTCCATGGCATCGTGTAGCGTTCGGGCCGCCGTACAATCCCAAAACAAGAGTCTGTGATCACCCTGAGCAGCCCACACGGGAACAGAGTGATATTACCTCTCCTTTACGGTTGTATACCTGTTTGAAATAGGTGCGCTCCTTGGACACAGCACAGTTGCTTGTCTGACCATGCAATGGTCAAAGGACGTCCTAAGCTGGGAGCTTTTTATATCGGAAGGTCCACCCGCCGGGTAATGACGTACCCTGCCTGTTCCGAACACAAAGCAAAGTCTCCTCAGCTTGCTGCTGTTGATCCTCCCATCAACCTCTTGCCAGCTTCATAATCCATAAGTGCTAACCAAACCGACGTCGGGAAAGCTGCTTATTACTCTGTCCACCAGTGGCTGGAGATATGGGGCCAGGAACTAGGGCTGGCTGTTATAACCGTGAATCCAGTAATGCAGCGGCTTGCTCGACCACTTATGATGCATAAAACGATATGCTCCCCACCTCACCCCGTCCTGCACTGCTTGCTCCAATTGCAGCGATGATGAAGAGCTTACAGTACGTCTAACTACCACTTACACTTGCAAACGCTGCTGAACATTGACTGGCTTGGGGGCCACCTTGCCTCGCCTGCACCATGCTTGTGAACCATGGCCGCTGCTGCAACCCCCCCAACATTCCACGCTACCAAAAGGCATGGCCAAAACCGCCTCGAATTGATTAGCATACCATGCCGTATGAAACCCCCAGACAGCATGTAATTGACCTTCAGGACATCAAGACAGCATTGGTGGTGCGTCCACAGATACCCAGGAGGCGCAATAACTTGTCAAACCGCAAGGCACAGGAGGCGTTCTTTAAAACCCAGGACTTGGCAGCTGAGCCGCCTCCTAAACCCACTCAAGACTCCAGTACCGGACCTCTTAAGATCAAATCTCCATCGTTCGCCTGAGACTTCCCGTTTCCAATCCTGCACTTCTCGTCGGCACCCTGTCATTCCATCCATACCCAAAAGCCCCTCAAAACCCAGACCTTCAAGCCAGCAGCTCCGCTGCAACACGCTCCTGCTGCTCTAGCACCCGTCGATGCCTCTCCACGACATCCCCAGAACCCCCAGCCTCGGCTGCGCCCGCGGCCGCCCCCTGCCCAGCTGCCACCCGCGCCTGAAGCACGAGCCCTAGCCGATCCAGCACATCCAGCAGCTGCAGCTGCGCCTCAACAAGCAGGCCCGCCAGCTCATCTGCATTAACACCCTGAGGGAGATGTCGCCGACCTGAGCCCACGGCCTGTGCGGTTCACGGGAATGAAAGCTGACCGGCCAGACTTAAAGCCCAGTATCTATCACATCTACTACTTGTAAGTTGCGTGGATGGAAAAGCCGCACGTTCAATGTCCTTTGGTATGAAGGTTCAAGGCACACCACGCGTTACTATGCGGGCAGTACGAACACAACGGAAAAGACGTGAGTTGGAACAAACGTAGTTGCCCATAAGGGTCCTAATGCCCCGGGGCAGAACAATGAGTGCATACCGCAAGGCATTGATAAAGTCGGCCAAATGCTAGGGTAAGTCTGAACAAGCGCGGGATCATCCACACCTGCAGCAGCTGTGCTCCCGCCTGCAACGCCCCTGTCAGCGCCGCTACCGCCTGTTCCAGCCTAGCATCCGCTAAGGCCAGATCTGCCACCGGCTCAGGCGGAGGAGATGGTGCTTGTGGCGCTGGTTGCGGGGCCGAGGACGCCTCATCAGCAGCTGCCAGCGGGGCCAATTTGGCGTTGCCCTTACCACGAAAGGGCCACCAGAGCCAGCGCCGAGGAGTTTCCGGAGTACCCATGGAAGTGAATGACAGCGACGTGCCGCCCGAAGCACCCTTGGCGACACTTTTGCTGCCGGTGCTGGAGACAGAGGACGTTGCAACGGCGGTCGTGACCGGATTACCGACCCCCGCCAGAGTGGCCACAAGTTTGGCGGCGCTGCCCAGTGTATGAGCCGCCCGCAGTCGCTTCAGCAACCTGCAAAACTCAGCCACGCCAATAACCCAGTTGCCTTTTTACCGCTTAATCTTGAGCACAAGCTGCCATACGTAAATGCGTGCTTAAATTGTATGAACAACTACAAACAGAGTGCAAATGTCTATGTGAATGGACATGCCTGCACATATATGCACATACATATACACACATATCCATATATACCCATAATAATAATATACCCATACATCCATAACGGGACGGGAACCGCGTCATGAAATGTGTCAATGCCCTCACATAGAATTCATCTCTCTCTAAACAATTTGTTTTACTAACAAATGGGAGGTGTGGTGAGCGGGCCAAGGATTTTCGACCAGAACTGGAGGCGCTGGTGAAAGTTGTGTGCCATGCAGGCACACGCACCTGTCTGGCGGCGGTCCCGACAGCATCCCTCCTTGGCTGCATTCATGAACGTTGGCGGCGCTGATCCGGGCGGCGGCCTCTGCATGCTGCAGCGCTCGCAGTGCAGGACCCGGACCTTCCGCCGCCTGCAGCTGCTTCGGGAGCATTGCTGGACTGCTGGCTTCCAAATGCGCCAACAGTAACTGCAGCATCATGGGGTACAGACGCAAGGGTATTAAGAATGAAAATCTTGCTTCATGTCCGCCGATGATCCTCTGGAAAACAGCAAGTACTTGTTTTCTTCAAGCCCAGGAAATACGTGCTCCATCCAGGCCACGGATGCCAGCATCAAATATGGACTCAACCGTCCATAATGATTAGGTGTACATCTAAGTAAATCACAATGCGGTACGACACTCTTTTGGATGCCTTTAGCTACCGAGCATGCGACTGAAAGCATGTGACTGAGAGCATGCAACTGAGGTCGCCCGCCACTTAATCTACATCGTTCTAGGCCCCAATGTCCTTACGCAATGGCTACCCGTGCAATTCCACCTGCGCTACGCGGATCTCGCTCTGGGCGACAACCAGGGCGCTCTCCCCAAATATCCTCCTCCTGGCTGACAACGCCGCCTCCGCCGCCTGCACAGCCTCCGATAGTCGTCCACCTGCCGCCAGTATCTCCGTCAGCTGCTCGTTGAGCGCTGAAGCCGCGGCGGCCTCATCTCCACGCTCAGTGGCCATATGCGCCACAGCCCGGCGCAGTGCTGTCGCCGCCAGGTCAGGTCGGCCGTCGGTAATGTGTGCGTTTCCAATCTCCGTGAGCCAATACAAGACTACACTGACCTGAACCCTCTCTACATTGTGAACGGGTGTGCGGAAAGTGAGGGCAGGCATACGTTCATACAATTTATGGTCGCTGGTTGGGTGGACAAGGCCAAGGTCTCCAAATGGGCATTAGAGGAAGCCTCCGGTTCGGGATGGTCGCTTCGTTACGATGTTGGTGGGAGTGTTCTGAACAGCGAGGTGTGTAATAATTTACCCTGAACCTTGGTCGACAAGGTCGCCCCAGCCCGACCATGTGGCCACGTCAACGAACTACTGTCTACAGTCCTACACCATTACCATCCGGCCAACAGCCACCGCCGCGCATCGAGTCCCGTAAAAATCATCATCAACTTTCGCCTCGACCCTGGGCAACGCTACCAAACCGTGAAATCTCTACCTTCTCATGACCGCTACGATACTGCAATGACAGTCCCGCGTGCGCGCCGCCGGACCGTAGCGCACTGTGCCAATTACCTTATCACCTTCATACAATCAATTTCACACTGTAATTTTCATGCCCTAATCAAACCCTTCCCACATGCCCCTCCTTCCCCCCAAAATATTGCGTCATCCGCTACGCGTTGATTGCGACCTGCCGCGCAGCTTCCCTTTCAATCGTCCGAGATGCTCATTTTACCCCCTCCCCGCTTCCCTTCAGCAGCATGCACATCCTACCCGCTTCCTCCAGCAGCCGCACCGCCTCGGACATCATGCGCAGTCCCTCGGGCTTATGCTCCGGAACCATACGCAGCATGTGACCCAGAGCGAACAGCGAGTCCGCGTATAGGAAATGATGCGGACCGAACATGGACAGCCGCAAAGATAATACGCGCTCCATGGTGGCGCGGGCGGCGCTAAGGTCACCACGCGCCTCGTAACTAAGGGCCAGATTGTGCAGCGCCGCCACGAACAGCCAGTGTTTCTCTCCGAAATTGCGCTCTAGAAGATCAAGGGCCTTAAAATCAGGGGATGAACAGTAAAGCAGGAGCAGGGCCTCAGTTGTATTTGGCCTATTCAGTCCTAATGCCCCTGGGTTTCACCGGAAGGCAAAGGCTGCACAAGTCCCAAACATGCTGGCGCCTAAATTCCACAGTCCGGCGCCCTGGCGCTGCCACCTGTCCTTCAGCTTCCAACTTACATCCTTGTATAGCGCCTCAGCTTCGTCCCAGCGGCCGGTGTTGCGCAGAAACTCCGCCAGGTTATTTTTGGCCGAGGCGATATGCGGATCATTTGGCTCAAAGCCCAGCTGAGCCTCCGCTACTGCCTCCCGGAACTTGGCCTCCGCCTGGGCGTATCTAAAAGCGCCGGGAATGGGTAAATAGGTCTCTACAGCAGCCCATTGAGTTCCAATAGGAAGGTAAGGAGGCATGCGGGCTGACGCGACTTGAAAATCACACACGCGGTAATTGATAGCCAGCGCAGTGATGCTAGTGTCGGATGTCAATGTGAGCAGTTCAGGGAAGGTGAACGCGTGCCATGCAGAAGCCTCATTCCAATAGTACTGACGGAATGCGTTTACGCACTGCAAGATGTTACGAGCCCTGGCACAAGCCAGTGAAGATGCCGTACGCAATATTCATCCTTCAACGGCAACTGCAGCCGCGGCGGCCACCAAGTAAGGGCTTGCCGGGGATGTCATAGGTTGCATGCTTTCCGACCTTTTGACCATCCAATATGAAGAAGGATATTTTGGATAGGAAGCAGGGGTTGATGACAGCGCCCATAGGCGCACGCATGTTGCCACTACCTGGACGGCCTGATTTTGTATATCATCACACATCCTACCAGCTTCCTCCAGCAGCCAACGAAGTGTGAGTCTCGACCGACGGCTGTGATAAGCAATACATTCATGGGTTGCACAGGAACTTACTTGCCAGCGTTGTAGAACTCCAGGGCTGCCGTACGCGCCAAAGTCATTCTGGCGGTGTGCTCATTGGTGACGGGGTCGTACTCCAAAGGATGGTTTGTGAACCCAGAAGCACCGTTGTCGCCACCACCGGCTGCCATGACTGGCACCGCCGCCATTGGGGAAAGCGATGGAGGTCCAGCAGCGCTCTGCACAGAAATCCAGGACGGGAAGAGGGGCCAAAGTAAGCTCCCCATCGGTTGGCGACATATTATCAGAACAGCATTGTTGACATGTACGTCTTTTGGCACTCCTCGGTAAACCAGCTCGGCCCAAGCTTGGCACCCCTGGGTCCTTGCAGATGCCTGCCGCCTGTTAACGTTGAGTCTGCGTCCTGCACAAGCTGCTGCGCGTAGCCGCATGCGGCACGCTCCCGGACTGGATCTTATATTTTTACCTAAAGGTCACCAAAAACCAAGTTCAACACGTCTTCCCAGCCACGGCTCAAAGGCAGGCTGTTCTGCACAGGTATCACAGCCCAAGGGTATTGATGTGAGCCTGCAATGTAGAGCGTCATCCAAGCTTTCCTGGTTGGTCAACATGCTGGGGCTAATGCGCATGCTTCCTTGACTGAGAACCTCGCGCTCATGACAATTCGCAACGAGATGTCGACAGGTTTTACCTGACGTGTATCAGCGTTGCAGGTTCCAGGCACCACGGCCGCGATCCCCAGTAGCCAGGCTACCCAGCTTCCTGCGACAAGTGTGTATGAGAAAAGGACGCCGCGGGCATGACTGAACCGCAGAAAGATAGCTTCACACGTCGTGGGTGGGTGCCGTACAAGCATAGCAGTTTGCGACATCATCAACTAAGCCATTGAGCACTTTTACCCGATCCAAGTACACGGGTCCAATGTATTTCGGATGCAATTCTCATATCATGGACTTGCCAGCGCTCGCCATGGCCGGAATTCCATCTTGGCCGTTTCCCGGAGTCACAAAGTCCCGACAGGAGGCCATATAACGGCTTAAAGTTAAGGCTGAGGCATATGGATACCTCGAGTTACAAAGGCACGCACTGACGGCCAATGTACGCCTGAAAACCATTTCCTTATAATTCATATCCAACGACAGTGCCTGTAGTATTAAAAAGTGATATTCGTCAAAGTACTGTAACGAATTGATGATAGGGGCGGTTTACTAAGGGGCTCAGAAGGGCCCTGCAGGCCAACGGTTAATCGACAAACTCATTATATAAGGTTCGCTTTCTAATTTGGGACTCCCTTTAAATATCACTTTAGGACTTCATTTTGCTGCATATTTTACACAGGTCGCAAATTGGAACGAAAGCTAGCAACATAACAAATCTGACGCTATCTACGCGTCAGTAGGCTTGCCCACATGAAAGTGTGCGAAATAACTGGAGGTAGGCGAAATTAAGGAACACAGCAATGCTGTTAGGAGGTTACAGTGAGGTGAAGTGGCAGTAGTACTGAGGAACGATGCCAAGTAGACATGTTGCTGATGAGCGCGGCACCTTGGTGCCACCCTAGTTGGCATTCTCATATTTCTGCATATGAGCTGGAGCATTTCGATAGCAACAGCCCATCAGAAAACGCATCATCATAACTGTCCGTGGTAAGAGGAAGGAAGAATTCGAATCCAGCAGACCATGCATAGCCGTGACAGAGAGGGAACCCCCACAGATGAGCCTGACTATGTGAGCGTGTGCTGATAGATCATCATGGGTGAGGTTGTCGGCGTCCATGTTATCACTGTACGTGTGATCCCCACTGCTCCATCACCGGCGATGGCGGCACCATCCATGGTGGTGACGTGCATGCCCACACTGTCCCCTCCTGTGCCGTGGCCCACATCTGCATGCACCCGCACTTACCCATGCCCAACACACTCACATCCATGCTCACGTTTGCACCCGCACCAAAATTGACCTGAGGAGCGTCATCAGGGACAGCTTCCACTGTGGCTGAAGGCAGCCATTAAAGCACACAAGTTGCTGAACCCAGGTGAAGGGTGTTCTTCATAGTTTAACACAGCAGCATGCTTCTGAAGAGAGTTACATACTGTGGCAAGAGAATACCAGCTGCTGTATCAGGTCGACACTGCTTGCCTGACAGAGGCCCGAAAATGATGGAGGGTACCATTAGGACGGTGTGCCTACTAAGGTCAGCTGAAGAGAGGGGATATCCAACCCCAGCCTTGACAGCCAAGGCGTTCAAATGAAAACCAGCGACCATTATATGATATCAAGGTCAACAAGGACCTCTGGGCGCAAGGCACGCACAAAGCAACACACACCGCAAACTATCTGTCCGGCATGAGCCTCGGGGGCCGAGCGGCATGAGCCTCGGGGGGACGCAACATGCACTCATCATATGAGTGTCAGGCAAACCAGCAGCGGAAGTAAACATTACCCCCTGCCTCCTTCCCCCAAATCCCGTACATTACCACGGGTGAGCTGGCAACCATATCAGTTGTAGTACCGAATGAGCTCGCACTCCTGGTCAGCCGTCAACTGTGGGTTAGCACCACCACCACGAGCCTGCTGGTGACCACGGCAGTCCCCACAAGTATTCTCCCGACCTCCAGAACCACTACGTTTGCGACGCTGACGAGGACGGGATGCTTAGGAAGGGCCGGCGCCTACGGCAGCAGCGGCAGTCTGCGGTGCACTAGCACACACACGCTTAGGGGGTTCGAGGAGGTCCGGACGCAGCAGCCCATGCTATCCCTCCGGCCATGTATTTTACTGCTATCGGTTAGGGAAGCTACCTGTACTGCTGCACCCCGCTAAAGTTCCCCTATCCATGACGCGGAGCGGTTAATATTCAGCATAAGGGTAACGCCATCTGAAAGGACAAAGTGAAGCTTTGTGGGATCCTCTCCGACAGACACCCTCCAAGATATTATAAAGGATATAGCAGCTGCGGTTTCTTCATCTGACCTCAAATCAGCCATTACGTACCACTCTGCTAAGTCACCAAGGGATCACCAAAGAGTTCCGATCTATGAACATGCGCGAGGGAGAACGAAAGGAGATGCACCGAGGGCCGGCTGCGGCAGCCATCTAGATGCCTTGCCACGTGGATTTGCCTGCACACACGCACAGTTACTGAGCACCCTCCACCTCCTTGCGGCTATACCGCCTTGGGCCATGGCTCCCTCAGCTCCTCCACAGCTTTGCCTGCCAAAACGCCTGGCAATTTGGCATTCAACAGTGTCTCCAACTCCTGGGGCACGATATCCACAACACGAAAAAGTAAATTTCAAGACCAAAAAAGGAAGCACGAGTGGTCGCCATAGATATCACTGGAAACCTAAGGCAACTCTCGCCCCTACGCAAATTTGATCCCCCAGTCTTCAAGATTTGGGCGCTGCATGTCTCAAAAAGGACACGTGCATTACTTAGCATTAGCAGCTATGCATCCCATGCTCAGGCCCGGACGCTTTCCTGGCTCTTTAAAAAGCAAATCAAGAAGCACAGTCACTATATCCCGTTTGCTGATCTTGTTCACCGATGTACAACGAGCATAAGCTGGACCAAGGTAGTTTACATTCGCACCGTTAAGTTCACAGTCAAGCCCGCGCGCCCGTGGACCATGAGACACTCCCGGGCGCTGCACTCCTCGGGGGTCCACGTGTGATACCTGTGAGACCAGCAGTATTTGCACCAAGACGGCCACGATTGGCAAGCAATGAAATATAAACACACAATATATAAACATACAGATAAATATTCGTTCGTTTCGGTGTACATGTTCCTTTACTCTCGAATTCGGTATTAAACTTTGCAGATCGTAGCTCTGTCTTGCACTAGAAGCAGACCGCAAGTGTGCGAATTGCGTAAACACACATACCGGGTATAGTTTTCATGGTCATAGTGCGCCAGGTGGTAGTCAGTAGGGCGCCAAGCGAAGTGGTGTAGGTCGCCTGTGCTCCGAGTCATATTGAAGTATAGTTTAGAGATCCCCAGCCACTCCCATTTGTACGGCAGCAGCTCGAACACGGTGGAACCTGAAACATGCCCATGGACGGAATCGGAATCGGTAGCTGGCATTTGCATGCAGCGCCCAGATACCCCCAGATACTTGGATGTTCATGAAACCTGCCTTAGCTGCGAGCAGCCTGCAACAGTACTTTAGTACTGCAAAACCCGTGTCCCACTTAGAAGCTTAGTCCGTCAAGTCTCCTCCTACGCCTCATGGACACTCGGATGAACGTGCGCGTAGCTTGCCTGGCGCCATAAGGGACGCCGTGGCCAGCAGCGGCCCATGCCTGGCCACAAGCACTGAGCTGCGCGCAAAGGTGTCCAGGTGCGACGCGAAAGGCGCATCCGTAGATAACGTAACTGTGCGCACCACCAGACCGGCGGCGCTGCCCACCTTGTGCATCGTCGCCTGCACGTCCTCCCAGTTGACCAGCTGGAGGGATGACCGTGGGAAATACGCTGTGAGACAGGGGACGGAGACTGCCAGGTTCGTGTACATACATAAGCAGGAGGGCAGCTGCGAAGTCTTGCAGGTTGGGTTCATTAGGCGACGGTAGCTTGTTGGGACGGGGGCGGTATTTGGGCTTAGTCGGGCCCAAACAGAGATGCAAAACAGAGATAGAGCCAAGGCGGCAATCATTAACTTGCCTAAACTCCGTGCGTGCACGTACTTCCTGCTTGCCATGGCGGCTTTGCATAGGCCCCATACAGCACGCGCTATGATCATGTCGGTTCCTGCTTAAATTAGGACCACCGTTCGCAGCTGCAAATGCGACTATTGCCCTAAATGCATTTATTGTTCCAGTAATCAAATCGCGTCCCGGTTCTGGTGCTCAAGGTCTTCCTCACTAAGGTACACAAACACGCTCGCCCTTACTGATGGGTAATCCTCGTGGGCCAGCAGCAAAGTCATGACACGGGGAGAGCCGGCAACGAGGGCAGGAGGTGGTGTTCCAGGCTCCCATCCAGCCACAGGTGGTAGTCCTGTGCGCTTGTAGACAGCAGCCCTATGGAAACGAGTATTAAAAGGCACATCGGTGCGTGACAGCGTGCTGAGTACCATTTTGAGGAGATTGAGGTCATTGCGATGGAGGATGTCGAATGACCCATTGATCGGTAATCTAAGCACCCCAGCACGAAAGTGGCCCGACGCCTCTAAGCCCCCAAGCTCAGTGGCACAATAAGGGCCACTGGGCGCAGCCCTTTCACCAAGCGCATGTGTATGCCCCCATCATTACAAGGCAAACTCCAATCCGTGCCCAACAGTCTGCTTGGCTTCTTGCAGCATCGGTGAGTAGTGCAGCCACTTCCTGAACTACACGCACCTGAATGCCGCAGCGTAATCCGGATTGCTAAAACCAATTTCCCACGCCCGGTTTACGTAGCGGGCGCAGCCGTCATAGCGCCACAGGTCGCCATGGTCGGCGCCGATGAAGCCGGTCTTGCGCTCAGGGTGGGTGTACCTGCGGCAAGGCGATGACAACAAGCAAGGGGAGCATGCAATCAAGCGAAAATCTTTGTAGTGAATGACAGGAATTGGGTAACGGAGGGGGATGCAGTTGGGCCCAGCTGGCGGGCCAGGGCGCTGCGATGGACGGCAGCCAGGAAAGGTCGGAGCAAGCGGCGGCTGAACGTATGCTGCACCACTATGAAGTAGCAGACCGGCCTGGAATAATTGCCAGAGTAAAAGGATGGTACGGTGCAGTACCTTATGGGACGCAATCGCCAACAGCCGAACATCTTCCCCACAGGCAATGGGAAGAATGGAACCGCGATGTTCATCGTGCACAAATGAAGAGCTGGTAGCTACTAGGATATTTGGCTTTGGCGTGTGCAGCTCTGTTCCAACCCTGGTTTCTGTTGATACCATGCACACATGTTGGAGAGTGCTGCGTAGCATCAACATGGAAACAACAATGCCACATGTGTCTGGCAGCTTAAAACCCAGGCAGCTTAAAGACCGGCTCAGGGCAAAACAAATTTACCACATTAGAATCAACAAACCCAACTGTGCATTCAAAGCTCTTCCACGCCCCCGGTCCTGGGCGCTGGACACCTACCGATCCTGCACCACCAGCAGGTTTTCGATGGCGAGCCAGGACAACTTGGGGAAGGCCTATAACAAAATGTTGAAGATACGAGGCAAAATAGGTGGAAGCGTGAATGTACAGAGGCATAAAAAAGACGACCTGTTCCTAGTGCCTTGGGAGGAAGATGAAGATGGCCTTACATGCCGTTGGTGTGAGAAACTGGGGCGCTGGAGCCGGTATAGGCTGCTCATCGTCCAGGTGACAGAGCTAGGCTGGAAGCCCGAACGCATCAATTCTCCCCCCAAATAGAGCCAGGTAATGTACTGTGTTTAAGGGGAAACCTCTCCGCCAGGACTTCCCCCGAAACCCCAGACATGAGAGGGCCACATTGCTACAATACTTGACCAGGTGACAGACCGGTGCACTTGCTTGATGATGCCACTTTTGGGCCATTCGACACCGCAATGCAGAAACAGGTTCGCGGACGATCTCCTTGGCTTCTCTCGGATCTGACGCCAGGAACTTCCTGTTACGGTGATTTCTTTGCGTATTCCCGCAGCGCACTTGCGTCTCATGCTCGCCATGCACCCCTGACGCCTCACCTTTCACCTATCTTCACCCCTTAAAGCCCCTTAGTGCTTTCAGCTCGCAGTCACGCTTCCCAACAGACGGATGCGCATATTAATACAGATGCCCCAAGCCTAACCTTTACTAAAGAATTGGATATACATCTGGCAGCTAGCACACGTCCGCTCCGCCTGTTGTGCCTTGAAAAACATCGCCAAACACGACGACCGTGCACATTACACGTTTGGGCCGTTGTATCCATAAGCCAGGTGTCTCACCTCCAAGTCGGCATGGTCAATAATGGATGGCACGGGGGGCCCCCCTCTTCGCACTCCCGGGGACACAGCGACGGCCAAAATCTCCTTGAACCAGTCGTTCATTTCCTGCAGAAGTGCAAGGGAATATAAACAGCGGGACATGAATAAGGGCACGTGAAAATCAGCGTGAATTCGCCATCACCAAGCCCAAACCTCCAGAGCAGAACCGCAACTGTGCCGACCCTGAACTGCTTACAACGTCAGGTCAGCACTTCGGGTTACCAGATCTTTTTGTCTAAATTCGTTGCGTTCTGGTCCCCAACCAGCCCCCAACAGCCATGCTTCGCAAATCAAGCCCAGCCCATGAATCGCATGTCTCCTTCACAAGCATATTTACGCGCACCAAGAACACATTCCGACAACGCCGCGGGCGGGGCATCCATCTCTCTCGATCTTATAATAGTGTAAAGTGCTTACGCTGACCGTTCCACTGCGCTGTCCTAATTGCCCGCATGCTGAGGTTCCACACCTGCCAGTCCGATCCCGGCGCATTCTTACCATTAAAGGCCTGTAGCCAACCCAAGAGCAAGCAGCTGCAGCTCACCATCCCTTAAGTGCCCGTCCGCGGCTGTTCCATCAACCCTTGCTCTCAACAGTAATGCCTCATTACCAGACACCTGACATTTACACCGCCCTCCAGCGGACAGCTATGTTGGGCCCCTTTCAATTTGCGGCCCCCTACAAGCACCACCCCTTAGCCGTTAGGTGCGTTCGGCACCTGGCATCTCTCTCCCACCTTGCGGAGGTTTGGAAGCAGGATCCGATCCACAAAACGGCCTCGGTTTCCGACAGTGTTGTTCCGCCAGGCACCATCCGCAAGCACGGAATAGGTTGTAAGCATGATCTCTGCCCAGTGCCCCAGATTGTCAGGAAAAGCGGGGAAGGGGAAGTCCACTAGGAGCGTGGTGCCGGGCAGGAAGCCAGCACGCATATTATCCGTGAAGGCCGAAATGTTACTGACTGGTAAGTTGATCAGCGCGCAGTTTACGGAGAGGCCCTCTTCAAGTGGGCTGCTCCGGAGGCCGCCAATGTCACCTTCACCAGCGTTGTTAACATAAGAACCATCAGCGCCACTGCCGCTGGTGGCTGCACAGGCGGCGTTATGAAGAACCCCGGACTGGTGGCCATCCCCTAACTTGGCATCCGGCGGCACAAGCGCATACCATTTGTGCGCGTGCCAGTAGGCATTGTGGTAGATCTTATAAGATGTCTCCTTCCGGGTCATAGCGGTGAAGAGCGGCTCATCGTCACGAGCGTAAGGCCCTGCGCTACACCAGTTGGGCAAGGACAGCGAGTGGTCCGCGGTGGCGCGACGCACGGGTGGGGAGCCGGCCGAGACACGTATTGGATCTACTTTGGCGATGCCTGAAGGCGGCCGCTGGGGCATTCCTTGCTGCTTGTGTGGAGCTTGTCCTTGAACCGCCACGGAGCCGTATAGCCAACCGATGGCGAACACAACTGCAAGCCGGGGTAGGCTCAAGACTGACATGCTAATGCAAATAAATTCAACGCAGGGCCTGAGGGACCTTGCAGAATTCCAGGGGCTACGGCATGCGATCCACGACGACTGATCTACAGGCCTGTGCTAGTGCTCCGTTGGATTACTCAAACTTTAGCAGCGCATACTGTCTTAAATTGCCATAGCTATTCCTAATTTGCATTTGTGTAACGCGTGAAAACGGCCAATAGTGAAGCAACTGCAATGCGTACAAGCACCTGAAAGCACTTAATATAATATTTTTGTCTGTCTTGTAAGGTTATTGTCCAATTTGCAGGCCAACACCATGGTTTGTGGTCATTACGTTAGTACAGTTTATATACACATGCGTGTGCGTTTTGAGCATTTTGCGCGTTGTTATTTATTGCGTTATATAATACTCCAAAATACGCACTGTATTATATAATAAGTCGAGTATGCTTTGTGGATGTCCTATTCATTACGCGCCCAAGGCGTACTTTTTAGCGGACGCGCTGTCCTCGGTACCCTTTTCCACGAGATTACCCAAAATTTACAGGGCGCTTGGTGCTGTTATGCCCCACTCTGGGGCAACCCATTACTCATGGATACTGCGTGTATAGAGGGCGCTTGGTGCTATTATGCCCCACTCGGGGGCAACCCATTACTCATGGATACTGCGTGTATAGAGGGCGCTTGGTGCTATTATGCCCCACTCGGGGGCAACCCATTACTCATGGATACTGCGTGTATATATGTGGATGAGCAATTCCAGGGCCTCCGACAGGTTAGAGGGTTTGATACGGTGGGTACTTTACTCCGGTGTTTTGGGGCCCTGGAGAATGTGCGCGTGATTTTGCGGTGCTCATCAAGGGGGGAGGGGGAATAAATGCCGCTCGTCTTCATGATTTCACGAAATGTTATTAGTAGAGACATCGTATACTGGGTTCTCAGGCTTAGTCCTTCATGCGCTTTACCGGCATCTATTTCGACTGGCCTTAATGCCTTACATCACTTCACGCCTCTTACAGCACTTATCGATAGATTGTTACAAACCAACGACCAGGGATTGGAGTCCGCCTCCATGGCGGGGGCATGGGCATGGGCATGTATTTCTTGGACCCGTGGATGGCGGGTGGGCATGGTTCCATTGATAGACGCGTCAGTTATGATTGTCACGGCCATGCTGATGGCCCCGGCAGTGGATGTCATTAAAGCATAAGGCTTCTGTTTTAGACGCTGGCGGTGAGGGTATTGCACCGCAGCTGTTGTGTGTGCAACTTGACAGCTTTCGGCAAGCGCTTGCATGAATGTGGGCAATGCGCTGGGAGAGCGCACATTAAGAAGCTTGCTGGCGGTCGGCGCTGGATGGTTTTCCGGCTTTCCCAATGGACACAGAGAGAAGGGGGAGGTAATATCACTCTGTGCCCGTGTGGGCTGCTCAGGGTGATCACAGACTCTTGTTTTGGGATTGTACGGCGGCCCGAACGCTACACGATGCCATGGAGGTAGAAATGGGTCCGGGTGGCTCTATTGCTCGCAAGCATTTGTGGCTTGGGGTTCCTCCCATACGCGTTTTTGGGATGTGGTGTGCTTGACGGCCATTTTCTGCGCTGAATGTGGGAAGAAGGGCATTGGGCCAAGAGGGAGCGGGTAGCATCCTGCCCCGGCACCCCCTTCATCGCATTGGAGCTATGGTAGTCGCGGACGTTTGGGCTCGACCCTCATCCTTTGCTATATTGGGACAAGCCTCAAGTACCTGGGATCAGGTACAACCTCTGAGGTATTGCTCGAGCAGGCGAGGTATGTTGTCGAATGCCGAATATTGACCTGTTAGAAGGATGATGTTATCTCAAGTTTTCTTAAGTTTTTTTTCGAAACTTTAGCGGTGGGAATATCATTTGTGCTCTTCGGCTCTTGTTTTACATGATTAGGATTAATGCTGTGCTCGGTTTATTTCCTAAGTTTTGTTACTTCACATGCCTGCTGAAGCTGGCATGGCTTGCCGAGTCCGTTAAGGATAACGGGGGCTACGCATGAACGGCCTCACACGGTCTTTCTGTTGAACATACGTACGTTGGGATGCCAACAGTCTTTTTCTCTGCTATCTCCTCACACACAGGACACTCTAAGTGGCTACTTCGCTTCGCGAGGCGGCTTCAGAAATTCACCGATGCCCGTTTCAACATGGCTTATGTGGCCGTCTTCGATTACATCATGTTCCTCTTCAATTGCCGCTACGGAGCTCCGGGTCACCCGCACCAGTTCTGGGCTGACGTCCGTAAGTACGCACGATGTCAACGGTCAACGGCCACGCGTCAACGGCGTTTCATCGTAACGTGCTAGATTTAATATGTCGTCATGGCGTCAAACGTGGGGCCAAACGGTGAAAACATTTTGACTGACGCGATGATGCTGAATGAAGCAGGAGCATCCAAGTGCTGAGCCGATTAGCGGGGCGATGGCATGGGGCTGGATAGCTAGGTTCAGCGAAGAGTGGGTCACACCTGTCATGATGGCTCTGTTGGAAGCACATTGGACAAAAAGACATGCACAAGACCTGCACAGTGAGTCTTTTACTTTTCACAACGCGGTGTGTGTTTTGCCATGTTTGCAAGGATCTTGGATGCACCGTTGCACCTGGGATTTAAAAGATTTTTTGGATCCAGATCCAGATCCTAAATCCTAAATCCTAACCACCCATTCGTTACCGTACCACACTAAACGCTGGCGTTTCACCCCGTTGTCGTCGTCGTCTTCATCGCAGATATATCACAGATATCCACTACTAGCCCGGGTTGCCTGCAGAGTGCCTTTCAGGTCGCCATACTATTCTGTTGGCGGTTAAGGCTGCGACTGCAACTGGCTTGATGATGGGTGCAAATGGCAGGCAGGGCTTTCCAATTTTCATACCGTAAATGCCGTACCTAACCGTACACTAAATATTTATCGACCATCCTTGTTACTCTTTCTATTTTCCATCCGACCAGTAGCTTATCCTTAGATCACTTGAGGAAATCACTGAGCTTGCTAAACCCTAAACGCTTCGTCCAATCCACAAACACACCTGACTTCATACGTGCGTCTATTCTCCCTCCATGATTTACAATCAGTTGGTGGCCAGTTGCGACCTGAGCCCAGTGGCCAGGGGAATCATGACCTCTCCAGCTGCGGTCACCTGCTTGCAAGTGCGGATACTTATTAAGGTGTGGCACGGAATGGTGGCGGTACGGTTGTACGTTGCCCGTACCTCAATGTCCGTACATGCATGCTGTGCAGGCATTGTTTGTCGTGGCTACCGACACTATGGTTGGTGTTACAAGGTTCAAGCGGTGGTGATGCTGGCGATGGCTCTGGCGATCTGCGCGCTCAACTTCGAAGCGGTGGTGATGCTTGTGGGTTATTTGGTGCAGCGTGGTTGCGGCAACCTATAACGGATTCGTACTGCATTCTACAGCATTCATGAAACGTACAGCAGATAAATGCTGCATTCAACCTCGATTATTCTCTGATTGGCGTTGTACGATATTGCTGCACCTAATCACGCATGTACTGCATCCTCCCTTTTGAGCACAGTGCATCCACAACATGCAATTACATGCCCCTTCTCTGGCTTCTCGTTGGCTCTCCACTTTCCCGCGCAGCTTCCCTTCCTGCGGCTGTATGTCCATGATATATGGGTGGGCATCTGGGTCGCCGTAACATACATGACGTACGTTGTGTTGCGGCATTGCGGACCAGACGTGGGAGTAGTTGCAGGCCGGGAAGTTGTGGAGGTCCTGAATAGGCAAGTGCAACCGTCGGGATAGCTGGCACGGGAACTGACAACGGTTGGAGTGACGGGCTTCGGTTGGACCAACGTGTGCCATGACTAGATCAGGCCACTACGACAGATCTGTCTTATCGGCGATCTGGGACGAGCAGGCGATGGTCCCTATAAATAGGGTGATTGGTTCAGTCTTATCCACACCCAACTTTGCCCGAATTATAAGGTCTTGGATGTCCCGCTACGACTAATTTCGCAACAGATTATGAGCCCCGCCTAGTAGCCGCGGCAGGAGCTCTGCGACGACTGCTTGGAGGCAATTGGAGACGACGTCAACCACCCAGGGTTGATCGCACTACGATTGTGGATAAGGCCTGGAGGTGATCGACCGGTCCAAGACATAATTCGGCAAGATGGGCTAAGAGAAGCTGGCAGACCCGCTGGATCTGAACAATTACGCGACGTGGTCCTATCGGCTTGAGATGATGTTGAAGGAGTTGCGACTGCGTCGGTGGCTCCTTGAAGACCCAATGACGGACAAAGATATGGAGGCTTAGGACACGGTCAAGGCGATCATGGTCAAGAATGTCTAGGACCACCACCTCCCGATCATTCGGACGGCGGCAAACGCGCGGGTGGCCTGGCGTGGGACTGCCTGGCGGCCGTATACCGTTGCCCGCCGGTCCAGTCGCTGCCTCGTATGTATTGTGCCAATTGCCTGTAGCAACAGATGTATGGTTTGCCATTCGCATGCATAATTATCTATGTAATCTTATCCGGACCTGTTCCTTTGGTGACCACCACAAGGTGCAGCCAGGGTTCTTCAACGGGGTAGCTATTTGTTCCGGGGTTTTCCGGAACCCTAAAACTCCTTTTTCGGGAGGGTACCCGGAACTCTACCTGGCTAAACCAGAAAACGTTCCGGGGGGCCCCGGAACCTGCACAAAACTTTCTCGGGACACAAAACACTCGTGTTTATTACATGATAAATTGTCTTTGCTGGAAAAAATACATTAGATTGTTTCTTTGACAGCTGTTGAGTCTACCCACCCGGCATTAGGAGCTTATGAACTAACACAGATACCAGCTTCCTTAGCTCTCTTAATCTGTAGTAGTCGTAGACGTACGACACACACTATCACAATATAAGGTGCAAGAAGCACCCTGTCAACATCTCAAGAGGCCTTTGCGGCAATCAACTACTACATAATCTGCTTCATTCTCCTCCTCTCCATCCGAGATATACTTAGTATTTGCTTGCTTTAAGCTAACACCCGTTGGCTTGAGAAACTTAGGAAATTGCTTGGCTGGCTTTACTGTTAGTTGCTTGATTAAGGCCAAAATGTCAATGCTGTAAGTCCTGTGGAAAATGTTATTTTGTCTAACTGCTTAAAAATTAGCTTGTAACTTATCCTTAGCTAATAAACATGTAATGTACTTTTTGCTTTTCCTAAGCGTCAAGCTGTCAAACATGCATCAGTAATCCCCGGAACATGGCCTTGCTTTAAGGAAATTTTCTCCGGGTACACCCGGAAAAGAGCCTTTTTCTTGATGGGCCACAATTTGTCTGCCCCCGGAAAGCAGCACCTCACACGTCCTGAAATTCACGGGAATCCCCGGAGCAGCCCCAACATCTTTACGGGCGTTTTCCTAAAATTCTAAAAATTTCCGGGTCCCGTCCGGGGTGAAGTAACCTGGGTGCAGCACGTCACATACTTTCTGCAGAGCAAGTGCCCGTATGTTGTTGGGGCTGGATTGGTTGGGTGATCGTATGAAGGTCTCGCTTCTGTCTGGTTGTAATTCTCCTGATTCTTGCGAGCCCCTCGCACCATGCGCGTTTTTAGGAAAGCCCTCAACAGCATGGCGGAAGACGAAAACTGTTCTGAATCAAAAGGCGGGCGTCTGGTTGGATCGCACCCATCCGTCATACTTGTTTACCTTTTACCCATGCAAATCAATAGGAACGGTGCACAGCCACTGGTTTGCCTTGTTTGGAATGTTCCTATATCCAATCCTCATAACGTTCCCGGACCTCTGATAACTTTAGTTTGTCAGGTCAGTCGACACTGCCCTGAAGGCATGGCGCACGTTTGACAGCGCCGTGACTGCACCGGAGCCAGTGGGTTTAGAATACTTGGCGGAAGATACGTAAGGCCAGCCAAGAGTTCGTTCCACAAATGGTTATAGGAGCGTCGTCTGCCAGCTACCCTCCTCACTTGCACTATAACCACGGATTCGCGCGATAAAGTCGCGTTAGTTCGCGTTAGATAGGGTCCCTTAACGCGAGCGAACTAACGCACGAATCCGTTGTTATAGTGTTGTGGGCCTTCCGGCTCCTTGGCCGAGATGGTCCATACGACCATGTGAGCGGTCGAGTTAACCCATGTGTTAAAGCCGTTTTAAGGGAAGACCATATATTGGTAAGCAGTGTACATCCTGCCGTAGATTTGTGAGATTGTGACTTGCACACTTGTACTGTATTTGGTTGCGATTTGTTGTACGAGTTTAGGTTGCATGACATTCAGTTTCGCGATTCGGAGCTAGAAGCTAGCCCCGAATGTTGATTAAGCTAACTTTATGATCGTACCCGTAGGGGAAGGATCCCCCAGAGGCAAGGGTGTTGTTGTAAACATGCTGCTTGTAATGGAGTTTGTTGTAGGGTAAGCCTCTAGGGTAAGCCTATGGCATTCGGATGCCCTCCTCTCTCTGCGGCAAATGCAATCAGTTTTTGTGGCGCTTGTCCTCTTTTTTAGCCTGGAGTGTGCACAGGATGCGTGCGTTAAACGGAGACGGGTGGCTGCAGTGTGCAAATTAGCGGAGACGGGTTCCGTGATCGGGTGCATACCGCTGTCAAGTTGGTCGTCGATAGATTTATGACTAAGCGGTTTGCGTTACAGTTGGCACAGGAACCCTCCCGCTCTCGTACAGTTGGCACCCTTGTGCTGGAGAAGCGCAGGAGGCACATTCCCAATACTTAGGAATATTTTCCTGTGACAACTTAACCTGCCTATCCAGGCCAGGCATGGCACAATGGGCCAAGTGCTGGGTAGATCATTTATAATTCGCGTCATTTATAAATAGGAAGGTGAGAAGTTGGAAGAGAGCAGTCGCAAAGGAGGGCAACGCGCCATGTTTTGTTGCTGCGACTGATCATTGCAGTCATACTCCAAATACTCCAATGCGCTCATAGGACATGGCTAACCGCCTATATAGAGCCCCATCTGAAGTGTCATAGTTACCGATAGGTAATCAGCCAAACACATCGCCTCCCCGTCAAATGCCAGGTACGGGAGCCGCTTACGGGTGTCACGACAATTCGGTACCTTTGTCACACCATGTGACACCCTTACGTTGTATCGTGACATGGGGTCAAGAGCACTTTTTTGCAGGACCCATACATGGGAATTGGCCTTACTGCTGCCGCTCATCTGTGCCATTGCCATACACATTCCCCACAATGAAGTGGTTATAGCTAAATACAGCTTCTTGGTGATACGCCCCTCCTTGTCCCCCAAACAATGAATGCGCAATGCTGGTTTCAAGTGGTACATTAAGTTTTCTCAACGCGCAGGTACGGGGAATTTGAAATCGGGACAGCGCACTGCTGGAGCCTCGCGGCTACAAGTTCCCCACCACCAACCCGCGCATCACCAGTCACACGAGATAGGCCGATGAGTTCATAGGACGGGGTAACTGCCGTGGGTATAATGTTGACGTACTGCGATTCATCAAAGGAACACGCATTGAGCATGCCTTCAGGAACGCGGACTGTACATGCACGCCAATCATATATGAAAATAATGCCACTCAAAAACCGTTCACATCGTCCGGACACAAGCCTTGGCAGCCCCAGATCCACCTGCACCCATGGGATTTTACCCCTGCAGTGCCTAACCCTTTCATTCACATGAACATCAACTTCGACTATTGCCTTTCCGTCGGTAATTGGCATTCAGCCTTCCGCATCAGGTGATGATGTGCTTTCAGGCCCAGTGTGACCCCAATATGGACGCAATCCGATGAGATGTGACATGAACACGGCCGTCTCAAGCGAACAAACATGGATAGACGCCCAAACTAACCGATTTGCATATGGGAAATGTGGTAAAGTATGCAAATATGCCTCATTAAACACTATGTATCAAGCCTGCACTAACCTCTTCGGCTGCGTGCGGACTTAAAATTTTAGGGAAGCTCGGCCCCACACGCCTCCAACATTCGGACACGTGACACGCAAGGCGCATAGGAAACGGGGACTGGCTCATCCAGGTAGAAGGTGAGCTCCCGCCTGGCAGCAGGCCACCATCTGACTTCGTGGAATATCATTCATTCCCCCAGAAGCGTTTTCGCTTTGATCAGATGTTGTAAGTACATACCCTTAACCACATAATGAACGTTGTAAAGTAATCCGAATCGTGAAAGTCACCGTCCGCCAGCTCCCTATCGCCATACTTAATGCCAGCGGGTCCGCATCCACTGGTCAATAAAAATTCCAGTGTGGACGTTACCAGCAGCCCAGCACGTTGTCGCGTTTGCATTATGCATGGCTGTTGTCAGCATCCTTCCAGTAATAACCTCCTTATTCAGGTGCGACCGAGCAAGGACCAGGTACCAGGCCTAGGCGAGTGTGCGTACTGACATTGCCACAGTAAAACGAACCCCGGCCATCCGTCGCCGCGCCTCCGAGGGTAATTTTTTTGAAATTTCACGGAGTGATCAAACACTTGTAGACGGACTTATACTAAGATCGAACCTCCTCACCGGGCACAGTAGCCCCCATGCGCCATGCCTGATTGCTCCCCGGGCCTAAAGCACTAGTCACACTGCACGACGACCTTTCCCGAGTCCTGGCGGGCGTGCGCCATGCATACAGATTCATCCCAGTTTGGCATTATATACATTGCGCAAGGGTGCATCGCTAATACTACATGGTGGTATAGGTCCTATCAGTACAGATCGCGAACAAGGCAGAACAGGCAGCACACGCTAGGGTGCACGCTGGGCAACGCGCTGCGTTTCCCGTATCGTGCTGCCGTGGTCTGCCCGCAAAGCATCGCAGTGTTGGGCAATGCGCCCTGGTCAAGAAGTGTCAAGGTCGCCCGTGTGTCGCAATTAACGAATGTCTCTACTGCTTAGCCCTTTCCTCGCCATGGTACACCCGCTCTGGACGCAGGATGTAGGAAGGGTAAACGTATTAGGCTGCCCTCCTGCACCGCAGGGACTGGACGATTTTAAAGTGTGCCCTAACGAATTGTTGTCCGGCTCATGCTGGCGACTGTCGTGTCCGGGCCGGATGACTTAGCGGATGGGAAGACGGACCAGAAACGGAGTGTCTCGTCACCAGCGCCTGTGACTATTGTCTGGCCGTCTGGCGACACCGCCAGGTACAGAACGCGAAGCGTGTGGCCTGCGCATCACAGGAAAATACATAAGTAACACAATCATATGGGTGCGCGCCTTGGTCCCGTTCACCAAAGTTGCAGCTAACCAGGAATGGGTGCCAGGAAGGAGAGATTTGCCCGTATGGCAGGGCGTAAAGGTTCAAAGGGCCAACACAATCCCTGCAGACATGCGATAATTTAGTCCCCGTGCATTGACGACCCCGGGACGTAAAACGTTAAAGCTCTGCACTGCTGTGCCACGGCGTCTTTTCTGCAGCACGGGGCCTTTGGAAAGTTTGCGCACCTGTCAGCGTCGCTAGCTTGGCCATGGAAGGGTACTTCCAAATAATAACCTGGTTTTGGCTATAGCCATGCGTGGAGACAATCTCGTTGGCGTTCTTAGACCAGGAGATGTTGCAAACCTACGTAAAGCATTCACATGGGGAGAGGGGGCGAAACAGAAGGAAGCCACAGGCAGAACCTACGTTAGCCCAAGCAGGATACACCTCAACACCGCAGGACTTGAACATGATCCTAGAGGATGAAAATTCTCTGCTGAGCGCAAATGCTGCAAGCCAAACGAACTGATATCGGCTGCTGCTGTCTGGCAGGGTACGTGAATTCGTACCTCATAACGTTACCCAGCTTCGCAACCATGCCGCAGTGAAACTGACCTCAAGTCAATTACCGCCTCAACCACCCAGTTGGTCAATTCACCTGGCTTCCCGTGTCAATGCAGTTGAGCGGCACACCGGTGGCAGTGTTCCAAAAGCGAATGCATCGATCTGCCGTCCCGCCGCCACTGGCCAGCAAACTATGTTGATGTGGGGACCAGGCAATTGCCTGCAAACATAGTACACCATGGCCTCAACGTCACCAGCTAAAAGGGGCTAAAGTCGGCCAGTAGTGGCGCGAGCCTCTTCAGAAGAGCCAGGCAAGCTGGCGATGAAGGGGGCCGAGTTCTTCTAATATACGACGTGCCTTATACTTTACGTATTTAGTGGCATACACCTGGAGATATGGCACCGCTGCACTCCTGCTCCCTGTTCCTTATCCGCCCATTACCTTCACAGCAGCTGTGTGATCGGTAAACTTATACACCGGTGAAGCGGACGGCAGCGACCAGATGTACAGTTGGTTATCATTCCCGCCACTGGCGAGCTGCCGGTCGTCTGGCGACCACTGCGCACCCCGACAACACCAAAATGTGTAGGCGCATCAGATGAATTCATGATGGTCGAGAGGTATTTACCTACATGTCTGACTCATGCTATTTTGCCATACAGCTACACAGTTAACGCAATAACTCGTTTCGAGCCGAGTTGCGTGCTCACGCCCAACTCTGTTTTGCCGCTTCCTGTCCCTTAAAATTATGCTCCCAGTGCGCACCTTGAGGCCACATACCTCGGACCTGTGGCCAACCAACTTAGCTACGAAATGCTCCGTGCACCGAATGTCGCGCTGAAGGATGTGCCTATCGCGGCTTCCGCTGCACAGAACATGAGAACCCCAGGCCTGAGGCAGCAGCGGGCGGCGCACCACTTAACATTAGGTCGCTTCCAGATTGCACCACTGTCGCCGCACATATAAACATACGGAGCTCCGAAGGAGCCAGCCAGAGCAGCATGGGGCCTGAGCCGTGCTGCATGGGCGCGGCCCCTGGTTGCGAGATCTAGCACGGTTTGATGTGGGCCCACACCATCCTAAGTATGCACAAAATCCAGGAGTCTCCATGAAATGTAGCACCAGAACTACTGCCACATTCAATCAAAGATTACATAGTCGCATAGAAATGAGCGACACGCACTTAGCGCTCACACAGAGGCAACTCCTAACGTGCCGTGGGATTGAATGATGGTGGTTAGAGCAGTCAAACCCGCCTGTTCTAGGCGACACCATGGCCAGCATATCCACAGAGAAAATGCGGCCCAATTGCAACGAACACCAACGGCAAGACCTTCGCATAGGTACATACATGTTACCTGCATGGGCTTGGAACGAGCAACAGACGCATTTACCTGAGTCCCCACACGCGCGCGATGTCCCTCCATCGTTCGCAGAAGTTTAAGCTTCGCCACGTCCCAGATCTGCACCTTCCCACTGTTGGTGCCTACTGACAGGTAAGTTCCGCGCTTGCTCCACTCCACACTGCACACCGTGTCATGCGGTGCTAAGTCACAGAGTTTAGTAACCTGCAAGAGAAGAGATCGGGGGTTCAAGCACAATGGTTTATGCAACACAACTTTTGCTTGAGAAATCTGTCATACGAGGCCAGACGAAATCCCACTTTTACATTGCTCAACTTCACGTGCGAATAGAAATAGGGCAACTCGTACAGGGCCGGCCCATTACCCTAAGCCGCCTTCACCATACTGTGACTTCATGACCCGCGTCGTATTGCTCGCAAAAAGCTCAACTTCACGATCACAGTCTAAGACTAATAGTTTATTCATCTTGCTCGCCGCTGCGAAGGTTGTAGTCGGAACTACAGAAAACTTGTAAATCAAGTTATCCGTACCGTGCTGCTTGTCGCCGACCACAGGTAGACGCACGTGCCAAGTCCCACGGCCAACACGTTCTGTGAAGACCAGTCAACAAGGTTAAGGTAGAAGTCGTCCGCCAGCGAGGGAGCATCAAGGACCTGGCAGGCAGGATGAACTGGTATCCTTTAAGACAGGAATCTCTTTAAACGAATGGATCATTTTGGAGATAACCGGGCTGCCAATTCTGGAGTGCCTAGCGCAGCCAATAAGAGTACCAACCCCGCTCCGGGGCTGCGCAAGCGTATGGGTGCTCTTGCCACCCAATACTGAATGCCAGCCGCCTCACTGTGAAGATGAGCCAAGACACAAGTGCGATTCCACAATCCGGTCGAAGTCCAAGCTTTAAAACCAACATAGGAGCCCCTGGACTTGTAACAGACGCTTACCTTAAAAGGGGCCCGCGCTATTTTGCGTTGTGCACGGCGTGGGCTAGCAAAGGGTGACCCAGCTGTTGTATCGTCACCAACAGGCGACACTACGAAAGGACTCTGAGCAGCCGGACCTCCGTGTGGACTGTGCGCATCTCCCGTCTTAAAGCGGAAAAGGCTTTTCCCTGGGCTCGCTGGCGCGCGAAGCTGTTCCAGCTGCTGTACCTAATCGTTTGCCGCAGGGAAAAACGTGTCCCGTGTGTAAGAATCTAAGATTATATGAAGCAGTGTGATTTCATAAGCAAGCAGGCCAAGATGAAACCGGGGAAACCCTGGCTGTGTTTACAAATCCTCTACCTTATCGGGCGAGATGGGTCCTGGGCAGGAGGAACCTAGAAGCTCTGACCGAAGCAGTAGGTTGTATGCCGGATTTAGATCCTAACGTTACAGGATACACACGGGGCATCAAGGGAGTAACAAGGTGACTCATGCGAAACGAATTAGAGAAGATCATGGCACTTTGCTCAAGGACACATCCAACACAGGTTTAATGATGTGCAGGATAACGCCCAAGAATGCACTGCGTGAGAGCTGCCGCGTCGTTGTTTTTGTTGAGATGTGTATTCCGGCCCTCGGGTCACCAGCAGCACTTGCTAGCCTTCCACACTGTCCTCCCTTCTTCTGTCCCTTACCTCCCGATCCGTCGCCTGCTTCAGGACGTCTGAAGTGGCCATTTCTCGATCAAGGATGCTGTAATCAAGCCTTGCAGCCGGTGCCCGCGACGGAATGAATCGATCACTATATGTTACTCGAGATTTTGGTGACCACATTGGGTTCCGTACTGGGCTGGACGCATGAAGGCTTTGGCGACTATGGTCTCGTAAAGGAGAAGCCGGCTGAGCTTGGGTAGGTGGCCCAAAACCTGTGGCATAATCCGGTTCCATAATAGCCAGCTGGCGCCAGAACCCCTGTCAGCCCAGGTGCTTCGCTGAAAGATGCGTCGGTGAAGCGCGCGGCTTCAACCTACAGGCAGGTTAGGTACCAAAAAACCTCACAAACAATTCGAAATCAACCAAAATTATGGTTTAATTTTCGTAGGTTTGTAAGGAGAGAAGATAACTGGTGGTCAACACGTTGGCGCGGAAATTTCACAGGTGCCAGAGGAACAATGAAGAAGAGAAGGTAATTCTACGAAAGTTCTAATAAGAAAATCTTTTTATATTCAAGTTCCTTCGTGCAAGTTATCATAACCAATAATGCCTGGCTTCTGGCTAGAGGGGGTGCCAGTACGGCAGTAAACAACCGTCAGTTACAATCGTGTATACGTCGAGTTGTCAGGAAATCGGGACTCAGCAAGGGGCAGTTGTAAACCTTATATTCTGAGCATAAGCACTTGATCAATGACGAGGAAGCATTTCCTTCCACGTTGTCGGTACAGATCACAACATCACACATTTGGACTCCACTTAGTAACAATTCCCTGAACAAGTCGAACAAAATGCAAGACTAATCAAGGCCTTCTAGGATTTCTATGACTCCAACACAACCCCAAGCATCATGTCCTCTGGATTCCTAGCTCATTAAAGGTTTGGAACGCCAGTACACCACTCCCGCGCGCAAGCAGCGTCAGTCTACTCGTTCAACTGCAAAACTAGGGGAAAGTGCTGGAGCCCAAATCTTAGCCGTCCTTAGTGGTTAATACGAGCAAGCCCAGCGCTCCAATCAGCAAGAACTTGAGGGCGGGGTAATCATTCATGACAATGGTAACCATTCCAACCTTCGGAAGAAACCTACAGGGCCGGGGGAATGCATCGGCATATCCTGCATATCTCAGGTAAGTTAGAGTAACGTTTGCATGGGCTCCATGGTACCTGGGTCCGCACGTAACACTCCCACCTTGCATGGCCACCTTGACTGAAGACATAGTCATTCCGTTGATTTCCCCTAACATGTCCACATTGACGGAAAATAAACCCCCACGTGCTCTAGGACGCCGGAAGTAATGCGACAATTACCCTGTACCATTCCTCCAGAGATGTGTACTTACCCCACAGCTCTCCCCATTATGTGATGCTGATGCAGCCATTCTTGGCCCTCATTATATAAGGCGCGGTCGTCACCGTAGTTGTTGTCGCCCTGGAAAGACATTAACATTAAATTGGAGCAGATCATCCATGAATCATTTGCACGGGTTGAGGCTGCGTGGTTCAGCTGTGAACAGTCCGCAAGGGATTCCTCACAGGAGTTGTCCACCGCAGTCCTTCGACTCGACAAAAGATAGCCGTTACTGACAAAAAGGCACGAACACTGCAGTACAAAGTCCTGTTCTGTGGAACAAGTTAATGCAAGGGAAACCCCTTAATGAAGCCCGCCAACCTACCTGTTTTCCCCCACATACACGCGCACGCGCAATTTTCCCGCTCTGTCCAACAACAGCTCCCTCCCTTATCCACCCAGGTAACCAAACTATCTGCATACTCGCCTTTGTGAGAATATCTATGTGTGTACCATTCCTCCGTTCGTGAACCTTGATTACCCGGTGCACGATGGGAATATCGCGCCCATCCAGGTTAAATACGACAACTTCTCCGGTCCGAATCGGCTTCTTCCCCATGTTGAGGAACAGAATATCACCACGATAGAATCCCGGCTCCATGCTGCCACTAAGAACAACAACCACCTGGGTAATTCAGGTAGCAGTGCCTAAACGTCATTCCCAGAAACAAAGGAAGTCCTTCCCAGATGATACAATGATCATGGCAAAACATACCGGTGACTCGCTTCCTGTTACTAGCATCAACGACTTCCAGATCATGAGGGCAGAGGTGATGATTAAACCTACAAAAATATTTTAAGTCCCAACGTAAAACGTCTCAGCAACTAAGTCTTGAGCCCCATTCAGTTGTGACAAAAGCAAACGCTACTCTTGCCTAGTTGCAACCCTTGCGCCATCATTTGGCGCCAGTTCATTCGCCGCAGCTCCCTGATATGATCAGCTATGAACTCCATTTTGTGGAAGTACTTTTGCAGCTTCTACGGCGGGCAATTCTGGAACAGAACTCTTCTCGTGCCTACGGCATTAACAAGAGCAAAGCCTCAAAACTGCAGTATGGCAATATCTGCCTCACTAGTAGTGCATTAATAAATATCCAACTCTTTATCGCGACGCGGAGCGGCGCTGACCTGAACTAGCAGTACCTGTACGGCCAACGGCTTGTATGTTGACATTGCTTAGTGCTTGACATGTTGAAATTTCGATGCAAACATCCGCTAACACCCGCCAAGTCGGATTTCTGTTGTCCACCATCGCCGTTCACTGAATTCTATGGACTGGGGCCATTTATGGACCAGAAGAGGCCAATTACGCTCCAGCTGCCCTAGTGACGCTTCGTCCGTTGTTTGCCAACCTTAAGGCCCATGAGGGTCATCGTCGTTACAGCCAGGTCTAAGCACCGGCCAACAGTTCTTGCCTGCGTGGCTCGTCACGAACCGTGCAGGGTGTGGATACAGAAAATAGGGACGGCGACACCTCGTGAGCAGCCAAGGTCCCGGTCCATAAGCTTCTCAATGTTACCCGGCGGAAGATTTGGAAGCTTTATGCAATGTTTACCATGTTGTTCTGCCCCCTGCCTAACAGGGCTACGGGAGCTGGGGGCCCACTATACCGCCGGAGGCGTTCATGATTTCCATGATCCTCCTGGCTCCAAGTGCAGGGTGTGGGAAAAGCAAAAGGTTCAGCCCACCCGCACCTCCTAACCGTTTTCCTCTTCCTGTGCAACCGTCTTGGAAAAAAGACGGCAGCGGCGCCGATACTGTCATGCTCTTAAGCAGCTACAGCTGCCGCTGCTGTCGTGCCGTGGCATCCGATCCAAGCAGCTGACCGCATACAGGCGGTTCGTAGATTCACACACGTGATTGCAGCGCCCTAGGGACGAAACATAGGTTCTAGTATTTCTAGCATATGTAAACTCAAATATGGTTTTCGATCACGTAGTTGCCAAGGGTGAGACTCTCGGCCGCTGCCATGCGACTTGGCTGGCCTGGGCCCACCCGGCACTTTCTTCATCCTCAAGTTAAACCAATCGAACAGCAATGGACGATGATCCTTTTATCCACTGTAAAATGGTTCAACTTGAATTGTTCACAATGGTGATGCATACTGCCCGTGGAGCTAGCGGGGGTGATGATAATACAAATTTTAGCCAAACAGTGCCGAACAGTCCGGGAATGTTGTGGTTGCGCGATATGCGCAGACTTCCGTTAGGCGAGAAGTCCATATCCTGGACGATCGCAAGAAAACACGGCAGCATTTACAAAATCAATCAGTTTCTTGACACATTAGAGAGCGTCCACCATTGCAGAGATTCGTTGATTCAAGATTGTGTCTTAAGTTGCTTTCTCCACAAAATGGGTAATACTGGTACCCAGGGTGGATACTACCTACCCACTCACCGCTCCTCCGATTAACGCATGCTTCTCTCACCAGGAATGCCACCACATTGTGTGTCATCCGATCGTGGTCTAGAAAATGGTGCGACTAAGCCATGCTGGCTTCGGTCAGGCTTCTTCGGGTTACTGATTGAGGAATGATGTAGAATAAAGCAAGTGGCTACCCCGGGCCGACAAGGTTGGGATAATGTCTATGGATACGGACAACCGGGTTCAACCATATACACTTTCGCATTTGTAAACTGGGATTGTGTTGGGGTTCCATTGCAGTGCCTATTTAGCCGGTCATAACGGAGTGCCTACGTGCGGAGATGTGTGCTGTTTGGGGGTTGTGAGGTCTGACGTACGTAACGATTAAAAGGCGTGTTTTATGCGGGTGGTGCTGCTGGCGGGCGAGTGGGGTCAGTCTGCCACTGCTCTGGCCCGCCCTGGCGAGCGGTGCGGTCAGGTGTGGCCATAGCAACCGCTCCTGATCGCCGCGTTCATGGCAAAGGCGTCCTGGCCAGAGGAAGTACCCAACTTAGGGCTACCAGGATGCTCTTTCGCGGACATTTAATCACCGGCTGGATTTCAGATTTTGTGCCAGAGGCGTTCGAGCTGCCCATTTCGGCAACTCGTCAGAAACTCCGTCACGGTACTTTTTGTTATCGAATTCTGTACTCTTAATCATCATCTATATCATGTAATGTACAATAATAGACCTCTTCGCAAATGTGTTTTACGAAGGAACTGTGATTATATAACCGTCCTGATTGCGTGTTTTCGTAAAGGATCATTTATTTGGAAACAGTATCCAAGTACGGTCCATAGCTCGTTGGTATCATAAGGTTACAGCTAGACAACATCAACCAGCTAATTGGGTTTCGGATCACAGTCACAACGGAGGTAGCAACGTGCGAATAAACCCGGGTATCAGACGGTTTTTGAGCTGATATTATAAGACGTATCCCAACACACCAATTCCTCTTATTACGTGAGAGCTCGTGATAGCAGCTGTCCAGAGTCTGAGCACCAGCAATTTCATTTGCCAATCGGCAACGATAGCGGCAGTACTTGCAATGAGCACCAATGTCTCATGTCCACCAGATGTTTTACCAAAGTTGCTTGAAGCTCTCCAGTCTCTTCCGAACCCTGGCGAATTGGCCCTTGCCATCTGCGCGGCCACGAGGCATTCAGGTCTTCAAGTGCGTATTTTGGATTCTCATACCTCGTATTGGTACTTTATGTGCGAGGTTTGGCAGCTATTAGTGCATTCCTCGTGCAGGACAAGATTGAAGCCGTCAGCCATGGCCTCAACCAGCTCTACCTCTTGTTTGGAACAGCGCTCGTTTTTGTAAGTATTGCTTTTAAGTGCTCGATATCGTGCTCACATTGTTTTTTTAGCAACACACTCCGGGACGTTGCAACAACGGAAACTCTTAAAGAGCGCAGCCGCGCCGCGTTAGCTGAATTACCACGCCTGGTGGTGTGTGCAGGTGATGCATGGAGGCTTTGCCATGGTGCGCACGTCGGTTGTCACGTGGTAGTGCTGGGCAACGGAAGGGAGCGAGGCTCCGGATGCCATTGAGAGTATCTTGGGTTATTAGCCTAGTAGTCGGACTGGCTTGGCAAAACAGAATTTTACTTACGTGCTGGCAAGGTGCTTAAATAGGTCACGATTAGGCCTCGAGGTTCCAGGACATCGCCATGTCAACACGTTCAGACCTTCATGACATTAGCGACTATATCATAAGATCCGATTTTTGACCCGTTAGTCGAACTCTGCCTGGAAATAAGCGCGCGGACACCAATGGTATCTGGTGCTTGAATGCGTAAATGACGAAGAGCTAGCGGTGTCCATCCCCCAGAGTTTGTTTTGTTGCCGTCCCCGCCTCACCGCACCTAACTGCGTTCGGTTCCCTTGCGCTTTAAAGTAAAAACACGATTGGATGAGTTGCGGCTACAACGACAGCTTGTATGAATGCGTGTCCCCGCACAGTCCACCTGGCTGATCTGCGAGGTCCTATTCCACAGCGTAACACGCCGTTTCGGTTGTGGGTACGGCTCCCAAACAGCTCATTTTTTCCACTGTCTGTTCTATAGGGTTTGTGTGGACTGCGAAGACCGCCCCGTTCGTTTCTTGTATACGGCCATTAGGCAGTAGATATGGCCCGCTTCCCACATCCCTGTCCTTCGATGCGGCCGAGTCTGTTCAGCCCGTTGTGTGTGCAACACGGCAGCGCGACACATAGGCCATGAATATATTATGGACATGTCAATAAATGCTTTTGTGACCATTTGATTTACAACATATCGTTTAACACCCCCTCTCTCGGTCTCTTCAGCTGGCAGCGGGCGCGGTCCGTTCCAAGAACGCTGTCAACATCCTTCTGCAGACCCTCATGGATGCCTGCGCATCTGCGCTTATGTGGTATCTGATTGGGTACGCGTCATGCAGGGTTTAAGCGTACCGTCACCGCGTCACGTACTGCATTATTAAGTAGCAGACGAGCCAGGTCGAGTGATCGCTCATCCCGCACCTCCCATACTCTTGATCCCGGAACAAAGCTCAGTAACCACCTCCCAATGTTTCCTTCTGGAGTAGCCACAGACACGGACACGAGAAGGGTTGTGAATAAGGTCATATAAGGTCATATAGACATTTGGAACATGCATTGCCGACATCCCCCTGTCAACTATACTTCAAAAGTATAGCCTCCTTGCATATCCTCGCTCTCTTTGTACAACCCGTGATGAGCAAATCCCAAGGGCACATGCCTCGCCAGGACCTAGCCCAATTCATGCGGTGGAGTGGCTCCTACCTTCCAAGAACCGCCACACCATTACTGTCTTACGCAACTGCTTTCATGGCACGTGGTTCACGTGATACAGGTTTGGATTCGCGTACGGTATAGGTGACAAGCCCAACGCCTTCATTGGCAATGCACTCTTCGCGCTCACGCGCGTGCACAGCCACAATACCGGGAGCAGCACCGGTGAGTTCTCTTCATGTACGAATTGTCGCAGGCAATTTAATTATTACCAGGCAAACCATGTGCCCTAAATACCCTCATCAAAGACTGCTTTCCTAAGCAGCCTGTCTTGATCTGCTTATTGCCGTGTAAGCTTGATGTCGATGTGCATGCATGATGTATCAGGCCGCTGGCTGGACATTGTGTTTCAGTGGGCCTTTTGCGCCACCGCCGTCACTATTCCTGCCGGCTCCGTTGCAGAGCGCTGCAAGTTCAATGCCTACCTATGTGAGTTGTGCTGCGCCCCCTGCCGTGCATTCGTGCATGAGACGAAATGGTGATGTGTTGGGAACAGTATTTGTATTTGTACTTATTGCGTTGGGATTTATGCTAGGGTTGGGGTTGGCGTTAGTGCATGCGGATGTGATGAAATGGTATTATCGCACGCTTGGATGCACAAGGCTGGTGTTGGTTTTGCGTGACGGCAGTGGCTGGATACTGTCTGGATAGACATCGCTGTGGTCATTGCCGTTCGACACGTTAAAGTCCTTGGCGGCTACAAGAGCATGAGAGACAGCAACAGCGACATGGAACGTTCTCATGCTTCGGTAGTTTAAGTTTGTGTGTGGTGCCAGTGGAAGGGGAGAAGGCCTGGGCAGAAGAGGGGCAAAGGAAAGAGCGCATGTCATGTGGTGGGTATACACCTACAAGCATTGGGATTCTAGTAAATAAGCCCGTGGTGGCCAGTAACGACGCAGGAATGTGCGTGTTTATAAGCTTATTCGTTATTTGTTCTGATGATGGAATTCTTGCGCAAAATTACGCCGTGCCGCCGTCCAGGCCCAACTCATTTCCCTAACCTGTTTCCTCATGGTGCCAGCGCTCTGGTGCAGCACCTGCACCTTATACTGGACCTCACGTGCCTCTGCAAGCACAAAGGCCTATATAAGGGAGAGCTACGGCGTCATCCATGGGCGCCCTGGCAGCCGCATCTACATCCACAACCAGCCGGCCTCCTTTTCAATGTGTTTGGGCAGACTGGTCCGATTCCTGCATCCCCACATTCCCAGTCCACCGTATGCCCATGCACGTGCGCATACATGTATAAGCCGGTGTCTATTTTCCCACATCCATCAATCCGCCACTTGGTGGTGTTCCACCTTCATGCTGTATTGACTACCCTGGGCACAGGCTATTCGACCTTCATTTCGGCCTTCCTCTACCCCGTCGTGGCGCACTGGGTGTGGTGTTCCGAAGGATGGCTGGGGTACGCCACACAGAAGCCGTTGCTGGACTGCGGCATGATGGATTTTGCTGGGTCAGCTGTGGTACACATGTTGGGGGGCCTCTCAGGTGAGCCGTGAGCGTGTGAACTTGGGAGGTGAGGAACGAGGGTGCTGGAGGCTGGTGAAGACGATGTGGGTTCGTATGGTGCGAGGAAGGTGCGTCTACATGGGGGGCCACGACGACATTACGCGTGTGCCATATTCTGGGTTTCGCACATGCTATAAGACCTCCTGTCCGGGTGGAGCCCGCTCCCTTTTGTGGATCGGTACGTATGCATCGTGTCCGCCTCTGCCACATCTTCCCTCGCCGCGACCATCGTCTTGCTGCCTGTCAGGGCTGGCCGGTGCGGCACTGCTCGGTCCCCGCATGGGTCGGTTCGACATCGAGAATCAGCCGGTGCCGCTGCCTGGGCATTCCGCAGTTCTGGTGGTACTGGGGACCATCCTGCTGTGGTATGGATGGTGAGTGGGGTCTTGGCGGCAATATGCCCGCGTGCAATCCAGTAAGAACGTAACATATACGTATATCAGGAGGCCCACACTAGATAGTCGTACGCCCGACCCAAGCAAACTCAATGAGGTCAGCGAAAGCAAATGTGAGTGACGGTGTCCCCGGGGTTGCAGTTGCACACGCGGGATGCAATCACCGGTGCTTTTCTGTGTCGCACAATGTGTCCTACATGTGCGACTTGGAATGTGAAGGACTGCGCCGGGGGTTTAGAGATACTTTCATGAGGGCTGGAGGCCGTGCATGCCGTATGCCCAGTGTGTGGAGCTCTCACCTGCCTGGAGCCCTCGGCCCCTACACCTCAATTGAAAATGCACCCATCTCATGGACGAGGGCTGGCATTTTAAACTTTTTAATTTTATTACCACCATACGAGTTTGCGGCACCCGACGGGGGGGCACTGTTGATTCTGTGTGTGTGTGTGTGTGTTTTGCCAGGGACGTGCCTCCATAGCGTTTGCTGTCTCGGGTTTTCGGGTAGTGTGAAATGGATTACGTCAAAAAAACGTGAAGCAAGCGGGGTGGAGGGAAAGAACGCCAATGAGTGGATGGCGTATCACTTACGGTTCTGTGTATCTAAGTCCCGTGCAGGTACGGTTTTAACCCCGCATCCACGCTCGTCATCGATACCGCCCTTGCTGCGGAGGTGGCCTCCCGGTCTGCTGTGACCACTACTCTAGGTGGTGCCGCTGGCGGTGTGGGTTGCCTAGTATGGACCCTGCTGCGAACAAGGGTACGACAGGCAGGGTTTACCGTACATTTTATTCTTAGGGTTTCCTTCTCGCTCGACCGGTCACCAACCCTATCTGTAGGGCAGGACTGGTGTCTCTCCGCACGCGTACCACCTATCTGCCCGACAATCCCGCCCATCCATCTACCTAAAACTTCGAGTCCTCACTTCTTCGGAGGTTCAAACAAAGACTTCCTCATCCTACGCCAGCCATTCTACTCGATCCTCGCCCTTCCGGCCTTCCTGTCCCCTTCATTGCGGTGTATCCCAATGTGCTCTACCGTACCCTGCTCTACATTCATTCCTCCAGCCTCCCACGTCTACCCTTTGTTGCGATGCAGACCTTCGACTTGTATGCGCTGTGCAACGGAGTGCTGTGCGGCTTTGTGGCGGTCACGGCGGGGTGCCACGTGTACGAGCCCTGGGCGGCGATCCTCTGCGGCACAGGAGCAGGCACGTAGGCATGCGATAACATGAGGGGATTGCTTGACAGGGCCAGCTCTTAAAACATGTTTTAGCGGGATGGGGTTTGGGGAGTTGAGCGAACCCGACAGCGTGTCATTTGGGCACCCCTGTGCGATGAGGGGTCGTATCAAAGAGATGCTGCTGCTTATTAGCTCACCCATTAGGGCTTGATTGCAGCTTGTAACCGCCGCGATAATATACAGGCCGTACAAGGAAAGGTTTTTCCCCGCATGCCATCTCTGGATGCCGTTGCCATTCCAACATTTGTCGGGGTTTGAGTGTCTAATGGACGTTCGGATAACAACCGCTTTTTTAACACGATGAATCCCCCCTGCTGACTCCTGCTGACGCTGCTGACCCCTTCTGAATCTGCTGCCGCACACCCTCACACTTGAAGGCATCATATTCGATCTGGCGAGCCTTCTGTTGCTCAAGCTTGGAGTGGGTGAGCGCAAGGAAGCCCATCCGAGGGCGGCCTAGAACAAATACTGGCGCGGGGGCCCCTGCCTTAGTAGCTCACATAGGGGTTTGAACCAACGCAGCCATGCAACACCTTCAGAGGGAACGTTTGATTTGCTCTTCCTACTTTCTACAGCTGTAACTAGATGCACGTTTTAATACTGTATCGTACGCATCATGTTTTGTATTTTCGTGCAATTTCTTTTTCAACCACCAGATGATCCTCTCGGAGCTGCTCCCATGCATGGTGGTTGCGGCGCGTACGGGGTCCTATTCACGGGGTTACTTGCAAAGAAGGTTAGTACGGCGTTCGGGGAACGTGCAGTACAATGCAATTCTGTTCAGTGCGGTGCTCCATTGATGGCTGCTGCTCTTTCAGTCTATTGTGCCCTAACCACCTGGTCGATTTAAACATAGTTTATGCAAATAATACGCACTGGCGCTTACGTTTCGCTAGGTTGATGGCGGCTTGATATATATACATACGTCACACCCCCGTACATAACCCAACTGTGCAATAATTCGGATGATGAAATAAAATCATAACAGGTTCCCGGGCAGCGGTTGGCAGTAGATAGATATATATAGGTATGTGCGGCCGGCTTGACCGTCGCTAATAAATGTTATGTGGTGAGCAGAAATGTACGCACCCCCCTGTGTGCGTGTTTCATGTTTTTCTTGTCCACCACCTCGGTCCTCATCAGGACTACGTCATGCAATCGTACACGGCTCGCACGTCGTACCCGTATGGCTTGTTCTACGGTGGCGGCGGCCGACTGCTGGCCTGCCAGGTGATCGGTGTGCTCACCGTCGCCGGCTGGACGCTGGGGTTCATGTTTCCATTTTTTTGGATTCTGAAGGTACGGCAGAAATAGAGGCGGTTTGGTTTTCCTGACGAGCGCGGGTGAGTGATGGGCGTGTGAGTGGCGCTTGCTTGCAGCAGCATGATGTGTATGTGTGACTGTAGAATTAGGTTTTTCACTTCGTCCTCAAGTGAACATGTTACATGTAATGTATAACATATGGCTTTACGGCAGCGCTGTGGGTCATAGGACTGCTGTAGTTGCTGTAGGTGTTGTCGTTGTTACAGGGTGGGCTGGCATATCTTCCCACTTACCAAACCTGGGCGCAGCTCAGCGGTGTTCGTTGTCCTTGTCAGTGACACATACAGTTACACTGCCCGACATCCTCATGCATCAGAAGCCCCACCCAACACCGGGTACACCGACACATGTACTGACGCTTTGCAATTTGCCGGGCTTGCCCATCATGCCGTGCGCTATGCACCCTACCTGCTTGACCGTACGGCGGTCTGGCGGTGTCATCGTACTTCCTACGTGCTTATGAGTGCAGCGGTTCAAACTCCTGCGCGTTCCCCCGGAGGACGAGCTGCAAGGCCTCGACATCAGCAGGTGCGTATCCGTATACATGTGTGTGTGTGTGTTTATGTTTGTTTATACATGATTATATATTTATGTGTGTCTGTTTATGTGTGTCATGCGCTGAACATTGCTACTTCACAGTACGGTAATCGGGACCTGATGCGCAGTCGTCTTTGGGCACGTGGGCCTCCACACAGACTTACACTCACTAGCATACATCAATGCGGCCTGCGGGAACCCAGGCAGGGTTGGATGTTGGCAGTTGCCTCTCCCGCTGCGACTTCATCTTTGGCTCCCTCATTTTGTATGTCTGTGTCTCGTGTCTCTTCCCAAACCATTTATTAGTCCCTTCTTCTGGACCTCTTTGTCATTTACTTGTTTCTCGTTTGCCATAGCCTTTTCAACTTCAGCTGCACAGTTTCTTCGGCTGCATCATCTTTCCGTCGCAATACTAGGTGGCCGTACTAGGTGGCCGTTGCACTGTTATGGCCTCTTCGTTTGCCTGCGTTCGTGCTTACTCGATTTCTCCTCACCCCTTTCCCTGCCGCATGCGCATGCCCCTGTCGTTCGCACTGCTCCCACTACCACCTGCTCCCCAGGTGAGTGATTTTGCGTGACTTTGTGCTTCGGCCGACTTGCGTGTGGTAAATTAGCTAGCCGGGGCTGGCATCGTTTGGGAATTCTGATGAAGGGCGGGAGGAGCACATGAGCATGGCAGCGCCAGCACGTTATACTGCCCACTCGCACAAACATGTGGCGACTCTGGACCTGCGATCACACAATGTGTTAAGTGGGCTGGTGGGTCCTTAGCGTCCATGCCCCTCAATTAAGACTATGGCAGTTACACGTACGAGAATCAGTGACGCTCTTCACCGGTGGATGCAGTCAATACACGTGTACTGAAGCCGGACGAGTAAGTCGCCCTGTGCCTTGTCTCCACTGATCCTGTGCCTGAGACCTTTCCTAATGACTCCCTTAATCTACCCCAGGATTAGTTGTATGGGGCTTTTGATTTTGCTTTTTATTGCATTGCGCATTCGCACCGCAACTCACCCGTGCACATACAGTCACTGCAGTCGGGCCTACTACATGGACCAAGTACAGGACCCATCTCGCATGCCTCAGCTCGTCACTTGGTGTAATGGAGCCACGGACTCTATTGCCTACCGCAATAAGGTGCATCCATCTGACCAAATATGTGGATAGAAGTTATGAGGTCAAGATAAACGACGTGTCGTGTCTGCGTGTGTGTGTGCAGTTGTGTGCATGATGTGTATATGTATGCATTCGTATGTGCTTCATAAGAAACGAGTTGCCAAGGGGGCATTAGAAAGTTGACGTGATGCAATGACGCCATCATGGAGGAGCTCAGAAGACCCAAATGTTAAGTCTCTCCTGATTTGGCGGCAGAGAACGGAACGGTTGTATAGCAGGAGCAGACGTGTGTGTGTGTGTATGTGTCTAAATCACGAGTAGGGTACCTGCAGCAATCTCCTTATTGTTTACGTCTGCCTCCCTTCATGTACGACCCCATGAAATGCGTTCATATATTCAGGCTGGTGGCGCCATCGGTGACGCCGTTATGCGCCCTGAGCTGATGAGCAGCCCCCTTCCGCAACACACGCAACAGACTACCATCGCTACCACCACCAGCACCACCAGCACCTCGGCCTGGGCAACATCGCCAGGGGCCTTCGTGTTAGGAGACAAGAGTGGCCGCTTCGGCAGCAAACGGCACTACCAGGTACAGCCGCTTGGGACTACCGCCAACTCAACACCGCAATGGAACGTCAGGTTCGGGAAGGAGAGGAACCTCCAGGAGGATGCCGTGGAGTCACCCGGTGTGGCCACAGACCTGACGCAGGTCCCCTCACGTCCCATGGAAAGCCAAAGAAGCGGCAGCAGGAACCTTGATGTACAGCAGGGGCAGAAAATGCAGGGGCAGGTGAAGGCATTCAGCATGAGGGGGTCCCCAGCAGCTGACGAAGAGGGCGTGTCCACCGGAAAGCTGAAGCCGCAGGCGGTAGCCGTGCTCGCGACGGATAATAGTAATAACGGGCGCACAGGTGGGAAGGCAGATCGGTGAGGGCATAATCATTTGTATGCACATGATGAGATGACGATGACGAGAATGGTGGGCGCGTGGGGACACAGCGGAAGGCAGCTACATATGTATTGGTAACGTTGGAACGCAAGCCATGACAAATTCAAAATCAGGGCAGGCGTGGGACGGGTTCGAACGTGGCAGGTTTGGCGTCTCACCTGCTGGAAATGAAGTCTCAATTACTTGGATTTCACGTCCACTTGATAAACAAAAAGCCGCTGCTTTGGGGGATGGGTTTACACGTGGTGAAGGCTCATACGTAAGTTGGGCTCATACGTGACTGCCGTATGTACAGCAAACACGGGTATATTTTGTATGTATATGACGTATGCAACTGCTCGTGGCACCAGGATGCATCACGCTCCGGGTTTCGCCTTCCGTTCCTTCATCGTTGGGTTACTGGCAACCTAAGTGATACGTATGGGGAACAATATCTACATAATCCCACATCCTTAAGCCAGGGCTGGTTGTCGCCTGTATGTCGCCGGTATATCTGCCCATCCAAACCCTGCCCGCTGGCCCATGAACGTGTGCTCTGTATGCAGCAGAGGTGGCGGCAGGAGCAGCAGCAGCCGGCGTGGACCAGTCCCCGTCAGCGGCACCTGCAGGTCGTATCTTGGCGGGCAGCCGCAGCTCGAGGAGTGTGGTGGCGCCACTGGGTAGCGGTGTGTTGGGTGCCTTTGAGGACGGCGAGGATATCAGTGTCCACCAGCTCATTGCATAGCTGCCGGCAGGATTGCATCCGTGCACCATCCCGTGTCCCGTACTTAGGATAACATCTATATGCCCGCCCATCTATATGCCCCCACACTCACCGAACCGCGAGCCACGGGTGGCAGCAGCCTATCATTTATCGCCCACTATTCATTCCCACATTGTTGTTACCGATACGTGACATAAATATTCGTAGGGCTATGGTTCGTGTGATTCGGCGTTTGAAACACAACTTCCGCTGCTGTTCGGCTGCCGAATTATTAATGTATGGTGCCCATGACATGTATTGATTATCGTATGTGGTTCGTATTGAGCTATATCGGATGTGTTTATTGTGTATGCCGTGTCGACCGTCGGGATGAGCGTAACAGAGCGCTGGCTGGCCTCCGACAGCTCTTCTTCGGACTCGGCTGACGTATGGGGTGCCTATTAGACGCATGTCACAGTTTTCAGCTCTGGTTGGAGGAAAGGTGGAGACGTGTGCTTTTGCACTACTTGAGTTCCGCTGCAGCATTCGCACTGGCTGGCAAGACGCCACGTGACTGTGAATCGGGAGCCAGGAACGGCGAAAATGTTTAGGGATTTAGGGATTTGCATGGCTTGGTAGACCGTCCGGCGGAACTAATCACATATTATGTACGAAACAATGGAAGATAACCACTTTCGATTTGGGTATACGGGGAGGTACGTGCATGTAGATGTGCTCCCATTGTGGCATCCAGCAACATGTGGTTGGATCGTCCATGAATGGGGTCGAGAGGAAAGTTGTGGTGCTGTGCTATGCTTTCATGTATGTATTTATCATGTACGGAATTATTTTACTATTATATAGATGGCCTGCTGAGACTGCTGCTGCTGCTGCCATTGGCTGACGGGCGCAGTTTGTTCCTGTCGCTGGGTGCAAAGCAAGGATTCTTGCGAGCTGGCGCTGCTCCGTTTAGCGATTAGGAGGGCTGCTGACTGACGGCAAGAAGGCACGCAGGCATGTGGTCATATGCTATTGCAGAAAATGTCCACCCGTAGGCTCGTATAACCGGCAGGGACATGTTGTTAATTGGAGTTTGTTGTTTGTGATACTTTCTGGATAGATTGGATCCCAGTAGTTCAGGTCGGATATAGGAAGCGTCTGGACGGAAGTGGGCTCTTCGGAAGTCCAGAAGCGAGAGAAGTCCGCTGTGGGCCAATATGGGCTTCACATATTGTGTGGCCAGTTGTCGCAAATGATGACGCTGAAGCAATCAAAATAAATGCAGGTTGGCGGCAGCAGTGTGGCTCGGCACACTCACGAGCTACCACAAGGACGGCAATCCTGTGAGTTACCCTAGATATATGTATGTTGGACAGTGGGTGTTTTGGAGCACCGACCATTGCTCGGCTGCTTGGTAATCGTTGATGACTATTTATCGATAGCGTGGCGGAGATAGGAGATACATTGGACTTGCCTGTGCATTGTGCAGGCTGGTGATGAGCACCTTGCACAGCTGGTAGGGTTTCCTGCCTACTGGGTTGCCTTACCGGTTTTGTGGTGGGTATAGTATTTAGACCCCCCTACGGCATGCTGCGCTCATATGTTCCAATAGAGTCGCCAGTTCGCACACGACAACAACCGGCTGTGGCTGGTTGCATGTGTCGTCGACTTGCTGTTCCATCCTGTTCCTTTTAGAACGCATGCATTAGAGCCAATTTTGCCATCATCATTGCCTGTGCCAGGGCCGTCCGTGCAACAAGTATGCATATCCAACCTATGCCGTTGCGTGATGGTAACTTCCAAGGCTTTATCACCACGGCCCTATCCCTATACCAGGGCCCAACATCAGCTCCAATTTTTCCTACTTGAAATTTACCGACTGTCGTCATGACGCAGATATGGTGTCTTAGTTTTTACAGTATGTACGATTGGATAGGAATGCCACATGAAGCTATCTGCATGATCCTATTGGACCTGCTGTTGAGCCTGACCTCACTTTGTTTAGGCAGGCACTTTGCGATAGAGCAGCAGCACGGCGTTTTATCGGGGTTGTATCGGAACATTAGCGGTCAGCTCAGATGTGGCAATAGTTATATTTCTCATGTAATCGCTGGGGCATAACCAAACAGCCATGTCACACGCTGTGTGGTTCATTCAATATTTCTCAGGGGTTGATACCGCTGGATGCCCTCTTTCGACGCGGTAGAGCTAGGGAGCACCTCCCATTGTTGATATGTATCGGTGAAATGTATTCATAAACTGGTGGTCAATTCGTTAAACTGGAAGGCCAATTCGTTGTTTCATGTGTTCAGGAGGGTTTGTCGGCTAGGTGGTTGTAGTGACCAATGTAAAAGGAGAAACCTTGAGGAGTTTTCAGGAGCTTTCTCAGCATCGATGAGTTCCTACGGCTGTACACGCACTCGCTTTCCAAGGGTTTCGTTATGGTACGGTATCGATCGGGTAGGTGCCACTTGCATCATACCCAGGATGTGATAAACAAATCTTCAGACCTCCTACGATCAGGATGGAGCTGGATTTTCATGTATAAGTAGCGTTCAATGTTATTGGCTTTATGTGTACTTTGTGGCCAAATTGATGGGTCCGAATTGATGGCAAGCCTGGATGAACATGTACACCGATCACCACACGTTTGGGTGGTCTTCTGTAGTCACAACCTTTAAAATGCCATAAACAAACAGCCCGCCCCCGCTGTCATATACATGGCATTATTGTGTTTCATGTGCCCCATTAAAAATACCAAGCTCCAGGCGGCTCAATGGGACGAACACAGTGGAAGGCAGTTGCCTGATCCACCATCCAATAAACTCACCCTTCATTCACCCTTTATTCACGAAGGAAGCAACATCAGGAAGCCGCAGTGCAGAGACAGACCTCAGGAAACAGTGGACGGTCCAGCTCTGAGGCTGCTCTAGAACTTGCATATACTGAATGAGTAGTCAGTTACACGCAGGCAGGGGTTGTGCACACCCCTCCTGGTTACCTAACCCCTTGAGCCACCATTGACCAAACATCACAGAAACCGTAAGATCAAAACCGGTACGCTCTGCCTCGTCCACCGGGGCCCCCTACCACGCCGCCCACGGATCCTCCGGCACCGGTAGTGTTGGCCAATGCCACGGGCACATCCCCGAGCAGGGCCGCCAGCCGTGTCGCACGCGCCTGCGCCGCAACCGTAGCCCGCTTAATCCTCTCGTACTCCTGTGCCGTATCTTGTCGTACCATCTTCCGCACGGCGTCGGCGGCCTCGAGCCTTTCTGGGCCCTGTGGATCCTCAGATTCCATTCCCGCCTCTTCGGGGCTGACCACCAGTACTCGCTCCAAGGAGCCACGCGCACATGCGGACTGTGTGTTGCTGCCACCGCCAACTGTCGTGCGGCCCCCAGGCCTGCCGCCGCTGGCCACCTGCCGCAGACGAGCGCCAGCCGCGCCACCTGCCAGCGGCGGGGCCACACGATGGTCATATGACAATTTGAAGGAACATGCATAAGGAGAATTAATTCAAACGATTGCACGTATATGGATGGTATACCCAGCGCCACCGAGGTTATACCAAGACGGGTACAATATTACACAGGCACATGCCGTTGATGGCTTTTTTGGCAATTTCTTCATTTCGTCCATAGCACACGGCATATGGATAATTGACCATTCATAGACGCCAATGACATCAACGGTCAAAATGAGTGTGTCCCACAACCTCGCAGGTCACAGATCCTTCCCCCAATAGTAACCCATCCCTGGGCTCTCTAGCCCGCACCCCCACCCACCCACGGACATAAACGCAGCCGCCCTCTTTTTGACACCTCCCAGCAGAGCCGCTGCGCGCTGGCCTCCACCGCCAAAGCCTCCTGCTCCCGGCGCATTGCCTCCATCTGTCCCACCACCGCCGGCAGCGCCGGCCGAAGCCGCCACTACCGATAGCGCATTGCCGTCAGCCGTATAGGTGATGTCCGGGTCCAAATCTTCCAGGGACAGGCCCGCTGCCAACAGCCCGCCGGGGCCCAGTCCCATCTCACTTCCGCCACCGCTCAGGAGCAGGTTCGCGGCTGCCGCACCGCTGCCGCCGCCCACACCCTGGAGCTCCTGTGGAGATGACCCCGCCAGATGGCCGCGCCACAGGGCGTGGGGAATAAGTGTGAGATGCTCCCCGACACCACTTAATTCACAAGAGCTTGACCCTGTTTAGCTATTTCTTTTCTGGTTGTGTCTTTCCCTCTCAACCGTCTCACCTTGAGCTTGCCTGCTTGGATGCCGGCAAGACTCTTTATCACCGACCGGATTACGTCCCACTTGTACCTGCGACCGCCGACATTGCGTACCAGCGATTTTATCGGTACGTCCCGAAAATCGAATACCCAGCTTGTTACAACATAGCCTATAAATTTTACGCATGTGCACACTATACGGTGCGGATCAGCAAAGCCGGAACCATGTAGCCATGCACCTTAGGGACTCACTTGGCTAATATGTCTTTCCAGCCGCCCACAATGTTGCGATATACGCGGGCGTCAATGACCAGCCCCCAGCCGGCCCCCCCGCCGATCGACAGCCGTGGCCCTGTGTAGGTCAGCCGCGCAGCCATGCGATTGAAGCGTACATGCCGGAAGCGCAGCTGGCGGGGTGCACGGCCACGGCCACGACCGCCAGTGCCCTGCCAAGTGGCAGCGGTGTCACTTGCACCTTCTCCGCCTGACCCTGCCAACTGCACCAATGGTTGCGCACAACAATGCCACGACAATCAGATGCTCCAGCATATGCACCAGTCAGCAAATGGGAAGATCGTGGGTCCATACGCAAATAAATGACGAAGGGATCCAAAGAATCTCAGTACATGCCGCTGGCATTCAATGGGGTGAGAGCAGTGCGATTGTTATGGAGGCGCAGCAGTAGCAGGGGCGTAGAAATGTTTGATAACATTACAGGAAACCGGGAAGCGTTGAGTTCTGTGCCACTCAACACAAAAGGAGCATGCATTAAAGTGGCGAGTGCCTATGCAGGCTACACACCGCAGTCCAGCCACAACACGTACCCTGCCGCCTCGTCCTGTTGCGCCAGAAGGCTGTTGTCCCGCTGCAGCAGTGACCCTGGGCACCGTCGGCACCAGCGTGCCCGCAACATCCACCAACATCGCCACACGACCATCGCTCCGGCGGCGGAACGTTGGGCCATATCGTACAGCCATCACTGTCGCGGCGGGGAAGGCCTCCGCCACAGCTGCGCCTTCAGCGGCGGATGGCGCCGCCGTGGCTACTCCAGACGGCATCACCGCCGCGGTGGCATGCTCATCCGTGACAGTCGACGAGCCACGACTGTGACGTCCTTGCTCCCGCGCAGCCGCAGCCACCCTGGTGAAAGGCGGTATTGCCCCCGCCGCGCTGTACGGGTTAGCATGCGTACTCTGTGACTGGATCTGTATGTGTTGCGGCGACGCTGCCACACCAGCAGCACCGGTTGCAGCAGCGAGCTGGTCTGAAGATGGAGAAGCATGTAACTTCTGCGTTGGATCTGGGAGGATGGCAATTCGACGAATTGGTATAATGCATCTGGGTGCGGAATGAGTGGCATGAGTAGCACAAGCACGAAAACGGAATTGCACAAAGCGGCACGTCGCTGATGGCGTTGGCCGGTGTAGTAGGCAGAGCGGAGGTGTAGGCTTGACGACTGCCACCATGCTCTGTGCTCCCTTCCCATCCAGACAAATTTACACCGGGACACGAAGCACGAAATGACAGATCAAGAATACCAGGAAATCGAACTACTTATTTCTGTTTGCGGTGGTACGTGCACCCATACATACCACCCACAGATAAGGCAGTAAATTACGAATTATATATTGCCCGATGAAAAATGGAGGTAAGCACCTGCCAGCGTCAACATCACCATCCGCTGCCCTGGGTCCGACGTCCCACCATGCATTGTCCCAGCCGCCGCCGACCCCGTTGTTGCCGGCGGAACAATGTCGCCTGACCCTAACACCGCGGACTGTATGGGCTGCGCCGCCGCCCCCGCTGCCGCTCCAGTGTTATCGGGCAACGTCGTGGCGCTGCGTCGGCTGAACCACCCGCCGCCACCGCTGCGGCCGGTCTTACCGGGGGAAGTGAACATACTGCCACTGCCACCAGCCGCTGCACCGCCGACGGCAGTAGCACCGGACTCGGCAGCTTTGACGATACCACTCCCCTTGGACTGCTCGGCAGCGAGAGGTGAGCGCGTGTGTCGAATTCGGGCTTCAATTTGAGGTGTGTGGTGCGGAGACCAGGGCATATCATGCAAGCCTACATATTGAGGGGGTGAAAATACGTACCCCGCACGATGTGGCGCAACCCTTTTCGCACCCCTGTTTCGTCCGGCCTTTCGCCCTCCGATATGACCAAACTGTCCTTGTACGCACATCCCCAAGCAAAGACCCCTTCCGTCAACGCACATCCACACCATCGCCCATCACCCACTCATCACGCAAATGCAAGCTTTCGTGTTCGTGACCGCCAGACCAGCTGGGGATGATCCGTCGACGTTCATGATAGCATGACGCCCCGCGCCATCGGCCATAAGGCAATCCGGCCTTGGTCTCGTCTTTAGCTTAGGCTTAGGCTTAGGATTCGGTCCGGGCCTTATCCATTTCCAAGGCCCCCCTTGCATTTCCGAGTTTGGCTCCATTGTATTTACACTAGGCTGAACAGGTTGCTTAGCAGCATCATAAGCTGACATGTTTGCTCGGCTAAACCTAAAGAACCCCTATCGATTAGCATAACGACTATTACCCTTCAACAACTGCCGAACCTTACCTTCTCCCTCCTCCCAGCTCCCTTGACGCCCTCTTCATCCTTTCCGCCACCCTCTTCCCGCTCCTCGTCCCGCAGCTCAAAGTAGTCCTGCAGCGCGCCGCATTAAAGGGTAAAGAGCATAGTATAGAAGCAACCCGCAATAGTAACAAAGCGTTATGCACGTGGCCGCCTGAGGGTCTTCGGTCCGGACCATTAACATTCCGGTTGTTGTTCTGATGCCCGCGAGCATTGCAGATATCCTACAACAGACCCCAAAGCAGCGCCCAGTCGCCCAAGTGCCGTGAGTCAACCATGCCCACCAACGCTGCACCTAGCACGCGCATACATATCAAAAACACCTCAGTTCCACCTGCTTCCCAATAATGCCACGGACCTACCGTTAGCACGTGCGCCAGTGCATACGTCAGCCGTACTTGCAGCGGGTGTAGGTAAACCTATCAGTGTGCAAATAAGGGACAGAGGGACAGAGACAACAGTGGTGATGCGTAGCATAGCCATGGGAAAGGTTGGAAAAGGAGGTAGCCCACGACTTGCGCCTCGTAGGCCCCTGATGACGCACCCATACAAGTGTAGCACGTTGTCCATTATGGTGCCATAGGAAAGGTTGTTTGGGACGGCGTTACTCGAAGAATGAGGTTGCGTGGTGGAGACGTATTTCCGCCGGTATGCCAAGAGCCAATTTCAGAAAGCGCATAAGCATGAGATTTGTTTCTTTCTTCGGACATCATCGTACCTCTATGTGCTCGTACGTGACGTACTGCGCGTCAACTCCGCCGTGCACCACGTACATGCGCAATAGCGGGTCATCGTCCCACGAGCTGCTCGCGTCGGGCCGCCACAACGACAAGATACTACTACTGCTTCCAACGCCACCGGCGCCACCTCTTTCCGCCCCACCGCCTCCAGCAGCGGCGGCAGAAGCGACGCCAGCTCCGCCGATGCCACCACCGCGGTTGATGGGCGCAGGGCTTCCGGATCCGGCCGTGGCCGCCACCGTGGAAGCCCCCACCACTGCCGGTTGTAGCGCCCCTGTAACCCCTGTAGCAGCACCCATGCCCCCGACTCCCCCTCCTCCACCACCCCCAGAGCCCCCTGCCGCCGCCGCCCCGGGACGCAGCTCCCACATGTCAGCTGCATGCATGACGATCTTGGTTGTACCGGTGTGATCGCGGTCCAGGGAATGATGGAAGGACAATCCTTTCAGCTCCGCCTACCCTCACGGGTTCAGCGGGCGCACAAACAATTGGACGGCAGGGGTAAGTCGTGAGGGGTCGGAAATAAATGCGGTTCGTAAATCTTCTGGAGGAGGAAGGAGAAGGGCCGGAAACAAGAAAACCTGATTGGTTTGCTGCACCAAGGAGTTCGGTTAGCTGCCGCAGCAACAACAGACACACACCAGTCTGCCATTTTTCGATCACCCATGTACGCATGCATGTATCCATCCATTCAGCCCCCCTGTAAGAATCGTAATGGAGATGCCGCACAAGCATCCGCCCCTCATCCTGAACGTAGGTTCAAATACCTGCACAAACGGTGCCCCCGCGCGGTTAATCAAGGCCCAGCCGAACCTTCCCAGCCGCACCGCCACCGCGGTGGCCTGTTTGCGGCGCTGGTGCTGCTGCGCCTCTAATGCCGCAGAAACCTCATTGCGTAGCTGGACCAGCACTGCACTGACCGCCTCTAGGCTATCCTGTGCACCCGATACCTGTTAAGCAGGGCGATCCATGCAGCAGGTGCATTGGCGGTAACCCATTACGTCAAACTAATCACGGACACGGAACAACAGCCGCTTGGGGCCAGAGTTGACCCCAACCGGGTACTTAATTTAGAATCAGGTAGGATTGGCCGGCGGAGGGTGTGGAGACTTCAGACCGTTCAGCTTATGCTAGGAAACAGGCTGAACGGTGAGGTGCATGGGTTATCAACATGCATGCGCATTTGGCGTGGTCAGGATGCCCAACTGGTAAGCAAAGAGCCATCCAGAACCCGACTTCCAAGCGTACAAACACACACGCACCCTTGCCTTCCTCATACCTTCCTCATACATACGGTGCTGCTCTCTTTTTACAAACCACAAAGATGCATAGAGTGTTGTGGCCCGGTTCTTAATGCAAACAAAACATACGAACACACCTGCTCCAAGACCCAGTGCAGGAGCAGCTCCTGATTTCTGCGCAGCAGCGCCGACAGCTGTTCCGCATTGAGTCCAGGCGGGCGCGGTGCCAGGAGAGCCTGCCAGGGATTGGAAGGCAGAACGCGCAGCAGCAGCAGTTAGCATCGCAGTTGAGTCTTGATTAGTAATTTTGAGAACTTAGGGCGAGCCCTAGTCGGTGGGTTACTACATATCTACCATAAGAAACCTATGACTCGGCTCGGGGTGGGTCGGGGTCCTTCAAATCATACGGCCCACCTGCGCAAGGACCACAGACGGGACAGCGGCAGACGAGTCAGGAGCACCACTGCGAGCTGCACCGGCAGCAGCTGTAGCTGCATTGCCACTACCGCTGCTCCCGCCGGTCCCTCGGGCAGCCGCGAGTGGCTGCCCTACAGGCTTAAACAACGTGGCAGTGTACGCCCCAGCAAATGGCATTGCTGGCGGCGCCCCAGAACCAGCAGCTGCCGTGTCGCTCTGCGTGAGGTGATGCAGCGGCGGCGGCGTGTTCAGGGCCAGAGCGGCACCTGGCGCTGACAGAGCGTGGTACGGATCATGAAAGCCAACCGACCCATGAGTCAGGTAGTTTGCCAGGGTCAGTGACTCGTATTGCATGGAGCGGAGCTGCTGCCTGAGGGGGACAAGGAGGCGTTGTTGCACTGAAGTGTAGGAGTATGGCCATAGCCAGCTCAGCTTGAGATGGCGATTCGTACAGGTGGAGGCGGAAGCACGCTTCACGTGGGCAGATGGATTGACGCAGGCATGATGAGTGGTCAGCGTAAGACGCATGAGAGCAAGCGCAGGCACAAGTTGCTGCCAATCGCCCGTCTTACTTCAAGCAATTGACTCAGTGTGATTGTATTTCCGACCCTCTCCCCGTTTCGCTTGCTCACTTGAGGGTCAGTAGCATGTCCGCGGTCACGGCCACATCCGGGGCTGATTCCACAGCGGGTAGGGGTTGACCGTCAAAACCGCTGGACAGCATCACCACCTGTGCACGTGTGCAGCAGCAGCAGCAACGCAAGATCTCGTTGAAGCGGACAGGTGAAACAGACGTACGGCAACGAACTTACGGTACCTATTGAAGCGGGCTGCAACGCAGTATGCAATGTTGGCCCCGAGGGAACGCTCTAGCCTATGTTTGTCATATTGTCGATGATGCTATGTATAAGCAGATAGGGGAGGTGTGCAGCACCTGGACATTGCGGCCTGACACGTGCCTTTGGAAATGGTGCTGCCAGCGTCTCATTAATGACACCCAGCAGCAGCTGGAACTGCCAGCTTTCCATCTGGCCCGTGATGGCTGGCACGTCGATATCCAGCTTCAGGCCACTGCTGCTACCGGCTCCACCGCTGTCGTTAGCGCCGGTTTTACCACCCGGTGCATGCAGCCGCTGGAGCTGAGGCGGTGAATGAGGTTGAGGTAATTGTGCAGAGGCTCCTGGGGACGGAAGAGTCAACGGTGCATCGGCTGGCCCTGGATTTGGGATCAACGGCCTGGAGCTGATGAGGTGCATTCCAAACGGATTCAGGATCTTCTGCATAATGGCCCGAGAACCATGAGATTCAGATCCTGTGAATCCGGATCCACTGGTGGGGCCATCACCTGCCGCCGCCGCATCAGAATCTCCGCCAATACCAGCAACAACTGCCCGATCCGCAGGCAGAACCGTACAGTTCGGGACAAGCTGACCTATGTGCGGGAAGTGGGACGTGGTGGACGTGAGAAGTCAAGGTGTAATGCGGCTTGATTCCAGCACCCAGTAACGATCCGTTATATGATCAGCTAGGCAGTGGCATGTAATGGCGGTGTGAAAGTGTCAACCATCACGGGTGTTAGCCTAAGTGCTCAGGGGACCGGGACTTCCCATGCAGTTGGTGTTCCCAACGTAATGCTCCTAGCTTCAAAGCCAGCACCTCAAAAGGCCCTAACACGATCCGGAAAATGACGAGACCCGCTTGTTGGAATAGCTTTCACAGTTTATAAAAATTAGTACTCATGTGTCTTCGTGACGAGATCCCACGGTAACCTTCGGAGCCGCCCATATTTCATTTTCTCGACTATCCCCAACATTACCATTTACGACTTGTAGCCATATCACAGGGGCTGGTGCGGCAGTCCCACTGCCGCCACCAGGGGCCGTGGCGGTGATTTCAACAGGCCGCTGAGGAAATGCCCCAGCACCTCCTCCCACCGCTGCCGCTGCCGCCGTCGCCGCTGCCGTCGCTGCGGCTGATGCTGCTAGCGCATCCGTCAGTGGAGAAAATGACGGTCGAACGCCATTACCGCAGCTGCCGGCTTGAGCATTGCTACTTCCGACGGCAGCGCCGCCAGTGGCCGCTAAGCCAGGCACAACACCTTCCTTGGGCTGATCCTGCCGGGCCGCATAAGCCTGCGGCAAACGAAGGAAGGTACGCAAATGAGCACAATTTTGTACGATAAAATTCTCGGCGTACGCCAACCCCTTAAATAAACGGCAAGACCGCGGCTGTAGGGGAACTCCTGCAGGCTCGATGCCTATTCATCCTCCAGCGCCCCACGCAGAGAGAGTAACGTTGCTGGATGCCCTGTGCCGCGAAGAAATGGAGCCGCAAAGGAATCGATACTCCTTCACAGCACGACGCACCTGCAAAGTTTCTACGTCAAATGTGAGCACCTTCAGCGCCCCCGTCGTCGTCGCAGTCATCCCCGCCGCCGTCGTCGTTGAAGCCACGGGGGCCGCCGCCGGGGCCTTCCCGCCCCGCAGCACCGCGCAATCGGCACCCAGTACCAGACAAGCCCCACCGCCACCATACTCGGAGATAAGACCCACCTGCGCGTTAACACAGGGACAACAAATATTTTATTCATAACCACCATTCCAATTTCAAAGACTTCCAGCCGTCGAATTCATACACGGCGAGCGCACGACACCTCAAGAGCAACCTCCAGCACGTTTTGAATGGTGCATAACATAGGTGGAGGCGTCCAAGTGGGCCTGAACCTTGTCATTTATGTGCTAATGTCGCATCCAATCAAGTGCCAGTGAATCACATTGTAGAGTGCGCCCGTGAATAGGGCCCATTTGCCAATTACACCAACATGTCAAGGTTTGCCCAACACTCCCCGCTCTGCGCACCTGCACCCGAACGAATTCGACTTCATATTGTGTTAGCATCGTGTGATGCTGATCAGCAGAGTGCAAGCCAGCTGCAGCTTTTCCAGCCGTAGTCGCACCACCCGATGGGGCGGGCTCAGATTCTACATCTGCGTCGCGATCCGGGGCATCGGAAGGATCCAAGGTGCTGCCCAGCAAGCCATCATCCTCAACAGAGTCAGAATCCAGACTGATCGCTTGATCCGGATCCGTGGCAGCGACTGTGGAAGCAGTAGAGGCAGAGGAACGCTCCAACCGCCGTCGGCGGGCCGCCGCCCTGTGGTGATCGGGGAGCAGAGAAACGCGAACAGATGGATAATAATACAAAATGCTGTAGGTGTTCAATTTCAACAGACTTCGTAACGACCATAAGAGGCTGCCATAGGGAGACAACTTGGGCCCGGCAGGGTTAACACGAAAAGTAATGCCACCACGTGTATTATACTGAAGACCGCGTAATGGGTCAAACCGTCGTAATGGCAATGCTCTCGGTTCCTCCCTGTGAATGCATCTGCTCTCCCTTCCATACCGCCGCGTTTCATTCTGCTGACGCAGTAGCGCCACAAGCGCCCGCTCCTCCGCCATGACCCGTGGGTCAATTTCTGGCCCTGTCAAAGGGTCTGTGTCCGGGCGCAGCGACGACCCAGGTCGCAGCGGCAACACCAGTGACGTCCTCGGGGGAACCTGCTGTTGGTGCCCCAACACTGCCTGCTTGCCGTCCAGGACAGCGGCCCCGGCCCCAGACATACCCTCGCCACCTCCAATGCCAGCTGCATTACCACTAAGGCTTTTCCGCTCTCCCTGCCGAGCTTTCGGGTTTTTGCCTCCAAGAGTCCCTGGAGCTTGCGGTCTTGTAACGGGTCCCTTTGTTACCGCCATGCAACCTCTGCTGGAAACGGCTGCTGCTGCCGCGGCAGAGGCTGAGGCGGCAGCCCGGCCTGCAGTGGATCCATGTAGGCGGGAAAATGCCTGCACGGAGGAAAAGTAAGGGCAGCAACCAAGTGTGCACGTGCATGGCCTTGAATATGTGTCGTGTGCTGCGGGTGTTGACTGGATGGGTTATTTTTCGTACACAGCTGGAAAAAGGTGCCGATCCTCCCGGTAGCAGGCAGCGGGTTATGGTGTGTTACATGTGCAAAACCGAACGGGGCGGTGTCCAAAAGGCCTGACAGTCTACTAAGTGATAGCGTCGCTGGGTAACTAGGTCCCCGTCGAGTACCATAAGCCCTTTCCAGAGAGCTTCCACGTCAGCCATCCATGGGCCAAGCGCGTCACCTCCCGGTCATCTTCTTCTCCTGAGTAAAGAGTCTTTTCACCGCGGACTCCGCGGGACAAGCTGCACTGTAATGTACGCACCTGCACCACGAGAGCCCTTCTAAAAATGTGGTCCTAGGAAATTTCGGCCGCCAATGCACAGCCACGGCAAGTTCCCACCGCACCTTCCTACCTGTATGAGATGTACCGTGGTGGCGATAACTGCGTCGCGCGAGTCTGTAGTGCAAAGCACCTGCGTGGACATCCACAAGCCATACCAAGTGCCGATGCCGCATGGCCCGGATAGGAGTAATCACAAACCGGGTAGGCATACTATCTTTAAATTGACAGCATCGACCACTAGGGCACGCAGCTGGAAGAAGGCGCTCGGCTCCATGACGCAATAAAAACATCTTCCATGACTGGAAAACCTTACAAGTTCATGATGGCCCTTAGCAAGCTCCATCTTCACACTGGCCCCACCACCACCGCCGTTTCCCTGGTAATATTCTGATAGGTTTTTCCATCAGCTCCGCATCGCTTTCAAGACGTAGTTTGTGAATCACCATCAGGCCGCATGCCTACCTGCACGTCCTGCACAACAATCCGAATAGGTCGACTCGGCTGAGACTGAGGTTGTTGGCCTGGGACCGTCCGGCTATCCAATTCTGCGACTTCACCCGCTGCCCATGGTCCCGCTCCTGGTACCGGACCTCCTGCTGGTGCCGCCTGTGCGCGAATGAGAGGACAGAAGAAAAAGAGGGGGGCCTTCCTCCACTCAGCGGTTCAAGCATAAAATGGGAGGCCGCCTCTAGGTTTTGCCATGTGGACACAAGGGGAGCAGGTTAGGAAAATGGCGCGGGTGGTCCGACAGGAAGGCAAGTTAGTTATCCCAATCGAAACGCGAAATAACACTCAAGGCAGATGAGAACTCGGCCGTTGCAGTGGATGCTGGATGCTGGGCTCAGCCCCGAGCCGGCAAGATCAGAGGAGGCTACACAGCTCACACCTGGCGAAGTAGCAGGCAGTCGCAGGTAGCAATAAGGCCAGCACCGAAACCTGGCCCGGCAGCGGGTATGGCACCGTCCGACGTGCCACTGGTAGGGACTGCTTCAGAACCTCCACGTGATGGCGAGGCACGGTACGGCATGTGGGCATAGGGAAGTGACATACGCACACATCATGAGATATCTGGCATATAGTTGTACGTTATGTAATTGCTATCGTGGCCGGAGAGGTCAGAAAACCTTGAAGCCAAGCAAGAACATAGCTGGGGGCCAGGATTTGAAAGCTAAATGGATGTACGTCATGCATCGTTCGCTATCCGTACACTGTAAATGTCGTTGCCTTGCTACTGAGCTGATAGGGGACGAGATTAATACTGCCAACCTTCAATTCCAACGTCGATATGGGTACTGAGACGCAGGCCGGGATTCGTAGCTTGACAAGCACTCAAGGGGGGTGCTAAGGCTAAACATCCGAAGGGAGTACGTTACGTGTTGCAACGTCGGGCCGAAGGAAGGCAAACAACTCTCCCCCCGATCACGAATTAAATGTCATCCCCATCCTTACTAGCCGTGTGCGCAACGCCACCTATGCCGTGCCGCCGTCGTAGACCAGATGCAGCTGTGGCTGTTGTCGTCGGTGGATGCGCCACCCCCCCCCCTGCTCCCGTCAGGCTGGAGGCAGCGGCGCTTGGCATGGAAATCCGTATGTCGTATGCTTCCACGCTAAGAGCTGTCATGACGGGCCGTGGCGCCAGCCTGGTCCGCATCACGCCGTTGCTGTACATTGCGATGCGGACGGCCTGGAGGTGGTGGTGACACAGTATATTAGGGAGATCAAGGATTAGAGGACATTCCCCTAATGTTGAAATAAGCGGCCCAATGGATCGGTGCACCTTTTATAACTCGATGCTTGCCGTACTCAATGATCCAGGCCATTTGCAGACCTCAGGTACCCAAGTCGACCTCAAATCCATTGGAATCCGCGTGTACACAAACCAGCGGGTACCTAAATAACCGACACAAGACAACTATGTGTACTCCAGCGCACAAACGTCACCCCGCAGCAGGACGCCGTTCGGACACCGCTTTCCTAATACCATTAAGCTAGCATCCCCAAACCAAGCCAGAGCCCCATCCAGACCGTTCACCCACGCTGGAATAACTGAACGAGTTGGCATATCGCAGGTTGCAGGCCCTCAGGCACACTAGATCGGACGGGTCGTCCGGGTCCTGCATAGCATGCGCGTCGGCAGTCGGCTCCCATTTTGTGGCGACATGAGAATATTTCGGCAATACGTCTATTGATTGAACAGGTTGACATGGGCCTTCACCCAGACCGAGGTGGAAATGGCGGTCCATAGCAAACGTTTTGTGTGAGCTCTCAACGGCAATTGTCGTTTTCGTGTCCATTCTAGTGGCTTATAACAAAAGCGCCCCGCGTATGAGGACCTACAGAAAAATGAGGCACTTAGGATTCGGTGCTGGTTTCCACACCCAACCTACCTGGGCGTCATGCATAATGTCGAACACATCTGCACTCAAATCGATGTCCACACGGGAAAGCAATGTGCCGAGGCTGACGCCGCCGCCACCACCATCGCCAGCAGCGGTTGCTGGCTGTTGTGGGCGCGGGCCATGCATGTGGGGTGAATCCCCTGTCCCCGCAGCTGCAGCCGTGGTTGGCGGCCGTGGCCGCGGACGCAGGTGGTCAAAGTACGTGCAGCGCTTCCATGAGCCACGGGTCATGACGGGCGCTCCACTTGCCAATTCATTCACCATTCCCATCAGGAACTTGACCTGCAGTCACGTCCCGCGGCATTCCTCATCTGCTCCTCACGGTACGTTCGCGACCCACGTGGGGTTGCATTGAACAAAAGTAACAAATGCCAAGCTTGGCATGGATGATCGGCACAGTTATCGGGATGATAATACATAAAGGACCCTGCCGCAGTAGTGCATCAAGCAGCCAAAGGTATGAGGGCTAGCCTAGGTACGCGAAGGAGCAGCTTGGCCGCTGACTCTAGTCACCATTGGTATTATTACAGTATTCGCATTTCAGCGTCGAGTGATCATACGACATAGCATGGACGACGCTGCAATTTTTCTTGCAACTTACCCATACCCTTGCCCTTGCCCTTGCCCTTGCCCTTGCCCTTGCCCTTGCCCTTGCCCTTGCCCTTGCCCTTGCCCTTGCCCTTGCCCTTGCCCTTGCCCTTGCCCTTGCCCTTGCCCTTGCCCTTGCCCTTGCCCTTGCCCTTGCCCTTGCCCTGGTCCCGGCCACGGCCAAAGACATCCGCAATCCCCACTCTCCACATGCCCCAGCCCCTGTACACATGCCCCAAACCCTTGTCCGGTCATCCTTCGTAATCATCTTAATCGCCAAGTGACTATACACGTCCCAACTGCTCCCACCCCCGGGGCCCCACACACGACGTCATCATCTACCATTCTCACGACATGATCCACACCTGCAGCTCGCCGATATAGGCGCGGGCCAAGCCCTCCGAACCGACCATGGCCAGCGCCGTTACCGGCACCAGCTGTTGCCTCGGCGTCAGCCCTGACCCAGTTTGGTAAGGTTGCTGACCCGGAGGCGGCGAAGGCAATAGCTGCGGCTGCAATCCAGATGGCCATAACATCTGGGTCGACAGCACGGGGATCGTACTGGTCCCCCCAACCGCAGTTGAGGTAATGGACGAGACGGCCGCCGGGGCATTCGTCATTAGGTGCGCCACGGCATCTCGTACCAATGAGATTTCGAGAGCCAAGCTCCAGGAAGTGCTTCGCATAAGGCCCGGTACATCCACAGGATCCTGGACACAAAACAAGGACGCCATCGCTATCATCGTGTTTAGTTGTAAAATAAATATCAACATGGAAAGGTAATGGAACTTCGTGCGTAAGAGTGTTCATGAGTGGGTGGGATAGACATAACCATAACGTCAAGGATATCACGGTTCCATGTACGAGCATAGCGATTCCCGTGACACAGGGATCTTAACGGGAAGACTAAAAGGGCACTTCAGCCTCCTCGTCGTGTCATACCAACAGCTACGGGGAGCCTTCAGTGCACCGCCTTTGCCCAACCCCATGAAGGTTCGGTTCTCCCAGATTCAATGGCCTTGCAGCCCCTCCCCATTCCGCGGTCCGTACCTGTACGGTACCCTCTTTCGGTGCCGTCGAGTGGCGTGGGAAGGCGTACGGCGTGGGGCTTCGTTGCTTGAAGGTGGTATGCAGGAAGGTCTTGAGCATTGGTAGCGACAGGAGCGGCACGGTCACCAGCGGCTCACCTAGGGAAAAGGAATCGGTGTCACGACCAGGGAGATGTGCGGCAGGCGCACTAAGAATGAGGCATGGGAAGAGGCGGTGGAGCCAGGGGCACACTCGGTCGCCGTGATGTTTCCAACTGGCAGGACCGTGTGCACACTGGCGCACCCATTCGGTTATAAATGCAAATTCCCATCCCATCCAACTCCAAACCCACTGCAGCGTCTTGACGGGAATGGAAACCATCCGGCCGCTGGTGCTTTCCTACACCATCCCCTGCCCACTGTTGTCCAACACCCCATACATCCACGTACCCCTTCCGGACACACATTTTCGCATGCACATACGTCCATGGGTATACATATGCACGGACTCTTACCGGGTCCCCGCCCTGGTCCCCTAGCAAATGCCAGGACCGCAAGAGCCGTGCCGGTAACATCAACCCGCCCACTGGAAACCTTGAGGCCCAATGTAGCGGCAGACACCGCGACCCGTGGGTCATGGGCGGTAATGGGCAGCTCCAGGGAGGACGCCGCCACCACCGCGTTCAGTCCACGAATCATCACCTGCGGCGTGTGTTCAGTTAATCTCAAGCATTGGTTTAGTCTCATACTGAAGGGCGGACTCGACGGGATGAGTCGAATGCTCTTGGATAGCATAAAAGAAATGCAGGTAAGCTGGGTTTAGCTTAATACTTTGCTAAGCCGGGTTGCTTGCTTGGGCTAGTCTGCGCTGAACCTGGCGAGGCGACTTCAGTAGTATTCCCCCCCTGCGATGATCCCCGGTCCCTATTCCTGGTCCCCGGCCAACGAATGAAATGAAAAGCTTAATGTGGGCAAAAATGAATTGGGCATCACAGCACCAACATCCCTGCCCAGCGGGTGCTGAATCCGATGTCAATCACCCCGGCACCGATCAACAAGAGCAGACTCCATCTACTGTGTTTGGACCACACAAATGCATCTTACGGCACCCGCGAATCTATAAATTCTTCGCAATTCTCTAACCCCATTCATGCCAGTGCGCTCCCTTTTTCCTTGCCTATAACACTGCAACCATTTCTGCTCTGCTTCTTTTCACTTCATTTGAGCCCCAGTGAACCAGATGGCCCATCCCGCGTTCCCTGATTCGCACCATAATCCCGCCCCTCCACACGTAACGGATGTTGTCCCAAGGTGGCAGCCCGGAGGGGCTGGAGGTGGCGCCACTGCCACCCGCTGAAGCCGGATGCTGCGGTTGTGCCAACTGGCCATTGGGTTGCACCAAATGCGGCTGGGGCGGGATCACTCGCTGCTTGAATGCCTTTGCCAGCTGGAGTCAGGAGGAAGGGAAGGGTTCTTTAGCCCAGGAAGCTGAATTATTCTAGGACTTCAGCATGCAAAAGTACGCGGACACACGCCTGCCCGCCCACCTGCGCTAGGACGGGTTCCATGGCTGTCCCGAAGGCGGCTGCCACTCCATCCGCCTGCAAGACAGACAGCACAGCACAGCATAGCGAAGTCCAGCAAACGGTAGCAAAGCAGGCCCCAGCATAACATTGCATAGCACAGGGAGGCACTAGGCGCTTTGCGTAAAAGAGGCGTCATGTGATGCAAGGCAGCCACAACGAGCAGAGGTCTGCAACGCTGTCCCGTTTGGGGCCAGATACCACATCGCACATGCTTACGGAGGTGTATACAGATGGCGTCTAACACGAGTTTGCCGGCGTTAGCTGTCGCATAGATGCCGCGCAGAGCAGGCTAACATGCAAACAGCAGGGGTGAGCTTTAGTCCCGCACGTATTATAGCGTTGCGCCAAGAAGACGTCGACCTGGACGCGCCTCACCTCGACACGTAGGTCAGTGTAGGTCTTCATGTTGGGACGGCAGAAGCGCATCGGCGTGGCCACAGGAGCGGAGTGGTAGCGACCCACGGGCCAATGCTCAACCATGGATCGCGGCGACGCCGACAGCTGCCGAGCGCGGATGATCCAGCCTGAGACGGCTGCCTGGCCGCAGGTCAGCGCCGGGGAGGAGAGGCCACCGCAGCCAGCTACGCAAACCTGGGGCCATGCAACACCATTCGATCCATCATCCACTGACACTTCGACCCAAGAGTCGCAAAACAGAAATAGGAAGCAGATCTGGTTCACAACTCACAATCGTCTGCGCCCCAGGTGAGGGTTAGGTTATTTGGTATCAATCGGAATTGTGCCATTGCGTGCGCCGCATGGGGCTCGGTTTGGCTCTTTATTTCGCTTCAAGCGGTTTTGCAGTCACCTGCAGGTCTGATGCTGCTGCCGCCAGTGACACGGCCACTATACGTCCGAAGGTTACTCCCTCGCTGGCGGGGGAGTCCACACGGACGATGACAGCCTCCGCCACCTGTTCTTGCGGGCAACAACAACTCATGCAGACGATTGAGGGTTCAAAGCATGCGATTGTGGGTTACGCAGAGAACATTTGCATGGCTTTATTGCTCATCTGAAAAGCATAAAGCCTTGTAAAATTGCACATCGCAGATGCACATGCGCCATACACATAAAATAGGAGCAGGGTCAGATAACAATACATACAAAAAAATACCGGTAAGGGCATGGCCGAAGCAGGGGGGTTATCTCACCTTGTGGCCTCCGTTGCAACCCGGCGGCGCGACCACGACGGCAGCCTGCACGCGAAATGTACGAAATGCGCGACACATACGACAAGAGCAGCACATGGGCATTATCGTCCTTCGCGTCGGAGCTCACAGCCAGCTTTCTCGAGGTACGTATGTCTATTGGGGAAGGTTAAGGTTTGACAAGGCAGATACATGTGCATATGATACTGCGAAGCACATCTGATGTTTATTAGGTAAAACACTTCGCACCAAAGGCTTCCTACCTGCGCCTCCGCCAAGGAGAGGTGCAGCAGTGCTCCTCCTGGACAGCCAGACAGCACAGCCATCCCGTCACCACAGCCCCCCCCATTGAAATGTGCAGCATTTGCAGCCGCGGCGACGTGTATAGCACGGCAAGCAGCCATGTAGGTAGCAGCCACATCGCGCATCACCTGCAGACGGAACACCACCACTACATGGCGTGCGCGCTCCCAGTTCAATTTAATGAAGGACAAAGATGACGCCAGGATGCGCTGAATCAAACATATACCCATCGGAAACCCTGAACTCATCGGCGTTATCATTAACCACGTCGATTAACCACCATTGCCACGTCGATTTAACATCTGCGGGCCTGGCTGCACACGAATTCCTCCCCGTCAACGTACCTGCGCCCACTCATCCTCAACGCCGTAACCATCACCGCCAGCATCACATGCCGCCGCTGCGGCAGTTGAAGCCCCCTCTGCCTCCACTGCCGCTCCTCGTCCCTGTCTCGGCTCCCTCCCGCCCCCGTCCCGCCCTCTTCCCCGTCTCGTCCTGCCAATCCTATGGAAAATCCCGCCATCGTCATCACTGTCGCTACTGATTTCGATGCCGCTGCTACTGTCGCTGCTGCTACTGCTACTGCTGCTACTGCTGCTGCTGCTGCTGCTGCTACCACTACTGCGTGACAGGCAGCTCTCGCTGTACGCATCAACGCCTGCAGCATATGCCAGGCGATGGTGGCGCGGGGCAACCACTTTTATTACCTCAGAAACGCATGTGCCCACCACCGCTGCGGTCATACTACGCCGGCCTCGCGCTGCGCATGAGCCCACGTGGCTGCGCATGAGCTTTTCGTAGAGACTGCGCTGCGTGGCGGTGGCCTGCAGGGATCCACAAACAGGAAATGGCCATCCTCGGTCAATCCAAGTCCGCTTAGCCAGAGACATATTATCATGCAGGATATAAAAATGTCACAGCGCTAACCCTACACCTCCCCATTTCCTCAACTTCACCCTTCCCCAGAGCCTCCCCTCCAGCGCACGACTCAGTTTAACAGAGGATTTATACTGTCCCCCTTTCCCTCGTACCCTTAATGCATTTCCGTGCAGGGCTAGCCAGGCTTCAAACGGTTGGTGCTCAAGTATAACCGCCAACCGACGAACATTCAATAGGATCTCAACGAACGCCTTTCCTGGCCGTTGGCTGGAAGTGGCAGCGCTGTCGTCGACACCATAGCCGCTGCCTCCATCACCCTCGGCCGCACGTTCAGGCCTCATTACATTGCTGCAGCATTCGGACGCGGGGAACGTGTGGGCGGAGACCATTCCACTGCCAGGGCCGTCCATGTACTTCAGGTTTCGGAGCGACTCCTTAAGGCGCGTGATGCGTGGGCCAAGAACCTGAGAAGGCCGGGTGGAAAAAACACCGAGCCGCTTCAACTGGTAGCCATAAACGCGGTGGTGCAACCAGGTGGATTATCTTGCACTCATTAACTTCACACACTTGTATGGCTCTTCCCTACGTATACAGTATAGGACAGGACATGCCCAACGCGTCGGTAGCATGCAGCCCCAGACCGGCTGTAAAACACACAACATCCCATTCAAGTGTACCTCTGATGAAGATGCACGGCCTACATTTTCCCTCTGCCTGCGAAATAAACATTTTCCAGCCCTAATCCCGAGTTCAAGCGCACCTGCTTTACGGCCCGGGACCACAACTCCGTCACCACGTACACGCGCGCCGCTGACTCCTCGTGCGATACGGTCAAAGTCGCACCGTACAGGGCAACGTCCACAGACACGACCTGAGACGCCGCCCCGTCGCCAATACTGCGGTCGCCATCTGTAACCAGTCCAAATCGCTCCCGGGCGGCATGCCGCCGGGCGCTACACACCGCACGTGGAAGAGCTCCCTGTGGGCAGCACGTGGCCAATTCCGAATATGCCGAAGGGGCTTAGGATTTCAAGAAGGTTGACGAGCCCAGGCTACCTCTTCCGTGTGGTGCTATAACTGGATCACTGCGTGATTTCAACCATCCAGTGGTACAAAAATGGCTTTGATTATGCATTGCTTTACACGATGGAATCCATCTGCTTGCAGAACCGCGATCCTGCAGGAGCACAACGTATTCTCCTACGGGGGATCCCAATGAAACGCGTCCACCAACCTTCGCCACAGCAGGTCGCTTGCCCGCGACTCCGGGGCCTGCTGCAGCGGTCCCCACTCCATAAGCAGCGGCTACCGATGGTGGCCGTCCCAATGACGTCCATGGCTGCAGCACCGCTGCTGCTGGCCTCAGCGGTGGCAACCGCGTCACATGTGTCACCGCTGCTGCAGCACCTTGCACTGACGCCAGCAACGGCACATTAACATTTCCCGATCCGGTGGCCCCGCTACCGTGACGGCGGTGATGTCGGCGGTATGGTTGCTGCTGCTGTTGCTGCACTGGTGGTGCAGACTGCAAGGCCTCGCCACCAAGACCTTCCATATCCGCCGACCCTCGACTGATATGGCGGTTGCTACCGCCAGTACGGGATCCCGCTGGGGAATCCTTGCTCCCAGAAAATGGTGGCGGCAGCGGTGGCGTTGCCACGCCGGTCGCGTCTGCAGTCGTTGCTGTCGTGAATACTGACTCATCAGCATCCACTAAGGGCTGGGCCGCCGTAGGCGGCTCCGTGGCACCAACCGTGAGGTACTCGACGTCAAGTAACCTGACAGAAGGGAAGAGGCGGATGAGAGTGCAGAGCAGTTAAATATCAGCAGACCTTAGTATCTGCCGTATCGTGCCACACACAGGCCACAATCGTGCCGTGTTGGAATGGGCGGTGGGTGCTGCATTCGGCCGTTGACAACGCTCGCTTATCCAGTCCATGGCCACCCAGTGCTGCAAATGGTGGGTGAAGATATCACAAAACCGGCGGCACCCCGGCCCCACCACGTTTTCCCAAGAGCTACTCTCCTAGGCCATTCTTCCCTCCAGTTCCGTGAGCGCCGGGCAGGTCGCCGCCACACGGGCTCCTGCCTGGCCCGAACGCTAAAGAGCGAACACCCGGGCCTCAGCACCCTGCTCCAATAAGGCTAAGGTCAAACGCTGCCGGAGTCTCGACGCAAACCCGAATCCCTTCACTGAGATATATAAATGGTCGCGCCAGGGGGAGAGAAACGGGGAGATAGAAATTAAAGAGGCGCACCTCCTGCCATTCACTCGCACGGCTAGAGCCTCCACGGCGGCCAGCGCTAAGCCACTGCTGCCTCGCGCTTCCGCGGCCACCACAGTCAACACCTCAGCGGCGCCTGCGGACGCAGTCAGAGCAAGCGTTTAAAAATCCGGCGAGACTCTCCAGATCAGAACGGCACGGATGCCAAGCCACAATAAACAACGAATGTCGCCCTCCTTATATGGTGTTGCCTGGCGACACATCATGCCGAAAAGGGAACGAAAGAAGGGCAGCCACCGAAACTTCAGCTGCATGTCTTAGGGTAGCTGCTTCCCACGGCAAAACCCAACTTAACATCTAATTCAGTTCCGGTCCTAGGAGCCGGTTTCGGAGCAATTTCGGCACGGGCATCATTGTCCTAATGAACAATTTATGGACTTACTTGGCAGGGGATGGGATAAAGAGATAGGTGGAAAGACAACGAGAGGGCCGGAAGCGCGAGATAGAGAGCAGCAGTAGGGGAAAATCCAGCTTCACAGTAATGCTATGGCGAGCGCATGTCGTGTCGTGGGCCGCTATCACCCCACCATCCTCAAAGGGCAGAGCAAAAAGTACAAATATTAAGCCGGCAAATAATACAACCGATTCCTTGGCTACATATTTCAACGCCATTCTACAATCCCAATGCGCTTGTATCGGAAGAACTCCATGATATGTCGCATCACGGCCGGTAACGCTCATCCAACACAGACTGAGAACCCACCCAGTGCCACGTTGACCTCTGTATCGGTCACCCGAATCTCTACCAGCGGCCGAAACCCGTGGCTCGAGAGTCGGTCATCGTTGTCCGTGCGAATAGCTGCACGGCCACCCGGAAGCGGCGCTGGCGTGGCAGGTCCCGCCGGCCTTGCATCCGCGCCACCCCCGGATGATACTGGCAGCAGTATCCGTTGCTGCTCATGCCGAACCACTGTTGCCATGTCGGTCCACGACTGCGCCGTAGACAGAGCCGCCAGCGCCAGGTCCACGTCGAATAACCCACGTGTTCTGCGTACACGAGGTTGTGGAGGTCATCGCAGCCATGGAGCGGAAGGCCGGTTCCCAAGGGCTCGACATATTCACGGCATGTCATTAGGTTAAAGGTGTAAAAGTGTTCATTATAACTGATGCCATAATGCGGACTGGTGCCATGCCTGCAACAACGGCTGTGCTCAAGGTTCACAACGGAAAAACCTTAGGCCTTAGATACCATACGGAGTGAATGCCAGGGGAGAAATGGTGGCCACCGACCCCTTTGAACACGCGAATGAGGCCCAAGCCAGATCCAGTGTTGCACTAAAGTTCCATTATACATAGTTACTATGCACCTTAAGACACCAGTTTTACGCTCTCGCCACCATCAGGTGTTTTCACAACCGAGCCTTGTCCCAATTATAACTATGCAACCGCGGGCCGAGCTGCCTGAATACCTCCAACGGTGTCTTTGTATCGCTTTAGGCACTTCCTTACCCGGACATCTCAACTCGTAGAAGGTCACGCCGTGCAGCATTAGCAGTTGCGGCAGGACCATCGGCTTCACCCGAATCGCCCGCATCACCCTTTCGCAGGCCAGACGACGGTGGAGATGCAATAGTGGGGACAGTTGCCGCCATCGGATCAATGCAGCCACCAAACGATGGGACGGCTACGGCCGACGCCGACACCACCGCCGACATCACGGTAAGAAATTTAACCCGATCGATTCGGAGCAGCTGCTGCCGCTCGCCTTGCTGCGGCAGGGACGACAAAGTCATCGCCGCTGGTATTCGAATGACTGAAATAGCAATTCCCTTTGCAGAAGCCTCCGCCACAGCTATGTCTGTGACAGCAGCACCACCGGTGGCCGTTGCATCGCCAGGCCATGCTGACATGCTCACTGACCCGATACTCACTTCCAGAGTCGTTGGCAAGGCGACAGCAGTGGCGGTGGCACCCGCTAGCTCAGCTGGAGGGGCGCGGAACGCGGTATCTAGGGGCATCTCGGAATGAAGTGCCAAACGTACGCCGGCCGGCGCGTCCAGCGTCATGCTACGGACCTTAAGCCACGGGGCCAGCCGCCTAGTACGACTGCGCCGCCTTCCCTTTTGACTACCGTCGCCATCGCCTACATCATTCCGGCCGCCCAGCCTTGTAGCCGCCGCATCGGGCCCATCAAGTCCAGGCAGGGCCTCCGGTGACAGAATATCGAGAGGAAATGCAAACCCGTCCCCTTGGAACAAAGGCTCCTGTAAGATTAATCGGTCGGCGCCGGCAGTAACCTCCTCATTTGCCTGTGCTGCCAAAGTTGCCGCTGCAGCGGCAGTCCTCACAAGCTCTGCAATCCGTGCGGCCGCTGCTGCTGCCGATTTTGCATGGCCGGCTAGCCTCAGCAACGTTGTGAGATGCAAGGGATCAATTACAATATCAGCGCGGCCCAGGGCTACAGCCACATCGGAAACAGATACTGCCTCCGGGCGGATTACTTGTGCGCCCTGCTGTGTTACCTCGTGTTGAGCCTGCATTGCAGAAGTCACAGCTGTGTATGCCTCCGCTGCAGGTGCAGTCAGCGCCACATGAAGTGTTGTACGCTGCAATTGTACAATATCGTACCGTCTGCCCGTCACATGCCCAGGTGCTGGAACAGACACGGGTTCAGCAAGCGCGGCGCTGCAGCTGCCGTACAGCTCTAATCCCTGTAGCGAAAGGACCAGTGACGTCGCGGCGCCGTTGCTGGCTGGCCTCATATCCGTTGGCGCAGCTTGGCCAGCAGACCGAGCGTTGGGGCCTTGACGGGCGGCCTCCTGTGAAGCATCCGAAACTGTCGGCGCCGTGGAACCGGTCGTATGGAGAGCAGGCTGTAGCAGCGGATAACCTGTGGTGCCTCGGATTTCCTGCACCTTAGGGGCCGCGCCGGCAGCCTGGACGCCCGGTAGTAGCGGCTCGTCATCAAGCGACGACAGCTTCGGCACTGTGAGCACCCCATCAGACGTGATCGCTGGTGGCGCCTCTGGCACCGCGTCTGGTGCCGTTCTTATTGATCCGGCCACCATTGCTGCTGGAATGGATGTTCCCGGCAAAGGAGCCTGATGGACAGCAGCCCCCTTGGGGATAGCATGGACGCCTGAAGGGTGTTTCCCAGTCCCAATGCCATCCGGACGCAGCACCATGGGCGCGTCGAGGCTCTCGTGCGTCCGTATGGATGACCCGATGGACCCCAACGCCTCAGGTACTGTCTGAAGGTGCGCTGTCTGCGGCATCACAGTTTCGCGGCCGTCACCGCCAGCGAAGCCTGGCGCCTCAGAGGCGGATATGGCAGCCGCGGAAAAGGCAGCCGCCGCCAGATCCTGAACAGTCTTCGAATCACCTTTCAAGTGTATCTGACGTCGTAGCTGCAAACGGGGGGACAAGAAAGTCGCGGAGTCTGCACCTTGTGAACCACCAATGGCCTTGCCTTGCATAGAATCTGTTTGAGCCGCAGGAAAGCCGCAACTGGCTTTCGCCGTTACACCGCGCAGCAATAGACTGTAGCACGTGGGCTGTGCCGATGAAGGCGATGGCTGCGACATCTCCACATATCCGTTGCCATCGGCATCGCACTTTATAGCCTTTGGAAGGAGCATCATTGGCCGAATCTGCAGTACAGTAGCCGGCATGTCCACGTCGACAGTCAAGCTGTAATGCAGACCTGCTGGCACGCCGCCGCCATTGCCGCAACTTGAGGGCGCCGGTGGGAGTTGTGGGGCCCCCCCTGTAGTGCCTTGAGCTCGCACATGCAAATGCTGCATGCCAAAGTACAGCGGTGCCGCTGTTGCCGACGCGGCAGGGCCACCGGCAGAGGCCAACGCAGCCACGGGTCCGAGCTGTACAGATACTTGCATACTGGCATTTGAGCCTGTCGGATAGGACGGCTTGTCCGTGCCGCCTGTACCACTGGAGTCGACAGCATTTGCAACGTCGACGCTGCTGGCACCCAGAATGAGCTGTAGCGTAGCGGCAGTAGTAGCAGCGGCAGGCAATGAGACATCATCCGTGTGGCCGCCAGTGACGTGTGGCCCCGCGGTGATGATTCCAACAGCCGCACGCACGCCAGCAACCCGCAAGGACACCTGATCGGTCGAAGAATGGAAAGGGCGCCACGAAACCATGGTAAAGGTCAAATGTAATACAAGTTGGTACAGGGCAGCTATAGTGCCACCGGGCTGCACCGAGGATACCAGGTGCATCAACATGCTGTTCTCAACTTACTGTCCCCAAACATGTGCAACGTACCTACGGCTTCTCATAAGAGATCTCGCTCGCATGGTAACACACGCAAACCTCACCTTCTCCGGCAGGACCAGCTTTCGAATCCGCTCTGCAATCCGTTGCCCCAGGTATCCATCAAGGCCCAGATCCAATTCGCCACCGGTCCCTGGCTTCCGGTCCTGCTGCTGCTGCAGCTTTGGCTGCATGAGTTCCGACACAGCTTTGCTGCCGCTCCAAGTCCGCTTGCTTGATGGCGAGCAACCGTTGATGGAGGCGGCGGCAGTAAGCAACGCCACCAAAGTTGCAACCATCGGACTAGCCACCGCAGCCTCGGCGACGGCCGCAGCTGCCATGGCCGTTGCGTCCGGCCTTTCTCCACCATTGCTAGTACCAGCGCTCGTGTGGCTACCCGCAATTGCAGCCGCGGCACGACAGTCCAGGTGGACCTCCTTCACGTCAACCGCCACAGCCCCAAGCGCTGCAGGATTGCAACCCGCTCTGCAGGGTAGAAGCACACGCCGACTATGTAAGCGAACGATTGAGCTTCCCAGAGAGAGTCAAAGCTCGTACGTCAGGTGGCGGGTAAAATTTGCCGTGTGACTGTATAATTTGCGCACCATGCTTGGCGAGGAAAGCTCACCAGGGAGTTTAATATGTGCATATAGAGGGCTGGAGTGGATAACGTCATTAGCAAGCACACCTTGGTAGCAAACAGATGTGAGGCTCCCGTCGCGGGATTACGCGATTACTTGCGGGAATGAAACACTTACCTATTGCACCGTCCGAAGGTCGCAATGGCCGAGAGCCCGCCGCAGCGCCCTGTGATCAACAAAGCCTCGGAAGCCAACGCTTTCGAAGCCGGGACCTGGGATGCCATCGGTGCCGCAGTCACAGACGCAGCTGCTGCACAGGTAGCCGTCCAAGCCGCAGCCGTTAGGGCTTGCGGCCGCCGAAATATGACCTCCATTCCAGTCAGGCTCACCGTCAATGAGGTGACCTGACCGGACTTCTGCGTCTGGGGTTGCTGCAGCTGGGCCATCGAAACCGTCGCTTTACCTGCAGGACCATTCTCCGCGGGGCCAGCCCCCGTCAACACCCCTTCCGCTGCGTTAGCTACGGCCACTGGGCGCTTCACGCTGCCACTCAGTCCTGTCTGAAATTGGCGTTCTTGGGAGGAATTACCTGCGTGTCCATGACCGTCCCTGGGCATCCTAGCCTGTTTGTAAGGACCGCTGGTACTGCCTACCCCATCGCCATGGCCACTGTTCCCAAGGTCATCAGCGCCGTTGCCGTCGTCAATGTTACGACGGTTAGATGCAGCTACTACGACAGCCGACAGGCGGGCCTCCCACATTGGTGACTTGGAAGCTGCATCCTCAGTCCCGGCAACAGCACCGGCATCCTGCAGGGACAGGTAAGCAGCGCAGCGTTATGGAGACCGTGCATGGGAATGAGACGTGCAGGAATCCGGACATTAGATGCTCTGCGATGGGGCTATTGGTCACCATCGCTTGCCTCCGAGTGAGGTTGGATATTGGCGTCAAGCAATATGCAATATGAATTATAATTAAGAACAACGCACACCCCATTCGCGGCGCATGGGACATATGCACATTGCACGCATATCGCGTAGGTAGTCAACAGCTTAAATGCGTGATACCAACCTTGCCGGCGTTGCCATCTGGTTTATCTGAGGCAAACTCAGCTCGGACATGTCCGTCTTTCAGCTCCAGGCGCACCAACGGTAGCAGCCGCAGCAGCGCCTCCGGCAAAAATAAGGTGCCGCTGCTACCACCACGGCCGCGGCGCAGACGGCTTAGTCCCCGCCTAGTGGCATTGCTATCACCCATGCGGAAGTCGCTATCGTCAGCATCGCCGCTGCCGCCCCCTGAGTTCCGGGGAGTTGGCCCCTGTCCGCTGTTGCCGCCTTCCGATGTGGACCGCCTCTCCATGGCCGCGACCTCAGCTCCACTGGAGTCCGTACGGGGCTTCTTGTTCCGGATCTCCAGTTCAAGACCCTGCAGGGCGGAATGCGGCCAAGCCGCCAAGACAGGACGAACCTCTGGTGGATCAGCCGGCATTTACACGGCTTGACACGCCATGAAAAAAACTAAAAGGCCCACGCTTCATGGCTTTTTCTCCCTTGCCTTTGCTCGTGGCGCCCCATGAGCGTCCAGCCCTCCAGTGCTGTCTCCCGCCACTTGCCCTGCTCAATAATATGACCAGCAATTTATGCACCACTAACTGCTCTCCCTTATGACCCTGCCCAGCCCATTATCCTAGACCCGGGAGGAGGGGCAACCGAAAGGAGTCCTCAGCCGCTTACAGGGAGTCGACGGACACTCGCTAAGATGCCAAGCGAAGGAGCACCCGCCGTATGCCGTCCCTTTTCCCCGATGCACCTGAACCCGCAGCACTAATAGGGGGCGGTAACCAGGCTTCGCCCAATGCTTTCCGACAGCCACCGCCAATACCAGCCGCAGTATTAGCCACAGCGCATGGGTGATGCTCTCGCCACCAGCCGGCATGTGCAGGTTGGCGTACTCCAGTCGGACACATCTCACCGGGCCCTGCAAAAGACGTAGCCGTAAACATCGGGTATGGTACGGGGGGTAAGAAGTTGACGTACAAATAGAAAATCCGCAAAGGTCTAGGCGTGATGATGCCACAAGCGCTGAGGGTTGTGATGAAGGAATCCGTGTAGCACCTTAACGGCACTGTACTACTACTTACCTTCCGCAGGAGAAGCCGTAATCGCCTGCAGCTGCGCCAAGTGAGCTTTTCTGCGCCATATTCCGACACGCCGACACAGTGAGCCGCCAAATCTAACAATCTATGGCGTGGAAAATGGGTTCAAAGGTTTAAAGGCGGCAGATGCTAATTAATGACGTAGCAAAAGCAGGTGATCAGGCCAAGAGCGCCAGCGGGGAGGAACACGGCCAGCGCTGATAGGAATAACTGGATTACAAATGCTAGAATAAAAGGAGACAGGAACTTCTGCTAATAATGGTAACGGGTTTTGCCTGAGGGAGTTGTGTAGGTTACAGGTCTGGATGTTCAACCCTTTGCCGAAGAGCAGCGATGCTGAGCTACTTCGCCCGGCCTTCACGGCCGGGGTCTCTTGGAAACCTCCAGGTCTTGCCACGAAGCAGGCAAGGATTATGCTTACAGGCGTCTGTCAATATCTGGACGGGCCATGGATGTTGCCCGGGCTCGTCGGGGCTCCCGGAGTCTAATCCGGCCATTTCATTCGAAGACATTCGAAATAATTGGTTTTATGCAACAATATAAGAGACGTAATACGAGTATGTTCCCAGAAGTCCCTATTAAATTATCACGCACCTGTCACGGCGTACATAGACGAACGAGGCTGTCAAAACAATTGCCAGAAGAATAACTCCAAAAATCATTCCGAAAAAGCTCATAGTTGCGTTCAGCTGTCCCGCTTTGGCTTCTTCCCGTTGTAAATCTGGACCAAATTTGGTAGGAACCAGCGTCTTGCTGGGATTTAACAATTTCTTCTCTACATATTATTGTTGAATGTTAATAAGGTGGATACGACAGGAGGTGAATGGTACCAAGATTAGGCCTCTGAAACACGTTTTATGAAAGATTTTGCAGGCCGGTATGTTTAAGAAAAAATATATATCTCCGTGTACTACAAGCGTTTAAGAATTGGAGTCCCTTTCACTGCGCTCAAAAGGTTGATAGCTTAAGACAGCCACAGCGGCTGTTTCGGGTTACTAACAGAAGCCGGTAGGTCCTGCAACCACCAAGTTGAAAGCTTAAAACTTGAAGTCGCCGATTTCCATCTACCTTATGCATTATCCATGCTATTTTAGATGCTGTCACGATGATGATTCCTTTTCCGTACCCGCCCAACCCGTGAGAAAACGAGGCTCTCGCAAGGAGGGCAGTAACTCACTGCGGTGGGCCCCTTCCCTTACACAGCCGTGGACACCGCGGGAGCGCACCAGCAGTCGCATTGGTTGCTATTTGCCATGGAGGAATGCCATTCATATGCGCAAGGCGAGTCTTCCAACTCTAGCCCTTACGGAGCTTGTTCCTGTCGGTCGAAGCGCAGCGGTGAAGTGGTAATCTTCATGGCTGTTGGGCGGCTTGGCATCGCCCCGGATACCTGGTCATCCGTTCTTTACCCCAATCAAGTAAACTGGGTTCCAGGCGTAAGGGAAGGTTACAAAGGTGGACTTCTCCGCGTTCTCGACCTTCAAATGGAGGTCAAATCAGACCCAATACCTGGAACGGGCTCTGCGTCAGTCCTGAACCGCCACCACTTCCCCTGCGCGCGTCATGCTGCATCACGACGTACGTGACAGCAGATATACACGTTCACCCGTTTACAACGATTACTGCGACTTTTAATATAACAATCCAGGCAGCAATCCTCGCTTCCGGCTGCCATCATCGTAGAGTGTACGGACGGGCCTACCAGGCAACCATAACGAGATGCGGTTGCATCGGCAAGGACCGCCCAACCGATCACAAAAACATGTTGCCTGTGTATCTGTCTGTCTGTTGTCTGCCTGCTCGTCTGGCTTCAAAATAGTAGGAATCAAAAGAGTGGCCAGTGGAAAATCGGAAAATGTCTACCCGTACAACTTTACCGCCCTGTCACACCGAGAAAACAAAATTGTGTTCTCTAGTGTAGTACAGGGTAGTGTTGTACCCATTCTCTATAAAGAGCTGAAAACCAAAAAAGCAGCCATTGACCCCAGGCAGGGGTGTTCGCGTGTGTGGAAGAGCACCGGTACTACATGTACTGCGATGCACACATTCATACATGACCTGGGAATCCCAAGATGGAATATATAGTGCCGCCTCCCATCGGCGGCACTTCAATACTCTATTACCTAATAATCGATGCAAATATAACCGACGGTGTGAGATGTGCAATGAGTGAGTGGGACGAATGTGCGTTTATGCATACCTGCACTGTGCAGTACAGACCGTTAGCTGTATCCGCACTGCGCAGTAATATTTGCACTGGTCCTCGGCGCCTGCCATCGGCATAAACCCGTTGTTGACGTGCTGGTCAGTTGCTACTCTACACATGGCTCGGCAACTCGTTTGACAGGGATGGCCCTGTGCTGCTGGACGAATGGGTCAAGGAGGGCCTTTCGGCCCAGCAGCAGTACCTGTCTCACTCTGGGCAGAATATTTCTCGTATACGTAGATGTCGCCGCTGGCGCCCCTCACAGCACCGCCACCACCGTCGCCTCTGCTGAATGTCGGAGTGGATCATTGTAGGAATGAAAATAAGTTACGGGCGGCCCCAGCAGCTTCAGTGGTAGAATTCTCCCTAGGGGCCGTCGCGAGTTGCGAAGTCAATAGCGTCCACATCCTCCGTCTCCTCAGGCTCCATGATGCCGCTGCCATCTTACTCGTTTTTGATCGCGTATCGACGTGAAGATTTGTTGGATCCGACATCGAGCTTCTTTCAGAATTGATTGGTCGATATATGCATCTCGAAAGACGTCGAGGGTGATGTGGGTGATGCCGATAAGGATACGCCATTAGCCCATGAACTTAAACACGCGAAAAAAGGAAAAATTAATTCTGTTTGGCAGCGCTCTCGATTCTCGCACTGATAATGACCCATGGGCCAACGCCGGCGCGGTACTGGTACCAACCCAGCCGGTCGGTGAGGCTCTGAAAAAAACCGTCGCGCGCGTCGCCTTTCCTCTCTGAATCTACGAACAAACGCTGTTAAAGCATCAATAAATGCTGCAAATTAAGAATACTTTAAGAAGACATGTTTATTCTTTACTGCTAAGAGTAGCTACTTTTCCGATGGCTTCACCCTTCAGGACGCGATGTGCGGCGAACGGGCAGACCTATACGAACCAGGGTGGTGGACTGACCGATCACATCGAACACCACAACATGACCTTCAAACCCCTCGCCTCATGTCTCTACGCCGTCAGCTAAAGCAGGGACGCAACTACGCATTTGTTATCACGACTGCAATAACAACAGCGGTATTCGAAACATTCAATAGAGGGGATTCCCATTGCTGCCATTTGCAAACTGCCGATCCTAGCAGCACCGTATCGTCAGAATCAGAAGCGGTTCAGTTGGCGGTCGAAAACATGCAAAGCGACCATCCAGGCGTTCAAATGTCGCCGCCAACCCCACTACCACCTCCAGCGCAGCAGCGTGTGCCATCTGCACGCGACCCGCAACGCCCCGTAGCTTCTTTTTCAGGCAGCGCTGCTGAGCCATTGGCTTCCGACCAACCCCGGATCCGTATCGCGGTCTTCCCCGGTGTGAAGGCGGAGGAGGCGGAGGACCACTTGCCGGATCACATGCACAACCGGGAAAAGGTATTTTAACAATAGATACGATATTGTCGTAACTTCAGAACTTCCGGGCGGGAAAGCCTCGTTGCTGGTTCGATTGGCCGGCTTGTCCCATTCATTGGTTGAAGTGTGATCCGTGTGTCCGATCCGTTGGTTTCTCGGTTCACCACTCAGTTGGTTGGTTACGTCGCCGGTCAACTGTTTTGTTTCTGGAGGTTTATTCATTTTATTTTTCACAATAATCGACGCCTCATTTTGTTCTCGGCCATTTGCTCCAACGTAACGGACCTTAGGGGACGCAAGCTGGATAAGAACGATAAGGCCCAGGTGGTGGACGTTCTGTGGACATAGTAGTAATGGCTGGCTTTGTGGATGACGAGTGCCCGGTTAGGCGTGTGCTGCCGTGGCTCGAACCCCCAATGTTTCTTCCGACAGCTGTTCCGGTGGGGTGAGGTGGGGTGGGGTGCATCATACTCCCCAACCGACGTGACCCGGGTCGACCTAGGTGTGTACGATAACTGGGGAAAACACACGCGCTTATGCATTTTCACGAGTTTCATGTACGGCATAGGGATCTCATGTGGACGAACACGCGCACACCAGTCCAGTACGGTTTCGTTACAGTTACGGTTACACACATTACACGCCCGCGGCCCTCTTCCCTCGTCCGTTCCTTTCTGTTCGACAGCTTTCCGTGGCGGGCTTCATAGCCCTGTCATGGTCAAGCATCGGAGTCATCTTCGGCGACATCGCCACTTCCCCGCTCTACGTCTTCGTAAATGTGTTTCAGGACCTGAGTGCCAACGGCCCACCGCAGAAGGTTGGTTCGTTAGATACGTAACCGCCGTAGTAACCGAAGGGGTTGGTTTGCTAGGTCATCGCCGCTACAGACGTACACGTATGAAATCGCCACAGTATGATATCTCCATCGGTCCAGAGCCCGCGCGGGTGTTCACGCCTTACGCGCACTGTACGACAGTGTGCAAACCCAGTCATGCAACTTTAGGCGCATTCTGAGTGCGTCTAAAACCTTTCATTTTAATTGTACGTACATACCAACTTAGATTGTACGATTGCTATGGTCATAATCTGTTTTAATAAATATTTGTGGCGCACAAGCCCCAACGGTTTTCCCCGCCCCGTTATTCGTACTTCGTCCCCTGCAACGCCGCACGCAAAAACTCACACGTTGATTCCCAGCCCGACGTGCTGGGAGCCACCAGCCTGATCTTCTGGACCCTGACCCTCATCGTGCTCGTGAAGTACATTGCGGTGGTGCTGCGGGCGGATGATCAGGGGCAGGGTGAGCCCTACTGGATGTAGGGGGTGTTCGTTTGTTGTCAGTTGGAAGTAGGTCGGGGATTGATCGCGGGGGGGGGTAGGTAATACGGTTGGACTTATGTAGCATGAGCTTACGTACGAAGGTCGGTTGATTGTTAAATTGATTAGTTGGGAGTTGGTATCTCTGGTTCTATTTGTTGTTGCTTTGCAAATTAGTGACACCCTCCCCCACATCTCACACACCTGACATCGTCACGACTAACGAACCCGCCCCCTTTATTCTTCCCCATAAAACCCCTTCGGATGGCTTCCGTACAGGCGGTACCTTCGCACTTTATTCCCTATTATGTCGTACAATTGGCGTAAAACCCCACGGGACGCGGGGCGCCCACATAGGGCACCACACCCGGGCGGGGGCCGCAGGGGAGAGGGACAATGCCGGGGTCGGGTGTATATCAGGCGCTAACGCCGCCAAGGAGAGGACGTGTACGGCACCTGGCAGTCCCGATAATGGTCCAGCCGATGTCGATATCACCAGTGAGAGCGACAGCGGCACGAGTACGGGCAGGGACGGAAGGCGGACGGCTCGTAAGGCCTGGTGGCAGTACTGGGCTGCAGACCGGAGGAGAGTGCACGCTTGGTTTCGGAGGAGTCGAAGGGCCCAGGTGCGTATGTGTGTGTGTGTGCCTCCAATGTGCGTTCGTGTGCATATATACGCGTGTGTTTGTTTGTGTATGTGTACGCTTCTCGAGGGAGGGGTAAGGGACTGCGAGCGCGTGCGAAAAGAGAAATTGTTGTCAGTGCTTCGTTCGACTGGTTCGAGCTAGCCCCGGTTGGGTTGGTAGGCTGGTGGGCTGGTTGGGTCAGGACGCGTTGTTTGGTACGAGAACAGGGGCTAGGGAGGATCACGTGCATGAGCAGCGCCATCAGGCAAGTATCAGGAGGTTTTCTTCTTCTCTTCTTCTCAGGAGCAGCCAACGGAAAGGTTTTACGGTACCATGCCGCAGCCAGCAGCAAGGCCGATAGGATACATCAGTACGGCTTCTATTGCATTTCTTCCCACGTTTATTCGCGGCCCTGGCGGAGGCGACCTGGTTTAAGGTTCTTTTTCTTCCCGTCGGCTACCCTTGGTCGCGAACAACCGTCAGCCAACGCTCTCGGTGAGTCCTCACGGTGCGTCACAGCACACCAGCATCAGGTCTCGTGTATTCGCCCTTCCCGTCCCCCCGTTCCAGGTTGCCTTGTGGGGTGTGTCGGTAGTGGCAACTGCGATGCTGATTGGCGACGGCGTGCTCACCCCCGCTATCTCAGGTGAGCGTTGGTTTCGGAGCAGTGTTTTTCATAGCATTCAACCCGGTCCAATCCGGTCGCACTGAGAGGACACCTGCGGATGAATAACCTAGTTTGCTTGTTGCTGCTTGTTTGGAGAAGGCAGAACACGGTCAATATATGAGAATTCATACGGTAAGCTTTCCACGGTTCCGTGCTATGTTTGTGGTCTGTGTTCCGTCGTATGGTGTGCCCCTTTTTTCCCTCCCGTTGCTCCCCACTTAAACAACCTTCACCGCAACCCCTGCCAAACATACACATATACGCACCCGCCCCAACCCCCCGGGAGATGCAGTTCTTTCGGCAGTCTCCGGTCTGCGAGTGGTGGCGCCATCCCTGAGCCAGGAGGTGGTGGTGGCAGTCACCATCGTGGTATTGTGCCTGGTGTTCGCTTTGCAGCAGATGGGCACCGGACAGGCACGAGTGGATTGGGGAGGGCGAGAGGAAAAGAGAGGGGGAGGAAGAAAGGGGAACATGGGGAGAAGGGCATATGTCATGTCGTACGGATGTGAGAAAAAAGCGGAAGGGGGGTTTTGAGGTACCATGCGTTAAAACCCGCACCTTTTTTGCACCGCGGATAAGATTGTAATCCTTTTTATAGTACGACATGAGAAGTTGTAAGGTACTTGTGAAATGCGTGCAGGTGGGTCGGTTCTTCGCGCCGGTTATTGCACTTTGGCTGTTGGCGAATGCGGCCATCAATGTGTACAACATTGCACGACATGGAGGGGCCGTGTTTGCAGGTACGGCAGGGCGGAGGAAGGCGACATGGCGAATACGGAAGCTGCAGCCCACCAGATAACAAAGGAGGGGGAATATGAGTGTACGATAAGTTGGGGGGTGGAGGCGTACAGTACAGGGGTTGAAATATGGGATATGTATGTGCGGGAGAATCATCTCATTTTCCCGTACATCCCTTTTCCTATCCTTCCCGTCTTATCGCCCCAGGCGAGAAAACATACAACAACACACACGGACAAACAAAGCCATCTCACCTTCCCGTCTTCGGTTGTGATTTCGCCTATTTCTGTACTGCTGTTGTTGTTGTTGTGACGTTTTGTTTATTACCAGATTCCAAATAAATAAATATTATTATATAAATCCATACAATCTCGCCCTGCCCTTCGCCTGCTACCTCCCAAACACACAGCCCTAAACCCAGTACACATCGGGTTTTTCTTTGCACGGCACGGAGTGGACGCCTGGCGGTCTCTGGGGGCCGTCATGCTGTGCGTGACGGGCGCGGAGGCGCTGTTCGCGGACCTGGGCCATTTCTCCAGAGAGAGCATTTCGGTACGGATCTGTACGGCTAACGGACGCAGTTGTGTCTGCCGAAAAGGTTTGTCGGATGCATGCTGGATGTTACTGCTTTTAGCACATTTTGTTATTTCGTGTGTATGCCTTACACTATTTGCGTGCAAAACGTTCTAGTAGATGTGCAGGGAAATGGTTGGCTACGTTCCGTTGATGGGGGTGGCCGATACGGGAAGATTATATGGCGCCCTCGCTCTTATGCGGAGAGGGGCAGGTGGATATCCGTACACGGCAAAATGCCGATGTACTGGTTTGCGTCCGCGACGTGAATGTTGTTAAGTACCTTATATCAGATATTCGGTGCACACAAGGTGCCACAAGGTAGGCATCGCTTCACGCGTTGTGATCTCACGAGGGGTCATCATCCTCTCCTCGAAGCGATGTTGCGTGCGATGCGTGTCGTGCAATGCGCATGATATGTCCTGATTACGCATCAGTTCCGTCCCCGCCACACCTGCCACAAGACGTTAGCTGTTATTTAAATATATATAGCTATCACATGACTTTACAACCCATATTGTCGTACGGTTTGGTATCTTACGGTGCGACATGTAGGTGGCGTTCGGCTTGCTGGCTTATCCATGCCTGGTGGTGACGTACCTGGGCCAGGTGGGCCTGAGTTTGGAATGAACAACGGACCCATGGGTCACAGGATCCTTCTCACAGGTCGCAATGTGCTAACCGATAACGGTAAATTTACCCGTAAGCTGATCTCGCTGTTATCGGGGCCGGGGGTGGGGAAAGAATCAGGGAGTAGGCGGGTGTCTGTGTATCCCCTCTTCCCGATCGTTCCCCCTCTCACCATTAGCCCCTTACCCAAAACACACACGCAGGCAGCGCACGTGATTGCCCACCCCGACAACACGGATGCATTTTGGGCCTCGCTCCCGTCGAAGGTACGGAAACTGCCGTTGCTCCTCCCACGTCAGTGTACGATAGGTTGCGAACTACCTTAGCGATATTGTCACCGTACGAATTTGTCGTACACAAACATTTTCGGCACTAATACTTACAGACGTTAGGATTTAAGAAGGGTCGACGAAACCGATCACCCCGTCATGCTTAGTTGTTCGTTTCCTCGTGTCCTCTGTTCCGCCGACGGAAAAAATACGGTCCCCAACCGTGATGTCCCAAGCATGCGATACTTCTTCCTTCCTTTTGAAACTGCAAATCAACTAAGACTCGTTAGCAGACTCTTCTATGCTGGACCCGCCACTAGCTGTTGCATCCAGTCCTTAGCCGGCAGATACCGAGACACACACACTGGCTGTGCACACGAGGAACAGTCGTACAACAAACTAACTGATTAATTTTTAGGGTTAAGTTAGACCCTAAAGCCCTCCCCTCCCCCTTTCTCCCCTGGACCCTTAGCTGCTTTATCCGATGCTGGTTCTCGCCACGCTCGCCACCATTGTGGCTTCTCAGGCACTGATCAGCGGAGTCTTTAGCATTATACGCCAGGTGGGGGCCGGGCGGGTGGGTGGGGGGAGGGCGCGTGCGTGTATGTGTATGTGTGAATGTGTGTGAATGTGCGTAGAGGTGGTTAGATGGGCACGTGGAGAAGGGTGCTGGTGAGCTGCAGATCGTCCGCTGGCGCCATTTCCCAACCCGCGCAGTCCTCACCACTTGCTTTCTACCATTCTTTGGGCCTCTCCTTTTCATGTAGTCGCACACCTTCGAAGTAATACTGTTGATATGGCTTAGTCTCAGCGTTGATCGGGAGATGCATTTTCCGGACTACATGGCATTCGGTTGGATTAACGACTAGGATTTCGGTTGGATTAACGATGCTTATGATCAGTACCAACCAACTTGCGGCAGCAGTGTTTCAATGTGCATTTCTGCACCAAGGACGAAATTTCGTGGGATTCTACATGGGATCCCGTCCCACCACCTGGCTGTGCACGTTACAGTGAATAAAAGCATCTTCCTATGTATATATTTTTGCCCCGTTTGCCTGCGGTCGTAAATTGACACCGCATCACCTCCATCCCAATGCCCGTCACCAATCTCAGCTTCGCTCTGCTCTGTACTCCCTCCCCAAACCCCCGAACGGTCGTGTGGCGCCCCTCCCTTTGGGGGCCTTATTCATTTTTTTCCCATCTTCCTCGCAAAGGCCATGATACTGGGGGCATTTCCACCTGTGCGAGTCGTACATACGGGCGGCAAGGATATCGCCGCAGCCACACAGGTACGACAGTTGGATAAGGGTTCGCCGGCTCCCCCCTTTTTCCAAACACCCCCCCTGCGGCCATCCGGGGGCCGGCCTCGACCCACTCACCTTGTAGCGGACGTGTGGTTGCAGTGGAGTCCGGTTCCCCTTGACCCTCACCCTTCTCACCCTGCTTCCCCCCGCCCTTACCGCCCCCCTGTCACGCCCCGCTGTCGTCCGGGGTTTGCATGTTGTGTTTTTTAATCATACGCAACCCATGCGGGTGACTTCCTGTCATATATTCATTAAATTCCAAAACCCCAACCCGTCACCTCATTCAGGTGTATGTCCCTCTGGCCAACGCCGTTCTCTTCCTCTTGTGCTGTGTCGTGGTGGGCGGCTTCCGGGATACGGTGGCTCTTGGGAAGGCGTACGGACTGGCGGTGATGACGGACATGATGACCACCACGTGCCTCGTGTCGCTGGTGCGGTGCCGGGACGGGATGCGGATGGGGCGGGGGCAGGGGAGAAAAAGGGGAAGAGGCGAATACACGGAGGTGAGGGCGATTAGAGACGACGAGACCTGGCGCTGCTGTCGAAAAACACAACGTATAAACCCCGGACGACAGCGGGGCGCAAATCCGAGGGACGGTAAAGGGAGCAGGGTGAGAAGGGCGAGGGGCCCAGGGGGAGGAGGACGGACAGGACCGCATTAGCGCAACGCATACATCAATGGCTGTAAAACGGTGGTGCTGGTAAGGAGTCTGGCGGATTTTGTGCCTGTGTCGAACTTAGAGAAGATCGGCTGACAGGTCGGCTGGAGAGCTGGTGAACAGAGAACGTGGAGAGCGTGTGTGCGTGTAGAATGAACGTGGGTGTTTCCGTTTCCCGGGCGCCATTGAGGGGGCAGGGGGTCCACGACATTGGGCTGATGCAAGCGCTGTCCACTAACACACATTGCATGCGTCCCCGAGGTTGCCAAAGCTTGAGGCTTTTAGCTTTGTCCTAGAATGATATATAGTAGGACGTCTGTCATGTCCATGTGCTCGTATAGCTCAGACGGTTAGAGCGGTGGTCTTATGATAAGGAGAAAGCCGCAGGTCCGGGGTTCAAGCCCCCGTACGAGCACACTGATATAGTTCTGAGACGCTAATCCTCAAATCTGGTGGTGATAATGCTGCCGAGTATATGATTTAAGTCTGATGAGGGTCACTGTGAAATCTGTGAAAGGGTTTTACTGATTTCACTAGTCATATGACTTGCTAAGCCTGCTGACTTCTACCATATCAGCTCGTCCGTACATGAACGCCGTATTTTGCACCGTGTATGTCCGTACTGGACCGACATAAACGCACCATGTTTGACCAGGCCATGCCTGGGCACCTCGTTCCTCGCCGTCCCGTACATCTAGGAAACGTGAGGCCTTTTAACGGACGGCCGAGCACACCACCGTTGAAAGCGCACCAACGGCCCAACCAGCTGACGGTCGTGAACCGTTTCGATCCGCTGCCGCACTTCCCTCCCTGTAGTTGCCGTATAATTGTGGTATTCTTTTCCCCTTTCCGCCCGCAGGTAATGCTCGCCGTGTGGGGTGTGAGTCTGCTGCTGCTGCTTCCCTTCCTGCTACTTTTCTTGACTGTGGAGGGCGCCTACTGGTCGGCCAACATCATCAAGGTTCGTGCGTCCTTAGTAACCAGGCGTGCGCTCCAGGCGGGTGGAGGAGCGGGAAAGCGGCCACGACCGGGGCCGGGGTCATGTGGCGGCGGTAGCGGCAATGGTGGTGGTGTCATATGGGTGGATATCGCGATAGGAAGGAGACGAGGACGGGATGCCGCCGTCGGGGACCGCACGGAGAAGATGCGTGTAGAGTATTAGGGGCGTTGCGTCAAGCAACCACCTGCTGCTGCTGTGTGTGTGTGTGTGTGTGTGTGTGTGTGTGTGTGTGTGTGATATTATATGTCGATGGGTCGTTGCGAAGCGGCCGCAACAGCAGCATCTCTCGGGCTGGCGAAGGTCACAGCCCAGACAATAGGGCCCCCCCCCGCGCACGTGCAGCAGCGGTCCAGCAGTAGCAAAGCGGTGAAGGTGGCGGAGGTAGAGACCGGGGTCGGCAGGATGCTGGGACCCTTTTCGGGGATGCTGCTAACCCTCCTCACCGCCGCAGCCACATGGGCGCCCGTACGCTTTTGAGCACGCCCCGCACACCCACCACACATCCCATCAAGGTGACAAGTGTTTTTCTTCTCTCGCTCTCCTCAACACGGACCCTCCGTTTAAGTCATTGGTTTCTCGAAGTCTCACGCTCGCGTCTGTTGGGTCTCTCTGTTCCCCCCATCGGCGGTCAGGTTCCCGAGGGCGGTTGGTTCACCTTGGCGGTCGCCCTCGCTGTGTCCTTCATCATGCTGGTGTGGTGGGCGGGCAGTCGGCGCCTGGGGGAGAGGCTGGCGGCTATTACGGACGGTGCCGCCATTCGGCTACTCAACACCCCCCAACCGCCGCCGCTACTCATCAAGCCTCCCCTGCCGCCGCCGCCGCCGCCGCCGCCAAAGCCCTCTGTCGCTACCGTTTCGTTTCGACGGCTCGGCTCCAGGTTTAGCCCAGGCCGATCGGGGGAACGAAGGGACGGCGGCGGCGGCATTTCGGTCACGTCGGCGCCGCTGCCGTACATGGAAGTTCCGTACGGCGGCGGACATTCCCAATCGCGTTCACTAAGGCAGCTCTCAAGCTTTGGCGGCTCACGCTTCCGATCACCGCAACCGCAACCACAGCAGTTGCGGATGGTCGCCGCCGCGCCAGCAGGTCCCGTCGACGAAACGACAGTGCCATACAATGGCAGTAACGTCGGTCCAGTACGGCGGCAGGTTCCGGAGTCGTACTTTCCCCCAGGGACCCTGGCGCTGGTTCTGCCGCCGGACGGCCCGGCAGAGGAAATGGCGGAGATGGCCGGTCTTCAATTCCCTCCTCCCCGCGAAGATGTCGAGGTGGGGCGGACACCGCAGGGCGCACTTGAAGCGGAAGCGGAGCCGTCGCTGGCGCCAGTGCCGCCACCTGTCCCATCCATTATTATTCCGCTGACAGTACGGCTGGCGGGCATTGGAGTGTACTACATGGACGAGAAGGTACGAAATGGTGGCCGCTGGCACGAGCTTGACAGCAACGAGAAAGCAGCAACGAATAAGTGGGGTATGGGCGTGCCGTATAACTGAGCAACCAAACAACAACAGACCAATGGCGGTTGTTACCCCGATGATGGCCGCTCAACTCGTAATAACGAATACGGAATCTTCCCGCATTGCGGAGACTGCGTAATGCAAATGGGTTGATTGCAATTTTTTGTCGTCGTAAGCAGAAGTCAGGTGGTTTTCCTCGTACCAGTAATCGTTGCGGTTTCTCTTCGCCCTTCGTCCTTCTCCCTTTTATCTACTGGCTTCTGGGTTTCGAACTGTCAACTGTCAACTGTCAACCATCTGCGACCCCAGACGTTCGGATTGCCTAACCACCCAATTCAAATCTTCGTGTTGGTGTGATGATGGACTTCTTGTGAGGTGGTTGCTCTTATGGTTGTGGTGGTTATCAGGTGGGAGGCGCCAACGGAGGCCTAACCGCCCTACCCCCCGTCTTGGTGCACTTCATGAGGAACGTGCATGTGAGTCTTATCTGAACTAGGACGGGTGGATGCATACAGTTGGAAGGACGGAGGTCTCACGAGGGGGGAAGGGGAATTCGGACTCTGCTGACAGACTGCTGGGTCCGGGCGACACACACGGACCTGGAGCCTGGGGCACCGGAACCGTACACATGGCACACACCTGGCTTGAAACTGTTGGGCAGACCCAACACGCAGGTAGACTTCCAGTGACGATCATTACTATGACATGGTTACTTCATGAAGCTCTGTTTTGGATTACGCGTAACTAAAGAAAAGGTAATTATCCTGGAAAGGGTCAACGCCAGGGCCTTATTCCGTACATTGTTCCAATGTGCTTGTCCTTTTTGGGAGCAAGGACAAGCTACGTATATATGTCGGATGTAGGTAGGTCCCTATAAGGTATAAGATCCATACGCAATGGCATCACTCTAAAACCCTAAGAGTCTGTCGCTACTGAAGTTCCCGCTGCTGAAGGGTAACTGCGAACGGTCAAATGGCGCCATGGGGCGGTTCTCGCTCCAGTTCCTTGAGAACGATGCAGCCTCGCTTCCCTGCCCCTGCTCCCCTGCCCCTGCTCCCCTGTCCAGGCCATTCATGACGTCTGTGTTTTCCTGTCGGTACGGCGACTCCCCACGCCGAGCATCCCCCGTCGGCACCGACTGCACATCTATACCCCCCACAGTGCAACGCCTCCTAACTTCTATCAGGTGATCCATCGAGGGACGAGGGGGCACGGGAAAGACATGGGAACGCAGCAGGGGCGCTGGGGTTTGAAAGCCTCCGTCGTGCTGAAGACGACGATAAGCTACTGCGAGAGGGGGCAGTGGAACAGCCGATTGAGTGCAGGTCGCAGACGTTACATGAGCAACGGTTTAAGTATAGTACAATAATTAGGACTATCAAAGGACAAGAAGAACAGGGCCGCTCGATACCAAAGTAACAGTTGTTAGCGACCCGCAATATTTATCCAAAGTTCAGTACGCCTTCAAACTAACTAACCTACTCGCAACTACGTCGTCTTCCATATAATAATGACAAAACAACCAACATCGTCGCGGCCAACCCGCTGTACCCAATCCGGAGTTAAATCTCAGGCCCCTCACGCATGAACCCCAAGATCAGTACCGGTTATTGCACTACCGGTACTTTAAACGCAGTATCTCGACACCTCGCGATTGAGCGTGTCGCAGAACGATTGCTACTGCGTGCGTGTGGGTAACACATATGCACATACACACACACGCTTCACCGCTCTCCCTTTTTCCCACAATGAGCCACCTCCTCCTGCCCTGCAGGTGGTGGCCCGCTACGGCTACCTGGATCACATTAACCACGGTCCCGCCTTCATCAGCGAACTGTTGGACGCCATACTGAAGAGGCTCGTGGGGGCAGTGTCGGTGCTGGAGGGACGAGGGGACACATCAAATATATGGAGCTGCACACTGGGGCCCGGCGGCGGCGGCGCCGCTGGCGGTGACGGTAGCTCCCGAATTGACGACAGAGAGTTTGGCGGCGGCGGTGCCGATGACAGCCACCTGATCCAGCTAAGTCCCGATCGTGCCCTTGGCGGGGACCAGCCGCAGTGCGGTGGTGTGAAGGAGGAGGGGCCGTGGACAGGGGGCGGACAGAATGGCGCTCCAATGGCTGCAGAATTTGTATCGTCTCCCATGATTTTTAGCGGCGGGGCGGAGCAGGGGGAAGCGCACCACCCGGTAAATCCTTCTGTCCGGCCGCTTGCCCGCCGTGGCCAACACAGCTCCGCCGTCTCATTGCGCTGGCTCAGTCTGCCGCCTTCATCGCCGCCGCCGCCACCGACGCCACCAATGTGCCCTGATGGCATAATACCGGAGGGAGCACCAACGGGCGTGCAGCCAAACCGCTCCGGAGGCGGAGGCAAACGTCGCGAGGCCGTCGGCCTCAGCGGGCATGACATCAGTCATGCCGTCAGCCCAGTCGTCGTCGGCAACAGCAGAGGGGTGGATCGTGCTCTGGGTTATCCTGGCGGTGGCGGTGGCGGTGGCGGTGAGAGGCTATCTGCGGAGGAGAGGGATGGGCGACCGAAGGAGGGCGTACGGGGCTCGGGAGGCATCGCCGCCTCCGCTGCCGCCTCCGCCGCCGCTGACTTGGGCTCGGACACAAGGTCGTGGGTTGAGGAGACTGTAGCGGCCTTTCTGGAAGCCAGGCTACATGGTAGGAGGGACGAAGGTTGGGGGCAGTCGGATGGAATACGAACTTATGATGATGGTGATGATGATGATTATCAAGTGCCTAACATGTCATCCTGTTGTGAGCCCCTTGTCCCCGCCCAGTTATGAGACCTTCATGTGCTGTCTTAATAATAAGGGCATTGATACAACCGTACGCCTGCCGCCATGGCAAGTACCGCGAAGGCAGTCGACCTTTTCATGCACCGTACTAAAAGACAAGTGCCCCACCCCTTTGGCCTCTCTCTCCTCGCCACCGTATGGGCCGGGTTGCCAGGTGTGGTTTACTACGCCAGCCGCGCCCTCATCCGCGCCACACCACCGCCTGACTCTTCGCCGCTGACTCAGCTGTTTGAATGGCTGGTGTACGGACTCATCTTCAGATGGTTGGCGGCCATATCCTATGTGGACATGGAGAGGTGGCACGTGCCAGCAGACAAGCTCGTTGAGCTTGGTATGCCGGTGGATATCGGGGGGAGGGAGAGCTCCAGCAAGGTGGCGAACTAGCCAGAGGCTGAGGTGCGTGCAAACAACAGCCGTCAGGAGAACCTCTCCGGGAGGAAGGAGAGATGAAGTATCTGCGAGGAAGGGTAATTAGCGTTAGGGGTGTTATGCAACGAGCTGATCGTCATGTGTCATGCAGTATCCTAGGTGGGTTATCTCATCAGATGGTTTTCGCTATGCGGCATCTTAGGCCTTTGCTAAGGCGGATATTACAGTGGATCTATATGTAACTTGTACTTGTGCGTTCATTAGGCAGTGGAATTGCGCCGATGCGCGGCACACTTCACATGGCGGTGAGCTGTTGGGGGATGTTGGGTTGTACGATAGGAAGTACCTGATTACCCGATGAAGCTGACTAGCTGATTGACGTCCTCTGATATCATCACCAAGACGGTCCATGGCATTGTGTAATATACGGCGTTTATTTGGTGGGTGACTGAATCTGGGATTAAGCTGGCAGCTTAAGTGGGTATGTAAGAGAAGATGTGTGACACGCCGAATAGCTACATAGTCCACGCATGCATAGGCAAGCATGAACCGCTGTCGGTTGTCAGAAACGCATGCACACACTGTGAATCTCATAGGCTTTATTACTTTCCTTATCGCAACACACGGAGGGGATAAGTCCTCGCCCCACCATGCACTACCATACATGGATTGAATGAACAATAAGGAAAACAATAATAGATGACCGTTCAGGGCAGAGTACTCCCTCCACCTTCCAACATAAATTTACCACACCAGCTGATAGCGAGTATGAACAGATGACCAGTTGGTGACAAACAGCTAACGTCCTGAAGGATACCACCTGTTGGAAGGAACTCGCTCCATCCACAATTCCCCAGGGCACTGACATGTTGGTGCCATTGCTTCCCCGGGGAACTTGCACAACCGATGAATCATCAGCTTCTCCGCTGCCAGCAGCGACCCAGCCATGGGCCATCATCACAGAGTACTGCTAGCGAATTTGATGCTCCAAAATTTCCCTCGCCCCTCCCTCGCCCACCCAGCCTTAGATGATCCCCGATGGAAGTATACAGCTCCAGCAGCTGCTCATGACACCTCTCCACCGCCCGCAGTGCGAGGGGATCCTTGTCCGGGTCGGGATGCAGACAGCAGAGTAGCACAATAACGCAGCCTGGAGGAGCCGAGCAAAATAACAACTCACAATAGGATATTGTACATTTCCTAAACTGACGTGGACTTGTTTAAGGAAAAGGAATATGGAATACGGGGTATGGGTGTCGGTGGACGTAATAATGGTCTGGGCCACGGATTCCCTTCCCCCATCCTCACGTACGTCCCCTGATCCTGGGAAACATGTTTAGTTCCGCCCCATCCCTCTCTTCCCCACAGGACACACAGACACACACACAGCTGGAAACTGTCCATCAGCAGTGCCGTGTGCTTGTGGGATGGGGGCACAAAGGGCCATAAAAGTGGCCCCGAGCTGCCTTCCTCAGCGATGGCGGAGGCCGATGGAGAGTGGGAAATGGGCTTCAAGGCCGCAGTGTTCCAGTCTGAGCCTGAATTCATGAGAGCCTGAGCTGCCCGCGTCGTCCTGGCCGGGCACCGGCCACGAATGCGAGGGGGTTAGGGGGACCAAATGTGTGTCTAGACTTCTGCACAATGGCTTGACCAACAGAACGAGGAGAAGCGGGAGGGCACGACTTCTCCCGGGTGCATGTGTGATCAACCTTGAGGCCTACACAAACGATAATATCTCAATTCCTGACGCTCGGTAAAAATCTTATATACTATTTTCCCCAACCTTTCCATTGCCTTTCCTGCTCCAGCGCAGCATTACGTATACCTACCTAGCCGCCCCCATCACCACCACTATCGACCGCTAGCGTTTCCTGGCGACCCCCTCCTCCAGGTCCCGCGTCCACTCTTCTTCCTCAAACGCTCACTGATACCCGGGGGCTGAAACAACCGATGATGGCAACCTCTTCCATCGTTCCCTCCCTCCACCCCTTCCCGTCTCTGGTCCCCCCACAAGCTTAGGTGGGCTTCATTAAGATTCTGTTTTTCTTCTTCCGGCTCTTTCCTTTTCACCGTTTGTTGGCGGATGGAACAAACACACTTGAGGCCCTGACCACTATGATCCAATACGCATCCAGCCTCCGCCTTCCGCTCGCCACCACTACCTGCCAACCTCCACCCCACCACCACCACCGTTGCCACCACCATCCATGCACTTACGCAAACACACAGATATTTTATCTCGGCCTGTCCCTTTCTCATTCACATCACACGAGCAAATGCACATACAACATAGAGGTGGTGTAAATGCAAGCACGCCCTTTTGCTTTGCCTTCCATGCCATCTGTCACCGCCCCAAGTCCTCCAAAGACTCCTGCAAAACGCCCTTTCCCTTCACATTATAATCTTTCCGCGACAGGGGCAGCCAGTAGGAATGGCTCTTGGCAGCCTCCAAACCCCCAACCCCATCCATGCACACGCGCGCACCTCATATGCAATCCCAATGATAACCTCACGCCACCCGCCAGACCACCAGCAGCGATGGCATTGCCCTCTCCAACCATGCTGCCTTCCAATCCCCACGCACATGCGTGTCGTCGCACCTTAGGTGATGCGGCCCGCGCACACAGCTTTTTAGATGGCGTCTGGAGAAGGGAAGCCCCAACAAAAACACAAACCCTGCATGCAAAATACTGGTCTGCGTGATTTGGCTCCCAGTCAAACAGCAGGGCACGGAAGGCGCAAAGCTTAACCTAACCGTATGAGTATCCTCCTTACTTCTTAAATTACCAATTTTTGTATTTTATTTTTGCAGTAGTAAGACATGAGAGGAGGACACACATCCTCATACCTCATACCTCCAAAGAAACCTCCACAGCGGCACACAGCTCAAAATAGATAGACCTCCCCCGGTCGCTGCTGTCCCGGACCGGCCCCGGCAGCACCTGCACCCATTAGGCCCACGTCCATCGGTGCACCCGGTGGTGGCGGCGGCCGCCACGTGAGATACGACGGGTGTACGGCGGCAGCGGCAGCGCTAAACCGCTCTACGAGCTTTGTGATGAACAGCTGCGCGGCATATGCATCTCCCAATTGTGCCCACGCACAGCGCCGCACAAGCCTCAAATTCCACCATTGCAGCGGCATAAACCTGTGCTATGTAGTGGTGATGGCAGTAGTGGTGGTGATGGTGACACGGTGGTCGGTGGAAATGATAAATGAGATAGGGGTAGTTTTTGTTCTTTCACGTACGGGATAAAGGTTAAGGAACTCTTTCCTGACCGCCCGTACACGGTTGTTGGACACCCCCAGCCTTTTACCCCACACTAGTTCCCTACACTGACTCGCGCATACTAATGCCGTCTTCGCCTGCACCTACCGACTTGCCCTCTTTCCGCCCCCCTTTCCGTCCTACGCTCGTTGTACCACCCACCTGTTAAGACCTTAGACACGAAGCCCAGCAGCCAGGCATGAGAGGCGGCTTCCAAAGTGGCTTGACGGCACAGCAACAACCGCAGTTTAATACAGAAGTTGATGTTTAATCCCGAACCTATGGTTGGTTGGGCCCCAGGGGTTTGGAACGGCTGGAGCGGTGGGAATTATTATCTGCCTATCCTTAGCTGTCACGCCTGCGCCGAACTTCCCTCCCTAGTCCCAGCTGCCTGCTCCTTGCAGTACATGTAAATCCCAGATCGCCACCAGTGATCCCTGCAAACTAAAGCATGGCGTTCTACACATATCCTGGTACATGCCGTACAACCTTGCTCCTGCAGAGGAGACGCAGTCGTTTGGCGACTCGCTCACGAAAGCATCTAGCATCAAACAAGTGACGGCAACCCAATATCGCACTGCGATCAAGCACGTCAGGTTGCCTTTCATCCGCTTGCTATGCCAAGAGCTCATGTTCGTTGCCATCCATCTTAATTTGCGACCCGATGTAATCAAACAGACCCCGAAGGATATAATATAACATTACTATTATAAAATATAAGTATTGGATTCCCGTATCAGGAGGTCCTACCTGCTGGTGCGGTGTAGGCGACTACGCGCACCAGGCGGTGCGTGGCGAGCTGCGACCCAGCAGGGGTCGGATGCCGCCATGCCAACTCCCGCAGGCGTGACAACCTTCGCAACGGCCGCTGCCAACTGCTTTGCCGTCACGTGGATTAAACCGTTGGGTTGCACCGGCACATTCACCAGAACGACGGCGGGGGGACAGAAGGCCAATCCCAGCAAGCCAGCATCCTCGTGCTGCGATAGTGCATGCGAATATGTACAGCAGTACGACAACACGGCACATGGCAAGGCAGAAAGGCATTAGGTAGAGGCCCCGCGATAGACAACTCAGCGCTGCTTTACAGCAGAAACATGTTTCCCGGCAATACACTATTTCAGCGACGCTGGCAATGGGAGAATGCTTGCCGCTTCCCGAGACAAAGCCATGGGTCCCCCGCTCTGCGAAACACACTCCGTTTCTCCTTCTCTTGTGCGCCGCCCTCGTGGCCACATCCGTTTCATTTGGCCCGGCGTAGGTAAGCTTGTCAATGTGCAC